>CM042690.1:280387225-281865462 GCA_023614405.1 Avena insularis
GTGTGTTTTTCACTAACAACAACCAGAGTCATTGCATGTGTGTTCTTTTCATATACCACCTATGGATCCAATAGTGTCAGTTGCATGTGTGTTCTTTTCACTAACAACCTTGTAGTCATTGCATGTATGTGTTCTCTTCACATACCACATATGGATCCACCAATGTCATTGAATTGCAGTTCTCTCTGAAGAGACCACACATGGATCCTGAGTGTCATTGTCATCGTGTTCTTTTTAATAACAACAACCAAAGTCATTGAAATGAGTGTTCTTTTCACACTTACCACCTATGGATCCACCGGTGTCATTCCATGTGTGTTCTTTTCACTAACTTAATAACCAGAGTCATTGCATGTGTTCTTTTCAACATACCATATATGGATCCACCAAAGTTGTCATTGCATACTATGCTCTTTCCACAATCCACCCATGGAATCACCAATTGTCATTGCATGTTTGTTCTTTTCACTAACAACAACAGGAATCATTGCGGCCGTGTGTTCTTTTCACATACCGAATATGGATCCACCAGAGCCATTGAAATGTGTGCTCTTTTCTGCAATCCACCACGTGGATCCAGTGTCAGTTGCATCAGAGCGGTGTTCTTTTTAGTGACAACAACTAGAGTCATTGAAATATGTGTTCTTCTCACATACCACCTATGGATCCACCAGTGTCATTGCATGTGTGTTCATTTCACTATGACTTAACAAATCAGAAGTCATTGCATGTGTGTTCTTTTCTACATACAATAACCAGACTCATTGCATGTGTGTGCTTTTTCACATACCATTACCATATGGATCCACTCAAAGTGTCATTGCATGTGCTCTTTTCACAATCCACCATGGATCCACCATTAAGTGTCATTGCATGTGTGTTCTTTTTAGTAACTGACAACCAGCAGTCATTTTGCATGTGTGCTTTTCATGGTACCACCTATGTGGATCCACCAGTGTCACGTTGGCATGTGTGTTCTTTTCACTATAACAACAACTAGTCATTGCAATGTGTGTTCTTTTCATACCACCTATGGATCCACCAGTGTCATTGCATGTGTGTTCTTTTCACTAACAAAAACGTGAGTCATTGCATGTGTAGTTCTTTTTCACATACCATATGGATCCACCAAAGTGTCATTGCATGTGTGCTCTTTGTAATCCACCCATGGATCCACCAGTCTCATTGCATGTTGTGTTCTTTTTGTGTAACAATGTCGTCTTGTTGAGTCATTGAAATGTGTGTTCTTTTGACATACCACCTAGGCGGATCCACCAAATGTCATTGCATTTGTGTGTTCTTTTCTGTAATCCACCCATGGATCCACCACAGTGTCCATTGCATGTGTGTTCTTTTTAGTAACCATGGCCAGTAGTCATTGAAAGTCGTGTGCTCTCTTGGAGACGGTACATGGACCCACAGTGTCATTGCATGTGTGTTCTTTTCACTAACAACAACCAGTCATTGCATGTGTGTTCTTTTCACATACCTACGTATGGATCCACCAGCTGTCATTGCATGTGTGCTCTTTCTTTCAATCCACCCATGGATCTTACCAAGATGTCCTTGCCATGTGTGTTCTTTTTATGTAACAACAACGGAGTCATTGAAATGTGTGTTATTTTCACATACCACCTATGGATCCTGCAATTCTGTCATTGCATGTGTGTTTTTCACTATTGCTGACAACCAAGTCATTGCATGTGTGTTCTTTTCACATACCTACATGCGGATCACCAATGTCATTGAAATGTGTATTTCTCTCTGAGAGACCACACATGGATCCACCAAAGATGTCATTGCATGTGTTCTTTTGTAGTAACAACAACCGGGAGTCATCAATAAAATGTGTGTTCTTTTCTTACATACCACCTATGGATCACTAGTGTCATTGCATGTGTGTTCTTTTCACTAACAAGAACCAAGAGTCATTGCATGTGTGTTTCTTTTCACATACCACATATGGATCCACCAATGTCATTGAAATGTGTTCTCTCTGAGAGATGCACAAATGGATCCACCAAAGGATGTCATTTTGCATGTGTGTTCTTTTAGTAACAACAACCAAAGTCATTGAAATGTTTGTTCTTTTCACATACCACCACTGGATCCACCAGTGTCATTGCATGTGTGTTCTTATCACTTCAACACATGTTGTTAAACCACAGAGTCATTGCATGTGTGTTTCTTTTCACATACCACATATGGATCCACCAAAGGTGTCATTACATGTGTGCTCTTTCACAATCCACCATGGATACATCGGTGTCATTGCATGTGTTTTTTTCAGTAACAACAAGCAGGAGTCATTGCATGTGTGTTCTTTTCACATACAACATATGGATCCACCATAGTCATTGAAATGTGTGCTCTTTTCACAATCCACCCATGGATCCACAGTGTCATTGCATGTGTGTTCTTTTAGTAACAACAACTAGTCATTGAAATGTGTGTTCTTCTCACATACCACCTATGGATCCACCAGTGTCATTGCATGTCCATTCATTTCACTAACAACAACTTGATCATTGCATGTGTGTTCTTTTCTGCTCTGACAACGAGTCATTGCATGTGTGTTGTTTTCACATACCACATATGGATCCACAGTGTCATTGCATGTGTGCTCTTTTCACAATCCACCCATGGATCTACGGTGTCATTGCATGTTGCGTTCTTTTAATGTAACAATAACCAGAGTCATTTTGCATGTGTGTTCTTTTCACATACCACCTATGGATCCACAGTGTCATTGCATGTGTGTTCTTTTCACTAACAACAACAGTCATTGCATGTGTGTTCTTTTCACATACCACTTATGGATCTACAGTGTTATTGAAATGTGTGTTCTCTCTGAGACCACATGGATCCACCAGTGTCATTGCATGTATGTTCTTTTTCACAACAACAAACAAAGTCATTGAAATGTGTGTTCTTTTCATATATACCACCTATGGATCCACCAGTGTCATTGCATGTGTGTTCTTTTCACTGTGAACAACCAAAGTCATTGCATGTGTGTTCTTTTCACATACCATATATGGATCCACCAGTGTCATTGCATGTGTGCTCTTTTCACAATCCACCCATGGATCCACGGTCTCATTGCATGTGTGTTCTTTTTAGTAACAACAAGAGTCATTGAAATGTGTGTTCTTTTCACATACCACCTATGGATCCACCAATGTCATTGCATGTGTGTTCTTTTCACAATCCACCCATGGATCCACTAGTGTCATTGTGTGTGTTCTTTTTAATGCTGTAATGAGAGTCATTGAACGTGTGCTCTCTTGGAGACTACATGGATCCACCGTCATTACATGTGTGTTCTTTTCACTAACAACCAGTCATTGCATGTGTGTTCTTTTCACTAACAACAACCCAAGTCATTGCATGTGTGTTCTTTTCACATACCACATATGGATCCACAGTGTCATTGCATGTGTACTCTTTTCACAATCCACCATGGATCCACCGGTGTCCTTTGCATGTGTGTTCTTTTTAGTAACAATAACAAGTCATTGAAATGTGTGTTCTTTTCACATACCACCTATGGATCCACCAGTGTCATTGCATGTGAGTTTTTTCACTAACAACAACAGAGTCATTGCATGTGTGTTCTTTTCACATTCCATACGGATCCACCAATGTCAATGAAATGTGTTCTCTCTGAGAGACCACATGGATCCTGATGTCATTGCATGTGTGTTCTTTTTTAGTAACAACAACCAAGTCATTGATGTGTGTTCTTTTCACATACCACCTATGGATCCACCAGTGTCATTGCATGTGTGTTCTTTTCACTAACAACAACGAGTCATTGCATACATGTTCTTTTCACATACCACATATGGATCCACCAATGTCATTGAAATGTGTTCTCTGGAGACCACACATGGATCCTGATGTCATTGTGTGTGTTCTTTTTAGTAACAACAAAGTCATTGAAATTTGTGTTCTTTTTCACATACCACCTATGGATCCACAGTGTCATTGCATGTGTTCTTTTCACTAACAATAGCAGTCATTGCATGTGTGTTCTTTTCACATACCACATATGGATCCACCAGTGTCATTGCATGTGCTCTTTTTCACAATCCACCATGGATACAGGTGTCATTGCATGTGTTTTTTCAGTAACAACAATGGAGTCATTGCATGTGTGTTCTTTTGAGATACCACATATGGATCCACCAATCATTGAAATGTGTGCTCTTTCATAATCCACCCATGGATCCACAGTCTCATTGCATGTGTTCTTTTAGTAACAACAACTAGAGTCATTGAAATGTGTGTTCTTCTCACATACCACCTATGGATCCACAGTGTCATTGCATGTGTGTTCATTTACTGCTGTAACGAGTCATTGCATATGTGTTCTTTTCACATACAACAACCAGTCATTGCATGTGTGTTCTTTTCACATACCACATATGGATCCACAGTGTCATTGCATGTGTGATCTTTTCATAATCCACCCATGGATCCACCAGTGTCATTGCATGTGTTCTTTTTAATGTAACAACCAGAGTCATTTTGCATGTGTGTTTTTTTTACATACCACCTATGGATCCACAAGTGTCATTGCATGTGTGTTATTTTCACTAACAACAACCAGAGTCATTGCATGTGTGTTCTTTTCACATACCACATATGGATCTACAGGTGTCATTGAAATGTGTGTTCTCTCTGAGAGACCACATGGATCCACATGTCATTGCATGTATGTTCTTTTCTACTAACAACTGGAGTCATTGCATGTGTTCTTTTCACATACCACCTATGGATCCACCACTGTCCATTGCATGTGTGTTCTTTTCACTAACAACAACGAGTCATTGCATGTGTGTTCTTTTCACATACCATATGGATCCACGGTGTCATTGCATGTGTGTTCTTTTATGTAACAACAACCAGAGTCATTGAAATGGGTGTTATTTTAAAGTACCACCTATGGATCCACCAATTGCATTAAATGTGTGTTCTTTTCACAATCCACACATGGATCCCACAGTCATCATTGCATGTGTGTTCTTTTTAAGTAACAACAACGAGTCATTGAAATGTGTGTTCTTTTAGTAACAACAACGAAGTCATTGAAATGTGTGTTCTTTTCACATACCACCTATGGATCCACAATGTCATTGCATGTGTGTTCTTTTTCACAATCCACCCATGGATCCACCAGTGTCATGCATGTGTGTTTTTTCACTAACAACAACCAGTCATTTGCATGTGTGTTCTTTTCACATACCACATACGGATCCACCAATGTCATTGAAATGTGTGTTCTCTACAGAGACCACACATGGATCCACCAGTGTCATTGCATGTGTGTTCTTTTTAGTAACAACAACCAGAGTCATTGAAATGTGTGTTCTTTTCACATACCACCTATGGATCCACCAGTTTCATTGCATGTGTGTTCTTTTCACTAACAAGAACCAGAGTCATTGCATGGGTGTTCTTTTCACATACCACATATGGATCCACCAATGTCATTGAAATGTGTGTTCTCTACAGAGACCACAAATGGATCCACAAGTGTCATTGCATGTGTGTACTTTTTAGTAACAACAACCAAAGTCATTGAAATGTGTGTTCTTTTCACATACCACCTATGGATCCACCAGTGTCATTGCATGTGTGTTCTTTTCACTAACAATAACCAGAGTCATTGCATGTGTGTTCTTTTCACATACCACATATGGATCCACCAGTGTCATTGCATGTGTGCTCTTTTCACAATCCACCCATGGATACCTGGGGTGTCATTGCATGTGTGTTTTCAATAACAACTTGGAGTCATTGCATGTGTTCTTTTCACATACCACATATGGATCCACAGTCATTGAAATGTGTGCTCTTTCACAATCCACCCATGGATCCACCAGTGTCATTGCATGTGCGTTCATTTTAGTAACAACAACCAGAGTCATTTTGCATGTGTGTTCTTTTCACATACCACCTATGGATCCACCAGTGTCATTGCATGTGTGTTCTTTCACTAACAACAACCATAGTCATTGCATGTGTTCTTTTCACATACCACTTATGGATCTACCAGTGTCATTGAAATGTGTGTTCTCTGAGAGACCACACATGGATCCACCGATGTCATTGCATGTATGTTCTTTTCACTAACAACAAGCTGAGTCATTGCATGTGTTTTCTTTTGAGATACCACCTATTGATCCACGTGTGTCATGTCATGTGTGTTCTTTTCACTTACAACAACGATAGTCATTTCATGTGTGTTCTTTTCACATACCACATATGGATCCACAGTGTCATTGCATGTGTGCTCTTTCACAATCCACCATGGATACAGGTGTCATTGCATGTGTGTTTTTCAATAACAACAACTGAGTCATTTTTGCATGTGTGTTCTTTCAGATACCACATATGGATCCACCGAGTCATTGAAATGTGTGCTCTTTCATAATCCACCATGGATCCACCAGTGTCATTGCATGTGTTCTTTTTTAGTAACAGCAGTCATTGAAATGTGTGCTCTCTTGGAGACTACACATGGATCCACCAGTGTCATTGCATGTGTGTTCTTTTCACTAACAACAACAGAGTCATTGCATGTGTGTTCTTTTCACTTACCACATAGTTATCCACCAGTGTCATTTCATGTGTGATCTTTTCACAATCCACCCATGGATCCACCAGTGTCACTGCATGTGTGTTCTTTTTAGTAACAACAACTAGAGTCATTGAAATGTGTGTTCTTTTCACATACCACCTATGGATCCACCAGGTTCATTTCATGTGTGTTCTTTTCACTAAGAACAACCAGAGTCATTGCATGTGTGTTCTTTTCACATACCACATACGGATCCACCAATGTGATTGAAATTTGTGTTCTCTATAGAGACCACACATGGATCCACCAGTGTCATTGCATGTGTGTTCTTTTAGTAACAACAACTTAGTCATTGAAATGTGTGTTCTTTTTCACATACCACCTATGGATCCACCGAGTGTCATTGCAAGTGTGTTCTTTTTCACTAACAACAGTGAGTCATTGCATGTGTGTTCTTTTCACATACACATATGGATCCACCAATGTCATTGAAATGTGTGTTCTCTATAGAGACCACACATGGATCCACCAGTGTCATTGCATGTGTGTTATTTTTAGTAACAACAACCAAAGTCATTGAAATGTGTGTTCTTTTCACATACCACCTATGGATCCACCAGTGTCATTGCATGTGTGTTCTTTTCACTAACAATAACCAGAGTCATTTCATGTGTGTTATTTTCACATACCATATGGATCCACAGTGTCATTGCATGTGTGCTCTTTCACAATCCACCATGGATACACGGTGTCATTGCATGTATGTTTTTCAATAACAACAAGCTGAGTCATTGCATGTGTTCTTTTCAGATACCACATATGGATCCACCAGAGTCATTGAAATGTGTGCTCTTTTCATAATCCACCCATGGATCCACCAGTCTCATTGCATGTGTTCTTTTTAGTAACAACAACTAGAGTCATTGAAATGTGTGTTCTTCTCACATACCACCTATGGATCCACCAGTGTCATTGCATGTGTGTTCATTTCACTAACAACAACCAGATTCATTGCATGTGTGTTCTTTTCACATACAACAACCAGAGTCATTGCATGTGTGTTCTTTTCACATACCACATATGGATCCACCAGTGTCATTGCATGTGATCTTTTCACAATCCACCCATGGATCCACCAGTGTCATTGCATGTGTGTTCTTTTTAGTAACAACAACACTCATATTGCATGTGTGTGTTTTTCACAAACCACCTATGGATCCAGTGTCATTGCATGTGTCTTATTTTCACTAACAACAACCAGAGTCATTGCATGTGTGTTCTTTTCACATACCACATATGGATCTACCAGTGTCATTGAAATGTGTGTTCTCTCTGAGACCACACATGGATCCACAGTGTCATTGCATGTATGTTCTTTTCACTAACAACAAGCCCCTGAGTCATTGCATGTGTGTTCTTTTTACATACCACCTATGGATCCACCACTGTCATTGCATGTGTGTTCTTTTCACTAACAACAACCAGAGTCATTGCATGTGTTCTTTTCACATACCACATATGGATCCACAGTGTCATTGCATGTGTGTTCTTTTTAGTAACAACAACGAGTCATTGAAATGTGTGTTCTTTTCACATACCTATGGATCCACCAATGTCATTACATGTGTTCTTTTCACAGTCCACCCATGGATCCACCAGTGTCATTGCATGTGTTCTTTTTAGTAACAACAACGAGTAATTGAAATGTGTGTTCTTTTCACATACCACCTATGGATCCACCAGGTCATTGCATGTGTTCTTTTCACAATCCACCCATGGATCCACAGTGTCATTGCATGTGTGTTCTTTTTAGTAACAACAACGAGAGTCATTGAAATGTGTGTTCTTTTCACATACCACCTATGGATCCACCAATGTCATTGCATGTGTGTTCTTTCACAATCCACCCATGGATCCACCAGTGTCATTGCATGTGTGTTATTTTTAGTAACAACAACGAGTCATTGAAATGTGTGTTCTTTTCACATACCACCTATGGATCCACCAAGTGTCATTGCATGTGTGTTCTTTTCACTAACAACAACCAGTCATTGCATGTGTGTTCTTTCACATACCACATATGGATCCACCAATGTCATTGAAATGTGTGTTCTCTCTGAGACCACACATGGATCCTGATGTCATTGCATGTGTGTTATTTTAGTAACAACCAAAGTCATTGAAAATGTGTGTTCTTTTCACATACCACCTATGGATCCACCAGTGTCATTGCATGTGTGTTCTTTTCACTAACAATAACCAGAGTCATTGCATGTGTGTTCTTTTCACATACCACATATGGATCCACCAGTGTCATTGCATGTGTGCTCTTTTCACAATCCACCCATGGATACACCGGTGTCATTGCATGTGTGTTTTTTCAGTAACAACAACTGGAGTCATTGCATGTGTGTTCTTTTCAGATACCACATATGGATCCACCAGAGTCATTGAAATGTGTGCTCTTTTCATAATCCACCCATGGATCCACCAGTCTCATTGCATGTGTTCTTTTTAGTAACAACAACTAGAGTCATTGAAATGTGTGTTCTTCTCACATACCACCTATGGATCCACCAGTGTCATTGCATGTGTGTTCATTTCACTAACAACAACCAGAGTCATTGCATGTGTGTTCTTTTCACATACAACAACCAGAGTCATTGCATGTGTGTTCTTTTCACAAACCACATATGGATCCACCAGTGTCATTGCATGTGTGATCTTTTCACAATCCATCCATGGATCCACCAAAGTGTCATTGCATGTGTTCTTTTTAGTAACAACAACCAGTCATTTGCATGTGTGTTTTTTCACATACCACCTATGGATCCACAAGTGTCATTGCATGTGTGTTATTTCACTAACAACAACCAGATTCATTGCATGTGTGTTCTTTTCACATACCACATATGGATCTACCAGTGTCATTGAAATGTGTGTTCTCTACAGAGACCACACATGGATCCACCGGTGTCATTGCATGTATGTTCTTTTCACTAACAACAACTGGAGTCATTGCATGTGTGTTCTTTTCACATACCACCTATGGATCCACCACTGTCATTGCATGTGTTCTTTTCACTAACAACAACTAGAGTCATTGCATGTGTGTTCTATTCACATACCACATATGGATCCACCAGTGTCATTGCATGTGTGTTCTTTTTAGTAACAACAACCAGAGTCATTGAAATGTGTGTTCTTTTCACGTACCACCTATGGATCCACCAATGTCATTACATGTGTGTTCTTTTCACAATCCACCCATGGATCCACCAGTGTCATTGCATGTGTGTTCTTTTTAGTAACAACAACGAGAGTCATTGAAATGTGTGTTCTTTTCACATACCACCTATGGATCCACCAAGGTCATTGCATGTGTTCTTTTCACAATCCACCCATGGATCCACAGTGTCATTGCATGTGTGTTCTTTTTAGTAACATCAACGAGAGTCATTGAAATGTGTGTTCTTTTCACATACCACCTATGGATCCACCAATGTCATTGCATGTGTGTTCTTTTCACAATCCACCCATGGATCCAGTGTCATTGCATGTGTGTTATTTTAGTAACAACAACAGAGTCATTGAAATGTGCTCTCTTGGAGACTACACATGGATCCACAGTGTCATTGCATGTGTGTTCATTTCACTAACAACAACTGAGTCATTGCATGCGTGTTCTTTTCACATACCACATATGGATCCACCAGTATCATTGCATGTGTGTTCTTTTCACAATCCACCCATGGATCCACCAGTGTCACTGCATGTGTGTTCTTTTTAGTAACAACAACCAGAGTCATTGAAATGTGTGTTCTTTTCAGATACCACATATGGATCCACCAGAGTCATTGAAATGTGTGCTCTTTTCATAATCCACCCATGGATCCACCAGTCTCATTGCATGTGTTCTTTTTAGTAACAACAACTAGAGTCATTGAAATGTGTGTTCTTCTCACATACCACCTATGGATCCACCAGTGTCATTGCATGTGTGTTCATTTCACTAACAACAACCAGAGTCATTGCATGTGTGTTCTTTTCACATACAACAACCAGAGTCATTGCATGTGTGTTCTTTTCACATACCACATATGGATCCACCAGTGTCATTGCATGTGTGATCTTTTCACAATCCACCCATGGATCCACCAGTGTCATTGCATGTGTGTTCTTTTTAGTAACAACAACCAGAGTCATTTTGCATGTGTTTTTTTTTCACATACCACCTATGGATCCACAAGTGTCATTGCATGTGTGTTATTTTCACTAACAACAACCAGAGTCATTGCATGTGTGTTCTTTTCACATACCACATATGGATCTACCAATGTCATTGAAATGTGTGTTCTCTAGACCACACATGGATCCACCAGTGTCATTGCATGTGTGTTCTTTTCACTAACAACAACTGGAGTCATTGCATGTGTGTTCTTTTCACATACCACCTATGGATCCACCACTTTCATTGCATGTGTGTTCTTTTCACTAATAACAACCAGAGTCATTGCATGTGTGTTCTTTTCACATACCACATATGGATCCACCAGTGTCATTGCATGTGTGTTCTTTTTAGTAACAACAACCAGAGTCATTGAAATGTGTGTTCTTTTCACATACCACCTATGGATCCACCAATGTCATTACATGTGTGTTCTTTTCACAATCCACCCATGGATCCACCAGTGTCATTGCATGTGTGTTCTTTTTAGTAACAACAACGAGAGTCATTGAAATGTGTGTTCTTTTCACATACCACCTATGGATCCACCAAGGTCATTGCATGTGTGTTCTTTTCACAATCCACCCATGGATCCACCAGTGTCATTGCATGTGTGTTCTTTTTAGTAACAACAACGAGAGTCATTGAAATGTGTGTTCTTTTCACATACCACCTATGGATCCACCAATGTCATTGCATGTGTGTTCTTTTCACAATCCACCCATGGATCCACCAGTGTCATTGCATGTGTGTTATTTTTAGTAACAACAGCAGAGTCATTGAAATGTGTGCTCTCTTCAGAGACTACACATGGATCCACCAGTGTCATTGCATGTGTGTTCATTTCACTAACAACAACCAGAGTCATTGCATGTGTGTTATTTTCACATACCACATATGGATCCACCAGTATCATTGCATGTGTGTTCTTTTCACAATCCACCCATGGATCCACCAGTGTCACTGCATGTGTGTTCTTTTTAGTAATAACAACTAGAGTCATTGAAATGTGTGTTCTTTTCACATACCACCTATGGATCCACCAGTGTCATTGGATGTGTGTTTTTTCACTAACAACAACCAGGGTCATTGCATGTGTGTTCTTTTCACATACCACATACGGATCCACCAATGTCATTGAAATGTGTAACTACCTCGGTGAATTACGCTCCTAGTTACAAGCCTGGATGAGCAGAAATGGTTGAAATAGTACAGTGGGGCCCAAATGCCACTCACAGGTAGACCCTTCGTCCGTCCCAACCATTTCCAAACATCGGGACAAGAACGGGCGGCGTAATCGGCAGGCGAAGGGATCAACTACATACACAAATGAGTATGTATGCAAGCCACCATACAATAGTACATCAGAGCCATTCCATCTAAAGAAAGGAAATATAGCAGCATATCTGGCCAAGATCCAAATATCCTAGATAGATATAATAGTTTAGGATATCTCCTCATACATCAAACATCAGTATCGGTGAGCGGAAGACAAAATCTGAGTACGGATAAGAAGCAAATCGGCATAAGATGCCCCATAAATAAGCAGATCCAGCCCGATCTCACGGATCCCGTTCGGAATCTCTACACCGAATGATCGTTGCCCATCGTCTGTCTCTTCCACCCGGTATCCATCTTGCGAGTGTACACTGTTCATCTGAACCAATAATTTATCGTGAGACCCTAGGGGTACTTTCGGCAAGTCTTTATGCCTCTAAAGGGACACAACCTGGGTAGCGAATTGCAGCAAAAGATAAACCCTAACAGTTCTATAGATACTCGCTAACCATCCGCCTAACCAGAGATAGACGGATGTCCGTGAATTAATAACAACAGTTATAACGGTTATAACAGTAATATCCTCAGATCCATCCTCCTCCTCGCTTACCGACGAGGAAGCGGACGAATAACCCCCCATTCGTTGGCAGTTTTATTATCCATTCCGTGAGTGTTGCACTATTTACTAGTCAGGTACCTAGTCTAGTCAAATTAAAAGCGGTACTTTAGTTATGCTTGTCTATGATCGAGAAACTGTGCTCCAAGTCGTCCATAACCACGGACACGGCTTTCAGAAAGTTTTACCCTGCAGGGGTGCACAAATAGCAACACACACTCGATATGCCTCGGAAAAACCAAATCAAAACCCAACGAGACAGTCACGACAAAGCAATTACAGGATTCAGAAATATTTCAGGGGGCCACCCCATTAAGCTACCACTGCAAGCTGGCGGCTACGACGGACTCAAGGTTTTAGTGGCCGTATGTATTTGCCCAGGAACCCAAAGTGTGTGGCTTGTCGATAAATAAAGGTCCACGGACCTAAACGATGCAGTGCATTACCTCGCACAATTTAAATAAGCGATAAAGCATGGCATAAGTACAGGATAGTAAATAAAACCTCAAACTAGTTTGTGGCCCCAAGAAATAAGAATGAATCAAGCTACGGCTGGGGGTTCATAAGCCTCCGGATGTGGATAAGTGAATATTCAGGAACAGGAATCAAGTACTGGGTCCTACGGGACACAAGTGAGCCTGAAAAACCAAATAGCAAATATGGCCCACCGATGCCACTTTCATTAGTTATCCCATTACTACTCAGGTTAAGTTGTTTAGGTTCCTCGTTATCCATCATACACTCACATACCCTACACATGCTGTTCTACGACTCGCATGGCTCAAGCAACTCCTGTAGTAATGGCTCATGGGATGGAGGAACAAGCTTCGGTGGGGTTTAAAAGTAAAGGCTATGCAATACTTGGGATTCAATTTAATGCAATCGCGACTCAATGATGCAAGAATAAGAAAGAGGCAGTAGGTACTATACGTATGCAAGCATGTGGTAGTGCTTGCACAGCAGCTCGATTGAAGCGAGAGAAGGATCTGGTAGTGCTCTGGTTCTCTTGATATATCCACCTTTCGCCGTCTATTCAAAGAAGAACCAAACAAACAAGGCCAACATAAATAAAGTGCACAAGCATATGAATTAAATGCATCAAGCAAACAATCATGCCATGATGAATGATGCAAAATTTGCATGGCAATAAGGTAGCATGGCATGGGTGAGGTGTGGAATACAAGATTAAATCATTTTATTGAGTTTTGATCACATTTTATCCTCATATTAGTTGCTGTACACAATATATTTATATGATGCATGCTGCAGAACAGATAATGGAATGCCTAAACAGAAAGGTCTCGTCGAGCTAATCATTTTAGACATATCATTTATTAAATTTGGAGTTATAAAACAAAAGTTATTAATTTATTAAAGAAAAGGGCATTTATTGTAATTTAAATAAACTTGGAATTTTGAATGTTCAAAATATATTTTGGATTGCATATTTGAAATCCTCACATTTTTCTGATTTGAAAACATATATTAATTGTATTATTTGGATTAACAATTGAAAAGATATATGAAAACAAAATTTAAATTGAATTTGAATTAATTTAAAAAAATATTTGAATTTAAGCAGATAGACTGAATTACTTTTTATACCCAGGCAGTCCTAGCCACTATCGCTGACGGGTGGGGCCAGGCTGACTCAGCATCACAGCGTGCAACACAGGCGTTTCTCACCGCGCAGATAGCTAGCCCAGGAGGCAGACAGGTGGGCCAACGGCCTCGCAGGACCACGTGTCGTGAGCGAAGGCGGCGAGCAGATGGGGCCAAGATGGAGCACGGGTTGAGATTACTAGAGGCGGGGTTTCTGCAAAAATGGCGGTGACTAGTGGGTCCGATTAGGATCGCGGGTTAGCAGACAAAAGCGTGGGGGGTATCGCCAAAGCGACCACGCGCCTTTGTTCTCTTCTCTGCATCTCCGGCGAGCGATCGCGCTGGCGACGACTTGGCGTGGGCGGGGATCGATCTCTCGACTGGGCTCGCGAATGAGCGGCTACGCTGCGGTGGCTTGGGCTGGGTGACGAGAGGTGGGCGCGCCTAGCTAGCCTGCGGCCTTCTGACGCCGAAGCGAAAGCGCGACCAAGGCGCAGGCGTGCCGCAAACGTCCGCGAATCTAAAGGCGGCCTGGCGAGGCGGACCGTGTCGAGGAGGAGGGCTCACCGAGGTGTCGGTGGCGGTGGTTAGCTCAGGCGCAGCGTCGACAGTGATGCGGTAGAACGGACTAGGGTTTCGTCGGTGCGGCGTCGGCTGGTGGTTACTACTCCTCCTTCGTTGGCGGCTCTTGGGCGTTGCGAGGCCTCCTCGATTTTCCTCGACACCTGGCGTCACGCCACCGGCTGGTTTGAGTCGGCGGTGGAGGAGGGTTTCTGGCGAGGGTAAACGGTGGTGGAGGAGAGAGGGAGGAGCAGGCGTCCTTGGGGTGGATCTGGATGATGCAGCGAGAGGCGAGATAAGCAGAGGGAGGGAGAGGCTGCCGTGGGGGAGTGGTTGGAGATAAAGGTGGCTCGGCCACCTTTTCCTCCTCCACCCTCACGTGCTCGAGCAGGGCAGGGGCAGCTGGCAGGTGGGGACGACAGGATGAGGCCAAGGAGGCAGGGGAGGCTCGGGGTAGGCCACAAGGCGGGGAGAGGGAGAGCTAGAGGGAGAGGGGTAGCCTCGGGTAGGGTTGAAACTAGGCTCGGGTTAGGGTTAGGTATGGCTCGGTGTAGCTAGGGTCTGGGGTGGGGTAGCAGCTAGGTGGCATGGTGGGGCCAGCTAGTGAGAGAAGGAGAGAGGCCAAGAGAGAGAGGTAGGTTTAGGGTTTGGTCTAGATTAGGTGTGGATTAGGGTTTTTAGATGGGGGTATGGGTAGATTAGAGGAGATAGAGATTTGTAGCTAGGGTTTGCTATGGACAAGGACAAGCCAAGACTAACCAAGATCAAACAAAAACAAGACAAGAAAAGAGAGAGGGATGTGATGATAGGGTTTAAGCTAGATAAAATTAAGATCAAGCTAAAAGGAGTGAGAGATAGATGAGAGATGGCATGATCCAACCAAAAACAAGTAAAAACCAAATGACAAGCAAAAGGTGGTACTTGCATGGCCCATGCAAATATTTAATGCCATGTTGATTCTTGTGAAAACAATGTTATTACATGGCATTATTATTATGCATTCCCAAAATTGGAGTAAGGCCCAAGCAAAAGAATCTAGAAAGAATTCCAAGTGGAATAGATGGAGATAGCCATGTTTGAAATAGAATGGGACATGCTAGTGTGTATGTTCCACTAGATGATCAATAGTCCCAAAATATTCCAACATTAGCATAATTCCATGATGAACCATATGGAAGCTAGGAGAAAGGTTCCACTCACAAGGCATGCAAAGGTGGCCATGTGGCTCTCATATATCAATGATGTAAGATGAGAGCATGTGGACAAGAATTGGATCCATCCCAACCCACATGAGCTAGAGGTAAAACCAATAAGTGCCAAGCTCATATTTAGTTGGATGGTGGAATTATAAGGTGGTGAAAGAAAAAGGTGGTGGAGTTAATAAGAGATATGCCCCCAACTCAACTTGGGCATTGAAACAATATATCAAGAACCAAATACAATATCAAGAGGCAAATACAATTAATAATGCATATGAGATAAGAACCAAATGAGAAAGGGTTTTATATGATGCTCAGATGCAAGGTGGCATGATGACATGAGCATGATATAATGATGATGCAACAATTATATATTTGAAGTAGCCATTATATTACTAGACCAAGTAGCATTACAATTGTTAGACAATTGGGATGCTACAACTCTCCCCCACTAAACAGGAATCTCGCCCCGAGATTCTAGGAAAAAGAAAACAACACAAAGAGGCGGGTGTTGAACAAAGGTGACCCTCACGTTCCCAAGTTGCTAAACAACAGCGGAATGAATGCGACCACTACACCTTGCAAAACTTGCTAGACTTGTTGCGAGTCTTGCGTTTTGCTTGAGAAACAACGGTTAGAAGAGTTGAAGGATTGTCGTGAGACGAGAAGGATAAGATGGACATAGCTCCGGTTTTCTCAAGAAACATGATAAAAGAATAGAACCACTTGTGAAAGAAAGGACAAGATGATGTATCCTGGATAAAGAAAGACACCGTTAAGATTAAAGATTTACCGTCTGAGAGAGGATGGATCTTTGTCTCATGAAGGAAAAGAGCTAGATTGGAGAGGTTTTGAACCACTATGACAATAGCATCGTATCTTCTCGGTTGAGAAATGAAATCGGAAACAATATTGCCTTCAAACAATAGAGTCCCTTGATATCACGGAAAGATTTAGTTAGACATCGTCGGATTAGATTCTTCTTGCGCGGTAAGAACCAAGGACCACGCAATTGAGGTGCGCGGATATAACTTCCATAGGCGGATGTGAAGCGGATCATGGTGGAATCGAGAAGCAAAGAATATGGAGGATCTGAGTCTATTGTAGATATACTTATTGCTTTCTTTAGCCTTGAGGCTAACGCAATAGATTCTTGGTGATGGCATCAACCATAATTGGCCTTACCACGAAAAGAATTGATGAAACAAAGAGAGAGATAGTTTCCTTTCATCTTGTTTGGGGATGTCGACACCGGTAGAATGTCGAGGAGAAAAGAGTTTGCGTTTGTTTCCACGGATAATTGAAGATTTGCTCAAGTGTAGAAAGACGAGATCACCAACAAGAGATTATTGATTACTTTCTTGAGAGCACTCCGGAAAAACAAGGCGGAGTAAAAGTATCGAGGGATAAAGGCCACTTCTAACTTCCGTGGAATGAGTGGAATCACACTAATTCACCAATTCAATGTACAAGAGCGAATGATAAGAGTAGGGGTATGGTAGCTACTCCATCCCGCACTCAAAGCATTACTCCGCACATGAATAGGAAAACCATGCATCCCAACTACGAAGCAGTGAAGGTATTGATAAGAAGATCTCATGGAACTCCGTTAGAAAACAAGAATAGATGCAAGCGATTCACGGATCCAAGATAGATAAAGATGATGATGTTGTCGTCATGTCGAGTAACAAAGCCGGAAGATATGAAGGAAGATCCGAAGACAACTGCAAGATTCCACAGATAAAGAAAAAGATAACACCACTTGAACAGAAGGATTATGAAAGATCTGAAAAGTCTTCATGGCCTTCGGTGGATTGAGCATAGACGATAGAGCGAGAGGGTTTCAAGAGATCACTTGACGAGACTGAGGTGAAAGAACTCCATATTCTTCTTGAAATGATAGAGAGGTTTAGCGATCTTGAGGAAAAGCTTTAAGCGAAAGCGATGATAACTTGCGAACAAGGAAAACTCCGGGTTGATTGATGATGGAAGATGGAATTAACAATGAACTTGCTGATTCCAATTGAAGCGATCTATTTAGCGAAGGGCGTGGTCGAGATAGGTGACTTCAAGAAGCGAATTCACGCTTTGAGAACTTTGCACCACGTGCAATGCTCACGAAGCTTGAGAAAAAGACAGATGATCTTCCATGTCCTTCCATTGATATCGAATAGGTAAGCATTTTATCAACATATGCCACCATGGGTTAACGAGGATATTCCCGAATATCGAGTTCAAGAAGCGGAGAAACGAACAAATGCCGAACACTTCCACGAGCTCAACGCTCTTAGAAAGATCAACGTTAAGAACGGGTTAGTGTTGAAGAAGATGCTTTGGAAGAATAGATTATCGGTCCTTCGAGAGAACAAGAAATGCCACTGGTTCACATTGTCGATTGGATCACCGGTACAAAGATAAAGAGATCTTGGACAAGAACCGATGATAGCTCATACCTTCGCAAAGCTACCAGAGGCGAAAGATGCAATTTCCTCGTATCACGAGAATTTTGCGAATATGGAGTTCACAAAGATGTGCCACGATAAGCAGATCATAGCCCCGTAGTTCCTTGAAACTCCGTTGCCAAAGATGCTTGAATATGCATAGATATGGTCACGGTGTACTCAAAATCACGGAGATAACCTTATCCTCCGAGATGGTGACGGTTGATAGCATTTTCCATATTCCAATCGACACTTATCATGATTGGAATATAGCTATCTTGAGAGCCAAATTACAATCATCGCATCGGATCGACACACGTTATGTAATTAGCCCAAGAGAAAAGGAGATGAAAAGGAACTCCAGGATTAAGCGCCGGTGACAAAAGAATGAGTTAGCATGGACATGCTGATAAAAGGAAGATATATAATGTTTCACACCACATTGAAAGGAGTGTGGAAACACAGATGTATCAAAGAAAAATTTTCCGCATTTTTCGGCATTAAAATACCAATAGATGCACAAAATCACTTATCAGATAGAGATTAGCAACTGATGTTTCACAGAATATGGAGTTGCTAGAAGGAAGGACACCCTTAAGAAGATGGCACCGGTTAACAAGAAGTCAGATAGATCGCGCCGGTTTGCAAAAGCCTGTTAGTATGGAATGTACCAAAAGTTGATAATCAAAGGCAGATAAGATAACAAGTTGGATGCAACAAATAGACAAGGAATTACACACACACACACACTCACACTTTCTATGGTACTACGGAAACCCAGAACACGTGAATCCTAGTTTGAATTTTAAGAAGAGGATTGAAAACGTTACACTTCCTTACCAGAAAAGGGTGGGTGGATGGGTAAGAAGAAAAGTGGAAGCAATCCTACTCTCGCGTTTTGTTTTTCCCTAGTATACATAACTACCAAAATATTTGCTAGACAGACAACGACCATTTGGCTGAGACCCTGAAGGTCGGGATGGCTCTGATACCAATTGTAACTACCTCGGTGAATTACGCTCCTAGTTACAAGCCTGGATGAGCAGAAATGGTTGAAATAGTACGGTGGGGCCCAAATGCCACTCACAGGTAGACCCTTCGGCCGTCCCAACCATTTCCAAACATCGGGACAAGAGCAGGCGTAATCGGCGAAGGGATCAACTACATACACAAATGAGTATGTATGCAAGCCACCATACAATAGTACATCGAGCCATTCCATCTAAAAAGAAAGGAAATATATAGCATACGGCAAAGATCCAAATATCCTAGATAGATATAATAGTTTAGGATATCTCCTCATACATCAAACATCGAGTATCGGTGAGCGGAAGACAAAATCCAGTACGGATAAAAGCAAATCGGCATAAGATGCCCCATAAATAGCGAGATCCACAGATCTCACGGATCCTGTTCCCGGAATCTCTACACGAATGATCATTGCCCATCGTCGTCTCTTGACCCAGTATCCATCTTGCGAGTGTACTGTTCATCGAACCAATAATTTATCGTGTGAGACCCTAGGGAATTTTCGGCAAGTCTTTATGCCTCTAAAGGGACACAACACAGGGTAGACGAATTGCAGCAAAAGATAAACCCTAACAGTTCTATAGATACTGCTAACCATCCGCCTAACCAGAGATGAGCGGATGTCCGTGAATTAATAACAACGATTATAACTTATAATGATAATATCCACAGATCCATCCTCCTCCTCGCTTACCAAGCGAGAAGCGGACGAATAACCCCCTTCCGTTGGCGTTTTATTATCCATTCCGTGAGTGTTGCACTTTTTACTAGTCGGTACCTAGTCTAGTCAAATTAAAAGCGGTACTTTAGTTATGCTTGTCTATGATCGGCTGTGCTCCAAGTCGTCCATAACCGCGGACACGGCTTTGAAAGTTTTACCTGAGGTGCACAAATAACAACACACTCGATATGCCTCGGAAAAACCAAATCAAAACCCAACAAGACAGTCCACGACAAAGCAATTACAGGATTGAGAAATATTTGAGGCCACCCTTAAGCTACCATAGCGAAGCTGGCGGCTCTGAAAGCGGACTCAAGGTTTGTGTGGCGGTTGTAACGGCTTAGGAACCGAAAGTGTATGGGCTTGTCGATACAGAGAAACAGGTCACCGGACCTACATGATGCAGTGTGATTACCTCGCACAATTTAAATAAAGCGATAAAGCATGGCATACGTGCAGGATAATAAATAAAACCTCAAACTAGTTTGTGTCCCCAAGAAATAAGAATGAATCAAGCTACGGCTCGGGGGTTCATAAGCCTCACGGATGTGGATAGCTTGAATATTCAAGGAACAGGAATCAAGTACTTTCGGGTCCTCGGGACACAAGTGAGCCTGAAAACCAAATAGCAAATATGGCCCACCGATGCCACTTTCATTAGTTATCCCATTAATACTCGAGGTTAAGTTGTTTAGGTACCTCGTTATCCATCGGACACTCACATACCCTACACATCTTTGTTCTCGACTGCATGGCTCAAGCAACTCTGTAGTAATGGCTCATGGGATGGAGGAACAAGCTTGATTGGGGTTTAAAAGTAAAAACTATGAAATACTTGGGATTCAATTTAATGCAATCGCGACTCAATGATGCAAGAATAAGAAAGAGGCAGTAGGTACTATATTATGCAAGCATGTGGTAGTGCTTGCTGGCAGCTCGATTGAGCGAGAGAAGGATCTGGGTAGTGCTCCTGGTTCTCTTGATATATCCCCTGCTCAGCGTCTATTCGAAGAAGAACCAAACAAACAAGGCCAACATAAATAAAGTGCACAAGCATATGAATTAAATGCATCAAGCAAACAATCATGCCATGATGAATGATGCACAATTTGCATGGCAATAAGGTAGCATGGCATGGGTGAGGTGTGGAATACAAGATTAAATCATTTTATTGAGTTTTGGTCACATTTTATCCTCATATTAGTTTCTGTACACAATATATTTATATGATGCATGCTGCAGAACAGATAATGGAATGCCTAAACAGAAAGGTCTCGTCGAGCTAATCATTTTAGACATATCATTTATTAAATTTGGAGTTATAAAACAAAAGTTATTAATTTATTAAAGAAAAGGGCATTTTATTGTAATTTAAATAAACTTGGAATTTTGAATGTTCAAAATATATTTTTGATTTCATATTGGAAATCCTCACATTTTTCTGATTTGAAAACATATATTAATTGTATTATTTGGATTAACAATTGAAAAGATATTTGAAAACAGAATTTAAATTGAATTTGAATTAATTTGAAAAAAATATTTGAATTTAAGCAGATAGACTGAATTACTTTTTATACCAGGCAGTGGTCCTAGCCACTATCGGCTGTGGTGGGGCCAGGCTGACTCAGCATCACAAGTTGCAGACCTGCGTTTCTCACCTTGAGATAGCTAGCCCAGGAGGCGAGGTGGGCCAAGCCTCGCGAGCCCACGGTCGTGAGCGAAGGCGAGCAGAGATGGGGCCAAGATGGAGCACAGGTTGAGATTACTAGAGGCAGGGGTTCTTTGCAAAAGCGCTTGCTGACTAGTGGGTCCATTAGGATCGCGGGTTGACGCAGACAAAACGTGGGGTATCGCCAAAAGCGACCACGCCTTGTTTCTCTTCTTCTGCATCTCGGCGAAGCGATCGATGCCGAGCCTTGACGCCATGGCGTGGCGAGATCGATCTCTCGACACAGGGCTTCGGCGGCGGCTACCGCGGTGGCTTAGGCTAGGTGACGAGAGGTGCGCCGCCTAGCTAGAACCTGCGGCCTTCTGACGAAACAGCCGCCTTGACGCCGAGGCGTGCGGCAAGCGTCCGCGAATCTAGGCGGCACGGGCGAGGCGGACCGTGTCGAGAGGAGAGGGGCTCACCGCGAGGCTCGGTGGCGGTGGTTCGGCTCGGCGCAGCGATCGACGGTGATGGGGCCGGCAGACTAGGGTTTCTCGTCGGTCTGTCGGCCTGGTGGTTACGGTACCCTCCTTCTCGTGGCGGCTCTTTGGGCGTTGGGAGCCTCCTCGATCTTCCTCGACACCTAGCGCGTCACGCCGCCGGCTGGTTTGAGTCAGGGCGGTGGAGGTTGAGGGTTTTCCGGCGAGGGGGGGGTAGACGGTGGTGGAGGAGAGAGGGGAGGGAGCAGGGCATCCTTGGGGTGGATCTGGGGATGGTGCGGCAGGCGGAGGCAGGAGATAAGCGAGAGGGAGGAGAGGCTGCCGTGGGGAGTGGTTGGAGATAAGGTGGCTCGGCCACCTTTTCCTCCTCCACCCTCACGTGCTCGGCGAGGCGAGGCAGGCGGCAGGTGGGGACGGGCAGGTGAGGCCAAGGGAGGCGGGAGGCTGGGGTAGGGCCACAAGGCGGAGAGGGAGAGCTAGAGGGAGAGGGGTAGAGCTAGGCTCGGGTTAGGGTTAGGTATGGCTCGGTGTAGCTAGGGTGCAGGGTGGGGTAGCGACTAGGTGGCATGGTGGGGCCAGCTAGTGAGAGAAGGAGAGAGGCCGAGAGAGAGAGGTAGGTTTAGGGTTTGGTCTAGATTAGGTGTGGATTAGGGTTTTGCTTAGATGGGGGGTATGGGTAGATTAGAGGAGATGGAGAGATTTGTAGCTAGGGTTTGCTATGGACAAGCCAAGACTAACCAAGATCAAACAAAAACAAGACAAGAAAAGAGAGAGGGATGTGAACCATATGGAAGCTAGGAGAAAGGTTCCACTCACAAGGCATGCAAAGGTGGCCATGTGGCTCTCATATATCAATGATGTGAAAACAACATGATGCTAAGATGAGAGCATGTGGACAAGAATTGGATCCATCCCAACCCACATGAGCTAGAGGTAAAACCAATAAGTGCCAAGCTCATATTTAGTTGGATGGTGGAATTATAAGGTGGTGAAAGAAAAAGGTGGTGGAGTTAATAAGAGATATGCCCCCAACTCAACTTGGGCATTGAAACAATATATCAAGAACCAAATACAATATCAAGAGGCAAATACAATTAATAATGCATATGAGATAAGAACCAAATGAGAAAGGGTTTTATATGATGCTCAGATGCAAGGTGGCATGATGACATGAGCATGATATAATGATGATGCAACAATTATATATTTGAAGTAGCCATTATATTACTAGACCAAGTAGCATTACAATTGTTAGACAATTGGGATGCTACAAAATGTGTGTTCTCTACAGAGACCACACATGGATCCACCAGTGTCATTGCATGTGTGTTCTTTTTAGTAACAACAACCAGAGTCATTGAAATGTGTGTTCTTTTCACATACCACCTATGGATCCACCAGTGTCATTGCATGTGTGTTCTTTTCACTAACAACAACCAGAGTCATTGCATGTGTGCCCTTTTCACAATCCACCCGTGGATCCACCAGTGTCATTGCATGTGTGTTCTTTTTAGTAACAACAGCAGAGTCATTGAAATGTGTGCTCTCTTCAGAGACTACACATGGATCCACCAGTGTCATTGCATGTGTGTTCTTTTCACTAACAACAACCAGAGTCATTGCATGTGTGTTCTTTTCACATACCACATATGGATCCACCAGTGTCATTGCATGTGTGCTCTTTTCACAATCCACCCATGGATCCACCAGTGTCACTGCATGTGTGTTCATTTTAGTAACAACAACCAGAGTCGTTGAAATGTGTGTTCTTTTCACATACCACCTATGGATCCACCAGTGTCATTGCATGTGTGTTCTTTTCACTAACAACAACCAGAGTCATTGCATGTGTGTTCTTTTCACATACCACATATGCATCCACCAATGTCATTGAAATGTGTGTTCTCTACAGGGACCACACATGGATCCACCAGTGTCATTGCATGTGTGTTCTTTTTAGTAACAAGAAGCAGAGTCATTGAAATGTGTGTTCTTTTCACATACCACCTATGGATCCACCAGTGACATTGCATGTGTGTTCTTTTCACTAACAACAACCAGAGTCATTGCATGTGTGCTCTTTTCACAATCCAGATATGGTTCCACCAGTGTCATTGCATGTATGTTCTTTTCACAATCCACCCATGGATCCACCGGTGTCATTGCATGTGTGTTCTTTTCACTAACAACAACTAGAGTCATTGCATGTGTGTTCTTTTCACATACCACATATGGATCCACCAGAGTCATTGAAATGTGTGCTCTTTTCACAATCCACCCATGGATCCACCAGTGTCATTGCATGTGTGTTCGTTTTAGTAACAACAAGCAGAGTCATTGAAATGTGTGTTCTTCTCATATACCACCTATGGATCCACCAGTGTCATTGCATGTGTGTTCATTTCACTAACAACAACCAGAGTCATTGCATGTGTGTTCTTTTCACATCAACAACAGTCATTGCATGTGTGTTCTTTTCACATACCACATATGGATCCACAGTGTCATTGCATGTGTGCTCTTTCTCAATCCACCCATGGATCCACAGTGTCATTGCATGTGTGTTCTTTTTAGTAACAACAATGAGTCATTGAAATGTGTGCTCTCTTCAGAGACTACACATGGATCCACCAGTGTCATTGCATGTGTGTTCATTTCACTAACAACAACCAGAGTCATTGCATGTGTGTTCTTTTCACATACCACATACGGATCCACCAATGTCATTGAAATGTGTGTTATCTACAGAGACCACACATGGATCCCTGATGTCATTGCATGTGTGTTCTTTTTAGTAAGAACGACTAGAGTCATGGAAATGTGTGTTCTTTTCACATACCACCTATGGATCCACCAGTGTCATTGCATGTGTGTTCTTTTCACTAACAACAACCAGAGTCATTGCATGTGTGCCCTTTTCACAATCCACCCGTGGGTCCACCAGTGTCATTGCATGTGTGTTCTTTTTAGTAACAACAGAGTCATTGAAATGTGCTCTCTTCAGAGACTACACATGGATCCACCAGTGTCATTGCATGTGTGTTCTTTTCACTAACAACAACCAGAGTCATTGCATGTGTGTTCTTTTCACATACCACATATGGATCCACCAGTGTCATTGCATGTGTGATCTTTTCACAATCCACCCATGGATCCACTAGTGTCACTGCATGTGTGTTCTTTTTAGTAACAACAACCAGAGTCATTGAAATGTGTGTTCTTTTCACATACCACCTATGGATCCACCAGTGTCATTGCATGTGTGTTCTTTTCACTAACAACAACCAGAGTCATTGCATGTGTGTTCTTTTCACATACCACATATGCATCCACCAATGTCATTGAAATGTGTGTTCTCTCTGGGGACCACACATGGATCCACATGTCATTGCATGTGTGTTCTTTTTAGTAACAAGAACCAGAGTCATTGAAATGTGTGTTCTTTTCATATACCACCTATGGATCCACCAGTGACATTGCATGTGTGTTCTTTTCACTAACAACAACCAGAGTCATTGCATGTGTGGTCTTTTCACAATCCATATGGTTCCACAGTGTCATTGCATGTATGTTCTTTTCACAATCCACCCATGGATCCAAGTGTCATTGCATGTGTGTTCTTTTCACATACCATATGGATCCAGAGTCATTGTAATGTGTGCTCTTTTCACAATCCACCCATGGATCCACCAGTGTCATTGCATGTGTGTTCTTTTTAGTAACAACAAGCAGAGTCATTGAAATGTGTGTTCTTCTCATATACCACCTATGGATCCACCAGTGTCATTGCATGTGTGTTCATTTCACTGACAACAACTAGAGTCATTGCATGTGTGTTCTTTTCACATACAACAACCAGAGTCATTGCATGTGTGTTCTTTTCACATACCACATATGGATCCACCAGTGTCATTGCATGTGCTCTTTCTCAATCCACCCATGGATCCACAGTGTCATTGCATGTGTGTTCTTTTAGTAACAACAAATAGTCATTGAAATGTGTGCTCTCTTCAGAGACTACATGGATCCTGATGTCATTGCATGTGTGTTCTTTTCACTAACAACAATTAGAGTCATTGCATGTGTGTTCTTTTCACATACCACATATGGATCCACCAGTGTCATTGCATGTGTGCTCTTTTCACAATCCACCCATGGATCCACCAGTGTCACTGCATGTGTGTTCTTTTTAGTAACAACAACCAGAGTCATTGAAATGTGTGTTCTTTTCACATACCACCTATGGATCCACCAGTGTCATTGCATGTGTGTTTTTTCACTAACAACCAGAGTCATTGCATGTGTGTTCTTTTCACATACCACATACGGATCCACCAATGTCATTGAAATGTGTGTTCTCTACAGAGACCACACATGGATCCACCAGTGTCATTGCATGTGTGTTCATTTCACTAACAACAACCAGAGTCATTGCATGTGTGTTCTTTTCACATACAACAACCAGAGTCATTGCATGTGTGTTCTTTTCACATACCACATATGGATCCACCAGTGTCATTGCATGTGTGCTCTTTTCTCAATCCACCCATGGATCCACCAGTGTCATTGCATGTGTGTTCTTTTTAGTAACAACAGCAGAGTCATTGAAATGTGTGCTCTCTTCAGAGACTACACATGGATCCACCAGTGTCATTGCATGTGTGTTCATTTCACTAACAACAACCAGAGTCATTGCATGTGTGTTCTTTTCACATACCACATACGGATCCACCAATGTCATTGAAATGTGTGTTCTCTACAGAGACCACACATGGATCCACCAGTGTCATTGCATGTGTGTTCTTTTTAGTAAGAACGACTAGAGTCATGGAAATGTGTGTTCTTTTCACATACCACCTATGGATCCACCAGTGTCATTGCATGTGTGTTCTTTTCACTAACAACAACCAGAGTCATTGCATGTGTGCCCTTTTCACAATCCACCCGTGGATCCACCAGTGTCATTGCATGTGTGTTCTTTTTAGTAACAACAGTAGAGTCATTGAAATGTGTGCTCTCTTCAGAGACTACACATGGATCCACCAGTGTCATTGCATGTGTGTTCTTTTCACTAACAACAACCAGAGTCATTGCATGTGTGTTCTTTTCACATACCACATATGGATCCACCAGTGTCATTGCATGTGTGCTCTTTTCACAATCCACCCATGGATCCACTAGTGTCACTGCATGTGTGTTCTTTTTAGTAACAACAACCAGAGTCATTGAAATGTGTGTTCTTTTCACATACCACCTATGGATCCACCAGTGTCATTGCATGTGTGTTCTTTTCACTAACAACAACCAGAGTCATTGCATGTGTGTTCTTTTCACATACCACATATGCATCCACCAATGTCATTGAAATGTGTGTTCTCTACAGGGACCACACATGGATCCACCAGTGTCATTGCATGTGTGTTCTTTTTAGTAACAAGAACCAGAGTCATTGAAATGTGTGTTCTTTTCATATACCACCTATGGATCCACCAGTGACATTGCATGTGTGTTCTTTTCACTAACAACAACCAGAGTCATTGCATGTGTGCTCTTTTCACAATCCAGATATGGTTCCACCAGTGTCATTGCATGTATGTTCTTTTCACAATCCACCCATGGATCCACCGGTGTCATTGCATGTGTGTTCTTTTCACATACCACATATGGATCCACCAGAGTCATTGAAATGTGTGCTCTTTTCACAATCCACCCATGGATCCACCAGTGTCATTGCATGTGTGTTCTTTTTAGTAACAACAAGCAGAGTCATTGAAATGTGTGTTCTTCTCATATACCACCTATGGATCCACCAGTCTCATTGCATGTGTGTTCATTTGGCAACAACAGAGTCATTGCATGTGTGTTCTTTTCACATACAACAACCAGAGTCATTGCATGTGTGTTCTTTTCACATACCACATATGGATCCACCAGTGTCATTGCATGTGTGCTCTTTTCTCAATCCACCCATGGATCCACCAGTGTCATTGCATGTGTGTTCTTTTTAGTAACAACAGCAGAGTCATTGAAATGTGTGCTCTCTTCAGAGACTACACATGGATCCACCAGTGTCATTGCATGTGTGTTCTTTTCACTAACAACAACTAGAGTCATTGCATGTGTGTTCTTTTCACATACCACATATGGATCCACCAGTGTCATTGCATGTGTGCTCTTTTCACAATCCAACCATGGATCCACCAGTGTCACTGCATGTGTGTTCTTTTTAGTAACAACAACCAGAGTCATTGAAATGTGTGTTCTTTTCACATACCACCTATGGATCCACCAGTGTCACTGCATGTGTGTTTTTTCACTAACAACAACCAGAGTCATTGCATGTGTGTTCTTTTCACATACCACATACGGATCCACCAATGTCATTGAAATGTGTGTTCTGTACAGAGACCACACATGGATCCACCAGTGTCATTGCATGTGTGTTCTTTTTAGTAACAACAACCAGAGTCATTGAAATGTGTGTTCTTTTCACATACCACCTAAGGATCAACCAGTGTCATTGCATGTGTGTTCTTTTCACTAACAACAACCAGAGTCATTGCATGTGTGTTCTTTTCACATACCACATATGGATCCACCAATGTCATTGAAATGTGTGTTCTCTACAGAGACCACACATGGATCCACCAGTGTCATTGCATGTGTGTTCTTTTTAGTAACAACAACCAAAGTCATTGAAATGTGTGTTCTTTTCACATACCACCTATGGATCCACCAGTGTCATTGCATGTGTGTTCTTTTCACTAACAATAACCAGAGTCATTCCATGTGTGTTCTTTTCACATACCACATATGGATCCACCAGTGTCATTGCATGTCTGCTCTTTTCACAATCCACCCATGGATACACCGGTGTCATTGCATGTGTGTTTTTTTCAGTAACAACAACTGGAGTCATTGCATGTGTGTTCTTTTCACATACCACATATGGATCCACCAGAGTCATTGAAATGTGTGCTCTTTTCACAATCCACCCATGGATCCACCAGTCTCATTGCATGTGTGTTCTTTTTAGTAACAACAACTAGAGTCATTGAAATGTGTGTTCTTCTCACATACCACCTCTGGATCCACCAGTGTCATTGCATGTGTGTTCATTTCACTAACAACAACTAGAGTCATTGCATGTGTGTTCTTTTCACATACAACAACCAGAGTCATTGCATGTGTGTTCTTTTCACATACCACATATGGATCCACCCGTGTCATTGCATGTGTGATCTTTTCACAATCCACCCATGGATCCACCAGTGTCATTGCATGTGTGTTCTTTTTAGTAACAAGAAGCAGAGTCATTGAAATGTGTGTTCTTTTCACATACCACCTATGGATCCACCAGTGACATTGCATGTGTGTTCTTTTCACTAACAACAACCAGAGTCATTGCATGTGTGCTCTTTTCACAATCCAGATATGGTTCCACCAGTGTCATTGCATGTATGATCTTTTCACAATCCACCCATGGATCCACCGGTGTCATTGCATGTGTGTTTTTTCAATATAAACAACTAGTTTCATTGGATGTGTGTTCTTTTCAAATTACACATATTTTTCCACCAGAGTCATTGTAATGTGTGCTCTTTTCACAATCCACCCATGGATCCACCAGTGTCATTGCATATGTGTTCTTTTTAGTAACAACAAGCAGAGTCATTGAAATGTGTGTTCTTCTCATATACCACCTATGGATCCACCAGTGTCATTGCATGTGTGTTCATTTCACTAATAACAACCAGAGTCCTTGCATGTGTGTTCTTTTCACATACAACAACCAGAGTCATTGCATGTGTGTTCTTTTCACATACCACATATGGATCCACCAGTGTCATTGCATGTGTGTTCTTTTTAGTAACAACAACCAGAGTCATTGAAATGTGTGTTCTTCTTGACTACACATGGATCCACCAGTGTCATTGCATGTGTGTTTATTTCACTAACAACAACCAGAGTCATTGCATGTGTGTTCTTTTCACATACCACATATGGATCCACCAGTATCATTGCATGTGTGTTCTTTTCACAATCCACCCTTGGATCCACCAGTGTCACTGCATGTGTGTACTTTCTAGTAACAACAACCAGAGTCATTGAAATGTGTGTTCTTTTCACATACCACCTATGGATCCACAGTGTCATTGCTTGTGTGTTCTTTTCACTAAAAACAAACAGAGTCATTGCATGTGTGTTCTTTTCACATACCACATACGGATCCACCAATGTCATTGAAATGTGTGTTCTCTCTGAGACCACACATGGATCCTGATGTCATTGCATGTGTGTTCTTTTAGTAAGAACAACTAGAGTCATGGAATGTGTGTTCTTTTCATACCACCTATGGATCCACCAGTGTCATTGCATGTGTGTTCTTTTCACTAACAACAACCAGAGTCATTGCATGTGTGCCCTTTTCACAATCCACCCGTGGATCCACCAGTGTCATTGCATGTGTGTTCTTTTTAGTAACAACAGCAGAGTCATTGAAATGTGTGCTCTCTTCAGAGAGTACACATTGATCCACATGTCATTGCATGTGTGTTCTTTTCACTAACAACCAGAGTCATTGCATGTCTGTTCTTTTCACATACCACATATGGATCCACAGTGTCATTGCATGTGTGCTTTTCACAATCCACCCATGGATCCACAGTGTCCCTGCATGTGTGTTCTTTTTAGTAACAACAGCAGAGTCATTGAAATGTGTGTTCTTTTCACATACCACCTATGGATCCACCAGTGTCATTGCATGTGTGTTTTTTCACTAACAACAACCAGAGTCATTGCATGTGTGTTCTTTTCACATACCACATACGGATCCACCAATGTCATTGAAATGTGTGTTCTCTAGACAACACATGGATCCACCAGTGTCATTGCATGTGTGTTCTTTTTAGTAACAACAACCAGAGTCATTGAAATGTGTGTTCTTTTCACATACCACCTAAGGATCAACCAGTGTCATTGCATGTGTGTTCTTTTCACTAACAACAACCAGAGTCATTGCATGTGTGTTCTTTTCACATACCACATATGGATCCACCAATGTCATTGAAATGTGTGTTCTCTACAGAGACCACACATGGATCCACCAGTGTCATTGCATGTGTGTTCTTTTTAGTAACAACAACCAAAGTCATTGAAATGTGTGTTCTTTTCACATACCACCTATGGATCCACCAGTGTCATTGCATGTGTGTTCTTTTCACTAACAATAACCAGAGTCATTCCATGTGTGTTCTTTTCACATACCACATATGGATCCACCAGTGTCATTGCATGTCTGCTCTTTTCACAATCCACCCATGGATACACCGGTGTCATTGCATGTGTGTTTTTTTAGTAACAACAACTGGAGTCATTGCATGTGTGTTCTTTTCACATACCACATATGGATCCACCAGAGTCATTGAAATGTGTGCTCTTTTCACAATCCACCCATGGATCCACCAGTCTCATTGCATGTGTGTTCTTTTTAGTAACAACAACTAGAGTCATTGAAATGTGTGTTCTTCTCACATACCACCTCTGGATCCACCAGTGTCATTGCATGTGTGTTCATTTCACTAACAACAACTAGAGTCATTGCATGTGTGTTCTTTTCACATACAACAACCAGAGTCATTGCATGTGTGTTCTTTTCACATACCACATATGGATCCACCCGTGTCATTGCATGTGTGATCTTTTCACAATCCACCCATGGATCCACCAGTGTCATTGCATGTGTGTTCTTTTTAGTAACAAGAAGCAGAGTCATTGAAATGTGTGTTCTTTTCACATACCACCTATGGATCCACCAGTGACATTGCATGTGTGTTCTTTTCACTAACAACAACCAGAGTCATTGCATGTGTGCTCTTTTCACAATCCAGATATGGTTCCACCAGTGTCATTGCATGTATGATCTTTTCACAATCCACCCATGGATCCACCGGTGTCATTGCATGTGTGTTTTTTCACTAACAACAACTAGAGTCATTGCATGTGTGTTCTTTTCACATACCACATATGTATCCACCAGAGTCATTGAAATGTGTGCTCTTTTCACAATCCACCCATGGATCCACCAGTGTCATTGCATATGTGTTCTTTTTAGTAACAACAAGCAGAGTCATTGAAATGTGTGTTCTTCTCATATACCACCTATGGATCCACCAGTGTCATTGCATGTGTGTTCATTTCACTAATAACAACCAGAGTCCTTGCATGTGTGTTCTTTTCACATACAACAACCAGAGTCATTGCATGTGTGTTCTTTTCACATACCACATATGGATCCACCAGTGTCATTGCATGTGTGCTCTTTTCTCAATCCACCCATGGATCCACCAGTGTCATTGCATGTGTGTTCTTTTTAGTAACAACAGCAGAGTAATTGAAATGTGTGCTCTATTAAGAGACTACACATGGATCCACCAGTGTCATTGCATGTGTGTTCATTTCACTAACAACAACCAGAGTCATTGCATGTGTGTTCTTTTCACATACCACATATGGATCCACCAGTATCATTGCATGTGTGTTCTTTTCACAATCCACCCATGGATCCACCAGTGTCACTGCATGTGTGTTCTTTTTATTAACAACAACCAGAGTCATTGAAATGTGTGTTCTTTTCACATACCACCTATGGATCCACCAGTGTCATTGCATGTGTGTTTTTTCACTAACAACAACCAGAGTCATTGCATGTGTGTTCTTTTCACAAACCACATACGGATCCACCAATGTCATTGAAATGTGTGTTCTCTACAGAGACCACACAAGGATCCACCAGTGTCATTGCATGTGTGTTCTTTTTAGAAAGAACAACTAGAGTCATGGAAATGTGTGTTCTTTTCACATACCACCTATGGATCCACCAGTGTCATTGCATGTGTGTTCTTTTCACTAACAACAACCAGAGTCATTGCATGTGTGCCCTTTTCACAATCCACCTGTGGATCCACCCGTGTCATTGCATGTGTGTTCTTTTTAGTAACAACAGAGTCATTGAAATGTGTGCTCTCTTGAGACTACACATGGATCCACAGTGTCATTGCATGTGTGTTCTTTTCACTAACAACAACGAGTCATTGCATGTGTGTTCTTTTCACATACCACATATGGATCCACCAATGTCATTGAAATGTGTGTTCTCTCTGAGACCACATGGATCCACTGATGTCATTGCATGTGTGTTCTTTTTAGAAAGAACAACTAGAGTCATGAAATGTGTGTTCTTTTCACATACCACCTATGGATCCACAGTGTCATTGCATGTGTGTTCTTTTCACTAACAACAACCAGAGTCATTGCATGTGTGACCTTTTCACAATCCACCCGTGGATCCACCAGTGTCATTGCATGTGTGTTCTTTTTAGTAACAACAAAGAAGTCATTGAAATGTGCTCTCTTGAGAGACTACACATGGATCCACCAATGTCATTGCATGTGTGTTCTTTTCACTAACAACAACCAGAGTCATTGCATGTGTGTTCTTTTCACATACCACATATGGATCCACAGTGTCATTGCATGTGTGCTCTTTTCACAATCCACCCATGGATCCACCGTGTCATTGCATGTGTGTTCTTTTTAGTAAAAAAGCAGAGTCATTGAAATGTGTGTTCTTTTCACATACCACCTATAAATCCACCAGTGTCATTGCATGTGTGTTTTTCACTAACAACAACCAGAGTCATTGCATGTGTGTTCTTTTCACATACCACATGGATCCACCAATGTCATTGAAATGTGTGTTCATAGAGACCACACATGGATCCACCAGTGTCATTGCATGTGTGTTCTTTTTAGTAACAACAACCAGAGTCATTGAAATGTGTGTTCTTTTCACATACCACCTAAGGATCAACCAGTGTCATTGCATGTGTGTTCTTTTCACTAACAACAACCAGAGTCATTGCATGTGTGTTCTTTTCACATACCACATATGGATCCACCAATGTCATTGAAATGTGTTCTCTCTGAGACCACACATGGATCCACCAGTGTCATTGCATGTGTGTTATTTTTAGTAACAACAACCAAAGTCATTGAAATGTGTGTTCTTTTCACATACCACCTATGGATCCACCAGTGTCATTGCATGTGTGTTCTTTTCACTAACAATAACCAGAGTCATTCCATGTGTGTTCTTTTCACATACCACATATGGATCCACCAGTGTCATTGCATGTCTGCTCTTTTCACAATCCACCCATGGATACACCGGTGTCATTGCATGTGTGTTTTTTTCAGTAACAACAACTGGAGTCATTGCATGTGTGTTCTTTTCACATACCACATATGGATCCAACAGAGTCATTGAAATGTGTGCTCTTTTCACAATCCACCCATGGATCCACCAGTCTCATTGCATGTGTGTTCTTTTTAGTAACAACAACTAGAGTCATTGAAATGTGTGTTCTTCTCACATACCACCTCTGGATCCACCAGTGTCATTGCATGTGTGTTCATTTCACTAACAACAACTAGAGTCATTGCATGTGTGTTCTTTTCACATACAACAACCAGAGTCATTGCATGTGTGTTCTTTTCACATACCACATATGGATCCACCAGTTTCATTGCATGTGTGATCTTATCACAATCCACCCATGGATCCACAGTGTCATTGCATGTGTGTTCTTTTTAGTAACAAGAAGCAGAGTCATTGAAATGTGTGTTCTTTTCACATACCACCTATGGATCCACCAGTGGCATTGCATGTGTGTTCATTTCACTAACAACAACCAGAGTCATTGCATGTGTGTTCTTTTCACAATCCACCCATGGATCCACCGGTGTCATTGCATGTGTGTTTTTTCACTAACAACAACTAGAGTCATTGCATGTGTGTTCTTTTCACATACCACATATGTATCCACCAGAGTCATTGAAATGTGTGCTCTTTTCACAATCCACCCATGGATCCACCAGTGTCATTGCATATGTGTTCTTTTTAGTAACAACAAGCAGAGTCATTGAAATGTGTGTTCTTCTCATATACCACCTATGGATCCACCAGTGTCATTGCATGTGTGTTCATTTCACTAATAACAACCAGAGTCCTTGCATGTGTGTTCTTTTCACATACAACAACCAGAGTCATTGCATGTGTGTTCTTTTCACATACCACATATGGATCCACCAGTGTCATTGCATGTGTGCTCTTTTCTCAATCCACCCATGGATCCACCAGTGTCATTGCATGTGTGTTCTTTTAGTAACAACAAAGAGTCATTGAAATGTGTGCTCTCTTCAGACTACATGGATCCACCAGTGTCATTGCATGTGTGTTCATTTCACTAACAACAACCAGAGTCATTGCATGTGTGTTCTTTTCACATACCACATATGGATCCACCAGTATCATTGCATGTGTGTTCTTTTCACAATCCACCCATGGATCCACCAGTGTCACTGCATGTGTGTTCTTTTTAGTAACAACAACAAGTGACATTGAAATGTGTGTTCTTTTCACATACCACCTATGGATCCACCAGTGTCATTGCATGTGTGTTCTTTTCACTAACAACAACCAGAGTCATTGCATGTGTGTTCTTTTCACATACCACATACGGATCCACCAATGTCATTGAAATGTGTGTTCTCTACAGAGACCACACATGGATCCACCAGTGTCATTGCATGTGTGTTCTTTTTAGAAAGAACAACTAGAGTCATGGAAATGTGTGTTCTTTTCACATACCACCTATGGATCCACCAGTGTCATTGCATGTGTGTTCTTTTCACTAACAACAACCAGAGTCATTGCATGTGTGCCCTTTTCACAATCCACCCGTGGATCCACCAGTGTCATTGCATGTGTGTTCTTTTTAGTAACAACAGCAGAGTCATTGAAATGTGTGCTCTCTTCAGAGACTACACATGGATCCACCAGTGTCATTGCATGTGTGTTCTTTTCACTAACAACAACCAGAGTCATTGCATGTGTGTTCTTTTCACATACCACATATGGATCCACCAGTGTCATTGCATGTGTGCTCTTTTCACAATCCACCCATGGATCCACCAGTGTCACTGCATGTGTGTTCTTTTTAGTAACAACAACCAGAGTCATTGAAATGTGTGTTCTTTTCACATACCACCTATAAATCCACCAGTGTCATTGCATGTGTGTTCTTTTCACTAACAACAACCAGAGTCATTGCATGTGTGTTCTTTTCACATACCACATATGCATCCACCAATGTCATTGAAATGTGTGTTCTCTCATAGGACACACATGGATCCACCAGTGTCATTGCATGTGTGTTCTTTTTAGTAACAAGAACCAGAGTCATTGAAATGTGTGTTCTTTTCATATACCACCTATGGATCCACCAGTGACATTGCATGTGTGTTCTTTTCACTAACAACAACCAGAGTCATTGCATGTGTGCTCTTTTCACAATCCAGATATGGTTCCACCAGTGTCATTGCATGTATGTTCTTTTCACAATCCACCCATGGATCCACCGGTGTCATTGCATGTGTGTTCTTTTCACATACGACATATGGATCCACCAGAGTCATTGAAATGTGTGCTCTTTTCACAATCCACCCATGGATCCACCAGTGTCATTGCATGTGTGTTCTTTTTAGTAACAACAAGCAGAGTCATTGAAATGTGTGTTCTTCTCATATACCACCTATGGATCCACCAGTGTCATTGCATGTGTGTTCATTTCACTAACAACAACCAGAGTCATTGCATGTGTGTTCTTTTCACATACAACAACCAGAGTCATTGCATGTGTGTTCTTTTCACATACCACATATGGATCCACCAGTGTCATTGCATGTGTGCTCTTTTCTCAATCCACCCATGGATCCACCAGTGTCATTGCATGTGTGTTCTTTTTAGTAACAACAGCAGAGTCATTGAAATGTGTGCTCTCTTCAGAGACTACACATGGATCCACCAGTGTCATTGCATGTGTGTTCTTTTCACTAACAACGACCAGAGTCATTGCATGTGTTTTCTTTTCACATACCACATATGGATCCACCAGTGTCATTGCATGTGTGCTCTTTTCACAATCCACCCATGGATCCACCAGTGTCACTGCATGTGTGTTCTTTTTAGTACCAACAACCAGGGTCATTGAAATGTGTGTTCTTTTCACATACCACCTATGGATCCACCAGTGTCATTGCATGTGTGTTTTTTCACTAACAACAACCAGAGTCCTTGCATGTGTGTTCTTTTCACATACAACAACCAGAGTCATTGCATGTGTGTTCTTTTCACATACCACATATGGATCCACCAGTGTCATTGCATGTGTGCTCTTTTCTCAATCCACCCATGGATCCACCAGTGTCATTGCATGTGTGTTCTTTTTAGTAACAACAGCAGAGTCATTGAAATGTGTGCTCTCTTCAGAGACTACACATGGATCCACCAGTGTCATTGCATGTGTGTTCATTTCACTAACAACAACCAGAGTCATTGCATGTGTGTTCTTTTCACATACCACATATGGATCCACCAGTATCATTGCATGTGTGTTCTTTTCACAATCCACCCATGGATCCACCAGTGTCACTGCATGTGTGTTCTTTTTAGTAACAACAACCAGAGTCATTGAAATGTGTGTTCTTTTCACATACCACCTATGGATCCACCAGTGTCATTGCATGTGTGTTTTTTCACTAACAACAACCAGAGTCATTGCATGTGTGTTCTTTTCACAAACCACATACGGATCCACCAATGTCATTGAAATGTGTGTTCTCTACAGAGACCACACATGGATCCACCAGTGTCATTGCATGTGTGTTCTTTTTAGAAAGAACAACTAGAGTCATGGAAATGTGTGTTCTTTTCACATACCACCTATGGATCCACCAGTGTCATTGCATGTGTGTTCTTTTCACTAACAACAACCAGAGTCATTGCATGTGTGCCCTTTTCACAATCCACCCGTGGATCCACCAGTGTCATTGCATGTGTGTTCTTTTTTAACATGTGAGTCATTGAAATGTGTGCTCTCTTCAGAGACTACACATGGATCCACCAGTGTCATTGCATGTGTGTTCTTTTCACTAACAACAACCAGAGTCATTGCATGTGTGTTCTTTTCACATACCACATATGGATCCACCAGTGTCATTGCATGTGTGCTCTTTTCACAATCCACCCATGGATCCACCAGTGTCACTGCATGTGTGTTCTTTTTAGTAACAACAGCAGAGTCATTGAAATGTGTGTTCTTTTCACATACCACCTATGGATCCACCAGTGTCATTGCATGTGTGTTTTTTCACTAACAACAACCAGAGTCATTGCATGTGTGTTCTTTTCACATACCACATACGGATCCACCAATGTCATTGAAATGTGTGTTCTGTACAGAGACCACACATGGATCCACCAGTGTCATTGCATGTGTGTTCTTTTTAGTAACAACAACCAGAGTCATTGAAATGTGTGTTCTTTTCACATACCACCTAAGGATCAACCAGTGTCATTGCATGTGTGTTCTTTTCACTAACAACAACCAGAGTCATTGCATGTGTGTTCTTTTCACATACCACATATGGATCCACCAATGTCATTGAAATGTGTGTTCTCTACAGAGACCACACATGGATCCACCAGTGTCATTGCATGTGTGTTATTTTTAGTAACAACAACCAAAGTCATTGAAATGTGTGTTCTTTTCACATACCACCTATGGATCCACCAGTGTCATTGCATGTGTGTTCTTTTCACTAACAATAACCAGAGTCATTCCATGTGTGTTCTTTTCACATACCACATATGGATCCACCAGTGTCATTGCATGTCTGCTCTTTTCACAATCCACCCATGGATACACCGGTGTCATTGCATGTGTGTTTTTTTCAGTAACAACAACTGGAGTCATTGCATGTGTGTTCTTTTCACATACCACATATGGATCCACCAGAGTCATTGAAATGTGTGCTCTTTTCACAATCCACCCATGGATCCACCAGTCTCATTGCATGTGTGTTCTTTTTAGTAACAACAACTAGAGTCATTGAAATGTGTGTTCTTCTCACATACCACCTCTGGATCCACCAGTGTCATTGCATGTGTGTTCATTTCACTAACAACAACTAGAGTCATTGCATGTGTGTTCTTTTCACATACAACAACCAGAGTCATTGCATGTGTGTTCTTTTCACATACCACATATGGATCCACCCGTGTCATTGCATGTGTGATCTTTTCACAATCCACCCATGGATCCACCAGTGTCATTGCATGTGTGTTCTTTTTAGTAACAAGAAGCAGAGTCATTGAAATGTGTGTTCTTTTCACATACCACCTATGGATCCACCAGTGACATTGCATGTGTGTTCTTTTCACTAACAACAACCAGAGTCATTGCATGTGTGCTCTTTTCACAATCCAGATATGGTTCCACCAGTGTCATTGCATGTATGATCTTTTCACAATCCACCCATGGATCCACCGGTGTCATTGCATGTGTGTTTTTTTCACTAACAACAACTAGAGTCATTGCATGTGTGTTCTTTTCACATACCACATATGTATCCACCAGAGTCATTGAAATGTGTGCTCTTTTCACAATCCACCCATGGATCCACCAGTGTCATTGCATATGTGTTCTTTTTAGTAACAACAAGCAGAGTCATTGAAATGTGTGTTCTTCTCATATACCACCTATGGATCCACCAGTGTCATTGCATGTGTGTTCATTTCACTAATAACAACCAGAGTCCTTGCATGTGTGTTCTTTTCACATACAACAACCAGAGTCATTGCATGTGTGTTCTTTTCACATACCACATATGGATCCACCAGTGTCATTGCATGTGTGCTCTTTTCTCAATCCACCCATGGATCCACCAGTGTCATTGCATGTGTGTTCTTTTTAGTAACAACAGCAGAGTCATTGAAATGTGTGCTCTCTTCAGAGACTACACATGGATCCACCAGTGTCATTGCATGTGTGTTCATTTCACTAACAACAACCAGAGTCATTGCATGTGTGTTCTTTTCACATACCACATATGGATCCACCAGTATCATTGCATGTGTGTTCTTTTCACAATCCACCCATGGATCCACCAGTGTCACTGCATGTGTGTTCTTTTTAGTAACAACAACCAGAGTCATTGAAATGTGTGTTCTTTTCACATACCACCTATGGATCCACCAGTGTCATTGCATGTGTGTTCTTTTCACTAACAACAACCAGAGTCATTGCATGTGTGTTCTTTTCACATACCACATACGGATCCACCAATGTCATTGAAATGTGTGTTCTCTACAGAGACCACACATGGATCCACCAGTGTCATTGCATGTGTGTTCTTTTTAGAAAGAACAACTAGAGTCATGGAAATGTGTGTTCTTTTCACATACCACCTATGGATCCACCAGTGTCATTGCATGTGTGTTCTTTTCACTAACAACAACCAGAGTCATTGCATGTGTGCCCTTTTCACAATCCACCCGTGGATCCACCAGTGTCATTGCATGTGTGTTCTTTTTAGTAACAACAGCAGAGTCATTGAAATGTGTGCTCTCTTCAGAGACTACACATGGATCCACCAGTGTCATTGCATGTGTGTTCTTTTCACTAACAACAACCAGAGTCATTGCATGTGTGTTCTTTTCACATACCACATATGGATCCACCAGTGTCATTGCATGTGTGCTCTTTTCACAATCCACCCATGGATCCACCAGTGTCACTGCATGTGTGTTCTTTTTAGTAACAACAACCAGAGTCATTGAAATGTGTGTTCTTTTCACATACCACCTATGGATCCACCAGTGTCATTGCATGTGTGTTCTTTTCACTAACAACAACCAGAGTCATTGCATGTGTGTTCTTTTCACATACCACATATGCATCCACCAATGTCATTGAAATGTGTGTTCTCTACAGGGACCACACATGGATCCACCAGTGTCATTGCATGTGTGTTCTTTTTAGTAACAAGAACCAGAGTCATTGAAATGTGTGTTCTTTTCATATACCACCTATGGATCCACCAGTGACATTGCATGTGTGTTCTTTTCACTAACAACAACCAGAGTCATTGCATGTGTGCTCTTTTCACAATCCAGATATGGTTCCACCAGTGTCATTGCATGTATGTTCTTTTCACAATCCACCCATGGATCCACCGGTGTCATTGCATGTGTGTTCTTTTCACATACCACATATGGATCCACCAGAGTCATTGAAATGTGTGCTCTTTTCACAATCCACCCATGGATCCACCAGTGTCATTGCATGTGTGTTCTTTTTCGTTCGTAACAACAACAGTCATTGAAATGTGTGTTCTTCTCATATACCACCTATGGATCCACCAGTGTCATTGCATGTGTGTTCATTTCACTAACAACAACCAGAGTCATTGCATGTGTGTTCTTTTCACATACAACAACCAGAGTCATTGCATGTGTGTTCTTTTCACATACCACATATGGATCCACCAGTGTCATTGCATGTGTGCTCTTTTCTCAATCCACCCATGGATCCACCAGTGTCATTGCATGTGTGTTCTTTTTAGTAACAACAGCAGAGTCGTTGAAATGTGTGCTCTCTTTAGAGACTACACATGGATCCACCAGTGTCATTGCATGTGTGTTCTTTTCACTAACAACGACCAGAGTCATTGCATGTTTTTTCTTTTCACATACCACATATGGATCCACCAGTGTCATTGCATGTGTGCTCTTTTCACAATCCACCCATGGATCCACCAGTGTCACTGCATGTGTGTTCTTTTTAGTACCAACAACCAGGGTCATTGAAATGTGTGTTCTTTTCACATACCACCTATGGATCCACCAGTGTCATTGCATGTGTGTTCTTTTCACTAACAACAACCAGAGTCATTGCATGTGTGTTCTTTTCACATACCACATACGGATCCACCAATGTCATTGAAATGTGTGTTCTCTACAGAGACCACACATGGATCCACCAGTGTCATTGCATGTGTGTTCTTTTTAGTAACAACAACCAGAGTCATTGAAATGTGTGCTCTTTTCACATACAACCTAAGGATCAACCAGTGTCATTGCATGTGTGTTCTTTTCACTAACAACAACCAGAGTCATTGCATGTGTGTTCTTTTCACATACCACATATGGATCCACCAATGTCATTGAAATGTGTGTTCTCTACAGAGACCACACATGGATCCACCAGTGTCATTGCATGTGTGTTCTTTTTAGTAACAATAACCAAAGTCATTGAAATGTGTGTTCTTTTCACATACCACCTATGGATCCACCAGTGTCATTGCATGTGTGTTCTTTTCACTAACAATAACCAGAGTCATTCCATGTGTGTTCTTTTCACATACCACATATGGATCCACCAGTGTCATTGCATGTCTGCTCTTTTCACAATCCACCCATGGATACACCGTTGTAATTGCATGTGTGTTTTTTTAGTAACAACAACAACTGAGTCATTGCATGTGTGTTCTTTTCACATACCACATATGGATCCAACAGAGTCATTGAAATGTGTGCTCTTTTCACAATCCACCCATGGATCCACCAGTCTCATTGCATGTGTGTTCTTTTTAGTAACAACAACTAGAGTCATTGAAATGTGTGTTCTTCTCACATACCACCTCTGGATCCACCAGTGTCATTGCATGTGTGTTCATTTCACTAACAACAAGCAGAGTCATTGCATGTGTGTTCTTTTCACATACAACAACCAGAGTCATTGCATGTGTGTTCTTTTCACATACCACATATGGATCCACCCGTGTCATTGCATGTGTGATCTTTTCACAATCCACCCATGGATCCACCAGTGTCATTGCATGTGTGTTCTTTTTAGTAACAACAACCAGAGTCATTTTGCATGTGTGTTCTTTTCACATACCACCTATGGATCCACCAGTGTCATTGCATGTGTGTTCTTTTCACTAACAACAACCAAAGTCATTGCATGTGTGTTCTTTTCACATACCACATATGGATCTACCAGTGTCATTGAAATGTGTGTTCTCTACAGAGACCACACATGGATCCACCGGTGTCATTGCATGTATGTTCTTTTCATTAACAACAACTGGAGTCATTGCATGTGTGTTCTTTTCACATACCACCTATGGATCCACCACTGTCATTGCATGTGTGTTCTTTTCACTAACAACAACCAGAGTCATTGCATGTGTGTTCTTTTCACATACCACATATGGATCCACCAGTGTCATTGCATGTGTGTTCTTTTTAGTAACAACAACCAGAGTCATTGAAATGTGTGTTCTTTTCACATACCACCTATGGATCCACCAATGTCATTGCATTTGCGTTCTTTTCACAATCCACCCATGGATCCACCAGTGTCATTGCATGTGTGTTCTTTTTAGTAACAACAACGAGAGTCATTGAAATGTGTGTTCTTTTCACATACCACCTATGCATCCACCAATGTTATTGCATGTGTGTTCTTTTCACAATCCACCCATGGATCCACCAGTGTCATTGCATGTGTGTTATTTTTAGTAACAACAGCAGAGTTATTGAAATGTGTGCTCTCTTCAGAGACTACACATGGATCCACCAGTGTCATTGCATGTTTGTTCATTTCACTAACAACAACCAGAGTCATTGCATGTGTGTTCTTTTCACATACCACATATGGATCCAGTAGTATCATTGCATGTGTGTTCTTTTCACAATCCACCCATGGATCCACCACTGTAATTGCATGTGTGTTCTTTTTAGTAACAACAACCAGAGTCATTGAAATGTGTGTTCTTTTCACATACCACCTATGGATCCACCAGTGTCATTGCATGTGTGTTTTTTCACTAACAACAACCAGAGTCATTGCATGTGTGTTCTTTTCACATTCCACATACGGATCCACCAATGTCATTGAAATGTGTGTTCTCTACAGAGACCACACATGGATCCACCAGTGTCATTGCATGTGTGTTCTTTTTAGTAACAACAACTAGAGTCATTGAAATGTGTGTTCTTTTCACATACCACCTATGGATCCACCAGTGTCATTGCATCTGTGTTCTTTTCACTAACAACAACCAGAGTCATTGCATGTGTGCCCTTTTCACAATCCACCCGTGGATCCACCAGTGTCATTGCATGTGTGTTCTTTTTAGTAACAACAGCAGAGTCATTGAAATGTGTGCTCTCTTCAGAGACTACACATGGATCCACCAGTGTCATTGCATGTGTGTTCTTTTCACTAACAACAACCAGAGTCATTGCATGTGTGTTCTTTTCACATACCACATATGGATCCACCAGTGTCATTGCATGTGTGCTCTTTTCACAATCCACCCATGGATCCACCAGTGTCATTGCATGTGTGTTCTTTTTAGTAACAACAACCAGAGTCATTGAAATGTGTGTTCTTCTCACATACCACCTATGGATCCACCAGTGTCATTGCATGTGTGTTCATTTAACTAACAACAACCAGAGTCATTGCATGTGTGTTCTTTTCACATACCACATATGCATCCACCAATGTCATTGAAATGTGTGTTCTCTACAGGGACCACACATGGATCCACCAGTGTCATTGCATGTGTGTTCTTTTTAGTAAATAGAACCAGAGTCATTGAAATGTGTGTTCTTTTCATATACCACCTATGGATCCACCAGTGACATTGCATGTGTGTTCTTTTCACTAACAACAACCAGAGTCATTGCATGTGTGCTCTTTTCACAATCCAGATATGGTTCCACCAGTGTCATTGCATGTATGTTCTTTTCACAATCCACCCATGGATCCACCGGTGTCATTGCATGTGTGTTCTTTTCACATACCACATATGGATCCACCAGAGTCATTGAAATGTGTGCTCTTTTCACAATCCACCCATGGATCCACCAGTGTCATTGCATGTGTGTTCTTTTTAGTAACAACAAGCAGAGTCATTGAAATGTGTGTTCTTCTCATATACCACCTATGGATCCACCAGTGTCATTGCATGTGTGTTCATTTCACTAACAACAACCAGAGTCATTGCATGTGTGTTCTTTTCACATACAACAACCAGAGTCATTGCATGTGTGTTCTTTTCACATACCACATATGGATCCACCAGTGTCATTGCATGTGTGCTCTTTTCTCAATCCACCCATGGATCCACCAGTGTCAGTGCATGTGTGTTTTTTTAGTAACAACAATGAGTCATTGAAATGTGTGCTCTCTTGAGACTACATGGATCCACAGTGTCATTGCATGTGTGTTCTTTTCACTAACAACCAGAGTCATTGCATGTGTTCTCTTTTCACATACCACATATGGATACACATGTGTCATTGCTTGTGTGCTTTTCACAATCCACCCATGGATCCACCAGTGTCACTGCATGTGTGTTCTTTTTAGTAACAACAACCAGGGTCATTGAAATGTGTGTTCTTTTCACATACCACCTATGGATCCACCAGTGTCATTGCATGTGTGTTTTTTCACTAACAACAACCAGAGTCATTGCATGTGTGTTCTTTTCACATACCACATACGGATCCACCAATGTCATTGAAATGTGTGTTCTGTACAGAGACCACACATGGATCCACCAGTGTCATTGCATGTGTGTTCTTTTTAGTAACAACAACCAGAGTCATTGAAATGTGTGCTCTTTTCACATACAACCTAAGGATCAACCAGTGTCATTGCATGTGTGTTCTTTTCACTAACAACAACCAGAGTCATTGCATGTGTGTTCTTTTCACATACCACATATGGATCCACCAATGTCATTGAAATGTGTGTTCTCTACAGAGACCACACATGGATCCACCAGTGTCATTGCATGTGTGTTCTTTTTAGTAACAATAACCAAAGTCATTGAAATGTGTGTTCTTTTCACATACCACCTATGGATCCACCAGTGTCATTGCATGTGTGTTCTTTTCACTAACAATAACCAGAGTCGTTCCATGTGTGTTCTTTTCACATACCACATATGGATCCACCAGTGTCATTGCATGTCTGCTCTTTTCACAATCCACCCATGGATACACCGGTGTCATTGCATGTGTGTTTTTTTAGTAACAACAACTGGAGTCATTGCATGTGTGTTCTTTTCACATACCACATATGGATCCAACAGAGTCATTGAAATGTGTGCTCTTTTCACAATCCACCCATGGATCCACCAGTCTCATTGCATGTGTGTTCTTTTTAGTAACAACAACTAGAGTCATTGAAATGTGTGTTCTTCTCACATACCACCTCTGGATCCACCAGTGTCATTGCATGTGTGTTCATTTCACTAACAACAAGAGTCAGTGCATGTGTGTTCTTTTCACATACAACAACCAGAGTCATTGCATGTGTGTTCTTTTCACATACCACATATGGATCCACCCGTGTCATTGCATGTGTGATCTTTTCACAATCCACCCATGGATCCACCAGTGTCATTGCATGTGTGTTCTTTTTAGTAACAACAACCAGAGTCATTTTGCATGTGTGTTCTTTTCACATACCACCTATGGATCCACCAGTGTCATTGCATGTGTGTTCTTTTCACTAACAACAACCAAAGTCATTGCATGTGTGTTCTTTTCACATACCACATATGGATCTACCAGAGTCATTGAAATGTGTGTTATCTACAGAGACAACACATGGATCCACCGGTGTCAGTTCATGTATGTTCTTTTCACTAACAACAACTGGAGTCATTGCATGTGTGTTCTTTTCACATACCACCTATGGATCCACCACTGTCATTGCATGTGTGTTCTTTTCACTAACAACAACCAGAGTCATTGCATGTGTGTTCTTTTCACATACCACATATGGATCCACCAGTGTCATTGCATGTGTGTTCTTTTTAGTAACAACAACCAGAGTCATTGAAATGTGTGTTATTTTCACATACCACCTATGGATCCACCAATGTCATTGCATTTGCGTTCTTTTCACAATCCACCCATGGATCCACCAGTGTCATTGCATGTGTGTTCTTTTTAGTAACAACAACGAGAGTCATTGAAATGTGTGTTCTTTTCACATACCACCTATGCATCCACCAATGTCATTGCATCTGTGTTCTTTTCACAATCCACCCATGGATCCACCAGTGTCATTGCATGTGTGTTATTTTTAGTAACAACAGCAGAGTCATTGAAATGTGTGCTCTCTTCAGAGACTACACATGGATCCACCAGTGTCATTGCATGTTTGTTCATTTCACTAACAACAACCAGAGTCATTGCATGTGTGTTCTTTTCACATACCACATATGGATCCAGCAGTATCATTGCATGTGTGTTCTTTTCACAATCCACCCATGGATCCACCAGTGTCACTTCATGTGTGTTCTTTTTAGTAACAACAACCAGAGTCATTGAAATGTGTGTTCTTTTCACATACCACCTATGGATCCACCAGTGTCATTGCATGTGTGTTTTTTCACTAACAACAACCAGAGTCATTGCATGTGTGTTCTTTTCACATTCCACATACGGATCCACCAATGTCATTGAAATGTGTGTTCTCTACAGAGACCACACATGGATCCCTGATGTCATTGCATGTGTGTTCTTTTTAGTAACAACAACTAGAGTCATTGAAATGTGTGTTCTTTTCACATACCACCTATGGATCCACCAGTGTCATTGCATGTGTGTTCTTTTCACTAACAACAACCAGAGTCATTGCATGTGTGCCCTTTTCACAATCCACCCGTGGATCCACCAGTGTCATTGCATGTGTGTTCTTTTTAGTAACAACAGCAGAGTCATTGAAATGTGTGCTCTCTTCAGAGACTACACATGGATCCACCAGTGTCATTGCATGTGTGTTCTTTTCACTAACAACAACCAGAGTCATTGCATGTGTGTTCTTTTCACATACCACATATGGATCCACCAGTGTCATTGCATGTGTGCTCTTTTCACAATCCACCCCTGGATCCACCAGTGTCATTGCATGTGTGTTCTTTTTAGTAACAACAACCAGAGTCATTGAAATGTGTGTTCTTCTCACATACCACCTATGGATCCACCAGTGTCATTGCATATGTGTTCATTTAACTAACAACAACCAGAGTCATTGCATGTGTGTTCTTTTCACATACAACAACCAGAGTTCTTGCATGTATGTTCTTTTCACATACCACATATGGATCCACCAGTGTCGTTTCATGTGTGCTCTTTTGACAATCCACCCATGGATCCATCAGTGTCATTGCATGTGTGTTATTTTTAGTAACAACAACCAAAGTCATTTTGCATGTGTGTTCTTTTCACATACCACCTATGGATCCACCAGTGTCATTGCATGTGTGTTCTTTTCACTAACAACAACCAGAGTCATTGCATGTGTGTTCTTTTCACATACCACATATGGATCCACCAATGTCATTGAAATGTGTGTTATCTACAGAGACCACACATGGATCCACCAGTGTCATTGCATGTGTGTTCTTTTTAGTAACAACAACCAAAGTCATTGAAATGTGTGTTCTTTTCACATACCACCTATGGATCCACCAGTGTTATTGCATGTGTGTTCTTTTCACTAACAATAACCAGAGTCATTCCATGTGTGTTCTTTTCACATACCACATATGGATCCACCAGTGTCATTGCATGTCTGCTCTTTTCACAATCCACCCATGGATACACCGGTGTCATTGCATGTGTTTTTTTTTCAGTAACAACAACTGGAGTCATTGCATGTGTGTTCTTTTCACATACCACATATGGATCCACCAGTCTCATTGCATGTGTGTTCTTTTTAGTAACAACAACTAGAGTCATTGAAATGTGTGTTCTTCTCACATACCACCTCTGGATCCACCAGTGTCATTGCATGTGTGTTCATTTCACTAACAACAAGCAGAGTCATTGCATGTGTGTTCTTTTCACATACAACAACCAGAGTAATTGCATGTGTGTTCTTTTCACATACCACATATGGATCCACCCGTGTCATTGCATGTGTGATCTTTTCACAATCCACCCATGGATCCACCAGTGTCATTGCATGTGTGTTCTTTTTAGTAACAACAACCAGAGTCATTTTGCATGTGTGTTCTTTTCACATACCACCTATGGATCCACCAGTGTCATTGCATGTGTGTTCTTTTCACTAACAACAACCAAAGTCATTGCATGTGTGTTCTTTTCACATACCACATATGGATCTACCAGTGTCATTGAAATGTGTGTTCTCTACAGAGACCACACATGGATCCACCGGTGTCATTGCATGTATGTTCTTTTCACTAACAACAACTGGAGTCATTGCATGTGTGTTCTTTTCACATACCACCTATGGATCCACCACTGTCATTGCATGTGTGTTCTTTTCACTAACAACAACCAGAGTCATTGCATGTGTGTTCTTTTCACATACCACATATGGATCCACCAGTGTCATTGCATGTGTGTTCTTTTTAGTAACAACAACCAGAGTCATTGAAATGTGTGTTCTTTTCACATACCACCTATGGATCCACCAATGTCATTGCATGTGCGTTCTTTTCACAATCCACCCATGGATCCACCAGTGTCATTGCATGTGTGTTCTTTTTAGTAACAACATCGAGAGTCATTGAAATGTGTGTTCTTTTCACATACCACCTATGCATCCACCAATGTCATTGCATGTGTGTTCTTTTCACAATCCACCCATGGATCCACCAGTGTCATTGCATGTGTGTTATTTTTAGTAACAACAGCAGAGTCTTTGAAATGTGTGCTCTCTTCAGAGACTACACATGGATCCACCAGTGTCATTGCATGTGTGTTCTTTTCACTAACAACAACCAGAGTCATTGCATGTGTGTTCTTTTCACATACCACATATGGATCCACCAGTGTCATTGCATGTGTGCTCTTTTCACAATCCACCCATGGATCCACCAGTGTCATTGCATGTGTGTTCTTTTTAGTAACAACAACCAGAGTCATTGAAATGTGTGTTCTTCTCACATACCACCTATGGATCCACCAGTGTCATTGCATGTGTGTTCATTTAACTAATAACAACCAGAGTCATTGCATGTGTGTTCTTTTCACATACAACAACCAGAGTTCTTGCATGTATGTTCTTTTCACATACCACATATGGATCCACCAGTGTCGTTTCATGTGTGCTCTTTTGACAATCCACCCATGGATCCATCAGTGTCATTGCATGTGTGTTCTTTTTAGTAACAACAACCAAAGTCATTTTGCATGTGTGTTCTTTTCACATACCACCTATGGATCCACCAGTGTCATTGCATGTGTGTTCTTTTCACTAAAAACAACCAAAGTCATTGCATGTGTGTTCTTTTCACACACCACATATGGATCCACCAATGTCATTGAAATGTGTGTTCTCTACAGAGACCACACATGGATCCACCAGTGTCATTGCATGTGTGTTCTTTTTAGTAACAACAACCAGAGTCATTGAAATGTGTGTTCTTTTCACATAGCACCTATGGATCCACCAGTGTCATTGCATGTGTGTTCTTTTCACATACCACATATGGATCCACCAGTGTCATTGCATTTGTGCTCTTTTGACAATCCACCCATGGATCCACCGGTGTCATTGCATGTGTGTTCTTTTCACTAACAACAACTGGAGTCATTGCATGTGTGTTCTTTTCACATACCACATATGGATCCACCAGAGTCATTGAAATGTGTGCTCTTTTCACAATCCACCCATGGATCTACCAGTGTCATTGCATGTGTGTTCTTTTTAGTAACAACAACCAGAGTCATTGAAATGTGTGTTCTTCTCATATACCACCTATAGATCCACCAGTGTCATTGCATGTGTGTTCATTTCACTAACAACAACCAGAGTCATTGCATGTGTGTTCTTTTCACATACAACAACCATAGTCATTGCATATGTGTTCTTTTCACATACCACATATGGACCCACCAGTGTCATTGCATGTGTGCTCTTTTCACAATCCACCCATGGATCCACTAGTGTCATTGCATGTGTGTTCTTTTTAGTAACAACAACCAGAGTCATTTTGCATGTGTGTTCTTTTCACATACCACCTATGGATCCACCAGTGTCATTGCATGTGTGTTCTTTTCACTAACAACAACCACAGTCTTTGCATGTGTGTTATTTTCACATACCACATATGGATCTACCAGTGTCATTGAAATGTGTGTTCTCTACAAAGACCACACATGGATCCACCGGTGTCATTGCATGTATGTTCTTTTCACTAACAACAACGGGAGTCATTGCATGTGTGTTATTTTCACATACCACCTATGGATCCACCAGTGTCATTGCATGTGTATCCTTTTCACTAACAACAACCAGAGTCATTGCATGTGTGTTCTTTTCACATACCACATATGGATCCACTAGTGTCATTGCATGTGTGCCCTTTTCACAATCCACCCATGGATCCACTAGTGTCACTGCATGTGTGTTCTTTTTAGTAACAACAACCAGAGTCATTGAAATGTGTGTTCTTTTCACATACCACCTATGGATCCACCAGTATCATTGCATGTGTGTTTTTTAACTAACAACAACCAGAGTCATTGCATGTGTTTTCTTTTCACATACCATATATGGATCCACCAATGTCATTGAAATGTGTGTTCTCTAGAGAGACCACACATGGATCCACCAGTGTCATTGCATGTGTGTTCTTTTTAGTAACAATAACCAGAGTCATTGAAATGTGTGTTCTTTTCACATACCACCTATGGATCCACTAGTGTCATTGCATGTGTGTTCTTTTCACTAACAAAAACCAGAGTCATTGCAGGTGTGTTCTTTTCACATACCACATATGGATCCACCAGTGTAATTGCATGTGTGCTCTTTTGACAATCCACCCATGGATCCACCGGTGTCATTGCATGTGTGTTCTTTTCACTAACGACAACTGGAGTCATTGCATGTGTGTTCTTTTCACATACCACATATGGATCCACCAGAGTCATTGAAATGTGTGATCTTTTCACAATCCACCCATGGATCTACCAGTGTCAATGCATGTGTGTTATTTTTAGTAACAACAACCAGAATCATTGAAATGTGTGTTCTTCTCATATACCACCTATGGATCCACCAGTGTCATTGCATGTGTGTTCATTTCACAAACAACAACCAGAGTCATTGCATGCGTGTTCTTTTCACATACAACAACCATAGTCATTGCATATGTGTTCTTTTCACATACCACATATGGATCCACCAGTGTCATTGCATGTGTGTCCTTTTCACTAACAACAACCAGAGTCATTGCATGTGTGTTCTTTTCACATACCACATATGGATCCACCAGTGTCATTGCATGTGTGCCCTTTTCACAGTCCACCCATGGATCCACTAGTGTCACTGCATGTGTGTTCTTTTTAGTAACAACAACCAGAGTCATTGAAATGTGTGTTCTATTCACATACCACCTAGGATCCACCAGTGTCATAGCATGTGTGTTTTTTCACTAACAAAAACCAGAGTCATTGCATGTGTGTTCTTTTCACATACCATATATGGATCCACCAATGTCATTGAAATGTGTGTTCTCTACAGAGACCACACATGGATCCACCAGTGTCATTGCATGTGTGTTCTTTTTAGTAACAACAACAGAAGTCATTGAAATGTGTGTTCTTTTCACATCCCACCTATGGATCCACCAGTGTCATTGCATGTGTGTTCTTTTCACTAACAACAACCAGAGTCATTGCATGTGTGCACTTTTCACAATCCACCCATGGATCCACCAGTGTCATTGCATGTGTGTTGTTTTCACATACCACCTATGGATCCACCAGTGTCATTGCATGTGTGTTCTTTTCACTAACAACAACCAGAGTCATTGCATGTGTGCTCTTTTCACAATCCACATATGGTTCCACCAGTGTCATTGCATGTATGTTCTTTTCACAATCCATCCATGGATCCACCGGTGTCATTGCATGTGTCTTCTTTTCACTAACAAGAACTGGAGTCATTGCATGTGTGTTCTTTTCACATACCACATATGGATCCACCAGAGTCATTGAAATGTGTGCCCTTTTCACAATCCACCCATGGATCCACCAGTGTCATTGCATGTGTGTTCTTTTTAGTAACAACAACCAGAGTCATTGAAATGTGTGTTCTTCTCATATACCACCTATGGATCCACCAGTGTCCTTGCATGTGTGTTCATTTCACTAACAACAACTAGAGTCATTGCATGCGTGTTCTTTTCACATACAACAACCAGAGTCATTGCATATGTGTTCTTTTCACATACCACATATGGATCCACCAGTGTCATTGCATGTGTGCTCTTTTCACAATCCACCCATGGATCCACCAGTGTCATTGCATGTGCGTTCTTTTTACTAACAACAACCAGAGTCATTTTGCATGTGTGTTCTTTTCACATACCACCTATGGATCCACCAGTGTCATTGCATGTGTGTTCTTTTCACTAACAACAACCAGAGTCATTGCATGTGTGTTATTTTCACATACCACATATGGATCCACCAGTGTCATTGCATGTGTGCTCTTTTGACAATCCACCCATGGATCCACCGGTGTCATTGCATGTGTGTTCTTTTCACTAAGAACAACTAGAGTCATTGCATGTGTGTTCTTTTCACATACCACATATGGATTCACCAGAGTCATTGAAATGTGTGCTCTTTTCACAATCCACCCATGGATCCACCAGTGTCAATGCATGTGTGTTCTTTTTAGTAACAACAACCAGAGTCATTGAAATGTGTGTTCTTCTCACATACCACGTATGGATCCACCAGTGCGATTGCATGTGTGTTCTTTTCACTAACAACAACCATAGTCATTGCATGTGTGCTCTTTTCACAATCCACATATGGTTCCACCAGTGTCATTGCATGTATGTTCTTTTCACAATCCATCCATGTATCCACCGGTGTCATTGCATGTGTGTTCTTTTCACTAACAAGAACTGGAGTCATTGCATGTGTGTTCTTTTCACATACCACATACGGATCCACCAGAGTCTTTGAAATGTGTGCTCTTTTGACAATCCACCCATGGATCCACCAGTGTCATTGCATGTGTGTTCTTTTTAGTAACAACAACTAGAGTCATTCAAATGTGTGTTCTTCTCAGATACCACTTATGGATCCACCAGTGTCATTGCATGTGTGTTCATTTCACTAACAACAACCAGAGTCATTGCATGTGTGATCTTTTCACATACAACAACCAGAGTCATTGCATGTGTGTTCTTTTCACATACCACATATGGATCCACCAGTGTCATTGCATGTGTGCTCTTTTCATAATGCACCCATCGATCCACCAGTGTCATTGCATGTGTGTTCTTTCTAGTAACAACGACCAGAGTCATTTTGCATGAGTGTTTTTTCACATACCACCTATGGATCCACCAGTGTCATTGCATGTGTGTTCTTTTCACAAACAATAACCAGAGTCATTGCATGTGTGTTCTTTTCAATTACCACATATGGATCCACCAGTGTCACTGCATGTGTGCTCTTTTCACAATCCACCCATGGATCCACCGGTGTCATTGCATGTGTGGTCTTTTCACTAACAACAACTGGAGTCATTGCATGTGTGTTCTTTTCACATACCACATATGGATCCACTAGAGTCCTTGAAATGTGTGCTCTTTTCACAATCCACCCATGGATCCACCAGTGTCACTGCATGTGTGTTCTTTTTAGTAACAACAACCAGAGTCATTGAAATGTGCGTTCTTCTCATATACCACCTATGGATCCACCAATGTCATTGCATGTGTGTTCATTTCACTAACAACAACCAGAGTCATTGCATGCGTGTTCTTTTCACATACAACAACCAGTCATTGCATGTGTGTTCTTTTCACATACCACATATGGATCCACCAGTGTCATTGCATGTGTGCTCTTTTCACAATCCACCCATGGATCCACCAGTGTCATTGCATGTGTGTTCTTTTTAGTAACAACAACCAGAGTCATTTTGCATGTGTGTTCTTTTCACATACCAATTATGGATCCACCAGTGTCATTGCATGTGTGTTCTTTTCACTAACAACAACTAGAGTCATTGCATGTGTACACTTTTCACATACCACATATGGATCCACCAATGTCATTGAAATGTGCGTTCCGTACAGATACCACACATGGATCCACCAGTGTCATTGCATGTGTGTTCTTTTTAGTAACAAGAACCAGAGTCATTGAAATGTATGTTCTTTTCATAATCCATCCATGGATCCACCGGTGTCATTGCATGTGTGTTCTTTTCACTAACAAGAAATGGAGTCATTGCATGTGTGTTCTTTTCACATACCACATATGGATCCACCAGAGTCATTGAAATGTGTGCTCTTTTGACAATCCACCCATGGATCCACCAGTGTCATTGCATGTGTGTTCTTTTTAGTAACAACAACTAGAGTCATTGAAATGTGTGTTCTTCTCAGATACCACCTATGGATCCACCAGTGTCATTGCATGTGTGTTCATTTCACTAACAACAACCAGAGTCATTGCATGTGTGTTCTTTTCACATACAACAACCAGAGTCATTGCATGTGTGTTCTTTTCACACACCACATATGGATCCACCAGTGTCATTGCATGTGTGCTCTTTTCATAATCCACCCATGGATCCACCAGTGTCATTGCATGTGTGTTCTTTTTAGTAACAACAACCGGTGTCATTTTGCATGTGTGTTCTTTTCAGATACCACCTATGGATCCACCAGTGTCATTGCATGTGTGTTCTTTTCATTAACAACAACCAAAGTCATTGCATGTGTGTTCTTTTCACATACCACATATGGATCCACCAGAGTCATTGAAATTTGTGTTCTCTATAGAGACCACACATGGATCCACCGGTGTCATTGCATGTATGTTCTTTTCACTAACAACAACTGGAGTCATTGCATGTGTGTTCCTTTCACATACCACATATGGATCCACCGGTGCCATTGCATGTGTGTTCTTTTCACTAACAACAACCAGAGTCATTGCATGTGTGCTCTTTTTACAATCCACATATGGTTCCACCAGTGTCATTGCATGTATGTTCTTTTCACAATCCACCCATGATTTACCGGTGTCATTGCATGTGTGTTCTTTTAACTAACAAGAACTGGAGTCATTGCATGTGAGAGCTTTTCACATACCACATATGGATCCACCAGAGTCATTGAAATGTGTGCTCTTTTGACAATCCACCCATGGATCCACCAGTGTCATTGCAGGTGTGTTCTTTTTAGTAACAACAACCAGAGTCATTGAAATGTGTGTTCTTCTCAGATACCACCTATGGATCCAACAGTGTCATTGCATGTGTGTTCATTTCACTAACAACAACCAGAGTCATTGCATGTGTGTTCTTTTCACATACAACAACCAGAGTCATTGCATGTGTGTTCTTTTCACATACCACATATGGATCCACCAGTGTCATTGCATGTGTGCTCTTTTCACAATCCACCCATGGATCCACCAGTGTCATCGCATCTGTGTTCTTTTTAGTAACAACAACCAGAGTCATTTGGCATGTTTATTCTTTTCACATACCACCTATGGATCCACCAGTGTCATTGCATGTGTGTTCTTTTTTGTAACAACAACCAGAGTCATTTTGCATGTGTGTTGTTTTCACATACCATCTATGGATCCACCAGTGTCATTGCATGTGTGTTCATTTCACTAACAACAACCAGAGTCATTGCATGTGTGTTCTTTTCACTAACAACAACCAGATCATTGCATGTGTGTTCTTTTCACATACCACAGATGGATCCACCAATGTCATTGAAATGTGTGTTCTCTATAGAGACCACACATGGATCCACCAGTGTCATTGCATGTGTGTTCTTTTTAGTAACAACAACCAGAGTTATTCAAATGTGTGTTCTTTTCACATACCACTTATGGATCCAACAGTGTCATTGCATGTGTGTTCTTTTCACTAACAATAACCAGAGTCATTGCATGTGTGTTCTTTTCACATACCACATATGGATCCACCAGTGTCATTGCATGTGTGCTCTTTTGACAATCCACCCATGGATCCACCGGTGTCATTGCATGTGTGTTCTTTTCACTAACAACAACTGGAGTCATTGCATGTGTGTTCTTTTCACATACCACATATGGATCCGCCAATGTCATTGAAATGTGTGTTCTCTATAGAGACCACACATGGATCCACCAGTGTCATTGCATGTGTGTTCTTTTTAGTAACAACAACCAGAGTTATTCAAATGTGTGTTCTTTTCACATACCACCTATGGATCCACCAGTGTCATTGCATGTGTGTTCTTTTCACTAACAATAACCAGAGTCATTGCTTGTGTGTTCTTTTCACATACCACATATGGATCCACCAGTGTCATTGCATGTGTTTTCTTTTCACAATCCACCCATGGATCCACCGGTGTCATTGCATGTGTTTTCTTTTCACTAACAACAACTGGAGTCATTGCATGTGTGTTCTTTTCACATACCACATATGGATCCACCGGTGCCATTGCATGTGTGTTCTTTTCACTAACAACAACCAGAGTCACTGCATGTGTGCTCTTTTTACAATCCACATATGGTTCCACCAGTGTCATTGCATGTATGTTCTTTTCACAATCCACCCATGATTCACCGGTGTCATTGCATGTGTGTTCTTTTAACTAACAAGAACTGGAGTCATTGCATGTGAGAGCTTTTCACATACCACATATGGATCCACCAGAGTCATTGAAATGTGTGCTCTTTTGACAATCCACCCATGGATCCACCAGTGTCATTGCACGTGTGTTCTTTTTAGTAACAACAACCAGAGTCATTGAAATGTGTGTTCTTCTCAGATACCACCTATGGAACCACCAGTGTCAACGCATGTGTGTTCTTTTCACTAACAACAACCAGAGTCATTGCATGTGTGTTCTTTTCACATACCACATACGGATCCACCAATGTCATTGAAATGTGTTTTTTTACAGAGACCACACATGGATCCACCAGTGTTATTGCATGTGTGTTCTTTTCACATGGATCCACCAGAGTCATTGCATGTGTGTTCTTTTTAGTAACAACAACCAGAGTCATTTTGCATGTGTGTTCTTTTCACATACCATCTATGGATCCACCAGTGTCATTGCATGTGTGTTCATTTCACTAACAACAACCAGAGTCATTGCATGTGTGTTCTTTTCACTAACAACAAACAGATCATTGCATGTGTGTTCTTTTCACATACCACATATGGATCCTCCAATGTCATTGAAATGTGTGTTCTCTATAGAGACCACACATGGATCCACCCGTGTCATTGCATGTGTGTTCTTTTTAGTAACAACAACCAGAGTTATTCAAATGTGTGTTCTTTTCACATACCACCTATGGATCCACCAGTGTCATTGCATGTGTGTTCTTTTCACTAACAATAACCAGAGTCATTGCATGTGTGTTCTTTTCACATACCACATATGGATCCACCAGTGTCATTGCATGTGTGCTCTTTTCACAATCAACACAAGGATCCACAGGTGTCATTGCATTTGTGTTCTTTTAGTAACAACAACGAGTCATTGAAATGTGTGTTCTTCTCAGATACCACCTATGGATCCACCAGTGTCAACGCATGTGTGTTCTTTTCACTAACAACAACCAGAGTCATTGCATGTGTGTTCTTTTCACATACCATATACGGATCCACCAATGTCATTGAAATGTGTTTTTTTACAGAGACCACACATGGATACACCAGTGTTATTGCATGTGTGTTCTTTTCACATGGATCCACCAGAGTCATTGCATGTGTGTTCTTTTAAGTAACAACAACCAGAATCATTTTGCATGTGTGTTCTTTTCACATACCATCTATGGATCCACCAGTGTCATTGCATGTGTGTTCATTTCACTAACAACAACCAGAGTCATTGCATGTGTGTTCTTTTCACTAACAACAAACAGATCATTGCATGTGTGTTCTTTTCACATACCACATATGGATCCGCCAATGTCATTGAAATGTGTGTTCTCTATAGAGACCACACATGGATCCACCAGTGTCATTGCATGTGTGTTCTTTTTTGTAACAACAACCAGAGTTATTCAAATGTGTGTTCTTTTCACATACCACTTATGGATCCAACAGTGTCATTGCATGTGTGTTCTTTTCACTAACAATAACCAGAGTCATTGCATGTGTGTTCTTTTCACATACCACATATGGATCCACCAGTGTCATTGCATGTGTGCTCTTTTGACAATCCACCCATGGATCCACCGGTGTCATTGCATGTGTGTTCTTTTCACTAACAACAACTGGAGTCATTGCATGTGTGTTCTTTTCACATACCACATATGGATCCGCCAATGTCATTGAAATGTGTGTTCTCTATAGAGACCACACATGGATCCACCAGTGTCATTGCATGTGTGTTCTTTTTAGTAACAACAACCAGAGTTATTCAAATGTGTGTTCTTTTCACATACCACCTATGGATCCACCAGTGTCATTGCATGTGTGTTCTTTTCACTAACAATAACCAGAGTCATTGCTTGTGTGTTCTTTTCACATACCACATATGGATCCACCAGTGTCATTGCATGTGTGCTCTTTTCACAATCCACCCATGGATCCACCGGTGTCATTGCATGTGTTTTCTTTTCACTAACAACAACTGGAGTCATTGCATGTGTGTTCTTTTCACATACCACATATGGATCCACCGGTGCCATTGCATGTGTGTTCTTTTCACTAACAACAACCAGAGTCACTGCATGTGTGCTCTTTTTACAATCCACATATGGTTCCACCAGTGTCATTGCATGTATGTTCTTTTCACAATCCACCCATGATTCACCGGTGTCATTGCATGTGTGTTCTTTTAACTAACAAGAACTGGAGTCATTGCATGTGAGAGCTTTTCACATACCACATATGGATCCACCAGAGTCATTGAAATGTGTGCTCTTTTGACAATCCACCCATGGATCCACCAGTGTCATTGCACGTGTGTTCTTTTTAGTAACAACAACCAGAGTCATTGAAATGTGTGTTCTTCTCAGATACCACCTATGGAACCACCAGTGTCAGCATGTGTGTTCTTTTCACTAACAACAACAGAGTCATTGCATGTGTGTTCTTTTCACATACCACTGGATCCACCAATGTCATTGAAATGTGTTTTTTTACAGAGACCACACATGGATCCACCAGTGTTATTGCATGTGTGTTCTTTTCACATGGATCCACCAGAGTCATTGCATGTGTGTTCTTTTTAGTAACAACAACCAGAGTCATTTTGCATGTGTGTTCTTTTCACATACCATCTATGGATCCACCAGTGTCATTGCATGTGTGTTCATTTCACTAACAACAACCAGAGTCATTGCATGTGTGTTCTTTTCACTAACAACAAACAGATCATTGCATGTGTGTTCTTTTCACATACCACATATGGATCCTCCAATGTCATTGAAATGTGTGTTCTCTATAGAGACCACACATGGATCCACCCGTGTCATTGCATGTGTGTTCTTTTTAGTAACAACAACCAGAGTTATTCAAATGTGTGTTCTTTTCACATACCACCTATGGATCCACCAGTGTCATTGCATGTGTGTTCTTTTCACTAACAATAACCAGAGTCATTGCATGTGTGTTCTTTTCACATACCACATATGGATCCACCAGTGTCATTGCATGTGTGCTCTTTCACAATCCACCCATGGATCCACGGTGTCATTGCATGTGTGTTCTTTTTAGTAACAACCGTAGTCATTGAAATGTGTGTTCTTCTCAGATACCACCTATGGATCCACCAGTGTCAATGCATGTGTGTTCTTTTCACTAACAACAACCAGAGTCATTGCATGTGTGTTCTTTTCACATACCACATACGGATCCACCAATGTCATTGAAATGTGTTTTTTAGAGACCACACATGGATCCACCAAGTTATTGCATGTGTGTTCTTTACACATGTTTACACCCGAGTCATTTCTTGTGTGTTCTTTTTAGTAACAACAACCAGAGTCATTTTGCATGTGTGTTCTTTTCACATACCATCTATGGATCCACCAGTGTCATTGCATGTGTGTTCATTTCACTAACAACAACCAGAGTCATTGCATGTGTGTTCTTTTCACTAACAACAAACAGATCATTGCATGTGTGTTCTTTTCACATACCACATATGGATCCTCCAATGTCATTGAAATGTGTGTTCTCTATAGAGACCACACATGGATCCACCCGTGTCATTGCATGTGTGTTCTTTTTAGTAACAACAACCAGAGTTATTCAAATGTGTGTTCTTTTCACATACCACCTATGGATCCACCAGTGTCATTGCATGTGTGTTCTTTTCACTAACAATAACCAGAGTCATTGCATGTGTGTTCTTTTCACATACCACATATGGATCCACCAGTGTCATTGCATGTGTGCTCTTTTCACAATCCACCCATGGATCCACCGGTGTCATTGCATGTGTGTTCTTTTTAGTAACAACAACCAGAGTCATTGAAATGTGTGTTCTTCTCAGATACCACCTATGGATCCACCAGTGTCAATGCATGTGTGTTCTTTTCACTAACAACAACCAGAGTCATTGCATGTGTGTTCTTTTCACATACCATATACGGATCCACCAATGTCATTGAAATGTGTTTTTTTACAGAGACCACACATGGATACACCAGTGTTATTGCATGTGTGTTCTTTTCACATGGATCCACCAGAGTCATTGCATGTGTGTTCTTTTAAGTAACAACAACCAGAATCATTTTGCATGTGTGTTCTTTTCACATACCATCTATGGATCCACCAGTGTCATTGCATGTGTGTTCATTTCACTAACAACAACCAGAGTCATTGCATGTGTGTTCTTTTCACTAACAACAAACAGATCATTGCATGTGTGTTCTTTTCACATACCACATATGGATCCGCCAATGTCATTGAAATGTGTGTTCTCTATAGAGACCACACATGGATCCACCAGTGTCATTGCATGTGTGTTCTTTTTAGTAACAACAACCAGAGTTATTCAAATGTGTGTTCTTTTCACATACCACCTATTGATCCACCAGTGTCATTGCATGTGTGTTCTTTTCACTAACAATAACCAGAGTCATTGCTTGTGTGTTCTTTTCACATACCACATATGGATCCACCAGTGTCATTGCATGTGTGCTCTTTTCACAATCCACCCATGGATCCACCGGTGTCATTGCATGTGTTTTCTTTTCACTAACAACAACTGGAGTCATTGCATGTGTGTTCTTTTCACATACCACATATGGATCCACCGGTGCCATTGCATGTGTGTTCTTTTCACTAACAACAACCAGAGTCACTGCATGTGTGCTCTTTTTACAATCCACATATGGTTCCACCAGTGTCATTGCATGTATGTTCTTTTCACAATCCACCCATGATTCACCGGTGTCATTGCATGTGTGTTCTTTTAACTAACAAGAACTGGAGTCATTGCATGTGAGAGCTTTTCACATACCACATATGGATCCACCAGAGTCATTGAAATGTGTGCTCTTTTGACAATCCACCCATGGATCCACCAGTGTCATTGCACGTGTGTTCTTTTTAGTAACAACAACAAGAGTCATTGAAATGTGTGTTCTTCTCAGATACCACCTATGGAACCACCAGTGTCAACGCATGTGTGTTCTTTTCACTAACAACAACCAGAGTCATTGCATGTGTGTTCTTTTCACATACCACATACGGATCCACCAATGTCATTGAAATGTGTTTTTTTACAGAGACCACACATGGATCCACCAGTGTTATTGCATGTGTGTTCTTTTCACATGGATCCACCAGAGTCATTGCATGTGTGTTCTTTTTAGTAACAACAACCAGAGTCATTTTGCATGTGTGTTCTTTTCACATACAATCTATGGATCCACCAGTGTCATTGCATGTGTGTTCATTTCACTAACAACAACCAGAGTCATTGCATGTGTGTTCTTTTCACTAACAACAAACAGATCATTGCATGTGTGTTCTTTTCACATACCACATATGGATCCTCCAATGTCATTGAAATGTGTGTTCTCTATAGAGACCACACATGGATCCACCCGTGTCATTGCATGTGTGTTCTTTTCAGTAACAACAACCAGAGTTATTCAAATGTGTGTTCTTTTCACATACCACCTATGGATCCACCAGTGTCATTGCATGTGTGTTCTTTTCACTAACAATAACCAGAGTCATTGCATGTGTGTTCTTTTCACATACCACATATGGATCCACCAGTGTCATTGCATGTGTGCTCTTTTCACAATCCACCCATGGATCCACCGGTGTCATTGCATGTGTTTTCTTTTCACTAACAACAACTGGAGTCATTGCATGTGTGTTCTTTTCACATACCACATATGGATTCACCAGAGTCATTGAAATGTGTGCTCTTTTCACAATCCACCCATGGATCCACCAGTGTCATTGCATGTGTGTTATTTTTAGTAACAACAACCAGAGACATTTTGCTTGTGTGTTCTTTTCACATACCACCTATGGATCCACCAGTGTCATTGCATGTGTGCTCTTTTCACTAACAATAACCAGAGTCATTGCATGTGTGTTCTTTTCACATACCACATATGGATCTACGAGTGTCACTGAAATGTGTGTTCTCTATAGAGACCACACATGGATCCACCGGTGTCATTGCATGTATGTTCTTTTCACTAACAACAACTGGAGTCATTGCATGTGTGTTCTTTTCACATACCACATATGGATCCACCGGTGCCATTGCATGTGTGCTCTTTTCACTAACAACAACCAGAGTCATTGCATGTGTGCTCTTTTTACAATCCACATATGGTTCCACCAGTGTCATTGCATGTATGTTCTTTTCACAATCCACCAATGGATTCACCGGTGTCATTGCATGTGTGTTCTTTTAACTAACAAGAACTGGAGTCATTGCATGTGAGAGCTTTGCACATACCACATATGGATCCACCAGAGTCATTGAAATGTGTGCTCTTTTGACAATCCACCCATGGATCCACTAGTGTCATTGCATGTGTGTTCTTTTTAGTAACAATAACCAGAGTCATTGAAATGTGTGTTCTTCTCACATACCACCTATGGATCCACCAGTGTCAACGCATGTGTGTTCTTTTCACTAACAACAACCAGAGTCATTGCATGTGTGTTCTCTTCACATACCACATACGGATCCACCAATGTCATTGAAATGTGTGTTTTTACAGAGACCACACATGGATCCACCAGTGTTATTGCATGTGTGTTCTTTTCACATGGATCCACCAGAGTCATTGCATGTGTGTTCTTTTTAGTAACAACAACCAGAGTCATTTTGCATGTGTGTTCTTTTCACATACCATCTATGGATCCACCAGTGTCATTGCATGTGTGTTCATTTCACTAACAACAACCAGAGTCATTGCATGTGTGTTCTTTTCACTAACAACAACCAGATCATTGCATGTGTGTTCTTTTCACATACCACATATGGATCCACCAATGTCATTGAAATGTGTGTTCTCTATAGTGACCACACATGGATCCACCAGTGTCATTGCATGTGTGTTCTTTTTAGTAACAACAACCAGAGTTATTCAAATGTGTGTTCTTTTCATATACCACCTATGGATCCACCAGTGTCATTGCATGTGTGTTGTTTTCACTAACAATAACCAGAGTCATTGCATGTGTGTTCTTTTCACATACCACATATGGATCCACCAGTGTCATTGCATGTGTGCTCTTTTCACAATCCACCCATGGATCCACCGGTGTCATTGCATGTGTGTTCTTTTCACTAACAACAACTGGAGTCATTGCATGTGTGTTCTTTTCACATACCACATATGGATTCACCAGAGTCATTGAAATGTGTGCTCTTTTCACAATCCACCCATGGATCCACCAGTGTCATTGCATGTGTGTTCTTTTTAGTAACAACAACCAGAGTCATTGAAATGTGTGTTCTTCTCACATACCACCTATGGATCCACCAGTGTCATTGCATCTGTGTTCATTTCACTAACAACAACCAGAGTCATTGCATGTGTGTTCTTTTCACATACAACAACCAGAGTCATTGCATGTGTGTTCTTTTCACATACCACATATGGATCCACCAGTGTCATTGCATGTGTGCTCTTTTCACAATCCACCCATGGATCCACCAGTGTCATTGCATGTGTGTTCTTTTTAGTAACAACAACAAGAGTCATTTTGCATGTGTGTTCTTTTCACATACCACCTATGGATCCACCAGTGTCATTGCATGTGTGCTCTTTTCACTAACAACAACCAGAGTCATTGCATGTGTGTTCTTTTCACATACCACATATGGATCTACGAGTGTCACTGAAATGTGTGTTCTCTATAGAGACCACACATGGATCCACCGGTGTCATTGCATGTATGTTCTTTTCACTAACAACAACTGGAGTCATTGCATGTGTGTTCTTTTCACATACCACATATGGATCCACCGGTGCCATTGCATGTGTGTTGTTTTCACTAATAACAACCAGAGTCATTGCATGTGTGCTCTTTTTACAATCCACATATGGTTCCACCAGTGTCATTGCATGTATGTTCTTTTCACAATCCACCCATGGATCCACCGGTGTCATTGCATGTGTGTTCTTTTAACTAACAAGAACTAGAGTCATTGCATGTGAGAGCTTTTCACATACCACATATGGATCCACCAGAGTCATTGACATGTGTGCTCTTTTGACAATCCACCCATGGATCCACCAGTGTCATTGCATGTGTGTTCTTTTTAGTAAAAACAACCAGAGTCATTGAAATGTGTGTTCTTCTCAGATACCACCTATGGATCCACCAGTGTCAATGCATGTGTGTTCATTTCACTAACAACAACCAGAGTCATTGCATGTGTGTTCTTTTCACATACAACAAGCAGAGTCATTGCATGTGTGTTCTTTTCACATACCACATATGGATCCACCAGTGTCATTGCATGTGAGTTCTTTTTAGTAATAACAACCAGAGTCATTTTGCATGTGTGTTCTTTTCACATACCACCTATGGATCCACCAGTGGTATTGCATGTGTGTTCTTTTCACTAACAACAACCAGAGTCATTGCATGTGTGTTCTTTTCACATACCACATATGGATCCACCAGTGTCATTGCATGTGTGCTCTTTTCACAATCCACCCATGGATCCACCACTGTAATTGCATGTGTGTTATTTTTAGTAACAACAACCAGAGTCATTGAAATGTGTGTTCTTTTCACATACCACCTATGGATCCACCAGTGTCATCGCATGTGTGTTCTTTTCACTAACAACAACCAGAGTCATTGCATGTGTGTTATTTTCACATACCACATATGGATCCACCAATGTCATTGAAATGTGTGTTCTCTATAGAGACCACACATGGATCCACCAGTGTCATTGCATGTGTGTTCTTTTTAGTACAAGAACCAGAGTCATTGAAATGTGTGTTCTTTTCACATACCACCTATGGATCCACCAGTGCCATTGCATATGTGTTCTTTTCACTAACAACAACCAGAGTCATTGCATGTGTGCTCTTTTCACAATCCACATATGGTTCCACTAGTGTCATTGCATGTATGTTCTTTTCACAATCCACCCATGGATCCACCGGTGTCATTGCATGTGTGTTCTTTTCACTAACAAGAACTGGAGTCATTGCATGTGTGTTCTTTTCACATACCACATATTGATCCACCAGAGTCATTGAAATGTGTGATCTTTTCACCAACAACAACTGGAGTCATTGCATGTGTGCTCTTTTCACAATCCACATATGGTTCCACCAGTGTCATTGCATGTATGTTCTTTTCACAATCTACCCATGGATACACCGGTGTCATTGCATGTGTGTTCTTTTCACTAACCATAACTGGAGTCATTGCATGTGTGTTCTTTTCACATACCACATATGGATCCACCAGAGTCATTGAAATGTGTGCTCTTTTCACAATCCACCCATGGATCCACCAGTGTCATTGCATGTGTGTTCTTTTTAGTAACAACAACCAGAGTCATTGAAATGTGTGTTCTTCTCACATACCACCTATGGATCCACCAGTGTCATTGCATGTGTGTTCATTTCACTAACAACAACCAGAGTCATTGCATGTGTGTTCTTTTCACATACAACAACCAGAGTCATTGCATGTGTGTTCTTTTCACATACCACATATGGATCCACCAGTGTCATTGCATGTGTGCTCTTTTCACAATCCACCCATGGACGACGACAACGACGACGACGTTGCCGATGATGCAGACGGCGAGGGAAAAGGAGGAGTAGCTCACCGGGCTCAGGAGGTCACGGCGAAGCTTGTCGTACTCGCGGTTGGTCAAGGGCGCTTCGCGGCTGCGATTGCTCACCGGAGTTAAATGGCGGCGTCGGTGCGTCGGGTGGTCGTCGTGGGCGTCGGCCAGATCACCCAAAGCGGGCGAGACACGGTTAGATTCACGAGTCAAGGCGGTAGTGAGCATGAGGAAAGCGAGGCGATGCAGCCTCACTGGAAAACTTCGTCGGAGTTGATATCGCCGTCGGTGCTCGCGGTGTCAGGTGGAACCGGCGACCTGGGGCAGTACAGGACAGACTAGTGAGGTCAGGAGATGCGCAAATACATGCTGAGTCAGATTGTAAGAACGAGAGGCAGAGGGGGACACTAGGCTCACCGGAATCGATCGCCGGAGAGAGGCTCGTCATGGCGGTGCAAAGTTGATTGAGGACAGCCTGGTGGCGGAGCGGCGAGGTGTTTGGGGAAAATGATCGCGAGGCGGAGGGTCTTATAGCGGATGCTCGACAGAAGCGCCCGTCGATTAATGCCCAATTACTCCGGCATCACTGCGGCAGCGGTCGTGGCGGAGATCGTCTTGGAGCGAGGGAAAACGATCTTGGCGTGGAGAAGGCCCTTTGTCGGCGAGGAGCGGTGAGTGGGGTCGGCTTGTCGGCGTCTGCTTATGTTGTGCGTGCGAGAGAAGTAAAGGAGATCCCCGGGTGGAAACTTTGGCTGGATCCACTGCTTCTGGGTCCAGCGCCGCCCTTTTTCTCTTGTTTAAGCTTTTTCTTTTTCTAATTTCATTTTCTGAATAGAATTTGATATGAATTCAAATCCTTTTGAATTCAAACTGCTTTGGGGATTTTTGCAGGGTTCTGTGGGTTCACAAACAATCAAATAACCTAGTGGTTACCTTGCAAAGGCTTGGTCAAGCTTGGGTTTCAAAATAAACAGAGATTTGCTCTAGTTGCAAATATTTGGAAATAGGGTTTAGAAAATATTTCTAAATTGGAATCTTGGGTTTAAAAGCTACTCCTAATCTTTCCAACCATGGAGGCAAGCAAACAAGTACCTAAGCATTCAAATCTCAAAGGGTGATGGCCAATTGAGATAAAATGCCCACATGAAATCATAGCTCAAACTTCTGCCTCTAAATGATTTTGAGAAAAACCCTATATGAATGAATGATGCAAGAATGATATGAATGAGTTTTGAAACATGATTTTTAGGGATGTTACAAATCTAACCCCCTTAAAATGAATCTCGCCCTCGAGATTCGGATTGGCTAGCAAATAGGTGAGGGTGGTCTTTCCGAAGATCATCTTCTCTTTCCCATGTTGCTTCTTCTTCGGAATGATGATTCCATTGTACTTTGCAAAACTTGATAGTCTTTGTTCGTGACTCTTTACGTGGTCTCAAGTATCTTGTGGGCTTTTCTTCATAGGTGAGATCACTTTCTAGTTGAACTTCTTCCAAAGATATGGTATCTTTCAAAGATGTTTCTTCCATTTCTAGGTGACATTTCTTGAGTGGCTCACATGAAAAACATTATGGATGCTAGTAAAGATCTTTGGCATTCGATTTCATATCTGACTTCTCCTTGCGACTTAAAATGTTGAATGGTCCCACATATCTTGGTGCTAACTTTCCTTTGACTCCAAATCTTTTACTCCACAGTAGTGATACTCTAAGATAAGCTCTATCCCCAACCGTAAGTGACTTCTCTCGCTTAGCATCTGCGTAGCTTTTACATCGAGACCGTGCTATCTTCAATCTCTCTAACCAATTTGACCTTTTCTTCGGCGTCTTTGATAAGGTCTGGTCCAAACAAACTTCTTTCTCCCACACCGTTCCATAGCAATGGGGTGGTACACTTTCTTCTGTATAGAAACTCAAATGGTGCCATCCCAATACTAGATTGGTATTTGTTGTTGTAAGAAAACTCTGCGTAAAGCGGACTTTCATCCCAACTTGCTCCATAGTCTAGGGCACATGCCCTCAACATGTCTTCAAGAATTTGATTAGTCCTTTCGTTTGTCCATCGGTTTGAGGATGAAAAGCGTCTGAATTCCAACCTCGTTCCTAGAGATTCATGAAGCTGTCTCCAAAAGTGAGAAGTGAACTGAGTTCCTCTATCAGACACAATACTCTTAGGTACACCGTGAAGGCACAATTCTGCTCATGTAGATTTTGGCTAACTTTGCCTTTGGTATAAGTTGTCTTCTGGTATAAAATGAGCCACTTTATTAAGGCGATATACTATAACCAATATGGAATCATACCGACCTGGTCCTTGGTAATCCAAGAATGAAATCCATACCGATATTTTCCCACTTCCACTCAGAATAGGCATTGGTTGAAGCAAACTGCTGGTTTACGATGCTCGCTTTCACTCTACTACACACGTCACACAAGGCAATGTGTTGGCGATGTCCCTTTTAAGATTGTTCCACCAAAATCTTTCTTTCATATCCATATACATTTTGGTGTTTCCCGGGTGAATAGAATACGGAGAGTTATGGGCTTCTTGTAAAATCAGTTTCCGCATTTCCGGATTTTGTGGAACACAAATACGTTTCTCGTGCCATAAAGTACCTTGTTCGTCCATATGGAAACTTTTAGCTTTCCCTTGGCTAATCCTTTCCTTGATCTCTTCGATTTCTTTATCCGTCTTTTGGGCTTCTTTAATCTTATCCAGAGTGGGTTGAACATCCAAAGACATGAGATGTCCTTCTGGCACAATCTCCAACCTGAGTTCCTTGAATTGCTTACACAAGTCATCTGGCAATTCACCTTTGATAAGACCATTTACAAACGCTTTACGACTTAGAGCATCTGCTACTACATTTGCTTTACCGGGGTGGTATTGCAAACTCAAATCGTAATCCTTGATAAGTTCTAGCCATCTTCTTTGTCTCATATTGATCTCCTTCTGGGTGAAGATATATTTCAAACTCTTATGATCGGTGAATACTTCACAACGTTTTCCCAAAAGGTAATGTCTCCATGTTTTGAGTGCATGGACAACAGCGGCTAACTCTAAATCATGAGTAGGATAATTTACTTCATGAGTTTTGAGTTGTCTCGAGGCATAAGCCACAACGTTTCCGCCTTGCATAAATCGGCACCTAATCCTTGATGAGAAGCATCACAATATACAAATCCTTTTCCAAATCTGGTAAGCACAGAACTGGTGCTGACACAAGTCTCTTCTTTAGTTCTTGAAAGCTGAGTTCACATCCTTCAGACCAAGCAAATTTCTTATCTTTCTTTAACAATTCCGTCATTGGTTTAGCAACCTTAGAAAAATTTTCAATGAATCTTACGTAGTAACACCTGCTAAACCAAGGAAACTACGAACCTCTTTACATTCTTAGGAGATTCCCATTACATTACGGCTGAAACTTTAGCGAGGTCATTGCTACACCATCCTTTGTCATAACATGACCAAGAAATCCAACTTCCTCTAACCAAAACTCACACTTGCTGAACTTGGCATAAAGTTTATGTTCCCTTAGTTTCTCAAGTATCAAGCGTAGATGTCTTTCATGTTCTTCCTTGCTCTTGGAGTAGACTAAGCTGTCATCGATAAACGACAACAAACTTGTCGAGAAATTCCATGAACACTTTGTTCATCATATTCATGAAGTATCTTTGAGCGTTGGTTAATCCAAAAGGCATCACAATTGTACTCATACAATCCATACCTCGTGGTAAATGCTGTTTTTGGTATGTCTTGCTCTCTTATCTTGAGTTGAAAATAGCCTCGACCGAAGATCAATCTTGAGAACACACAAGCTCCTTCTAGCTGATCAAACAAGTCATTGATTCTTGGCAAAGGATATTTGTTCTTGATGGTTACCTCGTTGAGAGAACGGTAATCTATGCATAGTCTTTGAGTTCTATCTCTCTCTTTTCTGAACAAAACCGGAGCTCCCCAAGATGAAGAACTTGGCTGGATGAATCCTTTCGCAATTGTTCTCCAAGTTGTTTCTTGAGTTCCTTAAGTTCGCCAATTGACATTTTATAAGGTCTCTTTGCTCTTGGCCCGATCCTGGTACCAATTCTATTATAAACTCCACATCTCTATCTGGTGGCATTCCCGTAACTCTTAGGGAACACATCCGGATACTCACACACAATTGGCACACTGTCCATGCTAACCCCCTTAAGAGAATTCAGCTTACTCCCTTTTGATTTAAAGTTAGACTTGAATATTATCCTCTTACCTTCAGGGGTTGTGAGTGAAACTGTATGATTTGCACAATCTAGTACTCCCTTATACTTAGTCATCCAATCCATTCCCAAAATCACATCCAATCCTTGGGAATTTAGGATTATTAGGTTCTTTGAAACTTATATTTTCCATACTCTATGACTAGGTCATGGCATCCTGAGTTTACTATCATTTCTCCACCAGGAGAACTTACTCTTATAGGGCACCCAATGGTTTCTACCGGTAGTTCATTTCTTTCGACAAATGCTTTAGATATGAATGAATGAGATGCACCAGTGTCAAAGAGTACAAATGCTGAGATGAAATTGAGTCTGAACTTACCAAAGAATCAGGCTCTTTAAAGACCTCCTCCACATTGATGTGGTTAACCTGTCCTTTCTGAAAAGGATTTGGCTTGTTAGGTCCTTCAACTTTCTTTTCAGGGCACTTATTAGCATAATGCCCCAGCTTCTTGCATTTGTAGCATTCGACCTGGCTGATGTCCGTCTTAGGCTGACTTCCACTTCCACTGTGGTGGCTCTTATATCCACTCTTGTGGTTCTTGTACTTATCATTTTCATGACTGCGATGATGCTTGTTGTCATGACGGTTGTGATTGTGGTGTTTGTTAAACTTCTCATGTTTGTGGGATCCTGAGCTGACACTATCATCATGGTGAGATCGTTTATGAGATGATCCCGAGCTGTGCTTGTCGGAGTGTTTCCTCTTCTTACTCTCGACTTGCTTCATTTTATTCTCCACAACAACAGCCTTGTCACACAGTGACTGATAAGTTGGAACATATGCCACAGACAGCTGCAGATTTAGCTCATCATTCAAGCCTTCCAGAAACTTTTCCTTCCTTTTGGCATCAGTGTCAACCTCATCCGGTGCATAGCGCGCCAGATTGTTGAACTCTTCAATATATTCAGCCACGCTGTGGTGGCGCTGCTTCAGGTTGTGAAATTCCTTCTTTTTCAGGCTCATCATCATACAGTGAGATATGAGTAGTCTGAAATCCATCTTCAAAGATAGCCCAAGTCACCTCATCAATAGGCGTGGTAATGGAAGTTGTCCCACCATGCTGCTGGTCCTTCCAACAGATGTGCTGCAAACCTGACCTTTTCAGCATCTGTGCATCCCACGGTCACTAAGTCTTTGTTCACAGAACGTAGCCAATCATTGGCCACCATGGGATCAGTCGTTCCCGAAAACTTAGCTGGCCTTAGACGCAGAAATCTGGTGAGCATATCAAAACCTGGAGGGTTGTTATTGTTGTTATTGTTGTTGTTGTTGTTGGGATTGGGGTTGTTGTTGTTCTGGTTCTGGATGAACGTCGTCATCATTTGCATAAGCTGTGTCTGCGCATTCATCATTTGTTGTATTTCCGGGGTAATGTTGGGGTTGGGGTTGGTGTTTGCGCGACGGGGAGGCATCTGTGGTTTATTCATATAGAGATAAGAATGAGATACCCTTACATGATTTATGCACAATACATCACACATGCAACACATAGCAAGCAACACTAGGATAAAATCTAAACAACAAGATAACAAAAGTCTCAAGGTACAATCACACAAGTGGCAAGCCATCCACATGTCGGATGGTCCAACAATAAGTTCATAAATAACAAGTGCGGAAAATAAAGATAACTGAGTAGTCAAATCTACTCGTCGGCAGCAATCTCCTCCTCGACAAAGGTAAGTCCTGCGTTCTCCATTGCGGTTTTGTTCTCCTCGATGGTAGTGGTCAAAGAGTCGATCTTGGCCTTGAGAGCCCTCTTCTGGGAACGAAGCCTCTCAATCACTGTCTGCTGCTGCTCTAACTCGAAGTCCTTGGACTGCAGTTCCTCGGTCATATCACGAATCCTCTTGTTCCTATCCTGGACACGCTTCTCTTGACTCTTGAACTTACGGTCTTGGGTCTCAAACTTTGCCTCCATCTCCTTGACTATCTCGTCCTGCTGCGCGAAGAGCTTGTCCTTCTCGCGAAGCTGCACCTGGAGCTCGTCATTACTAAGCATGACGTTGGTCCTATCGGTATCCACGTGCCTAATAAGAGTCTCTAAGTCCTGGAGGTACAGGCGTATCGGCTCTGCTGTGACCCTCGAGTCGTCCTCAAAGTCAATGGACTCTCCGTCATCATCACGCCTTCCGAAGGCGTGGAAGTGAGTGCCTCTAACCTGTCGGGAGTGACGTCCTAACAGTCGTCCTATCAGATCCTGCATGACAACCTCCATGCCTCTCTCCCTGTCATCGTGCATAAGCTTGAAGACGATGGCCTCCGTAGTAGGCTCAGTCTGGCGTCCTGGCTGGTTCACCTTGAAGCCCCAAAGGTCCTTCCTCTCAAACTTGGTGAGTGGGTGCACCGTAATGATAGGAAGAGGAGATCCAGTAAAGTAGTAAGCTCTACGATACGAGGACCAAAACGGGTAACTGGAACTCCTCAAGCAGCTGATGGCAATAGGCATCTATTTATAAGATTGAAAAGTTAGAACAACACAAATTTAAATTTAAACATTCAAGCATAACCATGGAACACAAAAATCACACAAGTCATGCATACATAAATTCATTACATCAACCAAGGTTCAAACTTATTTAAGGTCTTATTTTGGAAAATAAGGTGATAGGTGGTGGTCAACTAACGAAGTGCGCTTACAATCCTATCTCATTGGATCTGGTGGCTAACACAATGTTCCTAGTGGCAATCACCCTATCTTGTTCACATGCTTCTATCACTAAGTCTATAATATCTCCTCTTAAAGATTGGTTGGTGACTTCCAACTCTTGGGTATGTTCCTTCTCTTTCTCTAAGTCTTTTTGGAGGTTGAGCATCCTGCACTTGACTCTAGCACTTAGTTCCTTGATAGTCTTCCAAGCTGCTTCTTTTGCTGACTCAAAGAATGTGGTGTGCATAAAAGTGTTGGTGTACATGCAGAAGCCTTTTTCTTTGTGGTTGTCTTCCTTGTTCTTGTACAAGTGAAGTTGCACCCACCAATACTCCACTCCATCCTCCATCACTGGAAAGCCTTTGTACCTTGCTGCACCATGTACTCCCATGGTTTCCATGAGGTCCTTGAGAATCTTGGGAAACTCAGTCTCACACTCCAAGGTCATGGTCATGAGTGGTCCTTTCTTCACGGCTTAGTTGACGAGTTCATCTACAAATAGAGATGAGAAGGAGAAGATTAGAAAAGTTTACGAGAAGAATAGACAAGTGTAGAAGAAGTTAAATTTTTCCTTAGTGATTTCCAATCCTAGGGTCATAATCCTACAGGCAACACGTGCTCGATACCATCTGTAAGATCCCTCCTTATTAAAGGAAAAGATCCTCGTGATTGCAATGCTAGTCCACTGGATCATTGCTAGCATCCACAGCTTAAGATGAAGTACACAAATACAAAGGTCGTTTATTACAGTCATTCCAGATAAACATAGTCTTTTACAACTCATGGCCAAAGGCCTAGTACAAGAGTTTATGGAATAAGTAAATAAACATAAGTCTTCATCTTCATGTGCCACGTGCAAGCATGTTGAGTGTAGACTCATGACTCCTAATCATCATCGAGTAACTGCAACATCATAAGTTACAGCCACAAGGGTCAATACTTTGGAATAGTATTGGCAAGTGATACCTTAGTATATAATTAAGTGGACTATAATACTATATGCTTTTGGCTGGGTGGAGCTTAGGCTTGCATTGCTCAAAATAGATTTTTCCTTAACTTTTGAAAATACTAAGTTTTTGTTTGGTAAAAACTTTCCATGACATCTTCCAATCCAAGACTGAAGATCCACTCAGGGCATCTACTAATCAAGGACTGAAGATATACTTGGCAAAAACACCCAAGGCATCTATCAACAAAGACTCTAGATCCACTCAGGGCATCTAGCAATCAATGAAGATCCTTTTATCCCTTTGTTCACCCACTTGTTTTATTTAGTAATTGGAGTGATGAGATTCTTGAAGTTTCCATGTCTTTATTCTCAAATTTTCCTTTACCATGGACATGGCTAAGTACTTAGGTTTTACACTCTGCAGAGGTGGTGCACTTTCCCCACAAGCCTTGGTTTCCCAAGGATGATCCTTCAGTAGCCTTTCCTTAGTCAAATGGACGCGTTCCAACCTATCATCCCATCTACCACCCACTGTCCAAAAGACTAAGTTCCAGCATCCTAAGATCATGGCAGAGCCCATAATGCCAAGTGGTTGCACTTGAAGCTTTTCAACATTTGACATCTCAAATCTCTTTGTTTCCTGGGTGGCCATCCACAAGTGAGATGCACAAGCCAGTCCCTGGCCTTGTGAGCCACTCAACATAAGCCATTCCTTCCATTCCACCTGTGTGGTTCATTAACTTAGTTGTTTTATTTTACAAAAACATAAGTCCTTAGACTTAGAAATTTTTCCATAGTGAATATATAAACCACCCTTGTTTTCTAGTAGCTAGGCTAAGCATGATAGTAATAGGAATCTGGACTTAGGAAATTTTCACTAAGGCTTAATCTAATAGGTTTTCCCAAAGCATAGCTTGTACTTAGCTAAAAACCATGCAAGTCCTATACTTAGAAAAATAATACTAATGCATATATAAAATATAGGAATGGAATATTCATGATGATATCACTTGCCTTGGTAGTGTGGAGAGTAGCACTTGTCACAATCACAATCACTAGCAAAATCTACACACAAAGTTGTAGCACACAATTACACACAAATATATACAAACAAGAAATAGTATGAATGCATGCATGCATGATTCTACCAAGTGATGATTTTTGAAAACTCAACCAAGCAAGTACATGAATACAGAAACTTAGCAAGCCACTAGTTTACCAACTAAACAAAATTTAACCCTAAACAAAAATACTAAACTAAATCTATACTCAAAAGGCCTCAAACAAGTCTCTGCAATTTTAGCACATCTAATGGCTACTATTTGCTAAACAAAAAGGATAGGCAGAAAGGTCTTGTTTTTCTGAATCCAACGGTATAAAGTTTGCAAAATTCTAACGTGGGATTCAAAAGATATAGGCATTTGAATCTGGATCAAAATCTGTTTTTAAATTCTATTTCCAGATCTTAACCTAGCCACGCGTCATGTTCTTATTCGCCCGTCTGGGTTTCGCCCGGATCGAGCTCCACAGCGTAGGATCTAAATGAAATCTGGCGGCTCAGATCGCTGCATCGCTTGGGTTAAGTGGATCTATCCTAGCACTACGATGCGCATCTAACGGTCGCTACTTCTCGCCAAGAATCGGCGGGAGCGGCTACCGGCGGCCAGGCGTCGGTCGACGACGTTGCCGATGATGCGACGAGAGGAGAGAGGAGTAGCTCACCGGCTCAGGAGGTCACGGCGAAGCTTGTCGTACTCGCGGTTGGTCAAGGGCGCCGGCACGGCTGCGATTGCTCACCGGAGTTCGTGGCGTCGAAAAGCGTCGGGTGGTCGCCGTGGACGTCGCGTGGATCACCCAAAGGCAGGCGAGGACACGGTTAGATTCACGTAGTCAAGCGGCGTAGTGAGCATGAACGGAAAGCGAGGGCGGTACCTCACCAAAACTTCGTCGGAGTTGATATCGCCGTCGGTGCTCGCGGTGTCGTGGAACCGGCGACACTGGCGTCTGAGACAGACTAGTGAGGTCGGAGATGCGCAAAGACATGCCGAGTCAGATTGTAAGAACGAGGCGAGGGGACACTAGGCTCACCGGAATCGATCGCCGGAGAGGCTCTGTCCGGCGGTGCAAAGTTGATTGAGGACAGCTGGTGGCGGAGCGGCGAGTGTTTGGGGAAAATGATCGCGAGGCAGAGGGGGTCTTATAGCCAGATGCTCGACAGGAAACGTCTGTCGATTAATGCCCAATTACTCCCGGCATCACTGCGGCAACGGTCAGCGGCGTAGATCGTGCGCGGAGACAGGGGAAGACGATCTTGGCGTGGAGAAGGCCCGCTGTCGGTGAGGAGCGCCTTGAGTGCAGGTGGGGTCGGCTTGTCATTTGCGTGTGCGTGAGAGAAGTAAAAGGAGATCCCGGGTGGGCTTGTCATTGGATCCGCTGGGCCAGATTGGCCGTCATGGCCTTTTCTCTTGTTTAAGCTTTTTCTTTTTCTAATTTCATTTTCTGAATAGAATTTGATATGAATTCAAATCCTTTTGAATTCAAACTGCTTTGGGGATTTTTGCAGGGTTCTGTGGGTTCACAAACAATCAAATAACCTAGTGGTTACCTTGCAAAGGCTTGGTCAAGCTTGGGTTTCAAAATAAACAGAGATTTGCTCTAGTTGCAAATATTTGGAAATAGGGTTTAGAAAATATTTCTAAATTGGAATCTTGGGTTTAAAAGCTACTCCTAATCTTTCCAACCATGGAGGCAAGCAAACAAGTACCTAAGCATTCAAATCTCAAAGGGTGATGGCCAATTGAGATAAAATGCCCACATGAAATCATAGCTCAAACTTCTGCCTCTAAATGATTTTGAGAAAAACCCTATATGAATGAATGATGCAAGAATGATATGAATGAGTTTTGAAACATGATTTTTAGGGATGTTACAATGTGTGTTCTTTTTAGTAACAATAACCAGAGTCATTTTGCATGTGTGTTCTTTTCACATACCGTCTATGGATCCACTAGTGTCATTGCATATGTGTTTATTTCACTAACAACAACCAGAGTCATTGCATGTGTGTTCTTTTCACTAACAACAACCAGATCATTGCATGTGTGTTCTTTTCACATACCACATATGGATCCACCAATGTCATTGAAATGTGTGTTCTCTATAGAGACCACACATGGATCCACCAGTGTCATTGCATGTGTGTTCTTTTTAGTAACAACAACCAGAGTTATTCAAATGTGTGTTCTTTTCACATACCACCTATGGATCCACCAGTGTCATTGCATGTGTGTTCTTTTCACTAACAATAACCAGAGTCATTGCATGTGTGTTCTTTTCACATACCACATATGGATCCACCAGTGTCATTGCATGTGTGCTCTTTTCACAATCCACCCATGGATCCACCGGTGCCATTGCATGTGTGCTCTTTTCACAATCCACCCATGGATCCACCGGTGCCATTGCATGTGTGTTCTTTTCACTAACAACAACTGGAGTCATTGCATGTGTGTTCTTTTCACATACCACATATGGATTCACCAGAGTCATTGAAATGTGTGCTCTTTTCACAATCCACCCATGGATCCACCAGTGTCATTGCATGTGTGTTCTTTTTAGTAACAACAACCAGAGTCATTGAAACGTGTGTTCTTCTCATATACCACCTATGGATCCACCACTGTCATTGCATGTGTGTTCATTTCACTAACAACAGCCACAGTCATTGCATGTGTGTTCATTTCACTAACAACAACCAGAGTCATTGCATGTGTGTTCTTTTCACATACCACATATGGATCCACCAGTGTCATTGCATGTGTGCTCTTTTCACAATCCACCCATGGATCCACCAGTGTCATTGCATGTGTGTTCGTTTTAGTAACAACAACCAAAGTCATTTTGCATGTGTGTTCTTTTCACATACCACCTATGGATCCACCAGTGTCATTGCATGTTTGCTCTTTTCACTAACAACAACCAGAGTAATTGCATGTGTGTTCTTTTCACATACCACATATGGATCTACCAGTGTCACTGAAATGTGTGTTCTCCATAGAGACCACACATGGACCCACCGGTGTCATTGCATGTATGTTCTTTTCACTAACAACAACTGGAGTCATTGCATGTGTGTTCTTTTCACATACCACATATGGATCCACCGGTGCCATTGCATGTGTGTTCTTTTCACTAACAACAACCAGAGTCATTGCATGTGTGCTCTTTTTACAATCCACATATGGTTCCACCAGTGTCATTGCATGTATGTTCTTTTCACAATCCACCCATGGATCCACCGGTGTCATTGCATGTGTGTTCTTTTAACTAACAAGAACTAGAGTCATTGCATGTGAGAGCTTTTCACATACCACATATGGATCCACCAGAGTCATTGAAATGTGTGCTCTTTTGACAATCCACCCATGGATCCACCAGTGTCATTGCATGTGTGTTCTTTTTAGTAACAACAACCAGAGTCATTGAAATGTGTGTTCTTCTCAGATACCACCTATGGATCCACCAGTGTCAATGCATGTGTGTTCATTTCACTAACAACAACCAGAGTCATTGCATGTGTGTTCTTTTCACATACAACAAGCAGAGTCATTGCATGTGTGTTCTTTTCACATACCACATATGGATCCACCAGTGTCATGGATCCACCAGTGTCATTGGATGTGTGTTCTTTTTAGTAACAACAACCAGAGTTATTCAAATGTGTGTTCTTTTCACATACCACCTATGGATCCACCAGTGTCATTGCATGTGTGTTCTTTTCACTAACAATAACCAGAGTCATTGCATGTGTGTTCTTTTCACATACCACATATGGATCCACCAGTGTCATTGCATGTGTGCTCTTTTCACAATCCACCCATGGATCCACCGGTACCATTCCATGTGTGTTCTTTTCACTAACAACAACTGGAGTCATTGCATGTGTGTTCTTTTCACATACCACATATGGATTCACAGAGTCATTAAAATGTGTGCTCTTTTCACAATCAACCCATGGATCCACCAGTGTCATTGCATGTGTGTTCTTTTTAGTAACAACAACCAGAGTCATTGAAATGTGTGTTCTTCTCATATACCACCTATGGATCCACCACTGTCATTGCATGTGTGTTCATTTCACTAACAACAACCACAGTCATTGCATGTGTGTTCATTTCACTAACAACAACCAGAGTCATTGCATGTGTGTTCTTTTCACATACCACATATGGATCCACCAGTGTCATTGCATGTGTGCTCTTTTCACAATCCACCCATGGATCCACCAGTGTCATTGCATGTGTGTTCTTTTTAGTAACAACAACCAGAGTCATTTTGCATGTGTGTTCTTTTCACATACCACATATGGATCCACCAGTGTCATTGCATGTGTGCTCTTTTCACTAACAACAACCAGAGTCATTGCATGTGTGTTCTTTTCACATACCACATATGGATCTACCAGTGTCACTTAAATGTTTGTTCTCTATAGAGACCACACATGGATCCACCGGTGTCATTGCATGTATGTTCTTTTCACTTACAACAACTGGAGTCATTGCATGTGTGTTCTTTTCACATACCACATATGGATCCACCGGTGCCATTGCATGTGTGTTCTTTTCACTAACAACAACCAGAGTCATTGCATGTGTGCTCTTTTTACAATCCACATATGGTTCCACCAGTGTCATTGCATGTATGTTCTTTTCACAATCCACCCATGGATCCACCGGTGTCATTGCATGTGTGTTCTTTTAACTAACAAGAACTGGAGTCATTGCATGTGAGAGCTTTTCACATACCACATATGGATCCACCAGAGTCATGGAAATGTGTGCTCGTTTGACAATCCACCCATGGATCCACCAGTGTCATTGCATGTGTGTTCTTTTTAGTAACAACAACCAGAGTCATTGAAATGTGTGTTCTTCTCAGATACCACCTATGGATCCACCAGTGTCAATGCATGTGTGTTCATTTCACTAACAACAACCATAGTCATTGCATGTGTGTTCTTTTCACATACAACAAGCAGAGTCATTGCATGTGTGTTCTTTTCACAAACCACATATGGATCCACCACTGTCATGGATCCACCAGTGTCATTGGATGTGTGTTCTTTTTAGTAACAACAACCAGAGTTATTCAAATGTGTGTTCTTTTCACATACCACCTATGGATCCACCAGTGTCATTGCATGTGTGTTCTTTTCACTAACAATAACCAGAGTCATTGCATGTGTGTTCTTTTCACATACCACATATGGATCCACCAGTGTCATTGCATGTGTGCTCTTTTCACAATCCACCCATGGATCCACCGGTACCATTCCATGTGTGTTCTTTTCACTAACAACAACTGGAGTCATTGCATGTGTGTTCTTTTCACATACCACATATGGATTCACAGAGTCATTGAAATGTGTGCTCTTTTCACAATCAACCCATGGATCCACCAGTGTCATTGCATGTGTGTTCTTTTTAGTAACAACAACCAGAGTCATTGAAATGTGTGTTCTTCTCAGATACCACCTATGGATCCACCAGTGTCAATGCATGTGTGTTCATTTCACTAACAACAACCAGAGTCATTGCATGTGTGTTCATTTCACTAACAACAACCAGAGTCATTGCATGTGTGTTCTTTTCACATACCACATATGGATCCACCAGTGTCATTGCATGTGTGCTCTTTTCACAATCCACCCATGGATCCACCAGTGTCATTGCATGTGTGTTCGTTTTAGTAACAACAACCAGAGTCATTTTGCATGTGTGTTATTTTCACATACCACATATGGATCCACCAGTGTCATTGCATGTGTGCTCTTTTCACTAACAACAACCAGAGTCATTGCATGTGTGTTCTTTTCACATACCACATATGGATCTACCAGTGTCACTGAAATGTGTGTTCTCTATAGAGACCACACATGGATCCACCGGTGTCATTGCATGTATGTTCTTTTCACTTACAACAACTGGAGTCATTGCATGTGTGTTCTTTTCACATACCACATATGGATCCACCGGTGCCATTGCATGTGTGTTCTTTTCACTAACAACAACCAGAGTCATTGCATGTGTGCTCTTTTTACAATCCACATATGGTTCCACAAGTGTCATTGCATGTATGTTCTTTTCACAATCCACCCATGGATCCACCGGTGTCATTGCATGTGTGTTCTTTTAACTAACAAGAACTGGAGTCATTGCATGTGAGAGCTTTTCACATACCACATATGGATCCACCAGAGTCATTGAAATGTGTGCTCTTTTGACAATCCACCCATGGATCCACCAGTGTCATTGCATGTGTGTTCTTTTTAGTAACAACAACCAGAGTCATTGAAATGTGTGTTCTTCTCAGATACCACCTATGGATCCACCAGTGTCAATGCATGTGTGTTCATTTCACTAACAACAACCAGAGTCATTGCATGTGTGTTCTTTTCACATACAACAAGCAGAGTCATTGCATGTGTGTTCTTTTCACATACCACATATGGATCCACCAGTGTCATGGATCCACCAGTGTCATTGCATGTGTGTTCTTTTTAGTAACAACAACCAGAGTCATTTTGCATGTGTGTTCTTTTCACATACCACCTATGGATCCACCAGTGGTATTGCATGTGTGTTCTTTTCACTAGCAACAACCAGAGTCATTGCATGTGTGTTCTTTTCACATACCACATATGGATCCACCAGTGTCATTGCATGTGTGCTCTTTTCACAATCCACCCATGGATCCACCACTGTAATTGCATGTGTGTTCTTTTTAGTAACAACAACCAGAGTCATTGAAATGTGTGTTCTTTTCACATACCACCTATGGATCCACCAGTGTCATCGCATGTGTGTTCTTTTCACTAACAACAACCAGAGTCATTGCATGTGTGTTCTTTTCACATACCACATATGGATCCACCAATGTCATTGAAATGTGTGTTCTCTATAGAGACCACACATGGATCAACCAGTGCCATTGCATGTGTGTTCTTTTTAGTAACAACAACCAGAGTCATTGAAATGTGTTATCTTTTCACATACCACCTATGGATCCACCAGTGTCATTGCATGTGTGTTATTTTCACTAACAACAACCAGAGTCATTGCATGTGTGCTCTTTTCACAATCCACATATGGTTCCACCAGTGTCATTGCATGTATGTTCTTTTCACAATCTACCCATGGATCCACCGGTGTCATTGCACGTGTTTTCTTTTCACTAACAACAACTGGAGTCATTGCATGTGTGTTCTTTTCACCAACAACAACCAGAGTCATTGCATGTGTGTTCTTTTCACTAACAACAACCAGAGTCATTTCATGTGTGTTATTTTCACATACCACATATGGATCGACCAATGTCATTGAAATGTGTGTTGTCTATAGAGACCACACATGGATCCACCAGTGTCATTGCATGTGTGTTCTTTTTAGTAACAACAACCAGAGTCATTCAAATGTGTGTTCTTTTCACATACCACCTATGGATCCACCAGTGTCATTGCATGTGTGTTCTTTTCACTAACAATAACCAGAGTCATTGCATGTGTGTTCTTTTCACATACCACATATGGATCCACCAGTGTCATTGCATGTGTGCTCTTTTCACAATCCACCCATGGATCCGACGGTGTCATTGCATGTGTGTTCTTTTCACTAACAACAACTGGAGTCATTGCATGTGTGTTCTTTTCACATACCACATATGGATCCACCAGAGTCATTGAAATGTGTGCTCTTTTCACAATCCACCCATGGATCCACTAGTGTCATTGCATGTGTGTTCTTTTTAGTAACAACAACCAGAGTCATTGAAATGTGTGTTCTTCTCATATACCACCTATGGATCCACCAATGTCATTGCATGTGTGTTCATTTCACTAACAACAACCAGAGTCGTTGCATGTGTGTTCTTTTCACATACAACAACCAGAGTCATTGCATGTGTGTTGTTTTCACATACCACATATGGATCCACCAGTGTCATTGCATGTGTGCTCTTTTCATAATCCACCCCTGGATCCACCAGTGTCATTGCATGTATGTTCTTTTTAGTAACAACAACCTGAGTCATTTTGCTTGTGTGTTCTTTTCACATACCACCTATGGATCCACTAGTGTCATTGCATGTGTGTTCTTTTCACTAACAACAACCAGAGTCATTGCATGTGTGTTCTTTTCACATACCACATATGGATCCACCAATGTCATTGCATGTATGTTCTTTTTAGAATCCACCCATGGATCCACCGGTGTCATTGCATGTGTGTTCTTTTTAGTAAGAAGAACCAGAGTCATTGAAATGTGTGTTCTTTTCACATACCACCTATGGATCCGTCAGTGCCATTTCATGTGTGTTCTTTTCACTAACAACAACCAGAGTCATTGCATGTGTGCTCTTTTCACAATCCGCATATGGTTCCACCAGTGTCATTGCATGTATGTTCTTTTTAGAATCCACCCATGGATCCACCGGTGTCATTGCATGTGTGTTCTTTTAACTAACAAGAACTAGAGTCATTGCATGTGTGTTCTTTTCACATACCACATATGGATCCACCAGAGTCATTGAAATGTGTGCTCTTTTGACAATCCACCCATGGATCCACCAGTGTCATTGCATGTGTGTTCTTTTTAGTAACAACAACAAGAGTCATTGAAATGTGTCTTCTTCTCCGATACCACCTATGGATCCACCAGTGTCAACGCATGTGTGTTCATTTCACTAACAACAACCAGAGTCATTGCATGTGTGTTCTTTTCACATACAACAACCAGAGTCATTGCATGTGTGTTCTTTTCACATACCACATATGGATCCACCAGTGTCATTGCATGTGTGCTCTTTTCACAATCCACCCATGGATCCACCAGTGTCATTGCATGTGTGTTCTTTTTAGTAACAACAACCAGTCATTTTACATGTGTGTTCTTTTCACATACCACCTATGGATCCACCAGTGTCATTGCATGTGTGCACTTTTCACTAACAACAACTAGAGTCATTGCATGTGTGTTCTTTTCACATACCACATATGGATCTACCAGTGTCACTGAAATGTGTGTTCTCTATAGAGACCACACATGGATCCACCGGTGTCATTGCATGTATGTTCTTTTCACTAACAACAACTGGAGTCATTGCATGTGTGTTCTTTTCACATACCACATATGGATCCACCGGTGCCATTGCATGTGTGTTCTTTTCACTAACAACAACCAGAGTCATTGCATGTGTTCTCTTTTCACAATCCACCCATGGATCCACCAGTGTCATTGCATGTGTGTTCTTTTTAGTAACAACAACCAGTCATTTTGCATGTGTGTTCTTTTCACATACCACCTATGGATCCACCAGTGTCATTGCATGTGTGCTCTTTTCACTAACAACAACCAGAGTCATTGCATGTGTGTTCTTTTCACATACCACATATGGATCTACCAGTGTCACTGAAATGTGTGTTCTCTATAGAGACCACACATCGATCCACCGGTGTCATTGCATGTATGTTCTTTTCACTAACAACAACTGGAGTCATTGCATGTGTGTTCTTTTCACATACCACATATGGATCCACCGGTGCCATTGCATGTGTGTTCTTTTCACTAACAACAACCAGAGTCATTGCATGTGTGTTCTTTTCACTAACGACAACCAGAGTCATTGCATGTGTGCTCTTTTTACAATCCACATATGGTTCCACCAGTGTCATTGCATGTATGTTATTTTCACAATCCACCCATGGATCCACCGGTGTCATTGCATGTGTGTTCTTTTAACTAACAAGAACTCGAGTCATTGCATGTGAGAGCTTTTCACATACCACATATGGATCCACCAGAGTCATTGATATGTGTGCTCTTTTGACAATCCACCCATGGATCCACCAGTGTCATTGCATGTGTGTTCTTTTTAGTAACAACAACCAGAGTCATTGAAATGTGTGTTCTTCTCAGATACCACCTATGGATCCACCAGTGTCAATGCATGTGTGTTCATTTCACTAACAACAACCAGAGACATGGAATGTGTGTTCTTTTCACATACAACAAGCAGAGTCATTGCATGTGTGCTCTGTTCACAATCCACCCATGGATCCACCAGTGTCATTGCATGTGTGTTCTTTTTAGTAACAACAACCAGAGTCATTTTGCATGTGTGTTCTTTTCACATACCACCTATGGATCCACCAGTGGTATTGCATGTGTGTTCTTTTCACTAACAACAACCAGAGTCATTGCATGTGTGTTCTTTTCACATACCACATATGGATCCACCAGTGTCATTGCATGTGTGCTCTTTTCACAATCCACCCATGGATCCACCACTGTAATTGCATGTGTGTTCTTTTTAGTAACAACAACCAGAATCATTGAAATGTGTGTTATTTTCACATACCACCTATGGATCCACCAGTGTCATCGCATGTGTGTTCTTTTCACTAACAAAAACCAGAGTCATTGCATGTGTGTTCTTTTCACATACCACATATGGATCCACCAATGTCATTGAAATGTGTGTTCTCTATAGAGACCACACATGGATCAACCAGTGCCATTGCATGTGTGTTCTTTTTACTAACAACAACCAGAGTCATTGAAATGTGTTATCTTTTCACATACCACCTATGGATCCACCAGTGTCATTGCATGTGTGTTCTTTTCACTAACAACAACCAGAGTCATTGCATGTGTGCTCTTTTCACAATCCACATATGGTTCCACCAGTGTCATTGCATGTATGTTCTTTTCACAATCTACCCATGGATCCACCGGTGTCATTGCATGTGTTTTCTTTTCACTAAAAACAACTGGAGTCATTGCATGTGTGTTCTTTTCACCAACAACAACCAGAGTCATTGCATGTGTGTTCTTTTGACTAACAACAACCAGAGTCATTGCATGTGTGTTATTTTCACATACCACATATGGATCGACCAATGTCATTGAAATGTGTTCTCTATAGAGACCACACATGGATCCACCAGTGGCATTGCATGTGTGTTCTTTTTAGTAACAACAACCAGAGTCATTCAAATGTGTGTTCTTTTCACATACCACCTATGGATCCACCAGTGTCATTGCATGTGTGTTCTTTTCACTAACAATTACCAGAGTCATTGCATGTGTGTTATTTTCACATACCACATATGGATCCACCAGTGTCATTGCATGTGTGCTCTTTTCACAATCCACCCATGGATCCACCGGTGTCATTGCATGTGTGTTCATTTAACTAACAAGAACTAGAGTCATTGCATGTGTGTTCTTTTCACATACCACATATGGATCCACCAGAGTCATTGATATGTGTGCTCTTTTTACAATCCACCCATGGATCCACCAGTGTCATTGCATGTGTGTTCTTTTTAGTAACAACAACTAGAGTCATTGAAATGTGTGTTCTTCTCAGATACCACCTATGGATCCACCAGTGTCAATGCATGTGTGTTCATTTCACTAACAACAACCAGAGTCATTGCATGTGTGTTCTTTTCACATACAACAAGCAGAGTCATTGCATGTGTGCTCTTTTCACAATCCACCCATGGATCCACCAGTGTCATTGCATGTGTGTTCTTTTTAGTAACAACAACCAAAGTCATTTTGCATGTGTGTTCTTTTCACATACCACCTATGGATCCGCCAGTGGTATTGCATGTGTGTTCTTTTCACTAACAAAAACCAGAGTCATTGCATGTCTGTTCTTTTCACATACCACATATGGATCCACCAGTGTCATTGCATGTGTGCTCTTTTCACAATCCACCCATGGATCCACCACTGTAATTGCATGTGTGTTCTTTTTAGTAACAACAACCAGAGTCATTGAAATGTGTGTTATTTTCACATACCACCTATGGATCCACCAGTGTCATCGCATGTGTGTTCTTTTCACTAACAACAACCAGAGTCATTGCATGTGTGTTCTTTTCACATACCACATATGGATCCCCCAATGTCATTGAAATGTGTGTTCTCTATAGAGACCACACACGGATCAACCAGTGCCATTGCATGTGTGTTCTTTTTACTAACAACAACCAGAGTCATTGAAATGTGTTATCTTTTCACATACCACCTATGGATCCACCAGTGTCATTGCATGTGTGTTCTTTTCACTAAAAACAACCAGAGTCATTGCATGTGTGCTCTTTTCACAATCCACATATGGTTCCACCAGTGTCATTGCATGTATGTTCTTTTCACAATCTACCCATGGATCCACCAGTGTCATTGCATGTGTTTTCTTTTCACTAAAAACAACTGGAGTCATTGCATGTGTGTTCTTTTCACCAACAACAACCAGAGTCATTGCATGTGTGTTCTTTTGACTAACAACAACCAGAGTCATTGCATGTGTGTTATTTTCACATACCACATATGGATCGACCAATGTCATTGAAATGTGTGTTCTCTATAGAGACCACACATGGATCCACCAGTGGCATTGCATGTGTGTTCTTTTTAGTAACAACAACCAGAGTCGTTCAAATGTGTGTTCTTTTCACATACCACCTATGGATCCACCAGTGTCATTGCATGTGTGTTCTTTTCACTAACAATTACCAGAGTCATTGCATGTGTGTTCTTTTCACATACCACATATGGATCCACCAGTGTCATTGCATGTGTGCTCTTTTCACAATCCACCCATGGATCCACCGGTGTCATTGCATGTGTGTTCATTTAACTAACAAGAACTAGAGTCATTGCATGTGTGTTCTTTTCATATATCACATATGGATCCACCAGAGTCATTGATATGTGTGCTCTTTTGACAATCCACCCATGGATCCACCAGTGTCATTGCATGTGTGTTCTTTTTAGTAACAACAACTAGAGTCATTGAAATGTGTGTTCTTCTCAGATACCACCTATGGATCCACCAGTGTTAATGCATGTGTGTTCATTTCACTAACAACAACCAGAGTAATTGCATGTGTGTTCTTTTCACATACAACAAGCAGAGTCATTGCATGTGTGCTCTTTTCACAATCCACCCATGGATCCACCAGAGTCATTGCATGTGTGTTCTTTTTAGTAACAACAACCAGAGTCATTTTGCATGTGTGTTCTTTTCACATACCACCTATGGATCCGCCAGTGGTATTGCATGTGTGTTCTTTTCACTAACAACAACCAGAGTCATTGCATGTCTGTTCTTTTCACATACCACATATGGATCCACCAGTGTCATTGCATGTGTGCTCTTTTCACAATCCACCCATGGATCCACCACTGTAATTGCACGTGTGTTCTTTTTAGTAACAACAACCAGAGTCATTGAAATGTGTGTTATTTTCACATACCACCTATGGATCCACCAGTGTCATCGCATGTGTGTTCTTTTCACTAACAACAACCAGAGTCATTGCATGTGTGTTCTTTTCACATACCACATATGGATCCACCAATGTCATTGAAATGTGTGTTCTCTATAGAGACCACACACGGATCAACCAGTGCCATTGCATGTGTGTTCTTTTTACTAACAACAACCAGAGTCATTGAAATGTGTTATCTTTTCACATACCACCTATGGATCCACCAGTGTCATTGCATGTGTGTTCTTTTCACTAAAAACAACCAGAGTCATTGCATGTGTGCTCTTTTCACAATCCACATATGGTTCCACCAGTGTCATTGCATGTATGTTCTTTTCACAATCTACCCATGGATCCACCGGTGTCATTGCATGTGTTTTCTTTTCACTAAAAACAACTGGAGTCATTGCATGTGTGTTCTTTTCACCAACAACAACCAGAGTCATTGCATGTGTGTTCTTTTGACTAACAACAACCAGAGTCATTGCATGTGTGTTATTTTCACATACCACATATGGATCGACCAATGTCATTGAAATGTGTGTTCTCTATAGAGACCACACATGGATCCACCAGTGGCATTGCATGTGTGTTCTTTTTAGTAACAACAACCAGAGTCATTCAAATGTGTGTTCTTTTCACATACCACCTATGGATCCACCAGTGTCATTGCATGTGTGTTCTTTTCACTAACAATAACCAGAGTCATTGCATGTGTGTTCTTTTCACATACCACATATGGATCCACCAGTGTCATTGCATGTGTGCTCTTTTCACAATCCACCCATGGATCCACCGGTGTCATTGCATGTGTGTTCATTTAACTAACAAGAACTAGAGTCATTGCATGTGTGTTCTTTTCACATACCACATATGGATCCACCAGAGTCATTGATATGTGTGCTCTTTTGACAATCCACCCATGGATCCACCAGTGTCATTGCATGTGTGTTCTTTTTAGTAACAACAACTAGAGTCATTGAAATGTGTGTTCTTCTCAGATACCACCTATGGATCCACCAGTGTCAATGCATGTGTGTTCATTTCACTAACAACAACCAGAGTCATTGCATGTGTGTTCTTTTCACATACAACAAGCAGAGTCATTGCATGTGTGCTCTTTTCACAATCCACCCATGGATCCACCAGTGTCATTGCATGTGTGTTCTTTTTAGTAACAACAACCAGAGTCATTTTGCATGTGTGTTCTTTTCACATACCACCTATGGATCCGCCAGTGGTATTGCATGTGTGTTCTTTTCACTAACAACAACCAGAGTCATTGCATGTCTGTTCTTTTCACATACCACATATGGATCCACCAGTGTCATTGCATGTGTGCTCTTTTCACAATCCACCCATGGATCCACCACTGTAATTGCATGTGTGTTCTTTTTAGTAACAACAACCAGAGTCATTGAAATGTGTGTTCTTTTCACATACCACCTATGGATCCACCAGTGTCATCGCATGTGTGTTCTTTTCACTAACAACAACCAGAGTCATTGCATGTGTGTTCTTTTCACATACCACATATGGATCCACCAATGTCATTGAAATGTGTGTTCTCTATAGAGACCACACACGGATCAACCAGTGCCATTGCATGTGTGTTCTTTTTACTAACAACAACCAGAGTCATTGAAATGTGTTATCTTTTCACATACCACCTATGGATCCACCAGTGTCATTGCATGTGTGTTCTTTTCACTAAAAACAACCAGAGTCATTGCATGTGTGCTCTTTTCACAATCCACATATGGTTCCACCAGTGTCATTGCATGTATGTTCTTTTCACAATCTACCCATGGATCCACCGGAGTCATTGCATGTGTTTTCTTTTCACTAAAAACAACTGGAGTCATTGCATGTGTGTTCTTTTCACCAACAACAACCAGAGTCATTGCATGTGTGTTCTTTTGAGTAACAACAACCAGAGTCATTGCATGTGTGTTATTTTCACATACCACATATGGATCGACCAATGTCATTGAAATGTGTGTTCTCTATAGAGACCACACATGGATCCACCAGTGTCATTGCATGTGTGTTCTTTTTAGTAACAACAACCAGAGTCATTCAAATGTGTGTTCTTTTCACATACCACCTATGGATCCACCAGTGTCATTGCATGTGTGTTCTTTTCACTAACAATAACCAGAGTCATTGCATGTGTGTTCTTTTCACATACCACATATGGATGCACCAGTGTCATTGCATGTGTGCTCTCTTCACAATCCACCCATGGATCCACCGGTGTCATTGCATGTGTGTTCTTTAAACTAACAAGAACTAGAGTCATTGCATGTGTCTTCTTTTCACATACCACATATGGATCCACCAGAGTCATTGAAATGTGTGCTCTTTTGACAATCCACCCATGGATCCACCAGTGTCATTGCATGTGTGTTCTTTTTAGTAACAACAACCAGAGTCATTGAAATGTGTATTCTTCTCATATACCACCTATGGACCCACCAGTGTCAACGCATGTGTGTTCATTTCACTAACAACAACCAGAGTCATTACATGTGTGTTCTTTTAACTAACAAGAACTAGAGTCATTGCATGTGTGTTCTTTTCACATACCACATATGGATCCACCAGAGTCATTGAAATGTGTGATATTTTCACAATACACCCATGGATCAACCAGAGTCATTGCATGTGTGTTCTTTTTAGTAACAACAACCAGAGTCATTGAAATGTGTCTTCTTCTCAGATACCACCTATGGACCCACCAGTGTCAACGCATGTGTGTTCATTTCACTAACAACAACCAGAGTCATTGCATGTGTGTTCTTTTCACATACAACAAGCAGAGTCATTGCATGTATGTTTTCTTCACATACCACATATGGATCCACCAGTGTCATTGCATGTGTGCTCTTTTCACAATCCACCCATGGATCCACCAGTGTCATTGCATGTGTGTTCTTTTTAGTAACAACAACCAGAGTCATTTTGCATGTGTGTTCTTTTAACATACCACCTATGGATCCACCAGTGTCATTGCATGTGTGTTCTTTTCACTAACAACAACCAGAGTCATTGCATGTGTGTTCTTTGCACATACCACATATGGATCCACCAGTGTCATTGCATGTGTGCTCTTTTCCGATGGATCCACCACTGTCATTGCATGTGCGTTCTCTTTAGTAACAACAACCAGAGTCATTGAAATGTGTGTTCTTTTCACATACCACCTATGGATCCACCAGTGTCATTGCATGTGTGTTCTTTCACTAACAACAACCAGAGTCATTGCATGTGTGTTCTTTTCACATACCACATATGGATCCACCAATGTCATTGAAATGTGTGTTCTCTATAGAGACCACACATGGATCAACCAGTGTCATTGCATGTGTGTTCTTTTTAGTAACAACAACCAGAGTCATTGAAATGTGTTATCTTTTCACATACCACCTATGGATCCACCAGTGTCATTGCATGTGTGTTCTTTTCACTAACAAGAACTGGAGTCATTGCATGTGAGAACTTTTCACATACCACATATGGATCCACCAGAGTCATTGAAATGTGTGCTCTTTTGACAATCCACCCATGGATCCACCAGTGTCATTGCATGTGTGTTCTTTTTTGTAACAACAACCAGAGTCATTGAGATGTGTGTTCTTCTCAGATACCACCTATGGATCCACCAGTGTCAATGCATGTGTGTTCATTTCACTAACAAGAACCAGAGTCATTGCATGTGTGTTCTTTTCACATACAACAAGCAGAGTCATTGCATGTGTGTTCTTTTCACATACCACATATGGATCCACCAGTGTCATGGATCCACCAGTGTCATTGCATGTGTGTTCTTTTTAGTAACAACAACCAGAGTCATTTTGCATGTGTGTTCTTTTCACATACCACCTATGGATCCACCAGTGGTATTGCATGTGTGTTCTTTTCACTAGCAACAACCAGAGTCATTGCATGTGTGTTCTTTTGACATACCACATATGGATCCACCAGTGTCATTGCATGTGTGCTCTTTTCACAATCCACCCATGGATCCACCACTGCTATTGCATGTGTGTTCTTTTTAGTAACAACAACCAGAGTCATTGAAATGTGTGTTCTTTTCACATACCACCTATGGATCCACCAGTGTCATCGCATGTGTGTTCTTTTCACTAACAACAACCAGAGTCATTGCATGTGTGTTCTTTTCACATACCACATATGGATCCACCAATGTCATTGAAATGTGTGTTCTCTATAGAGACCACACATGGATCAACCAGTGCCATTGCATGTGTGTTCTTTTTACTAACAACAACCAGAGTCATTGAAATGTGTTATCTTTTCACATACCACCTATGGATCCACCAGTGTCATTGCATGTGTGTTCTTTTCACTAAAAACAACCAGAGTCATTGCATGTGTGCTCTTTTCACAATCCACATATGGTTCCACCAGTGTCATTGCATGTATGTTCTTTTCACAATCTACCCATGGATCCACCGGTGTCATTGCATGTGTTTTCTTTTCACTAAAAACAACTGGAGTCATTGCATGTGTGTTCTTTTCACCAACAACAACCAGAGTCATTGCATGTGTGTTCTTTTGAGCAACAACAACCAGAGTCATTGCATGTGTGTTCTTTTGAGTAACAACAACCAGAGTCATTGCATGTGTGTTATTTTCACATACCACATATGGATCGACCAATGTCATTGAAATGTGTGTTCTCTATAGAGACCACACATGGATCCACCAGTGTCATTGCATGTGTGTTCTTTTTAGTAACAACAACCAGAGTCATTCAAATGTGTGTTCTTTTCACATACCACCTATGGATCCACCAGTGTCATTGCATGTGTGTTCTTTTCACTAACAATAACCAGAGTCATTGCATGTGTGTTCTTTTCACATACCACATATGGATCCACCAGTGTCATTGCATGTGTGCTCTTTTCACAATCCACCCATGGATCCACCGGTACCATTCCATGTGTGTTCTTTTCACTAACAAAAACTGGAGTCATTGCATGTGTGTTCTTTTCACATACCACATATGGATTCACAGAGTCATTGAAATGTGTGCTCTTTTCACAATCAACCCATGGATCCACCAGTGTCATTGCATGTGTGTTCTTTTTAGTAACAACAACCAGAGTCATTGAAATGTGTGTTCTTCTCATATACCACCTATGGATCCACCACTGTCATTGCATGTGTGTTCATTTCACTAACAACAACCACAGTCATTGCATGTGTGTTCATTTCACTAACAACAACCAGAGTCATTGCATGTGTGTTCTTTTCACATACCACATATGGATCCACCAGTGTCATTGCATGTGTGCTCTTTTCACAATCCACCCATGGATCCACCAGTGTCATTGCATGTGTGTTCGTTTTAGTAACAACAACCAGAGTCATTTTGCATGTGTGTTATTTTCACATACCACATATGGATCCACCAGTGTCATTGCATGTGTGCTCTTTTCACTAACAACAACCAGAGTCATTGCATGTGTGTTCTTTTCACATACCACATATGGATCTACCAGTGTCACTGAAATGTGTGTTCTCTATAGAGACCACACATGGATCCACCGGTGTCATTGCATGTATGTTCTTTTCACTTACAACAACTGGAGTCATTGCATGTGTGTTCTTTTCACATACCACATATGGATCCACCGGTGCCATTGCATGTGTGTTCTTTTCACTAACAACAACCAGAGTCATTGCATGTGTGCTCTTTTTACAATCCACATATGGTTCCACCAGTGTCATTGCATGTATGTTCTTTTCACAATCCACCCATGTATCCACCGGTGTCATTGCATGTGTGTTCTTTTAACTAACAAGAACTGGAGTCATTGCATGTGAGAGCTTTTCACATACCACATATGGATCCACCAGATTTATTGAAATGTGTGCTCTTTTGACAATCCACCCATGGATCCACCAGTGTCATTGCATGTGTGTTCTTTTTAGTAACAACAACCAGAGTCATTGAAATGTGTGTTCTTCTCAGATACCACCTATGGATCCACCAGTGTCAATGCATGTGTGTTCATTTCACTAACAACAACCAGAGTCATTGCATGTGTGTTCTTTTCACATACAACAAGCAGAGTCATTGCATGTGTGTTCTTTTCACATACCACATATGGATCCACCAGTGTCATGGATCCACCAGTGTCATTGCATGTGTGTTCTTTTTAGTAACAACAACCAGAGTCATTTTGCATGTGTGTTCTTTTCACATACCACCTATGGATCCACCAGTGGTATTGCATGTGTATTCTTTTCACTAGCAACAACCAGAGTCATTGCATGTGTGTTCTTTTCACATACCACATATGGATCCACCAGTGTCATTGCATGTGTGCTCTTTTCACAATCCACCCATGGATCCACCACTGTAATTGCATGTGTGTTCTTTTTAGTAACAACAACCAGAGTCATTGAAATGTGTGTTCTTTTCACATACCACCTATGGATCCACCAGTGTCATCGCATGTGTGTTCTTTTCACTAACAACAACCAGAGTCATTGCATGTGTGTTCTTTTCACATACCACATATGGATCCACCAATGTCATTGAAATGTGTGTTCTCTATAGAGACCACACATGGATCAACCAGTGCCATTGCATGTGTGTTCTTTTTAGTAACAACAACCAGAGTCATTGAAATGTGTTATCTTTTCACATACCACCTATGGATCCACCAGTGTCATTGCATGTGTGTTCTTTTCACTAACAACAACCAGAGTCATTGCATGTGTGCTCTTTTCACAATCCACATATGGTTCCACCAGTGTCATTGCATGTATGTTCTTTTCACAATCTACCCATGGATCCACCGGTGTCATTGCACGTGTTTTCTTTTCACTAACAACAACTGGAGTCATTGCATGTGTGTTCTTTTCACCAACAACAACCAGAGTCATTGCATGTGTGTTCTTTTCACTAACAACAACCAGAGTCATTTCATGTGTGTTATTTTCACATACCACATATGGATCGACCAATGTCATTGAAATGTGTGTTCTCTATAGAGACCACACATGGATCCACCAGTGTCATTGCATGTGTGTTCTTTTTAGTAACAACAACCAGAGTCATTGAAATGTGTGTTCTTTTCACATACCACCTATGGATCCACCAGTGTCATTGCATGTGTGTTCTTTTCACTAACAATAACCAGAGTCATTGCATGTGTGTTCTTTTCACATACCACATATGGATCCACCAGTGTCATTGCATGTGTGCTCTTTTCACAATCCACCCATGGATCCGACGGTGTCATTGCATGTGTGTTCTTTTCACTAACAACAACTGGAGTCATTGCATGTGTGTTCTTTTCACATACCACATATGGATCCACCAGAGTCATTGAAATGTGTGCTCTTTTCACAATCCACCCATGGATCCACTAGTGTCATTGCATGTGTGTTCTTTTTAGTAACAACAACCAGAGTCATTGAAATGTGTGTTCTTCTCATATACCACCTATGGATCCACCAATGTCATTGCATGTGTGTTCATTTCACTAACAACAACCACAGTCATTGCATGTGTGTTCATTTCACTAACAACAACCAGAGTCATTGCATGTGTTCTTTTCACATACCACATATGGATCCACCAGTGTCATTGCATGTGTGCTCTTTTCATAATCCACCCATGGATCCACCAGTGTCATTGCATGTGTGTTCTTTTTAGTAACAACAACGAGTCATTTTGCATGTGTGTTCTTTTCACATACCACATATGGATCCACCAGTGTCATTGCATGTGTGCTCTTTTCACTAACAACAACCAGAGTCATTGCATGTGTGTTCTTTTAACATACCACAGATGGATCCACCAATTTCATTGAAATGTGTGTCTCTCTAGAGACCACACATGGATCCACCGTGTCATTGCATGTATGTTCTTTTCACTAACAACAACTGGAGTCATTGCATGTGTGTTCTTTTCACATACCACATATGGATCCACCGGTGCCATTGCATGTGTGTTCTTTTCACTAACAACAACCAGAGTCATTGCATGTGTGCTCTTTTTACAATCCACATATGGTTCCACCAGTGTCATTGCATGTATGTTCTTTTCACAATCCACCCATGGATCCACCGGTGTCATTGCATGTGTGTTCTTTTAACTAACAACTGGAGTCATTGCATGTGTATTCTTTTCACATACCACATATGGATCCACCAGTGTCATTGAAACTTTGCTCTTTTAAACAATCCACACATGGATCCACCAGTGTCATTGCATGTGTGTTCTTTTTAGTAACAACAACCAGAGTCATTGAAATGTGTGTTCTTCTCAGATACCACCTATGGATCCACCAGTGTCAATGCATGTGTGTTCATTTCACTAACAACAACCAGAGTCATTGCATGTGTGTTCTTTTCACATACAACAAGCAGAGTCATTGCATGTGTGTTCTTTTCACATACCACATATGGATCCACCAGTGTCATTGCATGTGTGCTCTTTTCACAATCCACCCATGGATCCACCAGTGTAATTGCATGTGTGTTCTTTTTAGTAACAACAACCAGAGTCATTGAAATGTGTGTTCTTTTCACATACCACCTATGGATCCACCAGTGTCATTGCATGTGTGTTCTTTTCACTAACAACAACCAGAGTCATTGCATGTGTGTTCTTTTCACATACCACATATGGATCCACCAATGTCATTGAAATGTGTGTTCTCTATAGAGACCACACATGGATCCACCAGAGTCATTGCATGCGTGTTCTTTTCAGTAACAACAACCAGAGTCATTGCATGTGTGTTCTTTTCACATACCACCTATGGATCCGCCAGTGTCATTGCATGTGTGTTCTTTTCACTAACAACAACCAGAGTCGTTGCATGTGTGTTCTTTTCACTGCATGTGCTCTTTTCACAATCCACATATGGATCCACCAGTGTCATTGCATGTATGTTCTTTTCACAATCTACCCATGGATCCACCGGTGTCATTGCATGTGTTTTCTTTTCACTAACAAGCTGAGTCATTGCATGTGTGTTCTTTTCACATACCACCTATGGATCCACCATTGTCATTTAAATGTGTGGTATCTAGAGACTCCACACATGGATCCACCAGTGTCATTGCATGTGTGTTCTTTTTAGTAACAAGAACCAGAGTCATTCAAATGTGTGTTCTTTTCACATACCACCTATGGATCCACCAGAGTCATTGCATGTGTGTTCTTTTCACTAACAATAACCGTGAGTCATTGCATGTGTGTTCTTTTCACTAACAACAAATCGAGTCATTGCATGTGTGTTCTCTTCACATACCACATATGTATCCACCAGAGTCATTGAAATGTGTGCTGTTTTCACAATCCACCCATGGATCCACTAGTGGCATTGCATGTGTGTTATTTTTAGTAACAACAACCAGAGTCATTGAAATGTGTGTTCTTCTCACATACCACCTATGGATCCACCAATGTCATTGCATGTGTGTTCATTTCACTAACAACAACCAGAGTCATTGCATGTGTGTTCTTTTCACATACCACATATGGATCCACCAGTGTCATTGCATGTGCTCTTTTCATAATCCACTGGATCCACCTGTCATTGCATGTATGTTCTTTTTAGTAACAACAACTGAGTCATTTTGTGTGTGTTCTTTTCACATACCACCTATGGATCCACCAGTGTCATTGCATGTGTGTTATTTTCACTAACAACAACCAGAGTCATTGCATGTGTGTTCTTTTCACATACCACATATGGATCCACCAATTTCATTGAAATGTGTGTTCTCTCTGAGACCCGGACATGGATCCACCAGTGTCATTTCATGTGTGTTCTTTTTAGTAAGAAGAACCAGAGTCATTGAAATGTGTGTTCTTTTCACATACCACCTATGGATCCATCAGTGCCACTGCATGTGTGTTCTTTTCACTAACAACAACCAGAGTCATTGCATGTGTGCTCTTTTCACAATCCGCATATGGTTCCACCAGTGTCATTGCATGTATGTTCTTTTTAGAATCCACCCATGGATCCACCGGTGTCATTGCATGTGTGTTCTTTTAACTAACAAGAACTAGAGTCATTGCATGTGTGTTCTTTTCACATACCACATATGGATCCACCAGAGTCATTGAAATGTGTGCTGTTTTGACAATCCACCCATGGATCCACCAGTGTCATTGCATGTGTGTTCTTTTTAGTAACAACAACAAGAGTCATTGAAATGTGTCTTCTTCTCAGATACCACCTATGGATCCACCAGTGTCAACGCATGTGTGTTCATTTCACTAACAACAACCAGAGTCATTGCATGTGTGTTCTTTTCACATACAACAACCAGAGTCATTGCATGTGTGTTCTTTTCACATACCACATAGGGATCCACCAGTGTCATTGCATGTGTGCTCTTTTCACAATCCACCCATGGATCCACCAGTGGCATTGCATGTGTGTTCTTTTTAGTAACAACAACCAGTCATTTTACATGTGTGTTCTTTTCACATACCACCTATGGATCCACCAGTGTCATTGCATGTGTGCTCTTTTCACTAACAACAACTAGAGTCATTGCATGTGTGTTCTTTTCACATACCACATATGGATCTACCAGTGTCACTGAAATGTGTGTTCTCTATAGAGACCACACATGGATCCACCGGTGTCATTGCATGTATGTTCTTTTCACTAACAACAACTGGAGTCATTGCATGTGTGTTCTTTTCACATACCACATATGGATCCACCGGTGCCATTGCATGTGTGTTCTTTTCACTAACAACAACCAGAGTCATTGCATGTGTGTTCTTTTCACTAACAACAACCAGAGTCATTGCATGTGCGCTCTTTTTACAATCCACATATGGTTCCACCAGTGTCATTGCATGTATGTTCTTTTCACAATCCACCCATGGATCCACCGGTGTCATTGCATGTGTGTTCTTTTAACTAACAAGAACTGGAGTCATTGCATGTGAGAGCTTTTCACATACCACATATGGATCCACCAGAGTCATTGATATGTGTGCTCTTTTGACAATCCACCCATGGATCCACCAGTGTCATTGCATGTGTGTTCTTTTTAGTAACAACAACCAGAGTCATTTAAATGTGTGTTCTTCTCAGATACCACCTATGGATCCACCAGTGTCAATGCATGTGTGTTCATTTCACTAACAACAACCAGAGTCATTGCATGTGTGTTCTTTTCACATACAACAAGCAGAGTCATTGCATGTGTGTTCTTTTCACATACCACATATGGATCCACCAGTGTCATTGCATGTGTGCTCTTTTCACAATCCACCCATGGATCCACCAGTGTCATTGCATGTGTGTTCTTTTTAGTAACAACAACCAGAGTCATTTTGCATGTGTGTTCTTTTCACATACCACCTATGGATCCACCAGTGGTATTGCATGTGTGTTCTTTTCACTAGCAACAACCAGAGTCATTGCATGTGTGTTCTTTTCACATACCACATATGGATCCACCAGTCATTGCATGTGTGCTCTTTCACAATCCACCCATGGATCCACCACTGTAATTGCATGTGTGTTCTTTTTAGTAACAACAACCAGAGTCATTGAAATGTGTGTTCTTTTCACATACCACCTATGGATCCACCAGTGTCATCGCATGTGTGTTCTTTTCACTAACAACCAGAGTCATTGCATGTGTGTTCTTTTCACATACCACATATGGATCCACCAATGTCATTGAAATGTGTGTTCTCTATAGAGACCACACATGGATCAACCAGTGCCATTGCATGTGTGTTCTTTTTAGTAACAACAACCAGAGTCATTGAAATGTGTTATCTTTTCACATACCACCTATGGATCCACCAGTGTCATTGCATGTGTGTTCTTTTCACTAACAACAACCAGAGTCATTGCATGTGTGCTCTTTTCACAATCCACATATGGTTCCACCAGTGTCATTGCATGTATGTTCTTTTCACAATCTACCCATGGATCCACCGGTGTCATTGCACGTGTTTTCTTTTCACTAACAACAACTGGAGTCATTGCATGTGTGTTCTTTTCACCAACAACAACCAGAGTCATTGCATGTGTGTTCTTTTCACTAACAACAACCAGAGTCATTTCATGTGTGTTATTTTCACATACCACATATGGATCGACCAATGTCATTGAAATGTGTGTTCTCTATAGAGACCACACATGGATCCACCAGTGTCATTGCATGTGTGTTCTTTTTAGTAACAACAACCAGAGTCATTCAAATGTGTGTTCTTTTCACATACCACCTATGGATCCACCAGTGTCATTGCATGTGTGTTCTTTTCACTAACAATAACCAGAGTCATTGCATGTGTGTTCTTTTCACATACCACATATGGATCCACCAGTGTCATTGCATGTGTGCTCTTTTCACAATCCACCCATGGATCCGACGGTGTCATTGCATGTGTGTTCTTTTCACTAACAACAACTGGAGTCATTGCATGTGTGTTCTTTTCACATACCACATATGGATCCACCAGAGTCATTGAAATGTGTGCTCTTTTCACAATCCACCCATGGATCCACTAGTGTCATTGCATGTGTGTTCTTTTTAGTAACAACAACCAGAGTCATTGAAATGTGTGTTCTTCTCAGATACCACCTATGGATCCACCAATGTCATTGCATGTGTGTTCATTTCACTAACAACAACCAGAGTCGTTGCATGTGTGTTCTTTTCACATACAACAACCAGAGTCATTGCATGTGTGTTGTTTTCACATACCACATATGGATCCACCAGTGTCATTGCATGTGTGCTCTTTTCATAATCCACCCCTGGATCCACCAGTGTCATTGCATGTATGTTCTTTTTAGTAACAACAACCTGAGTCATTTTGCATGTGTGTTCTTTTCACATACCACCTATGGATCCACCAGTGTCATTGCATGTGTGTTATTTTCACTAACAACAACCAGAGTCATTGCATGTGTGTTCTTTTCACATACCACATATGGATCCACCAATGTCATTGAAATGTGTGTTCTCTACAGAGACCAGACATGGATCCACCAGTGTCATTGCATGTGTGTTCTTTTTAGTAAGAAGAACCAGAGTCATTGAAATGTGTGTTCTTTTCACATACCACCTATGGATCCATCAGTGCCATTGCATGTGTGTTCTTTTCACTAACAACAGTCAGAGTCATTGCATGTGTGCTCTTTTCACAATCCGCATATGGTTCCACCAGTGTCATTGCATGTATGTTCTTTTTAGAATCCACCCATGGATCCACCGGTGTCATTGCATGTGTGTTCTTTTAACTAACAAGAACTAGAGTCATTGCATGTGTGTTCTTTTCACATACCACATATGGATCCACCAGAGTCATTGAAATGTGTGCTCTTTTGACAATCCACCCATGGATCCACCAGTGTCATTGCATGTGTGTTCTTTTTAGTAACAACAACAAGAGTCATTGAAATGTGTCTTCTTCTCAGATACCACCTATGGATCCACCAGTGTCAACGCATGTGTGTTCATTTCACTAACAACAACCAGAGTCATTGCATGTGTGTTCTTTTCACATACAACAACCAGAGTCATTGCATGTGTGTTCTTTTCACATACCACATAGGGATCCACCAGTGTCATTGCATGTGTGCTCTTTTCACTAACAACAACCAGAGTCATTGCATGTGTGTTCTTTTCACATACCACATATGGATCTACCAGTGTCACTGAAATGTGTGTTCTCTATAGAGACCACATGGATCCACCATGTCATTGCATGTATGTTCTTTTCACTAACAACAACTGGAGTCATTGCATGTGTGTTCTTTTCACATACCACATATGGATCCACCGGTGCCATTGCATGTGTGTTCTTTTCACTAACAACAACCAGAGTCATTGCATGTGTGTTCTTTTCACTAACAACAACCAGAGTCATTGCATGTGCGCTCTTTTTACAATCCACATATGGTTCCACCAGTGTCATTGCATGTATGTTCTTTTCACAATCCACCCATGGATCCACCGGTGTCATTGCATGTGTGTTCTTTTAACTAACAAGAACTGGAGTCATTGCATGTGAGAGCTTTTCACATACCACATATGGATCCACCAGAGTCATTGATATGTGTGCTCTTTTGACAATCCACCCATGGATCCACCAGTGTCATTGCATGTGTGTTCTTTTTAGTAACAACAACCAGAGTCATTTAAATGTGTGTTCTTCTCAGATACCACCTATGGATCCACCAGTGTCAATGCATGTGTGTTCATTTCACTAAGAACAACCAGAGTCATTGCATGTGTGTTCTTTTCACATACAACAAGCAGAGTCATTGCATGTGTGTTCTTTTCACATACCACATATGGATCCACCAGTGTCATTGCATGTGTGCTCTTTTCACAATCCACCCATGGATCCACCAGTGTCATTGCATGTGTGTTCTTTTTAGTAACAACAACCAGAGTCATTTTGCATGTGTGTTCTTTTCACATACCACCTATGGATCCACCAGTGGTATTGCATGTGTGTTCTTTTCACTAGCAACAACTAGAGTCATTGCATGTGTGTTCTTTTCACATACCACATATGGATCCACCAGTGTCATTGCATGTGTGCTCTTTTCACAATCCACCCATGGATCCACCACTGTAATTGCATGTGTGTTCTTTTTAGTAACAACAACCAGAGTCATTGAAATGTGTGTTCTTTTCACATACCACCTATGGATCCACCAGTGTCATCGCATGTGTGTTCTTTTCACTAACAACAACCAGAGTCATTGCATGTGTGTTATTTTCACATACCACATATGGATCCACCAATGTCATTGAAATGTGTGTTCTCTATAGAGACCACACATGGATCAACCAGTGCCATTGCATGTGTGTTCTTTTTAGTAACAACAACCAGAGTCATTGAAATGTGTTATCTTTTCACATACCACCTATGGATCCACCAGTGTCATTGCATGTGTGTTCTTTTCTCTAACAACAACCAGAGTCATTGCATGTGTGATCTTTTCACTATCCACATATGGTTCCACCAGTGTCATTGCATGTATGTTCTTTTCACAATCTACCCATGGATCCACCGGTGTCATTGCATGTGTTTTCTTTTCACTAAAAACAACTGGAGTCATTGCATGTGTGTTCTTTTCACCAACAACAACCAGAGTCATTGCATGTGTGTTCTTTTGACTAACAACAACCAGAGTCATTGCATTTGTGTTATTTTCACATACCACATATGGATCGACCAATGTCATTGAAATGTGTGTTCTCTATAGAGACCACACATGGATCCACCAGTGTCATTGCATGTGTGTTCTTTTCACATGGATCCACCAGAGACATTGCATGTGTGTTCTTTTTAGTAACAACAACCATAGTCATTTTGCATGTGTGTTCTTGTCACATACCATCTATGGATCCACCACTGTCATTGCATGTGTGTTCATTTCACTAACAACAACCAGAGTCATTGCATGTGTGTTCTTTTCACTAACAACATCCAGAGTCATTGCATGTGTGTTCTTTTCACGTACCACATATGGATCCACCAATGTCATTGAAATGTGTGTTCTCTATAGAGACCACACATGGATCCACCAGTGTCATTGCATGTGTGTTCTTTTTAGTAAGAACAACTAGAGTCATTCAAATGTTTGTTCTTTTCACATACCACCTATGGATCCACCAGTGTCATTGCATTTGTGTTCTTTTCACTAACAATAACCAGAGTCATTGCATGTGTGTTCTTTTCACATACCACATATGGATCCACCAGTGTCATTGCATGTCTGCTCTTTTCACAATCCACCCATGGATCCACCGGTGTCATTGCATGTGTGTTCTTTTCACAAACAACAACTGGATTCATTGCATGTGTGTTCTTTTCACATACCACATATGGATCCACCAGAGTCATTGAAATGTGTGCTCTTTTCACAATCCACCCATGGATACACCAGTGTCATTGCATGTGTGTTCTTTTTAGTAACAACAACCAATGTGTGTTCTTCTCATATACCACCTATCGATCCACCAATGTCATTGCATGTGTGTTCATTTCACTAAAAACAACCAGAGTCATTGCATGTGTGTTCTTTTCACATACGACAACCAGAGTCATTGCATGTGTGTTCTTTTCACATACCACATATGGATCCACCAGTGTCATTGCATGTGTGCTCTTTTCACAATCCACCCATGGATCCACCAGTGTCATTGCATGTGTGTTCTTTTGAGTAACAACAACCAGAGTCATTTTCCATGTGTGTTCTTTTCACATACCACCTATGGATGCACCAATGTCATTTCTTGTGTGTTCTTTTCACTAACAACAACCAGAGTCATTGCATGTGTGTTCTTTTCACATACCACATATGGATCTACCAGTGTCACTGAAATGTGTGTTCTCTATAGAGACTACACATGGATCCACCGCTGTCATTGCATGTATGTTCTTTTCACTAACAACAATTGGATTCATTGCATGTGTGTTCTTTTCACATACCACCTATGGATCCACCAGTGTCATTGCATGTGTGTTCTTTTCACTAACAACACCCTGAGTCATTGCATGTGTGTTCTTTTCACATACCACCTATGGATCCACCAGTGTCATTGCATGTGTGTTCTTTTCACTAACAACAACCAGAGTCATTGCATGTGAGTTCTTTTCATATACCACATATGGATCGACCAATGTCATTGAAATGTGTGTTCTCTCCAGAGACCACACATGGATCCACCAGTGTCATTGCATGTGTGTTCTTTTCACATACCACATATGGATCCACCTGTGTCATTGCATGTGTGCTCTTTTCACAATCCACCCATGGATCCACGAGTGTCATTGCATGTGTGTTCTTTTTAGTAACAACAACCAGAGTCATTTTGCAGGTGTGTTCTTTTCACATACCACCTATGGATCCACCAGTGTCATTGCATGTGTGTTATTTTCACTAACAACAACCAGAGTCATTGCATGTGTGTTCTTTTCATATACCACATATGGATCGACCAATGTCATTAAAATGTGTGTTCTCTCCAGAGACCACACATGGATCCACGAGTGTCATTGCATGTGTGTTCTTTTCACATGGATCCACCAGAGTCATTGCATGTGTGTTCTTTTTAGTAACAACAACCATAGTCATTTTGCATGTGTGTTCTCTTCACATACCATCTATGGATCCACCAGTGTCATTGCATGTGAGTTCATTTCACTAACAACAACCAGAGTCATTGCATGTGTGTTCTTTTCACTAACAACAACCAGAGTCATTGCATGTGTGTTCTTTTCACATACCACATATGGATCCACCAATGTCATTGAAATGTGTGTTCTCTATAGAGACCACACATGGATCCGCCAGTGTCATTGCATGTATGTGCTTTTTAGTAACAACAACCAGAGTCATTCAAATGTGTGTTCTTTTCACATACCACCTATGGATCCACCAGTGCCATTGCATTTGTGTTCTTTTCACTAACAATAACCAGAGTCATTGCATGTGTGTTGTTTTCACATACCACATATAGATCCACTAGTGTCATTGAATTTGTGCTCTTTTCACAATCCACCCATGGATCCATCAGTTTCATTGCATGTATGTTCTTTTCACTAACAACAACTGGAGTCATTGCATGTGTGTTCTTTTCACATACCACATATGGATCCACCAGAGTCATTGAAATGTGTGCTCTTTTCACAATCCACCCATGGATCCACCAGTGTCATTGCATGTGTGTTCTCTTTAGTAACAACAACCAATGTGTGTTCTTGTCATATACCAGCTATCGATCCACCAATGTCATTGCATGTGTGTTCATTTCACTAACAACAACCAGAGTCGTTGCATGTGTGTTCTTTTCACATACAACAACCAGAGTCATTGCATGTGTGTTCTTTTCACATACCACATATGGATCCACCAGTGTCATTGCATGTGTGCTCTTTTCACAATCCACCCATGGATCCACCAGTGTCATTGCATCTGTGTTCTTTTTAGTAACAACAACCATAGTCATTTTGCATCTGTGTTCACATACTACCTATGGATCCACCAGTGTCATTGCATGTGTGTTATTTTCACTAACAACAACCAGAGTCATTGGATGTGTGTTCTTTTCACATACCACATATGGATCTACCAGTGTCACTGAAATGTGTGTTCTCTATAGAGACCACACATGGATCCACCAGTTTTATTGCATGTGTGCTCTTTTCACAATCCACCCATGGATCCACCAGTGTCATTGCATCTGTGTTCTTTTTAGTAACAACAACCATAGTCATTTTGCATCTTTGTTCACATACTACCTATGGATCCACAAGTGTCATTGCATGTGTGTTATTTTCACTAACAACAACCAGAGTCATTGGATGTGTGTTCTTTTCACATACCACATATGGATCTACCAGTGTCACTGAAATGTGTGTTCTCTATAGAGACCACACATGGATCCACCAGTTTTATTGCATGTGTGTTCTTTTTAGTAACAACAACTACAGTCATTCAAATGTGTGTTCTTTTCACATACCACCTATGGATCCACCAGTGTCATTGCATTTGTGTTCTTTTCACCAACAACAACCAGAGTCATTGCATGTGTGTTCTTTTCATATACCACATATGGATCGACCAATGTCATTGAAATGTGTGTTCTCTCCAGAGACCACACATGGATCCACCAGTGTCATTGCATGTGTGTTCTTTTCACATGGATCCACCAGAGTCATTGCATGTGTGTTCTTTTTAGTAACAACAACCATAGTCATTTTGCATGTGTGTTCTCTTCACATACCATCTATGGATCCACCAGTGTCATTGCATGTGAGTTCATTTCACTAACAATAACCAGAGTCATTGCATGTGTGTTCTTTTCACATACCACATATGGATCCACCAGTGTCATTGCATGTGTGCTCTTTTCACAATCCACCCATGGATCCACCGGTGTCATTGCATGTGTGTTCTTTTCACTAACAACAACTGGAGTCATTGCATGTGTGTTCTTTTCACATACCACATATGGATCCACCAGAGTCATTGAAATGTGTGCGCTTTTCACAATCCACCCATGGATCCACCAGTGTCATTGCATGTGTGTTCTTTTTAGTAACAACAACCAATGTGTGTTCTTCTCATATACCACCTATCGATCCACCAATGTCATTGCATGTGTGTTCATTTCACTAAAAACAACCAGAGTCATTGCATGTGCGTTCTTTTCACATACGACAACCAGAGTCATTGCATGTGTGTTCTTTTCACATACCACATATGGATCCACCAGTGTCATTGCATGTGTGTTCTTTTCACATACCACATAGGGATCCACCAGTGTCATTGCATGTGTGCTCTTTTCACAATCCACCCATGGATCCACCAGTGTCATTGCATGTGTGTTCTTTTGAGTAACAACAACCAGAGTCATTTTGCATGTGTGTTCTTTTCACATACCACCTATGGATGCACCAATGTCATTTCATGTGTGTTCTTTTCACTAACAACAACCAGAGTCATTGCATGTGTGTTCTTTTCACATACCACATATGGATCTACCAGTGTCACTGAAATGTGTGTTCTCTATAGAGACTACACATGGATCCACCGCTGTCATTGCATGTATGTTCTTTTCACTAACAACAATTGTATTCATTGCATGTGTGTTCTTTTCACATACCACCTATGGATCCACCAGTGTCATTGCATGTGTGTTCTTTTCACTAACAACACCCAGAGTCATTGCATGTGTGTTCTTTTCACATACCACCTATGGATCCACCAGTGTCATTGCATGTGTGTTCTTTTCACTAACAACAATCAGAGTCATTGCATGTGTGTTCTTTTCATATACCACATATGGATCGACCAATGTCATTGAAATGTGTGGTCTCTCCAGAGACCACACATGGATCCACCAGTGTCATTGCATGTGTGTTCTTTTCATATGGATCCAGCAGAGTCATGGCATGTGTGTTCTTTTTAGTAACAACAACCATAGTCATTTTGCATGTGTGTTCTTTTCAAATACCATCTATGGATCCACCAGTGTCATTGCATGTGAGTTCATTTCACTAACAACAACCAGAGTCATTGCATGTGTGTTCTTTTCGCTAACAACAACCAGAGTCATTGCATGTGTGTTCTTTTCACATACCACATATGGATCCACCAATGTCATTGTGTGTTCTCTATAGAGACCACACATCGATCCACCAGTGTCATTGCATGTGTGTGCTTTTTAGTAAGAACAACTAGAGTCATTCAAATGTGTGTTCTTTTCACATACCACTTATGGATCCACCAGTGTCATTGCATTTGTGTTCTTTTCACTAACAATAACCAGAGTCATTGCATGTGTGTTCTTGTCACATACCACATATGGATCCACTAGTGTCATTGCATGTGTGCTCTTTTCACAATCCACCCATGGATCCACCGGTGTCATTGCATGTGTGTTCTTTTCACTAACAACAACTGGAGTCATTGCATGTGTGTTCTTTTCACATACCACATATGGATCCACCAGAGTCATTGAAATGTGTGCTCTTTTCACAATCCACCCATCGATCCACCAGTGTAATTGCATGTGTGTTCTTTTTAGTAACAACAACCAATGTGTGTTCTTCTCATATACCACCTATCGATCCACCAATGTCATTGCATGTGTGTTCATTTCACTAACAACCAGAGTCATTGCATGTGTGTTCTTTTCACATACAACAACCAGAGTCATTGCATGTGTGTTCTTTTCACATACCACATATGGATCCACCAGTGTCATTGCATGTGTGCTCTTTTCACAATCCTCGCATGGATCCACTAGTGTCATTGCATGTGTGTTCTTTTTAGTAACAACAACCAGAGTCATTTGGCATGTGTGTTCTTTTCACATACCACCTATGGATCCACCAGTGTCATTGCATGTGTGTTCTTTTCACTAACAACAACCAGAGTCATTGCATGTGTGTTCTTTTCACATACCACATATGGATCTACCAGTGTCACTGAAATGTGTGTTCTCCATAGAGACCACACATGGATCCACCGGTGTCATTGCATGAATGTTCTTTTCACTAACAACAACTGGAGTCATTGCATCTGTGTTCTTTTCACATACCACCTATGGATCCACCAGTGTCATTGCATGTGTGTTCTTTTCACTAACAACAACCAAAGTCATTGCATGTGTGTTGTTTTCACATACCACATATGGATCCACCAGTTTCATTGCATGTGTGTTCTTCTTAGTAACAACAACCAGAGTCATTGTAATGTGTTATCTTTTCACATACCACCTATGGATCCACCAATGTCATTGAAATGTGTGTTCTCTACAGAGACCACACATGGATCCACCAGTGTCATTGCATGTGTGTTCTTTTCACATGGATCCAGCAGAGTCATTGCATGTGTGTTCTTTTTAGTAACAACAACCATAGTCATTTTGCATGTGTGTTCTTTTCACATACCATCTATGGATCCACGAGTGTCATTGCATGTGAGTTCATTTCACTAACAACAACCAGAGTCATTGCATGTGTGTTCTTTTCACTAACAACAACCAGAGTCATTGCATGTGTGTTCTTTTCACATACCACATATGGATCCACCAATGTCATTGTGTGTTCTCTATAGAGACCACACATCGATCCACCAGTGTCATTGCATGTGTGTGCTTTTTAGTAAGAACAACCAGAGTCATTCAAATGTGTGTTCTTTTCACATACCACTTATGGATCCACCAGTGTCATTGCATTTGTGTTCTTTTCACTAACAATAACCAGAGTCATTGCATGTGTGTTCTTTTCACATACCACATATGGATCCTCTAGTGTCATTACATGTGTGCTCTTTTCACAATCCACCCATGGATCCACCGGTGTCATTGCATGTGTGTTATTTTCACTAACAACAACTGGAGTCATTGCATGTGTGTTATTTTCACATACCACATATGGATCCACCAGAGTCATTGAAATGTGTGCTCTTTTCACAATCCACCCATGGATCCACCAGTGTCATTGCATGTGTGTTCTTTTTAGTAACAACAACCAATGTGTGTTCTTCTCATATACCACCTATCGATCCACTAATGTCATTGCATGTGTGTTCATTTCACTAACAACAACCAGAGTCATTGCATGTGTGTTCTTTTCACATACAACAACCAGAGTCATTGCATGTGTGTTCTTTTCACATACCACATATGGATCCAGCAGTGTCATTGCATGTGTGCTCTTTTCACAATCTACCCATGGATCCACCAGTGTCATTGCATGTGTGTTCTTTTTAGTCACAACAACCAGAGTCATTTTGCATGTGTGTTCTTTTCACATACCACCTATGGATCCACCAGTGTCATTGCATGTGTGTACTTTTCACTAACAACAACCAGAGTCATTGCATGTGTGTTCTTTTCACATACCACATATGGATGTACCAGTGTCACTGAAATGTGTGTTCTCTATAGAGACCACACATGGATCCACCGGTGTCATTGCATGTATGTTCTTTTCACTAACAACAAGTGGAGTCATTGCATGTGTGTTCTTTTCACATACCACATATGGATCCACCAGTTTCATTGCATGTGTGTTCTTTTTAGTAACAACAACCAGAGTCATTGAAATGTGTTATCTTTTCACGTACCACCTATGGATCCACCAGTGTCATTGCATGTGTGTTCTTTTCACTAACAACAACAAGAGTCATTGCATGCGTGCTCTTTTCACAATCCACATATGGTTCCACCAGTGTCATTGCATGTATGTTCATTTCACAATCTACCCATGGATCCACCGGTGTCATTGCATGTGTGTTCTTTTCACATACCACATATGGATCCACCAGAGTCATTGAAATGTGTTCTCTTTTCACAATCCAACCATGGATCCACCAGTGTCATTGCATGTGTGTTCTTTTTAGTAACGACAACCAGAGTCATTGAAATGTGTGTTCTTCTCACATACCACCTATGGATCCACCAGTGTCATTGCATGTGTGTTCATTTCACTAACAAAGACCAGAGTCATTGCATGTGTGTTCTTTTCAAATACAACAACCAGAGTCATTGCATGTGTGTTCTTTTCACATACCACCTATGGATCCACCAGTGTCATTGCATGTGTGTTCTTTTCACTAACAACAACCAGAGTCATTGCATGTGTGTTGTTTTCACATACCACATATGGATCCACCAGTTTCATTGCATGTGTGTTCTTTTTAGTAACAACAACCAGAGTCATTGAAATGTGTTATCTTTTCACATACGACCTATGGATGCACCAGTGTCATTGCATGTGTGTTGTTTTCACTAACAACAACAAGAGTCATTGCATGTGTGCTCTTTTCACAATCCACATATGGTTCCACCAATGTCATTGAAATGTGTGTTCTCTACAGAGACCACACATGGATCCACCAGTGTCATTGCATGTGTGTTCTTTTTAGTAACAACAACCAGAGTCATTGAAATGTGTGTTCTTTTCACATACCACCTATGGATCCACCAGTGTCATTACATGTGTGCTCTTTTCACTAACAACAACCAGAGTCATTGCATGTGTGGTCTTTTCACAATCCACCCATGGATCCACTAGTGTCATTGCGTGTGTGTTCTTTTTAGTAACAACAACCAGAGTCATTGAAATGTGTGTTCTTTTCACATACCACCTATGGATCCACCAGTGTCATTGCATGTGTGTTCTTTTCACTAACAACAACCAGAGTGATTCCATGTGTGTTCTTTTCACATACCACATATGGATCCACCAATGTCATTGAAATGTGTGTTCTCTACAGAGACCACACATGGATCCACCAGTGTCATTGCATGTGTGTTCTTTTTAGTAACAACAACCAGAGTCATTGAAATGTGTGTTCTTTTCACATAACACCTATGGATCCACCAGTGTCATTGCATGTGTGTTATTTTCACTAACAACAACCAAAGTCATTGCATGTGTGCTCTTTTCACAATCCACCCATGGATCCACCAGTGTCATTGCATGTGTGTTCTTTTTAGTAACAACAACCAGAGTCATTGAAATGTGTGTTATTTTCACATACCACCTGTGAATCCACTAGTGTCATTGCATGTGTGTTATTTTCACTAACAACAACCAGAGTCATTGCATGTGTGGTCTTTTCACAATCCACCCATGGATCCACTAGTGTCATTGCGTGTGTGTTCTTTTTAGTAACAACAACCAGAGTCATTGAAATGTGTGTTCTTTTCACATACCACCTATGGATCCACCAGTGTCATTGCATGTGTGTTCTTTTCACTAACAACAACTAGAGTCATTCCATGTATGTTCTTTTCACATACCACATATGGATCCACCAATGTCATTGAAATGTGTGTTCTCTATAGAGACCACACATGGATCCACCAGTGTCATTGCATGTGTGTTCTTTTTAGTAACAACAACCAGAGTCATTGAAATGTGTGTTCTTTTCACATAACACCTATGGATCCACCAATGTCATTGCATGTGTGTTCTTTTCACTAACAACAACCAAACTCATTGCATGTGTGCTCTTTTCACAATCCACCCATGGATCCACCAGTGTCATTGCATGTGTGTTCTTTTTAGTAACAACAACCAGAGTCATTGAAATGTGTGTTATTTTCACATACCACCTGTGAATCCACCAGTGTCATTGCATGTGTGTTCTTTTCACTAACAACAACCAGAGTCATTGCATGTGTGTTCTTTTCACATACCACATATGGATCCACCAATGTCATTGAAATCTGTGTTCTCTATAGAGACCACACATGGATCCACCAGTGTCATTGCATGTGTGTTCTTTTTATTAACAACAACTAGAGACATTGAAATGTGTGTTCTTCTCACATACCACCTATGGATCCACCAGTGTCATTGCATGTGTGTTCATTTCACTAACAACAACCAGAGTCATTGCATGTGTGTTCTTTTCACATACAACAACCAGAGTCATTGCATGTGTGTTATTTTCACATACCACATATGGATCCACCAGTGTCATTACATGTGTGCTCTTTTCACAATCCACCCATGGATCCACCAGTGTCATTGCATGTGTGTTCTTTTTAGTAACAACCAGAGTCATTTTGCATGTGTGTTCTTTTCACATACCACCTATGGATCCACCAGTGTCATTGCATGTGTGTTCTTTTCATTAACAACAACCAGAGTCATTGCATGTGTGTTCTTTTCACATACCACATATGGATGTACTAGTGTCACTGAAATGTGTGTTCTCTATAGAGACCACACATGGATCCACCGGTGTCATTGCATGTATGTTCTTTTCACTAACAACAACTGGAGTCATTGCATGTGTGTTCTTTTCACATACCACATATGGATCCACCAGTTTCATTGCATGTGTGTTCTTTTTAGTAACAACAACCAGAGTCCTTGAAATGTGTTATCTTTTCACGTACCACCTATGGATCCACCAGTGTCATTGCATGTGTGTTCTTTTCACTAACAACAACCAGAGTCATTGCATGTGTGCTCTTTTCACAATCCACATATGGTTCCACTAGTGTCATTGCATGTATGTTCTTTTCACAATCTACCCATGGATCCACCGGTGTCATTGCATGTGTGTTCTTTTCACTAACAACAACTAGAGTCATTTCATGTGTGTTCTTTTAACATACCACATATGGATCCACCAGAGTCATTGAAATGTGTGCTCTTTTCACAATCCACCCATGGATCCACCAGTGTCATTGCATGTGTGTTCGTTTTAGTAACGGCAACCAGAGTCATTGAAATGTGTGTTCTTCTCACATACCAACTATGGGTCCACCAGTGTCATTGCATGTGTGTTCATTTCACTGACAACAACCTGATTCATTGCATGTGTGTTCTTTTCACATACAACAACCAGAGTCATTGCATGTGTGTTCTTTTCACATACCACCTATGGATCCACCAGTGTCATTGCATGTGTGTTCTTTTCACTAACAACAACCAGAGTCATTGCATGTGTGTTGTTTTCACATACCACATATGGATCCACCAGTGTCATTGCATGTGTGTGCTTTTTAGTAATAACAACCAGAGTCATTGAAATGTGTGTTCTTTTCACATACCACCTATGGATCCACCATTGTCATTGCATTTGTGTTCTTTTCACTAACAATAACCAGAGTCATTGCATGTGTGTTCTTTTCACATACCACATATGGATCCACTAGTGTCATTGCATGTGTGCTCTTTTCACAATCCACCCATGGATCCACCGGTGTCATTGCATGTGTGTTCTTTTCACTAACAACAACTGGAGTCATTGCATGTGTGTTCTTTTCACATACCACATATGGATCCACCAGAGTCATTGAAATGTGTGCTCTTTTCACAATCCACCCATGGATCCACCAGTGTTATTGCATGTGTGTTCTTTTTAGTAACAACAACCAATGTGTGTTCTTCTCATATACCACCTATCGATCCACCAATGTCATTGCATGTGTGTTCATTTCACTAACAACAACCAGAGTCATTGCATGTGTGTTCTTTTCACATACAACAACCAGAGTCATTGCATGTGTGTTCTTTTCACATACCACATATGAATCCAGCAGTGTCATTGCATGTGTGCTCTTTTCACAATCCACCCATGGATCCACCAGTGTCATTGCATGTGTGTTCTTTTTAGGAACAACAACCAGAGTCATTTTGCATGTGTGTTCTTTTCACATACCACCTATGGATCTACTAGTGTCATTGCATGTGTGTTCTTTTCACTAACAACAACCAGAGTCATTGCATGCGTGTTCTTTTCACATACCACATATGGATCTACCAGTGTCAATGAAATGTGTGTTCTCTATAGAGACCACACATGGATCCACCGGTGTCATTGCATGTATGTTCTTTTCACTAACAACAACTAGAGTCATTGCATGTGTGTTCTTTTCACATACCACATATGGATCCACCAGTTTCATTGCATGTGTGTTCTTTTTAGTAACAACAACCAGAGTCATTGAAATGTGTTATCCTTTCACATACCACCTATGGATCCACAAGTGTCATTGCATTTGTCTTCTTTTCACTAACAACAACAAGAGTCATTGCATGCGTGCTCTTTTCACAATCCACATATGGTTCCACCAGTGTCGTTGCATGTATGTTCTTTTCACAATCTACCCATGGATCCACCGGTGTCATTGCATGTGTGTTCTTTTCACTAACAACAACTGGAGTCATTGCATGTGTGTTCTTTTCACATACGACATATGGATCCACCAGAGTCATTGAAATGTGTGCTCTTTTCACAATCCACCCATGGATCCACCAGTGTCATTGCATGTGTGTTCTTTTTAGTAACGACAACCAGAGTCATTGAAATGTGTGTTCTTCTCACATACCACCTATGGATCCACCAGTGTCATTGCATGTGTGTTCATTTCACTAACAACAACCAGAGTCATTGCATGTGTGCTCTTTTAAAATACAACAACCAGAGTCATTGTATGTGTGTTCTTTTCACATACCACCTATGGATCCACCAGTGTCATTGCATGTGTGTTCTTTTCACTAACAACAACCAGAGTCATTGCATGTGTGTTGTTTTCACATACCACATATGGATCCACCAGTGTCATTGCATGTGTGTGCTTTTTAGTAACAACAACCAGAGTAATTGAAATGTTTGTTCTTTTCACATACCACCTATGGATCCACCAGTGTCATTGCATTTTTATTCTTTTCACTAACAATAACCAGATTCATTGCATGTGTGTTCTTTTCACATACCACATATGGATCCACTAGTGTCATTGCATGTGTGCTCTTTTCACAATCCACCCATGGATCCACCGGTGTCATTGCATGTGTGTTCTTTTCACTAACAACAACTGGAGTCATTGCATGTGTGTTCTTTTCACATACCACATATGGATCCACCAGAGTCATTAAAATGTGTGCTCTTTTCACAATCCACCCATGGATCCACCAGTGTCATTGCATGTGTGTTCTTTTTAGTAACAACAACCGATGTGTGTTCTTCTCATATACCACCTATCGATCCACCAATGTCATTGCATGTGTGTTCATTTCACTAACAACAACCAGAGTCATTGCATGTGTGTTCTTTTCACATACAACAACCAGAGTCATTGCATGTGTGTTCTTTTCACATACCACATATGGATCCAGCAGTGTCATTGCATGTGTGCTCTTTTCACAATCCACCCATGGATCCACCAGTGTCATTGCATGTGTGTTCTTTTTAGGAACAACAACCAGAGTCATTTTGCATGTGTGTTCTTTTCACATACCACCTATGGATCCACTAGTGTCATTGCATGTGTGTTATTTTCACTAACAACAACCAGAGTCATTGCATGTGTGTTCTTTTCACATACCACATATGGATCTACTAGTGTCAATGAAATGTGTGTTCTCTATAGAGACCACACATGGATCCACCGGTGTCATTGCATGTATGTTCTTTTCACTAACAACAACTGGAGTCATTGCATGTGTGTTCTTTTCACATACCACATATGGATCCACCAGTTTCATTGCATGTGTGTTCTTTTTAGTAACAACAACCAGAGTCATTGAAATGTGTTATCTTTTCACATACCACCTATGGATCCACAAGTGTCATTGCATGTGTGTTCTTTTCACTAACAACAACAAGAGTCATTGCATGCATGCTCTTTTCACAATCCACATATGGTTCCACCAGTGTCGTTGCATGTATGTTCTTTTCACAATCTACCCATGGATCCACCGGTGTCATTGCATTTGTGTTCTTTTCACTAACAACAACTGGAGTCATTGCATGTGTTCTTTTCACATACGACATATGGATCCACCAGAGTCATTGAAATGTGTGCTCTTTTCACAATCCACCCATGGATCCACCAGTGTCATTGCATGTGTGTTCTTTTTAGTAACGACAACCAGAGTCATTGAAATGTGTGTTCTTCTCACATACCACCTATGGATCCACGAGTGTCATTGCATGTGTGTTCATTTCACTAACAACAACCAGAGTCATTGCATGTGTGTTCTTTTCAAATACAACAACCAGAGTCATTGCATGTGTCTTCTTTTCACATACCACATAGGGATCCACCAGTTTCATTGCATGTGTGTTCTTTTTAGTAACAACAACCAAAGTCATTGAAATGTGTTATCTTTTCACATACCACCTATGGATGCACAGTGTCATTGCATGTGTGTTCTTTTCACTAACAACAACAAGAGTCATTGCATGTGTTCTCTTTTCACAATCCACATATGGTTCCACCAATGTCATTGAAATGTGTGTTCTCTACAGATGTAGCATCCCAATTGTCTAACAATTGCAAAGCTACTAGCCTAGTCTATATATATGCTACTTCCTATATATAATTGTTGCATCATAATTATATCATGCTCATGTCATCATGCCACCTTGCATTTGAGCATCCTATAAAACCCTTTTTGTTTTGGTTCTTCTCTCATATGCATTATTAATTGTATTTGCCTCTTGATATTGTATTTGGTTATTGATATATTGTTTAATGCCCAAGTTGAGTTGGGGGCATATATTTTATTCAACTCCATCACCTTTCCTTGTCACCCCATCATTCCACCATTCCACCATATATGAGCATTGCAACTTATTTGGTTTTACCTCTAGCTCATGTGGGTTGGGATGGATCCAATTCTATTTCCACATGCTCTCATATTAGCATCATGATGTTTTCACATTAGTGATATGTGGAGCCACCTATGCATGCCTTGTGAGTGGAACCTCTTTCTAGCTCCCATATGGGTTGTTTTGGGGTTATTCTCATGTTGGGATATTTTTGGGCTTACTAAATACCTAGTGGCACATACACACTAGCATGTCCCATTTTTATTCAAACATGGTCATCCCCTTCTACTCCACATGGAGAATTCCTTTAATTCTTTTAGCTTGGCTTTACCCCATATTTTGGAATGCATATGTATAAATGCCATGAGATTTTATTTTGTTTTCACAAGATAAAACCTAGCATTTAATACTTATGCATGGGCCATGCAAGCAACCCATCTTTTCTCCTTTGTTTTTCTTTAGGTTTTGGGAGTGAGCCCTTTTCTTTGGTGAGCTTCCCTTTTCCTTTTACTCAATCCTCCTCATCTTGATCCTTGTCCTTTGCCTTGTGCATCAAGACCCTCACATGTGTATGCCATGCATGGTCATGTAAGATCCTTTCCATCTCCATCTTTGTCCTCCTTTGTTTATTTGGTTTTTGAGTGAATCATCCATCTCCCTCTCTACCACTCCTTTTGCTTGATCTAGTTTGTTCTTTCTTAAAAGCCACCACCACATCACCCTCTCTCTCTTTCCTCTTTCCTCATCAAAACCCTAAGCCACCTACCTCCTTCTCTCTCTCACCCTCTCCTCTCACCATGCCAAGGTATCCCCTCTCCCTACCATGCTGGCCCCACCTGGCCCTCTCTCCCTGGCCCACCACCCCAGCCTCTCCTCTCTCTAACCTAGCTAATCCAAACCCTAACCCTAGCTAAACCTAACCCGAGGCCACCATCTAACCAACCCGAGCTAGCCCCTCTCTCTCTTCTCTCTCTCACCTTGACCTCTCCTTGCCGCCTGGTAGCCTGCCTCGCTGCCTCTGCCCGAAAGCACGTGAGTGGAGGTGGGAGAAAAGGTGGCCGAGACCACCTTTTCTCTACCCGTGCCCACACGCCACCACCTCCTCTCTCGCTTGCCCTCATCCACACGACTCCGCCTCTCCCAGATCCGCCTGAGCCTCGCTCCTCTCCTCCCTCTCCACCGACGCCACTCTCTCACGGGCCACTGTCTGCACTGCCGCTACCTAGCCCCTCATTGTCGTGGTTGACATGGGAGTGGTCGAGGCGCCGAGGACATTCCCCGCTTCACCTCAGACGTGCGAGGAGGAGAAGCCTGACTGCTGCCGCAAAGACCGACGAGAAACCCTAGCTCCGGGTGCGCCTGCAACGCCATCGCCCCGCTGCTCCCCGAGCCGATCCAACCTCTCCGTTGAACTCACGGTGAGCTGACCCACCTACCTGACATCCTCTCCCTCGCCAACCCCCTCTGGTCTCGCCGTTCGTTTCAGCAAGCACGCTCAGGTGTGGTGGTCATTGCCGGCTGTCGCGCGCCCACAAGACGCCTCACCTAGCGCCCCTGTACCCTCTTGACAACAACACCCGCTCACCGCACTGGTACCGCCCCTCTGCGCGCACTCGCCGCGGTTTGATTCCCCATTGCTGGCGCAGTGCTGGCGTTCCGTCTTAGCCGCAGAGAAGAACAACAATAGCCGCCGCGCGTTTTGCACTTACCCCCCCTCCTTGCAGTTTTGTCTCAACCCGGAGTACCCCAGGCCCACCAGACAGCCCCGTGGCAATTTTGCAAAAAGGCTCCCGGGATTTGGTACTCCTCAACCCGCAGTCCCCGGATCCACCACGTGTCGCCCACCGGCTGGCCGTGCGCGCAGTGGACCCGCGAGGCTGCCAGTCCCACCCGTCAGTCGCATAGGCTAGATAAGCTCGCGGTGAGAAAAGTTCCGGCGTGCTGTTTTTCGCCCAGTCAGTAGTGGACCTACCTGTCAGTGGCTATGGCTGGGACGGGCTGAGTAAGAAAAGTTTTTCCCGTGTCTGTTTTAATTAAACCTTTTCAAATTTGTTTTAAATTCAAATTCAAATCTGTTTTTAAATAACTTTTGAAATATAATTCCAAAACCAACATGTAATATATGTTTTTGAATCAGAAAAATGTGAGGAGTTCAAATATGCCCTCCAAAATATAATGTGAACACTTTAATTTTTGAGTTATTTAAAATTACAAATAAAATGCCCTTTGCCTTAATTAATTAATAACTTTTGGTTTATAACTCCGAATTTGACAAATAATATGTCTAAAATGATCAGCTCGACGAGAGCTTTATGTTTATGCATTCCATGTTATGATTTGCAGCATGCATCATATAAATATAAAGTATACAGCAACTTATTTGAGGATAAAAGGTGACTAAAAATCAATAAAAGGCTTTATTCTTGTATTCCACACCTCACCCATGCCATGCTACATTAATGCCATGCAAATTGTGCATCATTCATCATGGCATGGTTGTTTGCTTGTCGCATTTTATTCATATGCTTGTGCACTTTATTTATGTTGGCCCATGTTTGTTTGGTTCTTCTTCAATAGACGCCGAAAGGTGGGATATATCAAGAAACCCAGAGCACTACCTGCATCCATCCATCGCTTCAATCGAGCCGCTGTGCAAGCACTACCACATGCCTGCATACATATAGTACCTATTGCCTCTCTCTTATTCTTGCATCATTGAGTCGCGATTGCATTAAACTGAATCCCAAGTACTGCATAGCCTTTACTTTTAAACCCCACCGAAGCTTGTTCCTCCATCCCATGAGCCATTACTACAGGAGTTGTTTGAGCCATGCGGGTCGTAGAACAGCATGTTTAGGGTATGTGAGTGTCTGATGGATAACGAGGTACCTAAACAACTTAACCTGAGTAGTAATGGGATAACTAATGAAAGTGGCACTGGTGAGCAATATCTGCTATTTGGTTTTTCATGCTCACTTGTGTCCGTGAGGACCCCGAGTACTTGATTCCTGTTCCTTGAATATTCAAGGCTATCCACATCCGGGAGGCTTATGAACCCCCCTGAGCCAGAGCTTGATTCATTCTTATTTCTTGGGGCCACAAAGTAGTTTGGGGCTTTATTACTATCCTGTACTTATGCCATGCTTTACTGCTTTATTTACAATTGTGCGAGGAGCACCTGTACTGTTTAGGATCGTGACACGTTTTCGCTGTATCGACAAGCCCACCACACTTTCGGTTCCCGATCGTTCTGACCGTCCACACAAACCTTGAGTCCGTCTCGAGCCGCCAACTTCGTTATGGTAGCTTAATGGGGTGGCGACCTGAAATATTTCTGAATCCTGTGATCGCTTTGTCGTGAATGCCTCGTTGGGTTTTGATTTGGTTTTTCCGAGGTTGATCGAGTGTGTGTTGCTATTTGTGCACCCCTGCAGGGTAAAACTTTCGGAAAGCCGTGTCCGCGGTTATGGACGACTTGGAGCACAGTTTCTCGATCATAGACAAGTATAACTAAAGTACCGCTTTTAATTTGACTAAGTACCTGACTGGTAAATAGTGCAATTCTCATGGAATGGATAATAAAACTGCCAACGGATGGGGTTGTTCGTCCGCTTCCTCGTTGGTGTTTAGGAGGAGGATGGATCTGTTAATATTACCGTTATAACTGTTGATATTAATTCACGGACATCCGTCTATCTTTGGTTAGGCGGATGGTTAGCGAGTATCCCTAGAATTGTTAGGTATTATCTTTTGCTGCAATTGCGTCACCCCAGGTTGTGTCCCCTTTAGAGGCATAAAGACTTGCCGAAAATTCCTAGGGTCTCACACGATAAATTGTTTGATTTAGATGAACAGGTAAACTCGCAAGATGGATACTGGGTGGAGGTGACGGACGATGTTGGCAACGATCATTCGGTGTAGATATTCCGGGAATGGGGAACCGTGAGATCTGTGGGCGGGATGTGTTTATTTATGGGGCATCTTATGCCGATTTGCTTCTTATCCGTACTCGGATCTTGTTTCTGCTTCCGCCTGATACTCTGATGTTTTATGTATGAGGAGTTATCCTAAACTATTATATCTATCTAGGATATTTGGATCTTTCCGTATGCTGTAATATTTCTATTTCTTTTAGATGGAATGGCTCGAGGACTGTTGTATGGTGGCTTGCATACATACTCATTTGTGTATGTAGTTGATCCTTCTTCGCCGATTACGCCGCCTGTTCTTGTCCCGATGTTTGGAAATGGTTAGGACGGCCGAAAGGTCTACCTGTGAGTGGCATTTGGCCCCACCGTACTATTTTAACCATTTCCGCTCATCCGGGCTTGTAACTAAGAGCGTAATTCACCGAGGTAGTTACAATTGGTATCAGAGCCATCCCGCCCTTCAGGGTCTCAACCAAATGGTCGTTGTCAGTCTAGCAAATATTTTTCGTAGCTATGTATACTAGGGAAAAACAAAACGCGAGAGTAGGACTGCTTCCACTTTTCTTCTTACCCACCCACCCACCCTTTTCTGGTAAGGAAGTGTAACGTTTTCAATCCTCTTCTTAAAATTCAAACTAGGATTCACGTGTTCTGGGTTTCCGTAGTACCATAGAAAGTGTGTGTGTGTAATTCCTTGTCTATCTGTTGCATCCTTTTTGTTATCACAATCTGATTTTGGTTATCAATTGTTGGTACATTCCATACTGACAGGCTTTTGGAAAACCGGCGCGATCTATCTGACTCCTTGTTAACCGGTGCCATCTTCTTAAGGGTGTTCTTCCTTCCAGCATGTTTTCATAGAATGTGGATTTGCTAATCTCTACCTGATAAGTGATTTTCCGCATCTATTGGTATTTTAATGCCGAAAATGCGTAAAAATTTTCTTTGATACATCTATGCTTCCACACTCCTTTTCAGTCGTGTGTGAAACATTATCTATCTTCCTTTTATCAGCATGTCCATGCTAACTCATTCTTTTGTCACCGGCGCTTAATCCTGGAGTTTTATTTCATCTCCAATTCTTTTGGGCTAATTACATAACATGTGTCGATCCGATGCTGGTGATTGTAATTTGGTTCTCAGCATAGCTATAGGACACTTATCATGAGTGGAATATGGAAAATGCTATCAACCCTATCCTCCAAATGATGACGGTTATCTCCTGTGATTTTGAGTACACCGTGATCATATCTATGCATATTCAAGCATCTTTGGCAATCCGGAGTTTCTCAAGGCACTACGGCGATCTATCATCTGTCCATCATGCTGCAGATCTTTTTGAACTCCATATCTACAAAATTCTCTTTGAGGCGAGGGAATTGCATTTTTTCGTCTCTGGTAGCTTTGCTTGAGGTATGATCTATCATCTTTTCTTTATCCAAGATCTCTTTATCTTTGTAACCGGTGATCCGATCGACAATGTGAACCAGGTGGATTTTCCTGTTCTCTTCCGAAGGACCAGATAATCTATTCTTCCAGTGCATCTTCTTCAACACGAACCCGTGCTCTTAATATTGATCTTTCTAAGAGCGTTGAGCTCAGGAAGTGTTCGAGCATTTGTTCGTTTCTCTCGCCTTTTGAACTTGGTATTCTGGGAATATCCTGTTAATCCATGGTGGTATATGTTGATAATATGCTTGCCTATTCGATATCAATGGAAGGACATGGAAGATCATCTGTGTCTCTTTCTCTCAAGCTTCGTGAGCACTGCCTGTGTGCAAAGTCTCAAAGTGAGAATTCTGACTTTTTGAAGTCACCTATCTCGGCCACGTCCTTCTGCTAAATAGATCGCTTCAATTCTGGAATCAGCAAGTCCATTGTTAATTCCAGCTTCCATCTTCAGTCAAACCCGGAGTTTTCCTTGTTGGCAAGTTATCATCGTCGTTTCGCTAAAGATTTTCCTCAAGACTGCTAAATCTCTCTCAATCATTTCAAGAAGAACATGGAGTTCTTTTCACCTCTGTCTCGTCAAGAAACCTTTGAAACCCTCTCGTTCTATCGTCTATGCTCAATCCACCGGAGGCCATGAAGATTTTTCAGATCTTTTGTAACCCTTATGTTCAAGTGGTGCTATCTTTTTCTTTGTCTGTGGAATCTTGCAGTTGTCTCCGTAATCTTCCTTCATATCTTTCCGGGGGCTTGGTATTTCCGACATGATGACAACATCGTCATCTTTATCTATCTGTGAACCTGGCGAATCGTTTGCATCTATCCTTGTTTTCTAGCGGAGTTCCATGAGCTCTTCTTATCAATACCTTCAGTCTGTTTCGGTAGTTGGGTTGCATGGTTTTCTTATTCATGTGCGGAGTAATGCTTTGAGTGCGGGATGGAGTAGCTACCATACCACTACTCTTATCATTCGCTCATGTACATTGAATTGGTGAATTAATGTGATTTCACTCATTCCAGGGAAGTTAGAAGTGGCCTTTATCCCTCGATACTTTTACTTCCGTATTTGTTTTTTCCGGAGTGCTCTCTCGAAGAAAGTAATCAACAATCTCTTATTGGTGGTCTGTCTATTCTAGATGGAGCAAAATCTTCAATTATCTGGTGGAAACAAACGCAAACTCCTTTCGTTCCTCGTCTTTCTACCGATGCTCGACATCCCCAAACAAGATGAAAGGAAACTACCTCTCTCTTTGTTTCATCAATTCTTTTCTGTGGTAAAGCCAATTATGGTTGAGGCCATCAGCCGCAAATCTATTGCGTTAGCCTCAAGGCTAAAGAAAGCAATAAGTATATCTACAATAAACTCCAGATTCTCCATATTCGTTGCGTCTCAGGATTCCACCATGATCTGGCTTCACATCCGTCTCTGGAAGTTATATCTGCGCACCTCAATTGCATGATCCTTTGGTTCTTACCGGCGCAACAAGAATCTAATCCGACGATGTCTAACTAAATCTTTCTGTTGATATCAATGGACTCTATTGTTTGAAGGCAATATTGTTTCCGTACTTCATTTCTCAAATCCGAGAGAAGATACGATGCTATTGTCATAGTGGTTCAAACCTCTCCAATCCAGCTCTTTTTCTTCCGGCGAGACAAAGTTTTCATCCTCTCTAGTATCGATAAACCTTTAATCTTAATGATGTGTCTTTCTTTATTCATGATACATCATCTTGTCTTTTTCTTTCACAAGTGGTTCTATTCTTTTATCATGTTTCTTGAGAAAACCGGAGCTATGTCCATCCTATCCTTCTTGTCTCACGACAATCCTTCAACTCTTCTAACCGTTGTTTCTCAAGCAAAACGCAAGACTCACAACAAGTCTAGCAAGTTTTGCAAGGTGTAGTGGTCGCACCATTCAGTTCTTCATCATCTTGGGAACGCAAGGATCACCTTCGTTCCGAACACCCGCCTCTTCTTGTGTTGTTCTCTTTTTCCTAGGAATCTCGGGGCGAGATTCTTGTTTAGTGGGGGAGAGTTGTAGCATCCAAATTGTCTAACAATTGCAATGCTACTAGCCTAGTCTATATATATGCTACTTCCTATATATAATTGTTGCATCATAATTATATCATGCTCATGTCATCATGCCACCTTGCATTTGAGCATCCTATAAAACCCTTTTTGTTTTGGTTCTTCTCTCATATGCATTATTAATTTTATTTGCCTCTTGATATTGTATTTGGTTATTGATATATTGTTTAATGCCCAAGTTGAGTTGGGGGCATATCTTTTATTCAACTCCATCACCTTTCCTTGTCACCCCATCATTCCACCATTCCACCATATATGAGCATTGCAACTTATTTGGTTTTACCTCTAGCTCATGTGGGTTGGGATGGATCCAATTCTATTTCCACATGCTCTCATATTAGCATCATGATGTTTTCACATTAGTGATATGTGGAGCCACCTATGCATGCCTTGTGAGTGGAACCTCTTTCTAGCTCCCATATGGGTTGTTTTGGGGTTATTCTCATGTTGGGATATTTTTGGGCTTACTAAATACCTAGTGGCACATACACACTAGCATGTCCCATTTTTATTCAAACATGGTCATCCCCTTCTACTCCACATGGAGCATTCCTTTAATTCTTTTAGCTTGGCTTTACCCCATATTTTGGAATGCATATGTATAAATGCCATGAGATTTTATTTTGTTTTCACAAGATAAAACCTAGCATTTAATACTTATGCATGGGCCATGCAAGCAACCCATCTTTTCTCCTTTGTTTTTCTTTGGGTTTTGGGAGTGAGCTCTTTTCTTTGGTGAGCTTCCCTTTTCCTTTTACTCAATCCTCCTCATCTTGATCCTTGTTCTTTGCCTTGTGCATCAAGACCCTCACATGTGTATGCCATGCATGGTCATGTAAGATCCTTTCCATCTCCATCTTTGTCCTCCTTTGTTTATTTGGTTTTTGAGTGAATCATCCATCTCCCTCTCTACCACTCCTTTTGCTTGATCTAGTTTGTTCTTGCTTAAAAGCCACCACCACATCACCCTCTCTCTCTTTCCTCTTTCCTCATCAAAACCCTAAGCCACCTATCTCCTTATCTCTCTCACCCTCTCCTCTCACCATGCCGAGGTATCCCCTCTCCCTACCATGCTAGCCCCACCTGGCCCACCACCCCAGCCTCTCCTCTCTCTAACCTAGCTAACCCAAACCCTAACCCTAGCTAAACCTAACCCGAGGCCACCATCTAACCAACCCGAGCTAGCCCCTCTCTCTTCTCTCTCTCACGCCAGCCCCACCTTGCAGCCTCTCTGCCTCGCCCTGGTAGCCCTTGTCCCTGCCGTCCAGCCCGAGCACGTGAGAGGAGGTGGAGAAAAGGTGGCCGAGACCACCTTTTCCCTCTACCCGTGCCCACACGCCACCACCTCCCTCTCTCTCGCTTGCCCTCATCCACACGACTCCCCTGCCTCTCCCAGATCCGCCTAGAGCCCTGCCGCTCCTCTCCTCCCTCTCCACCGACGCTTACCCCTCTCTCGCTGGCCACCGTCTGCACCGTCGCCTACTCCTAGCCCCTGCTGTCGTGGTTGACATGGGAGTGGTCGAGGCGCTCGAGGACATTCCCCTGCTTCACCTCGAACGTGCCCATGAGGAGGAGAAGCCCTGGACCTGCCGCAGCACCGCGATGCCGACGAGAAACCCTAGCTCCGGGTGCGCCTGCAACGCCGTCGCCCCGCTGCTCCCCGAGCCGATCCAACCTCTCCGTTGAACTCACGGTGAGCTGACCCACCTACCTGACATCCTCTCCCTCGCCAACCCCCTCTGGTCTCGCCGTTCGTTTCAGCAAGCATGCTCAGGCGCCGTGGTCAGCTGCCCGGCTCGTCAGCCACAAAGACGCCTTACCTAGCGCCTGACCTCCCGACAACAACACCCGCCACCGACTGGTATCATCATACAAGGCTTGGCGCCAAGGGTTCGATTCCCGCCTGCGCCGCAGCACTGGCGTCTGCCTTATCCGCAGAGAAGAAGAATAGTAGCCGCCGCGTGTTTTGCACTTACCCACCCTTGCAGTTTTGTCTCAACCCGGAGTACCCCAGGCCCACCAGACAGCCCCGTGGCAATTTTGCAAAAAGGCTCCCGGGATTTGGTACTCCTCAACCCGCAGTCCCCGGATCCACCACGTGTCGCCCACCGGCTGGCCGTGCGCGCAGTGGACCCGCGAGGCCGCCAGCCCCACCCGTCAGTCGCATAGGCTAGATAAGCTCGCGGTGAGAAAAGTTCCGGCGCGCTGTTTTTCGCCCAGTCAGCAGTGGCCCTACCTGTCAGTGGCTATGGCTGGGACGGGCTGAGTAAGAAAAGTTTTTCCTGTGTCTGTTTTAATTAAACCTTTTCAAATTTGTTTTAAATTCAAATTCAAATCTGTTTTTAAATAACTTTTGAAATATAATTCCAAAACCAACATGTAATATATGTTTTTGAATCAGAAAAATGTGAGGAGTTCAAATATGCCCTCCAAAATATATTTTGAACACTTTATTTTTGAGTTGTTTAAAATTACAAATAAAATGCCCTTTGCCTTAATTAATTAATAACTTTTGGTTTATAACTCCGAATTTGACAAATAATATGTCTAAAATGATCAGCTCGACGAGACCTTTCTGTTTATGCATCTCTGATTTGCAGCATGCATCATATAAATATAAAGTATACAGCAACTTATTTGAGGATAAAAGGTGACTAAAAATCAATAAAAGGCTTTATTCTTGTATTCCACACCTCACCCATGCCATGCTACATTAATGCCATGCAAATTGTGCATCATTCATCATGGCATGGTTGTTTGCTTGTCGCATTTTATTCATATGCTTGTGCACTTTATTTATGTTGGCCCATGTTTGTTTGGTTCTTCTTCGAATAGACGCTGAGCAGGGGATATATCAAGAAACCCAGGAGCACTACCCAGATCCATCCCTCGCTTCAACTGAGCTGCCAGGCAAGCACTACCACATTCTTGCATACATATAGTACCTATTGCCTCTTTCTTATTCTTGCATCATTGAGTCGCGATTGCATTAAACTGAATCCCAAGTACTGCATAGCCTTTACTTTTAAACCCCACCGAAGCTTGTTCCTCCATCCCATGAGCCATTACTACAGGAGTTGTTTGAGCCATGCGGGTCGTAGAACAGCATGTGTAGGGTATGTGAGTGTCTGATGGATAACGAGGTACCTAAACAACTTAACCTAAGTAGTAATGGGATAACTAATGAAAGTGGCACCGGTGAGCAATATCTGCTATTTGGTTTTTCATGCTCACTTGTGTCCCGTAGGACCCCGAGTACTTGATTCCTGTTCCTTGAATATTCGCGCTATCCACATCCGGGAGGCTTATGAACCCCCCTGAGCCAGAGCTTGATTCATTCTTATTTCTTGGGGCCACAAAGTAGTTTGGGGCTTTATTACTATCCTGTACTTATGCCATGCTTTACTGCTTTATTTACGATTGTGCGAGGAGCACCTGTACTGTTTAGGATCGTGACACGTTTTCGCTGTATCGACAAGCCCACCACACTTTCGGTTCCCGAGCTTACAGCCGTCCACACAAACCTTGAGTCCGTCTCGAGCCGCCAACTTGCTATGGTAGCTTAATGGGGTGGCCTCAAATATTTCTGAATGCTGTGATCGATTTGTCGTGAATTCCTCGTTGGGTTTTGATTTTGTTTTTCCTAGGTTGATAGAGTGTGTGTTATTTGTGCACCCCTCGCAGGTAAAACTTTCTGAAAGCCGTGTCCGCGGTTATGGACGACTTGGAGCACAGTTTCTCGATCATAGACAAGTATAACTAAAGTACCGCTTTTAATTTGACTAAGTACCTGACTAGTAAATAGTGCAATTCTCATGGAATGCATAATAAAACTGCCAACGGATGGGGGGGGCTGTTCGTCCGCTTCCTCGTTGGTAAGCGAGGAGGAGGATGGATCTGTTAATATTACCGTTATAACTGTTGATATTAATTCACGGACATCCGTCTATCTTTGGTTAGGCGGATGGTTAGCGAGTATCCCTAGAATTGTTAGGTATTATCTTTTGCTGCAATTGCGTCACCCCAGGTTGTGTCCCCTTTAGAGGCATAAAGACTTGCTGAGTACCCCTAGGGTCTCACACGATAAATTGTTTGATTCAGATGAACAGGTAAACTCGCAAGATGGATACTGGGTGGAGGAGACGGACGATGTTGGCAACGATCATTTGGTGTAGAGATTCCGGGAACGGGGATCCGTGAGATCTATGGGCGGGATGTGTTTATTTATGGGGCATCTTATGCCGATTTGCTTCTTATCCGTACTCGGATCTTGTTTTCCGCTCACCGATACTGATGTTTGATGTATGAGGAGATATCCTAAACTATTATATCTATCTAGGATATTTGGATCTTGCCGTAGGGCGTTGCAATATTTCTATTTCTTTTAGATGGAATGGCTCTGAGGACTGTTGTATGGTGGCTTGCATACATAGTCATTTGTGTATGTAGTTGATCCCTTCGCCTGCCGACACGCTTGCTTCTTGTCCCGATGTTTGGAAATGGTTAGGACGGCCGAAAGGTCTACCTGTGAGTGGCATTTGGCCCCACCGTACTATTTTAACCATTTCCGCTCATCCGGGCTTGTAACTAAGAGCGTAATTCACCGAGGTAGTTACAACAGAGACCACACATGGATCCACCAGTGTCATTGCATGTGTGTTCTTTATAGTAACAACAACCAGAGTCATTGAAATGTGTGTTCTTTTCACATACCACCTATGGATCCACCAGTGTCATTACATGTGTGCTCTTTTCACTAACAACAACCAGAGTCATTGCATGTGTGGTCTTTTCACAATCCACCCATGGATCCACTAGTGTCATTGCGTGTGTGTTCTTTTTAGTAACAACAACCAGAGTCATTGTAATGTGTGTTCTTTTCACATACCACCTATGGATCCACCAGTGCCATTGCATGTGTGTTCTTTTCACTAACAACAACCAGAGTCATTCCATGTGTGTTCTTTTCACATACCACATATGGATCCACCAATGTCATTGAAATGTGTGTTCTCTACAGAGACCACACATGGATCCACTAGTGTCATTGCATGTGTGTTATTTTTAGTAACAACAACCAGAGTCATTGAAATGTGTGTTCTTTTCACATACCACCTATGGATCCACCAGTGTCATTGCATGTGTGTTCTTTTCACTAACAACAACCAGAGTCATTCCATGTGTGTTCTTTTCACATACCACATATGGATCCACCAATGTCATTGAAATGTGTTTTCTCTACAGAGACCACACATGGATCCACCAGTGTCATTGCATGTGTGTTCTTTTTAGTAACAACAACCAGAGTCATTGAAATGTGTGTTATTTTCACATACCACCTATGGATCCACCAGTTTCATTGCATGTGTGTTCTTTTCACTAACAACAACCAGAGTCATTGCATGTGTGTTGTTTTCACATACCACCAGTGTCATTGCATGTGTGCTCTTTTCACTAACAACAACTAGAGTCATTGCATGTGTGGTCTTTTCACAATCCACCCATGGATCCACTAGTGGCATTGCATGTGTGCTCTTTTTAGTAACAACAACCAGAGTCATTGAAATGTGTGTTCTTTTCACATACCACCTATGGATCCACCAGTGTCATTACATGTGTGTTCTTTTCACTAACAACAACCAGAGTCATTGCATGTGTGGTCTTTTCACAATCCACCCATGGATCCACTAGTGTCATTGCGTGTGTGTTCTTTTTAGTAACCACAACCAGAGTCATTGTAATGTGTGTTCTTTTCACATACCACCTATGGATCCACCAGTGTCATTGCATGTGTGTTCTTTTCACTAACAACAACCAGAGTCATTCCATGTGTGTTCTTTTCACATACCACATATGGATCCACCAATGTCATTGAAATGTGTGTTCTCTACAGAGACCACACATGGAACCACTAGTGTCATTGCATGTGTGTTCTTTTTAGTCACAACAACTAGAGTCATTGAAATGTGTGTTCTTTCCACATACCACCTATGGATCCACCAGTGTCATTGCATGTGTGTTCTTTTCACTAACAACAACCAGAGTCATTCCATGTGTGTTCTTTTCACATACCACATATGGATCCACCAATGTCATTGAAATGTGTTTTCTCTACAGAGACCACACATGGATCCACCAGTGTCATTGCATGTGTGTTCTTTTTAGTAACAACAACCAGAGTCATTGAAATGTGTGTTATTTTCACATACCACCTATGGATCCACCAGTTTCATTGCATGTGTGTTCTTTTCACTAACAACAACCAGAGTCATTGCATGTGTGTTGTTTTCACATACCACCAGTGTCATTGCATGTGTGCTCTTTTCACTAACAACAACTAGAGTCATTGCATGTGTGGTCTTTTCACAATCCACCCATGGATCCACTAGTGGCATTGCATGTGTGCTCTTTTTAGTAACAACAACCAGAGTCATTGAAATGTGTGTTCTTTTCACATACCACCTATGGATCCACCAGTGTCATTACATGTGTGTTCTTTTCACTAACAACAACCAGAGTCATTGCATGTGTGGTCTTTTCACAATCCACCCATGGATCCACTAGTGTCATTGCGTGTGTGTTCTTTTTAGTAACCACAACCAGAGTCATTGTAATGTGTGTTCTTTTCACATACCACCTATGGATCCACCAGTGTCATTGCATGTGTGTTCTTTTCACTAACAACAACCAGAGTCATTCCATGTGTGTTCTTTTCACATACCACATATGGATCCACCAATGTCATTGAAATGTGTGTTCTCTACAGAGACCACACATGGAACCACTAGTGTCATTGCATGTGTGTTCTTTTTAGTAACAACAACTAGAGTCATTGAAATGTGTGTTCTTTCCACATACCACCTATGGATCCACCAGTGTCATTGCATGTGTGTTCTTTTCACTAACAACAACCAGAGTCATTCCATGTGTGTTCTTTTCACATACCACATATGGATCCACCAATGTCATTGAAATGTGTTTTCTCTACAGAGACCACACATGGATCCACCAGTGTCATTGCATGTGTGTTCTTTTTAGTAACAACAACCAGAGTCATTGAAATGTGTGTTATTTTCACATACCACCTATGGATCCACCAGTTTCATTGCATGTGTGTTCTTTTCACTAACAACAACCAGAGTCATTGCATGTGTGTTGTTTTCACATACCACCAGTGTCATTGCATGTGTGCTCTTTTCACTAACAACAACTAGAGTCATTGCATGTGTGGTCTTTTCACAATCCACCCATGGATCCACTAGTGGCATTGCATGTGTGCTCTTTTTAGTAACAACAACCAGAGTCATTGAAATGTGTGTTCTTTTCATATACCACCTATGGATCCACCAGTGTCATTGCATGTGTGTTCTTTTCACTAACAACAACCAGAGTCATTCCATGTGTGTTCTTTTCACATACCACATATGGATCCACCAATGTCATTGAAATGTGTGTTCTCTACAGAGACCACACATGGATCCACCAGTGTCATTGCATGTGTGTACTTTTAGTAACAACAACTAGAGTTATTGAAATGTGTGTTCTTTTCACATATCACCTATGGATCCACCAGTGTCATTGCATGTGTGTTCTTTTCACTAACAACAACCAGAGTCATTGCATGTGTGCTCTTTTCACAATCCACCCATGGATCCACCAGTGTCATTGCATGTGTGTTCTTTTTAGTAACAACAACCAGAGTCATTGAAATGTGTGTTATTTTCGCATACCACCTATGGATCCACCAGTGTCATTGCATGCGTGTTCTTTTCACTAACAACAACCAGAGTCATTGCATGTGTGTTCTTTTCACATACCACATATGGATCCACCAATCTCATTGAAATCTGTGTTCTCTATAGAGACCACACATGAATCCACCAGTGTCATTGCATGTGTGTTCTTTTTAGTAACAACAACCAGAGTCATTGAAATGTGTGTTCTTTTCATATACCACCTATGGATCCATGAGTGTCATTGCATGTGTGTTCTTCTCAGAAACAACAACCAGAGTCATTGCATGTGTGCTCTTTTCACAATCCACATATGGTTCCACCAGTGTCATTGCATGTATGTTCTTTTCACAATCCACCCATGGATCCACCGGTGTCATTTCATGTGTGTTCCTTTCACTAATAACAACTGGTGTCATTGCATGTGTGTTCTTTTCACATACCACATATGGATCCACCAGAGTCATTGAAATGTGTGGTCTTTTCACAATCCACCCATGGATCGACCAGTGTCATTGCATGTGTGTTCTTTTTATTAACAACAACCAGAGTCATTGAAATGTGTGTGCTTCTCACATACCACCTATGGATCCACCAGTGTCATTACATGTGTGTTCATTTCACTAACAACAACCAGAGTCATTGCATGTGTGTTCTTTTCACATACAACAACCAGAGTCATTGCATGTGTGTTCTTTTCACATACCACATATGGATCCACCAGTGTCATTACATATGTGCTCTTTTCACAATCCACCCATGGATCCACCAGTGTCATTGCATGTGTGTTCTTTTTAGTAACAACAACCAGAGTCATTTTGCATGTGTGTTCTTTTCACATACCACCTATGGATCCACAAGTGTCATTGCATGTGTGTTCTTTTCACTAACAACAACCAGAGTCATTGCATGTGTGTTCTTTTCACATACCACATATGGATCTACCAGTGTCACTGAAATGTGTGTTCTCTATAGAGACCACACATGGATCCACCGGTGTCATTGCATGTATGTTCTTTTCACTAACAACAACTGGAGTCATTGCATGTGTGTTCTGTTCACATACCACATATGGATCCACCGGTTTCATTGCATGTGTGTTCTTTTTAGTAACAACAACCAGAGTCATTGAAATGTGTTATCTTTTCACGTACCACCTATGGATCCACCAGTGTCATTGCATGTGTGTTAATTTCACTAACAACAACCAGAGTCATTCAAATGTGTGTTCTTTTCACATATCACCTATGGATCCACCAGTGTCATTGCATGTGTGTTCATTTCACTAACAACAACCAGAGTCATTGAAATGTGTGTTCTTTTCACATATCACCTATGGATCCACCAGTGTCATTGCATGTGTGTTCTTTTCACTAACAACAAGCAGAGTCATTGCATGTGTGCTCTTTTCACAATCCACCCATGGATCCACCAGTGTCATTGCATGTGTGTTCTTTTTACTAACAACAACCAGAGTCATTGAAATGTGTGATATTTTCACATACCACCTATGGACCCACCAGTGTCATTGCATATGTGTTCTTTTCACTAACAACAACCAGAGTCATTGCATGTGTGTTCTTTTCACATACCACATATGGATCCACCCATGTCAGTGAAATTTGTGTTCTCTATAGAGACCACACATGGATCCACCAGTGTCATTGCATGTGTGTTCTTTTTAGTAACAACAACCAGAGTCATTGAAATGTGTGTTCTTTTCATATACCACCTATGGATCCACGAGTGTCATTGCATGTGTGTTCTTTTCAGTAACAACAACCAGAGTCATTGCATGTGTGCTCTTTTCACAATCCACATATGGTTCCACCAGTGTCATTGCATGTATGTTCTTTTCACAATCCACCCATGGATCCACCGGTGTCATTGCATGTGTGTTCCTTTCACTAATAACAACTGGTGTCATTGCATGTGTGTTCTTTTCACATACCACATATGGATCCACCAAAGTCATTGAAATGTGTGCTCTTTTCACAGTCCACCCATGGATCCACCAGTGTCATTGCATGTGCGTTCTTTTTATTAACAACAACCAGAGACATTGAAATGTGTGTTCTTCTCACATACCACCTATGGATCCACCAGTGTCATTGCATGTGTGTTCATTTCACTAACAACAACCAGAGTCATTGCATGTGTGTTCTTTTCACATACAACAACCAGAGTCATTGCATGTGTGTTCTTTTCACATACCACATATGGATCCACCAGTGTCATTACATGTGTGCTCTTTTCACAATCCACCCATGGATCCACCAGTGTCATTGCATGTGTGTTCTTTTTAGTAACAACAACCAAAGTCATTTTGAATGTGTGTTCTTTTCACATACCACCTATGGATCCACCAGTGTCATTGTATGTGTGTTCTTTTCACTAACAATAACCAGAGTCATTGCATGTGTGTTCTTTTCACATACCACATATGGATCTACCAGTGTCACTGAAATGTGTGTTCTCTATAGAGACCACACATGGATCCACCGGTGTCATTGCATGTATGTTCTTTTCACTAACAACAACTGGAGTCATTGCATGTGTGTTCTTTTCACATACCACATATGGATCCACCGGTTTCATTGCATGTGTGTTCTTTTTAGTAACAACAACCAGAGTCATTGAAATGTGTTATCTTTTCACATACCACCTATGGATCCACCAGTGTCATTGCATGTGTGTTCTTTTCACTAACAACAACTAGAGTCATTGCATGTGTGCTCTTTTCACAATCCACATATGGTTCCACCAGTGTCATTGCATGTATGTTCTTTTCACAATCTACCCATGGATCCACCAGTGTCATTGCATGTGTTCTTTTCACTAACAACAACTGGAGTCATTGCATGTGTGTTCTTTTCACATACCACATATGGATCCACCAGAGTCATTGAAATGTGTGCTCTTTTCACAATCCACCCATGGATCCACCAGTGTCATTGCATGTGTGTTCTTTTTAGTAACGACAACCAGAGTCATTTTGCGTGTGTGTTCTTTTCACATACCACCTATGGATCCACGAGTATCATTGCATGTGTGTTCATTTCACTAACAACAACCAGAGTCATTGCATGTCTGTTGTTTTCACATACAACAACCAGAGTCATTGCATGTATGTGCCTTTCACATACCACCTATGGATCCACCAGTGTCATTGCATGGGTGTTCATTTCACTAACAACAACCAGAGTCATTGTATGTGTGTTCTTTTCACATACAACAACCAGAGTCATTGCATGTGTGTTCTTTTCACATACCACCTATGGATCCACCAGTGTCATTGCATGTGTGTTCTTTTCACTAACAACAACCAGAGTCATTGCATGTGTGTTGTTTTCACATACCACATATGGATCCACCTGTTTCATTGCATGTGTGTTCTTTTTAACAACAACCAGAGTCATTGAAATGTGTTATCTTTTCACATACCACCTATGGATGCACCAGTGTCATTGCATGTGTGTTCTTTTCACTAACAACAACCAGAGTCATTGCATGTGTGCTCTTTTCACAATCCACATATGGTTCCACCAATGTCATTGAAATGTGTGTTCTCTACAGAGACCACACATGGATCCACCAGTGTTATTGCATGTGTGTTCTTTTTAGTAACAACAACCAGAGTCATTGAAATGTGTGTTCTTTTCACATACCACCTATGGATCCACCAGTGTCATTACATGTGTGCTCTTTTCACTAACAACAACCAGAGTCATTGCATGTGTGGTCTTTTCACAACCACCCATGGATCCACTAGTGTCATTGCATGTGTGTTCTTTTTAGTAACAACAACCAGAGTCATTGAAATGTGTGTTCTTTGCACATACCACCTATGGATCCACCAGTGTCATTGCATGTGTGTTCTTTTCACTAACAACAACCAGAGTCATTCCATGTGTGTTCTTTTCACATACCAGATATGGATCCACCAATGTCATTGAAATGTGTGTTCTCTACAGAGACCACACATGGATCCACCAGTGTCATTGCATGTGTGTTCTTTTTAGTAACAACAACCAGAGATATTGAAATGTTTGTTCTTTTCACATATCACCTATGGATCCACCAGTGTCATTGCATGTGTGTTCTTTTCACTAACAACAACCAGAGTCATTGCATGTGTGCTCTTTTCACAATCCACCCATGGATCCACCAGTGTCATTGCATGTGTGTTCTTTTTAGTAACAACAACCAGAGTCATTGAAATGTTTGTTATTTTCACATACCACCTATGGATCCACCAGTGTCATTGCATGTGTGTTCTTTTCACTAACAACAACCAGAGTCATTGCATGTGTGTTGTTTTCACATACCACCAGTGTCATTGCATGTGTGCTCTTTTCACTAACAACAACTAGAGTCATTGCATGTGTGGTCTTTTCACAATCCACCCATGGATCCACTAGTGGCATTGCATGTGTGTTCTTTTTAGTAACAACAACCAGAGTCATTGAAATGTGTGTTCTTTTCACATACCACCTATGGATCCACCAGTGTCATTGCATGTGTGTTCTTTTCACTAACAACAACCAGAGTCATTCCATGTGTGTTCTTTTCACATACCACATATGGATCCACCAATGTCATTGAAATGTGTGTTCTCTACAGAGACCACACATGAATCCACCAGTGTCATTGCATCTGTGTACTTTTAGTAACAACAACTAGAGTTATTGAAATGTGTGTTCTTTTCACATATCACCTATGGATCCACCAGTGTCATTGCATGTGTGTTCTTTTCACTAACAACAACCAGAGTCATTGCATGTGTGCTCTTTTCACAATCCACCCATGGATCCACCAGTTTCATTGCATGTGTGTTCTTTTTAGTAACAACAACCAGAGTCATTGAAATGTGTGTTATTTTCGCATACCACCTATGGATCCACTAGTGTCATTGCATGTGTGTTCTTTTCACTAACAACAACCAGAGTCATTGCATGTGTGTTCTTTTCACATACCACATATGGATCCACCAATGTCATTGAAATTTGTGTTCTTTATAGAGACCACACATGGATCCACCAGTGTCATTGCATGTGTGTTCTTTTTAGTAACAACAACCAGAGTCATTGAAATGTGTGTTCTTTTCATATACCACCTATGGATCCATGAGTGTCATTGCATGTGTGTTCTTCTCAGAAACAACAACCAGAGTCATTGCATGTGTGCTCTTTTCACAATCCACATATGGTTCCACCAGTGTCATTGCATGTATGTTCTTTTCACAATCCACCCATGGATCCACCGGTGTCATTGCATGTGTGTTCCTTTCACTAATAACAACTGGTGTCATTGCATGTGTGTTCTTTTCACATACCACATATGGATCCACCAGAGTCTTTGAAATGTGTGGTCTTTTCACAATCCACCCATGGATCCACCAGTGTCATTGCATGTGTGTTCTTTTTATTAACAACAACCAGAGTCATTGAAATGTGTGTACTTCTCACATACCACCTATGGATCCACCAGTGTCATTACATGTGTGTTCATTTCACTAACAACAACCAGAGTCATTGCATGTGTGTTCTTTTCACATACAACAACCAGAGTCATTGCATGTGTGTTCTTTTCACATACCACATATGGATCCACCAGTGTCATTACATATGTGCTCTTTTCACAATCCACCCATGGATCCACCAGTGTCATTGCATGTGTTTTCTTTTTAGTAACAACAACCAGAGTCATTTTGCATGTGTGTTCTTTTCACATACCACCTATGGATCCACAAGTGTCATTGCATGTGTGTTCTTTTCACTAACAACAACCAGAGTCATTGCATGTGTGTTCTTTTCACATACCACATATGGATCTACCAGTGTCACTGAAATGTGTGTTCTCTATAGAGACCACACATGGATCCACCGGTGTCATTGCATGTATGTTCTTTTCACTAACAACAACTGGAGTCATTGCATGTGTGTTCTGTTCATATACCACATATGGATCCACCGGTTTCATTGCATGTGTGTTCTTTTTAGTAACAACAACCAGAGTCATTGAAATGTGTTATCTTTTCACGTACCACCTATGGATCCACCAGTGTCATTGCATGTGTGTTAATTTCACTAACAACAACCAGAGTCATTGAAATGTGTGTTCTTTTCACATATCACCTATGGATCCACCAGTGTCATTGCATGTGTGTTCATTTCACTAACAACAACCAGAGTCATTGAAACGTGTGTTCTTTTCACATATCACCTATGGATCCACCAGTGTCATTGCATGTGTGTTCTTTTCACTAACAACAAGCAGAGTCATTGCATGTGTGCTCTTTTCACAATCCACCCATGGATCCACCAGTGTCATTGCATGTGTTTTCTTTTTAGTAACAACAACCAGAGTCATTGAAATGTGTGTTATTTTCACATACCACCTATGGACCCACAAGTGTCATTGCATGTGTGTTCTTTTCACTAACAACAACCAGAGTCATTGCATGTGTGTTCTTTTCACATACCACATATGGATCCACCCATGTCATTGAAATTTGTGTTCTCTATAGAGACCACACATGGATCCACCAGTGTCATTGCATGTGTGTTCTTTTTAGTAACAACAACCAGAGTCATTGAAATGTGTGTTCTTTTCATATACCACCTATGGATCCACGAGTGTCATTGCATGTGTGTTCTTTTCAGTAACAACAACCAAAGTCATTGCATGTGTGCTCTTTTCACAATCCACATATGGTTCCACCAGTGTCATTGCATGTATGTTCTTTTCACAATCCACCCATGGATCCACTGGTGTCATTTCATGTGTGTTCCTTTCACTAATAACAACTGGTGTCATTGCATGTGTGTTCTTTTCACATACCACATATGGATCCACCAAAGTCATTGAAATGTGTGCTCTTTTCACAGTCCACCCATGGATCCACCAGTGTCATTGCATGTGCGTTCTTTTTATTAACAACAACCAGAGACATTGAAATGTGTGTTCTTCTCACATACCACCTATGGATCCACCAGTGTCATTGCATGTGTGTTCATTTCACTAACAACAACCAGAGTCATTGCATGTGTGTTCTTTTCACATACAACAACCAGAGTCATTGCATGTGTGTTCTTTTCACATACCACATATGGATCCACCAGTGTCATTACATGTGTGCTCTTTTCACAATCCACCCATGGATCCACCACTGCCATTGCATGTGTGTTCTTTTTAGTAACAACAACCAGAGTCATTTTGCATGCGTGTTCTTTTCACATACCACCTATGGATCCACCAGTGTCATTGCATGTGTGTTCTTTTCACTAACAACAACCAGAGTCATTGCATGTGTGTTCTTTTCACATACCACATATGGATCTACCAGTGTCACTGAAATGTGTGTTCTATAGAGACCTGCATGGATCCACCGGTGTCATTGCATGTATGTTCTTTTCACTAACAACAACTGGAGTCATTGCATGTGTGTTCTTTTCACATACCACATATGGATCCACCGGTTTCATTGCATGTGTGTTCTTTTTTGTAACAACAACTAGAGTCATTGAAATGTGTTATCTTTTCACGAACCACCTATGGATCCACCAGTCTCATTGCATGTGTGTTCATTTCACTAACAACAACCAGAGTCATTGAAATGTGTGTTCTTTTCACATATCACCTATGGATCCACCAGTGTCATTGCATGTGTGTTATTTTCACTAACAACAAGCAGAGTCATTGCATGTGTGCTCTTTTCACAATCCACCCATGGATCCACCAGTGTCATTCCATGTGTGTTCTTTTTAGTAACAACAACCAGAGTCATTGAAATGTGTGTTACTTTCACATACCACCTATGGATCCACCAGTGTCATTGCATGTGTGTTATTTTCACTAACAACAACCAGAGTCATTGCATGTGTGTTCTTTTCACATACCACATATGGATCCACCAATGTCATTGAAATCTTTGTTCTCTATAGAGACCACACATGGATCCACCAGTGTCATTGCATGTGTGTTCTTTTTAGTAACAACAACCAGAGTCATTGAAATGTGTGTTCTTTTCATATACCACCTATGGATCCACCAGTGTCATTGCATGTGTGTTCTTTTCAGTAACAACAACCAGAGTCATTGCATGTGTGCTCTTTTCGCAATCCACATATGGTTCCACCAGTGTCATTGCATGTATGTTCTTTTCACAATCCACCCATGGATCCACCGGTGTCATTGCATGTGTGTTCCTTTCACTAATAACAACAGGTGTCATTGCATGTGTGTTCTTTTCACATACCACATATGGATCCACCAGAGTCATTGAAATGTGTGCTCTTTTCACAATCCACCCATGGATCCACCAGTTTCATTGCATGTGTGTTCTTTTTATTAACAACCAGAGTCATTGAAATGTGTGTTCTTCTCACATACCACCTATGGATCCACCAGTGTCATTGCTTGTGTGTTCATTTCACTAACAACAACCAGAGTCATTGCATGTGTGTTCTTTTCACATACAACAACCAGAGTCATTGCATGTGTGTTCTTTTCACATACCACATATGGATCCACCAGTGTCATTACATGTGTGCTCTTTTCACAATCCACCCATGGATCCACCACTGTCATTGCATGTGTGTTCTTTTTAGTAACAACAACCAAAGTCATTTTGCATGTGTGTTCTTTTCACATACCACCTATGGATCCACCAGTGTCATTGTATGTGTGTTCTTTTCACTAACAACAACCAGAGTCATTGCATGTGTGTTCTTTTCACATACTACATATGGATCTACCAGTGTCACTGAAATGTGTGTTCTCTATAGAGACCACACATGGATCCACCGGTGTCATTGCATGTATGTTCTTTTCACTAACAACAACTGGAGTCATTGCATGTGTGTTCTTTTCACATACCACATATGGATCCACCGGTTTCATTGCATGTGTGTTCTTTTTAGTAACAACAACCAGAGTCATTGAAATGTGTTATCTTTTCACATACCACCTATGGATCCACCAGTGTCATTGCATGTGTGTTCTTTTCACTAACAACAACTAGAGTCATTGCATGTGTGCTCTTTTCACAATCCACATATGGTTCCACCAGTGTCATTGCATGTATGTTCTTTTCACAATCTACCCATGGATCCACCAGTGTCATTGCATGTGTGTTCTTTTCACTAACAACAACTGGAGTCATTGCATGTGTGTTCTTTTCACATACCACATATGGATCCACCAGAGTCATTGAAATGTGTGCTCTTTTCACAATCCACCCATGGATCCACCAGTGTCATTGCATGTGTGTTCTTTTTAGTAACGACAACCAGAGTCATTTTGCGTGTGTGTTCTTTTCACATACCACCTATGGATCCACGAGTATCATTGCATGTGTGTTCATTTCACTAACAACAACCAGAGTCATTGCATGTCTGTTCTTTTCACATACAACAACCAGAGTCATTGCATGTATGTTCCTTTCACATACCACCTATGGATCCACCAGTGTCATTGCATGGGTGTTCATTTCACTAACAACAACCAGAGTCATTGTATGTGTGTTCTTTTCACATACAACAACCAGAGTCATTGCATGTGTGTTCTTTTCACATACCACCTATGGATCCACCAGTGCATTGCATGTGTGTTCTTTTCACTAACAACAACCAGAGTCATTGCATGTGTGTTGTTTTCACATACCACATATGGATCCACCTGTTTCATTGCATGTGTGTTCTTTTTAACAACAACCAGAGTCATTGAAATGTGTTATCTTTTCACATACCACCTATGGATGCACCAGTGTCATTGCATGTGTGTTCTTTTCACATACCACATATGGATCCACCAGTGTCATGGAAATGTGTGTTCTCTATAGAGACCACACATGGATCCACTGGTGTCATTGCATATGTGTTCTTTTCACTAACAACAACCAGAGTCATTGCATGTGTGCTCTTTTCACATACCACATATGGATCCACCAATGTCATTGAAATCTGTGTTCTCTATAGAGACCACACATGGATCCACCAGTGTCATTGCATGTGTGTTCTTTTTAGTAACAACAACCAGAGTCATTGAAATGTGTGTTCTTTTCATATACCACCTATGGATCCATGAGTGTCATTGCATGTGTGTTCTTTTCAGTAACAACAACCAGAGTCATTGCATGTGTGCTGTTTTCACAATCCACATATGGTTCCACCAATGTCATTGAAATGTGTGTTCTCTACAGAGACCACACATGGATCCACCAGTGTTATTGCATGTGTGTTCTTTTTAGTAACAACAACCAGAGTCATTGAAATGTGTGTTCTTTTCACATACCACCTATGGATCCACCGGTGTCATTACATGTGTGCTCTTTTCACTAACAACAACCAGAGTCATTGCATGTGTGGTATTTCACAACCACCCATGGATCCACTAGTGTCAGTGCATGTGTGTTCTTTTTAGTAACAACAACCAGAGTCATTGAAATGTGTGTTCTTTGCACATACCACCTATGGATCCACCAGTGTCATTGCATGTGTGTTCTTTTCACTAACAACAACCAGAGTCATTCCATGTGTGTTCTTTTCACATACCAGATATGGATCCACCAATGTCATTGAAATGTGTGTTCTCTACAGAGACCACACATGGATCCACCAGTGTCATTGCATGTGTGTTCTTTTTAGTAACAACAACCAGAGATATTGAAATGTTTGTTCTTTTCACATATCACCTATGGATCCACCAGTGTCATTGCATGTGTGTTATTTTCACTAACAACAACCAGAGTCATTGCATGTGTGCTCTTTTCACAATCCACCCATGGATCCACCAGTGTCATTGCATGTGTGTTCTTTTTAGTAACAACAACCAGAGTCATTGAAATGTGTGTTATTTTCACATACCACCTATGGATCCACCAGTGTCATTGCATGTGTATTCTTTTCACTAACAACAACCAGAGTCATTGCATGTGTGTTCTTTTCACATACCACATATGGATCCACCAATGTCATTGAAATCTGTGTTCTCTATAGAGACCACACATGGATCCACCAGTGTCATTGCATGTGTGTTCTTTTCAGTAACAACAACCAGAGTCATTGAAATGTGTGTTCTTTTCATATACCACCTATGGATCCATGAGTGTCATTGCATGTGTGTTCTTTTCAGTAACAACAACCAGAGTCATTGCATGTGTGCTGTTTTCACAATCCACATATGGTTCCACCAGTGTCATTGCATGTATGTTCTTTTCACAATCCACCCATGGATCCACCGGTGTCATTGCATGTGTGTTCCTTTCACTAATAACAACTGGAGTCATTGCATGTGTTTTCTTTTCACATACCACATATGAATCCACCAGAGTCATTGAAATGTGTGCTCTTTTCACAATCCACCCATGGATCCACCAGTGTCATTGCATGTGTGTTCTTTTTATTAACAACAACCAAAGTCATTGAAATGTGTGTTCTTCTCACATACCACCTATGGATCCACCAGTGTCATTGCATGTGTGTTCATTTCACTAACAACAACCAGAGTCATTGCATGTGTGATCTTTTCACATACAAAACCAGAGTCATTGCATGTGTGTTCTTTTCACATACCACATATGGATCCACCAGTGTCATTACATGTGTGCTCTTTTCACAATCCACCCATGGATCCACCAGTGTCATTGCATGTGTGTTCTTTTTAGTAACAACAACCAAAGTCATTTTGCATGTGTGTTCTTTTCACATACCACCTATGGATCCACCAGTGTCATTCCATGTGTGTTCTTTTCACTAACATAAACCAGAGTCATTGCATGTGTGTTCTGTTCACATACCACCTATGGATCCACCAGTGTCATTGCATGTGTGTTCTTTTCACTAACAACAACCAGAGTCATTGCATGTGTGTTGTTTTCACATACCACATATGGATCCACCTGTTTCATTGCATGTGTGTTCTTTTTAACAACAACCAGAGTCATTGAAATATGTTATCTTTTCACATACCACCTATGGATGCACCAGTGTCATTGCATGTGTGTTCTTTTCACTAACAACAACCAGAGTCATTGCATGTGTGTTCTTTTCACATACAAAACCAGAGTCATTGCATGTGTGTTCTTTTCACATACCACATATGGATCCACCAGTGTCATTACATGTGTGCTCTTTTCACAATCCACCCATGGATCCACCAGTGTCATTGCATGTGTGTTCTTTTTAGTAACAACAACCAGAGTCATTTTGCATGTGTGTTCTTTTCACATACCACCTATGGATCCACCAGTCTCATTCCATGTGTGTTCTTTTCACTAACATAAACCAGAGTCATTGCATGTGTGTTCTTTTCACATACCAGATATGGATCCACCAATGTCATTGAAATGTGTGTTCTCTACAGAGACCACACATGGATCCACCAGTGTCATTGCATGTGTGTTCTTTTTAGTAACAACAACCAGAGATATTGAAATGTTTGTTCTTTTCACATATCACCTATGGATCCACCAGTGTCATTGCATGTGTGTTCTTTTCACTAACAACAACCAGAGTCATTGCATGTGTGCTCTTTTCACAATCCACCCATGGATCCACCAGTGTCATTGCATGTGTGTTCTTTTTAGTAACAACAACCAGAGTCATTGAAATGTGTGTTATTTTCACATACCACCTATGGATCCACCAGTGTCATTGCATGTGTGTTCTTTTCACTAACAACAACCAGAGTCATTGCATGTGTGTTCTTTTCACATACCACATATAGATCCACCAATGTCATTGAAATCTGTGTTCTCTATAGAGACCACACATGGATCCACCAGTGTCATTGCATGTGTGTTCTTTTCAGTAACAACAACCAGAGTCATTGAAATGTGTGTTCTTTTCATATACCACCTATGGATCCATGAGTGTCATTGCATGTGTGTTCTTTTCAGTAACAACAACCAGAGTCATTGCATGTGTGCTGTTTTCACAATCCACATATGGTTCCACCAGTGTCATTGCATGTATGTTCTTTTCACAATCCACCCATGGATCCACCGGTGTCATTGCATGTGTGTTCCTTTCACTAATAACAACTGGAGTCATTGCATGTGTTTTCTTTTCACATACCACATATGAATCCACCAGAGTCATTGAAATGTGTGCTCTTTTCACAATCCACCCATGGATCCACCAGTGTCATTGCATGTGTGTTCTTTTTATTAACAACAACCAAAGTCATTGAAATGTGTGTTCTTCTCACATACCACCTATGGATCCACCAGTGTCATTGCATGTGTGTTCATTTCACTAACAACAACCAGAGTCATTGCATGTGTGATCTTTTCACATACAAAACCAGAGTCATTGCATGTGTGTTCTTTTCACATACCACATATGGATCCACCAGTGTCATTACATGTGTGCTCTTTTCACAATCCACCCATGGATCCACCAGTGTCATTGCATGTGTGTTCTTTTTAGTAACAACAACCAAAGTCATTTTGCATGTGTGTTCTTTTCAGATACCACCTATGGATCCACCAGTGTCATTCCATGTGTGTTCTTTTCACTAACATAAACCAGAGTCATTGCATGTGTGTTCTGTTCACATACCACCTATGGATCCACCAGTGTCATTGCATGTGTGTTCTTTTCACTAACAACAACCAGAGTCATTGCATGTGTGTTGTTTTCACATACCACATATGGATCCACCTGTTTCATTGCATGTGTGTTCTTTTTAACAACAACCAGAGTCATTGAAATATGTTATCTTTTCACATACCACCTATGGATGCACCAGTGTCATTGCATGTGTGTTCTTTTCAATAACAACAACCAGAGTCATTGCATGTGTGTTCTTTTCACATACAAAACCAGAGTCATTGCATGTGTGTTCTTTTCACATACCACATATGGATCCACCAGTGTCATTACATGTGTGCTCTTTTCACAATCCACCCATGGATCCACCAGTGTCATTGCATGTGTGTTCTTTTTAGTAACAACAACCAGAGTCATTTTGCATGTGTGTTCTTTTCACATACCACCTATGGATCCACCAGTGTCATTCCATGTGTGTTCTTTTCACTAACATAAACCAGAGTCATTGCATGTGTGTTCTGTTCACATACCACCTATGGATCCACCAGTGTCATTGCATGTGTGTTCTTTTCACTAACAACAACCAGAGTCATTGCATGTGTGTTGTTTTCACATACCACATATGGATCCACCTGTTTCATTGCATGTGTGTTCTTTTTAACAACAACCAGAGTCATTGAAATATGTTATATTTTCACATACCACCTATGGATGCACCAGTGTCATTGCATGTGTGTTCTTTTCACTAACAACAACCAGAGTCATTGCATGTGTGCTCTTTTCACAATCCACATATGGTTCCACCAATGTCATTGAAATGTGTGTTCTCTACAGAGACCACACATGGATCCACCAGTGTCATTGCATGTGTGTTCTTTTTAGTAACAACAACCAGAGTCATTGAAATGTGTGTTATTTTCACATACCACCTATGGATCCACCAGTGTCATTACATGTGTTCTCTTTTCACTAACAACAACCAGAGTCATTCCATGTGTGGTCTTTTCACAACCACCCATGGATCCACTAGTGTCATTGCATGTGTGTTCTTTTTAGTAACAACAACCAGAGTCATTGAAATGTGTGTTCTTTGCACATACCACCTATGGATCCACCAGTGTCATTGCATGTGTGTTCTTTTCACTAACAACAACCAGAGTCATTCCATGTGTGTTCTTTTCACATACCACATATGGATCCACCAATGTCATTGAAATGTGTGTTCTCTACAGAGACCACACATGGATCCACCAGTGTCATTGCATGTGTGTTCTTTTCACTAACAACAACCAGAGTCATTGCATGTGTGCTCTTTTCACAATCCACCCATGGATCCACCAGTGTCATTGCATGTGTGTTCTTTTTAGTAACAACAACCAGAGTCATTGAAATGTGTGTTATTTTCACATACCACCTATGGATCCACCAGTGTCATTGCATGTGTGTTCTTTTCACTAACAACAACCAGAGTCATTGCATGTGTGTTCTTTTCACATACCACATATGGATCCACCAATGTCATTGAAATGTGTGTTCTCTATAGAGACCACACATGGATCCACCAGTGTCATTGCATGTGTGTTCTTTTTAGTAACAACAACCAGAGTCATCGAAATGTGTGTTCTTTTCATATACCACCTATGGATCCACGAGTGTCATTGCATGTGTGTTCTTTTTAGTAACAACAACCAGAGTCATTGCATGTGTGCTCTTTTCACAATCCACATATGGTTCCACCAGTGTCATTGCATGTATGTTCTTTTCACAATCCACCCATGGATCCACCGATGTCATTGCATGTGTGTTCCTTTCACTAATAACAACTGGAGTCATTGCATGTGTTTTCTTTTCACATACCACATATGGATCCACAAGAGTCATTGAAATGTGTGCTCTTTTCACAATCCACCCATGGATCCACCAGTGTGATTGCATGTGTGTTCTTTTTATTAACAACAACCAGAGTCATTGAAATGTGTGTTCTTCTCACATACCACCTATGGATCCACTAGTGTCATTGCATGTGTGTTCATTTCACTAACAACAACCAGAGTCATTGCATGTGTGTTCTTTTCACATACAAAACCAGAGTCATTGCATGTGTGTTCTTTTCACATACCACATATGGATCCACCAGTGTCATTACATGTGTGCTCTTTTCACAATCCACCCATGGATCCACCAGTGTCATTGCATGTGTGTTCTTTTTAGTAACAACAACCAGAGTCATTTTGCATGTGTGTTCTTTTCACATACCACCTATGGATCCACCAGTGTCATTCCATGTGTGTTCTTTTCACTAACAACAACCAGAGTCATTGCATGTGTGTTCTTTTCACATACCACATATGGATCTACCAGTGTCACTGAAATGTGTGTTCTCTATAGAGACACACATGGATCCACCGGTGTCATTGCATGTATGTTCTTTTCACTAACAACAACTGGAGTCATTGCATGTGTGTTCTTTTCACATACCACATATGGATCCACCGGTTTCATTGCATGTGTGTTCTTTTTAGTAACAACAACCAGAGTCATTGAAATGTACCACCTATGGATCCACCAGTGTCATTGCATGTGTGGTCATTTCACTAACAACAACCAGAGTCATTGAAATGTGTGTTCTTTTCACATATCACCTATGGATCCACCAGTGTCATTGCATGTGTGTTCTTTTCACTAACAACAACCAGAGCCATTGCATGTGTGCTCTTTTCAAAATCCACCCATGGATCCACCAGTGTCATTGCATGTGTGTTCTTTTTAGTAACAACAACCAGAGTAATTGAAATGTGTGTTATTTTCACATACCACCTATGGATCCACCAGTGTCATTGCATGTGTGTTCTTTTCAATAACAACAACCAGAGTCATTGAATGTGTGTTCTTTTCACATACCACATATGGATCCACCAATGTCATTGAAATCTGTGTTCTCTATAGAGACCACACATGGATCCACCAGTGTCGTTGCATGTGTGTTCTTTTTAGTAACAACAACCAGAGTCATTGAAATGTGTGTTCTTTTCATATACCACCTATGGATCCACGAGTGTCATTGCATGTGTGTTCTTTTCAGTAACAACAACCAGAGTCATTGCATGTGTGCTCTTTTCACAATCCACATATGGTTCCACCAGTGTCATTGCATGTATGTTCTTTTCACGATCCACCCATGGATCCACCGGTGTCATTGCATGTGTGTTCCTTTCACTAATAACAACTGGTGTCATTGCATGTGTGTTCTTGTCACATACCACATATTGATCCACCAAAGTCATTGAAATGTGCGCTCTTTTCACAATCCACCCATGGATCCACCAGTGTCATTGCATGTGTGTTCTTTTTATTAACAACAACCAGAGTCATTGAAATGTGTGTTCTTCTCACATACCACCTATGGATCTACCAGTGTCATTGCATGTGTGTTCTTTTCACTAACAACAACCAGAGTCATTGCATGTGTGTTCTTTTCACATACCACATATGGATCCACCAGTGTCACTGAAATGTGTGTTCTCTACAGGGACCACACATGGATCCACCGGTGTCATTGCATGTGTGTTCTTTTCACATGGATCCACCAGAGTCATTGCATGTGTGTTCTTTTTAGTAACAACAACCAGAGTCATTTTGCATGTGTGCTCTTTTCACATACCATCTATGGATCCACCAGTGTCATTGCATGTGTGTTCTCTAAAGAGACCACACATGGATTCACCGGTGTCATTGCATGTATGTTCTTTTCACTAACAACAACTGGAGTCATTGCATGTTTGTTCTCTTCACAATCCACACATGGATCCACCAGTGTCATTGCATGTGTGTTCTTTTTAGTAAGAACAACCAGTGTCATTGTATGTGTGCTCTCTTCAGAGACCACATATGGATCCACCAGTGTCATTGCATGTGTGTTGTTTTTACTAACAACAATCAGAGTCATTGAAACGCGTGCTCTCTTGAGAAACCACACATGGATCCACCAGTGTCATTACATGTGTGTTCTTTTGACTAACAACAACCAGAGTCATTGCATGTGTGTTCTTTTCACATACCACATATGGATCCACCAGTGTCATTGCATGTGTGCTCTTTTTACAATCCACCCCATGGATCCACCAGTGTCATTGCATGTGTGTTCTTTTTAGTAACAACAACCAGAGTCATTGAAATGTGTGTTCTTTTCACATACCACCTATGGATCCACCAGTGTCATTGCATGTGTGTTATTTTCACTAACAACAACCAGAGTCATTGCATGTGTGTTCTTTTCGCATACCACATATGGATCCACCAGTGTCATTGAAATGTGGGTTCTCTACCGAGACCACACATGGATCCACCATTGTCATTGCATGTGTGTTCTTTTTAGTAACAACAACCAGAGTCGTTGAAATGTGTGTTCTTTTCACATACCACCTATGCATCCACCAGTTTCATTGCATGTGTGTTCTTTTCACTAACAACAACCAGAGTCATTGCATGTGTGCTCTTTTCACAATCCACCCATGGATCCACCAGTGTCATTGCATGTGTGTTCTTTTTAGTAACAACAACCAGAGTCATTGAAATGTGTGTTCTTTTCACATACCACCTATGGATCCACCAGTGTCATTGCATGTGTGTTCTTTTCACTAACAACAACCAGAGTCATTGCATGTGTGTTCTTTTCACATACCACATATGGATCCACCAATGTCATTGAAATGTGTGTTCTCTACAGAGACCACACATGGATCCACCAGTGTCATTGCATTTGTGTTCTTTTTAGTATCAACAACCAGAGTCATTGAAATGTGTGTTCTTTTCACAAAGCACCTATGGATCCACCAGTGTCATTGCATGTGTGTTCTTTTCACCAACAATAACCAGAGTCATTGCATGTGTGCTCTTTTCACAATCCACATATGGTTCCACCAGGGTCATTTCATGTATGTTCTTTTCACAATCCACCCATGGATCCACTAGTGTCATTGCATGTGTGTTCTTTTCACTAACAACAATTGGAGTCATTGCATGTGTGTTCTTTTCACATACCACATATGGATCCACCAGAGTCATTGAAATGTGTGCTCTTTTCACAATCCACCCATGGATCCACCAGTGTCATTGCATGTGTGTTATTTTTAGTAACAACAACCAGAGTCATTGAAATGTGTGTTCTTCTCACATACCACCTATGGATCCACTAGTGTCATTGCATGTGTGTTCATTTCACTAACAACAACCAGAGTCATTGCATGTGTGTTCTTTTCACATACAACAACCAGAGCCATTGCATGTGTGTTCTTTTCACTTACCACATATGGATCCACCAGTGTCATTGGATGTGTGCTCTTTTCACAATCCACCCATGGATCCACCAGTGTCATTGCACGTGTGTTCTTTTTAGTAACAACAACCGGAGTCATTTTGCATGTGTGTTCTTTTCATATACCACCTATGGATCCACCAGTGTCATTGCATGTGTGTTATTTTCACTAACAACCAGAGTCATTGCATGTGTGTTCTTTTCACATACCACATATGGATCCACCAGTGTCATTGCATGTGTGCTCTTTTCACAATCCACCCATGGATCCACCAGTGTCATTGCATGTGTGTTCTTTTTAGTAACAACAACGAGAGTCATTGAAACGTGTGTTCTTTTCACATACCACCTATGGATCCACCAGTGTCATTGCATGTGTGGTCTTTTCACTAACAGCAACCAGAGTCATTGCATGTGTGTTCTTTTCACATACCACATATGGATCCACCAATGTCATTGAAATGTGTGTTCTCTACAGAGACCAGACATGGATCAACCAGTGTCATTGTGTTGGGGGATACCCCCGGGTAGGGTCACGCCAGGGTATAAAGGCCGAGTTAGCCGAGGTACGGCAAGGTCAAAGCGAATGCTGGCCGAGTCACCTCAAGGCAGGCCGAATCTCGGGGTAACCCGGACCAGGGGATGTCCACCTAACTGGGTCTCAACAGACTCAAGCCATAAGTCGGATGGATGAATCTACCTTGTATGCTGGAACAGGTGTTGCCGGATCAACTACGATCCGGGTCATAGCAAGCTTCTAGGAGAAGGAAGGTATCTCGCTAGTCAAAAGTAACCCTGGTACGCACAGCATGAGCGAAGCAGACAGGGGAAGGACCACCGAGGCCTGGCCGACAAAGGTGATGATGCCAATGTCGGTTGACGCAGGCGCCGCAGAGGCTCACGTAGCCTCTGCATGGATGACGCGGGGAAAAGCGACCCGGTCGGCTTACTATTTTGGGAGGAGGCATATTCCCAGGAATATGCCTCCACGTATGCCCTAAGTGGAGACTTAGCCACCCCTATATAAGGAGGGCTAGGGCCTCTGTAGAAGGGGTTAGTCATTGAAGGGTTGACCTCTATTGGCAAGATTTTACTTGGTTCCTGAGGGCTAGCTAGCGGTGAGAGTAAGAGAGTTCCTTCTTCCTCCTCTCTCCAATACAGCTCGAGGAGCACTTGTAACCTTGGAAGTGAATCAAATACAAAGCTTCTGTGTGTGGAATCACCACACTATCCCTCCCTGGATTCCCCTAGTGCAATTAGTCCCCACCTTTAGCCTATCCATGGCATCTGCCGTGACACCACCATGACAGTTAGGCCACTGGGGCTAGCGGCGCTAGCAGGGTCAAGATCCGCACGGAAACCTCATCGACCGTGAACGCATCGTCTCCGGGCTCGTTCAGCGCTTTGGAGAGCTGGACTTTGTCAGCGACAACGCTGGCTGCTTCGGCATGCGCCCGCTTCCGCGCAACAGCCTCTTTGTCAAGCTCGGTGCGCACAAGGTCTACGTGCTGTCGATGTGTCGTGCATACATCTGCGACACGTCGTCGAGGCAGGGGAGCCACCCCTTAGCGTGGTTCACGAGGCGCGTATCACTCGCTCCCCGGATCGTGCTAAGGTGATGATGACTGCGCCTAGTGCGGGCGCAAGCAAGGATCCGGCACCAGATCCGGAGGTAACACCTAAGGCACCGAGGAAAAGTAGAGGTCCTCCACTAGAGAAGCCTGAGAATGTACTGAGAGAAGCGATGTATAGCTTGGCAAACCCGGTAGCAGCAGTGGTAGATCCGGCTCAGGCATAGGCCGAGCTAGAGGAAACTAGGCAAAAAATTCTAGAGGGAGCGAAAAAGTTAGTTGTGGCTCAGCAGTCGTTGAACATGACGCTGCGTGAGTACGCAAAGGCAAACAAAGTAGATGCTGTAAAAGTGAAGGGGAGAAATCTCATGAGTGAAATAAACAAGGAGGGTGATACTAGGATTGAGGAGTTAGAGAACTGTTTATCCGTGGGGCTGCCGAAGTATAGTACCCCGGCAAAAAACCTCAGAGCAGCGGATGCAGATGCGTCCGAGTTAGAGGGTCTAACGGGTGAAGCCCGTCAGAGACAGCAAGATAGGGTCAACGAGTTGGTTCGGATCGCGAACAGGCAAAATGAGGAATTGCTCAGGGCTAACCCGGAGAGAGCTGGGGCCTCCAAGATCGTTCATTCGGCAAAGGTAACCGGAGAAATCATGAGCCGCATCGTCTCCTCATGGTGGTCCTAGGAGGGAAGAGGTGGTAACCTCGGCCAGAAGGAACAAACAGATCGTCCTGTACGACCCGACAAGGGTAGGGAAAGGAAAAGAAGTACAGAGAAATGACGATCGACGAAGTGTGAGCCGAGCTGAAGCTGGCCAAGGTAACCGCGACCAAGGCAATGCCGGTCAAGGAAACACTGTAAATGGCAATGTCGGACAGCGCAACTCGGCAGGACAACCACAGCAGCGGAATATACCAAGGCAAGAGCAAAGTGCCAGCCGAGGTATGCAACAGAGAGGTGCTCCACGAGAGCAAGACCGGTATAACGATGGAGATTCGGAAATGGTGAACGCAGGATACCCAAGGCCGGACTATCATGTGATAGGGTCAAGACTGGGAAGCAGGGACTTGATGCCTGACGATGCCAGGTTGAAACTGGATCGACTGTATAGGTCGGAACAAATTGAATGTCAAGGTCCACCAGGTCCTGCGTGTTTTGGTCCCCGGATCATGAAGGAGCCACCGGTACCTAACTTCCAGTTACCTAGAGGCACAAAGACATATGACGACAGTACTTAGCCGGAGGATTGGTTGATAAACTATGCTACAGCTGTGAAAATTGCTACAGGCAACTTGAGATGGGTTGTGAGATACGTACCCCAGATGTTGGAGGTGCCAGCAAGGGTATGGCTAAACAATTTGCCGCCCGGAAGTATTAACTGCTGGATCGATTTTGAGGAAATGTTTATCATCAATTTCTCAAGTACGTATCAAAGGCCAAATAGGCCACAGACCCTAGCTATGTGTAAGCAGAGACCGAACGAGACGGACCGGGAATTTTTAACCCGGTGGTGTACCATGAGAAACTCGTGTGAGGGTGTGATAGAGTCACAGGCCATAGCATGGTTTGCGCCGGGATGCAGATATGCATGCAAGCTGTCGCAGAAATTGCAAAGGAAAATGCCAACTACATTGGCAGAGATGATCCAGATTGCTGATTCGTATGCTTTGGGTGATCCGACTCAACCCAGGCTCTTGTAAAACGAGTCAAATGAGGAGTACTACCAGAGAGATGGAGCCGGATCATCCCGGAGGAATGATTACAGAGGTAAAAGAAGAGATGACAGACCGGATCACTGGTACAGTTTGCAACAAGTTGCTGCTGTGAATCAAGATCAGCCCGGAGCAAGGGGCAATCAGCGTCAGAAAACTAGAGGGGGACAATGGACACCAAGAAATGATCGTAAGAAAACTTGGATGCCAGAGCAGAAGAAACAGTGGCAAGAAAAGAAGGACCGTCCGAGGTACACTTATGAGTCAATGTTGGATCAGCCGTGTAAATTTCACACGCTGAATCCGAGTAACCCAGCGGGTCATACAACGAGGCAATGTGAGTGGATGCGTAAGATAGAACAAGGTGGTTCAGGGAATGCTCAGACACCTCGGAACAATCAACCTCGGCAGGAGTTACCCCGGCAGCAACTGCTCCTCGGAGCGAACATGCAACAGCTAATGTTGCCGTCCCCTCCGCCGAGGTATGACAACCATGAAAGAAGGGATGCAGTGCATCAAGTGGAAGACCAGCATCAGCCGGATCAGAAGTACCCCGGAAATGAGGGGAGGAATGAGTACATGGAGCATCATCAGAGTTACTGTGTGTTTACCACTGAGGAAACAGATAGAAAGAGCTTGCATCACCGACATATGTAGGTGAATGCGGTAATGCCAGCAGTAACGAGGTATATGACTTGGTCGAACGAGGAAATTACCTGGAACATCAAAGATCATCCCAAGCTTATGCCAAGTCCCGGTTCGTATGCGCTAGTGCTGGATCTAACATTCATTGGGCCAAACATCAATGTGAGGTTTCTCCAAGGTACTGATTGACAATGGCAGTAGCATTAACATTATGTACGCGGATACCATGTGCAAGTTGGGTATCTCGGAGAACATGCTCCAAGCTACAAGGATAACTTTCCATGGCATTGTGCCAGGCATCTCTTGTGAGCCCATAGGCAAGGTCCGGGTTGACGTATTGTTCGGTACGAGAGATAATTGCCGAACTAAGAATTTGGAGTTTGAAGTGGTGAACTTAGAAAGTGCGTATCACGCGTTACTCGGAAGACCAGCACTAAACAAGTTCATGGCAAGCTGCCACATCAGTTATCTGAAGATGAAGTTGCCCATGCCAAATGGAGTGATTACCATTGCTGGAGATTTCCGACGTTCCATTGAGTGTGCGTTAGCCAGGTCTAACCTAGCCGAGTCACTCGTGATTACGCAAGAGAAAAGAAAAATCCAGGAGGTGGCAGCGTTGGCTCAGTCCGCGCAGCAATATATGCCGACGTTGATGATATGTTCGTTCCAAGCCACAAAGGATACCAAGAAAGTGCCTGTTGATGATATGTTCCTAGAGCGCACCGTAACAATTGGTTCCGGGTTAAATGATAAATAGGAAAGCGAGCTCATCAACTTCCTCTGTGAGAATCGAGATATTTTTGCTTGGTCCACACAGGACTTGCAAGGTGTTCCGAGGGAGTTGGTCGAGCACTCTTTGAACGTGAGACCCGGAGCAAGGCCGGTGAAGCAACCTCTCCGCCGCTTCGCCGAGGATAGGAGAAGAGTCATTGGAGATGAGATAGCTCGGTTGTTGGCTGCAGGATTTATCATGGAAGTTCTTTACCCGGATTGGCTGTCTAATCTGGTGCTGGTGGAAAAGAAGAAAGATGATCCGAATGTGGCAGTGGTTTGGCGTATGTGTATCGATTACACGAACCTGAACAAGGCGTGTCCAAAAGATCCATTTTCACTGCCAAGGATAGATCAGGTCATAGACTCAACTGCTGGATGTGAACTTTTGTCATTCATTGATGCATATTCTGGTTTCCACCAGATACCTCTGAATCCGGATGATCAAATAAAGACCGCATTTATCACCCCGTATGGGGCTTATTGCTGTCGCACCATGTCGTTTGGTTTACGTAATGCAGGGGCAACATACCAGAGATGTATGCAGAAATGTTTGCACGACCAAGGAAAGAAAAACGCTCCTTGACGATATCAGGCAGACGTTCGCGAACTTAAGAAGGTTCCGGATGAAGCTTAACCCGGAAAAATGTACCTTCGGTGTCTCGGCTGGAAAATTATTCGGATTTCTTGTCTCCAGCCGAGGTATCGAAGTTAATCCAACTAAAATCCAGGCCATTGAACGAATGGAACTGCCGAAGTGTCTTAACGATGTCTAGAAGTTCACTGGTTGCCTGGCATCGTTAAGTCGGTTTGTATGTCGGTTGGGAGAAAAGGCATTGCCTCTCTACCAACTCATGAAAAAGTCGGACAAGTTCATTTGGATGCCGCAGGCCAATGAAGCCTTTATACAATTAAAGAAAATGTTAGCCACTGCACCAGTGTTAGCCTCTCCACTATCAAAAGAGCCAATGTTTCTCTATATAGCCGCAACCAACCGAGTTGTAAGTGTAGTAATTGTGGTAGAGCGCGACGAAGAGGGTAAGTCAGTACAAAGGCCAGTGTATTATCTGAGCGAGGTGTTGTCTGCCTCAAAGTAGAACTACCCACACTATCAAAAGGTGGCGTATGGTGTGTATATGTCGGCAAAGAAACTAAAGCATTATTTTTAGGAGCACCCCATCAAAGTAATATGCGAAGCTCCCATATCCGAGATAATGAGTAACAAGGATGCGAGTGGTAGGATTGCGAAATGGGCAATTGAACTAGCTCCCTATGCACCACAATATGACAGAAGAGAAGCAATCAAGTCTCAGGCGCCGGAGTTGTGCTTACCTCGCCAAAGAATGACCAGTTGAAGTATGTGCTACAGATCCATTTTGCAGCGTCGAACAATGTCGCCGAATATGAAGCACTTGTGCATGGGCTCAAAGTGGCAAAAAAATTGGGATACGTTGGATCCATTGCTTTGGCGACTCGGATTTGGTAGTTCAGCAAGTGTCGGGGCTGTGGGACGCTCTTCATCCAAACATGGCATTATACAGATTCCATGTGCAGAAAATATCTGGTTACTTTGAGGGATGCGAATTTCGCCATGTACCCCGGGTGGAGAATGAGGCTGCCAACGTATTGTCGAATCTCGGATCAACCCGACAAGCAATTCCACCAGGTGTAGCATTAGAGCACCTCAGAAAACCATCTATCAGACCGTCCCCAGAAACCGAGTCAATCTATGTCCCGGAGGATCTGGAGTCCAGAGCCGTGCCCATGGACATTGACATGGGAGGTGGTGCGGGAGACCTGGGGACTGCCTCTACAAACCCGGGGACTGCCTCAGCGAACCCGGGGACTGCCTCACAGGACCTGGGGACTGCTCAACATGATCCGGTTGAAGTTATGCCGGTGGATCAGATGGAAATTGATGAGGATGTGTTCCCTGTGCGAGCAATACCAGCTTAGGCACTGCCTATATTTCAATTCCTGAAAGATGGAATTTTACCCACTGAGGAGGTGCTATCTAGGCAAACTCAAAGGAGAGCAAAGGCATACACAATCATCAATTCCGAGCTATACAAAAGGAGTGTGACCAATGTCCTCCAGCGATGCGTTGACCCGGAAGAAGGGCTTGACATCCTCCGAGATATACATCAAGGGGAGTGCGGGCATCATGCCTCGTCCTGAGCCTTTGTGGCAAAAGCTTTCTGACATGGATTCTACTGGCCAAGCGCCTTAGAACAAGCAGAAGACCTGGTGATAAAATGCAATGGTTGTTAGAGGTATGCTACCAAGACACATATGCCAATGTCGGAACTCAAGACCATACCAATCACATGGCCATTTGCCGTATGGTGTTTGGATATGGTTGGCCCGTTCAAACCAGCAAGGGGGAATATGACTCACATTTTGGTCATGGTGGATAATTTTACAAAATGGATCGAAGTGAAGCCAATAAGGAAATGTGATGGAGCTACGGCCGTGACATTTCTCAAAGACATCATCTTGAGATACGGTTATCCTCACAGTATCATAACTGATAATGGCACAAATTTTGCTGAAGGAGCATTTGCACGATTCTGCCGGGATAAGAAGATCCGGTAGGACGTTGCCTCGGTAGCTCATCCTGCATCGAATGGACAAGTGGAAAGATCCAACCGATTAGTACCGTCCGGGATAAAACCCCGGCTCATTGAGCCGTTGCAAAGATCAGTGAGGTGCTGGATAGAAGAACTACCAGCGGTATTGTGGAGTTTAAGAACAACTACGAATCGATCAACAGGCTATACGCCATTCTTTCTAGTATATGGGGCAGAAGCTGTATTACCAGCCGACATAGAGCATGATTCTCCTAGGGTCACCCAATACACAGAAGCTGAAGTGCAAGAAGCCTGGGAAAATGATGTTGATCTACTGGAAGAAGCGAGAGAATTGGCATTGTCCAGATCCGCCATATATCAGCAAAATCTCCGACGCTATCATAGCCGGAAAGTAAGCCCCCGAGTTTTCCGGGAAGGCGATCTGGTGCTCCGGTTGGTACAACATACTGCTGGCATGCATAAGTTATCCCCCCCATGGGAAAGGCCATTCATTGTGAGAAAAGCACTGCACAATGATTCTTATTATCTTATCGATGCAAAGCCACAGGAAAAGAACAAGGCGGACAGGTCCAGCGAGGAATCTAAGCGTCCATGGAATGTAGCTCTACTTTGTCCTTTCTACACTTAGCAGAGAAGTGTATGTATCCGAATCTTCTCATATGTCGGTATGTATGCCGACAATGAGCTTATCAATGAAATGTTGGCACCTCGAGCAGTAACTCGGGGACTGCCTTAATAATATTTGTTGTCTTTTATTGTTTATACGTCAGCTGGAGTAAGTTGTTCTACTTAACCCGGATTAGTAGTGTGTGAGCACCAAAAACCCAACTCTTCGACTTGTTGCTGTCCAACAAGAATTGGCTTCATGGCAAGCAAGAGAACAAGTTTGGAATTGCATAGCACATGAAAAAACGACTAAGGAAAAGAACTTAATCGAGCCGACATTGGTTTTTCGGACTAACCTTGTGTTTACTTTCAAATTATTATGCTGAATTATTTTGAGCTAAGCCTAAAAGTTTCCAAGTATTGTTAAGATAATTTTTGAAGCTCAGATTCGTAAGTCGTAAAACCGAATCAAGGTAGACACGAGCCGAGCCAGAAGATTGGACGAACAAGAAAATGAAACTCAGGGACTACGCCCAAGTTAATCCGGCGTAAAACCTTAGTAGCAAAATATCACATGTGTACTGGATACAATTCCACCCGGCATACCGGGGATCTGATAAACTTTAAAGTTTTTTCACTTAAGGAGCAGTAGGAGGAGGAAGTTCGGCGTCTTCTTCGCTGTCTTCAATGTCCGAGGCATCGCCCTCTTCGTCCTCATCCGAGCCATCTTCAACGTTTTCAGCGTTTTCGTCACCGGCGGCTTCCAGGAAGCTCGGTCCCTCGGTCCATTCATGAATGGGAGCATATTCGATGAAGCTATGGGCACAAGCCGTGCGCCGAGCTACCCACAACGAGTCACTGGTCCATTTGGATCCGGTGAGCATGCACGCTAGGAGGTTGAGGTCGATCTTCTCGTACCACGTAAGTACGTAGTGGAGAACGGTCTCAGCTGCGGCGCGTCTAGCGGATTCCCTCCAAAGGTCGAGCTGGGTCTCGCATTCCATCAACTTTTCAACAAGAACTGCGGTTCCCTCCAGAGTGTCTTCTGTAGGCCAAAACGTGTTGAAGATTTGGACTACAACGTCAAGGATATCCTTCCCATAGTTCTTGATGATTTCCAAGCGAGATGATAGGCTGACCAACAGGTCCTCCATGTCATAGGGAATCTCTTCACCGTCAGGAGCAATGGGAGTACCCCTCTCTCGGTGGAAATTGGCAACAGCGGCGCTCGCAATGGCAGTGCCCTCTAGAAATTTGCCTGAAAAAGGGATAAGAGAAGCAGGTAAAGAAAAGACATGTGAAGTAACCCGGAGAAATATGCCAGATAAGGGAAAGGGACTTACGTAAAATATGGCTGTGGATCCGAGTCAACTCCCTGGTACAGTCATCATGTCTTTTGCGAAGCTGCACAAGTTCGGTGTTCGCCGACTCAAGCTTGATGTCGGCCTCCTAGAGAAGTTCTCGGTCCTTGGCAATTTGGAGGTTGAGGCGCTCACGCTCCTTGGTGAAGTCTTGGCCACCCTTTTGAAGCTCGGATTGGTGTCGCGCTTTCAATTTCTTCATCTCTGCTTTGAGCGTGGCAATCTCACCATCCTTGGTTCGGAGGAGGGCAAGCTCATCGTCTTTCTTTTTGAGCTTGGCCTGATGTCGCCCTACTTGTTCGAGAAAATGCAGCATCATATCAGGCGCGGGCACACTATCTTCCAGCGATACTGAAATAGTTTGTTAACCCGGCAAAGCCGAGGTATGAATGTTTGCCGAGCCATGGAGAAAAGGAGATAGAAAGCAGAGAAAGGTCGCACAAAAGTAACTTACCCTTGATCTGGTCAAGCTTCTTCCTCATCATGATATTCTCAGCTTCCACCCAGCTGCGAAAACCGAATGATGGGTCAGTTCAGCAGAAAAAGATGAAGGAAAACAGAAAAATGTCAAGAAGAGAACTTACCCCTTTCTCGTGCTCAGCAAGAAATGCATTATGCTTTGCGAACAACATTTTGTGAGTGTCCAGGAGACGCTGAAACTCAGCGCTCCGGCGGTTGGTGGTCACCTGAAAAGAGTACAAAAATATAGCTTAAGCCTTGTGCATATTCGAAGTGTACAAAATCCGGGCCAAGTGGAACTTAACCCGGCTCTAGGTGTGTGCATATTCAAAGTGTACAAAATCCAGGCCAAGTGGAACTTAACCCGACTCTAGGTGTGTGCATATTCGAAGTGTACAAAATCCGGGCCAAGTGGAACTTAACCCGGCTCTAGGTGTGTGCATATTCGAAGTGTACAAAATCCGGGACAAGTGGAACTTAACCCGGCTCTAGGTGTGTGCATATTCGAAGTGTACAAAATCCAGGCCAAGTGGAACTTAACCCGGCTCTAGGTGTGTGCATATTCGAAGTGTACAAAATCTGGGCCAAGTGGAACTTAACCCGGCTCTAGGTGTGTGCATATTCGAGTGTACAAGATCCGGGCCAAGTGGAACTTAACCCGGTTCTAGGTGTGCTCATATTCGAGGTATACAAGATCCGGGTCAAGTGGAACTTAACCTGGATCTAGGTGTGTGCATATTCGCGGTATACAAGATCCAGGCCAAGTGGAACTTAACCCGGCTCTAGGTGTGTGCACATTCGAAGTGTACAAGATCCGGGCCAAGTGGAACTTAACCCAACTCTAGGTGTGTGCATATTTGAAGTTATCAAGGAGCTACGTTAGTTTTCTAAGGAGCATCCGGCCGAGTAACAAGTTACTCCCCCGGAGGCTCGGGGACTAATGGTTATATCACTAATATCTACAGCATGCTAAGGAAAAGGTGAAGTAACGTACCCCCATCATCCGACCCACAAGGTTAATCGCCTTAGCGGTTGTGTTCATTTGAGCAGAAAACTCGGCGGGACCGAACTTCTCCGGGAGATTGTCGTTGTGGACGAACTCCGCCTTGTTCCAGTTGTTCATGAACTCGATCAAGGTCGGAGGATATCATTCGCTACTGAGCATGTGGGGCGCCACTAAACCCTTCGCATGCGCCTCCCTCCTCTCAACCAGGGCAAGGGTCGGGCTGGTGTGCAAAACAAGTTGTTGCGCATCAGCTGGCTCGGCAGGGGTGTCTTTGGTGCTCGAGGCTTCTTAGAAAGCATGGATGAGAGAGTGCGCTGTCCAGCCTCGACGGACGCTGCCCTGGTGGCGTCAGGGGACTTTTTTCCCTTGGGCTGCTGAGAGGAGGAAGTGGTTGGAGCATATTTACCCTTGGGAGCTGCCTGGGTACTTTCTCGCCGAGACTGAGATGACTCGGACGAGGCGGAGGGGCTTGGTCTTGCTGCTGTTGCTCTTGCTGCTAGAGTTGGTGCTGGTGCTAGTTTCTTCTTCGGAGGAGGTGCTGAAGTAGACTCGGTAGTAGCTGGTTGTGGCGGAGCCGAAGTGGTGGATGTCGCTGCCTCGGCTGGGCCAGTCTCCCCCACTCCAAGGTTGCCCCCTCCTGACGAGGTGGAGTGGAACCCGGAGCAGCCGCTGAACCCTCCGGAATAGGGCTCAGCGGGCATGAATCATCGCCACGAGAGCGAGAAGGGCTGAGTCGGAGCTGCGAAGCGATGCTAGATCCACTCTGGGGGACCTCCACCGCGGCCCTGCTGAATCAAATAGTGTCGGATGAGAAAATATAACAATGCAAGAACAAGTAAATGGCAGAGGGAAAAAGTGACTTACCCATCCGAGGTCAGGGGCTCCTTGGGCTTCCGAGCCCTTCGTGCTGGGGCCTTGGTTGCAGGCTTGGAGGCAGTCTTGTCCCCGGACTTCTTTCGCCTTTTGGCTGGCTGAGAAGGTCTGGAGGAAGAAGTGGATGCGGCTTCCCTTTTCTTCTTTGGCGCAACCGGAACAGGATCACCCACGGCAAGGGGAGGGTCCTCATGGATCTGCCCACCGGGGTTAGCTGATGCCGGAAAAGCATAAGAAAGGGGGACAGCGTCAAATGCTTCAATCACCTCAACATCCAAGTCATCTTCATCGTCGGGCCAATCTCTAATGGAAGAGAGTTTACCGGTGGGTCGCTTGGTCGCGTCGGCCATTAGGAGGAACATCTCCTGATCCGGTTCTTCATCGTCCGAGGTCTCCCGGTCAGGCGCACATTTGAGAGTGGGATCGGTGCCATCCTCGATAGTTTGCTGAAGGAATTGCTAAAGGAGAGAAAAGACGACAGAGTTAAAAATACAACAGCGACCGACATAAGATTTAATTCAGAGAAAGTTCGCAGCATGAAGCTTACCATGGGAGGAAGCCTATCCCGGCAATAGTGCTCAATTCCCCACGTCCACTCATAGGAGAAGTCCTTGTGGGTGGTGAAGAGGGCTTGACCCGGCGATAGATCTCAGTGTTGCTCACCTCGAAAGACGAGGTCCAGTTGGGGTCGCGGCCCCAGCTCATATGGCACACTTTGTGAGTGCGTTTCTAGAGAGGGGAGATCCGGTTGAGGACGAATGTGATCATGGCGTCCTCGTTGCGCAACCCGAGCTCCTTCAGCTCCACGAACCTTTTTTTGACCTGGTTGGCCAAGACTGTGGGCCTCTTGGGGACAACGGCCCACAACTCCGGGTTAGGAGGACCCGGAGCATAGGGGCGAAGCCGGATCAGGTCTTCGGTGCCGTCATTCCAAACATAAAAGAAAGTCCGGGCCCATCCCTTGCAGGAGTCCAGCCCGGTAACCTGGGGAAAGATGGATAACCTCCGGGGAGAAATGAATGCAACCCGAACTGCGTGAGCTGTTTGTCCTCCGGATCAAGATCAACATTCAGAATTACGTTCCGACGAAGGCCAAAGAACCGGAGCCATAGCTCCTTTGTGGGCCATAATCTGGCATAGCCTTCGATCGTGGAGGCGAAAGCAGACAGAGATGTGATGGCATTGGCAGGAAGGTGGTGCGGCTAGAGTTCGTAGGTGTTCAACCAATCATGGAAAAAATCGCTAACTGGTAAACCGAATCCCCGCTGGAAATGTGATAGGAACACCACATACTCACCCGGATTGGGTGAGGGGGCAAGTTTGGCAGAGGCGAGGCGTGCGGTGACGCCTATGGGGATGCGCCTGGTGCGATAAAGCCAGTCCAGGTCATCCTGGCAGACCTAGGATCCAGCCCACGCACCACGGTCTGCCGTCGTAGCGTCTTGCTCCATCTCCTGCTCGGCGACGACGAGCTCCTCCTCAGTCATCTCGAGTTCGCTGCCCTCACTGGCGCTATTGGTGGTGGGGGGCAGCGGCCTAGACTAACAGCGAACCGTGGCGGAGGAGGTGCGCAGCGGCAGCAGCGATGCAGATGCGTGTGGAAGCAATGCGGCGGCGGCGCTGCTACTCAGACGCGGTGGCGACGGTGCTGTGGCGGGAGTAGACGAGGAAGAAGAAAGGGCAGAGGGGCGCGGAAATGGGGAAAGGACCCAAGGGGCGCACCCCCCCCCCCCTATTTAACCGCAACCTCAGCGAGGTCGTGGGATTGCGTTTGCGGGCGGGCCACATCGTGTGGCCGTGTACAAACCAGATTGACCAATCAGTATCAAGCCACATGGAAGGCCACAGGGCACAGCGGATCCCATGACGCGATGCATTGATGAAGTTAACGAGGAGGTAGGCGTGACGTGACATGCGCCGCGATAATGGCCATCGGCAATTATGGAAGGCCCGTGGAAGGCCCTTAAAATGAGGCAACCTAATGATTAGCCTTCACGTGGGGAAGCGTACGAGAGAAGGAAGAATGTCCCGGATGATATTGTGGTAACCCGTCCAGCAAGTGAAAACTTGGAATGTGCCAAGGGAAAGTAAATCCATGGAATCCGGATGATAAAAGGAGGTAACTCGGAAATGAAACTCAAAGCTCAGTGAAATTGAACCTGCTGTGGCCTTAGCGGCTAAGGCAACTAAGACCACACCAGCTTCGGGGACTAATGTTGGGGGGATACCCCGGGTAGGGTCACGCCGGGGTATAAAGGCCGAGTTAGCCGAGGTACGACAAGGTCAAAGCGAATGTTGGCCGAGTCACCTCAAGGCAGGCCGAATATCGGGGTAACCCGGACCAGGGGATGTCCACCTAACTGGGTCTCAACCGACTCAAGCCGTAAGTCGGATGGATGAATCTAGCTTGTATGCAGGAACAGGTGTGGCCGGATCAACTACGATCTGGGTCATAGCAAGCTTCTAGGAGAAGGAAGGTATCTCGCTAGTCAAAAGTAACCCCGGTACGCACAGCATGAGCGAAGCGGACAGGGGCATGACCACCGAGGTGTGGCCGACAAAGGTGACGACGCCAATGTCGGCTGACACAGGCGCCGCGGAGACGTAGCCTCTGCATGGATGATGCGGGGAAAAGCGATCCGGTCAGCTTACTATTTTGGGAGGAGGCATATTCCCAGGAATATGCCTCCACGTATGCCCTAAGTGGAGACCTAGCCACACCTATATAAGGAGGGCTAGAGCCTCTGTAGAAGGGGTTGGTCTTTGAAGGGTTGATCTCTATTGGCTAGATTTTACTTGGTTCCTAAGGGCTAGCTAGCGGTGAGAGTAATAGTGTTCCTTCTTCCTCCTCTCTCCAATACAGCTCGAGGAGCAATTGTAACCTTGGAAGTGAATCAAATACAAAGCTTCTGTGTGTAGAATCACCACACTATCCCTCCCTGGATTCCCCTAGTGCAATTAGTCCCCACCTTTAGCATATCCATGGCATCTGCCGTGACACCACCACGACACATTGCATGTGTGTTCTTTTTAGTAACAACAACCAGAGTCATTGAAATGTGTGTTCTTTTCACATACCACCTATGGATCCACCAGTGTCATTGCATGTGTGTTATTTTCACTAACAACAACCAGAGTAATTGGATGTGTGCTCTTTTCACAATCCACATATGGTTCCACCAGTGTCATTGCATGTATGTTCTTTTCACAATCCACCCATGGATCCACCGGTGTCATTGCATGTGTGTTCTTTTCACTAACAACAACTGGAGTCATTGCATGTGTTTTTTTTTCACATACCACATATGGATCCACCAGAATCATTGAAATGTGTGCTCTTTTCACAATCCACCCATGGATCCACCAGTGTCATTGCATGTGTGTTCTTTTTAGTAACAACAACCAGAGTCATTTTGCGTGTGTGTTCTTTTCACATACCACCTATGGATCCACGAGTATCATTGCATGTGTGTTCTTTTCACTAACAACAACCAGAGTCATTACATGTGTGTTCTTTTCACATACCACATATGGATCCACCAATGTCGTTGAAATGTGTGTTCTCTATAGAGACCACACATGGATCCACCAGTGTCATTGCATGTGTGTTCTTTTCACATGGATCCACCAGAGTCATTGCATGTGTGTTCTTTTTAGTAACAACAACCAGAGTCATTTTGCATGTGTGTTCTTTTCACATACCATCTATGGATCCACCAGTGTCATTGCATGTGTGTTCTTTTCACTAACAACAACCAGAGTCATTGCATGTGTGTTCTTTTCTCATGCTACATATGGATTCACCAGTGTCAATGAAATGAGGGTTCTCTACACAGACCACACATGGATCCACCAGTGTCATTGCATGTGTGTTAGTAACAACAACCAGAGTCATTGAAATGTGTGTTCTTTTCACATACCACCAATGTCATTGCATGTGTGTTCTTTTCACTAAAAACAACCAGAGTCATTGCATGTGTGCTCTTTTCACAATCCACCCACGGATCCACGGGTGTCATTGCATGTGTGTTCTTTTTAGTAACAACAACTAGAGTCTTTCTTTTCACATACCACATGTGGATCTACTAGTGTCATTGCATGTGTGTTCATTTCATAACCCACACATGGATCCACCAGTGTCATTGCATGTGTGTTCTTTTTAGTAACAACAACCAGAGTCATTGCATGTGTGTTCTTTTCACATACCACATATGGATCCACCAGTGTCATTGAAATGTGTGTTCTCTACAGAGACCACACATGGATCAACCAGTGTCATTGCATGTATGTTCTTTTCACTAACAACAACTAGTCATTGCATGTGTGCTCGTTTCACCAACAAACACTGGAGTCTTTACATGTGTGTTCTTTTTACTAACAACAACCAGAGTCATTTCATGGTTGTTCTTCTCACATACCACCTATGGATCCACCAGTGTTATTGCATGTGTGTTCATTTCATAATCCACCTATGGATCCACCAGTGTCATTGCATGTGTGTTCTTTTTAGTAACAACAACCAGAGTCATTTTGCATGTGTCTTCTTTTCACATACCACCTATGGATCCACCAGTGTCATTGCATGTGTGTTCTTTTCACTAACAACAACCAGAGTCATTGCATGTGTGTTATTTTCACATACCACATATGGATCCACCAGTGTCATTGAAATGTGTGTTCTCTACACAAACCACACATGGATCCACCAGTGTCATTGCATGTGTGTTCTTTTTAGTAACAACAACCAGAGTCATTTTTTCTGTGTGTTCTTTTCACATACCACCTATGGTTCCACCAGTGTCATTGCATGTGTGTTCTTTTCACAATCCCACCATGGATCCACCAGTGTCATTACATGTGTGTTCTTTTTAGTAACAACAACCAGAGTCATTGAAATGTGTGTTCTTTTCACATACCACCAATGGATTCACCAGTGTCATTGCATGTGTGTTCTTTTCACTAACAACAACCAGAGTCATTGCATGTGTGTTAATTCTAGTAACAACAACTAGAGTCATTTTGCATGTGTGTTCTTTTCACATACCACCTATGGATCCACCAGTGTCATTGAAATGTGTGTTCTCTTTAGAGATCACACATGGATCCACCAGTGTCATTGCATGTGTGTTCTTTTCACTAACAACAACTAGAGTCATTGCATGCGTGTTCTTTTCACATACCACATATGGATCCACCAGTGTCATTGCATGTGTGTTCTTTTTACTAACAACAACCAGAGTCATTGGATGTGTGTTCTCTTTAGAGACCACACAAGGATCCACCAGTGTCATTGAAATGTGTATCATTTTCAACTACTACCGTTGGCCACAAACAATCAGGACGCAGAATTAGCCAGCAACCGCTCTGGGCTTCTATAAGACCGAATCCCCGATTGTTAGGCGTCGTTGGATCGGGGTGCGTGGACGATAGTTATGTCCTTCGCGAGGGCGATCCGCGAGAAGTCTGTTATGCGAACTGATTGGCCGTGGGAACTAAGCTGGGCCTACGTTCTTGCCCTTATCCCCTTAACCTCGGGGCCGAAAATCAGATCGTGTGCCTTCATCGCCATGGAGAGGGAGAGGCCCAAACTCAGCTTGCACGAGGCTCAGATGTTCGCCCACTACGACATACTCGCGCCGCCGTTAGCGAGGCTTCCGGCCGGCTTCGAGCTCAGCTACGGCGGGGTTCCTGTCGCGCCGCTCTTGCGCGACAATGCGTTGGCGAGGCAGATCGAGGAGCGCCGCCGCCAGCTGTTGGATCGGAAGAGGGCAATGGCGCGGTGATCGCATACGAGCGCGTACGAGCTGCGTTGATTGACCTGTGCGGAACCCACCGGCGGGAGATCCACCCGGATCTACGCAACCCCGAAGGAAGGCAGCGCTTCTGGGTAGTGCCTGGGCGTACGACCTCCACCGTTATTGATGCAGCGCGCCATGAAGAATCCATGAGGAGGAGGAACGCTGCCGGGAACGTCGGCATCAATTCCGACGCGGAGGAGGCTGGTGGTGATGCGGACAATGTCGTCAATGATGGAGACTGCGGGAGCGTCATAGTCGATTAGGGCCACTTAAGCATAAATTAAATCTATGTACGGTATCTTAATGCGCTCTTTGGATCTGGGTCACCTGAGTCATGGTCGATTATCGTCATAATCTATATATGTTGGCCATGTTTTAGTTGTCTTTGTCTTTGAAACTAGTCGATTAAAACTCGTTCGATCCTGAAAATAAAGTTTGCGCGTTCCCTGGCATATTTGATGGGATAATACGCTGACTCTGCTCCCAGCACTTGATGGCACAGCCGTAATTTGGAGTGTGCCTGAGGAGAAGGGATCGAGCGTGTTGTAATAGTGTACTACTCCTATCCAGATATAACTGGCTTAGTTTTTTTAGATATTTAATAAATGTGTCTATACCCAAAACATGTCTAGATACATGTTTTAGGTTTCTCTGTTTTTCAAACTAATCAAAAGTCGTCAAATTCTAAACAAACAAAGTCATTGCCTTCACACCTGATGGCACAATACGCTGACTCTGCTACTTGATGGCACAACCATAATTCTAGAGTGCACCAGAGGAGATGGGAATGCAAGGGAGATGGGAACTAGTAGCCGCGTCCAAACGAAGGTAAAAAATTAATGTAATAATATTTTTTTAAAATGTAATCTGGTCCACATGACCCCATCACAGACACGTTGCACGCGCTAGATATAAATAAAGATGACACGGCTAGTTTAGTTTCAATGATATAATTCAACATGAGACGTTACTGTGCCCGCATCTTTCTACTCCTCTTATTTGTCTGCTAGCCCACGCTGCATTAAGCATCAGTTGATGAGGATAAAAAAATGATAAAATGGCAAATAAAACAATTTTTAAGCTTACCTTTGATCTGGAGAATCGTACAAAGATGAAATTGGCAGGGATTTATTATTTCTCCTGCGATTGGCGAAAGATCCTCAAGAACATCCTCAATCACCCCTGCAACTTCTTCATATTCTAATACACCTCCATTATTTGCCCTTTCCTCCCTGTTTTGCTTACCCTTTTGTTTCTTTTCACACCCTTTTCTCGTCGGCACCTCCACTTCTTCATAAATTGACTGCTTACTTACATTTTCCTCCGAGTGCTCATCACCTTCTTCGCGCTGCTCTTCCGCCAGTTCTGGCTGAGAAGCCTCATTTTCTGCCACCGGGGTGTGAACAGGGACAATAACATGTGTAACTGGGTTTTTGCACAACCTCTTGATATGGCCGAATCCGCCACAACGTCCGCATTTCCTTTTCCTAGCTCCCAGCCTTGGACCTTTATTGGTGGAGGCTTCAATCCTTAGCTTTCGAGGCCTCCCAGGTGGCCTCCTAAGAACTGGTGGTTGAAGTTTGAACCCTGGATCGACAATCTCCCAATCATTTTCATCGGACATAGGTGGTACATTTTCTGCATAAGTTGCAGCAAACTTGTCCATGGAGAAATAGTTGTCGACATAGTTCTCTATTTCAGCTCCGTTACCTCTAAGCTTTAAGATGAAGTAAATTGCATGGTGACATGGCAGACCAGTAATCTGCCACTGCCTGCATGAACAAGTCTTGTTTCCAATGTCTACAGTGTACCTCCGTTCACTTCCATGCTTGTATTCTGCATAAACCTCAACCAATGTTTTGGAACTTCTGACCACCCTCATCTTTATCGTTCCCATTGCCCTGGTTCTTGCATTCAGTAACATAACCACCTTTGGAACTATTTTATGGCCTAAAAAATATCTTGCACAAATTCTTTGCCTTAAATCTATCTTCACCATTATGCACTATCTTATTGCATCCAACAAAATAACAATTCCAAGTGTCTTCATGCCCGAAATCTTATCATTGAAACTCTCTGCCAAATTATTGCATACAAAATCCACCTTGCTTAACTCACCAAACTTGCTTTTGGCCCATATCTTGGTGTGATGTTCCTCAAGGTATTTTTTCACCTTTGGCACTACATACATGTTCTGCAAGTAAGTAGCATGCGTGCTTGGGATGTATGTGTATGCTGATCGCCACAAGTCCTCTTCAGAGATCTTTCATTTGAACTTCTTCGTGAAGTTAGTAGCGAGGTGCCGCATGCATTCCCTATGCTCAACCCCAGGAAACACAACATCAACAGCATTGTCAAGACCCTCGGATGCACCGGTGTGTATCACCAAGCCTTCAGGGTGACCAATTACTTCCCGTAGTCTCTGGATGAACCATGTCCAGCTTTCATTTGATTCACCCTCAAGAATAGCATAAGCTACGGGTAGAAGCCAACTATGCGCGTCCAAAGCACAAGCAGAAGCAACATGTCCCCTGAACTTCCCTGTTAAAGAAGTTGCGCCTATTGCCAAGTATGGCCTGCATTCGTCTACGAACCCCTTCCAGCATGCCTTCAGGCAGACAAAACATCTCCTGAAGCATATCTTATCTGCCTGCTTATACCTGACCCCCCTCGAGACCTTTTCTCTCCCTTTCACAACCTCGTAATCGATGTCAACAACACTACCAGGTGATGTTTTCTCTACCTGAGCTTTGAAACTATACAACATATGAAAACTGTCATTCCACTTGCCTTCAATGAAGTCTAGAGCCATCTCCTTCCCATCAAAGACTCTGTGATAAGGAATCAGAATGTTAAACTTTTTGCTAATCTTTGCTCTCAGTTCAGCTGGTCCAATGTTATGATCCTGCCTCACCCACCAAAGCTGATGTGAGAATCCACTTGGTAGTCATGGTCTAATTTTACCACTTAAAGAAGTATTAGGGCAGTTGTGTTCCTTCATGTTTACTTTGATCTGCATTCGATAAGAATCCAAATAATTCAGAGCTAGTTATCAGCAGAATAAATATGAGAAAGACTGAAACTAAATGTAGCTATTGCAACCTAAAATGGGTGTCCACCCCGCATTGGAGATGCATGTAATCTCCATTTAGAGACATTACTTTCCCTACAGTGCACCCTAAATCTCTTTTGGTCACTCTTTTCAATGATAAATTCGAACCCAACTCTAATTGCATAGGTTGCAAGTGCATATCTGCAGTCCTCCACATTATCAAAGACAGTCCCCTCATCAATTGTAGGATTGTCCCTGTCAAAGTGTATCACTGGCCTGTCCACTTCGTCATCATATCTACATCCCATTTCCACATCTTCACATCCCTCTTCCTCATCAGTCCCATAGTCAGGCTCAAAATTCGAATCAACCAAATATTCCGTACTCTCCATCCTATCGTATCGTGGTCGACCACATCTGGATATGCTTTCATCATCATACGCATACGCCACATTGATGCCTTCATGCTCGCTTGACAAAGCATCATGCTCAAGGACAAGCTGTACAGACGTCCTGCGGTTACCAACACATATCCTTGCCATCACCAAGGGACTAGAAACGCTAATTGGGGTATGCATATAAGGAATCACAGTTCTTACCTTTCAATGTGGACGCATGACACCTTCTACGGTCTCCATACCTCCAAAGCTCTGCACCCTGCTTCCTCTCCCCCCGTTTTGTTCTCCTCTCTGCTCTCCAGACTTGAAGGAGATTCCGTGCTCTCCAGCCGCGCAGGACCCATATCCGTGCTCTCAAGCCTCGCAGGATCCATCTCTGAGCGGGATCCGGATCACCAGCGTCGTTGGGCCCCTAACCTAACAGCCGACTCTCGGTTTTTGTTTCCAGACGCGCCTGGTCGATGGGCGGCAGCAAGGAGACAGGGCATGGAGGGGAGGGGAGGGGGTGTGAGGGGATGGCAGGGAGGGGAGGGCGGGAGGACGATGACCCAAGGGGATGACGAGAGCGGGGCACGACTGAGCGGAGTGGCGGCGGTAGGAGCAGAGGAGAGGAGCGGAGCGGAGCTGGTTGCGACAAAGCATGGAAAATTGCACAATAATGTGTTGGTGGGCGGCACCAGCCCTCGAACCTGGGACACACGCCGTCGTAGGTGGAGGAGGTGGGCCCGCCTATCAGAAAACATGCCACCTGTTAGCACACTATGCACGGGAAGCACTTCATGGAATTTTTAGCAGGTCCCACATGTGAGTCTGTTTGATCAAAACTTGCATGCAGTGCATGGCTGGTTCATGCGCTAGTTCCGAAAAAAAGCTCGTTGATCCAAACTTGAATTGGCAGTTCCGCTTCTTCTCCCCCGTCTCATCGTCTCCTTGCAATGGCAGTTCCGCTTCGTCTCCCTCGTCTGTTATATATCCTCTTCTTCTTCTCCTCGCAGTGGTAGTTCTTCTTTCTTCCTTGATCAAAACATTCCTGCACGTAAGCCATGGCCAGTAGCTGGAGGAAGAGGAACTAGGCCGATCTCCCGGCCGACCCACTTCGCAAGATCGCCGACTATTTGCTGGAGAAAGAGGAGTACGTTGACACCTATGCTGCTTGTCGGGAAGTCTGCACCGATTGGCGCCGCACTTTAATGGTCCCGAATTCCATCTCCACAACTGGATCATGATAGATCACACACTTCCAAACATTCGCTTCACCTTCCTCAACCTCTCCACTGGTCGTTGCTTCAGGACAAATCTAATGGACGTCCATCGCAGGTTCACATTCACATCCGATATTTATTGGTATTTTCCATTGTAAACATCTTAGTGCTAACTGATGCCCTCTTCTTCCAAAAGATTCTACTTCGTCGGTGTTTCTTGTGGCGTCATCGTGCTTGCTCGGAGGGTTGAGCCGTACCAGATTCGGCTTCTGAACCCAATCACTCATAAGTCTAACACTGAGTTTCAAGCACGCATACCATCTGATCTTCTGCAATCTGTCATCGTGAAGAAATCCCTGACGATGGTGTTCGTTTGCACTGATTATCAGATCATATTGCATGGGCCGATGAGAGCACCCCAACAGGGCAAATTAATGGATCATTTGGAGAAGGATTGCATTCACCACCTCCTGATACACTTCTGGTCTGCATGACGACATTCCGAGGGGAAGTATATGCATTACTTGAGAATGGAGACATCTTGTCGACCAACATCCAGTTAGAGCAGCACGTGAGCACTGTCACGATGGCCAAAATAATTTCGGCCCCAGTCTTTGAACAGGTACGTGGAACTTACAAATTTTACCTTGTGGAGTCAGATGGTGATCTGCTTCTTGTGTTGAACGGGGATTTCGCCAAAGGGCAACCGGTGTTGTACCGGGTGGACACGGAGAACCGCTCTCTCGAGGCCGTCGGTGACATTGGAAGTTGTGCCCTCTTTGTTGGTTACAATCGGTCTATCTCTATTGACACCAGGTTATACCCCACAGTCAAACCTGGTTGCATATACTACAGGAACTTTATCAGACTGTACGATCATGAGGTTCAAGCCTAGGAAGAGGAACCAACAATGGTAATGTATGGCTTAAGTCTGGAACATACACCGAGGCCTTACCCTCTGGACGAGATACTGGCAGCATACTGCAGACGGAGAGAGTTCTCTGAACATGTGTTGCAAGACGCTGCGTTAGTCGACGGCATTAGAAATATATAGGGGAGAATGAATCCTATATTCATCCTAGGTTATTTGGTAGCATTTTTAGGTCTATTTTTCGAAGTAGAAATTTGTACTGTATTTATATTATTTTGATGAGCAGTATGCGTATTATTTGCTAGCTTCTTTCAGAATTCTCTGTGTTCGACATGGGCACCAGCTCAGCGCCGGAATTCAGGTCCCACATGGAAAATTCCACAATAATGTGTTGGTGGGCGGCACCACCCCTCGAACCTGGGATGCATGCCACGTCAGTCAGATAACATGCCACGTCGGCATCCCCTGTTTCTGATGCCCTTTAAAAAAATAAAACACGCCACGTCATTATCCCCTGTTTCTGATGGTGTTGCTACACTCGACGGTACATGGTGGCATATAAATAATATCGTATAAACATAAGGGCACAGTCGTCAACATTTCTAAAATGAAACCGGTCCCATCTCCTACCTGTCCTGGTACATTGGCCGATGAGGTGGATAGCCACGACCGATCTTTTTAATATGTTCGCACTCTTATGCGGAGAAGGGAAATAAAGATTGAGCTGTTAATGCAACAAGTGTCGAATTATTACCCTCTAAGGAAATGGGAAATGGTTATTTTCACGCGTGCCCGTAGTCCAAACCTACTGTCAGTCTTTCACTCCCCTTCTCCGACTAACCACAGTTCCACTTGTGCAGCTCCTCCGCGCCGCACCAACTAGGGTAACATGGCCCCGCCTAAGTCGTCGTTGCCGCTGTGACAGCCGCCGAAACTATGGTATTTAGCCGCTCTAAGGCAGGCCATGAAGCTCTACTTCAAGGACGGTCTTCCATTGCCCTGCCAGGCGGATGATTTCCCAGAATGTGCCGAATCGATCATGGCGGCTACGCATCGTCGTCGGCCGATTCGCAAGCAGGGCCAAGAGAGCGATGTGGAGAAATCGTGCGGCGGCATTATGGCATGCTCTAGGCAGTGGGAACAAGGTACGTATCAAATCGTTCATGAGAGCATGCCGCCACCGAGGGTACACACCCTCGAACAGGGCAGCGCCAAGGTCTAGGAACTCTCGCGTCCACGCTTCGACGCGGACTACCTTACCTCAGTGGGGTAGGCTAGGAGCACGTCGTCTGCGGCAAAGACGCTCCATCCTACGCAAGGTCGAAGGCCGTACCGTGGTGGCGACCAAGCGTCTACACTCAGCATGCTGGATTGTTCGACAGCCGGAGCCGACGGCGGGCATCAGCTCAGACCCGGAATTCAGGTTCGAGTTCACACGAACCTGCGATCCCGAGAAGGAGATGACGAATTTCAGTTTCGAAGAAATCGTTGCGGCGGCGCGGATCGTCTAACTGAACCGGGACTGGCGCATGCAAATCGCTCATGCATGAACAATGAAGATTTCTTGTAGTTTGGCGGGAAGGCAATAGATCAGTTTGGGTTAAATGATCAAAGAACTTATGTCCTCTCAAGGCAATTGGCCAAGCAACTTTTCTGGTGGAGATCTGTAGTTTCTTCAGTGTAGAATAGTTAAGTTTAGACTAAAGAATGGCTTTTATAGATGAAATGCTGACGAATTGTTCTATAAACTAGTAGGAAGTTTAGCCCACTTTTGTGCAAGTATAAGACCCTTTTGTATGGAAGTACTATTATTGTAAGCAAATACTATCAAGTACCTATTTCCTTCAATTACTATCGTGATTCAATCCAGTTAACTGACATCTTTTTATCCTAGACTACAGATTTTGCGTCTGCTGTCTGTGCTATAAACCATTTTTCTTTGTCTTGTGTTGCCTGCAAAATGGTCCTGCAATTCAACGTGTTACAAATGTAGCTACCTTGTACTCCCTCCGTTTCAAAATATAAGATGTTTTAGCTTTGTGAATGAAGTGTATCTAGTACCCTTTTAGTATGTAGGTTCATCTAGGTTTAGAAAGCACCATCACTAAAGATGTCTAGATACACTCCATTCACAAAGCTAAAACATCTTATATTTTGAAACGGAGGGAGTACTTGAAGAGGAGATGGACTACATTTTCCTGGTATCCACAGAATTGACATTGCTCATTGCCAGAGCACCCTCTTTTCATGAGGTTGTCCTTGGTTATTCACAGAAATTATAAAGCACGGTGTTCAACTACATCGATTCAAACTATTACACACACACTACATCAAATTCACTACCCACACATACTACAACGATTCAAACTATTACACACACATACTACTTCAAACTATTACACACACGTACTACATCTATTCAAACTATTACACATTTTTAGTCGATGCTAACTTCCTGCTACGCTCTCCATACTACAAATTCATTAGCCACACATACCATGGCAATTCACTAGAGCTCTGTCTTCACTCGAGGGAAATCAGAACCACCAGCTCGTCCAAGCCCAGTCCCCCCACCGAAACTGTGTGCCCCGTCGCGAAACGGTGGCGGTCTGGTGCCATTGATCCTTCTAGGCCAACACTGCAGGCGACGAGGGTGCTTTCTGGCAGCCTCTTAGGGGCCCTGAATGCTATGTACCGAGTCCAGAACCTCCTCCAGGTGGATGATGACCGGGTGCTTCCAGCAAAGCTGTCTCCCTGCCCTGCTTGGAATCTGCACCTCGTACATCTTAGGAATATCGTCAGGATCTTTCAGCCACGCCTTTACCTCGATGACCCATCTGTCGCTCGGTGGCACGATTTCCACCAGCTCGCCGCCAAGGCTACTGACGACCTGTTTGAGGGCTTCCAGCTCCCAAGCATCCAATGGGAGGCCGTCAAAGCCGAGTTTGGAGAAGAAACGAAGCTGACCCAAGCGATCGTCCCACCCACAGGCGCGATGCCAACGCATGAAGCTCATTTTCTCCCCGCAGCACTCGAAATAACGGGAAGAATGCAGAACGCGCTCGGTGTTTGAGCTGTGCTCGAACTAGACGAAAAAATCGAATGGCAGCGCGCATACCTCAATGTTGACCTCATTTCATCTGATCCCAAAACGAGACCTGAAAGACGACAGCAACTCTGCCGGCGACACGGCGGGACGGACACCCAGCACGGTGGCCATGAGAGCGTGGTCGTCGAACTGCTATGCCAGGGCTACCATGCTTGGGGTGCGCGATAGCACGCAACTTCCCGAGGCCGATCGCCGGCCTGGATCGCCCGACGAGACATGCTCCGCCGTGCGAGAAGGACTAGCCAGAGGCGAGATATTAGTCCGGGGACGCGAAGCTCCAATACGGCGGACGATGCAACGGCGACGGCTGCGAGCTTCGATTAGAGGCATGGGAGGTTGACCGGACATGGAGGAGAGGCAAATTAGAGCAACTGTGAGCTCCAATCTGAGACGAGCAGTCGGAGCTGAGCAAATGTTATGGGGAGGGGAGCAGAGGAGAAGACCAGAGCAGAGCAAAGAAATAGATCTCGTCCACTCAGGAATCTGGTCCACGCAGGGGTAAGCTAGTCCACGACCACAAAAGATAACGGGGAATACTGACATGGCGGGCCAAGAAGAGTTGACCTAACGGCGGTATTTGAGTTCAACCGTTTTTCGTCTGGTTCAAACGATCGTTTGGCCGTTAGATTTGTATTCACCCCCAGTTGGCCCTTCTGGATAATTGTCGAACCTTCTATGGCCCCTCTGTGCGATTGATGGCAACTCGGGTACCACGGTGCGCTCGCCCACCAAGTTTGGTACCGCAAACGAACATTCCCCCCGCAGAGGCGGCAGAATCTTTCTGTGGTCGCACCCCGAGTCTTAGGGTTCCGGGAGGATAATATCGCCGGTGCGAGGTGGACCAGGCGGCCACACCACGGTGGCGCTGACCTAGGCTGGCCAGCCGCCGGTGGTGTGGGCCCCACAGGCCCATCTCAGCCCCTTCGCTTCCTCCGTCTTCTAGAAAAATAGGATTTTCCGTATATTTTCCGGATTTTCTGATCTTCGCAATTTTGCCTCCAAACAGCACCTTTTCCATCGAATCCCATTGCGGTCCATGTTCCAAAAGTCATCAACCATGCAAAAATAGATGAAATAACATAAGTATCACCTCTCAATACGAAATATATCAATGAATAACAGTGAATTATGACATAGAATAGTGATGCAAAATGGACATATCAACTCCCCCAAGCTTAGACTTTGCTTGTCCCCAAGCGAAACTGAGCTTAATAAACATGGCCTCAGGTTTATGGAGTGAAGAGTCGATAAAAGAATACGGACAAGAAGCATCACATTCATCAAATACATAGATCATAATAGAAGACAACTCACTATTATATAACTCAACTTGCAATGAGTAAAGGAAACACAATAAAGATACATAAAGTAAATCATAATTGGTAATGGCAAACTTAGCTCTTGGTCGAAGAATAGTTGATAATTTGCTGGAGTTCACAAATAACTAGTTTTCAATGATATCTTTCAAAGTAGTAAACATCAAGATAAGAGCAATGTGCAAAACAAGGAACATAAGAAAGATGATTGAATAAATCATCATATGAATGAATGAAACACAACAACTCAAAATACTTGCTGAGATAGAAGGGAATAGGTTTACTGACTCAACTAAAAATTAAAAGAAAGGCCCTTCGCAGAGGGAAGCAGGGATTGCATGTCTCATAAAGAGCTCCCAAAAAATATGATACTTACTAGCTTCCAGCTCTCATTGCCCCTATCATAAGCATCTTTAGGTGATTAAGGTTAAAGTGATCAAATATGAGGATAAGCATTGACAAGCTGTAAGTTGAGAATCTCATGTCCCTTAAATACGAGGGTCGCTCCTCATGCTACTCAAGTTTAGTCACCGGTATCATAGAGAACCGCCAATGGGGTACCCCTTGCCCGATGATACAGAAGAATCCCTATATCAAAATGACAAGGCAAGCAGACAACAAGCATCTCAGCAATGTTCTTATTACCATGGGAATATGGTGCTTTTTTTCTCTCTTTCCTCTTTTCATAATATGTCTTTTTTTTCTTTTTCTCTTTTTATCAATCTCTATCTCTTTTTTTATAAGAAGAATGCTTCATAGATGCTCGTTATTGTTACATTGCAGGTTTCCACCATGTCAGCATGGATTAGACCAGCGGCCCAGGCGTTTCTCTAACACACATGCATAACTCCATGGACTTACAAGCTCCCATTTCATTTCACACTGACGACATCCATAGACAAAAGAACATGATATCAACTAGGTACAAAGTACCAGTGCAATGTTGAAAGCGTTCCCCATGACATCATGGTTCTGCTAATTCACAACTTACAAAGCGCAAGCATATACGTAACATAGGTCAGCACAATGGTTCCAGTTTATTAAGTGCAAGAAAGTAAAGTGTGCCATCAAGTTCGTGAGAGCTTTAATCACTAATTTTGACATAACAAGTTTAATTTGGGAGGTAGATAAAACAAGAATTTACTTGGAATAGCAATAATGCTAATAGTTAGGTATGGTGGACACAAATGGCAAAGGTTTTGGTTTTAAGCAATGGATGCACGAGAAGAATTCCCTCTCAGTACAGGTTTTTGGCTAGCAAGGCTGGGTAGCAAGTACAAGAGTTGAAGGAAACAAACAAACATACAAGTGATAAAAACAAACATGCAATCTTCCTTGGAAGCACAAAAGATCTTAACTAGAGAATACTAGACTTATGAGCAAATCAAGAAAGAAAGATGATGAAATTATTTTTCTTTAGAGTACTTTTATCTTTTCTTTCAACTCTCAAAAATAGTGTTTCTACTGACCAAGCCAGGTTTGCCAAAACCAACTAAATTAACTCAATGATCCCAAAGTTCTACCGATACTAACAACAAGATCAATCATATAACCATGAATCGAAAACTAATATAAGCTATGCAAAAGAGTAAATGATAGAACTTCTCATTAATATTCCATAACAGCAACTCACACCAAGGGATACATATCTAACGAGAGAGGGGACACTTCCATAATGCAAACCATCCTACATAATAACTTCTCTATTCATGATATGACTCTACTAATAAGGAAAAAAGATAGAAGATAGTGATGTGATACCGCGGCACTCCCCCAAGCTTGGAACAAACCAAGGGGATGCCAAACCTGATGACGAATTACTCCTTCGGTGGTGGTGTTCTCTCATCATCGTCTAACTTCCAGGTAGGGGTTTCCCAACAACAAAGGACATCGTGGTTTCCAGCATCCGGAAACTTGCAGCAACACTTATGCGTTTAAACCTAACCTCATACTCACAGTTTTGATTTTGAACGTCATAGAACTGTGCTTGCAGTTCGTTCGTTGTTTGGCAAAGTGAGAAGACTTCATCCTTGAGTTCAGCAGTCTCCTTTTGGTGCTCGACGATGAGTTCAGAACAAATCTTATGGATGATATCCACTTCACGCTCCGCCATCTTCTTGTACCTAAAGACTTATGGCTCCAGTGCTTCCATCCTGTCCTCCAGACTTCCTTCACCTTTAGGGCCTCGAACCTCTTTTATCCGGAGCTCCTCATCTTCAAGCAACAACTCCTTGGGATGAATATTCAACTCTCTCATGTATGGGTTGATGATATCCTCTAAAGAATCTTCCTTGGCTGGTCCAGAGGAAGACATTGTAGCTCCAAATCTAGGACTCTACCTGTCAGAAACAGATCGAAATGAAAACACGACGAAAACACGATATACGAACCTCGGGAGATCTGGTGGATTATATATTACGAAGTTTAAGATGAAAGGAAGGTACTGGGAGGAAACGGGTCGGAGGCGGAGTCTGGGGTGGCCACACCACCTGGTGGCGCGGCCAGGGGTGGGCTCGCGCCACAGGGTGGTGTGAGCCACCCTAGCTCCGTTTCTGTCCCTTTTTCGCTTCGTAGCTCTCCTTATTGGCTAAAAACTGCAAAAATATAGTCGCGGAACTTTTCTTACCAGAACTATTACCTATTTGAAAGCGAACTCTGCAGGTCTCTAAATTTGGTCCTTGATAATTTTTTCCGGAGTTATAACTTGAAAGGCATCAACATCTTCATTGTAAGAATCTCTAGCAATATAGTGCTTGAGTCGCTGCCAATTAACTAATTGTGCAGTATTATCTTTTAAAGAAGAAATTTTTATTGCTCCTGAACGGTACGCTTCTTCAATAATGAAAGGTCCTTCCCATTTTGACAGTAGCTTTCCTGCAAAAAACCTGAGATGAGACCTATACAATAGAACTTTCTCACCAACATGAAATTCTCTCTTAAGTATTCACTTGTCATGCCATCTTTTAACTTTTTCCTTAAAGAGCCTAGCATTTTCATAGGCTTCACTCCTCCATTCATCTAAAGAACTTAAGTCAGATAATCTTTTCTCACCAGCGAGCTTACAATCTCTATTTAGTTCTTTAACTGCCCAGTAAGCTTTGTGTTCTAATTCTAAAGGTAGGTGACAAGCTTTCCCATAAACCATTTTATAAGGAGACATCCCCATAGGATTTTTGTAGGCAGTTCTATAAGCCCATAAAGCATCATTCAACTTTTTAGCCCAGTTTTTTCTAGATCTATTAACAGTCTTTTGCAAGATGGATATAATTTCTCTATTTGATAACTCTACTTGCCCGCTAGTTTGGGGGTGATAAGCTGAAGCAATTCTATGATTAACCTCATATTTAGCAAGGGTCTTTCTAAAACCACCATGAGTGAAATGAGAACCCCCATCAGTCATGAGATACCTAGGCACTCCAAACCTAGGAAAGATAACATACTTAAGCATTTTTTAGAGAAGTCTCCCCGTCAGCACTCATCGTAGGAATGGCTTCTACCCACTTAGTAACATAATCAACGGCAACAAGAATATGAGTATAACCTTTCGAGGGAGGGAAAGGACCCATAAAGTCAAGGGCTCAATAACTAGAGAGTAGTTCATAGGCATTTCATTGCGTCTAGAAATATTACCAACACACTGACATTCATCACAAGATAAAACAAATTTTCTTGCATCTTTAAAAAGGGTAGGCCAGTAGAAACTTGATTGTAGCACCTTTTGCGCAGTTCTATCTCCTGCATGATATCCTCCATAAGCACTACCATGACATTTACACAATATCTCCTTTTGTTCATATTCTGGAACACATCTTCGCATAATACCATCCACTCCTTCTTTGTATAAGTGTGGGTCATCCCAAAAATAATGCCTCAAATCATAGAAGAACTTCCTTCTTTGCTGAGTTGTAAAAGTTGGAGGCAAATACTTGGAGACAATAAAGTTAGCATAATCAGTGTACCAACGGCTCCTCATGAGCTTACCCCTCATCGCAGCCTAACCTGCTCATTTGGGAAACTATCATTAACAGTCATAGGGTCAAAAGAGATGTTTTCCAATCGAGATAAATTATCAGCTACAGGGTTTTCAGCATCTTTCCTATCTACTATATGTAGATCAAACTCTTGTAAAAGCAATACCCATCTAATAAGCCTAGGCTTAGCATTCTTCTTCGTCATAAGGTATTTAATAGCAGCATGATCAGTATGAATGGTGACTTTTGAGTCCACAATATAGGGCCTAAACTTATCACAAGCAAAAACGATAGCTAGAAATTCTTTTTCAGTAGTAGCATAATTCCTTTGAGCAGCGTCTAGAGTCTTACTAGCATAATGAATAATGTTTAACTTTTTATCAATTCGTTGCCCTAGGACAGCACCTACAGCAAAATCACTAGCATCACACATTATTTCAAAGGGTAAACTCCAATCAGGTGGTTGAACAATAGGGGCTGCAGTTAAAGCCTTCTTAAGAGTTTTAAAAGCTTCCTGACAATCATCATCAAAAACGAAGGGTACATCTTTCTGAAGAAGATTAGTGAGGGGTTTTGATATCCTAGAAAAGTCTTTAATAAACCTTCTACAGAAACCAGCATGACCAAGGATACTATGAATACCTTTGATGTCTCTTGGACATGGAATCTTCTCAATTGCCTCAACCTTAGCTCTATCAACTTCTATGCCTCTTTCAGTAACTTTATGCCCGAGGACAATTGATGCATTGCAAATGTATCTATAATTTTTGATGTTCCATGCTTGGTTTTATCCACTTTCTTGTGTTTTGTCCACACTTTGGAGTACTTTTCATATGATTTCTTGGACTAACCTATTAACAAGAGCCACAGTGCCAGCTGCCTATTTTCCGCTGTTTTTGGTTCCAGGAAAGTTAGAAAATGAATATTCTCGGAATTGGACGGGACAAAAGCCAAAGTGTCTATTTTTCTGGAAGTCATAAGATGTCAGAGTACGAGACGGAGAGGGGCCAGGGGCCACCACACCACCTGGCCACGTGGCCTAGCCTAGCCCGCGTCAGGCGGTGGTCTGGCCGCCTCCGGCACCCCCTCGGCCTCCCCTTTCGCCTATAAGATGCCCTCGGGACGAAAACCCTAAGTACCCGATCAAAAATCCACGAAAGAGTCTGTAGCTGCCGTCATCTCCATCCCTAGATCGGGAGGGATCTAGAGCTCTTCCCGGCACCCTACCGGAGAGGGGAATTCACCCTGGAGGCCTTCTTCATCACCATGCAAGCCTCCGGTGTGATGCGTGAGCAGTTCATCTTTGGACTACGGGTCCATGTAGTAGCTAGATGGCTGGTTCTCCTCCTTTGTGCTTTCATGTCTAGATCTTGTGAGCTCCGTTCATGATCAAGTTCATCTATTTGTAATTCTACATGTTGTGTTTGTAGGGATCTGATGGATATTGAGATGCTATTTCAGATTGATTATTGATTCTATCACGTCTTTGTTATTTGTGATCTTGCATGCTTTCCGTTGTTAGTAGCTATCTTGGCCAAGTAGATGCTAGCAACTCCAAGAGTTAGTATTTATGCTCGATAGTGGGTTCATGCCTCTGGTAATCTGGGTAAGTGACAGAAATCTCTAAGGTACTAGATGTGCTGTTGCTACTAGGGAGAAAACAACAATCCTTTGTTCATAGAACAATCGTATTGTTTACTTTACATGCAATTCGTAAAGCAATAATCTGTTGCTTGCAACTTAATACTGGAGGGGGTTCGGATGATAACCTGAAGGTGGATTATTAGTCATAGATGCAGTTGGATGGCAGTCTATGTATAATGTTGTAATGCCCAATCAAGTCCCAAAGGAGTCAAGATTCAATGCAATTGTTACAACAATATGGAGATGGTGATGAGGGTGCTGACAGTGATGATGGTGGTAATGATGATGATGATCCCGATGAAGTCCAGCTTGATGGTGGTGTTGATGGCGACGATCTCCCCTCTCCGGGAAGGAATTCCCCGAAAAATCTGCACGGAGAGATCTTTCTCTCGGTGTTTTTCGCCCAGAGGCAGCTGGAATCTTCTGTGGTCGCCTCAAGTCTTAGGGTTTCGGAGGATAATATACGCTTAGGGAGTCCGAGGGTGGGACAGGCGACCACACCACCTGGTGGCGCGGCCTAGGCTGGCCCACGCCAGGGGGTGGTGTGGGGCCCCCTGTGGCCCATGTCCACCCCTCCTTCTGGCTTCCTTCGTCTTCTGGAAAAATAGGATTTTCCGTATATTTTCCCGGATTTTCTGATCTTCGCGAATTTTGCCTCCAAACATCACCTTTTCCATCAGAATCCTGACTACAGCGGTCCATGCTCCAAAAGTCATCAACCATGCAAAAACAGATAAAATAATATAAGTATCACCTCTCAATACGAAATATATCAATGAATAACAGTGAATTATGACATAGAATAGTGATGCAAAATGGACGTATCAGCGTCCATTTGGTGCTGAGATAGTAATTTATACTTGTTATTCACCATAGTTCCTTCCTCTTGCAGGTCTCCTGGTTCTTCTTGCAGGGGTGCATTGCCCGATGGTTTGTGCTGATTGTCTGCTCCAGATACAGATCTTGCACCAGAGCTGTGACCTTGCCTAAATTTGGGTGCCTGTAAGTTACTTTTTGTGTGCCATCAAGATTGTTTTCCTTCCCTGTCGTATCATGTAATGTGCAATGGCCAATTGGTCTGACAGGCTGGTTGGGTTGCTTCACAGAATTGGCTGACAGATTTCTTGCATTTGGTGGAGTTCCAGGTGTTACTCCAGTTACTGAATGCTCCAAAGCCTCTGCCTTTCTTGCCACAAACAGTCTCTCGAAGTTTCTCTCGATATTGTGAAAATTTGTTTGGATGCTGACGAAGTTCTTGCTCACTGTATTTGTGAAATCCAGAAACTCTTGTTTATCTTCATCCCTATATTTCTAGAGCATCAGGATGTCGAGTTGTAGGGATTCTAGCCTGAGCATGCTAGTGTCGTCTGACGCTCCATCTTGTGCCATCACTCTGTGTGGGATTTTACTACGCTAGCAGGGTGCTATCGTAACCACGCAGAGGTATGATCGTCAATAGTGAGAGGGAATTACGCTAGCAAAGCTAACTACCTGACTCGGTGTCGAAAATCCTTCCGCCTCCGTTACACCGTCGCTTTCGCCGCCGCGCCGCCAATGGTACACGGATTTTGGGAGGGAGGTGGGATTTTACCGTTGTGGGAGATGATCCACAACAACCACTACCAAGGCCAGGATCTGTACCCGAGCTGTTGCCGCCGCCAAGCTGTCACCAGGTGTCTCACCGCCGCCGGAATCCAGAGCAAGGGTGAGGGATTTTACAGGAACCCAACCTCGCCTGCTCTCAGATCCAATCGCCTCCGAGGGTCGTTGGTCTCTGATACCAATTGACAGGCCCACACTACTAGTCGACCTTAGATGATCACAGTTCAGGATATTCAGAAGATTCAGAGGCAGAAATACTCTCAATTTGGGGAAGCCTTATTATGAGATTCAGATACACATATGACCAACCTCAAACAGAGGCGGCTAGGGTTTCAACCCAAGGATTACAAGTATTTCGTCTTCTCCCAATCTGGGGTTAATATAGCAGGATTACATGACAAGGAAGGGAGTGGTTGAGTTGAAAAAGATTACAGCTGTAAAGTAGAACTAAGAGTAACTTTTAGAAGGCTCTCATGGCAGTGGCACGGAGCTGTGAGGAGTAATATGAGGCGTTGATGATGCCTTGGTGCCTGACAGGACGGTGCCATGAGGAGCCGAGCGGTGGCCACGGCTTGCGGAGATGGCGCGAGGGAGAGCAGGGAGGTCACCGGCACTCGGCGGCTCAGGCGAGGGGTTTGCAAGGAAGGAGATAGGGTGGGAAATCGCTTGTGACATGGGGTGTGGTGTCGGTAGCGACGGGGTGGGGCTAGGGTGTACCGCGCGTCGGGCTTGGGCTGGGGCGCGTCGGGTTGGAGGCTGCAGCGTGTCTCACACAGGGTGGTTGCGGGCGTGCAACGTGGGCCGGGGGTAGTGCGACGCAGCGAGGCGTGCTAGAGTGCAACCTACGATATATTCTCCACACGATGATCTTCTATCTCTTCAATCTCTCTCTTCCACCTACGATATATTCTCTACGTGGCTAGCCTTATAGACGGCTGAGGTGTACTGCTGTACATGCCCTAAGGCGTGCAGCGCAGGGTTTGTTCGGTCGGGTCGTTGCAACATGTGTGGTGGCTGTGCAAGGGATTGCTTCGGCAGGGAGCAGCTAGAATTAAGGTTGGGTAGATTTTTAGGTTAGGGTTTGGTCTAGAGGCCTAGATGGTTTTGGGCCAGGTAGTAGGTGGTTTGTCCAGTTGGGCCTTCGGCCTGATCGGTTGGACGGACTCCTCAGATAAAACATGTTTTTATTATTTATTTTATTTTGTTTAAAACAAAACATATGTAAATAGGTTTTTTTGGCAAACCAAAATATCCGGAAGAGACCAGAGTTTTGATTTGAAATAAAGATGAGGGATATTTAGAAAACAAAACTAGGATTTTAGAGAATTAGTTTTAGGAAAATTATATACATGCAAACATGAATATGCTCGAATGCAATGTGCCATGATGACATGAGCATGCGATCATGATGATGCACAAAAATAAAAAACAACAAGCGATTTTCTAGTAGTGGTTTTACCCGGGGTGCTACATCTAGCAGAGTGTATGTGATGCTGTCTGTTGTTTCTTGGGTGGTGGCGACATACCTGAGGGCTTTTGTGACTCGATAATTGTAACCAATGCTAAACATTTGTCTAAGTTTAGAACAATTAGTATTTGTAATGTCCTATATAAGATTGCTTCCAAGGTTGTTGCCAACAGGTTGAAAATCTAGTTACCGGATATTATCTCAGACTACCAGAGTGCCTTTGTTCCCAGGCGGCTGGTAACTGATAACACTTTTATTGCATATAAGTGCCTGAACACAGTACGCCGCCAATCAAGCAAAATCCCATTTTTTGCCCTCGAGGTGGATATGATGAAAGCGTATAACTACATCGAGTGGGAATACCTTTATGCATATCTCATGAAGATAGGCTTCGATCCTAGTTGGGTAACATCGGTGAGGTGTGTCACTTCAGCTAGTTACACCGTTAAGGTGAATGGGGATCTCACCCCCCTGTGGTTCCTTCACAAGGGATTCGACAAGGGGACCCCGTCAGCTCATATTTGTTCCTACTGTGCACAAAAGGTTTATCTTGCTTACTACTGAAGAAGGAAGGTCTTGGGGAGCTACAAGGATTACGCGATGGAAGATAGGGCCCTTCTATATCACACCTACTCTTTGCATATGACATCATCTTGTTTGCATGCAGTGACCCTCGAAGTGTCGAGACGCTTAAAGGGGTTCTTGACACATATTGTGGGGATTCTGGTCAGAAGATTAATCTATAGAAATCCACAGTTTTCTTTGGCAATAAATGCCAGGAGAGTACCAAAGTAATGGTGAAAGACAAGTTGGAGGTCACCAACGAGATCCTTCATGATTGTTATCTGGGCATGACTACTGAGATTGCTAGAGCTGCCACGTGCGTCATTCAAATTCCTATCCGAAAGAGTGTGGAAGTTTGTTACTAGCTCCTCGGGTCATCCTATATCTAGGGCGGGCAAGGAGGTATGGCTCAAGGCGGTGGCTCAAGCTATTCCCACCACGTGATGTGCTTCTTTCAGATCCCAGTTGCAACTTGTGACAAGATGAAGACCTCTATTGTTGATCAGTGGTGGGGCTTTGAGGATGATTGCAAGAAGATGCATTGGAAATCCTGGGAGTGGTTATCGTCTCCTAAATCCATTGGGGGGTTAGGTTTCATGGACATTGTCTTGTTCAATCAGGCCATGTTAGGTAAACAGTGTTGGCGGCTTATCATCAACCCTTCGTCTCTTTGTGCGAGGGTCCTGAAAGGACGTTAGTACCCCGACTCAAACTTCTTGTCGATAGTGAAGCCAAGGTCTTCATCCTTTACCTAGTGATTTCTACTGTTCGATCGAGATTTAGTGGTGTGTGGCATCAAGTGGGGCATCGGAGATGGTGTGAGCATTAGCATCATGAAGGATCCATGGATTCCTGGCTACCTGGTGGGGACTTTTAAACTGCTATCTCTGATTCCTGATACTACCAAGGTACGCTATCTAATGAATGATGATGGTACCGAGTGGGAGGCTGATACGGTTCGTGCTTTTTTCCATGAGGAGTTGGCAGAGATTATCCTACAAGTTCCTATCAGCCGGCGTGGAGGAGCAGATTTTGTTTCTTGGCCCCATGACAAATTTGGTGTGTATTCAGTCAGGTCAGTATATAAATTGGCAAGAACTGTGGCTTTTTTTGCTAGGCAAGGTAAAGCTGGGAGGGGTGTCAGCTCTGATAGGACGCTGGAGGAGAAAACTAGAAGAGTATCTGGTCGATTCAAGCACCAGGGAAGATGAAAATCGTCCTTTGGCGCCTTGTACATGATTGTCTTCCTACGGGCTATCAACTGCAACATCATCATCATATTTCCGACGAGGGCAACTGCGTGTTTTCTGGCCAATCTAAGCGAGTGGAGCATCTATCCCTGCAGTGTCCATTCACGAGGGTGGTCTGGACTGAGATCAAGTGTGAATTTCTGATGGATCTTCGGTGAAAGGACTTGGTTATAGCTAAGCAGTGGATCTTTTAATTCTTGCAGCGGGAAAATGCCACCAATGCCACTGTCCTAGCTGTCACATGTTGGTATATTTGGCAAACTCAGAACGATGTTTGAAACAATAAAGTATAGGCACAGCCTATTAGAGTGGTGGCGCAGATTCTGGCTTATGTTGATATGATCATCACTCCCCTCTTCAAGGCTCCAAAGTCTGCTTCAAGTCATGCTGGGGCGGAGCCCCGCTGGTGTCCGCCACACCCAGGTACTGTGGCGGTGAATGTCGACGCTGCTCTATTCCCAGGCAATCGATGAATGGGGATTGGAGATGTTATAAGGGACCATGATGGGAAGTTCCTGCTGTATTTGATCGAGGGAGTGGAGCTATACCATGATGCTCCAGGTGGCAATAGAACATGGTTACCAGAATGTTGCACTGGTGTCAGACTGCATGTTTCTGAACCAACGCATATCTTCCCAGGTGTGAGACCGATCGACATTGGGTGTGGTGGTAGCTGATATACAATCTATGGCAACGGACCTCGAGTCCTGTGTGTTCAGTTTTTCTAGTCGTACAATGAATGTGGTAGCGCACAAACTTGCTCCCTGCGCTGAGCCTTTGGAGTGTAAAATTTCAGTTGGTGTATTCCCGGAGCTTATCCGGGTTGAACTATGAAATGATGTCAAGTGATCAATAAAGTATGACGTTCTAAAAAAAAGACGACCAGGCCATGGTAAAACGAGGGGCAGGCGGCACGGCGAATCGCGCATATTCGTCTAGTATATAGAAAGAGGCCAGCCAAAAACATGCATGAATGTGCATTGCTACAGGATCAAATCCTATCGGACACTCGGAAAGAAGCAAAATAAAAATAAAGAGAATCAGATATCAAAAATAAATTCAAATGAGCATATTTTAATATGCTAAAGCCAACAAAAAAAATGCAATCCAACTTGAATGACAAATAAAACAAAAATCTTATATTCACGTTGGTTAATTCATGTTAAACCATTTGTGTATGAAATTTCAAGATAACCTTTATTTAATTGAGCGAAATTTTCCGGTCCTCATTTTTAGACTAAAGTTTTTGAAAAAAACTCCAAAAAAGGTTCGTTACAAAACTACCCCTCTTAATAGAATCTCGTCCCCGAGATCTAGGCTCACTACATAATGGGTTTAGGATGATCATTGATGGGTTGCTCGGGCAAGACTGATCAACAGTAAATCCTTTGTTGCTTCCTGTGGTGGAGAGTGCTTATGTAGACTTCAATAATATAACCATGATGCTTGTTGCTGACAAGTTGATATTAGAGTTCTTACTTGAAGATATATTGCTCACAACCTTTTATTCAGTGTTGATTCTTCAAATACTCCTATGAGTTTTGTTCTTATATCTACGCTTCTTTCACCTAATAAGGCAAAAATCTGGCTGACTGCGCCTCTTCGTTGATGAATTGATATCTTCGTGCATCTCAAGGTCACGGGTGAATGAAATGAGTAGTCGAGCATCTGGCTGCCTCTTGCGCTGGCAAGTGTTTCCCCAGTTTATGAGTTGATGGATCTTCACATGGTCTTCAACTTGGATTCTTCATTCATCTTGTTGAAACCAACTAGCATGTGTTCCTTGTATTTCTTGGTCAGTCGCAAAATTCACCAAATAATGTAATAATCTTATTGTGTGGTAGTGATACACATTCCTTCTAAACAATTGATCTAAGATGCAAGACCTTGTACGAACTGGTTTGCTTGTATAGTCCTTAGGGAAGATTTCTAGGTGTCACTCGGTTTCCAGTCTCATCTATTCTTTTCCTCATCTCTACAGGTAATGATAGCTTCAATAATTCGTATATTCTCACCATTCTCCATTTTCTTTATTTCCAAGGGTTCTCAGGTAAGAGGGAGAATCATAAGATGGTTTATGGAACCTAACTTTGAGGGGTATCCAAGAATAAAACACGAGAATAGGGAAAATGCTACAAAAGAAGAATTCAGAAGAACAAATAGTTTCTTTGAAATTGCAGAGGTTTTAGCATGACTGCATAGGAAAAGGTGGCAAGGAAAAAAAATTATGCAGACCTTGCTGAAGCAAAAACTTTATTTTTCTAACGTTATAAACTACATAGCTACCAAGGATCTACCCAACCTTAGTATATATATGGTTGTGTGGTCTCAACAAGTCTTGGTGTCAATCATCGACATTGAAGAATGCATAGTGTGGTTGACGACTCTTAACTCCTTAAGTTCTTGAAAAGTCTTCTCGTAGATAAGGCATGGTATACTAGAGAAGTGTTTAGGTAAGAAGCATTTAAACACAATGTTAAATAAGAGTAGACGAGGAACTAGAATAGTCAAGAATTAGACTACAAGTATTTTCAAAAATAGTTTTTATTTTTTTCAGATAGTCGCTAAGGCTTTCCATTTCTAGCTAAGGCCATGTGACTAGGTCGACGTCGACTCTGATACCACTTCTATAAGGACCGAAACTTAACTTCTAGACCCCCCTATGTTTATTCGTCAATCCCAAGATCAATGTTGACGACACAGCGAAATGTATATCATTGCAGACATACAAATAATAATTACAAAGTTTGAATGGCCACATAGTGTGACATTTATTATAATTAGAAAGCACATCTGAAATGAAAAACGCGTAGTGACTCCATCTCAGCCACAAGCTGTCGATGTAGTCCACGAGGCCTCACTGCTCAGCATCGTCATATAGTAGTGGTTCCCTTCTCCATAGTACCCTGAAGTATCAACAAAAGCATTGCCATGAGTACATAACGTACTCAACAAACCCCTTCACGGGAGACATATAATATCTATAGGAGGCTTCAAAGGAGGGTTGCATGTTTTTTTTGCATAAAATCCAATTTTAGTTGAAATACCATAATATATTTTATCAAAGCGGTTTTAGACGAAAACATGTTTTTGAATTCAATGTAATATTTCTCATTAGTGATTGTCCTAGACAACTCACATAATCCATAAAATTTTAGTATAAGGATGGAGGCAAAGAGGGAAGTAGCAAGACATGTTCCCATATGTCAAGAAAGATTCATATGTCGTCCATGACCATGGACGGTCATGGACACGGCTATTTGAATAGGTTTACACTATGTAGAGGTTGTACAGTTTTCTCATATGACACAATCCTGTCTTGTTGCCCACCAGTGGCCACTAGTTTAGTACACACCTGTTGGTGTACCGATAGAGGGATTGTGACAAGGTCTTTTAGCTAGATCCCCCAAAGATGTGACGAGCCCACCGGGTATGGCACATGGAACTGAGAGTATGTCCCCAAACCAGTTCCCCCATCTGTGCCGAAGGATCCCCCGTAGGTAGACACCTCATAAGTGGTACAGCGACATCGACACCTAAGGCGGACTAACCTACTTGACCATGCTAGTGCCCATTATAGCATGTGGTTGTACGGTTGTCACAATCTTCAAATCCAAGACTTATTAGGCCCTCATGCGACACAGACGACAGATTGCTCCCTCCAACTAGTGAAGGGCAGCCAATCGCTCCTTCTTTTGATCCAGTTGTCGCTCGCGCCAGTGTTTCGATGGTAAGTTTCAACCAGAGTAGAGTAGAGGAAGCAACAATGGCCAGCTCAACGAGCTCATCAAGTTTCAAAAGGGGTGTATGTGACCCGAGGGTCATGCAATTCCTCCAAAGAGGCAAGATAGAGTATCCTAAAGATTATTGAGCATGGCTAAGAAATTCTACTCTACTAGGATTACTATATAATCTCTACTCAGGATATCAAGTATATGGTGTGTCAACACCCGGATTTTTAAGTCCAGATGCCTGTTATGTCGTGCATCGCAATCCCAGGATTACCATTTTTGCGAGACATAACAGAATTGGTACCACAGTACATCATTCATTACAAACCATAATAGTCTTACAAATAGTAGATCTCATGATCAAGTCTTAATACAAATCAGAGCAGCGGAAATATAACGTAGTAGACTCCATCTTCATAGTCACAGGCAATGCTGACGATGGGAGATGATCCTAGTTATCATAGACCTCCTACTGTCCATCTTATGGGTAGTCCTCCTCATAGTCTGGCCATGGGAATAGCCAGGGACAAAGCCATGAGTAATCTTTAAGTACTTGCAAACTAGAACTAGTATAAGTAAGGTAAAGCTAGTAGGAATCTTAAGCTCTAGGTTTTGTTTACAAAAAGCCAGGTTTATTCTAGAATGACTTAAAGAGTAAAGACCTAATTTAGTTCTCTAGGTTACTTAAGTGGGAATCTAGTTTTCATGTTCACTACCCTGTTATGGTCAAGTCAAAGTCATTGTTCAAGTCACAGGTCTTTTGGAAATGTCTGACAACGGAACAATATGGCCACTCCAACTGTCCATAACCATGGACGCGGCGATTCGAATAGTTTGACACTCTGCAGAGGTGGTACACTTTCACCACAAGATTCGATTCCTCTGTCAGGGATAACCCTGAATCATCATACTTGGTATGCAGATAATCAATCCTAACCTTTCAATTACACACCGTAGTATAGGCACCTCCCCTATGAGCTTGGCCTCCCAGCCATGGCCAACTACCATCCCGGGAACTGCATAGGTGGACATCCATATTCACGAGGTAGCCTCAGATCAACTTCTTCCACAAGGGAACCCATACTAAGACATATAAACTTCCAGTTAAGCCCTACCCAACTTAGGTATTATGGTTGTACGGTAAAATTGGAATGGTATCGCATCCGAACCCCACCATCAGTTTTTATCAAAGTCAAGGCTCATGTCTCATTGATTATTGGCTCAACACGTCGAGCTCGTTGGGGAACCCCAAGAGGAAGGTATGATGAGCACAGCAACAAGTTTTCCCTCAGTTATGAAACCAAGGATATCGAACCAGTAAGAGCAAGGAAACACCTCCCAGGTGTTGTTGCCAACTTGGAATCATGCACAACACAACCACAGATCTTTGCCCCCAACTTACAGTGAGGTTGTCAATCTCACCGGTTTTGCTGAAAACAAAGGATTAAACGTATTGTGTGGAAGAAAGTAAAAGCTTGCAGAAAAAAAACAAAAAACAGTAAACAGTTGTAGATTGATGGTAAAAGAAAGGACCGGGGTCCATAGTTCACTAGTGGTGGTTCTCCTTAAGATAGATGACATGTTGGGTGAACAAATTACAGTAGGGAAATTGACAAACATCGAGAAAGCATACATGCATATACTAATCATCTTGACTCCTATGAGATTTGATTGGGCATTACAACATTATACATAAACCGTAATCCAACTACATCTACGACTAATAATCCACCTTCAGGTTATCATCCGAACCCCCTCCAGTATTAAGTTGCAAGCAACAGATACTTACTTTACGCATTGCATGTAAAGTAAACAATACGATTGTTCTATGAACAAAGGATTGCTGTTTTCTCCCTAGTAGCAACAACACATCTAGTACCTTAGAGATTTCTGTCACTTCCCCAGATTACTAGAAGCATGAACCCACTATCGAGCATAAATATTCCCTCTTGGAGTTTCTAGAATCTACTCGGCCAAGATATCTACTAACAACGGAGAGGATGCAAGATCACAAATAACAAAGACATGATAGAATCAATAATCAATCTAAAATAGCATCTCAATATCCATCGGATCCCCGCAAACACAACATGTAGGATTACAAATAGATGATCTTGATCATGAACGGAGCTCACAAGATCTAAATATGGTAGCACAAAGGATAAGAACCAACCATCTAGCCACTACATGGACCCGTATTCCAAGGATGAACTACTCACGCATCACACCGGAGGCTTGCATGGTGATGAAGAAGGCCTCCAGGGTGAATTTTCTGACTTTCCTGGAACCAAAAACAGCAGAAAATAAGCAGCTGGCACTGTGGCATCTTGTTAATAGGTTAGTCCTAGAAAGTGTATAAAAAGTACTCCAAAGTGTGGACAAAACATAAGAAAGTAGATAAAAACCAAGCAGGGAACATCAAAAATTATAGATATGTTAGCAACATATCAACATCCCCAAGCTTGACTCCTACTCGTTCTCGAGTAGGTAAGTGATAAAAAAGAAAGAATAATTTTTGAGGTGACATATACCATCATAAACTTGATCAAAGTATTTGTAAAACATTGATACCTCGGATCATAGTGCTTCAACATAGCATGAAAGACAAAGTTCTAACAATAAGACATAGCAACTATGTTGTAAAATGAAAAGGCACAAACAAAAGATTCATGAATAAAAATGGTTTGCAAGACGTTTGTTTGTTTCACATAAATAAAACATAGCATAATGGCATTCGGCTTGTCCCTCATAGAGTAGCAAACATAAATGCATAGGACACCTTCAAAGTTCATAAGGGTGACTAGATACAAATAGTTTAAGAATAAGCAATATCAAAGTTATGCATCAATCAACAAGTCTTGGGACAACGCACATCGAACTAAGAATGTCCACTACTCTCTCAAAAGAGGTGCATAAAGATAGAAGGTGGAGACTCAACATAAAAGTAAAAGAAAGTCCTTCATAGAAGGAAGCAGGGATTCAAGTTTCATAAAGAGCTTCCAAAAATTATGGTACTTATTAGCTTTCAGCTCTCATTGCTCCTATCATAAGCATCTTGAAGTGATTAAGGTTAAAGTGAACAAACTATGGAGTATATGCTTGACAAAGTATAAGTTGGAAATCTCATGCGCCTTGAATATGAGGGCCGCTCCTCATGCTACTCAAGTTTAGTTACCGGTAAGTTCTTGTCATAGTAAGTACATGTGTATCATAGAGAACCGCCAATGGGGTACCCCTTGCCCGATGATATGGAAGAATCCCCATATCAAAATGACAAGGCAAGCAGACAACGAGCATCTCAACAATCTTCTTATTTACCATGGGAAAATGGTGCTTTTTTCTCTCTTTCCTCTTTACTCATATCTATTTTTTTCTTTTTCTCCTTTTGTCAATATCTGAATCTTTTTTTTATAAGAAGAAATGCTTCATAGATAGCTCATTATGGTTACGCTGCAGGTTTCCACCATGATTAGGCATGGATTAGACCGGTGGTCCAAGCATTTCTCTAACACACATACATAACTCCATGGACTTACAAGCTCCCCTTTCATTTCACACCGACGACATCCATAGACAAAAGAGCATGATATCAGCTAGGTACAAAGTACAAGTGTAATGTTGAAAGCGTTCCCCATGACAGCATGGTTCTGCTAATCCCCAACATATAAGTGCAATCATATACAACAAAGGTGACACAATGGTTCAAGTTTATTAAGGGCAGGAAAAATAAAGTGTGCCATCAAGTTCATGAGAGATTTAATCACCAGTTTTATCGTAACAAGTTTAATTCAGAAGGTAGATAAAAACATGAATATACTTGGAATAGCAAATGATAATAGGTAGGTATGGTGGACTCTTTGGAATAACTTGGTTTTATATGGAGTTGGATGCATGAGTGGGACTCATACTTGGTTATGGAGGCTAGCAAAACACTGGGAGCGACCAACTAAGAGAGCAATAATGCCCATAATCATGCAAAGCGACAAAACATTATTAATTAAAGCATAAAGTGATATTACAAGTCGAAAACTAAAGGATCATAAAGGCTATGGTGACTTGGGATAGTCATAACATGGTGTGAGCATGTGCCATGTCAACCCAAATAAAGCATCAAAGGAGAATACCACAATACTATGCTCTAATATGCTAAAACAACGCATGATTCTTTCAAGGCACATTAAGCAACCTCAATTGTTTATAACACGTCAGGCTATAGCAAAAATCTCTAAGCATAAATCCAAAACAATATCAAGCATGGCACGACAAAGCATGGGCCATAGTCAAAAACAAGCTCACTTTACCACTTAAGCATGAACATTCCTACTCTTTTCCAATCCAAACCAAACTATTTGAAAACTAATGTATGAAAGAGGTGGTCCAACCAATTTATTCAAGCAAACTAAGAAAATCAAGAAAACAAAAACAAAAAACGAAAACAAAGACGCTCCAAGAACAACCCAACTGTGCATGAAACAATAAAAATGAAGTGTTTGGAAGAAACCTGGGATTTTTATTGATGAAGAAGGGGATTCCTTGGGCATCCCCAAGCTTTGACGCTTGTACTTCTTGGGTATTTCTTGGGGTGACACACGTGGCATCCCCGATCTTGAGCTTTAGTCCATTCTTCATCTCATTACTCATTCTCTCCATACACCTGAAATTTTTCCATCATACAAAACTTCACACAATCTTTATTAGCAACATTAGTGCACTCAAGATATAAGTATGTGGGTTCAGTTTCAAGACCAATAAAACTTCCATTAAAACACAGGCTACTGAAGCACTTCCCTCAAAAAGCTCAATTCCCCAAAGAGAACCCAAAAAGGAACCAACAAGAAGCAAATGCAAATAATGGCAGAAATCTGTCAAAACAGACAAGCAGGTAAAAACCAATTTTTTCGAAGACCTTCTATTGCTCAAATAGAAAATTGTTGAACTAAAGAAAGTTAGATAACAACCTGGGGCAGAAGCAAAAAATATTTACGCCTCAAAACGACATACAGAGATTTTATACTAATTTTTATGGTGAAGCACAAAAATCTGTTTCGAGACAACAACTTTCCGAAGCATTACTTCTCTCTCATTAGAGGTTACTCTTGGCACAAAAAGCAAATAAAAAGGATAAAAAGCGGTTATTAGTGAAGTAATAACTTCCAAGACTCATCTAAAACTTTGGGTTTATCTCCCAATAAGTACTTTTCTTTAACGCCTTTAAGTTAGGCATAAGAAGCAAGAAAAAGAATCAAGTGTTCTCAAATGAAGAAGCATTAAGAGAAAATTTTGTTTTCATAGGAGAGGCAAAAGGAATCTTCTCTCTCTTCTTTGGGAAGTGTTCTATACCTTTCTTGAGTGGGAGTTGATATTTAATGGTGCCTTCTTTCATATCAATAATGGCACCAACAGTTCTAAGAAAAGGTCTTCCCAAACTAATAGGACAAGAAGCATTGCATTCAACATCACAAACATAGAAATCAATAGGGACATAGGCATTGTTAACCCTAATAAGAACATCATTAATACTCCCCATGAGTTTCTTTTTAGCATTATCATCAAGTGGGACATTCAAATAACAATCTTCCAATGGTGGCAAATCAAGCATATCATAAATCTTTCTAGGCATAATAGAAATACTACTATCAAGATCACATAAAGCCTTAAGATCAAAATCATTCACTTTCATCTTAATGATGGGTTCCCAACCATCTTCTAGTTTCATAGGAATAGAAGCTTTATGTTTCATATTTTCTTCTTTTATTTTTATGAGAGCATCAGTAATGTGTTTTGTAAAGGCCATATTCATAGCACTAGCATTAGGACTTTTAGCTAGCTTTTGTAGGAACTTAATTACTTCAGAGATATTGCAACCATCAAGATCAAAATCACAATTATTATCTAAAGTAGTAGAGCTATTACTAGCTTCAACACTAGTGGTAGTGATAGTAGAAACACTAATATTTCTAGCAATTTCATCTTCTCTTTCCCACTTAGCATGCAATGCAGCTAATAGTCTAACATTTTCATCAATTCTAACTTGTATGGCATTAGTAGCAGCAAATGGATTATCAATAGTTTCAGATTTAGCAGCCATTTTATTCAAAGAAGATTGTGCTTCAGCCAATGATGCTATATTTCTTCTAGCATTAGAGAGTTTTTCCTCAATAGTTTTATTGAAAGCAGTCTGTTTACTAATAAAATCTTTAAGCATAACTTCCAGTTCAGAGGAGCAGTCCTATTATTGTTGTAGGAATTTCCATAAGCATTACCATTATTGGGAGGATAAGGCCTATAGTTAATATTACCAAAATTATTCCTGTAGGCATTGTTGCTAAAATTATTATTTCTTATAAAGTTCACATCAACTTGCTCTTCTTGAGCAACCAAAGAGGCTAAGGGAACATGATTTGGATCAATATGAGCTTTCCCATTAACAAGCATAGACATAATAACATCAATTTTATCACTCAAGGAGGAGGTTTCTACAACAGAGTTTACCTTCTTACCTTGTGGAGCTCTTTCAGTGTGCCATTCAGAATAGTTAACCATCATATTATCCAGAAGCTTTGTTGCAGCACCCAAAGTAATGGTCATAAAGGTACCTCCAGCAGCAAAATCCAGTAGATTTCTTGAAGAATAGTTCAATCCCACATAAAAGGTTTGATAATCATCGAAACAGTCAGTCCATGAGTGGGACAATTCTTTACCAAAGATTTCATTCTTTCCCAAGCTTGAGCAACATGTTCATTATTAGATTGTTTAAATTTCATTATTTCACTTCTCATAGATATAATCTTAGCAGGAGGATAGTATTTTTCCAATGAAAGCATCTTTGCATTTAGTACAAGAATCAATACTATTTCTAGTTAGGGATTGCAACCATTCTTTAGCTTTTCCTCTCGAAGAGAAAGGAAACAATTTAAGCTTAATAATATCTCCATCTATATCCCTATGCTTTTGCATCTCACAAAGTTTAACAAAGTTATTTAGATGAGCAATGACATCTTCATTACCAATACCAGAAAATTGTTCTCTCATAACAAGATATAGTAAAGTAGGTTTTATTTCAAAGAAAGTAGCTTCAGGAACAGGTGGAGCAATAGGTGTGCACATGAAATCATTGTTGTTGGTGCTAGTTAAGTCACACAACTTAGTATTTTCAAGAGTAGTCATTTTTTGTGTGTTTTTAATAAAGAAAGTAAACTAGTAAATCTATTTTTTGTGTGTTTTTGATAAAGAAACAAGCAAACAAAGCAGAAATAAACTAAGCAAAACAAAAATAACAAAGTAAAGAGATTAGTTATGAGGGACTCCCCTTGTGAAGATGTCCTTGACTCCCCGGCAACGGCGCCAAAAAAGCTTGATTATTGGCTCAACACGTCGAGCTCGTTGGGGAACCCCGAGAGGAAGGTATGATGAGCACAGCAGCAAGTTTTCCCTTAGTTATGAAACCAAGGTTATCGAACCAGTAGGAGCAAGGAAACAACTCCAAGGTGTTGTTTCCAACTTGAAATCCTACACAACACAACCACAAAACTTTGCCCCCAACTTACAGTGAGGTTGTCAATCTCACCGGTTTTGCTGAAAACAACGGATTAAACGTATTGTGTGGAAGAAAGTAAAAGCTTGCAGAAAGTAAACAGAAAATAGTAAACAGTTGTAGATTGATGGTAAAAGAAAGGACCGAGGTCCATAGTTCACTAGTGGTGGTTCTCCTTAAGATAGATGACATGTTGGGTAAACAAATTATAGTAGGGCAATTGACAAACATCGAGAAAGCATACATGCATATACTAATCATCTTGCCTCCTATGAGATTTGATTGGGCATTACAAAATTATACATAAACCGTAATCCAACTTCATCTATGACTAATAATCCACCTTCAGGTTATCATCCGAACCCCCTCCAGTATTAAGTTGCAAGCAACATATACTTACATTACGCATTGCATGTAAAGTAAACAATACGATTGTTCTATGAACAAAGGATTGCTGTTTTCTCCCTAGTAGCAACAACACATCTAGTACCTTAGATATTTCTGTCACTTCCCCAGATTACTAGAGGCATGAACCCAATATCGAGCATAAATATTCCCTCTTGGAGTTTCTAGAATCTACTCGGCCAAGATATCTACTAACAACGGAGAGCATGCAAGATCACAAATAACAAAGACATGATAGAATCAATAATCAATCTGAAATAGCATCTCAATATCCATCGGATCCCCGCAAACACAACATGTAGGATTACAAATAGATGATCTTGATCATGAACGGAGCTCACAAGATCTAAATATGGTAGCACAAAGGATAAGAACCAACCATCTAGCCACTACATGGACCCGTAGTCCAAGGATGAACAACTCATGCATCACACCGGAGGCTTGCATGGTGATGAAGAAGGCCTCCAGGGTGAATTCTCCCCCCCCCCGGCAGGGTGCCCGGAAGAGCTTCAGATCCCTCCGGATCTAGGGATGGAGATGACAGCGGCTATAAACTCTTTTGGGGAATTTTGATCGGGTCCTTAGTGTTTCTGTATCAAAGGCATATTATAGGTGAAAGGGGAGGCCGAGGGGTGGGTAATGCCCTGATGGGCAACACCAGGTGGTGTGGTAGCCTCCGCCCCTCCCCTGCCTCAGATTCTGGCTCCATTTCCCCTCGGTGAAATACTGACTTTGGCTTTTGTCCCGTCCAATTCCGAGAATATTCATTTTCTGACTTTCCTGGAACCAAAAACAACAGAAAACAGGCAGCTGGCTCTGTGGCATCTTGTTAATAGGTTAGTCCTATAAAGTGTATAAAAAGTACTCCAAAGTGTGGACAAAACATAAGAAAGTAGATAAAATCCAAGAAGGGAACATCAAAAATTATAGATATGTTAGCAACATATCAACATCCCCAAGCTTGACTCCTGCTCGTCCTCGAGTAGGTAAGTGATAAAAAAGAAAGAATAATTTTTGAGGTGACATGTACCATCATAAACTTGATCAAAGTATTTGTAAAACATTGATACCTAGGATCAAAGTGCTTCAACATAGCATGAAATACAAAGTTCTAACAATAAGACATAGCAACTATGTTGTAAAATGAAAAGGCACAAACAAAAGATTAAGGATGCCAGAAGATGGAGTGGAGATGGGCCACAGGGGGCCCACACCACCCCATGGCGCGGGTAGCCCTAGGCCGCGCCTGGAGGTGGGTGGCCACCCTGACCCACTCCAGCCTCTCCCCTCTGGCGTATATCAACCTCCTGAAACCCTAAGACTCAGGGAGCAACCATAGAAAGATTCCTCCGCCTCTTCGGGACGGAAAACACCGAGAGAGAAAGATCTCTCCGGCAGACAGATTTCTACCGGGGGAATTCCTTCCCGGAGAGGGGAGATCGTCACCATCAACACCACCATCAAGCTGGAGTTCATCGGGATCATCATCAACATCATCACCACCATCATCACCATCAGCACCCTCATCACCATCTCCATATTGCTGTAACAATTGCGTTGAATCTTGCATTAGTTCATAGGGGAAACTTTCCCGGTGTTGATTACTCTTTGTAGTTGATGCTATTGAGTGAACCATTGAATTATTGTTTATGTTCAGATTGTTATACATCATTATTCCATCTCCGATCATGATCCATATGATGTCTTGTGAGTAGTTTGCTTCTTGAGGACATGGGAGAAGTCTTGTTGTTAGTAGTGGAGTTGTGTTGAGAAAGATTCAATAGATTGTTATTTAAGTTGTGGTGTACTTCTTCTAGTGGTGTCATGTGAACGTCGACTACATGACACTTCACCTATATGGGCCTAGGGGAATGCATTGTGTATTTGGATACTAATCGTAGGGGTTGCCCGAGTGACATAAACCTGAACCCCTGTTAGGAAACCATTGCACAAGGGACGTAAGGGTCTTAGAGTTTAAAGTTGTGGTTAGGTCTCTACCTTAATTACTTTCTTGTACTTACGGATGTTTGCAAGGGGTATAATCACAAGTATGTATTAGTCTTGGATGGGGCGGTACATTAGCACAGGTTCACCCACACAACACTTAGCAAGCTAAAGAAGATTAATCAACTATATGAAGCGAAAGCACTTGACAGTCTTCCCATGTGTCCTCGAGAACGTTTGGTCATCTTAAGAAATACAACCGGCTTGTCCTCTGCTGCATAAAGGATTGGGCCACTTGCTGCATTTATTCCTTCTGTTTTTTATTTACTCGTACTTTATTTACTTGCTTTATCGAAAACCCCTAAAAATCCGTTTGCTAAGTATTTGCAGAGAAATTCCTGGTCCATACCACTAGCTAACACCTTCTGCTCCTCGTTGGGTTCGACACTCTTACTTATCAAAAATACTGCGATACACCCCCTATACTTGTGGGTCATCAAGACTATTTTCTGGTGCCGTTGTCAGGGAGTGAAGCGTTATTGGAGAGTGGAACTGGTAAAGGAAACTTCTACTGTGAGTATTGTTTACTTCTGTTAGTTTCTTTATTTTCGTTATGGATAATTCGCTGAGTTTCTTATTTGGTAATGCTACTACCACTGCTAAGGTAGTAGATAAGCCACCACCTGCTGAGAATGATGTTTTCAAAATACCTACAAGAATTATTGATCGTGTTATGGATAACTACTATGTTGGGGATGGAACTATCCATCCCGGTGATCATTTACTCTTTATACACGAATAATGTGGGTTGTTCAAGTGTGCAGGTATTACTACAGATCAAGTTAAGAAGAAGTTATTCTCATTATCACTAAAAGGAAGAGCTGAGGAATGGTATAAGCTGCTGAAGAATGGTCAAGCTCTGGAATGGGAGGAAATAGTGCCTCTCTTTTATTCAAAGTTTTATCCTCCTAGTGAGATTCATAAAGATCGGAGTCAAATATACAACTTTTGGCCTCTTGATGGAGAGAGTACAGCTCAAGCTTGGGGGATATTGAAGTTACTTATGCTCAAATGTCCCATTCATGAGCTCCCCAACAATATTATTATCAATAACTTTTATGCAAGGCTCCCTCTACATGACAAAGATTTATTGGATTCCTCTTGTGCTAGATCATTCACTCGTATGGAAGAAGAAGCTAAATGGGACTTTCTAGACCGTATTCAAGACAATACTGAAGCTTGGGAGAATGACAAAGGTAGAAAGTCAGGTATAAATTATGATTATGAGTGCATTGAATCTTTTATGGGAACTGATGACTTTCAAAATATTAGTAATATTTATGGTCTTGATTTGCAAGTTATTACGAATTGCTTTAGAGCTTTTGCTTCCTATATCAAAATTCCAAAAAGGGGATGGAACAAGTACCATGCACCTTACAAAGATATTGTTGACTATGCTCCTATTGGAAGTGCTGAGTATTGCATTATTGACCCCATCTTACCCGAACCTTATATCGAGAAGATTCCCTTCCCCGAAAAGGTAAAGGACCATCCTATGATAACTAATGTAATCACCAAAAGTGAAAAAAGAACTGTAAAACCTGATGAACAAATAAACATTGAACCTATGGTAGCAATTGTAAAAGACCTTGTCACTAAAAGCATAGAAGATGGGCACATAGTCTTTTGTGAGGATGCTTCTAATATTGTTTCACATCCCAATAGAACTAAAAAGGCTAGTGTTCCTGTGCTTTCTGTTAGAATTGGTGATCATTGCTATTATGGTTTATGTGATATTGCTGCAAGTTCCAGTGCTATTCCTTATGAGCTTTATAGAGAAATTGTGCATGAAATCAGTCCTTGCGAGTTGGAAGAGATTGATGTGGTTATTCACCTTGCTAATAGAGAGACCATCTCTCCAATTGGTATTGTACGAGACGTGTAAGTTCTTTGTGGTAAGATTAAGTACCTTGCTGATTTTCTAGTACTTGGTTCAGCTGCTAGTTAAACCTACCCTATCATTTTTGGTAGACCATTCTTGAATACGTGTGGAGCTATTATTGATTGCAAGAGGGAGAAAATCTTGACTAAGTTTGATGGGGAATCTTATGAGTTTAATTTTTTGAAATTTACTAAAGAACCTTGCGAAGAGGAAACCCATAATGAGGATTTTAGGGTTGAACAACTTGCTTCTATTTCTCTTGCTCCTAACAATGCTTTGCAGCAATTTATGGAAGATCATGAAAGTGAAATCTTCATGGAAGAAAGGAATGAGATTGACAGGATCCTCTGTGATCAACCTAAGATGCTTAAGCACGACTTACCTATGGAAGACTTGGGTACCACGATGCCACCTAAAAAGGATCCGGTTTTCGATCTAAAACCTCTCCCTGATGATCTTAAATATGCTTTTATTGATGATTAAAAGATATATCATGTTATTATTAGCGCTAAACTTTCAGGGGAGGAAGAAGATAAATTATTGGAGGTTTTGAGGAAACACCGAGGAGCTATGGGTTATACTCTGGATGATTTGAAAGGGATTCCACCTACTATATGTCAGCATTCTATCAACATAGAACCAGATGCAAAGCCAGTAGTGGAGCACCAACGACATTTAAATCCTAAGATGAAGGAAGTGGTACGAAATGAGGTATTGAAACTCCTTGATGCTGGTAGTGAATGGGTTAGTCCTGTTCATTGTGTTCCTAAAAAGGGAGGTATTACCGTTGTCCCTAATGATAATGATGAGCTTATTCCTCAAAGAATAGTGGTAGGCTATAGGATGTGCATCGATTTTAGAAAAGTCAATAAAGTTACTAAGAAAGATCACTACCCGCTTCCTTTTATTGATCAAATGTTGGAAAGGTTGTCTAAAAATACCCATTTTTGTTTTCTTGATGGTTATTCTGGTTTCTCTCAAATTGTTGTTAAACAAAAAGATCAAGAAAAAACTACTTTTACTTGCCCTTATGGAACTTATGCTTATAGACGTATGCCTTTTGGTTTATGTAATGCTCCTGCTACTTCCCAAAGATGCATGTCTGCCATCTTTCATGGTTTTTGTGAGGAAATTGTAGAAGTGTTCATGGATGACTTTTCTGTCTATGGAACTTCTTTTGATAATTGTCTGCACAACCTTGATAAAGTTTTGCAGAGATGTGAAGAAACTAATCTTGTTCTTAATTGGGAGAAATGCCACTTCATGGTTAATGAAGGGATTGTTCTTGGGCATAAAGTTTCTGAAAGAGGCATAGAAGTTGATAGAGCTAAGGTTGAGGCAATTGAGAAGATGCCATGTCTAAGAGACATCAAAGGTATTCGTAGTATCCTTGGTCATGCTGGTTTTTATAGAAGGTTTATTAAAGATTTTTCTAGGATATCAAAACCCCTTACTAATCCTCTTCAAAAATATGTACCCTTCGTTTTTGATGATGATTGTAAGGAAGATTTTGAAACTCTTAAGAAGGCTTTAACTACAACCCCTATTGTTCAACCACCTGATTGGAGTTTACCCTTTGAAATAATGTGTGATGATAGTGATTTTACTGTAGGTGCTGTCCTTGGGCAACGTATTGATAAAAAGTTAAATGTTATCCATTATGCTAGTAAGACTCTAGACGCTGCTCAAAGGAATTATGCTACTACTGAAAAGGAATTTCTTGCTGTTGTTTTTTCTTGTGATAAGTTTAGGCCCTATATTGTGGACTCAAAAGTAACCATTCATACTGATCATGCTGATATTAAATATCTTATGACGAAGAAGGACGCTAAGCCTAGGCTTATTATATGGGTACTGCTTTTACAAGAGTTTGATCTACATATAGTAGATAGAAAGGGTGCTGAAAATCCTATAGCTGATAATTTATCTCGTTTGGAAAACATCTCTTTTGACCCTATGCCTGTTAATGGTAGTTTCCCGAATGAACAGTTAGCTGCAGTGGGGGTGAGCTCGCGAGGAAGCCCTTGGTATGCTGATTATGCTAACTTTATTGTCTCCAAATATTTGCCTCCAACTTTTACAGCTCAGCAAAGAAGAAAGTTCTTCTATGATCTGAGACATTATTTTTGGGATGACCCACACTTATACAAAGAAGGAGTTGATGGTATTATGCGAAGATGTGTTCCAGAATATGAACAAAAGGAGATATTGCGTAAATGTCATGGTAGTGCCTATGGAGGACATCATGCAGGAGATAGAACTGCACAAAAGGTACTACAATCAGGTTTCTACTGCCTATCCTTTTTAAAGATGCAAGAAAATTTGTCTTATCTTGTGATGAATGTCAGCGTGTTGGTAATATTTCTAGACGCAATGAAATGCCTTTGAACTACTCTCTAGTTATTGAACCTTTTGATTGTTGGGGATTTGACTTTATGGGTCCTTTCCCTCCTTCGAAAGGCTACACTCATATTCTTGTTTCCATTGATTATGTTTCTAAGTGGGTAGAAGCCATTCCTACGAAAAGTGTTGATGGGGAAACCTCTCTAAAAATGCTTAAGGACATTATCTTTCCTAGGTTTGGAGTGCCTAGGTATCTCATGACTGATGGGGGTTCTCATTTCATTCATGGCGGTTTTAGGAAGACCCTCGCTAAATATGATGTTAATCATAGAATTGCTTCAGCTTATCACCCCCAAACTAGCGGGCAAGTAGATTTATCAAATAGAGAAATTAAATCTATCTTGCAAAAGACTGCTAATAGGTCTAGAAAATCTAGGCTAAGAAGTTGAACGATGCATTATGGGCTTATAGAACTGCTTACAAAAATCCTATGGGAATGTCTGCTTACAAAATGGTTTATGGGAAAGCTTGCCACCTACCGTTAGAATTAGAACACAAAGCTTCTTTGAAGGAAAGAATTAAATAGAGATTGTAAGCTCGCTGGTGAGAAAAGATTATTTGACTTAAGTTCTTTAGATGAATGGAGGAGTGAAGCCTATGAGAATGCTAGGCTCTTTAAGGAAAAAGTTAAAAGATGGCATGACAAGCGAATACTTAAGAGAGAATTTCATGTTGGTGAGAAAGTTCTATTGTATAGGTCTCGTCTCAGATTTTTGCGTAAGCTACTATCAAAATGGGAAGGACCTTTCATCATTGAAGAAGTATACCGTTCAGGAGCAATAAAAATTTCTTCTCTAAAAGATAATACTACACAAGTAGTGAATGGACAGCGACTCAAACACTATATTGTTGGAGATTCTTACAATGAAGATGTTGATGCTTTTCAAGTTATAACTCCAGAGAAATTCATTGAGGACCAAATTCATAGACCTGCAGAGTCCGTTTCCAACTAGGTAACAGTTCTGGTAAGAAAAGTTCCGCGAAAATACAATCCAACTATATTTTTGCAGTTTTCAGTCAATAAGGAAAGTTTGAGCGAAAAGGGATTTTAATCGAGCCGGGGTGGCCCACACCACCCCATGGCGCGGGCCCACCCCTGGTCGCGCCACCAGGTGGTGAGGCCACCCTGGACTCCGCCTCCGACTCGTTTTCTCCTAGTACCTTCCTTTTGATATGAAACTTTGTAATATATGACCCCCCGGATCTTTCGAGGTTCGTATATCGTGTTTTCGTCGTGTTTTTGTTTTGATCTATTTCTGCCAGGTAGAATCCCAGATTTGGAGCCACAATGTCTTCCTCTGGATCATCCAAGGGAGATTCCTTAGAAGATATCATCAACCCATACATGAGAGAATTGAAGATTCATCCCAAGGAGTTGTTGCTCGAAGGTGGGGAGGTCCAGATTAAAGAGGTTCAAGGCCCTAAAGGTGAAGGAAGTCTGGAGGACAGGATGGAAGCACTGGAGCAAGAAGTCTTTAGGTACAGGAAGATGGCGGAGCGCGAAGTGGATATCATCCATAAGATCTTCTCCGAACTCATCACCGAGCACCAAAAGGAGACTATTGAACTCAAAGATGAAGTCCTCTCACTCCGCCAAACAACCAACAAACTGCAAGCACAGTTCTGTGACGTTCAAAATCAAAACTGTGAGTATGAGGCTAGATTTAAACGCATAAGTGTTGCTACAAGTTTCAGGATGTTGGAAACCACGATGTCCTTTGTTGATGGGAAGCCTTTACCCTGGAAGACGGACGAAGATGAGAAGACACCACCACCACCAAAGGAGTAATTCGTCATCAGGTTTGGCATCCCCTTGGTTTGTTCCAAGCTTGGGGGAGTGCCGCGGTATCATATCACTATCTTCTATCTTTTTACCTTATTAGTAGAGTCATATCTTGAATAAAGGAGTTATTTTTTAGTATGGTTTGCATTATGGAAGTGTCCCCTCTCTCATTAGATTTGTATCCCATGGTGTGAGTTTTCGTTATGGAATATTAATGAGAAGTTCTTTCATTCACCCTTTTGCGTAGCTTATATTAGTTTTCAATTCATGGTTATATGATTGATCTTGTTGTTAGTATTAGTAACACTTTGGGATCATTGAGTTAATTTAGTTGGTTTTGGCAAACCTGGCTTGGTCAGTAGCAACACCTTTTCGAGAGTTGAAAGAAAAAGATAAAGGTACTCTAAAGAAAAATAATTTCATCATCTTTCTTTCTTGATTTGCTCATAAGTTTAGTATTCTCTAGTTAAGATCTTTTGTTCTTCCATTGAAGATTGCATGTTTGTCTCTATCACTTGTATGTTTGTTTGTTTCCTTCAACTCTTATACTTGCTACCCAGCCTTGCTAGCCAAAAACCTGTACTGAGAGGGTATTCTTCTCATGCATCCACCTCCTTTAAACCAAAACCTTTGCCATTTGTGTCCACCATACCTACCTAGTAGTATTATTGCTATTCCAAGTAAATTCTTGTTTTATCTACCTCCCAAATTAAACTTGTTATGAGAAAATTAGTGATTAAAGCTCTCACGAACTTGATGGCACACTTTACTTTCTTGCATTTAATAAACTTGAACCATTGGGTCCTTCTTTGTTGCGTATATGCTTGCGCCTTATGAGTTGAAGTTAGCCGAACCATGTATCATGGGGACCGCTTTCAACACTTCATTGGGACTTGTACCTAGTTGATATCATGTTCTTTTGCTTATGGATCCCGGCGGTGTGAAATAAAAGTGGAACTTGTAAGATCATGGAGTTTATATGTGTGTTAGAGAAACGCCTGGGCTGCTAGCCTAAGCCATGCCTAATCATGGTGGAAACTTGCAGCATAACTATAGTGAGCATTCTATGAAGCATCCGCAATAAAAACCTATGCAAATAGCAAATAAAAAGATCGTTGAGATGCTCACTGTCTGCTTTTTGATTATGGGATAGCTCCTGTGTCATGTGCAAGGGGTACCCCGTTGGCGGTTCTCAATGATACACATGTATTTACAATGACAAGAGCTTGCTCGTGACTAAAGTTGATTACCATGAGGATCGGTACTCATAAGTAAGGGGCATGAGATTTCAACTTATAACTTGTCAAGCATATCCTCTTAGTTGTGTCACTTTAACCTTAATCACCTAAAGATGCCTATGATAGGGGCAATGAGAGCTGAAAGCTAGTAAGTATCATAATTTTTGGGAGCTCTTTATGATACTTGTAATCCCTGCTTCCCTCTTTGAAGGGCCTTTCTTTTACTTTGTAGTTGATTCAGTAAACCTACTCCCTTCTATCTCAGCAAGTATTTTGAGTTGTTGTGTTTCATTCATTCATATGATGATTTATTCAATCATGTCTTATGCTCCTTGCTTTGCACATTGCTCTTATCTTGAAGCTTACTACTTTGAAAGCTAGTATTGAAAAACCATTTATTTGTGAAATCCAACAAGTTATCAACTATTCTTCGACCAAGAGCTAAGTTTGCCATTACCAATTATGATTCACTCTATGTATCTTTATTGTGTTTCCTTTACTCATTACAAGTTGAGTTATATAATAGTGAGTTGTCTTCTATTATGATCTATGTATTTGATGAATGTGATGCTTCTTGTCCGTATTCTTTTATTGACTCTTCACTCCATAAACCTGAGGCCATGTTTATTAAGCTCAGTTTCGCTTGGGGACAAGCGAAGTCTAAGCTTGGAGGGAGTTGATACGTCCATTTTGCATCACTATTCTATGTCTTAATTCACTATTATTCATTGATATATTTCATATTGAGAGGTGATACTTATGTTATTTCATCTATTTTTGCATGGTTGATGACTTTTGGAGCATGGACCGCTGCAGTCAGGATTCTGATGGAAAAGGTGCTGTTTGGAGGCAAAATTCGCGAAGATCAGAAAATCCGAGAAAATATACGGAAAATCCTATTTTTCCAGAAAACTAAGGATGCCAAAAGATGGAGTGGAGATGGGCCACAGGGGGCCCACACCACCCCATGGCGCGGGTAGCCCTAGGCCGCGCCTAAAGGTGGTGTGGCCACCCTGGCCCACTCCAGCCTCTCCCCTCTGGCGTATATCAACCTCCTGGAACCCTAAGACTCGAGGAGCGACCACAGAAAGATTCCGCCGCCTCTGCGGGGCAGAAAACACCGAGAGAGAAAGATCTCTCCGGTAGACAGATTTCTGCCGGGGGAATTCCTTCCCGGAGAGGTGAGATCGTCGCCATCAACACCACCATCAAGATGGACTTCATCGGGATCATCATCAACATCATCACCATCATCATCACTATCATCACCCTCATCGCCATCTCCATATTATGGTAACAATTGCGTTGAATCTTGCACTAGTTCATAGGGGAAACTTTCCTGGTGTTGATTACTCTTTGTAGTTGATGCTATTGAGTGAACCATTGAATTATTGTTTATGTTCAGATTGTTATACATCATTATTCCATCTCTGATCATGATCCATATGATGTCTTGTGAGTAGTTAATTTTGTTCTTGACGACATGGGAGAAGTCTTGTTGTTAGTAGTGGAGTTGTGTTGAGAAAGATTCAATAGATTGTTATTTAAGTTGTGGTGTACTTCTTCTAGTGGTGTCATGTGAACGTCGACTACATGACACTTCACCTATATGGGCCTAGGGGAATGCATTGTGTATTTGGCTACTAATCATAGGGGTTGCCGGAGTGACAGAAACCTGAACCCCCGTTAGGAAACCATTGCACAAGGGACGTGAGGTTCTTAGAGTTTAAAGTTGTGGTTAGGTCTCTACCTTAATTACTTTCTTGTACTTATGGATGTTTGCAAGGGGTATAATCACAAGTATGTATTAGTCTTGTATGGGGCGGTACATTAGCACAGGTTCACCCACACAACACTTAGCAAGCTAAAGAAGATTAATCAACTATATGAAGAGAAAGCACTTGACAGTCTTCCCATGTGTCCTCAGAACGTTTGGTCATCTTAAGAAATACAACTGGCTTGTCCTTTGCTGCATAAAGGATTGGGCCACTTGCTGCATTTATTCCTTCTGTCTTTTATTTACTCGTACTTTGTTTACTTGCTTTATCGAAAACCCCTCAAAATACGTTTGCTAAGTATTTGCAGAGAATTCCTGATCCATACCACTAGCCAGCACCTTCTGCTCCTCGTTGGGTTTGACACTCTTACTTATCGAAAATACTGCGATACACCCCCTATACTTGTGGGTCATCACTGCCACATCTCGGCTACCATGGGGATGCGCAAGCCGGCAGGAGAGGGTGACATTGTGGACCAGGTAAATTTGGTCTTGCTCCGTCCCTGAATCTGTTCTACCTAGGGTTCTAGTAATTAGGCGAATTTAACTGTTTCAATGACTTGTTCTGCAGAGTTGGGTTGGAATCGATGGGGAGCTGCCAATTTACATCCTAGATCAAGAGATTGGTAGGAAGGAGCTATATCCTATTTGGAGATGCCAGTGCAACCATGTTCCTGCTAGGAAGGTTGCCTCCTATGGTGCAGACATTGGTAGAATTTTTTTAGGTTGTCTAGATAATGTTTGTTGTTACTTGTACTGGATGAACAACCCATCGCCAGCACAGATGAATAGGATGCTTGCCCAACTATGTAAGAAGGCAGATGATAAGATGATTGAGCTGAGGCTGGCAGATAGAGACACGGATCTGCAGATATCTAAACTGAGGTTGAAGAAAATGAAAAAAGAAATGGAAAGCAAGCATGTTTGGTTCATGATGATGCTTAGTGTGGCAGTGACTTTAGGGTGTGTTCTTCTTTTTGTTGTTGGAAATTGTGGAAATACGTATTGAAATATGGATGTATTCTGCTTCCTCTTGGTTATTTTGACATTTTAGAAAAGAGTAAGAGGAATGAGTATGGTGGATGTTTAGTTAGCTAGCTAGCTAGTCAGTTGTTTTCAGTATTCATGAGATCTATTTAACTTGTTGTACCAAACTTGTTGAAACTAGGAAAAATCATGGTTGCAAAAGTAATGTGTATTTATCTTTTGTTGATTTCAAACATGGTGCAACTAGGAACAATAACCATGGATTTTCTATATTGTTGCAAAACCAGGAACAATCGCGTGTGTGTTTTTGAATGATTCACACTAAAAAATATTTCGAAATGTCAGAAATATGTGCAACCAGGAACAATCATAACAAATAACTTAAAAGGTACTGACAATATATAGCGGTACTAGTTAAATAGGTTCGATCACGACCACCGCATACTACTAGTAGTACTTAATAATTACACAACCCAAACGATATACTATAATAGTACACCCATTACATAAATAGGAGGAAGCAACAGGCAACAGGAGGAAGCATAGGCAACATGAGGCGGCAGCAGAGGCAACACGAGGCGGCAGCAGGAGGCAGCTGAGGCAGCAGGAGGAAGAAGTTAGGGCCACAAAGCAATGTGATCGAGGTTGGCATACTTGTTTAGGTAAACCATGAAGGAAGCATGCTTGGCTTTCGTATGATTCGCATGCCACTGTTCTCCACGGGCAATGCCCCGGACATGCTGCATGATGTTGTTCAGGTCTTCCGCAATCCTTCTTGCACAGAAGGGGCACCTGTACTTCTTTGCACCTCGGCGGAAGGGGAACCTCCCATTCCTCATTTTCTTTAGGATGTGGCAGCTTTTTGCGTGCCTGGACCACATACTTTCACCGACATCGCTATCTGGTTCCTGCGAATTGGCAAGTAGAGAGAAGACGTCAGTGAATGAAAAAAATTACTCTCCCAAGATCATGAGATCAAACTAGGAAAGGGATGTGTTGAGAGATTAATTTTAGCATGTGCGCACAGCTTTTGAACAAACTGGTCCATCAAACATATATCTGTTTTGCATAGATATATGATAAAACAAGTTATATATATAATTATACTGTTCTTCCAAATATAGTTTGAAACAATCTATACAAGTTTCAGTATATAAAGATACGTCCAAATTTTAACAAAACTGAGACATCCATTTTTAGGATAGATGGATTAATTCTTTCCATTTATCTTATTAGTAAATTGGTAAAACAAAAAGAAGTTATGACTAGCTAGTTTTATTCAGTTTGAACATGGTATAAATAGGAATTTGTTTTCTCCTAAATATATACTCACTGTATTATGAATTTAACAATTTGCTTCCCTAAACAAATAACAGAGATGGACTACACAGAGAAATTTTATTTATCAGCATTATTTTAATGCATCTGTTCATATAAATACATAACTTACTATAACAGAGATTGGATAAAACATACATGATCCAGTATTTAACATATACACTCCACTTATGTTAAATTTATAGTGTTTTCTTTCAAATAATTTGAATGAATATCTATACAAGTTTTAGTATATATAAAGATACATCCAAATTTCAATAAGAAATCTGAGACATCCTTTTTTTAGGACAGATGGAGTAATTATTTCCACTCATCTTATCAGTAAATTGGAAAACAAAAAGAAGTTATGACTAGAACATGGTACAAAAAGGAGTTTGCTTTCTCCTAAATATACTCAGTTAATTAGGAATTTAACAATTTATTTCCCTAAATATAACAGAGATGGACATTTATCTGCATTTTAATGCATCTGTACATATGATTTGTTTCCCAGTTATAATAGAGATGGACATTAAATTTCTGTTAATGTAGTCAGGAGCTCGTATGATTATATATATATGTGTGTGACTTTTATCATACAAATCAAACTATACATTGGACAGCATGAACACAACCTAGATAAGAGATCTTTGAACCCTACAAACTAATTAAAACGACCAACAAAAGATGAGCATGTATAGAACTACTAGGAGCCTAGAACTACTAGCTATCAAATCAAACTAGAAAATGTGCGACAGGAATGACTAGGAGCAGATCAAAACGACCAACAAAAGATGATCATAGAATTACTAGGCGGAGAACAAACTAATTAATCAAACTCTACAAGATCAGAAAAACTTACAAATTAATATATGAATAGTAAAATCTGAAAACCCCATTCACAGTTCAGATCTAATTACCTCCGGTTCTCCGTCATTGGGTTCTTGCTCAAACACGAACGGATCCGTAGGTTCTTCTTCCTCGCTGTTGTCGAAGTAATCGTAGTGCACCTTATTATCTACAACCGCCACCAGATCTGCAACCGCTTCCGTTTCGACCTTGTTATCTGCTTGCTTCTGAACGATGGCGTCGGCGTCCTCGACAATGATGACCTTGGCATCCTCGGTGACCACCGGTATTGATATCTTCATCTTCGCGAGAAAACGATCTCGTACTTTTTGCTAGGGTTTCCTTCTGTTCTTTGGACTGCGGGGAAGACTGGGATGGAGTGTGGAGAAATGACTTGGAGAGGATGGGGAGACCGTGTGGCTAATATCTTTTAAATGACTGGGAGACGATGGGGCAGTTGGGCGGTGGGAGTGCACGCGGGGTGGGAGACGTGTACATCGCACGTGTCAATGCAAAATGCATGAGTGGGAATGCAAAACGCATGTTTACACAGCTCGATTTCTCCTGCAGTTAATCATTTTTGGGCATGTCAATGAAAAATGCAAAACCCACACTCGATTTAATTTCTTCTAAATTATTCAGTAAATCATTGTTACTCTAGATACTCCATGCATGCATGCGGAACAAAAAGATTTCCAACGTGTTTTTTCCAAAACCACATTGATATCTGATGACCACACACAGTCCATGGTTTTCCACTTGGATCCCCCCTAGAGTTTGCACATTGGATATGAGTTATTTTCCAAAACCATATTGATATCTGATGACCACACACACTCTAGTACGTGGATTCTGTGATTCTTCTGTCACACTAGTGTGTTTTTGGTCTCTATATATCAGCATGATGGTTTGACACATGTATATATATATGGATCATCCCCTAGAGTGATTTGCATGTGTTCTTTTCCTAAACCACACATTGATATATATATGTGTCCACTAGATAGTCATTATTGATGATCCACATGACCACATTGATCATATCTAGACATGACCACACACACACTACTCTAGTGGATTATATTCTGTGATGCAACTTCTCAGTCACACTTGTGCATTAAATATGTACTGGGAGTTGATTTCCTATGTGTGTTTTGCTTCTTCTACACCATGGTTTTCCACTTGGATCCCCCATAGAGTGATTGCATGCACATTATATAGCATATGTGTTCTTTTCCAAAACCACATTGATATCTGATGACCACACACACTCAAGTGGATTCTATTATTCAACTTTTGTCACACTAGTGTGTTTTTGGTCTCTATATATATGACCATGATGGTTTGACACATGTATATATATATGGATCATCCCCTAGAGTGATTTGCATGTGTTCTTTTCCTAGACCACACATTGATATATATATATATATCCACTAGATAGTCATTGTTGATGATCCACATGACCACATTGATCATATATATACATGACCATACACACACACTACTCTAGTGGTTTATATTCTGTGATGCAACTTCTCTGTCACACTGGTGCATTAAATGTGTATTGGGAGTTGATTTCCTATGTGTGTTTTCCTTCTTCTACACCATGGTTTTCCACTTGGATCCCCCATAGAGTCATTGCATGCACATTATATTGCATATGTGTTCTTTTCCAAAACCACATTGATATCTGATGACCACACACACTCCAGTGGATTCTGTGATTCAACTTTTGTCACACTAGTGTGTTTTTGGTCTCTATATATATGACCATATGATGGTTTGACACATGTATATATATGGATCATCCCCTAGAGTGATTTGCATGTGTTCTTTCCTAAAGCACACATTGATATATATATCTCTCTCTACTAGAGATAGTCATTATTGATGATCCACGTGACCACATTGATCATATCTATACATGACCACACACACACACTACTCTAGTGGATTATATTATTCTGTGATGCAACTTCTCTGTCACACTGGTGCATTAATTGTGTACTGGAAGTTTATTTCCTATGGGTGTTTCGCTTCTTCTACACCATGGTTTTCCACTTGGATCCCCCATAGAGTCATTGCATGCACATTATATTGCATTTGTTCTTTTCCAAAACCACATTGATATGTGATGACCACATGCACTCCAATGGATTCTTTGATTCAACTTCTATCACACTAGTGTGTTTTTGGTCTCTATATATATGACCATGATGGTTTGACACATGTATATATATGGATCATCACCTAGAGTGATTTTCATGTGTTATTTTCCTAAACCACACATTGATATATATATATCCACTAGATAGTCAATATTGATGATCCACATGACCACATTGATCATATCTATACATGACCACACACACACTACTCTAGTGGATTATATTCTGTGATGCAACTTCTCTGTCACACTGGTGCATTAAATGTGTACTGGGAGTTGATTTCCTATTTGTGTTTTGCTTCTGCTACACCATGGTTTTCCACTTGGATCCCCCATAGAGTCATTGCATGCACATTATATTGCATATGTGTTCTTTTCCAAAACCACATTGATATCTGATGACCACACACACTCAAGTGGATTCTGTGATTCAACTTCTGTCACACTAGTGAATTTTTGGTCTCTATATATATGACCATGATGGTTTGGCACATGTATATATATGGATAATCCCCTAGAGTTATTTGCATGTGTTCTTTTCCTAAACCACACATTGATATATATAAATATCTCCACTAGATAGTCATTATTGATGATCCACATGACCACATTGATCATATCTATACATGACCACACACACACACACTACTCTAGTGGATTATATTATTCTCTGATGCAACTTCTTTGTTACACTGGTGCATTAAATGTGTACTGGGAGTTGATTTCCTATGTGTGCTTTGCTTCTTCTACACCATGGTTTTCCACTTGGATCCCCCATTGACATGGGTATACCCTACAAGTACTCGAGCTTGGTATATACGGTCCAAATACATACAGGCCCACGGTGTCGCCAAAGGCCGGATGAAGGGACTCGAGTAACCTACGGGCTCTCGATTACTTGAAGGACAAGAAGAAGCTAAAGATAGAAAGTTTCAAGTGGAAAACCCTAACTTGTAACCGACTCGACTTGCTACCCGAGACCTAGCCTATCTATATAAAGGCTAGGAGGGGGCAGCGAGGAGGACACACGCAACCCTAGTTTCCACAACCCTTGCCAGATTGCATCTGCGCACCATTGTAACTTTCGACTCCTTCGATAATTCTACGAGCAGACAAGAAGGAGTAGGGACCTCTACGAGGCCTGAACCTGGGTAAATCCTTTGTCCCCTGTGTGCTTGTTTGCTAGCAGATAGATTTCTCCAGCGCTCCCTCCTTCTCCAAAACCCAAGTCCATAACAATGGGCATTGACGAGTTAAACCCTTGTCAATTGGTGCCGTTTGTGGGAATTGGGAGTGCTGATGTTGCGGCTTCTTCGGCCCCATCAAATGCGATCTACAACTCTGCAACATCGGAGATTCGCCAGCTTTTTGGCGCCTTCGACTTCACCATCCACACGCCGGCTACTCGCCCGGCCTTCGAGTCCGTGGGCGACGGAATCAGCCTGGCGATTGGGAGCTTCAGCTTCCAAGTTGGTCAGATGGGCACACTTCGCATGCCCGATCAGCCGACGGCACCGGTGATTGCCCCAGCATCATGGTTCCCTCCATCGATCGGCACCCTCAGTGAGCTCAATGCTCCGGCGGTAGTTGGGAACATGGTCAGCGACAGCAGTCGCGACTCCGATCTAAGTGATCTGGCCACTGAAGATGGAACTCACGGTTCCGGATCTGAAAGTTGTGGAAGCAACAGCTTCCCAAATCACTTCATGTGCACCGTCATCAAAACGGGCGACACCTCCGCCAACCGCGGCAACGGTGGTAACACCGACAAAGGCATCGACCCGCCCAACGCCGCCAACGGCGGCAATGACGGGAATGCAGGAGCAGTCGAACCTCCCAGCATAATCAAAGAGCAAACCGGCGAACGCGTCGTGATCAGGGTCAACGAGCAAGAGTGGGAACGCTACCGCGAAGCCCTACGAGGTGCACCTCTACCCTTCGGGTCCCCGCAGGAACTGCTGATGGGCTACCACTGGCTCCTAAAATAGGAATTCAAGCGCCAAAAACAAGCAATCGCGCAACTCGAGGCGTGTAAAAAGGCGGCGGACGAGTCGAGCCTTCGTCGCGCTGGGCTCTCGTCCTACAGAGGATTCTCCTTAAGAGGCAACGAGCACCTCGCCAGGAAAAGGCAATCATGGATGGCTCACCTCACCGAACAAGAACGCATAGACGCCGCGAAAGTCCTCGACTTCGGCTCTATGACAGTCAACACGAGAGGCAACGTGGTTCCCAGGACACCACAAGCTGCGGTGACAGCGGCCACCATGTACCTTCTCAATAACCAGCCACCGGCGGGAGATCCCCGAACGGCCATGCACCGATCTACGAATGCGAGCCTGGGGCTAATCGAGGCCGCCCTCGACAAGGAACCGGTACCAGACCCAAAAAAAGTAAAAGCATTCGCAAAGTGCTACTCCTCGCCCTCGTCCAGCGATGACAGTCACGACCTGTCTAGGCGTCGCCGTTCACGGCGACACGATCGCGACTACGATGCACGCGATGAACTCACGCAGCGCAAGATCGACAAGTCAAGGGCACGACATGCTCGATCGACTGACTCGGAAGAAGAAGATGGGGAGCTCTGCGGCGCCAGATGCTTCAGCTGATCCATCAGGCAAAAGCAAATGCCTAAAGGGTTCAAACTCCCATCGGAAAACCTGAAATTTGACGGTCTGCAGGACCCCAAGATCTGGCTGGAGGATCACATCTCCTCCGTCAGACTACATGGAGGCAGTCAATATGCGCCATGCAATGCTTGCAGCTACAGCTGCAGGGCGCCGCCCGGGCATGGCTCAATAACCTCCCACGCGGATCCATTCGCAGCTGGGATGAGCTGGTCTACAGCTTTGTGCGCAACTTTAAGGGCACGTACAAACGCCCCGCCTCAATCGAAGAACTGAGATGCTGCTAGCAAAGATCTGGCGAATCGCTGCGCTCCTACATCCAAAGGTGGTCCATCATCAAGAACTCCACGGAGAACATCTCGGAAGACCGCGCGATTGATGCATTCAACGGTGGTGTCCGCCGCATGGAACTCAGGGAAGAGCTAGGCCGCTCAAAGCCCCAGACCATAGACCACCTGATGGAGATCGCGAATCGGTGGGCTGATGGAGAAGATTCGGTGAAACCGTGTTCACTCTGACGAGGAGGCAGAACTCGAACAAAGACACGACCACCGGAGTAAGCATCGCATGCGCGTCTACGATGATCGCGATGACGTCAACATGGTCGCAGCCGGCTACGCCGATAGACGCGACGAGAACCGCAACAGCGGATACCACAGCGGCGGGTACCGCGACTCTGGGAAAACCACGCAAGTATGGCAACACCGCACTCGCAATGAAGCACCCGCGACCTCCATCGAGGACAAACTTTCCGGGCGATGCACGGTACACTTCTACATCGACAAGCATGATGGCAAGAGAAAGTCCAGCCACCTCCTCAAGGACTACCGCGAGTTCCTCAAGCTACATGAGGGATTGGTTCGGATGAACCGCAATGCAGTCGAAAGACCCTACGGAGCCGCTCCAGGCGCCATGGCACATGGCGCACCACCACCACCACCTGGGCCACCCCCGAACGGAGCTGCACCGGACCAGCACCTCGGAGGCGAACCATACCCACGGGCCCTGGGTACCATGATGATCCAAAAGGGGCGCCCCTCCAATAGGGTGCAGAAGGCCATCACTCGCCAAGTCAATTTGGCCATGCACTCGCCACCATCCACCATTGAGTACTTCAGTGGTAGTGAGTCGTGCATTACCTTCGACAAACGCGACCACCCGCCTCAAGTACCTCGCCCAGGTCATTGCCCCCTCGTACTCGAGGCACAAATTGGAGGCTTCGACATGAGTCGCGTCTTCATGGATGGCGGAAGCGGCATCAACCTCATATTTGTGAGTACCTTGCGAGCAATGAGGATCCCTCTAACCTGCTTGGAGGCATCGGACACAACGTTCCACGGCATCGTCCCAGGGAAAGGCGTATACCCCCTGGGCAAAATCAACCTCGACGTCATATTCGGCACGCCAAGGAACTTCCGGCGCGAGCGCATCGACTTTGAGGTCGTCGGTAGCCCTCACAATACCTGCATCCTCGGGCGTCGCGTTCGCTGGGTTCATGGCGGTACCCCACTCGCCTACTGCAGATGAAAATGCCAGGTCCCAGCGGCGTCATCACGATCAGCGGAGCTTGACGTCGGCGATTGCGACGAAATTCAATAGAATCTCCCAGTCCTTCGGCATGCAGGAGAAGCTTGGGCGATTGAAGGAAATGACAGACAACAGTCTGCCGCCCCTGAGTAGGCCAAGCTCACCTGACCTCTCCTTCGACTCATCTATGCACACAAAGAAGGTGCAGGTCCATCCATCAGATCCCGCTAAAACGGCCCTCATCGCCAACAACTTGAGTCCCGCATAGGAACTCGCGCTCGTCGAATTCCTCCATGAGCACTGGGAAATTTTTGCCTGGTGTCCTGCGGACATGCCAGGAGTTCCCAGGGAATTCGCCGAGCACGCACTCAACGTCAACCCCGACGCAAGGCCAGCCAAGCAAACAATCAGGCGACTATCTGAGCCACGGGCACAGGCAGTCGGAATGGAGATCAACAGACTCCTTGAGGACAAATTCATACGCGAGATTAAGGAAAGCACTTGGCTCGCCAATACGGTGCTGGTACCAAAAAAGGACACGGATATCCTACGGATGTGCGTGGACTTCACTTCTTTAAACAAGCACTGCCCAAAAGATCACTTCCCGCTACCACAGATTGATCAAATCATCGACTCCACCGCTGGATGCGAGCGCCTCTGCTTCCTCGATGCCTACTCAGGCTATAAACAAATTCGAATGAAGGAAGAGGACCAGGAGAAGACCGCGTTTACAATGCCCTTCAGCGTGTTCTGCTACAACACAATGCCCTTCGGGCTTAAAAACGCAGGAGCTACGTACCAGCGGTGCATGCAGGCTTGCCTCAAAGAGCAACTAGGTCGCAACATCCAAGTCTATGTCGACGACATAGTCATCAAAACCAAGGAAGAAGCCTCTCTAATCGACGACTTGCGCGAAACCTTCGCCAATCTCGATCGTTACCGGATAAAGCTCAATCCGGACAAATGCGCCTTCGGCGTACCCTCTGGACAGCTGCTCGGGTATCTCATCTCCGCGAGAGGGATTGAGGCAAACCCGAAAAAGATAAAGGCCATACTGGCCATGGAGAAGCCAAAGAACATAAGAGGCATTCAGCAACTAGCCGGGCAAATCGCGGCCCTCAGTCGATTTATCAGTCGAATGGGAGAAAAGGCGTTGCCCTTCTATCAGCTCCTCCGCAAAGCTGACAAATTCGAGTGGACCAATGAAGCGCAAGAAGCATTCGAAGACCTCAAGCGCCTGCTATCCACCTCGCGAGTATTGGTAACTCCACGAGAAAGGGAACCACTGCTGCTGTACATCTCCGCCACCAACCAAGTGGTTAGCACAGTACTCGTCGTCGAACGGGCCGAGGAAAACAAGGTTCATGGCGTACAACACCCGGTATACTACCTCAGCGAGGTCCTCACGCCAACAAAACACTGGTACCCGCACTACCAGAAGCTGGCGCACGGCGTCTTGATGACCTCCCGGCGACTGCGCCATTACTTCCAGGAACACCCAATCGTGGTAGTCAACGACGCCCCATTGGGACATATCCTCAATAACCCTGACGCCACAGGGCGAGTCGCGCTTTGGGGAATCGAACTGTCTCCACGAGACATCACATACGAAAAGGGCGGCGCAATCAAGTCGCAAGTTCTCCCTGACTTCCTCGTACATTGGATGGAAAACCAACTCCCGGACAAGCCAGACATGTCCTACCTCTGGACAATGCACTTCGATGGGTCCAAAAGGAAAGATGGAGGAGGAGCAGGTGTCATACTGGCATCGCCTCAAGGGGACAAGCTGAAATACGTCCTGCGAATGCAGTTCACAGCCTCAAACAACGAGGCTGAATACGAGGCCCTGTTACACGGGATGAGAATGGCAAAAGCCTGCGGCGCAAAGAGGCTAATCATATATGGCGACTCCAAGCTGGTCGTCAACCAAACAATGCACGAGTGCGACCCACTGAACGACAACATGATCGCATACCGCGACCTCTACGACACTATTGAAGGAGGCTTCGATGGTTGCGAGTTGCGACACATAGGTCGCGAAAGCAATGAGGAGGCGTACGCGCTCGCCAACATAGGCTCCACCTGCGCACCCATACCACCTGGGGTATTTCTCGAGCGCATATGCGAACACTCCATCAAGCCAAAGGCCGCAGAGAAGAAAACAAGCACAGCAACGGACTCAGGGGCTACGCCACCCAATGAGCCAATGACACTAGATGACCTAGAGTTCGACATAGGACTCGAGGGACCTATGAGCGTCATGATGATCGAACAATCCTGGACGCAGCCGTACATTACGTATATCCTGAGCAGGCGCCTACCGGACGACCCGACAAACGCACGACACATCGCGCGACGCTCCAAGGCATTCGCCGTTATCAATGGTGAACTGTATAAACGCAGCATCACAGGCGTGTTAAACGATGCGTCTCCCTAGCCGATGGAAGAGCAATCCTCCTCGACATCCATGAAGGGACCTGCGGGCACCATGCCGGCATTCGCGCCCTCGTTGCCAAAGCTCTACGAGCTGGATTTTACTGGCCCACGGCCATGCGCGACGCCAAGGATATAGTCCAAAAGTGCAACGCTTGTCAGCGATTCGCGGACAAGCCACACGCACCAGGCGCAGAACTACAGCCTATTCCATTGGCCTGGCCCTTCGCCCAGTGGGGACTCGACATGGTTGGCAAACTTCCAAGGTCCTCGCAAGGAGGCTACGTCTACCTCTTGGTCGCAGTCGACAAATTCACCTAGTGGATTGAGGCCATGCCAGTGACCAAGCAATCAAGGCACAACGCAGTCAAGTTCTTCGAGTCCATCGTCTACCGCTTCGGCGTGCCGCACAGCATCATCATCGACAACGGAACGAACTTCACATCCAAGGAGTTCCAAGAATTCTGCGAGAACATGGTGATCAACATCAGCTACGCCTCAATAGCACACCCACAGACCAACGGTCAGGTGGAAAAGGCAAACGGGCTCGTCTCCAGCGGCATCAAGAAGCGACTCCTCCGACCACTCGAACAAGCCACGGGCTGCTGGCCAAACGAACTGCAATCCGTACTCTGGAGCCTGCGTACAACTCCAAACAGCACCACCGGCTACACACCATTCTTTATGGTACACGGAGCAGAGGCAGTACTACCCGCTGAGGTACGATACAAAGCGCCAGGCATAGTCGCCTACAGCGAGCAGGAGTCATCCCTCGCACTCGAAGACTCCGTCGACCTCCTTGACGAAGCAAGAGAAATCGCCGCAGAAAGATCTACGATCTACCAGCAGAACCTGCACAACTACCATAGCAGAAGGCTTCACCCCAGATCCTTCATCGAAGGTGACTTAGTCCTGCGACTGAAGCAGCAGGGGCATCTCAAGCTCGAGTCCCCCTGGGTAGGACCGTACGTGATTACAGAAGTAATCCCAGGTGGCGCCTATCGCCTTCAAGATTTAGAGACAGGAGTCGCACACTCCAACCCTTGGAACGTCGCACAACTGCGACGCTTCTACCCTTAGTCGTTTTTCCTTATTTTTGCATCACAAATAAGGCTATTCAGCCAAGGCTACTTAGCCGCAAATTGTACTTCATACAGTTCTTCGAATAAATAAAAGCTAAGTGCCCCAAAACTCCGTGTTCTCCTTTACTTTGTCAATTTTCATACTCGGGGGCTACGCCACCCTATACACATATGTTCTTCGAACAATAACACGACATCCTGAGTAGCTGGCACATCAATCGAACCCCTTAACACAAAGTCAACCCAGCTGCAACGCACCTGACAGGTTGACAAGGGAACGATACAAAGATGGCCAGGCTAACAAAAAGGAATCGCATAAGTGCAACGCACCCCACGCTTAAAGCTATTTGTACACATTCAACAGTAAATTATCTACAAATTATCTACAACACTAGTACACTTATGTGCAGGATACATATTTGGCTACCCTTGCAATAGAAGAACATTAGTCTGTTCCTCGAAGAAGTCGACGACCTCCTCGGTTGGACGGTCCACTGCCTATTAATGCGGCACCATGTTCCAGGAAGATCCTACTGGTGGCACCGGTGGCCCAGAGGCAATGGCAGCGACATCCATGTCAGGCCTGTGCAAACGCACCATGGAAAGGGCAGCCTTGGCACGAGCCACCAACTGCTGCCTCACGCACTCGCGAACCACGAACATATCTTGAAATTTGGTCAGGAGAACCAGCAGGCTTGATGGAGTATCATCCAGCGGGAACATCGCCCGATAGATGTTCTTCAAACACGACTGCGACTTCTTGAAAGAAGAGCACTTTCGCGGCGCGATCCTGCAGGTCACCAACGATCGCCGCGATCATGATCTACCCAGAAGTATCCACTCTCCTGCAGTTGCTCCTGGGTGAGATCATGAAGACAGATGGCAATCCTATCCCTCTCCTCCTGCGGATGGCGTGCGCTAACAACTACATGAAGCAGCATCAACAGCATGAGTACAACGTACCATTGCGATTAACTACAAAGGAAAAGACGAGGATGGGTAAACTAACACTTAAACTGGTCGCCCAGCTGCGTCACCTCGCCAAGCAGATATTGCTCGCGCCTTTGACTTCCACACGTCCGCGCTACCGCGGATCACGGGCAACTCACGCTCCAGTTGCTTAACGCGATCACGAAGTCGCGAAAGCAAGGAAAGCTCCTCTACCCTGGAGCATGGTGGTGCCATTGTATCCTCAAGAGATGGCGAGTCCGGGGTTCCCCCCACAGGACCACTTGACGTACCCTAGCAAAAATCAAGCCAGAGGCAAATAAGGCGACCAACTCAAAAGTCAAAAGTAACAGATGCATTCAGGATCAGCATAAAAGTATCTACAAACACATTCGCCAACAGGCATGTTCTGCAATCAAAAGAGCAATTCATCAACTATTACAAAGAAACTAACTACGAGGCAGCTGGCTTCTTGACCCGATGACCTCGGGGCTTCATCAAGTCCGTGGCGATGTCGGATGCCACCGACTTTCCGCCAACCCGAGGTGAAGTTTCGCCGCCTTCTTTGCGATTGAGCTCCTCGAATACTTGGCAATAGTGTTTATCAAGGAATGGCCATATTTGGCAGCGATGTAAAGGGCGAATACTACCTGCTGACCATCCGCAGAGCGCATCGTCTTTGACACCGCGAAGGATCTACCGACTCCGTGGGCTTGCACCATGGCAGCGACATGGTCGCGCCCAGCTGTGGAGGAGTTCTTGTACGTGGCAGGCACACCCCCAGGGAGCGACTCCACCAGCTCCTCCACATTGTCGACCAGCTCTGCCTTTGGCATCAGCTCCTCCCGGAGGCGACTCAGGGTGGCCCTAGCCTTGGACAGCGTATTTTGGATAGCGGCGCTACGATCCTCGACCGCAGATACCGTGCCCGCCAGAGCGTCATCGCGACAAAGGGCTCGTGGATCAAAACTCAAGCTGCCAGCATCTACACCAAAATACACACATGTATCAAACTTCTAGTGCCACCGGCACTACAGAGGAAGAGAAGAACATCAATAAAATATCTACCAGTAAAGGTACCTGAGAGGGACTTGGCGACTGAGAACAGTTGCTCTTCGAACAACTTCTCCCTGGCCACAAAGGAGGCGCGCAGATCCTCTTCGCGCTTCTGGGCTTGATCACGAGCCGCAATTGCCTCGTCGTGCCCCTTCACAGTTGTGGCTAGCGTCTTCTCCAACGTGGCGACATCACGCAGTAAAGCGTTATGCTCAGCTACATGGCAGTCAATAATTGGCTGTCAGTCGATTATACCAAAACAGAGAGAATACGAAAAGAATAAGTATAGAACACTCACTTTCGACAACGCGATGACGCGTCTCCAGCATTGCATGCTAGCGACCCATCACCATCACCTGCTCCGCCACTTGCGCGGCCTCCCTTACAAGGAGCTGTTGCACAAAGCAAGGAACCAGAGAGGGCAACAAAAGGCGATTGACTACCACATTAAAAAATAAGGAAAGCTATACTTACATGGTCCTCCAGCGACTCCGAAGAAGTTTGCTGAACCGTCATCCGAGCAACTACTCGATGCTCCCCTACGTGAGGAGAGCTCGAAGAATTGTGCCCGGAGTGGGCCGCCGAGGAGAAGGCGCTCGACCTCTACCTTGGCCCTTGAAGTCGCGACTCGATTCCTTCAAAAATTCGGCGTCGCCAGAAGATGACGACGCCTCTTGGCGCAAGACAAAATCCGCTTTTCGGAAAGGGCAAACTCGAGGCAAAGCCAGCAAGAAGAAAACAGAGAAGAATGAATGCACTAACAAAATTACCAGTCAAATTTGTCAAGATCAAACGTGGCCTCCGCCGACTCCGACGAAGACTCCTTGGGCAATCGCATCTTCTTGCGAGAAGACGGTGCCATAGCCCTCACAGGAACGGCGGGAATTGGCGACTCCGCGCCAACAGCCGCGCCTCCTAGAGTTGAAGGAGTCGACACGTCGGAATCCCTGCTACACGAACGCTTGCGAGTATCCGGGCTCTCGGACTCGGGGGCTTCCTCTTCCACATCGGAAGGACAGACTTCACTTCGTCCTCTTCCAAAGCTTCACGAGGAATAATCCCCTCGGGGAGGGGAGGCATACAAGGCGACACCTCCCACTCCTGCATGCAAACAGTAAAGATCAGCAAACATAACAGATAAGCAACAGAAAACGCAATCGAGAAAATAAGCTACTACGTAGCACAACTGTACCTCAGGAGGGGGATTCGAAGCATCGAAAGGAGGAACGACTAGCTCGTTCGGAAGCACATCCTTGAGGGTGTACTTCGTGACCAGTCGCACCATCTTATCTACCTCACTCGTGGACATGCCATCAGCAGACACGCGAGTGGCATCATCAGCGCCACCCCATTGAAACATGGGATGGACCCTGGCCTAGAGAGGCTAGACGCGACGATGCAGCCAAGTCATGACAAGGGCGCAACCTCCCTCTTCTGTCCCTATGCGACTCTCGAGGTCGCAGACGCGCTAATATAGCACGTCTGTCTCTGCGAGTTCGGAAGGCATGATCACGTTCTTCCAAGAACGCATCTTCTTGCAGGGAGTCGCGGGATCGAAAGGCGCGAGTCCAAAGTGCTCGTCCTTGGCCTTCTGGTCGCGAACATAGAACCATTTGTCCCTCCATCCCTGGACGGACTTGGTAAGCTTGATATCGAAGTAGGTGGCGGATGGGTCGACGTGGATTCCACAACCACCTACGTCATAAACTAAAGAGCGGATCGGTGGCCTTCAATTTAAATATGCTTGAAAAGACCAAAGTGTGGCTCGATTCCGAGCCAGCACTTTCATGATGATGAAACAAGTGATGTGGAGGAGCGAATTTGGGGACAGCTGATGGAGCTGGAGCCCATAGAAACAAACAAGACCCAGAAGAAAGGGGTGAAGAGGCAAGGAAATACCGCGAATGATGAATGCAAGAAACATCACTCGAAAACCAGCAGGAGGAGCAGGAATGGTCTCACCACTGGGGACACGCGCATCGGCGACTGCCGCAGAGATAACTCCATCTTGGTGAAGAAGACGGAGATCCGACGCCTTGATGATAGAGGGGTGCCATGTGCCATTGGTCACGCGGGTGCCCGCGACCTTCTTCCTCCCGCCGGTGGCGGTGCTGGTGCCCGCAGCAGCGGGGCCACCTTTCTTCTTCGTCGCAGCAACGGTGGCCGCGGAATCAACGACAACGCTTCCCTTCTTCTTCCCCATTGCACGGCAGCGATGTGAGCGAAGGAAGTAGCTTGGGAACGAACGGAGCTAGTCCAGCGTCGTGGATAAGATGGGCGTAGGGGAAAGCAGAAAAGCAACAGCAATGGCGATGGCAGCAAGGAAGAAAGAGCGCAGATGGGAAATTACCGCTGCAGCATCGCTTCTTAACCCCTAGGAGATGTAATCCAATGGCTGACAAAAACCCTATTGGACGCGTGGCACGCATCGTGTTGGACACGTGGAGAAGAGGAAGCGCGAACCGTCCCCCCACTTCTACCATTACACGCGGAAATCGAGGAGGCACAGTTAAAAATAAGATTACGCACGCCCAGTCAAATCAAAGTCAGAAAGTGGGACCCACCGATTGTCACGTCTCGTCAAAATCGCTCACGCGGGCAACTAAGGTCATACAAGCATCAGCACTGACGTCACCAAGGCTATGAAGTGGAAAACTTCGACTATTTTTAGTACTTGCTAGAGTCTTCGACTCCACCAAGCACTCGGGGGCTACTCCCATAGGGAGCGCTGGCCGCGCACCCTACGACTTTTCTTTTTCTTGTTGCAGGAACATGGACAATCACAAAAGCAAACCCAACCACTCGAAACACATTTCGATTATGGACATGTGTTACTCCCATAGGGAGCACCGGAAACAAGCAGGCAAAAGACGACATCAGTCGTAAAAGTGTTTTAGTACCTGCCTAAGTCATCAACTGGAACAAGCAAGCAGAAGACGACAGCAGTCGCAAAAGTTCTTTAGTCCCTGCCTGAGTCTTCGACTCAACCAGGCACTCGGGGGCTACTCCCATAGGGAGCGCTGGTCGCGCACCCTATGATTATTTGTACAAAAAACTGTGTGTTGATAACATTCACACTCGAAACTCATGGCGACACCGCCTCATAATTTTTCCCCTACAAAGAGACTGGGTCTCCTGGGTTACTTGAATCGTCTCCGCGATGATAAAATTCGGATGCCGCATCTACGGCGTGAAGGTAATACCTGAATAAGGCCTGGCAACGCATTTAACTGCGCGCTAGCAGAAACATATCCGTGCCTACAGGCACGATGAACATGCCTTGACGGACGCGTCGAGTGATCACACCCATATAACTGGAATTCGACTCCTGTAAGACCTCCGCGACCTGAGTCAAATTACACCAGCAATTTTCCGGATTCGAGTCCAGGGACTCGAATTTGAGTAGATTGCGTTGTTTCACCCTAAGGTGGTTAACTGATACCGATACTTCGGTTATATCAGGCACGTATATCAACAATCCCTATGATACAAATAAAAGCAATCGAAATGTACTCATTTAGGCACTCGAAAGCTTCAAAAAGTCCCCAGTCGAATCTGCGATTCCACTGGACACTCGGGGGCTACTGACATGGGTATACCCTATAGGTACTCGATCTTGGTATATACGGTCCAAATACATACAGGCCCACGGTGTCGCCAAAGGCCGGATGAAGGGACTTGAGTAACCTACGGACTCTCGATTACTTGAAGGACAAGAAGAAGCTAAAGATAGAAAGTTTGAAGGGGAAAACCCTAACTTGTAACCGACTCGACTTGCTACCCGAGACCTAGCCTATATATATAAAGGCTAGGAGGGGGCGGCGAGGAGGACACACGCAACCCTAGTTTCCACAACCCTTGCCAGATTGCATCTGTGCACCATTGTAACTTTCGACTCCTTCGATAATTCCACGAGCAGACAAGCAGGAGTAGGGACCTCTACGAGGCCTGAACCTGGGTAAATCCTTTGTCCCTTGTGTGCTTGTTTGCTAGCCGATAGATGTCTCCAGCGCTCCCTCCTTCTCCAAAACTCAAGTCCATAACAATGGGCATTGACGAGTTAAACCCTCGTCACCCATAGAGTGATTGCATGGACATTATATAGCATATGTGTCCTTTTCCAAAACCACATTGATATCTGATGACCATACACACTCCAGTGGATTCTGTTATTCAACTTCTGTCACAGTAGTGTGTTTTTGGTCTCTATATATATGACCATAATGGTTTGGCACATGTATACATATGGATCATCCCCTAGAGTGATTTGCATGTGTTATTTTCCTAAACCGCACATTGATATATATATATCCACTAGATAGTCATTATTGATGATCCACATGACCACATTGATCATATGTAAACATGACCACACACACACTTCTCTAGTGGATTATATTATTCTGTGATGCAACTTCTCTGTCTCACTCGTGCATTAAATGTGTACTGGGAGTTGATTTCCTATGTGTGTTTTGCTTCTTCTCTACACCATGGTTTTCCATTTGGATACCCCATAGAGTAATTGCATGCACATTATATTGCATATGTGTTCTTTTCCAAAACAACATTGATATCTGATGACCACACACACTCCAGTGGATTCTATGATTCAACTTCTGTCACACTAGTGTGTTTTTGGTCTCTATATATATGACCATGATGGTTTGACACATGTATATATGTATGAATCATCCCCTAGAGTGATTTGCAGGTTTTCTTTTCCTAAACCACACATTGATATATATATATATATATATATATATATATATCTCCACTAGATAGTCATTATTGATGATCCACATGACCACATTGATCATATCTATACATGACCAGACACACACTACTCTAGTGGATTATATTTTGTGATGCAACTTCTCTGTCACACTGGTGCATTAAATGTGTACTGGGAGTTGATTTCCTACGTGTGTTTTGCTTTCTTCTACACCATGGTTTTCCACTTGCATCCCCCATAGAGTCATTGCATGCACATTATATTTCATATGTGTTACCACATTGATATCTGATGACCACACACACTCCAGTGGATTTTGTGATTCAACTTCTATCGCACTAGTGTGTTTGTGGTCTCTATATATATGACCATATGGTGGTTTAACACATGTATATATATGGATCATCCCATAGACTGATTTGCATGTGTTCTTTCCTAAACCACACATTGATATATATCTCTCTCCACTAGAGATAGTCATTATTGATGATCCACATGACCACATTCATCATATCTATACATGACCACACACACACTACTCTAGTGGATTATATTCTGTGATGCAACTTCTCTGTCACACTCGTGCATTAAATATGTGGGAGTTTATTTCCCTATATGTGTTTTGGTTCTTCTACACCATGGTTTTCCACTTACATCCCCCATAGAGTCATTGCATGCACATTATATTGCATATGTGTTCTTTTCCAAAACCACATTGATATCCGATGACCACACACACTCCAGTGGATTCTGTGATTCAACTTCTGTCACACTAGTGTGTTTTTGGCCTCTATATATATGACCATGATGGTTTGACACATGTATATACATATATGGATCATCCCCTAGAGTGATTTGCATGTGTTCTTTCCTAATCCACACATTGATATATATATATCTCTCCACTAGATAGTCATTATTGATGATCCACATGACCACATTGATCATATCTATACATGACCACACACACACTACTCTAGTGGATTATATGATCTGTGATGCAGCTTCTCTGTCACATTGGTGCACTAGTGTGTGGGAGTTGATTTCCTATGTGTGTCTTGCTTCTTCTACACCATGGTTTTCCACTTGGATCCCCCATAGAGTCATTGCATGCACATTATATTGCATATATGTTATTTTCTAAAACCACATTGATATATATCTGATGACCACACACACGCCACTAGTGGATTCTCTCTCTGTCACACTACTGTATTAATATAATGTGTGTGGAAGTTGCTTTTCCTATGTGTGTTTTGCTTCTACACCATGGTTTGCCACTTGGATCCCCTAGAGTCATTGCACATTGCATATATATATATATGTATGTGTGTGTTCTTTTCCAAAACCATATTGATATATACATGACCACACACACACTCAAGTGGAATGCAACTTCTCTGTAGTTCTACTGGTGCATTGCAATATGTGTGGAAGTTGCTTTCCTATGTTTGTTTTGCTTCTACACCATGGTTTGCCTATATCAACATCCACACTTTAATAAATATGGTAATGCTAATTTATTTGAGCATTATATAGAATTTTCCTGAATTTTTTGGTTAGTAATTGCTAATATCTTCGAAAGGTACCTTTTTTAACAAGTATCCTATGTGATTAATTTATTTGAGCCACTCATCATGCAATAGACGGCCAGGATACGCCATCAAAAAATTTGACCGACACACCCCGCTCAAATTTCACGCGTAGGAGTTAAATTTCGCGCCTCGAAATTTCATCCCTGGGATAGTTCGATCAGCCCTTCAGCACAATGCCACGCATCATTCGCGGAGAGGGAATTTTAGGTAATCTAAAAGAAACCCACCTTATACCCTCCCCCGCCGAAAGTGGACGAGATCCATTTTTCCTCACCTCACCGTCCTCTGCCTCCTCCCTCGCCCTCACCCTCACCGTCGTCCGTCCTTCCTCCACTCGCCGCCGTCCTTCACTCCGCCCCTCGCCACCCTATGCCCCTTCCCACTAGACCACCGTCCTTTGTTCTAGTAGACAGCAGCTAGCTATTGCCGTAGCCCAAATCCTAGCCCATCGTCACCTTCGCGGTTTCCCACCATGCCGTGCCAACTATCAAGCTCGCAGGTCTGCAAGCTCACCGTTAACCTCACCCACAAGATTTGCCACCTCTACGTGCACCTCTCCGTAAAGATCTCCCCACTCGCCCTGCCCCTCTCCGTCAAGGTCTGCTCCCTGGATGCCAAGGTCTTCCCACCGGCGGTCAAGTCGCCGTCAAGATCTTCCCAGTCGCGGTCAATGTCTGCTCACTCGACGTGCACCTCGACTACAAGGTACGCCTACTCGCCATCCACCTAGTCGACACAGTCTGCCACATCGCCGTCGACAAGGCCTGTCTACTCTCCATGCATGTCCTCCATATAGTCTGCTACCAAGGTCCGCTGACAAGCCTCGATGCCACGATTTAAGCGTTCCGCCAGGAATAGTAGTAAGAAAAAGGCCCCACGGCCTGAAGGCAAGGAAACACTTACCTTGCTTTTCTGCTGTTTGGTTATATTGTTTGTTGCAGATAAATGCTTTTCAGAACATGTCTTATGATCAGAGTATAAATACAAATTGTTCATAGTCGAATATTTTACACTTGTGATTACTATTGGACAATCAACAACATATGTTATATTCTGCCTACTTGCCTATTCAGTGGCAAGATATAGATGCATATACTGCTCATGTTTAATAGTCCTGACCTCCTTATTATTGCAACCAATTGGTGAATTGCCCAGCTTGTAAACTATTAGGCTTATGATCAGTTTGCGTGTGATAAAGGTTGCATTATCCTGTTTGTTGCATTACTTTGGCTGTTTCGTGATATGTCTTATGTTTATCGTATAAGTAGTTCATAGTTTACTATTTTACATGATGGTTTACTATAGGACAATGAGCACCATATGTTATATTTTCTTAATTGCCTATTTAATTGCACGGTAGATGCTTGTAATGTTTATGTTTAATCGTCCTGCCCTGCTTATGTTTAATCGTCCTGCCCTGCTTATTATTGCAGTGTATAATACTAAGTCTGGTCATAGTGGGGAGTAACATAGCATGTTACTAGGCTAATTTACTCCCCACTATGACTGGTCTTAATATTATCTCCATAGTGAGCAGTGGCATAGGTCTTATAACATAGACACCATCATTTAGGTTGGTCATAGTGGGAAGTTTGTACACACTAGTATTATGTGTATGATACTAGTGTGTAATACTAGCTAGGACACCCATAGTAGGAATATCATGCAATCCATGTTGCATTTGCTTTGCTGTTTCGTTGTATGTCTTATGATCAGAGTATGAATTGGTCATAGCGGACTATTCCACCCCATATGTTATATATTGAGCCATATTTGGATTTCCTTATACATGTTAGAAACACATATGTACAGTGGAATGTGCTTGGGGTGTTTCTTAGAAAAATAATCTTAGTTTTTTCATAAGAAACGGTGCTTATTTGTATTCGAGAGGTGCCAATTTAGACATCATCCTATTATAAATAAGCACCATTGCTTAACCAAAAACCGGTCTATTTCGCTAAGCACTTCTCCAAGCATCTTGAATTATACATGCTCTTAGGTTCTTAGCATATGTTGTTGGATTGCCAAGTGTATCCCCCCCACCCCACCCCATACACCCCAAAGACCCTAGAAGTAGCAAAAAGGAAGGTTGTAGACCAGGTTACATTATGTCATGTGTTGCATTAATTTGGCAGCCTACGATCTTTTTGTTTAAATTGCTCATCACGACCTGTTAAATAATGAGTACTATATACTATATAAAAAAGGTTGGTATCGCACCCAATTTTATATTTCTAGATTAATTGGAATTCTTTATTCATGTTAGAACCACAAATACTACTGATGGAAGAAAGTCGGATGAAAACCTTCATGAGAAAGAGTCCATGGATGCAACGACTTGGTACTAGGTTCGTAGCCAGTGCTGTTGCATCCCCAACTATATTCTCCCCTAAAAGGAGCAACAGTGATCCCTCTGGACCTCAGTATGATCCCAAGGGGGGTGGGTATCAGTGAAGGTGACATATCAGGTGATGAAACACTAGTCACCCAGGAGACTGGGCTGGAGGTAGTCCACTTACCTGCTAGCTCACCATCTTGTCATGATTTCTCCACAATTAAGGTGCTGCCAAAACACATATGTGGAATTGTTTGCTTACTCTTTTTGCCATATGTTTTGTTCCTCTTTATTTTCCCCAATTGACTGCTACATGCAAAATGTGTAGCTTAAGCAGAAAAAATTCAAGAAGACAACTCCCAGGAAAAGGATGGGTCCTGGTGGTGGATCATCTCGCAAGCGTGTTGTGGCATCAGTACTATCTCCAAACACAAAAATGAGAGACACACGAGGTCCAAGGGGAATCCACTAAAAGCAAGACTTCCACCTCCAGGTTCCACACGGTGGACACCAAAAGCGGCAAGTCCTACGACCCATTCACAAGAAACTCAGAGTGCAACACAGAAAATTACCAAAGCTAAATTACCTGATGCCCGACAAACAACCAAAGCCGAACTTCTTGATGCCAGGAAAACTGCCAAAGCCACACTTCCTAATGCCCTGGAGGTGGCTAGAGCTGCACTTCATTTCCCCTACTGGTCACCAATGATGCAGTTCCTGATGCCAACCTAGTGGCCAAATCATAGCCATGATGCGCAAGAATATAAATCTTCGATTCGATGCCGGCCAATTGGCCAAAGCTGCAGTTTCTAATGCCGGCCAAGTGGCCAAAGCTGCAGTTCCTGATGCTGGCCAAGTGGCTAAAGCTACAGTTCCTGATGCCCACCAAGGCGAGAAGCTAGCTGCCGTCAATCTACCACCCACCCAAGCCAAGAAGGCAGCAGCCCAAGGAAAGCAACCAGCTGCCCAAGGCGAGCTGGCAGCTGTCCAACACGAGCATCACTCTGCCCACGGTGACCTTCGCACTCCCTCCGACCCGCTGGTATGCCATCCGGCACCTCCCCAAAGCCAGCCACCCCCCCAAAGCAAGCATCCACCCCCCAAAGCCAGCATCCACCCCCGAAAGCCAGCAACCACCCCCCAAAACCAGCATGCACCCCCCAAAGCCAGCATCCACCCCCCAAAGCCAGCAGCCACATCCCCAAAGCCAGCAGCCACTTACCCAAGGTGTGGAACCCCAACCCACATCCTGCCATCCTTTGGCACCTCCTAAAGCCAACCTGCCACCTCCACAAATCAAGAAGCCACCTTCCTAGGTGACGAAGTCCGCATCCTTCGGCCCACGGGTATCCCCCAAATGTGACTTGCTACCACTCCAAATCCAGAAGCCACCTCCCAGCGGTCTGCGGGCACCTCGCCGAAGCGACCATGCACCATCCAAAACCGATGGGTTAGGTACCCAAGGTGCTACATCAGCTACCCAACATCTGTGTTCAGCTGCTGCCGGCAAAGACTTTTGTACCCCATTTGAGGGTCAGGGGTCAGCTACCCAATACGATGAGTCAGCTACCCAATACGATGAGTCAGCTACCGAATATGGGGAATCTGATCCTAGTCATGAAGTACCGTGGCAAGACTGCAATGACTGGTCTCAATGTGGTAATGCATTAAACCGACTGCTTGCTCATTCATAATCCATTTAATCTCATCATATTACTATGGAACACTAAATCAGCACATTGTATTCATGTAGATGATGATGGCTACTAGATGTCTCAAGACTTTGATGCACCTTGTTCTGAAGATGCTAAAACGCAGAATTCTAAAGATATAGTTCTGCATACTGGTCAAGCTCTGGTGGTGAGGGGGAAAACATGGGGAAGAGGCTTGACAAGTTGTCCAAAGGAGGGAGGCTTTCACTTAATATTCTTCCGGGAAGAACTAGACCAGACAAGTTGGGTGTTGCTGCCATGTTTGCCAGTGAGTGTGCAGTCACAGTAAGGACTAGCATGCCTATCTTACCCCACTGGAAAGAGTACAAGAAGAGGGTTAATGTCCAATCAGACTTCATAGGAAAAGTTTCTGTATGTTCTGTGACTTAGCTATCCTTTACCTTCCCATTTCTCTGTTCATGAAAATGTTGATGCTCCATGTTTTATTTTTAGCAAAAGTTTGCCATGGACACAAATAACACCCATGTGTGGAATGCTTGCGCAAATAAATTTATGAGGCATGCAAGGAATCAGCGGTATATTCTAAAGAAGAAATATTTTGATCCCTACCCTCTGAACCAAGTTACAAGGAAATGTCCTGATGAAGTGAAACACATGATCGACGAGCAGTTGTGCAAGCTTGTTGATACTTGGTCTAACCCTAGGAAACAAGTCACTTTTCGTTTACTCTTTTACTATTACTGCATGTGTTTGAATTGTTTGATTAGAACTGCCTCTTATACTGTATGGTTTCTGCTTGTGTAGAGTACTTGTGTAATATACAAGAACAACAGGAGCAAAGTCTTGTACCCTGCTGCCACAGGTTCTTGTAGCTATGAGGTTGTGTGCAACGATGATGACGATGCCTTCGAACTCTTCAAAAAGACGCGTTGCAGCCCGGGAAATGGCTTCACTCCGAATGTGAAGAAAGCAATTGTAAGTCCTCTTGAATACTTTTCATCTTCGTAAAATTCAATGCTATCTTCATCTCTCAATTGTATACGATATGATTGTAGTTTGATTGCTATTTTTCTAAGGTTCGCTTCTATTCCTAATACTGTAGGAAATCATGGAAAAGAAGATGGCTCAAGATGTCTAGGGGGACGAACCACTTTCTTCCATTGAGGCTATGCACTTTGCACTCTCGTTGGACAGCAGAAAGCCAACGTTCCTGAAGAACATTGGCCCCCATTCAATTACATCAAGATGAAGCAGGTCTGGCCTTGAAGCGGAACTTTTGGCTGAGAGAGCAGGGAGTGACAAACTGTGTTGTACCATAGAGGAATTGCAGAGAGCGAAAGAAGCTGCCAAGGCAGAGAGGCTACAGTATGCTAAAGACATGAGAGAAATTCAGAAGAAGCAAGAAGAGATGTAGGATAAACAAAACCATACAAACGACTTACTTCAGTAAGTGTTGTCTCAGATGACTCAGAAGAACCAGCAGTAGCAGCAGCTTCAACTGTCGCAAGGTAAATGAACTCGTGGTTGACACTTGTGAGTTCTTGGGCCTAGGAAAGTTAACTGGTGTGGAAACTTGTGAGTCTTTTGGGCAGGGAAACTTGTGAGGATTTTGGCTCATAAACTGCTGTGGAAAGTTTTTGGCTGTGGAAGCTTGTGAGGCTTTTGGCTCAGAAACTGCTATGAAAATTTATGTGGAAACTTGTCCTGAAATTTATTGTCAAATTCTGTTATTTGATACATGTGGTGTGAAATGTGTCACAAACGATTAGGGCCAGTATAAATTTACATGCACAAATGGCCCCCTGATCTCACGGTGACGCCAGCCTGCATCCGCGACGAAAACGAAATCGTCTCAATTGTTCTTGACGAAACATTTCCATCACAGGTAAACGCCGACGTGGCCGCCTTTCATTGGCCAACTATCTAGACGAAACAGAAACGTCACGGCCAATGATGACGTCATCACATAGAATTCCTCGTCGGTAGGTGATACGTGTCCCATTTTGATTTGTCAACATGGCGTTCTGTGGCTTGCCCACGTGGCCTCGTCCGATTGGTGCAAGCTTGTCCGTGCCAACCGTCCATGTGTTAGCATGGCGTCGAAAGCTGGCGACGAAGAAAATTCATCATGGCACGTGTGACGTCATAAACGGGATATATGGCGTCATGAACGGGTTGGGTGACGTCACGGACATGGAGACAACGGAATCAAGCCGTGACGGAAAAAACGTCAGGAACTCGATGACGTCGTAGACGACAAACATGACGTCAGCAAAACGTCACTGACAGCCACCCGCGGTGCCGTCTGCCACGTGGCATCGACTGTGACGAAATTAAAACGTCATGAGCGACCGGGCCTAGGCTGGGCCGGTCTCGTTCGCCGCGACGAAAATACAGGAATATCACGACCGGGTGTGACATTTTCAGACAGGAAAAACATCGCGGAATGAATTATGACGTGAGGTCCGTGACCTATTTTTTTCATCGCAGAATTCGTCGCAGATGGCCATCTACGATGTTTTGGCCCTCATCCACGATGATAGCAGATCGTCCAGATTCTTGTAGTGGTTTTTGATATAACCACTATAGGTGGATTAGTCTTAGTATGCCATGCACAAACGTTCCACCGACTATTGTAGAACTACTCATGTGATACAAATTTAATGAAATAGTTGTCCCATGCTCACATCAGACAAACAAACAGCAAAAACAACTCATGGTATGAACATAACAGTACAAACATACATTAGAGACCATTACTAAGCACGTATTGGAACATATAACAGATGCAGTAATGACTCATTCTAAAATTTAAAGACATGAGCTAAAATAGGATGACATGAGCTACTATAAAAAATTAAAGGAACAATCTAACTAAGAATCGTGCATAAAGAGTAACCATGCGATTAGAAAACAGATATTTGAATTACTCTAGCATACAAGCATGACAATAGAATGTAAGTATATAATGAATTATGCTTTTAACAGTAAACCCCCATTTAAAACAATAGCAAAACCATACAGAGAACACATCAACTAATTTTACTAAATATATCTATATCTAAACATGGCACTTGTACGACAACTGCAAATACAAGTATTGATAAAGTACTATTCTTACAACATCAGTAGCAACTGAACTTATATTTACAATAAAAATACTAACAGTACCAAGACATAGTAAACAAGTATATACTAATCATGGATTGAAACATGGTCCTTGGATAGGCTAAGCATGCACAACAAATAAGAAAAATCTAGAAGTGAGCATGGATGAACCTAGCATAGCAAGAGATCATATTGACAAATATAAACATAGATAACCATACAAACTAACATGTCACTGGAACCTATGTAAAACTAAATAAATAGCCTCCTAGATAACAAATCAATATCTACTATTAAGAAAATAATATTCTAACAACACAACGACTCAAATTCTATTTACAACAGATCTGAAAAATAAACAAATAATAATACACGACAGCAAGACCGTATACTTGATAAGTTCTAATCTAGCAACAAATTCCAAAACATCTATAAACAAGATACATAAGGATATACATCTAGTCTTGTATACATGCTCAGGAAATCTATAGGCGGACTAGCAAGACAAGTTGTAGAATACTATATGTTCACTGGACATGAACACTCAAACATATATACATGCAATTATAACTTTTGAAATGTACCCATCCTTGGTGAATCTAATATCACTACCAGATTCCTAAGGTCAATAGGCAAGTTTTTCGTGTTGGGATCGACTAGATACGGGGAGTGCACGATAGGCTAACATGTTAATGCCATAGATGGCATTCGGTTCACCGGCCACACGACAAACTACACACATATGTGAATTGCTCTATTTCTCACCATGTGCGACGAACTTGTCCGATGAGCTTCCAGATCAAGTTGCAGTAGATGACAAAATTCGCGAGCTGTGCGTGACAGGTCGAGAAGCAGGTCGCCTGAACGGGTTGCTAGTGTCTACGTGGTGCTGGTGTCGCAAGGAATCGAGAGGTGGCGACTTGGTTGGTCAGAGGCGGCGGACATGGTGCGAATTACGTGCGCTATATGGTTCCTAGGGTAAATGGAGAGTCCTGGGCAGAGCAGTAGGAAGCTGAATCGGCAAGGAAAAGGAAGGGGATGTGCTTCTGTACTTATGGATCAGGTCGATAGGAGCTACACTCACACGCGAATAGTAGGGGTGGTGGCTATGGTTGTGCTCGTAAGGGACTTCGTTTGGTGCCACATGAAATGAAGAGGATCGCATGGGCCTTGGGGTCTGGGCCAGATTGGAGTGGTTCATCGGTAAGGAAAAAATAAGAGGAGAAGGATTGATGTACTCATTAATTGAACACGTAGGAAAGCATGGTGCTGGAGAAGCCAATCACCTGACTGAGTTCATGGTGTCCAGCAGGTTGTGGTGGCGAAGTGGTTCTTCCTGGAGTGGCCTTGTTCCCGGCGACGAAGCACGGCGTTCGATAGCGGTTCAGACGGTGTCCAAGATGCAGGCTATTAGACGGACCTAGCGCGCTCCGCCGTGCCGTCCTCTACTAATTGCGTTTAATTTTTATGGAAGGAGTGTTCGCTTGCTGGAGTATATGTGGTTTGTATTTGATTCGGTGTGGCTTGGTTCAATTCATGTGGCACGGGATTGTTCATAATACACTGGAAGGCTGGCGAGAGTAAATGAAACACCACAACAATCGAAGAAAATCGACTATGAATTGCGTCCCACGCACCTGAAATCCGCAAACCCGCAACACACCCATGCATAGGACTCGACCAGTCGCCGGCCACCGTAACGATGACCACCATAGATTCACATCACATACACGCCCATACAACAAACACACCACGTCGTGCAATCGGAACCATCCCCTACAACAGCATTAAGGAAAAGGCAGAGTAGAGAGCAGAGGAAACGAACCAAAGAGGGGGAAGACCTAGAGAACATGCATGGGTGCAGCGGCCTCACCAAGAACCAGCCGCATCGACGAAGTTGAGGAGGCGAAGAAGCAAGAGGTCACCGTAGTGCCAAAGGAAACCACCGCCACATCAAGATAAGGAGAGAGACCGACCTGAGGGTCAAAGCAGCAACGAACCAACCACGCGCCCCCGGCCCCCGCTTCTCCCTTCCGTGTAGAACACATGCGGCTATACACGGACTGACGCAAGCAGGTCCACACGGAACAACGGCGACCATTCCTCAGCGGTTACACGCCGCCGGCTAGGGTCCAATCAAAGAGACATAAGCGAGACAACCGCGGGAACCCAATTTGAAGGCAAAAATCAAATATTTTATGTTTATAAGTCCGTGCATGAGTAATTCCCTAAATTACCGTTCCTATGCCATCATTTTTCTCTACCATAATTAAACTATCATGTAACTACAACGGTCACACAATAGGTGACCATAACATTTAAGCTAATGCATGATCTCTTTTCCTGTCGCATGTGTGTTGATTGGGCAAGAAAAATACACGCGGGAACAACAGTTGATAACTGGAGTCGTTTGCCCACTTTATGCCGTGTTTTGTAGAAATAAAATTATAGAGGGCCTGTAAATGTTGTGTGGGCCAGTCCACCACACCACGAGTTGGGCACCTTTCAGAGCAACCAGAAGAGCCCAATTCCACGAAGCTTAGTTCTTTCTAAAATGCGTGCTACCGCAGGTAGGACACGATGGCGGCGCGATACCGAAAGAGAATAGAAGGGGAGGCGACGGACTGGTTTATATGTGGGATCGAGCGGCAACGCGAAGCTTTTTGGCAAGCTGGCGTTTCAGGTTGCCGGACGTTCGTGCGGGAAGACGAAGCGGTGCGGCGCTTCAGCTGGTTGGACACCTAGAGCGGTGGAGTTGACTTCATCCTGTGTGTTCCGTGCGTTACGAGTGATGGATGGCTCTCTCGGGGCTTGAAACGTTTTGGTCTTGTTGTCGTATTAGAGCTGGCAGCTGAACGTGGGCCAGTAAGCTTCGGAGATTGCCAGGAATGAAAGAAAAAGAATAAAGAGAGATAGTACGACTGCAAACGTATATATACAGGAAGAGGTCAGCCAAAGACATGCATGCATGTGCACAGGATGAAATCCTATCGGACTCTTGGAAAGAAGCAAAATAAAAATAAAGAGAATCATATATCAAAAATAAATTCAAATGAGCATACTTTAATGTGCTAAAGCCAACAAAAAAAATTCAATCCAACTTGAATGACAAATAAAACAAAAATCTTATATTCAGGTTGGTTAATTCATGTTAAACCATTTGTATATGAAATTTCAAGATAACCTTTCATTAATTGAGCGAAATTTTCCGGTCCTTATTTTTAGACAAAAGCTTTTGAAAAATCTCCAAAAACCAGTCCGTTATAGGCACAGGGCCTCAGACGTGGGCGAGAGTTTGTGGCGGCAGCCGGCGTGGTATGTTTCTGTACAGCGGGCGGGCGGGCGGCAGCGATGGTGGCGAGACAGCTCCAGTGCAAGGCTAGCGAGAAAACGACGAACCAGGGAAGGGAAGAGGCGACGCTCACCGGGGTGGTGTCAGGGACGAAGGTGGACGGCCGGAACTCGACGCGGACGGCGACACGGTGAGGAACCAATGGTAGGCTTGGCGTGCGCAACATCATCGTGGGGATGGTGGCGACATGGGCTACTCCTCCTCCTCGCTCCCTGTTCTGAGAAGCTTCAGCATCGCCGGCTTCGACCCCCAGACAAGTTACTCGACGACGACGGCAGCGGTACGGCAGCTAGGGTTTTGGCCATGGAGAGGAAGATGGAGGGGGATTTCAATCTGCTCTAGGGAAGGCGTGGATGGGCTGTGCTTCGCTGCGGTGCTAGCTTTATGCGCAGGCAGGGAGGAACGAGCGAAGCTTGGATGTCGCGTATGTCGCAGGGCACGTGTTCGGCGCGGGGTGCGGCGAAAAGAGACAGGGCGCACGCGACGCGGCTACCGCTGTGCTGGTGGGGCATGTCGAGGGGGAGCCTAGGGTGCAGCCAGGGAGGGAGCCAAGGTTAGTTCGGGCTAACGGCTGGGTGGGGTGCAACCGGACTGGTTGTTCAGGTGATACGGCCGATTGGTAGATGCTCCTGGGAGGCCAGGGTCTGATTAGGGTTAAGAGGGGATTGGCGTGGATAGAGGTTTAGGTTAGATGGGGTGGGGTAGTTTAGGTTTCTTTTATTTATTTTCATTTATTTGTTTTGGTTTTTATTTATTTAAAACCAGCTTTTGAATAAGCTACAAAAGAATAACAAGAACAATTAAACCAAGAAGAAACAAGTCTAGGGGAGAAGTTGATCTATTGAGGTTTGTAGGGATTTGCTCACTTGCTTGAATTCAAATCAAACAAGCTTTCCACAAAAATTCAGAAGAAATCCAAATAAAAGAAGACCATGGCAGTCTTTGCATGGGCCATGCATGTGTATTAAATGACACATTTATAATTGTGAAAACAACTATAATTCTATATGGTCGTGTAATAGACATGTTCTAAATATTTGAATTAAGGTAAAGCAAACAAAAAGGAAGCTTCCTTCACATAAGGACTAAATAAAAGAACCTGCATGAATATAAGGTGGCCAAGTTTGTGTGTGTGATCCACTAGACAACATATAGCCACAATTATATTCTTACATGGTCATTTATTCAAATTCAAACCATATGGAAGCTTGACAAAAAATTCTACTCTTATAGCATGCAAAGGTAGCCATGTGGCTCTCCATCTACATATTGTGAAAACCACATGATAACAAGGTAGGAAGCACGTAGAATAGAATTGGATCCTTATCCAAATGTTTATGAGCTAAATACCAAAAATAAATGCAATAGCTCATATATACTTAGGATGGTGGAATTTAGATAGAGCAAAGAAAGGTGGTGAAGTTTAAAAAGATATGCCGCCAACTCAACTTGTGCATCAAGCAATGTATCAAGAACTAACTATAATTTATCAAGCGGCAAATATAATTAATAAGACAAATGCATATGAGAGAAGAACAAAATTAAAAGGGGTTTTATATGATGCTCAAATGCAATATGGCATGGTGATATGAGCATGATATAATGCAATGCAGCTAATGATATGTAGGAAGTAGCATTATATAGAATAAACCAAGTAGCATTACAATTGTTAGACAATTGGGATGGTACACTTTTCCAAACCACAATAATCCACATGACCACACACACTCAAGTGGGTATGGTTATGCAACCTCTGTCGCACTAGTGCTCCATTGCAGTTGGCAACTGCATTCCAACATGCTCCTGGCCTTTCTAACCATGGTCTGATACATGGAGTGTTGAATTACATGGATATTTGAATTGAAAATAATTTGATGTATGCTAAGATGTATTTTGTTGTATAAAACACTCATTTTAAATTTTTAAAATCTCTTTCGATTTTCTATTTGAATCCCTTAGTCTGTTTTGCCTTTGGTTTTTTGATACTACTCAGTTTTATCCTCTCTCTCAGTCACAAACTCACATAAAATCCAAAATATGTGCTCACTATGGCTGGTACGCCCTGATTGGTTGACACAGTTGTCACGCGGATCGTGTGCACCAACCGTTGATCCTCTATAATCCAACAGGGATCATTGCACGCGTCGTGCTCTTCACACTACAGCGTGAGAACGCACATACGTCTCTCTAAGTGACACTTCTACAAGAAGAAACACGAAGCCGTATATTAAATAATTCGTCGAGTGGTCATGTCATGTTTAATCTCATCTGAAAAGCCTACTACTACTACTACACCACAACACATGCATAGGACAACAGGGTCATCTAGTGCACGGTCATCCACGGGCGCTGCAGTTTATTCTCACTAGATTTTACTAAGGCATATCCCATTTTTACGCATCTTGCTTACAATCTCACTTCCAACTGGGCCACTGATGTCTACACACGCTTCTATTCTTGTAGACAGTGTTGGGCCTCCAAGTGTAGAGGTTTGTAGAACAACAACAAGTTTCTCTTAAGTGGATCACCCAAGGTTTATCGAACTCAGGGAGGAAGTGGTCAAAGGTATCCCTCTCAAGCAACCCTGCAATCAAGATACAAGAAGTCTCTTGTGTCCCCAACACACCCAATACACTTGTCAGGTGTATAGGTGCACTAGTTCGGCAAAGGGATAGTGAAATACAAGTAATACGGATGATTCTAAGTGGTAATTGCAATCTGAAATAAGAGTGGCAGCAAGCAAACATGTAACATGACTGATTGTAAATGGTGTTTCAATTCTTAGAAACAAGGCCTGGGGATCATACTTTCACTAGTGGACACTCTCATATAAATATCTTATCTTCATTATGCTACCCTGAACTACTCTCCGGTTGGACGATGTAGGGCTATAACAGCACACATTAAAGTTCGCATTCCCCATCTAGATAACCCCTCACTGTCACCTTGAGCACTAGATGGTTCCAACAAACACCACAATCTCATAGAGACATCAAACTCAAATTATACTCATGATAAGTATTTATGTAACCTTAGCCAAAGTGCCACACGGTGTGCACACTATCAACTTCACACACGTGGGGATAAGCAGAGATTAATTAAAGCACTTGAGTAGCAAAATAGATCTATAGATTACAAAGCTCATGATCTCAATAAGATAAAGCATAGAGAGAGATGAACACATAGCTACCGGTAGAGCCCTTAGCCTCGAGAGAGAACTACTCCCTCCTCATCATGGGAGTCAGCAATGGAGATGGAGATGGCTCCGGGGGCACTACCCCATCCCGGCAGGGTGCTAGAACAGAGACTTCTGTCCCCCGAATCTCCTCTTTGGTGGTGGCGGTGCCGCGGAACTTTTCGTGGAATTTTGATCGAGTCTGCAGGGTTTTCTTCTCAGGGGGTTTATATAGGCGAAAAGAGAGGTCGTGGCGGCCACACAAACCCTTGGCGCGGTCTGTCCTGGCCCGCGCCACCAGGTGGTGTGGGCCCCTCGTGGCCCCTCTCCGTCTCGTCTTCTGGATCCGTGAATCTTCTGGTAAAATATTGACTTTGACTTTTGTCCCATCCAATTCCGAGAATATTTCTTTACTAGCTTTTCTAAAACCAAAAACAGGCAACTGACACTGCGGCATCTTGTTAATAGGTTAGTTCCAGAAAATGTATAAAATTACCTCAAAGTGTGAACAAAACATAAGAAAGTTGATATAAAACAAGCATGGAGCATCAAAATTATAGATACGTTTACGACGTATCAAGCATCCCCAAGCTTAACTCCTGCTCATCCTCGAGTAGGTAAGTGATAAAAAGAATATTTTTTTAGGTGACATGCACTATCACAATCTTGATCAAGGTATTTGTAAAGCATTGATAGCTGGGATCAAAGTACTCTAAACATAAGCATGAAAGATAGAGTTCTAACAATAAGACATAGCAACTATGTTGTAACATGAAAAGGTACAAACAAAAGATCATAAATAACAATGCATTGAAAGATGTTTGTTTGTTTCACATATACAAAACATAATAAGTGTGGTATTCAGCTTGTCCCTCATGGTATAGCAAAGCATAAATGCATAGGACACCTTCAAAGTTCATAAGGGTGACTAGATACAAATAATTTAAGAACAAGCAATATCACAATTATGAATCAATGAACAAGTTTTGGGACAATGCACATTAAACTAAGAATGATCACTATGCTCTCTCAATTGGTGCATAAAGATAGAAGATGAAGACTCAACATAAAAGTAAAAAGAAAGGCCCTTCATAAGAGGGAAGCGGGGATTTCAAGTTTCATAAAGAGCTTCCAAAAATTATGGTACTTATTAGCTTTCAGCTCTCATTGCCCCTAGCATAAGAATCTTGAGGTGATTAAGGTTAAATTGAACAAATATGAGGATATGCTTGACAAGTTATAAGTCAAAAATCTCATGCCCCTTGCCTACGAGTACCAACCTCATGCTACTCAACTTTAGTCATGAGTAAGTTCTTATCATTGTAAGTAGATGTGTATCATGGAGAACCGCCAACAGGGTACGCCTTACCCCATGATACAAGAGCTATCCCATATAAAAATGACAAGGCAACAGACAATGAGCATCTCAGCGATCTTTTTATTTGCTATTTGCATAGATCTTTATTGAGGATGCTTCACAGAACGCTCACTATGGTTATGCTGCAAGTTTCCACCATGATTAGGCATCGCTTAGGCTAGCCGTCCAGGCGTTTCTCTAACACACATACAAACTCCATTAGCTTACAAGCTCCCCTTTTATTTCACACCGCAGGGATCCATAAACAAAAGAACATGATATCAACTGAATAATAAGTGCAATGTTGAAAGCGTTCCCCATTGTAACACCCCGCCCACTCCTGGGCCCGGGGGGTGTCACTCCTGGTAGCTTAATAGGATATCTAGACTGCCCCACATACCAACACTAGTCTTTTCTGCGCACTTTGTCCTCACTGTACAAGCATACCTACCCACTCCGGTCGGTCACCCATCCTAGAATTGTTCTAGGCCAAGCACGCTTAACCTTAAAGTTCTTTTCGAATGAGCTTCCGGAAAAGAAGTTGCAACTTGTTGATATGGGTATCCTATCAATCCTATTAAGCCATGTGCCTAGATCTCACACCCATGGTACATGGTTCTACTAATTCTCAACCTATAAAGTGCAAGCATATACGCAACATAGATGGACGCTATGGTTCAAGTTTATTAAGTGCAAGAAAGTAAAGTGTGCCATCAAGTTCGTGAGAGCTTTAATCACTAATTTTCACATAACAAGTTTAATTTGGAAGGTAGATAAAAACATGAATATACTTGGAATATTGTAAAACACCATGCATAGGAATTTATAGTTGACTCTATTGAATAACTTGGTTTTCTCGGGGGCTGGATGCATGAGTCGAACTCATACTTGGTACATATGGAGGCTAGCAAAAGACTGGGAGCGACCAACTAAGAGAGCACTAATGGCCATAATCATGCAAAGCGACAAAACATTATTAATTAAAGCATAAAGTGATACTATAAGTTGAAAAAGAGAATAAAGCATCATGGTGTAAGCATGTGCCAAGTCAACCCAAATAAAGCATCGAAAGAGAATACCATAATATTATGCTTTTGTATGCTAAAACAACGCATGATTCTTTCAAGGCATATTATGCAATCTCAATTGTTTGGAACAAGTGATGCTACAAAAATAATTACTAAACATAAGGTCAAAGCAATATCAAACATGACATGATAAAGTCTAGGCCACAGTTAAAACAAAACTCCTTTTGTACCACTTATAAGCATGAATTTTCCTACTCGTTTCCAATCACCAATCAACTTATTTGAAATATCATATGAATGCAGGGGTCCAACTAATTTATTTAAGCAAACTAAACAAAAGAAAACTAAAATTAAAAACAAAGACTCTCCAAGAACAACACAATTGTGCATGAAATAATAAAAATGAAGTGTTTTGGAAGAAAACCTGAGATTTTTATTGATGAAGAAGGGGATGCCTTGGGCATCCCCAAGCTTTGACGCTTGTACTTTTTGAATATTTCTTGGGGTGACACTGGTAGCATCCCCAAGCTTGAGCTTTTGTCCATACTTCATCTTATCACATTATTTCTTCCCCTACACTTGAAAATTTCCTTCATACAAAACTTCACACATTCTTTATTAGCAACATTAGTGTATTCAAAATAATAATCCTTTGGTTTTAGTTTCAAATCAAATAAAACTTTCATTAAAACACAAGCTTCTGTAGAAATTCCTTCTTCATTAGCAATTATTAATGTCAACATTTTCGGAATTGGTACCAAAGAGATTTTTAATATCAAAAGAAGTGTGCTTTTTCCAGTCATAATCACTACTATAGGTAACAAGCATAGGAACATCATCGAGTTCAGACTCATCAAAAACTATAATAGGAGCAACATGCTTAGGGGAAAATATCGTTTCCTCCCTCCTTTTACTCTTCCTCTTCTTCTTTTTCTTCTCCTCTTTAGGAGGGAGAGGCTTGAAAGGAAACTTTTCCATATACCCTGGTTTATTGTTAGAGACAATAGAAGAAACTTTGGAGGATTCCTCCTTTTCATTAATAAGAACAAAACACATATTAGTCCTGTCATATTTTGGTAAAATCTTATCTTTTATAATACTTTTTATGTAAGTATTTATGTGTCAATTATCAACACAATAAATATTTATGAAATAGACATGCAATTGAAATTAGGGCCCATGAGTTTACATGCATTAGAAATGTTGGTTTAAAAAAATAGTGTCGACTCACCGCTACACGTTTGATAGCATCTGGAATAACAGTCTTCAGAGATACATCTTTCGTGTACTACTTTCAGTGTGTTGCAAGAGCCATTTTATTGGTGCGAATGTGCACACCACACTCGGGGCTAAGCTTCGCCGCATGGATAGGATTTGTGGGTCTCTTGACGCCAGGCGTGAATTGAATTTCCATCTTGTTGCCAGAGTTCCTTCTTGTGTATGCATGAAGTCCATGACCCATAGTAGGTCTTCGGCCCCCTCGCTTTCGCTTAGAATGGCAAGAGGTTGTCACTAACTCTGAAATTAGACAAAAAATAGTGTTAATTTGTTAGTAAATGTTGTAACAACAATTAGCATAAGGGTTCTAGTTATATGGTCATACCTTGCCGTTGAATGATCTGATTATCAGCAGGAGCGTTGCTATCTCCAGATGTTATGATCTTCGTAGACGACATCACATTTTTAGAGTTGCCATCTTCTGGTTGTAGCATCGGTTCCAAACCGCTTGCTTCAGGGGTAGGAGTTGGTCGTGATCTGGTTGCTATGTTAGATGGAGGTACAAGAGATTTCGAATGATTCTTTTGTTTTGCGGGTGCAGATTCTTCAACATCCTGGCAAGTTTAATACATTAGTAATAAATAAAAAACATGTATTCATTGATATTGAAAGTATGAAATATAGTGTGCTCATCGTCAGCATTCGCGATCTCATTATTAGTAGGTTCATATACAGGGTCATCTTCTACGAGCTTGTCTTTCAGGTCTGTATTTTTTTTGGTTGGCCATGTCCCGAGTTGTGCCCCGTCGTACACAGATTTACGCGCGGCCTCCAAGAAGTCTTGGTTAGTTAGACCCAAGGATGTAGCTTTTTCATTCAAATGCTCATTCAAATGAGAAACATTATCTTCCTAATTTTTCTTCTGTTGAATCGCGTATGCATATTTAGATGGTACTTCAGTAGTTGTGGTAAAATAAGCAGCACATGTGACAGTTTAGATACATGGTAAAAGCAGGTCTAAAAATTAAACCTAGCTAGTCAAGTGCCCATAGTTTTTTATCATAGACTTTCCATATCAACAATTTAATACCTAACATGTTTGTGAAATGAACAACAACCTGACGAAATTAAAACCTAAAAATACAATATGAACTAGGCGTCGTGTTTTCCTACAGCAGAATTAACATTTGAAGCCGAGCCCCTCTAAATAGAACATACGATCTACCTCAGATACACGAAAACAGAGAGAGGAGACCAGAGACGGTAGGAAATTAGATACCTGGTTGTTTGTGATTGCCCTTCTTCGGATTGGGCGTCAGAGGTTTGCGGCAGGTGCCACTGCGTAGCACGCCGCCGGTCATGTCTTCCACCGGGTAGGGCAGGCGGGTAGTAGTGGAAGCCGGCGTGATCGAAGAAACCGTCGACGAGGCGAGCAGATCTGAGAGGTGAGTGTAGGATTTTTGGGAGGAGAGTTTAGAAGGGGAGGGAATTGTGGGGCATGGTAGGCGAGTTTTATTAGGGGGTGAAATATTTAGTGCGCTAGTGGTGGGCGGGGTGGAGGGAACAAAAATTTATACAAAATTTGGAGGAAAGTTTGTTTTCCTATGGAAAAAAAAGGTCGGAAAAAATGAAATTTGTAGTACTCTTTATTGTCCTATAAGAAAACATGTATAATTTGTTAAACCACGAAGAACACATGAATCATCAAAGTTTGAAATGATTTGTTAAAGTTTTGTGAAACAATAAACAGAATTTTAACGAGTAATAATTGATTATTCAAAAGTGATCCATGAAGTTTCTAATTTATGATAATGATTGTGTACCCTTATTAGGAGATCATGCATGTTTATACATTGTTGAGAATGACATCATTTAGAGCTACTTTGTCATGGTAATTCTTTGAATTTCATCGTGTAGTTTGAAACATGTAGTTGATAGGAGATTTGCACAAGATAATTGTTAGTGGTGAAGGATTGGATATTTTGGCAACATTATTGAAAGACATGTATTTTTTACCAAAATTATAAACCATTTAGAGCTACTTTGTCATCGTAATTTTTTTGAATTTCATCATTTAGTTTGAAAAATGTAGTTGATAGGAGATTTGCACAAGATAATTGATAGTGGTGAAGGTGTGCATATTTTGTCAACATTATTGAAAGACAAGTCTTTTTTACCAAAATTTGAGATCATTTAGAGCTACTTTGTCATGCTAAATTTTTGAATTTCATCATTTAGTTTGAAAAATGTAGTTGATAGGAGATTTTCACAAGATAATTTATAGTGGTGAAGGTGTGTATATTTTGGCAACATTATTGAAAGACATATCTTTTTTACCAAAATTTGAGAGCATTTAGAGCTACTTTGTCATGGTCTTTTTTTATCATGTAGTTTGAAAAATGTATTTGATAGGATATTTGCACAAGAGAATTGTTAGTGGTGAAGGTGTGGATAATTTGGCAACATTATTGAAAGACATGTCTTGTTTACCAAAATTTGAGATCATTTAGAGCTACTTTGTCATGGTCTTTTTTTTTTGAATTTCATCATGTAGTTTAAAAAATGTAGTTGATAGGATATTTGCACAAGAGAATTGTTAGTGGTGAAGGTGTGGATAATTTGGCAACATTATTGAAAGACATGTCTTTTCTACCAAAATTTGAGATCATTTAGAGCTACTTTGTCATGGTCATTTTTTGAATTTCATCATTTAGTTTAAAAAATGTAGTTGATAGGAGATTTGCACAAGAGAATTGTTAGTGGTGAAGGTGTGGATATTTTTGCAACATTATTGAAAGACATATCTTTTTTAAAAAAATTTGAGATCATTTAGAGCTACTTTGGCATGGTCTTTTTTTTTAATTTCATCATTTAGTTTGAAAAATGTAGTTGATAGGATATTTGCACAAGAGAATTGTTAGTGGTGAAGGTGTGGATAATTTGGCAACATTATTGAAAGACATGTCTTTTTTACCAAAATTAGAGATCATTTAGAGCTACTTTGTCATGGTAATTTTTTTGAATTTCATCATTTAGTTTGAAAAATGTAGTTGATAGGAGATTTGCACAAGATAATTTTTAGTGGTGAAGGTGTGGATAATTTGGCAACATTATTGAAAGACATGTCTTGTTTACCAAAATTTGAGATCATTTAGAGCTACTTTGTCATGGTCTTTTTTTTGAATTTCATCATGTAGTTTAAAAAATGTAGTTGATAGGATATTTTCACAAGAGAATTGTTAGTGGTGAAGGTGTGGATAATTTGGCAACATTATTGAAAGACATGTCTTTTCTACCAAAATTTGAGATCATTTAGAGCTACTTTGTCATGGTCATTTTTTCAATTTCATCATTTAGTTTAAAAAATGTAGTTGATAGGAGATTTGCACAAGAGAATTGTTAGTGGTGAAGGTGTGGATATTTTTGCAACATTATTGAAAGACATATCTTTTTTACAAAAATTTGAGATCATTTAGAGCTACTTTGGCATGGCCTTTTTTTTGAATTTCATCATGTACTTTGAAAAATGTAGTTGATAGGATATTTGCACAAGAGAATTGTTAGTGGTGAAGGTGTTGATAATTTGGCAACATTATTGAAAGACATGTCTTTTTTACCAAAATTAGAGATCATTTAGAGCTGCTTTGTCATGCTAAATTTTTTGAATTTCATCATTTAGTTTGAAAAATGTAGTTGATAGGAGATTTGCACAAGATAATTGATAGTGGTGAAGGTGTGGATATTTTGGCAACATTATTGAAAGACATGTCTTTTTTACCAAAATTTGAGATCATTTAGAGCTACTTTGTCATGGTCATTTTTTGAATTTCATTATTTAGTTTGAAAAATGTTGTTGATAGGAGATTTGCACAAGATAATTGATAGTGGTGAAGGTGTGAATATTTTGGCAACATTATTGAAATACATGTCTTTTTTACCAAAATTTGAGATCTTTTAGAGCTACTTTTTCATGGTCATTTTTTGAATTTCATAATTTTGTTTGAAAAATGTAGTTGATAGAAGATTTGCACAAGAGAATTGTTAGTGGTGAAGGTGTGGATATTTTGGCAACATTATTGAAAGACATGTCTTTTTTACCAAAATTTGAGATCATTTAGAGCTACTTTGTCATGGTCTTTTTTTTGAATTTCAGCATGTAGTTTGAAAAATGTAGTTGATAGGAGATTTGCACAAGAAAATTGTTAGTGGTGAAGGTGTGGATAATTTGGCAACATTATTGAAAGACATGTCTTTTTTACCAAAATTTGAGATCATTTAGAGCTACTTTGTCATGATCTTTTTTTTGAATTTCATCATGTAGTTTAGAAAATGTAGTTGATAGGATATTTTCACCAGAGAATTGTTAGTGGTGAAGATGTGGATATTTTGGCAACATTATTGAAAGACATTGATACGTCCATAACGTATCTATAATTTTTGATAATTTTATGCTAATAATATGCTTTTGACACTCCTTTTTGTATAAAGTTTATGATTTTTTTGGACTAACCTACTAATAGTTGAAAAAGTGCACAAGGTTCTTGTTTTACACTTTGATGTGTAGGAATTACCAAGAATACAAGTGGAAACCTTGTTGGAGTCAAATTGGGATTTTCAAGAAATCTGTCTCAGAACTCTTTTTGAAGATGGTCATGTTTCGGGGCAAAGACAGCGTCAAACGGAAAACTCTTCAACTACAAATTTGTTGGAAATTTCATGACAAATGTTCTGGACATAAAATTTAGCTGATTCTGAGTCAGGACGGGCCTTTTAGCCCGATTTACTGCAGCCCAAGATGGGGGTGGCGGGAATCCGAGAAGCTATATAAAGGGAGGAAACCTAATTCGCCCAAGGCATCTCCACCCACGAATTTGCAGCGACCAAAGCCACGTTTTTGCCTCCCCCATGGATCCCATCTCCATGGGGGAGGGCTCCCAACAAGACATGAAGGAATGGGGCTAAGGGGCGGTGCTCCCCTGTGATACCGGCGGTGGGGAAGGAGTCCTCCGCGCCGCCGCCTCTTCACCATCTTCACCGCCATCTGCATCACCTAATCGTCCTAGTATGCAGTGGTTCATACTCCCACACACCTCTGTACCGTCCTATGTAAACATGGTGTTTGATGCTATAAGTTATAATCCTATGATCTATGTCATGTTTGCATAGTTTCTTTGTTCTTAGATTGAATGGTTGAACGTCTTTGGTTCATTAGAGTTGTATGCTGATATGGTATATTCCTATGGTGTCCATTATATTTGTGCGCGCATGGATTAAACATCATAGGGTTTGTAGTATGTGTAAGAGGAAGGGGTAAGTTCTGCCGGAGTGACAGAAACCTGAGGACGCGAACCGGAACGTTGCACGTATGGGAGTAAGAGGACCATTAAACTTAAGGTTATGGTTGGGGAAACCTTAATGCATTGATTAGTACTTACAGATGTTTGATAGCAATCTAATCATATAGACATGTAATTCCAAGTAGTGAAGCGCATGTATATTTAGCCTCTCCCACATAGAAAACTGCATCGAAGACAATGAACCCAATTCATTCGCTATTTAAGCTTGGACAAAGCCACCACAATTACCACCACTATTCCACACTCATGGTTCTGTTAGTTTAGTGTATTTTATTGCTGCAGCAACTAGCTTTACTTTCTTGTTATGTATTATCATGCAAAGCTATCTCTATTACTCGTATTGTTGCTCTAGTTTTATTTCCTAGATAATGCAAATGTTTAGTGTGCGTAGAGTTGTATCAGTGGTTGATAGAACTTGAGAGAACATTTGTCCTACCTTTAGCTCCTCGTTGGGTTCGACACTCTTCCTTATCGAAAAGGCTACACACGATCCCATATACTTGTCGGTTATCAAGACCTTTTCTAGCGCCGTTGCCGTGGAGCAATAGCGTGTGGGTGAATATTCCTGTGTGGACTTGTTTGCTTTATCTCTAAGTAGGTTTTACTTTCAGTTTTAAGTTGTTCTCTATCTTAGTATGGATAGGGAATGCGAATTACAAAAAAAATTAGTCGTACTTGTTACCTAAAAACGTTTAAAAAAGGAAAGTGATTGGAAAGATGAGTAATGGTTAAGTGGGGGTCGACCTTGAACACTTGTGTTCATGCCTATGAAACCAAAACAAATCTTTCCACGGAAGCTTTTCAGTTAAAAACTTGTAGGAATGCATGAAGCCTTGAAAAAGAAAGATATTTCTGGTGATCTTAATACTTATTCATTCGAAAATACATGAATCTTGATCCTATGCCTAACTTAAAGGCATTAAAGAAAAGTACTTATTGGGAGATAACCCAAAAGTTTTAGTTAAGTTTTGGAAGTTATTGCTTCAGTAATAACCTCTCCTTATGCTTTTATTTATTTTTTGTGCCAAGAGTAACCTCTAATGAGAGATAAGTAATGCTTGGAAAGTTGCTATCTCGAAACAGATTTTTATGCTTCGCTGTAAAAAATCGTGTAAAATCTCCGTACGTCGGTTTAGGCTGTAATTTTTGTGCTTATGCCCCAGGTTGTTATCCAACTTTAGTTAGTTCAACACTTTTCGATTTCAGTAACAGAAGGTCTTCTAAAAAATTAGTTTCTCTCTGCTGGTCTATTTTGATAGATTTCCGCCATTATTTGTATTTGCTTCTTGTTGATTCCTTTTTGGGTTCCCTTTGGGGAATTGAGATTTTTAACGGAAGTGCTACAGTACCTTGTGTTTTAATGGAAGTTTTATTGGTGTTGAACCTGAACCCAAAGACTTATTATCTTGAGTACACTAATGTTGCTAATGAAGATTATGTGAAGTTTTGTATGAAGGAAAAATTTTAGGTGTTAAGGAAAGAATGATGTAATGAGATGAAGAATGGACTAAAGCTCAAGCTTGGGGATGCCACCCCGTGTCACCCCAAGAAATATCCAAGAAGTACAAGCGTCAAAGCTTGGGGATGCCCAAGGCATCCCCTTCTTCATCAATAAAAATCTCAGGTTCTTCCAAACACTTCATTTTTATTGTTTCATGCAAAATTGTGTTGTTCTTGGAGCATCTTCGTTTTTGTTTTTGGTTTTATTTTGCTTGGTTTGCTTGAATAAATTGGTTGGACCCCCTCTTTCATACATTAGTTTTCAAATAAGTGTGATTTGGATTGGAAAAGAGTAGGAAAAGTTCATGCTTAAGTGGTAAAAGGAGCTCGTTTTTTACGATGGCCTATGCTTTGTCATGTCATGCTTGATATTGTTTTGGATTTATGCTTAGTGATTTTTTCTGTAGCATGACATGTTATAAACAATTGAGATTGCTTAATGTGCCTTGGATGAATCACGCGTTGTTTTAGCATATTAAAGTATAGTATAGTGGTATTCTCCTTTGATGCTTTATTTGGGTTGACTTGGCACATGCTCACACCATGTTATGACTATACCAAGTCACCATAGCCTTTATGATCCTTTAGTTTTCAACTTGTAATATCACTTTATGCTTTAATTAATGATGGTTTGCCGCTTTGCATGATTATGGCCATTATTGCTCTTTTAGTTGGTCGCTCCCAGTCTTTTGCTAGCCTGCATAACCAAGTATGAGTTCCACTCATGCATCCAACTCCAAATAAAACCAAGTTATCCCAAATAGTCCACCATACCTACCTATTAGCATTTGCTATTCCAAGTATATTCATGCTTTTATCTACCTTCCGAATTAAACTTGTTATGAGAAAACTAGTGATTAAATCTCTCACGAACTTGATGGCACACTTTACTTTTCTTGCCCCTAATAAACTTGAACCATTGTGTCATCTATGTTGTATATGCTTGCACTTATATGTTGGGAATTAGCAGAACCATGCTGTCATGGGGAACGCTTTCAATATTGCACTTGTACATTATACCTAGTTGATATCATGCTCTTTTGTCTATGGATGTCATCGGTGTGAAATGAAAGGGGAGCTTGTAAGTCCATGAGGTTATGTATGTGTGTTAGAGAAATGCCTGGGCCGCCGGTCTAATCCATGCCTAATCATGGTGGAAACCTACAGCGTAACCATAATGAGAAATCTATGAAGCATTCTTCTTATAAAAAAAGAGATAGAGATTGAGAAAAAAGAAAAAAAGAGATGAGAAAAGAGGAAAGAGAGAAAAAAGCACCATTTCCCATGGTAAATAAGAAGATTGCTGAGATGCTTGTTGTCTGCTTGCCTCGTCATTTTGATATGGGGATTCTTCACAATCATCGGGGAAGGGGTACCCTGTTGGCAGTTCTCTATGATACACATGTACTTACTATGACAAGAACTTACCGGGAACTAAACTTGAGTAGCATGAGGAGCGGCCCTCGTATTCAAGGGACATGAGATTTCCAACTTATACTTTGTCAAGCATATACTCCATAGTTTGTTCACTTTAACCTTAATCACTTCAAGATGGTTATGATAGGGGCAATGAGAGATGAAAGCTAATAAGTACCATAATTTTTGGAAGCTCTTTATGAGACTTGAATCCCTGCTTCCTTCTATGAAGGCCTTTCTTCCACTTTTATATTGAGTCTCCACCTTCTATCTTTATGCACCAATTAAGAGAGCATAGTTGTCATTCTTAGTTCTTTGTGCATTGTCCCAAGACTTGTTGATTGATGCATAACTTTGATACTTCTTGTTTCTAAACTATTTGTATCTAGTCACCCTTATGAACTTTGAAGGTGTCCTATGCATTTATGTTTTGCTACTCTATGAGGGACAAGCTAAATACCATTCTCATTATGCTTTCTTTATGTGAAACAAACAAACGTCTTGCAAAGCATTGTTATTCATGAATCTTTTGTTTATGCATTTTCATATTACAACATAGTTGCTATGTCTTATTGTTAGAAACTCTATCTTTCATGATACATGTTTAGAGTACCTTAATCCCAGCTATCAATGCTTTTATAATAATGATGATCAAGATTGTGTTGTCTGCATGTCACCTCAAAAATTATATTGTTTTGATCGTTTACCTACTCGAGGACAAGCAGGAACTAAGCTTGGGGATGTTGATACCTCCATAACGTATGTATAATTTTTAATGGTTTTATGCTAATAATATGCTTTTGACACTCCTTTTTTATAAAGGTTATGATTTATTTGGACTAACCTACTAATAGTTGCAAAAGTGCACAATCTTCTTGTTTTACACTTTGATGTGTAGGAATTACCAAGAATACAAGTGGAAACCTTGTTGGAGTCAAATTTGGATTTTTCCAGAAATCTGTCTCAGAACTCTTTTTGAAGATGGTCACGTTTCGGGTCAAATACAGCGTCAAACGGAAAACTCTTCAACTACAAATTTGTTGGAAATTTCATGACAAATGTTCTGGACATAAAATTTAGCTGATTCTGAGTCAGGACGGGCCTTTTAGCCCGATTTACTGCAGCCCAAGATGGGGTGACGGGAATCCGAGAAGCTATATAAAGGGAGGAAACCTAATTCGCCCAAGGCATCTCCACCCACGAATTTGCAGCCACGAAAGCCACGTTTTTGCCTCCCCCATGGATCCCATCTCCATGTGGGAGGGCTCCCAACAAGACATGAAGGAAGGGGGCTAAGGGGCGGTGCTCCCCTGTGATACCGGCGGCGGGGAAGGAGTCCTCCGCGCCGCCGCCTCTTCACCATCTTCACCGCCATCTGCATCACCTAATCATCCTAGTATGCAGTGGTTCATACTCCCACACACCTCTGTACCGTCCTATGTAAACATGGTGTTTGATGCTATAAGTTATAATCCTATGATCTATGTCATGTTTGCATAGTTTCTTTGTTCTTAGATTGAATGGTTGAACGTCTTTGGTTCATTAGAGTTGTATGTTGATATGGTACAGTACTTTGGTGTCCATTATATTTGTGCGAGCATGTATTAAACATCATAGGGTTTGTAGTATGTGTAAGAGGAAGGGGGTAAGTTTTGCCGGAGTGACAGAAACCTGAGGATGCAAACCGGAACGTTGCATGTATGGGAGTAAGAGGACCATTAAACTTAAGGCTATGGTTGGGGAAACCTTAATGCATTGATTAGTAATTATGGATGTTTGCTAACAATCCAATCATATAGTACATGTAATTCCAAGTAGTGAAGCGCATGTATATTTAGCCTCTCCCACATAGAAAACTGCATCGAAGACAATGAACCCAATTCATTCGCTATTTAAGCTTGGACAAAGCCACCACAATTACCACCACTATTCCACACTCATGGTTCTGTTAGTTTAGTGTATTTTATTGCTGCAGCAACTAGCTTTACTTTCTTGTTATTTATTATCATGCAAAGCTATCTCTATTACTCGTATTGTTGCTCTAGTTTTATTTCCTAGATAATGCAAATGTTTAGTGTGCATAGAGTTGTATCAGTGGTTGATAGAACTTGAGAGAACATTTATCCTACCTTTAGCTCCTCGTTGGGTTCGACACTCTTACTTATCAAAAAGTCTACACACGATCCCCTATACTTGTGGGTTATCAGACATGTCTTTTCGAATTCTGAATTCTGAATTACTGCTAGTTCCATAGCAAGCACTTGATCACTTTAGATGGGAATACTTGGTGAAAATGATTATGAAAACCATGGAATGATGAGTCATTCTACTGAAATGTTTTGGCATGACACAAAATTATTTGATGATCAAAATGTTGATTCATGAGCCTTAGCCCTTTATAAAAACTGATGGTTGGGTTCGGATGCGATACCATTCCAATTTTACCGTACAACCACAATACCTGAATTGGGTAGGGCTTAGCCGGAAGTTTATATGCCTTCCTATGGGTTCCCTCACGGAAGAGGTTGAGCTGAGGCTACCTCGTGAGTGTAAATGTCCACCTATGCAGTGCCCCAGATGGCAGATGCCCATGGCTGGGAAGCCAAGCTCATAGGGGAGGTGCCTATACTAGAGTGTGTAATTGAATGGTTATGATTGATTATCCGCATACTAAGTATGATGATTCAGGGTTATTGTAGCATCCCAATTGTCTAACAATTGTAATGCTACTTGGACTAGTAATATAATGGCTACTTCATATATATGAGTGTTGCATCATAATTATATCATGCTCATGTCATCATGCCACCTTGCATTTGAGCATCATATAAAACCCTTTTGTTTTGGTTCTTATCTCATATGCATTATTAATTGTATTTGCCTCTTGATATATTGTATTTGGTCATTGATATATTGTTTAATGCCCAAGTTGAGTTGGGGGCATATCTTTTATTCCACTCCACCACTTTCTCTTTCACCACCTTATAATTCCACCATCCCATTAACCATGAGCTTGTATTTTATTTTCTTTTGGGATTTAATCTAGCTCATGGGAGATAGGATGGATCTAATTCTACAAATTCTTTTGCTTGGCCTTATTCCACTCTTGGGAATGCATGAGAATAATGCCATGTTAATATTATTGTTTTCACAAGAATAAACATGGCATTAATTATTTTGCATGGGCCATGCAAGCACCACCACATTCTAGTCCTTTGGTTTTTATATGAATTATTGAGTGGTGTATATCTCTTGGAGCTCTCCCTTCTCTCCCAAATCTTTCACCATGTTTGGTTTATTTCTTTTTGGCCTAGTGCTCATCAAGTTTTTCTCACATGTGTATGCCATGCATGACCATGTAAAATCCTTTCCATCTCCATCTTTTGTCCTCCTTTGTTTTTTTTTTGGCTTTTGAGTGAAGCACCTCTATCCCTTTTCTACCACTCCTTTTTGTTTGTTTTTGTTTGAGCTTGCTAAAACCCTACACCAATTCCACCTATTCTGGTTTGATCTAGCTAGATACATGCAAGTATCTAAACCCTAAACCTAACCCCTCATCTAACCCTAGTTACACCCTACCTCACCCTCTCCTCTCACCATGCCGAGCCTCCCCTTGATGGCCCCACCTGGCCACCCTCTCCCTGGCCCACACCCCAGCCACCCCTCTCTATAACCCTAAGCAAAAACCCTAACCGAGCCACCCCATCCCTCCAACCCTAGCTCCATGCCACCCTCCTCTCTCTCTCTAGCTCTCTCCCTGCCACAGCAGCCCCACCCGAGCCTACCCTCCTTGGCCTCGCCCTGACCCACCTGGCAGCCCCCATATACCCCTCCCTCTGCCCCTGCCGTCCAGCCGAGCACGTGCTCGAGGAGAAAAAGGTGGCACCGAGGCCACCCTCATCTACCCCCTGCCACGGCTGCTCCTCCTTCCTCCCTCCTTTTTCCCCTTCCACACGGCTCTCCTCTGCCTCCCAGATCCACCCCAGGGCCTTGCCCTCTTCCCTCTCTTCTCCACCGCCACCATCTACCCCATCGGCCTGGCCCCACCTCCCTTCTCTTACCAGCCGGTGGCGTGATTTATCACGGGTGTCGAGGAAGACCACGCTGCTCCCCACTTCACCTCGACGCCAGCGGGAGGAGAAGGACCCAGTTCGCCAGACCGAGACGCCCCGATGAAACCCTAGCCGCGGGAGCGTCTGCATCGCCGTCGATCCACCGCGTCCCAGCCCGATCCGTCCGCACCAACAACCCCGCGGTGAGCCCATGATCCTCCCTGACACCTCCGTCCTCGCCAGGCTCCTGTTCTCGCCGGACCAACCCGAGCGCTCTCGGCGCGTCGCAAGGCGTCGTCCTGCGTCGTCGCATCGCGAAGAGCCTCATCTAGCCTCCCATCCCCCTCCTAGCAACCTCCCCTCACCTACCGCACCGGCTCGCACCCCCAGCGTTCACCCTCGCGTCCCCAGTTCGATCCACTGTGCCGTGCTCCGCGTCGGTCGGTCACCGATCGGTCGATCGGTGGAGAAGATCCACAGTACGGGCACCCTTTTTGCAGTTAGCCCCTCCGTCATTTTTTCTGCTCAACCCATGATGCAGAGCCCACCACCAGCCTCCTGTCCTTTTTACAAAGAGCCCCTCGTAGAACCTCAGCCTTAACTCAGCCTCCAGCACGCCTCCCTGCCTCTGCAGATTCAACCACTGGCACCTGGGCCCAAGCCAGCTGGCCCCACTTGTCATTCGCAGAGGCTAGGAGAGACCGCGGTGAGGAAACCCTTTTCTGTGCGCGTGTTTGGCCCAGTCAGCCTGGCCCCACTTGTCTGTGGCTGTGGCTAGATCTGGGTGAGTAGCAAAAGTTTTCGTTTTTCTGCTTTTAATTCAAACTTTTCAAAATTTGTTTTAAATTCAAATTTAAATCTGTTTTCAAATAACTTTTCAATTATTATTCCAAATAATACAAATAATATATGTTTGGAGATCAGAAAATTGAGAGGATTTCAAATATGGCCTTCAAAATATATTCTGAACACTTTAAATTTCGAGTTGAATAAAAATTACAATAAAATGCTCTTTTCCTTAATTAATTAATAACTTTTGTTTTATAACTCCGAATTTGACGAATAATATGTCTAAATTGATCAGCTCGACGAGACCTTTCTGTTTATGCATTCCATGTACTGAATTGCAGCATGCATCATATAAATATCAAGTGTACAGCAACTTAATTGAGGATAAAAGGTGACTAAAACTCCATAAAATGCTTTATTCTTGTATGCCACACCTCACCCATGCCATGCTACATTATTGCCATGCAAATTGTGCATCATTCATCATGGCATGATTGTTTGTGTGTCGCATTTTAATTCATATGCTTGTGCACTCTATTTATGTTGGCCCTTGTTTGTTTGGTTCTTCTTCGAATAGACGCTGAGCAGTGGATATATCAAGAAACCCAGGAGCACTACCTAGATCCTTCTCTCGCTTCAACTGAGCTGCCAGGCAAGCACTACCACATGCTTACATACATATATTACCTATTGCCTCTATCTTATTCTTGCATCATTGAGTCGCGATTGCATTAAACTGAATCCCAAGTACTGCATAGCCTTTACTTTTAAACCCCACCGAAGCTTGTTCCTCCATCCCATGAGCCATTACTACAGGAGTTGTTTGAGCCATGCGGGTCGTAGAACAGCATGTGTAGGGTATGTGAGTGTCTGATGGATAACGAGGTACCTAAACAACTTAACCTGAGTAGTAATGGGATAACTAATGAAAGTGGCACCGGTGAGCAATATCTGCTATTTGGTTTTTCATGCTCACTTGTGTCCCGTAGGACCCCGAGTACTTAATTCCTGTTCCTTGAATATTCGCGCTATCCACATCCGGGAGGCTTATGAACCCCCCTGAGCCAGAGCTTGATTCATTCTTATTTCTTGGGGCCACAAAGTAGTTTGGGGCTTTATTACTATCCTGTACTTATGCCATGCTTTACTGCTTTATTTAAGATTGTGCGAGGAGCACCTGTACTGTTTTGGATGCGGAGTGTTTTCATGTATCGACAAGCCCAGTCACACTTTCGGTTCCCAGTCATTTATAGCCAGCGACAAACCACAGGTCCGTTTGAGCCGGCCAACTTCGCTATGGTAGCTTAGTGGGTGGCCCCTGAAATATTTCTGAATCCTGTGATCGCTTTGTCGTGAATGCCTCGTTGGGTTTTGATTTGGTTTTTCCGAGGTTGATCGAGTGTGTGTTGCTATTTGTGCACCCCTGCAGGGTAAAACTTTCTGAAAGCCATGTCCGCGGTTATGGACGACTTGGAGCACAATTTCTCGATCATAGACAAGTATAACTAAAGTACCGCTTTTAATCTGACTAAGTACCTGACTAGTAAATAGCGCAACACTCATGGAATGGATAATAAAACTGCCAACAGATGGGGGTTGTTCGTCCGCTTCCTCATTGGTAAGCGAGGAGGAGGATGGATCTGTTAATATTACTGTTATAACTGTTGTTATTAATTCACGGACATCCGTCTATCTTTGGTTAGGCGGATGGATAGCGAGTATCTATAGAATTGTTAGGTATTATCTTGTGTTGCAATTGCGTCACCCCAGGTTGTGTCCCCTTTAGAGGCATAAAGACTTGCTGAGTACCCCTAGGGTCTCACACGATAAATTGTTTGATTCAGATGAACAGGTAAGATCGCAAGATGGATACTAGGTGGAGGAGACGGACGGTGTTGGCAACGATCATTCGGTGTAGAGATTCCGGGAACGGGGATCCGTGAGATCTGTGGGCGGGATGTGTTTATTTATGGGGCATCTTATGCCGATTTGCTTCTTATCCGTACTCGGATATTGTTTTCCGCTTCCGCCTGATACTCTGATGTTTGATGTATGAGGAGATATCCTAAACTACTATATCTATCTAGGATATCTGGATCTTGCCGTATGGCGTTGCAATATTTCTATTTCTTTTAGATGGAATGGCTCTGAGGACTGTTGTATGGTGGCTTGCATACATACTCATTTGTGTATGTAGTTGATCCCTTCGCCGACACGCTTCGTTCTTGTCCCGATGTTTGGAAATGGTTAGGACGGCCAAAGGTCTACGTGAGTGGCATTTGGGCCCCACCGCACTATTTTAACCATTTCCGCTCATCCGGGCTTGTAACTAAGAGCGTAATTCACCGAGGTAGTTACAATTGGTATCGAGCCATCCCGCCTTCGTGGTCTCAGCCAAATGGTCGTTGTCGTCTAGCAAATATTTTGGTAGCTATGTATACTAGGGAAAACAAAACGTGAGAGTAGGACTGCTTCCACTTTTCTTCTTACCCAACCACCCACCTTTCTCGGTAAGGAAGTGTAACGCTTTCAATCCTCTTCTTAAAATTCAAACTAGGATTCACGTGTTCGGGTTCGTAGTACCATAGAAAGTGTGTGTGTGTGTAATTCCTTGTCTATCTGTTGCATCCAATTTGTTATCACAATCTGCCTTTGGTTATCAACTGTTGGTACATTCCATATTGACAGGCTTTTGAAAACCGGTGCGATCTATCTGACTCCTTGTTAACCGGTGCCACCTTCTTAAGGGTGTCCTTCCTTCTAGCAACTCCACGTTCTGTGTAAGCATCTGTTGCTAATCTCTACATGATAAGTGATTTTGCGCATCTATTGGTATTTTTATGCCGAAAAATGCGGAAAATTTTTCTTTGATACATCTGTGCTTCCACACTCCTTTCCAGTCGTGTGTGAAACATTATCTATCTCCCTTTTATCAGCATGTCCATGCTAACTCATTCTTTTGTCACCGACGCTTAATCCTAGAGTTTTATTTCATCTCCAATTCTCTTGGGCTAATTACATAACATGTGTCGATCCGATGTTGGTGATTGTAATTTGGTTCTCAGCATAGCTATAGGACACTTATCATGAGTGGAATATGGAAAATGCTATCAACACTATCCGCCAAATGGTGACGGTTATCTCATGTGATTTTGAGTACACCGTGATCATATCTATGCATATTCAAGCATCTTTGGCAATCCGGAGTTTCTCAAAGCACTACGGCGGTCTATCATCTGTTCATCATGCTGCACATCTTTTTGAACCCCATATCTGCAAAATTCTCTTTGATACGAGGGAATTGCATCTTTTCGTCTCTGATAGCTTTGCTTAAGGTATGATCTATCATCTTTTCTTTATCCAAGATCTCTTTATCTTTGTAACCGGTGATCCGATCGACAATGCGAACCAGGTGGCATTTCCTGTTCTCTTCCGAAGGACCGGATAATCTATTCTTCCAGTGCATCTTCTTCAACAACAACCCGTGCTCTTAATATTGATCTTTCTAAGAGCGTTGAGCTCAGGAAGTGTTCGAGCATTTGTTCGTTTCTCTCGCCTTTTGAACTTGGTATTCTGGGAATATCTTGTTAATCCATGGTGGTATATGTTGATAATATGCTTGCCTATTCCATATCAATGGAAGAACATGGAAGATCATCTGTGTCTCTTTCTCTCAAGCTTCGTGAGCACTGCCTGTGTGCAAAGTCTCAAAGTGAGAGTTCTGGCTTCTTGAAGTCACCTATCTCGGCCATGTCCTTCTGCTAAATAGATCGCTTCAAACTCTGGAATCAGAAAGTTCATTGTTAATTCCATCTTCCATCTTCAATCAAACCCGGAGTTTTCCTTGTGGGCAAGTTATCATCGTCGTTTCGCTAAAGATTTTCCTCAAGACTGCTAAATCTCTCTCAATCATTTCAAGAAGAACATGGAGTTCTTTCACCTCAGTCTCGTCAAGTAATCTCTTGAAACCCTCTCTCTCTATCGTCTATGCTCAATCCACCGGAGGCCATGAAGATTTTTCAGATCTTTTGTAATCCTTATGTTCAAGTGGTGCTATCTTTTTCATTATCTGTGGAATCTTGCAGTTGTCTCCGTGATCTTCCTTCATATCTTTCCGGTGGCTGGTTACTTATGACATGACGACAACATCATCATCGTTATCTATCTATGAATCCGGCGAATAGTTTGCATCTATCCTTGTTTTCTAACAAAGTTCCATGAGTTTTTTGTCAATACCTTCAGTCTGTTTCGGTAGTTGGGTTGCATGGTTTTCTTATTCATGTGCGGAGTAATGCTTTGAGTGCGGGATGGAGTAGCTACCATACCACTACTCTTATCATTCGCTCTTGTACATTGAATTGGTGAATTAATGTGATTTCACTCATTCCACGAAAGTTAGAAGTGGCCTTTATCCCTTGATACTTTTACTTCCGTCCTTGTTTTTCCGGAGTGCTCTCTCGAAGAAAGTAATCAATAATCTCTTGTTGGTGGTTTGTCTATTCTAGATGGAGCAAAATCTTCAACTATCTGGTGGAAACAAACGCAAACTCTTTTCTGTCCTCGTCATTCTACCGATGCTCGGCATCCCCAAACAAGATGAAAGGAAACTATCTCTCTCTTTGTTTCATCAATTCTTTTCTGTGGTAAAGCCAATTATGGTTGAGGCCATCAGCTGCAAATCTATTGCGTTAGCCTCAAGGCTAAAGAAAGCAATAAGTATCTCTACAATAAACTCCAGATCCTCCATATTCTTTGCTTCTCAGGATTCCACCATGATCTGGCTTCACATCCGTCTCTAGAAGTTATATCCGCGCACCTCAAATTGCGTGATCCTTTGGGTTCTTACCGGCGCAAGAAGAATCTAATCCGACGATGTCTAACTAAATCTTTCTGTTGATATCAAGGGACTCTATTGTTTGAAGGCAATATTGTTTCCGTACTTCATTTCTCAAATCCGAGAGAAGATACGATGCTATTGTCATAGTGGTTCAAAACCTCTCCAATATAGCTCTTTTTCTTCCGGCGAGATAAAGATTCATCCTCTCTCGTATCAGTAAATCTTTAATCTGAACGGTGTGTCTTTCTTTATCCATGATACATCATCTTTTCTCTTCTTTCACAAATGGTTCTATTCTCTTATCATGTTTCTTGAGAAAACCGGAGCTATGTTCATCCTATCCTTGTTGTCTCACGACAATCCTTCAACTCTTGTAACCGATGTTTCTCAAGAAAAACGCAGGACTCGCAACAAGTCCATCAAGTTCTGCAAGGTGCAGTGGTCGCACCATTCTGTTGATGAAGCCACTTGGGAACGTGAAGATGACCTCCGTGCCAAGTATCCTACCCTCTTTGAGTCTTCTTCTTCTTTGTAGAATCTCGGGGCGAGATTCCTGTTTAATGGGGGAGAGTTGTAGCATCCCAATTGTCTAACAATTGTAATGCTACTTGGTCTAGTAATATAATGGCTACTTCATATATATGAGTGTTGCATCATAATTATATCATGCTCATGTCATCATGCCACCTTGCATTTGAGCATCATATAAAACCCTTTTGTTTTGGTTCTTATCTCATATGCATTATTAATTGTATTTGCCTCTTGATATATTGTATTTGGTCATTGATATATTGTTTAATGCCCAAGTTGAGTTGGGGGCATATCTTTTATTCCACTCCACCACTTTCTCTTTCACCACCTTATAATTCCACCATCCCATTAACCATGAGCTTGTATTTTATTTTCTTTTGGGATTTAATCTAGCTCATGGGAGATAGGATGGATCTAATTCTACAAATTCTTTTGCTTGGCCTTATTCCACTCTTGGGAATGCATGAGAATAATGCCATGTTAATATTATTGTTTTCACAAGAATAAACATGGCATTAATTATTTTGCATGGGCCATGCAAGCACCACCACATTCTAGTCCTTTGGTTTTTATATGAATTATTGAGTGGTGTATATCTCTTGGAGCTCTCCCTTCTCACCCAAATCTTTCACCATGTTTGGTTTATTTCTTTTTGGCCTAGTGCTCATCAAGTTTTTCTCACATGTGTATGCCATGCATGACCATGTAAAATCCTTTCCATCTCCATCTTTTGTCCTCCTTTGTTTTTTTGGTTTTTGAGTGAAGCACCTCTATCCCTTTTCTACCACTCCTTTTTGTTTGTTTTTGTTTGAGCTTGCTAAAACCCTACACCAATTCCACCTATTCTGGTTTGATCTAGCTAGATACATGCAAGTATCTAAACCCTAAACCTAACCCCTCATCTAACCCTAGTTACACCCTACCTCACCCTCTCCTCTCACCATGCCGAGCCTCCCCTTGATGGCCCCACCTGGCCACCCTCTCCCTGGCCCACACCCCAGCCACCCCTCTCTATAACCCTAAGCAAAAACCCTAACCGAGCCACCCCATCCCTCCAACCCTAGATCCATGCCACCCTCCTCTCTCTCTCTAGCTCTCTCCCTGCCACAACAGCCCCACCCGAGCCTACCCTCCTTGGCCTCGCCCTGACCCACCTGAAAGCCCCCATCTACCCCTCCCTCTGCCCCTGCCGTCCAGCCGAGCACGTGCTCGAGGAGAAAAAGGTGGCACCAAGGCCACCCTCATCTACCCCCTGCCACGGCTGCTCCTCCTTCCTCCCTCCATTTTCCCCTTCCACACGGCTCTCCTCTGCCTCCCAGATCCACCCCAGGGCCTTGCTCTCTTCCCTCTCTTCTCCACCGCCACCATCTACCCCATCGTCGGCCACCGTCGGCCTCCACCTCCCCTTCTCTTACCAGCCGGTGGCGTGACGATCACGGGTGTCGAGGAAGACCACACGGCTCCCCTACTTCACCTCGTACGCGCCAGCGAGGAGGAGAAGGACCCTAGGCTTGCCAGGACCGAGACGCCCCGACGAAACCCTAGCCGCGGGAGCGTCTGCATCGCCGTCGATCCACCGCGTCCCAGCCCGATCCGTCCGCACCAACAACCCCGCGGTGAGCCCACGATCCTCCCCGACCAACCGTCGGCGCTCTCGGTGCGTCAAGGCGTGCGCGTCGTCTTCTCGCTGTCAGCGTCGCGAAGAGCCTCATCTAGCCGCCCATCCCTCCTAGAAACCTCCCTCACCTACCTCACTGCTCGCACCCCAGCGTGCACCCCTGGGCTCGATCCATCAGTGCGCTCGCGTCGGTCGGTCACCGATCGGTCGATCGGTGGAGAAGATCCACAGTACGGGCACCCTTTTTGCAGTTAGCCCCTCCGTCATTTTTTTTCGCTCAAGCTGATGACGCAGCCCCACCAGTCACCTCCTGTCCTTTTTACAAAGAGCCCCCGAGAACCTCAGCCTTAACCGCGCCCAAAGACGCTCCCTGTTAGCCTCTGCAGATTCAACCACTGGCACCTGGGCCCAAGCCAGCTGGCCCCACTTGTCATTCGCAGAGGCTAGGAAAGACCATGTGAGGAAACCCTTTTCGTATACAGTGTTTGGCCCAGTCAGCCTGGCCCCACTTGTCTGTGGCTATGGCTAGATCTGGGTGAGTAGCAAAAGTTTTTCTGTCTTTCTGTTTTAATTCAAACTTTTCAAAATTTGTTTTAAATTCAAATTTAAATCTGTTTTCAAATAACTTTTCAATTATTATTCCAAATAATACAAATAATATATGTTTGGAGATCAGAAAATTGAGAGGATTTCAAATATGGCCTTCAAAATATATTCTGAACACTTTAAATTTCGAGTTGAATAAAATTACAATAAAATGCTCTTTTCCTTAATTAATTAATAACTTTTGTTTTATAACTCCGAATTTGACGAATAATATGTCTAAATTGATCAGCTCGACGAGACCTTTCTGTTTATGCATTCCATGTACTGAATTGCAGCATGCATCATATAAATATCAAGTGTACAGCAACTTAATTGAGGATAAAAGGTGACTAAAACTCCATAAAATGCTTTATTCTTGTATGCCACACCTCACCCATGCCATGCTACATTATTGCCATGCAAATTGTGCATCATTCATCATGGCATGATTGTTTGCGTGTCGCATTTTAATTCATATGCTTGTGCACTCTATTTATGTTGGCCCTTGTTTGTTTGGTTCTTCTTCGAATAGACGCTGAGCAGTGGATATATCAAGAAACCCAGGAGCACTACCCAGATCCTTCTCTCGCTTCAATCGAGCTGCTGCAAGCACTACCACATGCTTGCATACATATAGTACCTATTGCCTCTATCTTATTCTTGGATCATTGAGTCGCGATTGCATTAAACTGAATCCCAAGTACTGCATAGCCTTTACTTTTAAACCCCACCGAAGCTTGTTCCTCCATCCCATGAGCCATTACTACAGGAGTTGTTTGAGCCATGCGGGTCGTAGAACAGCATGTGTAGGGTATGTGAGTGTCTGATGGATAACGAGGTACCTAAACAACTTAACCTGAGTAGTAATGGGATAACTAATGAAAGTGGCACCGGTGAGCAATATCTGCTATTTGGTTTTTCATGCTCACTTGTGTCCCGTAGGACCCCGAGTACTTGATTCCTGATCCTTGAATATTCGCGCTATCCACATCCGGGAGGCTTATGAACCCCTCTGAGCCAGAGCTTGATTCATTCTTATTTCTTGGGGCCACAAAGTAGTTTGGGGCTTTATTACTATCCTGTACTTATGCCATGCTTTACTGCTTTATTTAAGATTGTGCGAGGAGCACCTGTACTGCTTTGGATGCGGAGTGTTTTCGCGGTATCGACAAGCCCAGTCACATTTTCGGGTTCCCAAATCGTTTACACCGACACAAACCCTTGGTCCGTTTTGGAGCCGCCAACTTCTATGGTAGCTTAGTGGGTGGCCTCAAATATTTCTCAATCGTGATCGCTTTGTCGTGAATGCCTCGTTGGGTTTTGATTTGGTTTTTCCGAGGTTGATCGAGTGTGTGTTGCTATTTGTGCACCCCTGCAGGGTAAAACTTTCTGAAAGCCGTGTCCGCGGTTATGGACGACTTGGAGCACAGTTTCTCGATCATATACAAGTATAACTAAAGTACCGCTTTTAATCTGACTAAGTACCTGACTAGTAAATAGCGCAACACTCATGGAATGGATAATAAAACTGCCAACGGATGGGGGTTGTTCGTCCGCTTCCTCGTTAGTAAGCGAGGAGGAGGATGGATCTGTTAATATTACTGTTATAACTGTTGTTATTAATTCACGGACATCCGTCTATCTTTGGTTAGGCGGATGGATAGCGAGTATCTATAGAATTGTTAGGTATTATCTTGTGCTGCAATTGCGTCACCCCAGGTTGTGTCCCCTTTAGAGGCATAAAGACTTGCTAAGTACCCCTAGGGTCTCACACGATAAATTGTTTGATTCAGATGAACAGGTAAGCTCGCAAGATGGATACTGGGTGGAGGAGACGGACGGTGTTGGGAACGATCATTCGGTGTAGAGATTCCGGGAACGGGGATCCGTGAGATCTGTGGGCGGGATGTGTTTATTTATGGGGCATCTTATGCCGATTTGCTTCTTATCCGTACTCGGATCTTGTTTTCCGCTTACGCCTGATACTCTGATGTTTGATGTATGAGGAGATATCCTAAACTATTATATCTATCTAGGATATCTGGATCTTGCCGTATGGCGTTGCAATATTTCTATTTCTTTTAGATGGAATGGCTCTGAGGACTGTTGTATGGTGGCTTGCATACATACTCATTTGTGTATGTAGTTGATCCCTTCGCCTGCCGATTACGCCGCTCGTTCTTGTCCCGATGTTTGGAAATGGTTAGGACGGCCGAAAGGTCTACCTGTGAGTGGCATTTGGGCCCCACCGTACTATTTTAACCATTTCCGCTCATCCAGGCTTGTAACTAAGAGCGTAATTCACCGAGGTAGTTACAGTTATCCCTGACAGATGTATCGAATTTTGTGGTGAAAGTGTACCACCTCTGCAGAGTGTCAAACTATTTGAATAGCCGCGTCTGCGGTCATGGACAGTTGGAGTGGCCATACTGTTCCGTCGTCAGATGTTTTCCAAAATGACTTATGAAGTGAACTATGATTTTGACTTGACCACAACAGGGTTGTGAATATGAAAACTAGGTTCCCACTTAAGTGATCTAGAACATTTATTTAGTTTTCTTTACTTCTAAACTCAGTTTAGATAAATCTGGCTTTTTGCAAATAAACCTAGAGCTTAAGATTCCTACTAGAATTACCTTACGTGTTAGTGATAGTTTGCGAGTACTTAAAGAGTACTCATGGCTTTGTCCCTTTCTATTCCCGTGGCCAGACTACGAGGAGGACTATCAGGATGATGGACAGCAGGATGTCTACGACAACTAGGATCATCTCCCATCATCAGCATTGCCTGTGACTCTGAAGATGGAGCCCCTACTACGCTAATTATTCCGCTTCTTGATTTGTATTAAGACTGGATCATGAGATCCTTTATTTGTGTAAGACCTTATTGTGGTTTGTAATGGATGATGTACTGTGATATCCAATCTGTTATGTCTCATAAAAATGGTAATCCTGGGATTGCGGTGTATGGCATAACAGGCATCTGGGATTAAAAATCCGGGTGTTGACATTGCACAAAGGCCATGATTTCTAGGAGTGGAAACACCTTGCCAAGGTTAACCTTGACTATGCGGCAGTCGATGGTTATCTAAGCTACGAGTTGCTTAGAAAAATCTATGTATTTTCTAACAGGACAGCTCACACCAGGCCAGCTAGTGCAGTGCAATCCCCTCAAGTCCTAGAAATTGAAGAGAAACCCAGCAGCTCTAAGCGCCAGAAGGGGACCGGCGGATGGGATGATTGGGGAAAACTAATTATGTACTGTGTTAATGTCTGCATATATGTGCATTGCAAGTGTAGTGTTACAGCACTGTATGTATGCATTGCTACCCTAATTAATTTTGCTAACGTACTTTTGTGTATATGGCCTTCCAACTATGTTCCAAGAGCAATGTTAGACTTGAAATTATGTTGTTATTAGAGCACCTGCAGAAAATGTGTGTATGGCCTTCCAATTACTTTTATGCTTAACACTAGCCACTAAATTAAGAGTGTTCACTAATGAGGGGTGCTAATCTTCAATCTCATGCCATAGAATGACATCTAGTATAGGCCTAGTTTTATACTCTTTATGCTATCTATACTATGTTTCCAATACTCACAAGGTACTAAGTAAAATTAAAGAACTTGGTAAAGTAAAAATAATAAAGCTTGCAAGTAAAACTTGGGATTGGTATAAATCAAAGATATATAACTAAAGCATGCTTAATGCATCTTGCTTGGGTTAAGAGATTTGCAAGTGTTAGCTTGCATAGTTAACTTGTATAATTGTAGCTTGCCAATAATAGCTTGCTAGTAATGATGGCTTGCATAGGTATAATACTTGCAAGTGTTAGCTTGCCTTGAGTAGAGCATTGGTTGAAGTTTTCCTCTTCTTCTTCTAGGTAAAACTCCTCCTCCTCGTAGCTTGGGTCGATACTATCGTCTATAAATAAAATACAGGGTACACAATCACCAAACAATACTTAACTAATTCTATTTAGCACACTAAGGGTCACACTTGATGATCTAGCATCATCACAATCATCATATGAAATAAAGAATTAGTTTTATTTAGTTTAGTTGAGAAAAGTAATTTGGGATCATGTGGACACATGTCATCACCGCATATTCTAATACATGGGAATGGGATTTAAAGTATTGATCATATTTTATCAAGTTTAAGATTATTATTAAATAGATGTAAAGTGACTAGAAATGCCCTAATAGCATTATTTTGGTACTAGTCCAATGTCACTGCATGCAAACCTAAATATTTTTACTTCTTCAGTTAGATATTGTCAAATGTGATTTTTTAGAGTTGGAATCAACTCAAAAGCTATTATGGTTTATTTTTGAAAAATATTTGAATATAGAAACATCTATGTCTTGTTATTTTTACTAAAGATTATCTCTAACTCCAGATGATTTAAATCCAACTGGCTTGGATAGATAATTTAAATATCTTTCTAATAAAATTTTAATCATGCAATTTGGTTTAGGGAAATTCTCTGAATTGATTTTTGAATTTGTGGATAGAAACTAGTTTAAACTAAAATGGAAAATCCTTATTTGAATCTCGAGGCCTGCACGGGAAAGTTAAACGGGCCGGCCCAACTGCAGTGCACAGCGCAGCGGGCTGCTGACAGATGGGGTCCACCAGTCAGCGGGACTAATTAAAATAAACGGTATCTATACATCTGAGCCGTGCGATCTAATTCTAATCTAACGGCTGGGAGTCATCGTCAACGACGAACTTCTCCGGCGAGAAATTAACCTAGCGCAGGGGTGGGGGTCTGGCTAGGCTCACCTAGGCTCTAGCTAGGGTCAATGACGGGGGCGATCGACGTGGTAGACGACGGCGGTTCGAGGTGCAGTCACGGCAGGTCTTGGGGTGGTCGAAATCGATGGCGCCCTTTTCCTCCAGCAGCGGCAGGCTCCGCCTAAATTCCGGCGAGGGAGAGCTCGCCTTGCTTCGGGGGGAAGTGGGGGAGGATCATTGAGGAGTGGTGAGTGCTGGGGTGGGGAGAAATGAGGCAGGGGAGGCCTCCTTTTATACTGCGGAGAGGGGCCCGAACGGTGCGGGTGCGAGCTCATCAGTGACGATGCTACAGGCTGCTACTGGCGCGGCTAAGGCTAGGGGACGGTGATGTGTTCCCTAGCAGTTCTCACAGGGGTAATGGCAAGGCAAGGGGCGGTGTGGTTTGGTCGGGAGCATGCAGCGGTCCGCGCGGACACAGAGGTGTTTGTGACGGGGTGCGGAAGCTGCGGGTCACGTGGCGGCGAACGGGGGTGTCTGCGGGGTTGGGGTGATCATGGCGAGCTAGTGCACGCGAGACGAAGGTGAGGCGCGGTCTGTGCGATGCGGTCAGGCACGGCGAGCTGGCGCGCTTTGGACATGGCATAGAGGCATAGGGCGCGGCAGTGCTAGGGTGGTCCAGGGCTCGTTTGCGGTCGAGGCTTGGACAAGGGGTGGCGGTGGAGTGCGGCATGTATGGTGCGCGTCATGGGCGAGGGCGGCGATGCTCCTGGCGTGCTGTCCACTATCGGCCGACGACGACCAAAAATGGGCGGCACTCCACTGTGCACCATGGCTAAGAGGGGCTTGGTCTGGTGCTTGGCTAGGCTCAGGGGAGACAAGGGAGTGAAGAGGGGACCAAATGGTAGAGGGATTACTATGGAAACAGTGAAGTTAGGCAATAGTTAGTTTAGTGCAGGCCAGGTGTTTGTGGTAATGGTAGAAAGAAATTTACTTTGGAATTTTTGACTGAAACTTTTTGAGTGGTTTGATCTTAAGCTTGAGTATCTATGTTTGCTTGGAGAGGTCAAGTGGAATTGGTTTGATAGGTTTTTGAAAAAGCGGGATCTTATCATATGAACTAGATTCAATTTTCAACTGTCCATTAAATTGATTTGGAAAATGTTTTTGTAGTTTGTAAAGTGGGCCTTGATACACTTTTACTTGGTCTAGCAAGGGGTGGAAAGGTGTAGAATTGTTTCTGTTGGAAATCCTCTTCTAGGAACACCTAAAGTTACCTAGTGGTTAACTTTGGCCAAAATGACCATTTGGTTTATTTATTCATATTTAATTTCTTTTTCTTTTGATTTTGTTTGTAATTGGCCTAGATGATGTGGCATTCACCTTTAAACCATTTCCCATCATTTGTAGCAATCAAGCATGGCATTTTCAATCAATTCTACACTAATACAAAACACACATGCATGCATATTCATTTTCTTAATAAAAGTTTTTGTTAACCCTAAATTGGGGTGATTAGAACTTGATAATCTTGATTAGAAGTTTTGGGGTGTTACAAACCTTCTCTCCTTCAACAAAATCTCATCCCTAGATTTAAGAAAAACTAGGAACTAAAGAAATCTGGAAACTCAGTCCTAATGTAATCTTATCGCTCCCAAGTAGCTTCTTCTTCGGTATGGTTGCTGCATTGGATCTTGAGAAACTTGATACTCTGGGTCCTGGTGGTTCTGAAGGCTTCTTCCAAGATACAAATGGGTACTTCACGATATGTCAGATCCTTGTTGATATCAATGGCACGATGATTGATGTTCTTGAATACTTCGGTCTTCTCCAGAACTTCTAATCATTTGCAAAGTAACGAGATATGGAACACACCATGGATGGCCGACATATCCTCTGGCAGTTCCAATTGATATGATACTTCTCCTCGGCGATTCAAAATCTTGAAGGGTCCAATATATCTGGGGGCTAACTTTCCTTTTAGTTGAAAACGTTGAATTCCCTTCAAAGGCGACACTTTGAGATACCCAAAATCTTCGACATTGAAGGTCAAGTCTTGACGTCTCTTGTCAGCATAACTCTATTGTCTGGATTGGGCGGTCTTGAGGTGCTCACGGACTGTGTGAACATTCTCTTCGCTTCTCGTAGGATGTCGGGTCCGAAAATCTGACTCTCTCCTACTTGCGACCAATTCAAGGGGGTATGACACTTCCTTCCATACAGAAATTCAAATGGGGCCATTTGCAAACTGGATTGATAACTGTTGTTGTATGAGAATTCTGCGAAAGGCACACAATCTTCCCATTTTGATCCATACTCTAGCACACAAGCTCTCAACATATCTTCTAAGATTTGGTTAACTCTTTCAGTCTGTCCATCGGTTTGCGGGTGATAAGCTGTGCTGAAATTCAACTTGGTTCCTAATCCTTCTTGGACTTTATGCCAAAATATTGAGGTAAACTGGGTTCCTCGATCTGACACTATGGTCTTAGGGTTCCATGCAAACTGACGATTCTAGCAATGTACAATTCTGCTAGCTTAGAACTCTGGTAGGTAGTCTTGATAGGTAAAAAATGGGCTACCTTGGACAGTCTATCAACTATGACCCAAATAGAGTCATTTCCCCTACTACAAGTAGGCAAACCGGTGATAAAATCCATTCCGGCAGAATCCCATTTCCATTTTGAAATCTTCAATGGTTGCAGAAGTCCCGCGGGTCTCTGATGTTCCGCTTTGACTCTCTGACAGATATCGCACTTAGCTATGTAGCTTCCGATTTCTCTCTTCATCTTGTGCCACCAAAATTGCTCCTTCAAATCCTGATACATCTTTGTTCCTCCGGGGTGGATAGAATAAAGAGTATCATGAGCTTCTTGCATGATAACTTGCTTCATCTTCGAATCTGCTGGCACATAGATACGTCCTTTGTACCACAAAACTCCTTCTTCATCTTCGGTGAATCCAGGTACCTTCCCTGTACCATTAAGATGTTTGATTCCATCAATACTTGCATTTCCTTTCTGCGCCTCCTTGATATGGCTGATCAAAGTGGGTTGAAGTTCAATGCTAGCTAAAAATACTTTGCTAACTAGCTTGGTTCTAAAATGTTCCAACTCTTCATGCAAACTTGGCTGGGCTTCTTTGATCATGGTGTTTAATCTACATGGCAATCTGCTAAGAGCATCCGCTACCACATTGGCTTTTCCGGGGTGATAGTGAATGTCAAGGTCACAATCCTTGATTAACTCTATCCATCTCCTTTGCCTCATATTCATCTCCTTCTGGGTGAAAATATACTTTAGGCTCTTATGATCTGAATAAATCTCATAGCGGTTATCCTTAAGGTAATGGCGCCATGTCTTCAAGGCTAAAACTACAGCTGCTAGTTCAAGATCATGGGTAGGGTAGTTTTTCTCATGTTGCTTCAGTTGTCTAGACATATATGCTATTACTTTGCCTTCTTGCATCAACACACATCCGAGACCAATCTTGGACGCATCACAATACACATCAAAAGGCTTCTTGATATCTAGCATAATCAGAATTGGGGCTAAAATCAATCTCTTATTGAGCTCTTGAAAACTTGCTTCACATTTGTCGGTCCATTCAAACATCTTATCTTTCTTCAACAATTGGGTCATCGGTCTTGCGATGCTCGAAAATCCTTCAACAAACTTGCAGTAATATCCCGCTAATCCTAGAAATGCGCGGAGTTGGGTTTGAGAGGTTGGGGTTTCCCATTCTCCAACATCTTTGATCTTGGCTGGATCGACAGCGACTCCTCCTGCCGACACGATATGTCCGAGGAATCCTACTGCCTTCAACCAGAACTCACATTTGCTAAACTTGGCATACAACTGATGTTCTCGAAGGGTTTCAAGGATGGTTCTCAGGTGTAGCTCATGGTCTTCTTCCGACGTGGAATAGATTAGAATATCATTGATAAAAACAACGACAAACTTATCCAGGAAGTTCATAAAAATCTTATTCATGAGATTCATGAAATAAGCGGGGGCATTGGTTAATCCAAAAGACATGACCGTATACTCATACAATCCATATCTGGTGGTAAAGGCGGTCTTTGGAATATCCGTTGCACGAATCTTGAGTTGATGATAACCAGTTCTAAGGTCAATCTTAGAAAACACTCTGGGACCAGTCAACTGATCAAATAGATCCTCTATATTGGGCAGTGGGTACTTGTTCTTGAAGGTGACATCATTCAGCTTCTGGTAATCCGTGCACAAACAGTTACCTCCATCTTTCTTATCCACAAACAATATAGGTGATCTCCATGGCGATGCGCTTGGTTGAATCAGACCTTTCTCCAGCATAGCATCAAGTTGCTTCTTCAGCTCCACTAATTCAGATGGGTTCATGCTATAAGGTCTCTAAGCTATGGGTCTAGTTCCAGGAATTAGTTCGATAATGAACTCGATATCCAGATCTAGGGGCATTTGAATTGACGGGGCAAGGTCTCAGATACATTCTCTACTGATACTCCAGAGCTACTGGTCATGGTTATGGCTTTCTTGGCATGGTCGATTAATCCTTCATGTTTCGACATCCAATCCATTCCTAGTACTACTTCCAAACCTTTGGTTCTAAGTACTATTAGATTGGCATAAAAATCTATCCCATGGATTCTAATAGGTACAGCCTTGCAAATTTTTCTAGCTTTGGTGGTTGAACCAGGAATTTGAACTATCATAACATGATTCAATTTAGTTGGTTGAATCTTACTAGTGCATGCAAATTCTTCTGTAACAAACGAGTGCGATGCTCCATAATCAAACAACACTCTTGCAAGTACTGAGTTAATAGAAAACATACCCAGAAGGACATCTGGCGCTTCCTGAGCTTCTTCAGCATTCATGTTGAACAGACGGCCGTTGAAGTTGAGCGAATTCCCTAGGGAAAATCTCCTTCCAGGCTGAACACGGCGCTATTGCTGAGCAGGTGCATTCACATTGGTGGCTGCTGCAAGCTTCTTGGGGCACTCATTGGAGTAGCGACCCTTGACTCCACATTCAAAGCAAGTAATCTGGGACTTTTCTTTGGCTGCAATAGGCACATCTTTGCTTCAAGTCCTTGGGGCAGTATTCTTGTTGTTGTTGGACTTGGGTGGTGCACGGTTGAAATTGTTGGAGTTGTCGGGGTTGTTGTTGTGGTTTCCTCTGGTCTTCAGGTTTCCTCCGCTACGATTGGGGTAGCTTGGACGGTTCATCGGGGGTCTATTGTTTCTTGGGGCATATCCTGCAGATGGGTTGGGGCGATACTTCTAGGTAATGTGGGACCCAGTCTGGTGCATCATCCTGCGCTTGCGGTTGTCATTGGTTTGGTTTATCTTCCCTTCCATCTGGATGGCAAAGTCTACTAGCTCTTCTAGATCTCCAAAACGGATGTTAACTAAGATAGTCTATATCTCATCATGCAATCCATTCAGGAACCTTTCCTTCTTCTTGGCTTCAGTGTTGATCTCATCAGGAGCATATCTAGGTAGCGACAGAAAATTGTCACGGTATTCAACTACCGTCATCCTTCCTTGCTTTAGTTCCCTGAACTCATCTCTCATCCTGGTGACCAGACCTTGTGGCACATGGGTGTGGCTAAACTTGATCTTGAAGGCTTCCCAAGTCATCATTTGACCGTCGTTCATGGTACGGGTGCTATTCCACCAAGCTCATGCATCTCCTGCCAGATAATGGGTGGCAAACAGTACCTTCTCATTGGCTTCAACTCCTGCGACCTCCAGGTTGTTCTCCATAGTTTGTAGCCAGTTATTAGCATCTAAGGGGTCCTCAGATTTGTTAAAGATAGGGGGATTGGTATTCTGAAAGTTCTTAAGCTTGGATCCATGGTGATCCTGATTTCCGTGACCTTGGTTGTTGTGGGCCATCTGAGTTATCTGTTGAAGAGTGGCTAGGTTGGCTTGGCTTTCGGCTCTACTAGCTTCACGGCCGGAAACTAGCATTTGCAGAATCTGCAGCATTGGGTCCTGAGATGAGTTGCTTCCTCTGGGGTTTCCACGAGTCATCTGAAGATTGAGATAGATAATGAGATAAGAGGGAAATTTCTAAGGTTCATGGTTTTGTTTCAAAAAATTTAAACTTTGAGTTTGACTCAGCTTTTGCAAACTAACTTGTTCTTCTCATTCATTCATTCAAATCACACTATACAAACACACACCACACACAAATGGAAAACAGATAGTTTTAAGAACCATTCTCTAAAACTAGGATACAATGGGACCGATACAACTCACTCGTACGGTAGTGATCAAGTGCATCTACTCATCATCAATGAAGTCAGAGTCATCATCATCGGTGTACAAATCCATTGCATCATCCTCCAGGTAGTCGTTGTCATTACTGAGGTAAGAGTGAAGATCTCCCTAGATGTCTTCACCTTCCTCCTCCTCTTTTGCTTCAAGCTAGATTTCCTGTTCACGGATAGTCTTCTCGAGAGAGGCCACCTTCTTGCGAAGATGATCGATGGTGTGATCCTTCTTGTCGCATTGACGACAAAGTGATTGGCGATCCTTGACGAGCATGGTGAGAGTCTGGTCCTTCTTGACAGTGATGGAAAGGTTGTGGTTGGCGTAGGCTCGAGCGTTGTCCAACGCCTTCTGCCTATCATACAGCATGAAGTCAAAATTGTCCACCTGGTGCTTCAGTTTCGGGTGTCCTGGCATCTCCAATGGCACTCCCATAGAATCACGCCTTGCAAAGTGAGCAAAGCGAGTTCCCTGGATCAAGTTGATGTTTTGCCCACACAGACAGGAAAGAGCTTCATGCATAGCCCTGGCTAATCTATCTAGCCAGTTATTCTCTCGCAAGGTGAATTGAATCTTCTTAGAAGTGGGCGCTTCCATCTTGCCTCTGAGATTTGCAACTATCAGCCATTGTAGATCTCCTCCTATGTGATCGTTGAGTTGGGCCCCGAAGAATTCTAGGTGCGGGTGCTCAAGATACTCAGACAGTGCATCTAGATCCCTCTCAAAGATCAGTTGGCCTCCATTGCCCAATTGGTAGAACTTGCTATACTGAACTTCCATCTATAAGAATTTAGGATGAGTAAATTAGTGAGGTGATCAAGTGTGTCAAATTTTATGTAGTAATGTAAGAATTTTTGAGGAACATGACATTTTTTGAAAGAATCAAGGATAAGAGTGGGAATAGGTTTTCATAAATACTCACTTCTTTTGTTTTGAAACTAAGTTTTTGTTCGGACATCCATTCTAACTAGGGTCTCGTATGGTCAGGATGGCTCTGATACCAACATGTCAACACCCGGATTTATAATCCCAGATGCCTGTTATGCCATACACCACAATCCCAGGATTACCATTTTTGCGAGATATAACAGATTGGATATCGCAGTACATCATCCATTACAAACCATAATAAGGTCTTACACAAATAAAGGATCTCATGATCCAGTCTTAATACAAATCAAGCAGCGTAATAATAAGCATAGTAGGGGCTCCATCTTCAGAGTCACAGGCAATGCTGACAATGGGAGATGATCCTAGTTGTCGTAGACGTCCTGCTTTCCATCATCCTGATAGTCCTCTTCATAGTCTGGCCACAGGAATAGCCAGGGACAAAGCCATGAGTACTCTTTAAGTACTCGCAAACTATCACTAACAAGTATGGTAGTTCTAGTAGGAATCTTAAGCTCTAGGTTTATTTGCAGAAAAGCCAGATTTATCTAAACTGAGTTTAGAAGTAAAGAAAACTAAATAAATGTTTTATATCACTTAAGTGGGAACCTAGTTTTCATATTCACAACCCTGTTGTGGTCAAGTCAAAATCATAGTTCACTTCACAAGTCATTTTGGAAAACATCTGACGACGGAACAGTATGGCCACTCTAACTGTCTATGACCGCGGACGCGGCTATTCGAATAGTTTGACACTCTACAGAGGTGGTACACTTTCACCACAAAATTCGATACATCCGTCAGGGATAACCCTAAATCATCATACTTAGTATGCGGATAATCCATCATAACCTTTCAATTACACACTCTAATATACACACCTCCCCTATGAGCTTGGCCTCCCAGCCATGGCCATCTGCCATCCTGGGCACTGCATAGGTGGACAGTCACACTCACGAGGTAGCCTCAGCTCAACCTCTTCCGCGAGGGAACCCATACTAAGGCATATAAACTTCCGGCTAAGCCCTACCCAATTCAGGTATTGTGGTTGTACGGTAAAATTGGAATGATATCGCATCCGAACCCAACCATCAGTTTTATAAAAGGGCTAAGGCTCATCCCTCAACATCTTGATCATCAAATCCTTTTGTGTCCATAACACATGTCAAAACATTTCAATAGAATGACTCATCATTCCAAGCTTTTCATAATCATTTTCACCAAGTATTCCCATCTAAAGTGATCAAGTTTTATGCTTAACACTAGCCACTAATTTAAGAGTGTTCACTAATGAGGGGTGCTAATCTTCAATCTCATTCCATAGAATGACATCTAGTATAGGCCTAGTTTTATACTCTTTATGCTATCTATACTATGTTTCCAATACTCACAAGGTACTAACTAAAAGTAAAGAAGTTTGGTAAAGTAAAAAGAATAAAGCTTGCAAGTAAAACTTGGGATTGGTATAAATCAAAGATATATAACCAAAGCATGCCTAATGCATCTTGCTTGGGTTAAGAGACTTGGAAGTGTTAGCTTGCATAGTTAACTTGTATAATTCTAGCTTGCCAATAATAGCTTGCTAGTAATGAAAGCTTGCCAATAATTTATGGACAGAAACTAGTTTAAAATAAAATGGAAAATCCTTATTTGAATCTCCTGGCTTACGCGGGAAAGTTAAACGGGCAGGCCTAACTGCACTACACAGCACAGCGGGCTGCTGACTGATGGGGTTCACCAGTCAGCAGGACTAATTAAATGAAACGGTATCTACGCATCTAAGCCGTGCGATCTAATTCTATTCTAACGGCTGGGAGTCATCGTCGACGACAAACTGCTCTGGTGAGAAATTAACCTAGCGTGGTGGTGGGGGTCTGGCTAGGCTCACCTGGGCTCCAGCTAGGGTCAGCGACGGGAGCGATCGACGTGGTAGACGACGACGGTTTGAGGCGCGATCACGGCAGGTCTTGGGGTGGTCGAAATTGACGGCGCCCTTCTCCTCCAGCAGCGGCAGGCTCCGGCCAAATTCCGGCGAGGGAAAGCTCGCTTTGCTTCGGGGGGAAGTGGGGGAGGATCAGTGAGGAGAGGTGAGTGCTGGGGTGTGGAGAAATGAGGCAAAGGTGGCCTCATTTTATACTGCAGCTCATCGGTGACGACGCTACAGGCTGCTAGCGGCACGGCTGAGGCTAGGGGACGGTGATATGTTCCCTGGCGGTTCTCTCGGGGGTAATGGCAAGGCAAGGGGAGGTGTGGTTTGGTCGGGAGTGTGCGGTGCTCTCCACGGACGCAGAGGTGTTTGCGACGGTGTGCGACAGCAACGGGTCGCGCGGCGGCGAACAGGGGTGTCTGCGGGGTTGGAGTGATCATGGCAAGCTAGTGCACGTGAGGCGGAGGTGAGGCGCGGTCCGTGCGAGGCGGTCGGGCGCGGCGAGCTGGCGTGCTCTGGACATGGCAAAGAGGCATAGGTCACGGCGGTGCTAGGGTGGTCCAAGGCTCGTCTGCGGTCGAGGCTTGGACAAGGGGTGGTGGTGGAGTGCGGCGTGTGTGGTGCGCGTCATGGGTGAGGGCGACGATGCTCCTGGCGTGTTGTCCACTGTCGGCCAACGATGACCAAAAATGCGCGGCGCTCCATTGTGCACCACGGCTAAGAGGGGCTTGGTCTGGTGCTTGGCTAGGCTCAGGGGAGACAAGGGAGTGAAGACGGGACCAAATGGTCTAGGGATTACTGTAGAAACAGTGAAGTTAGGCAGTAGTTAGTTTAGTGCAGGCCAGGTGTTTGTGGTAATGGCCGAAAGAAATTTACTTTGGAATTTTTGATTGAAACTTTTTGAGTGGTTTTATCTTAAGCTTGAATATCTATGTTTTCTTGGAGAGGTCAAGTGGAATTGGTTTGATAGGTTTTGAAAAAGTGGGATCTTATCATATGAACTAGATTCAATTTTCAACTCTCCATTAAATTGAATTGGAAAATATTTTTGTAAGTTTGTAAAGTGGGCCTTGATACACTTTTACTTGGTCTAGCAAGGGATGGAAAGATGTAGAATTGTTTCTGTTAGAAATCCTCTTCTAGGAACACCTAAAGTAACCTAGTGGTTAACTTTGGCCAAAATGACCATTTGGTTTATTTATTCCTATTTGATTTCTTTTTCTTTTGATTTTGTTTGTAATTGGCCTAGATGATGTGGCATTCACCTTTAAACCATTTCTCATTATTTGTAGCAATCAAGCATGGAATGTTCAATCAATTCTACACTAATACAAAACACACATGCATTCATATTAATTTTCTTAATAAAAGTTTTTGTTAACCCTAAATTGGATCGATTAGAACTTGATAATCTGGATTAGAAGTTTTGGGGTGTTACATGCAAACTTGAAATAGCATTGAAATTGCTTTTCATCATTTTGTAAGATGGATCGACAAGTTCAGCAGATAGATCCCCCATCCCAGCCTTCAGACCGTTTCCAGGAATTCTGTATAGAGTTTGGATGTCAACATGGTATTTTTCAGGAATGAAAATCCATTCTGCTTATAGCACGTTCTTGTCATTGCAAGTGTCTACACTTGCAAATATAATTTCCTTATTTTCAAGGAATTTACGCAGACCTGGTATGCACTTGTCACTCCTGTTTAGGAATTAGTAAATGAAGTAACTGAGCTAATTGACAGATAAACAGTTGTGTAATTTGTAAAATGGGGATTCACATTCAGTGATAAAAATGTAAAAAAACAGAGTTATAAACTGATAGTACAAACATATCACAAAATTCAGAGATGCATCCCGGGTATCTGCAACTATTTGTACTTTTCTGACAGTGAAAATCTACATATATTTCATTACTAACTGAGCTAATAATAGATTAACTCTTTTTACTTTGTAAAATAGAGGTTCACATTCAGTGATCAAATTTCAAATAACAGAGTGGTACACTGACAGTACATACATGTCCGAACATTCTAACCATGAGAAATGCTAGATAATACTAAATTGAAATGGCAGAGTAAAATGCTAGCAAAAATTATTGACAGATCAGTTATATACATGATTCTACATTGACAGATCAATCTTTTTGTTGGCAGATACAAAAAACAGAGGACGAACTGCTAGGCTTCTTACCTGTAGTAGTGGAAGACGAGGACATGTTGTGGCATTGCGAGTTGAATAACTGCGATGTTCGTCTTATCCACTGTGTACTCGATATCAATGCCTACTATTCGGTACACATCCTCGTCGAGCCACACCTCGTACTTGGCAAGAATGGCGTCGCCTGATCGCAGATCATTGGTGTACACAACCTCTAGGTTCGTCACACCATGGGCAAGCAGGTTGAAGCTCTCGGTCGTCATCTCACCGTTGTTCATGGCCGGTGGAAAGAGGGAATGTGGGGGAGTTAGAGGATGTGGGGAAGGAGGAAGAGGGTTTGCAGGAACTGCCTCGTCTGATACGGAAGAGGAGGGGGCAACCTACTACAGAGGAACTGCCTCGGCTCCTATGCTTCATCAGAGTGTGGCCGCATGTCCATTCTTTTTCCTCTTTTTCCCCGGAGCTTCCGAGGTTCCTCTTTTGGGCCCATGTGGCAGGGACTGAACGACTAGGTTTATTTGTACCCTATAAGCTGGCGAGGAGGTGGAAATTTGTCCGCACACGATGACAGGTCGGTCCCCACCTCGTAGGGTTTATGAGTCGTCCCATCAATGATGCACTAAATATTTGGAGCATATATTCTCCTAATTAACCTACCATACGTACTCCGTATTGTACTCCACATACTCTGCTTCTGGAAATCGCCTAGAATACCCCTAACATGGCGGCGTAGATCGGATTCGTTCTCTCCCTCTATCTGTCGCCTCCAACCTCTAAGTCTCTCGTCACCGTCGATACTCGGACGCCAAGGAGGACAATGGCTTTGCCCAACCAGGTATGTGTTCTATCTCCACCATGGCACCTTTTATTATAAATCTACTAGTTGAACACAAAGTTGATTTGGGTTGTAACAAATTTCGCAAACAGTGCCCAGAATGTATTGATCCAAAAGGATGGTGCAACAAAGGGGACAAGGAGAAGGACTATTTTGCGTTTACTCTTCAACATGGATTTCAAGAGAACATGGTAAAGAGTTGATCCAGATTTTGTTATTCTTACACCAGATCTAGCTAACTGGTTAGTTATTCGTACACTAGTAATCAGTAATCACTGGTTGGAACTGATCCTTTGGTAAATTTTCTTAAATCTGGTTCATTAACTCAAGTGTAAGTGCAATAAATCAAGTAGCAGTTCTTAAATAAATCAAAGTAGTAATGAAATAGAACAAAGTACTATTGAAAAAAATCAAAATGTACTACTAAAAAAAATCAAAGTAGTACTACACCAAAGGTGGTGTAATTGTTTACATTTGAATCAATTACTCCCAATTGTTTTATACAGCATGATAATTTTTGTAATTTACAACTCTAAAGTACTCTATGTTCATATTTAACAAATGTTAAAATATTGTGAACCTTTTTGTCTCAGTTCATCCCATGCTACATGCGAGCACATTTACTTTCTTAGTACATGGTAATGATGTCCGAAGAAGTGATTTGTATAGTAGATATCTACACCACAGAAGGTTTCCAGTATTCAGTCAGGGTTTGCAATAAACCATATTGTACCTTCTTGCGTGGATGACTTTGGAAAGAATTTGGTATGACATACCAACTTAAAGTTGGCCAGCGTATTTATTTTGTTGTGAAAACCCCTGATGCTAGGACCCGTGTCGTCATAGGAAATGCCCCTATCAACCATCCAAGTACATCTATTGAACTTGTTCATGTCTTAATGATGTTCAATTTAGTTACCATGGGTCAATTCATTTAGTTAATTAAAACACCATTACATGACAGCTTATTATCATTTGAGCCGTGCCAAGCAAGATATTGTTGATTCTCTAACTGTCACTAACGGTACCATCATCAACTGGAGGATGATGGAGACAGTGAATCAGCATGTGGACCATCTGGACTATCTTGTGGAACTTCAACAAGGTGGGAATTTCTATGAAGGAACAGCTACTATAGTGCTGCATCCATTAAACTTGACTAAGTGTGTTAAAAAAACCTGGTATTATTTACTATTCATTCCTAATTTATTACTTTTATTACATGTTAACACAACTGTGCACAACCATTATTGACATCACAATGGTGTTTTGTAAACATAAAATTCCAGCCCGAGCTGTGCCACATGGGCAAATATGGTGGCTTAACTATTATTTACAATCTACACACTGTCGTCAACACTTCGTACACCATTTCTGCACTTGATGATCGTGTGTCGGTTAATGGCTGGGCAGAGTTCATGGATAAGGAGGATACTTACTATATTGGAGACAACATGTTGTTCCGGCTATACTTAGGAATTGCAGGGGTTTACCTGTTTGTTTCACATATTCCATATGTGCCTCTGTAGGTAGAGGACAAGATTACCTCTATCTTGTGATCAGTGGTGATGGTCCTATGACAAAGCACTACTGTGTTAAAGGTCATGTGTCAAACCATGTTTTTGTCGGACTCCTTTTGTGTTGGTTACATTGAGTTAGACTACGTCGTGTGTCATATGGTATTGTAAGACTAAATGCTCCTTTTGTGATTGTGATTCTTAATGCTAAACAATTATCATGTTTGCTTTCATTTCGTGTTCGTACTATTACTGTTGTTAATTCTGTTGTTGTTGTTTATTCAAAGCAGATGGTAGTCTTCTTCTAAGCATTTCCAATTTTCCAATAAGCATTCCTGAAGAACTGTTGAAAGAAGATACATACATATAGGTTATATTCAGAACAATAGAAATTAGCATGTACATGCATTACAATCCTTTCGTGTACTGACAATAAGTGTGCACTACACATGGGTACTACTCAACATCAGAATCCTTGTTGTCGGGATTTATTTCACCCTCATCATTTCCATTTACTTCCAATCCATCTGCTCCTACTTCATCTTCGCTACTTTCCATGTCAAGGTTTTTATTGCCGTCTTCCTTTTCTAGATCATGAATAATGCGATCATCAACGCGTTCCACCTCATCTTCACGATGCACCTCCTCTAGTTCAATCTCTTCTTCAGCCTCCATGTCCTCAACATCATGAAGAATAAGATTTGATGAACTATAGTCATCCTGGAATGCATCTCCATTCCCCTCAAATGGCCCTTCATTACCATCTTCTATTTCTGGAACATCGTACACATTTCTATTAATGAAGGTCTACACAACTTTCCAAGGATGACCAAACTTGGCATCATCAACATAGAAACATGTTTCAGCTTGGCTTGCTAGAATGAAGGGCTCATTCTTGTACCATAGTTTTGAAGTGTTAACACTTTTGAAGAATGTATCATCTTTCATATTGCAATTATTGCCAGCAGTGTCGAACCAATCACATCGGAACAAGTATACTGATCTATCACTGTGCTTGTTCTTCACGTACTATAACTCAATTATTTCCGGCATAACACCAAAGTACTCTCTTTCTTCAGATTCATCAAAAACTCCCTTTGTCATCACACCAAAATTTTGCATTTTTTGGTTCTTCTCATGAGCCACTGTACGAAATCTAGCGCCTTTAACATGGCAACCAGAGTATACTACAACACGCTCGCCTGGCCCAAGTGCAAGTGACTGTAAATCTTCATATGCAGATTTCATCTCACTCACATGCTTTTTAAACCATGAAGGGAACTCTTTCTCGAGCATCTCCTCGATGTTAATCACACCCCTCTACAAAAGTTGTGCTCGGCAAACACTAAACCACATAACAATAAATATTGAGATATTAGATAGCATAATTTCATACAACATGCATGGAACTTTTAAACAAATTTAATAGGGATCTTACTTTATATAACCTTGTGCCTTTTCACAATTGTCCAGCACATACCAAGCCATTTTATGATATTCCTTCTTAAATTTTCTCAAACTTGATTTCCCAATCCCTATAGCTCCATCTGATAAAACCTTAAACTCATCAGCACCAAATGTTCTTTGCTTATCTGCATACCTATCACTTTTGTTGTCATCCTTAAAAAATCTAGAACAAAAGCTCATGCAATCATCTACTATATATCCATCCGCAATTGAGCATTCCGGCCTATATCTATTACGCATAGTTGACTTAAGGTATCCAAGTCTTCTCTCAATGGGATACATCCAACCATAATGGACATGGCCCCTTAATTTAGCGTCATCGGGAAGATGTATTTCCAAGTGAACCATTATATCAAAAAAATGGTGGAAACAACATCTCAAGTTTGCAAATGATTATAACTATTTCAACCTTCAACCGATCAAGCACTTCAACTCTAAGAGTCCTGGCACACAACTCCTTGAAAAATCTGCCCAACGCAGCAAGAGCCTCATACATATCCTTTGATGCAATTCCTCTAAGCCCAGCATGCAATACACACTAAAGGAGAATGTGATAGTCATGCGTCTTCATACCGTGTACTTTACCACCAACAATATCTACACATCTTTCTATGTTCGCACAGAAACCATCTGGAAATCTGATATTTGCGAAATACCTGCACAATTTTAACTTCATCTCCTTCTCAAGAGTCCATGGCGCATGGGGCTTTGAATAACTATCACCCTCATCATTCATCCAAAACTTTTTCCTAATCTTCATTTTCTCTAAATCAAGTCTAGCACTAACAGTGTCTTTATTCTTGGCTTCTAATTCAAGAAGGGTACCAAGGATGTTATCTAAAATGTTCTTCTCAATGTGCATTACGTCAAGGTTGTGAGCTATCTTCAGTTTCGACCAGTATGGTAGATAATGCAAGCTCACCTTCAGGTGCCACACAGGTTCACCTTGAACTGTATGTTCTCTCTTCTTACAAGCAGGATTTTTCCCTGGTTCGTAATCCTTCACTTTTTCAACATTCTCTTCTACTTCTTCAAATATGAACTTCCTCGGGGGACCTCTCCCCTTAGTTTTCAATTGAATAATCTGTTTTTTCTATACGGATGATTTGTTGGAAGGAATCGCCGAGTACCGATATATTCTATTTTGTTTTTCAAAGACTCATAGCAAGGATCCTCGTCACAATGCACACATGCAAAAAAACCTTTGGTACTACGTCCAAACATAGTGGAATATCCAGGATAGTTATGAATAGACCAAAGGAAAGCCGCATGCAAGTAAAATTCATCTCCTGTGCATGCATCATACGTCGTTAGACCTTTCCAAAGTTCCATCATATCTTTAATCAGAGGCTGCATAAAAACATGAAAATCCTTCCCCGGTGAACACTTTCCAGTTATAAGTAATGTCAACATAAAGTTGGACTAATACATGCACATCCAAGGAGTAAAATTGTACGGAATGACAAAAACAGGCCACATACTATATGAATTACTCATACTGCCAAAAGGATTGAATCCATCCGTGGCAAAACCTAACCTCAAATTACGGGAATCTGCAGAGAACCATTCAAACGCATTGTTAAAGTGCTTCCATGCCTCACCATCAGCTGGGTGCCTCAATACATTATGCTCAGCAACCCTCTTCTCTTTGTGCCACTTGGTGTTCTTTGACATTTCATTCAAAACAAAAAATCTATGTAACCTTGGAATTATAGGAAAGTATCGAAGCACCTTGTGCGAAACTTTCTTCTTTGCATCCGGGTCTTTCCATCTTTAAACTCCACACTTAGGGCAATGAGTGTGGTTCTTATAATCTCCCCAGAACAAAGCACAATCAAACTTGCATAGATGAATTGCCTCGTAACCAAGACCAACAGCAGATAGTACTCTCTTAGTTTCAGCATAAGATCTTGGAAAATTCACACTTAGCAAAGAGTCACATAACACCCCCAAAGAATAAATCAAATGCTCTATTGGTGACCCGGTTGCTTGATTTGATATGAAGCATCTTGATAATGAAGTTCAACCTTGTGGTTGTACTGCGACCCTCATGAAGCTCTCTCTTAGCTTCTTCAATAAGCTTTGCATAAATGTTTGGTTGATTAGGGCCTTTATTCCCTGAGTTCTACAGATCATCAACCATTCTATCCAAATCATCAAAATTATTTGAATTGTCTTCCTCAATATCATCATCATCACTTCCATACGCACCTTGCACGGTACCGACATTACTTTCGTCATCGCCAAATGCTTCCCCATGATAAACACACCTTGTATATGTCACGACCATGCCATTGCAGCTCAGGTGACGATGAACAATCTTTTGAGGATTTTGTACAACATTAAGGCACTTAGTGCAAGGGCAATGGATCCAGTCACTATTCCCGTTATCTCGCACAAACTTCATAAACTCACTTACACCTTTCATTTACAGACCCGTGAACTTTATCGCCTCGGTGATCCAAGATTTATCCATTACCTACAATACATCAAATTGCAACACTAAATGCATGAGCATAAATACAAACTCATCATATCATTTAATTATTCAAACTACTACGACCATACATGTTCATACAATGTACAACACAAAAACTCCCTAACGTACTAGTCCCAAAGTTCAATGAACACCAAATATACCATTGCACTGAATAAATGAATAATCTTAATCAAAATCAAACAACCGATTGACATATCAACTAATAATCAACATGAAACCTAAACTCACCGAAAATTTCCCTCCGCCAAGTCTAATCCTGTGCCGCCCAGCAATGCTGACTTAGCAATGATTGGGATCGCCTAGCACAGATGCGTGATCGCCTAGCTGGGGCACGAGATTGATTTCGAGCGCAACGTGAATGCCTCCCTCGCGGTGGTGGTGGTGGCTAACAAGACAATAAGCCCAAGCAGTTATTCTATCGATCCAGGACGCCGGTACATTAAACCTCGATCTCTGTGATTGGATTTACAATGATAGACCTAATAAATACTACAAAAGAAGTAACAATCCTAGATCTAACACTATTCGATCCCTACTCCAGCGGTTGTATGCAGACCGACCTGTTGGTCTTGGGTTCGAATTTTAATTCCGGCAGAAAATATATCTTTTTCGTAAGTTATCCATTTCCTATTCCTTCTCCTAGAAAAATCGGTCCAACATGATATCAACAATGAACTAAAACACCACAAACCTTTTTTGTCACCCTTGTATGACCCACGAGGCCGCCCCTTCTCCATTGTTAATACGTGACGTTTACGGGGTGGAAAACAATGACAATAAATCAAACCGTCAACGACTAACACACATGCTTGACGCCTGACCCAAATCGTCACCTATAAAGACATATCCATGACGGTTTGCAACTTTGTCATCACGCTATTTGTCACCAAATATTATATTTCTAGTAGTGTCAAAAGCACTCATATCTACCAATGAAGTTTTCTTGATAACTCTTCACACCCCAAAAATAATGTAAGTTCATCATGCTGATTAGGAGTGATCATGTTATCACAATACGAACTTGCAGTACTCATGGGATTAGAAGGGCTATTATTATGTCATGAGCATTGAAAATTGAAATGACCCACTTCAAAGCAAAGTTCACAAATAAAAGGAGAGAGGGCACAAACTTTTTTACCAAGATCATTTAGAGCCCTATACCACGTTCTAGTTTTTTCATTCCTATGGGTGATACAGTATTCTTCTTCAATTTGATTCTTTTCACAAGGTCTATGTACTCCGCAAAAATTAACATGCTTAGAAGAAATAGTACTTTTAGAGGTTTGAGCATGTTTATTGCTATCATTAATAACCATTTCATTTTTCATGCAAGTGTCTTTAAAAGGCTCATGATACATGTCCCATTTTTATTTAGGAGCATTCATATGAGAAGCAAAGGGTCTACAACAATCAACAATAATTTTAGGATCAATACCATATTTAGCACTAAGCTCTTAAAAATCAGCAGTTTCAGCGAAAGAATTAATGCAATCATACTCATAGTTTATACCTGGTTCTTTACCTTTGTCATTATCCCAATCTTCGGTATTGCTTTGAATTGTTTCAAGAAGATCCCACTGAGCTTTGACCTCCTTCCTTGTGAAGGATCCCTCTAAACAGGTATATAGGTAGTCCTTGTAATGTCCTTAAAAGCCTTGCATAAAAATTATTAATAACAATATTACTAGGGAGCTCATGAATGGGACATTTGAGCATTAGTGACTTCAATCTCCCCCATGTTTGGGCAATACTTTATCCATCATGAGGATGAAAATTATAAATATAATTACTATCTTTATAAATTTCATGAGGAGGATAAAATTTGGAGTAAAAGAGAGATTCAAGTTCCTTCCACTCCGAATGATGAGGATCATCTAGTAGCTCATACCACTCCCTTGCTTTGTCCTTAAGTGATAAAGAGAATAGCTTCCTCTTAACTTGGTTCATTTAAATACCTGCACACTTGAACAACTCGCATAATTCATGTATAAAGAGTAAATGATCACCAGGATGGACAGTTCCATCTCCAAAATAAGAGGTATTCATCACACGGTCAACAATTTCCATAGGTATTTTAAAAGGGGTGCTTTCAGTATGTGGATTTAAAATATCACAAGTATCATTAGAATTACCACATATTGGAGATAAAGTATCATCAGGGCAAATTTTCTCCTCTAAAGCTGGGGAACTAAATAGATCATTTTCATAAAAACTAACTTCCCCAAGCTTAGACGTTTCCATAGTATTAATAACAAAGGTGTTTAAAAAATTCATACTAATAACATTGCTATCAGCATGAAAAGAAAGTTCCATGGGTTTTTTTAATTTTCTTTTCAAACCATTCATGTTCTACCTCAAGAAAAATACTAAAAATCTCTCTAATTTTGTTGTTGTTTTCCATTAACCCTAACTAGTGAAAATAAAAACAAGAAACAAAAACATATAATTGTAGAATCTAAAGCAAATAACTTCAAGCACTCACACACCAGCAACAGTACTAGAAGATAGCTTAGTAGCTAGAGGATGTGAGTACCTTTTACCTTACCTGCCCGGCAACGGCGCTAGAAAATAGCTTGATGTCAATGCATGCTTCTATTCTTGTAGACAATGTTGGGCCTCCAAGTGCAGAGGTTTGTAGAACATCAGCAAGTTTCCCTTAAGTGGATCACCCAAGGTTTATCGAACTCAGGGAGGAAGTGGTCAAAGGTATCCCTCTCAAGCAACCCTGCAATCAAGATACAAGAAGTCTCTTGTGTCCCCAACACACCCAATAAACTTATCAGGTGTATAGGTGCACTAGTTCGGCGAAGATATAGTGAAATACAAGTAATACAGATGATTATAAGTGGTAATTGCAATCTGAAATAAGAGTGGCAGCAAGAAAACATGTAACAGGACTAATTGTAAATGGTCTTTCAATACTTAGAAACAAGGCCTAGGGATCATACTTTCACTAGTGGACACTCTCATGTAAATATCTTCTCTTCATTATGCTAGCCTGAACTACTCTCTGGTTGGATGATGTAGGGCTATAACAACACACCTTAAAGTTCACATTCCCCATCTAGATAACCCCTAACTATCACCTTGATCACTAGATGGTTCCAACAAACACCACAATCTCATAGAGACATCCAACTCAAATTATACTCATGATAAGTATTTCTGTAACCTTAGCGAAAGTGCCACACGGTGTGCACACTGTCAACTTCACACACGTGGGGATAAACAGAGATTAATTAAAGTACTTGAGTAGCAAAATAGATCTATAGATTACAAAGCTCATGATATCAATAAGATCATGCATAGAGAGATATGAACACATAGCTACCGGTAGAGCCCTTAGCCTCGAGAGAGAATTACTCCCTCCTCATCATGCGAGTCAGCAATGGCGATGGACATGGCGATGGAGTCGATGGAGATGGCTCTGGGGGCACTTCCCCGTCTCGGCAGGGTGCCTGAACAAAGACTCCTGTCCCCCGAATCTCCTCTTTGGTGGCGGTGGCGCTACAGAACTTTTCATGGAATTTTGATCGAGTCTCCAGGATTTTCTTCTCGAAGGGTTTATTGCAACATCCCAAAACTTTAATCCAACATATCAAGAGCCAAATCACCCAATTTAGGGTTAACAAAAACTTTTTCTCATTTAAATAATTAAGCATGCATATGTGTGTTGCATTAATATGGAATTGTTTAGAATTGCCATGATTGTTTGTTCTAATGGTTGTAAAAAGATTCTAAGATGAATGCCACATCATCCAGATCATTCCCAAGTAAAATCCAAAGAAAAAGAAATCAAATAGAATTAATAAATGGAAATGGTCACTTTTGCCATTTTAATCAACTAGGCCACTTTGGGTGTTCCTAGAACTCAAATTCAAACAGAAACAATTATGGATCTTTGCACCCCTTTCTAGTGCAAGTAAAGCTGTACCAAGGCCCACCTTGTGATCTTATAGAAACATTTAAACACTAATTTTAAATGGCATTTGAAAATGGAATTCAAGTTATGTACCTAGATCCCACTTTTTCAAAAACCACCTAAACAAATTCAATTTAAAAATCCTAAGCAACTAGAGATGCTCAAGCATAAAACTAACAACTCCACCAAAAATCATTTCAAAATTCAAAACTTTGTTTCATGTGGCCATTGTGTTGAACAGGTGGCATGCAAACAAAATCTGCCTAACTAACACTATTTGTTGATCAATGCTTTGTCGAGTATTTGGGCACAATCTTGTCCCCTTGTCTCGCCTAGCTCTAACCAGCCCCTAACCCAGCTACCATTTGGCCTAGAGCAATAGTGTCGTGCCACCCCGATCCCATGATCGCCGGTCGACCATGCCCACGTCGCAGGAGCACGCCCCTCTCCCTCTCGCCGTGTCTAGGAGGTATACCAGACCACATCGCCGCCCCCTGTCCTCTCTCCAAGCCCAGCCAGGCACTGGACCACCGAGGCACAACCGCGCCCACTGCCTCTGTGCCATGCCGAGCACGCGCCAGTGCATCGCGCCTGACAAGGCAGCACACCACCGCCCATCGACCACAGCCCACACGCGCCACTTCGCCTTGACCCCAGCACACCGCCAGACATGTCCTTCTCCCGCCGCGCGACCAGCAGCCACCGCCCGCCGCGTCAAGCACCGCCTCTACCGCGTAGAGCTCCAGCCCTTCCCGACAAAATGCCACCGCATCTAGCGTCGCCTTTTAAGCCTTAGCTGACCGCCAGGAGGCAAGCCACCGTCCGCCTACCCAGCACATGCTTATAGCACCTTGTATCATCGTCACCGATGAGCTCGCCGTCGCCCTCTCGGTCCCCTCGTCGAGCCTATATAAGGAGCCCTTCCCCAGCCTCATTTGCCACACTCCAACTCTCCCCTCTCACCACTAATCCTTCCCCACCTCTCACCGGAGCCGCTCGAATAGCCAGTCGCTGGAATTGTGCCGGAGTTAGCCGCGGCAGAGGAGGAGAAGCCCCCGTCGATTTCGTCCACCCAGGAGCTGCCGTGACCTCGCCTGAGTCCACCGTCGTGGCCTCGTTCGATCGCCCCCATCACTGCACTAGCTTGAGCCCTGGTATGCCCCCATTGCACCCCCACCGAGCCGCTAGGGTTCTATCTCGCCGGCGACCTGTCCGTCGTCGACGACGAGCCACAGCCGTAGATCCTAGTTCTAATCGTGCGGTCCACGTTGCCCCGTACAGCTTCGTGTTAGAAGAGCCACTGATAGGCGAGACCGCCTATCAGCTGACCTCTGCGCCGTGGAGTGAAACTGGGCTGGCCCATTAGTGTTCCCGCGCTAGCCCTGTAATTCAAATTTAGGTTTTTCTATTTAAACTAAATCTAGTTTATGTCCTTCAGTTCAAAAATCATTTCAGAGAGTTTTACATAACCAAATTGAATGATTCCAATTTTGGTAGAAAGATAATTAAAATCTCTATCCAAGCCCGTTGGAATAAAATCAATTAGATTTAGATATCTCTCCTAGCAAAAATAACAAGACAGAGGTTTTTCACATTCAAACATTTTTCTAAAATAACCATAATAGCTTTTGAGTTGATTCCAACTCTCAAAAATCACATTTGAATATACCTATCTGAATATGTAATAATATTTAGGTTTGCATGCAGTGACTTTGGCCTAGTACCAAAATAATGCTATATAGGCATTTCTAGTCACTTTAAATCATTAAATATTGAACTTAAACCTATTAAAATGTGATACAACATTTAAATCACATTCCCATGTATTAGAATATGTGGTGATGACATGTGTCCACATGATCCCATATTTTAATTGGAGAATATTAAATCTTAATTATTTTTCAATGAGTAGAAACTAATTTTCTCAAATAAAATAAATGAAACTAGTTCATGAAATCTTGTGATGATTGTGATGATACTAGATCATCAAGTGTGTGCCTTAGTGTGCTAAATAGACTAGTTAAGTATTGTTTGGTGATTGTGTATTCCATATGTATTTATGGACGATAGTACCGACCAACTATACGAGGAGGAGGAGTTCTACCCCGAGGAAGAAGAGGAAAATTTCAACCACTTCACCAATCAAGGCAAGCTATTGTTAGCAAGCTAGAATTAAGTAAGATAACCTAAGCAAGATGCATTATTCATGCTTTGGTTATACCTTTTGACTTATACCTACTCCAAGTTTTATTTACAAGCTTTACCTTCTTTTACTTTACCAAAGTCCTTTACTTGTTTATAGATATCATAAAGAGTATAAAACTTGGCCTATCTAGTTAGACTTAGATGTCATTCTATGGCATGAGATTGAGATTAGCATCCCACATTAGTGAACACCTTAACTTAGTGATTAGAGCTAAACCAAAAACTTAATCACTTTAGATGGGAATACTTGGTGAAAATGACTTATGAAAACCATGGAATGATGAGTCATTCTATTGAGATGATTTGACATGTGTTGAGAAACACAAATGGTTTATGATGATGATGAAAATGTTGAGGCTTGAGCCTTATCCCTTTTATAAAAACTGATGGTTGGGTTCGGATGCGATACCATTCCAATTTTACCGTACAACCACAATACCTAAATTGGGTAAGGCTTAGCCAAAAGTTTATATGCATTAGTATTAGTTCCCTCGCGGGAGAGGTTTGAGATGAGGCTACCTCTCAATGTTGTCCACCTATGCAGTGCCCAGGATGGCAGATGGCCATGGCTGGGAGGCCAAGCTCATAGGAGAGGTGCTTATACTCGAGTGTGTAAAGGAAAGGTTATGTTTGATTATCTTCATACTAAGTATGATGATTTAGGGTTAACCCCGACAGATGTATCGAATTTTGTGGTGAAAGTGTACCGCCTCTGCAGAGTGTCAAACTATTCGAATAGCCGCGTCCGCGGTTATGGACAGTTGGAGTGGCCATAATGTTCCGTTGTCAGATATTTTCAAAATGGCTTATGAAATGAATTGTGACATGACTGGACCACAACAGAGTTGTGACTATGACAACTAAGTTCCCACATAGGTGATTTAAATCTTTATTTTATATTTCTTTGTTTCTGAACTCAGCTTAGGTTTCAAACTTAACTTTACAAATAAACCTAGAACTTAGCATTCCTAGTAGAACTACCTTACTTGTTAGTGATAGTTTGCGAGTACTTAAAGAGTACTCATGTCTTTGTCCCTGGCTATTCCCGTGGCCAGACTATGAGGAGGACTACCAGGAGGAAGGACAACAGGACGAGTATGAGAACTAGGATCATCTCCCATCGTCAGCATTGCCTGTGACACTAAAGATGGAGCCTACCGCTACGCTATTTATTCTGCTACTTGTTTGTACTAAGACTGGATCATGAGATCCTTTATTTGTGTAAGACCTTATTATGGTTTGTAATGGATGATGTACTATGATATCCAATATGTTATGTCTCGCAAAAATGGTAATCCTGGGATTGCGATGTATGGCATAACAGGCATGTGGGATTAAAAATCCGGGTGTTGACAAGTTGGTATCAGAGCCATCCTGACCATAGGAGACCCTAGTTAGAATGGACGTCCGAACAAAAACTTAGTTTCAAAAACAAAGAAGTGAGTATTTATGAAAACCTATTTCCTCTCTTACCCTTAGGATTCTTTCTCTCAAAAAAATACATGTTCCTCAAAAATTCTTACATTACTACATAAAATTTTGACACACTTGATCACTTCACTAACTTCTCATCCTAAATTCTTATAGATGGAAGTTCAGTACTGCAAGTTCTACCAGTTGGGCAATGGAGGCCAACTGATCTTCAAGAGGGACCTTGATGCACTGTCTGAGTACTTGGAGCGCCCACATCCAGAATTCTTTGGATCTCAACTCAATGGTCCACCAGGAGGAGATTTACAATGGCTAGTAGTTGCTGATCTTCGAGGCAAGGTAGAGGCACCAATGTGCGAGAAGATTCAATTCACCGTGAGAGAGAACAACTGGCTAGATGGATTAGCCAGGGCAATGCATGAAGCTCTCGCTCGTCTTTGCACACAGAATGTCAACTTGATCCAAGGAACCTGCTTTGCTCACTATGCAAGGCGTGATTCTATGGGAATGCCTCTAGAGATGCCAAGTCACCCGGAGTTGAAGCGTCAAGTGGAGAACCTCGACTTCGTACTGTACGATAGACAAAAGGAATTGGACAATGCTAGAGAGTTCGCCAACCACAACCTTGCCATTGCCCCCTAGAAGGCCCAGACGTTCTCACTACTCGTCAAGGATCGTCAGTCACTTTGCTGTCAACACACCAAGAAGGATCGGACCATCGACCGTCTTCGCAAGAAGGTGGCCGACCTCGAGAAGACCATCAAGGAGCAAGAAGCTCAGCTTGCAGCAAAAGAAGAAGAGGAGGAAGGTGAAGACATCTAGGGGATATTCACTCGTACCTCAACAATGATGATGACTACCTGGAGGATGATGCCATGGACTTCTACACAGATGATGATGACTCCGACTTCATCGATGATGAGTAGATGCACTAGAGCACTATCGTAGGAGTGAGAAGTATCGGCCCCATTGTATATTAGCTTACAGAATGGTTCTTAAAACCATCCATGTTCCATTCATGTTGTGGTGTGTGTGCGTGTGTTTGTATCGTGTTCTTTGCTTGAATGAATGAAAAGAAGTTAGTTGCAAAACCTGAGTCAAACTCAAAGTTTTATCTTTGAAACCAAAACTATGAACCTTAGAACTTTCCCTCTTACCCCATTATCTATCTCAATCTTCAGATGACTCGTGGAAACCAAGGAGGGAGCAGCTCATCGGAAGACCCATTGCTGTAGATTCTGCAGATGCTCATTGCAGACCGTGAAGCTAGTAGGTCAGAGCGCCAAGAAAATCTAGCCACCCTGCAGCAAATCGCCCAGATGGCTCACAACAATCAGAACCATGGAAATCAGGATCATCATGGATCCAAACTCAAAAACTTCCATAATACCAATCGCCCAATCTTTAGCAAGTCTAAAGATCCGCTAGATGCTGATGATTGGTTACAGACCATAGAGAATAACTTAGAAGTCGCGGGAGTGGATGCCAACGAGAAAGTTCTGTTCGCCACCCACTATCTGGCAGGAGATGCAAGAGCATGGTGGAACAGCACCCGCACGATGAACCATGGTCAAGTGATGACGTGGGAAGCCTTCAAAGTCAAGTTCAGCCGCACCCATGTGCCACAGGGTTTAGTCACCAGAATGAGAGATGAATTCAGAGAACTAAAGCAAGGCAGAATGACTGTAGTGGAGTACCGCGACAGATTCTTGTACCTCGCCAGGTATGCACCTGATGAGATCAACACGGAGGCCAAGAAGAAGGAGAGATTCCAGAACAGACTGCATGATGAGATGTAGACTGTACTCGTCAACATCCGTTTCGAGGATCTCGAAGAGCTAGTCGACTCTGCCATTCAGCTGGAAGGGAAGATCAATCAAGCGAATGACACCGCAAACATCGGATGATGCACCAAGCTGGATCCAACAGTCACCAGAAGTATCGTCCCAACCCGTCCACTGGATATTCCCCGAGGAACAATCGACCCACAATGTCTCGCCCAAGCTACCCCAATCGTAGGGTAGGAAATGTGAAGTCCGAAGGAAACAACAACAACCACCCCGGCAACTCCAGAAATTTCAACCGTGCACCGCCCAAGTCCAACAACAACAACAACAACAACAACAACAACACTGCACCCAGAACTAGAAGCAATGTTGTGCCCATGGCAGCAAAAGACAAGTCTCAGATTACTTGTTTTGAGTGTGGAGTGAAGGGTCACTACTCCAATGAGTGTCCCATGAAGATTGCCGGCACTGCCAATGTGAATGCCCCAGCTCAACAGAAGCGTCATGTTCAACCCGAAAGAAGATTCGCACCAGGAAACCCTCACAACCGCAACGGCCGTCTCTTCCACATGAATGCCGAAGAAGCCCAAGAAGCACCAGATGTCGTGCTGGTATGTTTTCTGTCAACTTAGTTTTAGCAAGAGTGTTGTTTGATTCCGGAGCATCACACTCATTTGTCACCGAAGAATTTGCATGCACTAGTAAGATTCACCCAACCAACTTGAAGCATGTCATGATAGTTCAAATACCCGGTTCCACCACAAAAGCTAGAAAAATTTGCAAAGCTGTACCTATCAGAATACATGAGATAGATTTTTATGCCAATCTAATAGTAGTAGGAACCAAAGGTTTGGAAGTAGTACTACGAATGGATTGGATGTCAAAGCATAAAGGATTGATAGACTGTGCCAAGAAAGCCATCACCATGACCAGTAGCTCTGGAGTATCAGTAGAGCATATATGTGAAACCTTGCCCCGTCAATTCAAGTGCAACAAGAGTCTAGCCCTACCCACCATGGACCAAGTCAGAGTAGTCTGTGAATACCCCGACGTATTCCCAGATGAATTGCCCGGTATGCCCCCGGATCGGGATATTGAGTTCATTATTGAACTAATCCCTAGAACCAGACCCATAGCTCAGAGACCCTATAGCATGAACCCATCAGAGTTAGTGGAGCTGAAGAAGCAACTGGATGCTATGTTGGAGAAAGGCTTGATTCAACCAAGCGCATCACCATGGAGATCGCCCGTGTTGTTCGTCGATAAGAAAGACGGAGGCAACCGTTTGTGCATAGATTAAAGGAAGCTGAATGATGTCACAATCAAGAACAAGTACCCATTGCCAAAGATAGAGGATTTATTTGATCAGTTGACTGGTGCCAGTGTGTTCTCTAAGATTAATCTTAGGACTGGTTATCACCAACTTAAGATTCGTGCAACAGATATCCACAAGACCGCCTTTACCACCAGATATGGATTGTATGAGTATATGATCATGTCTTTTGGATTAACCAATGCTCCCGCTTATTTCATGAATCTCATGATTAAGATCTTTATGAATTTTCTGGATAAGTTTGTCGTTGTGTTTATCGACGATATTCTTATCTACTCCAAGTCAGAAGAAGACCATGAGAAACATCTGAGAATCATTCTTGAAACCCTTAGAGAGCATCAGTTGTATGCTAAGTTCAACAAATGTGAGTTTTGTCTAAAAGAAGTAGGATTCCTCGGACATATTGTGTCTGCCGGAGGAGTCGCTGTTGATCCCCCCAAGATCAAAGATGTCGAAGAATGGGAAGCCCCAACCACTCAAACCCAAGTCCATGCATTTCTCGGATTAGCGGGATATTACCGCAAGTTCGTTGAAGGATTTTCGACCATCGCAAGACCAATGACCCAATTGTTGAAGAAGGACAAGAAGTTTGAATGGCCGACAAATGTGAAGCAAGTTTCCAAGAGCTCAAGAAGAGATTGATTTCAGCCCCAATATTGATCATGCCAGGTATCAAGAAGCCATTTGATGTGTATTGTGATGCATCCAAGATTGGTCTCGGATGTGTATTGATGCAAGAAGGCAAAGACATCGCATATCTGTCTCGACAACTGAAGCAGCATGAGCAGAACTACCCTACCCATGATCTTGCGTTAGCAGCCGTAGTTTTAGCCTTGAAGACATGGTGTCATTACCTTATGGGTAATCGCTGTGAGATTTACTCAGATCACAAGAGCTTGAAGTATATTTTCACTCACAAGGAGTTGAATATGAGGCAAAGGAGATGGATAGAGTTAATAAAGGATTATGACCTTGACATTCACTATCACCCCGGCAAAGCCAATGTGGCGGCGGATGCTCTTAGCAGATTGCCGTCTAGGCTAAACACTATGATCAAGGAGAAGCAACCAAGTTTGCATGAGGAGTTGGAGCAGTTTAGAACTGGGCTAGTTAGCAAAGGATTTTTAGCTAGCATTGAACTTCAACCCAGTTTGATTAGCAAAATCAAGGAAGCCCAGAAGGGAAATGAAAGTATCAACGGAATCAAGCGTCATATTAGTATAGGAAAGGTACCTGGATTCACCAAAGACGAAGAAGGAGTTATGTGGTACAAAGGACGTATCTGTGTGCCCGCAGATTCGGAGTTGAAGAAATCTATCATGCAAGAAGCTCATGATACTCTGTATTCTATCCACCCCGGAGGAACAAAGATGTATCAGGATTTGAAGGAGCAATTTTGGTGGCACAAGATGAAGAGAGAAATCGTAAGCTACATCGCCAAGTGTGATATTTGTCAAAGAGTCAAAGCGGAACATCAGAGACCCGCAGGACTGTTGCAACCATTGCAGATTCCGGAATGGAAATGGGATTCCGTCGGAATGGACTTTATCACCGGTTTCCCTACTTCTAGTAGGGGAAATGACTCTATCTGGGTCATCGTTGATAGACTGTCCAAGGTAGCCCATTTTATACCTGTCAAGACAACCTACCAGAGTTTCAAGCTAGCCGAACTGTATATTGCCAGAATTGTTAGTTTGCATGGAAGCCCCAAGACCATAGTGTCGGATCGAGGAACCTAATTTACCTCGAGATTTTGGCAGAAAGTCTAAGAAGGATTAGGAACCAGCACAGCTTATCACCCGCAAACTGATGGACAGACTGAGAGAGTCAACCAAATCTTAGAAGATATGTTGAGAGCTTGTGTGTTAGAGTATGGATCAAAATGGGAAGATTGTCTGCCTTTCGCAAAATTCTCATCCAACAACAGTTATCAAGCCAGTTTGCAAATGGCCCCATTTGAGTTCTTATATGGAAGAAAGTGTCGTACCCCTTTGAATTGGTCGCAAGTAGGAGAGAGTCAGATTTTCGGACCCGACATTCTAAGAGAAGCCGAAGAGAAGGTTCACAAAGTCCGTGAGAACCTCAAGGCCACCCAATCTAGACAGAAGAGTTATGCTGACAAGAGAAGGAGAGACTTGACTTTCAATGTCGGAGATTTTGTGTATCTCAAAGTGTCACCATTGAAGGGAACACAACGTTTTAGTCTAAAAGGAAGGTTAGCCCCCAGATATATCGGACCCTTCAAGATTCCGAATCGTCGAGGAGAAGTATCGTATCAGCTGGAACTGCCAGAGGAGATGTCCACCATCCACAATGTGTTCCATATCTCGTTACTTCGCAAATGCTTAGAAGTGCTGGAGAAGACCGAAGTGTTCAAGAACATAGATCACCGAGCCATTGATATTAATAAGGATCTGACGTATCGTGAAGTGCCCATCCATATCTTGGAGGAAGCTTACAGAACCACCAGGACCCAGAGTATCAAAATTCTCAAGATCCAATGGAGCAACCATACCGAAGAAGAAGCCACTTGGGAGCGAGAAGATTACATTAGGACTGAGTTCCTAGATCTCTTTACTTCCTAGTTTTCTTTCTTAAATCTCGAGACGAGATTTTGTTTAAGGGGGAAGGTTTGTAACATCCCAAAACTTTAATCCAATATATCAAGAGCCAAATCACCCAATTTAGGGTTAACAAAAACATTTTCTCATTTAAATAATTAAGCATGCATATGTGTGTTGCATTAATATGGAATTGTTTTGAATTGACATGATTGTTTGTTCTAATGGTTGTAAAATGATTCTAAGATGAATGCCACATCATCTAGATCATTCCCAAGCAAAATACAAAGAAAAAGAAATCAAATAGAATTAATAAATGGAAATGGTCACTTTTGCCATTTTAATCAACTAGGCCACTTTGGGTGTTCCTAGAACTCAAATTCAAACAGAAACAATTATGAATCTTTGCACCCCTTTCTAGTGCAAGTAAAGATATACCAAGGCCCACCTTGTGATCTTAAGAAACATTTAAACACTAATTTTAAATGGCATTTGAAAATGGAATTCAAGTCATGTACCTAGATCCCACTTTTTCAAAAACCACCTAAGTGAATTCAATTTAAAAATCCCAAGCAACTAGAGATGCTCAAGCATAAGACTAACAACTCCACCAAAAATCATTTCAAAATTCAAAACTTTGTTTCATGCGGCCATTGTGTCGAACGGGTGGCATGCAAACAAAATCTGCCTAACTAACACTATTTGTTGATCAATGCTTTGTCGAGTATTTGGGCTCAATCTTGTCCCCTTGTCTCCCCTAGCTCTAACCAGCCCCTAACCCAGCTACCATTTGGCCTAGAGCAGTAGTGTCATGCCACCCCGACTCCATGATCGCTGGCCGACCATTCCCACGTCGCAGGAGCACGCCCCTCTCCCTCTCGCCGTGTCTAGGAGGTAGGCCAGACCACACCGCCGCCCCCTGTCCGCTCTACAAGCCCAGCTAGGCACTGGACCACCGAGGCACAACCGCGCCCACTGCCTCTGTGCCATGCCGAGCACGCGGTAGTGCGCCGCGCCTGACAAGGTACCATACCGCCGCCCCTCGACAACAGCCCACGCCCGCCGCTTCGCCTTGACCCCAGCACACCGCCAGACATGCCCTTCTCCCGCCGCGCGACCAGTAGCCACCGCCCACCGCGTCGAGCACCGCCTCTTCCGCGCAGAGCGCCAGCCCTTCCCGACCAAACACCACCGCCCATAGTATCGCCTTTTAAGCCGTAGCTGACCACCAGGAGGCAAGCCACCATCCGCCTACCCAGCACATGCCAATAGCTCCCTGTATCGTCATCACCGACGAGTTCGCCGTTGCCCTCTCGGTCCCCTCGTCGAGCCTATATAAGGATCCCTTCCCCAGCCTCATTTGCCACACTCCAACACTCCCCTCTCACCACTGATCCTTCCCCACCTCTCGTCGGAGCCGCTCGAACAGCCAGTCACCGGAATTGCGCCGGAGTAGAGGAGGAGAAGCCCCCGTCGATTTCGTCCACCCAGGAGCTGCCGTGACCTCGCCTGAGTCCGCCGTCGTTGCCTCGTTCGATCGCCCCCATCGCGGCACTAGCTTGAGCCCTGGTATGCCCCCATTGCACCCCCACCGAGCCACTAGGGTTCCGTCTCGCCGGCGACCTGTCTGTCGTCGACGACGAGCCACAGCTGTAGATCCTAGTTCTAATCGTGCGGTCCACGTTGCCCCGTACAGCTTCGTGTTAGAAGAGCCACTGATAGGCAAGACCCCCTATCAGCTGTCCTCTGCGCCGCGGAGTGAAACTGGGTCGGCCCATTAGTGTTCCCGCGCTAGCCCTGTAATTAAAATTTAGGTTTTTTTATTTAAACTAAATCTAGTTTCTGTCCTTCAGTTCAAAAATCATTTCAGAGACTTTTACTTAACCAAATTGAATGATTCCAATTTTGTTAGAAACATAATTAAAATCTCTATCCAAGCCCGTTGGATTTAAATATATTAGAGTTAGAGATCTCTCCTAGCAAAAATAACAAGACAGAGGCTTTTTTATATTCAAACATTTTTATAAAATCAACCATAATTGCTTTTGAGTTGATTCCAACTCTCAAAAATCACATTTGAATATACCTATCTGAATATGTAATAATATTTAGGTTTGAATGCAATGACTTTGGACTAGTACCAAAATAATGCTATATAGGCATTTCTAATCACTTTAAATCATTAAATATTGAACTTAAACCTATTAAAATGTTATCCAACATCTAAATTACATTCCCACGTATTAGAATATGTGGTGATGACATGTGTCCACATGATCCCAGATTTTAATTGGAGAATATTAAATCTTAGTTATTTTTCAATGAGTAGAAATTAATTTTCTCAAATAAAATAAATGAAACTAGTTCATGAAATCTTGTGATGATTGTGATGATACTAGATCATCAAGTTTGTGCCTTAGTGTGCTAAATAGACTAGTTAAGTATTGTTTGGTGATTGTGTATTCTGTATGTATTTATAGACGATAGTACCGACCAAGTCTACGAGGAGGAGGAGTTCTACCCCGAGGAAGAAGAGGAGAATTTCAACCACTGCACCAATCAAGGCAGGCTATTGTTAGCAAGCTAGAATTAAGCAAGATAACCTAAGCAAGATGCATTAGGCATGCTTTGGTTATACCTTTTGACTTATACCTACTCCAAGTTTTATTTACAAGCTCTACCTTCTTTTACTTTACCAAAGTCCTTTACTTGTTTATAGATAGCATAAAGAGTATAGAACTTCGCCTATCTAGTTAGACTTAGATGTCATTCTATGGCATGAGATTGAGATTAGCATCCCACATTAGTGAACACTCTTAACTTAGTGATTAGAGCTAAACCAAAAACCTGATCACTTTAGATGGGAATACTTGGTGAAAATGACTTATGAAAACCTAGGAATGATGAGTCATTCTATTGAGATGATTTCACATGTGTTGAGAAACACAAATGGTTTATGATGATGATGAAAATGTTGAGCCTTGAGCCCTAGCCCTTTTATAAAAACTGATGGTTGGGTTCGGATGCGATACCATTCCAATTTTACCGTACAACCACAATACCTGAATTGGGTAAGGCTTAGCCAAAAGTTTATATGCATTAGTATTAGTTCTCATGGAGAGGTTTGAGATGAGGCTACCTCTCAATGTTGTCCACCTATGCAGGCCTGTGATGGCAGATGGCCATGGCTGGGAGGCCAAGCTCATAGGAGAGGTGCTTATACTAGAGTGTGTAAAGGAAAGGTTATGTTTGATTATCTGCATACTAAGTATGATGATTCAGGGTTAACCCTGACAGATGTATCGAATTTTGTGGTGAAAGTATACCGCCTCTGCAGAGTGTCAAACTATTCGAATAGCCGCGTCCGCGGTTATGGACAGTTGGAGTGTCCATACTGTTCTGTTGTCAGATATTTCAAAATGACTTATGAAATGAATTATGACATGACTAGACCACAACAGAGTTGTGACTATGACAACTATGTTCCCACTTAGGTGATTTAAATCTTTATTTTATCTTTCTTTGTTTCTGAACTCAGCTTAGGTTTCAAACTTAACTTTACAAATAAACCTAGAACTTAGCATTCCTAGTAGAACTACCTTACTTGTTAGTGATAGTTTGCGAGTACATGAAGAGTACTCATGGCTTTGTCCCTAGCTATTCCCGTGGCCAGACTATGAGGAGGACTACCAGGAGGAAGGACAATATGACGGCTATGACAACTAGGATCATCTCCCATCATCTGCATTGCCTGTGACACAGAAGATGGAGCCCACTTCTATGCTATTTATTCTGCTACTTGTTTGTACTAAGACTGGATCATGAGATCCTTTATTTGTGTAAGACCTTATTAGGGTTTGTAATGGATGATGTATTGTGATATCCAATCTGTTATGTCTCGCAAAAATGGTAATCCTGGGATTGTGATGTATGGCATAACAGGCATCTGGGATTAAAAATCCGGGTGTTGACATTTATATAGGCGAAAAGAGAGGTCGAGGTAGAGACTGAGGCGGCCACACCAACCCCTAGCGTGGCCTGGCTAGCCCGCGCCACCAGGTGGTGTGGGCCCCTCGTGGCCTCTCTTTGTCTCGTCTTCTGGCTCCGTGAGTCTTCTGGTAAATTATTGACTTTGGCTTTTGTCCTGTCCAATTCCGAGAATATTTCTTTACTAGCTTTTCTGAAACCAAAAGCAGCAAAAAACAGGCAACTGGCACTGCGGCATCTTGTTAATAGGTTAGTTCCAGAAAATGTACATAGCTCAAAGTGTGAACAAAACATAAGAAAGTTGATATAAAACAAGCATGGAGCATCAAAAATTATAGATATGTTTACGACGTATCAGCCACACGGCAAGGAACTTCCACGCGTCAGCCGGAGGCCAAAGAGCTGCCCGTTGTCCCACCAAATGGGCCTCGAGGAGGGGGCTTATGACCCACAAGTATAGGGGGTGTATCATAGTATTTTTGATAAGTAAGAGTGTTGAACCCAACAAGGAGCAGAAGGTGTTGACGAGTGGCTTGGATCAGGAATTCTCTATAAATACTTAGCAAACGGATTTTTAGGGGCTTTTGATAATGCAGATAAATAAAGTGCGAGTAAATAAAAGACAATAATAATAAATGCAGCAAGTGTCCCAATCCTTTCTTTAGCAAAGGACAAGCCGGTTGTATTACTTAAGATGACCAAACGTTCTCAAGGACACACGAGAATATCATCAAGTGTTTTCCCTTCATATAGTTGATTAATCTTCTTTAGTTTGATAAGTGTTGTGTGGGTGAACCTTTGCTTATATACTGACATTCCTAGGACTAATACAGACTTGTGATTATACCCCTTGCAAGCATCCGCAAGTACAACAAAGTAATTAAGATAGAAACCTAACAACATCTTTAAACTCTAAGATCCTACACTCCCTTGTGCAAAGGTTTCCTAACTGGGTTTAGATTTCTATCACTCCGGCAACCCCTATGATTAGTATCCAAATACACAATGCATTCCCCTAGGCCCATAAAGGTGAAGTGTCATGTAGTCGATGTTCACATGACTAGAAGAATAACACCACAACTTAAATAACAAACTATTGAATCTTTCTCAACACAATTCCACTACTAACAACATGACTTCTCCCATGTCCTCAACTAAATGAAATACTCACAAGACATCATATGGATCAAGATCAGAGATGAAATAATGATCAGCAACAATCTGAACATAATAATAATTCAATGGTTCCACTCAATAGCATCAACTACAACAAGTAATCAATACCGAGAAAGTTTCCCCTAAGAACTATGCAAGATTCAACCCAATTGTTATAGCGGTATGAAGTGGTGATGATGGTGCTGGTGGAGATGATGACGGAGATGATGATGATCCCGATGAAGTCCAGCTTGATGGTGGTGTTGATGGCGACGATCTCCCCTCTCCGGGAAGGAATTTCCCCGACAGATTTCTGCCTGCCGGAGAGCTCTTTCTCTATCTGAAGTTTTCCGCCCCGTAGAGGCGGCAGAATCTTTCTGTGGTCGCTCCTCGAGTCTTAGGGTTTCGTGGGGATAATATACACCAAAGGGGAGAGCTGGAGGTGGGCCAGGGTGGCCACACCACCTGGTGGCATGGCCAAGGGTGCCCCGCGCCAGGGGTGGTGTGGGCCCCCTGTGTCCCAACTTCGCTTCCGCTTCTGGCATCCTTCGTCTTCTGAAAAAATAGGATTTTCCATGTATTTTCCGGGATTTTCTGATCTTCGCGAATTTCGCCTCCAAATGGTTCCTTTTCCATTAGAATCCTGACTTTAGCGGTCCATCCTCCAAAAGTCATCAACCATGCAAAAACAAATGAAATAACATAAGTATCATCTCTTAATATGAAATATATCATTGAATAACAGTAAATTATGATATAGAATAGTGATGCAACATGGACGTATCAACTCCCCTCAATCTTAGACTTTTGTTGTCCCCAAGCGAAAACTAAGCTCAATAAACATGACCTCAGGTTTATGGAGTGAAGTGTTGATAAAATAATACGGACAAGAAGCATCACATTCATCAATACATAAATCATAATAGAAGACAACTCACTATTATATAACTTAACTTGCAATAAGTAAAGGAGACACAATAAAGATACACAAAGTAAATCATAATTGGTAATGGCAAACTTTTGCTCTTGGTCAAAGAATAGTTAACAATTTGCAGGAGTTCAAACATAATGGGGTTTTCAATGATGGCTTTCAAAGTAATACTAACTAAGATAAGAGAAATGTGCAAAACAAGGAACGTAAGAAATATGATTGAATAAATCATAATATGAATGAATGAAACACAACAACTCAAAATACTTGCTGAGATAGAAAGGAATAGGTTTACTGACTCAACTAAAAAGTAAAATATAGGCCCTTCGCAGAGGGAAGCAGGGATTTCAAGTTTCATAAAGAGCTTCCAAAAATTATGGTACTTACTAGCTTTCAACTCTCATTACCCCTATAATAAGCATCTTGAGGTGATTAAGGTTAAAGTGAACAAATATGAGGATATGCTTGACAAGTTATAAGTTGAAAATAGCATGCCCCGTTCTTATGAGTACCAGACCTCATGCTACTCAACTTTAGTCACGAGTAAGTTCTTGTCATTGTAAATACATGTGTATCATGGACAACCACCAACGGGGTTCCCCTTGCCCGATGATAAGGAAGCTTTCCCATATCAAAATGACAAGGAAAGCAGACAATGAGCATCTCAGCGATCTTTTTATTTGCTATTTGCATAGGTTTTTATTGAGGATGCTTCATAGATTGCTCACTATGGTTATGCTGCAAGTTTCCACCATGATTAGGCATGGCTTAGGCTAGCTGCCCAGGTGTTTCCTAAAACACATACAGACTCCATGAGCTTGCAAGCTCCCCTTTTATTTCACACCGTCGAGATCCATAAGCAAAATAATCCTGATATCAACTAAATAAGTGCAATGTTGAAAGCGTTCCCCATGGTAACATGGTTTTGCTAACTCTCAACTTATAAAAAGCAAGCATATAGACAACATGGATGGGCACAATGGTTCAAGTTTATTAAGTGCAAGAAAGTAAAGTGTGCCATCAAGTTTGTGAGAGCTTTAATCATTAATTTTCACATAACAAGTTTAATTTGGAAGGTAGATAAAAACATGAATTTACTTGGAATAGCAATAATGCTAATAGGTAGGTATGGTGGACACAAATGGCATAGGTTTTGGTTTAAGGATTGGATGCACGAGAAGAATTCCCTCTCAGTACAGGTTTTTGGCTAGCAAGGCTGGGTAGCAAGTATAAGAATTGAAGGAAACAAACAAACATATAAGTGATAAAAACAAACATGCAATATTCCTTGGAAGCACAAAATATCTTAACTAGAGAATACTAAGCTTATGAGCCAATCAAGAAAGAAAGATGATGAAATTATATTTCCTAAGAGCACTTTTATATTTTTCATTCAATTCTTATAATAGTGTTGCTACTGACCGAGCCAAGTTTGCCAAAACCAAGTAAATCTACTTAATGATCCCAAAGTGATACCAATAGTAACAACAAAATCAATCATATAACAAAAATTGAAAACTAATATAAGATGTGCAAAAGAGTAAATGATAGAACTTCTCATTAATATTCCATAATGGCAACTCACACCAAGGGATACATAGATATCTAATGAGAGGGGGGACACTTCCACAATGCAAACCATCCTACATGATAACTTCTCTATTCATGATATGACTCTACTTAAAAAGGTAAAAGGATAAAAGATAGTGATGTGATACCGCGGCACTCCCCCAAGCTTGGAACAAACCAAGGGGATGCCAAAACCTGATGACGGATTACTCCTTCGGTGGTGGTGGTGTTCTCTTGATGAGCTTTTCAATCAATTTCCTCAAATCCTCAATCTCGAAGGTGAGAGTACGAATCAACTCCGAGTTGTGCTCAATGTGGTTCATGATCATGTCGGGCTGTGAATCCCAGCTCTTGCGATTCTTTCCCCATTCTTCCTCCTTTAAGTATTCTTTTCCTGCATGGTTGGAACGAGGCATATCCCAATTGGAGGGTAATTTTTCCTTGGGCATATTTTGGAATTGATGCTCATGTATAAGGGTATGGAAGGGATTCTTGGTGCGTCGAGAAGGTGACCGTGAAGCCAAGCAATGACGCGGAGTCTTCCCTCCAATGGACATCCGTGCAGTCCGCTTGAACTTGGCGAGATTTGCTACCACTCCAATACTTGCAATGGTGGTGCTGGTGTGCGGATGCTGGTCTTCCTTCTCCTCCTCTTCAACTTCACTCTCGATATCTGCTGGTTCGAGATTGATGTCGAGCTCGTTGGGGAACCCCAAGAGGAAGGTATGATGAGCACAACAGTAAGTTTCCCTCAGTTATGAAACCAAGGATATCGAACCAGTAGGAGCAAGGAAACACCTCCAAGGTGTTGTTGCCAACTTGGAATCCTGCACAACACAACCACAGAACTTTTCCCCCAACTTACAGTGAGGTTGTCAATCTCACCGGTTTTGCTAAAAACAAAGGATTAAACATATTGTGTGGAAGATAGTAAAAGCTTGTAGAAAGTAAACAGAAAGCAATAAATAGTTGTAGATTGATGGTAAAAGAAAGGACCGGGGTCCATAGTTCACTAGTGGTGGTTCTCCTTAAGATAGATGACATGTTGGGTGAACAAATAACAGCGGGGCAATTGACAAACATCGAGAAAGCATACATGCATATACTAATCATCTTGACTCCTTTCAGATTTGATTGGGCATTACAACATTATACATAGACCGTAATCCAACTGCATCTATGACTAATAATCCACCTTCAGGTTATCATCCGAACCCCCTCCAGTATTAAGTTGCAAGCAACAGATAATTGCATTACCCATTGCGTGTAAAGTAAACAATATGATTGTTCTATGAACAAAGGATTGTTGTTTTCTCCCTAATACCAATAGCACATCTAGTAACTTAGAGATTTCTGTCACTTCCCCAGATTAGTAGAGGCATGAACCCATTATCGAGCATAAATACTAACTCTTGGAGTTGCTAGCATCTACTTGGACAAGATAGCTACTAACAACAGAAAGCATGCAAGATCACAAATAACAAAGACATGATAGAATCAATAATCAATCTGAAATAGCATCTCAATATCCATCGGATCCCCGCAAACACAACATGTAGGATTACAAATAGATGATTTTGATCATGAACGGAGCTCATAAGATCTAAACATGGTAGCACAAAGGAGAAGAACCAACCATCTAGCTACTACATGGACCCGTAGTCCAAGGATGAACTACTCACGCATCACGCCGGAGGCTTGCATGGTGATGAAGAAGGCCTCCAGGGTGAATTCTCCCCTCCGACAGTGTGCCGGAAAGAGCTTCAGATCCCTCATGGTATAGGGATGGAGATGACGGCGGCTATAGACTCTTTCGTGGAATTTTGATTGGGTACTTAGGGGTTTTGTACCGGAGGCATCTTATAGGCGAAAGGGGAGGTCGAGGGGGTGCCCTAGGCAGCCACACCACACCCTGGCACGGGCCAAGCCTGGCTACGCGACCAGGTGGTGTGGCGGCCCTCTGGCCCCTCGCCGTCTCGTATTCTGGCTTTGTGTCCCCCTCGGTGAAAAACTGACTTGGGATTTTGTCCCATCCAATTCCGAGAATATTCATTTTCTGACTTTCCTGGAACCAAAAACAGCAAAAAACAGGCAACTGGCACTGGGGCATCTTGTTAATAGGTTAGTCCAAGAAAGTATATAAAACGTACTCCAAAGTGTGGACAAAACATAAGAAAGTAGATAAAAACCAAGCATGGAACATCAAAAATTATGGATACGTTAGCAACGTATCAATATCCCCCCTGCTCAAGGTCTTGGAGATCATCTTCCGCAGGCTCCTTACCCTTATCGTTGGCAGAGACCACTGTGCTTTTAAACTTTAAGAATAGTTCCTGGCAGAAACAGATCGAAACGAAAACATGACATACCCTCGGGAGATCCGAGGGATTATATATTGTGAAGTTTAACAACAAAAGGAAGGTACTGAAAGAAAACGGGTCGGAGACGGGCTCCGGGGTGGCCACACCCCCTGGTGGTGCGGCCAGGTGGGCCCACACCACGGGGTGGTGTGAGCCACCCGGGCTCCGTTTCCGTCCCTCTTTCGACTCATTGCTTCCCATGTTAGATAAAAACTGCAAAAATATAACTTGACAGATTTTTTGCGGACCTTTTCTTACCAGAACTGTTACCTATTCAAAAACGGACTCTGCAGGTCTCTGGACTTGGCATTTAATAAATTATTCTGGAGTTATCGCTTGAATAACATCAATATCTTCATCCCCTTAAACATATGTTTGAGTCATTTAACCATTCACCATCTTATTACACCATTTTCTCCTACAACCTGGAAATTTCTTTCACACGGAACTTCACACAATTCTTATTAGCAACATTAGTGCAAGCGAGGTAATAAACCTTTTAAGTTCAATTTTAACTGAAATCCAATTTCAACTCCTTCCGAAATACCAAAAAGGAATTCAAAAAGGAAATCGATTTAAGAGGCAAATGCAAGAGTGGCAAAAATATGTCAAAACAGACCGGTAGGTAAAGATCAATATTTTCAAAAATATTCTATTGCTCAAATCAAAAAGTGCAAAACTAACGAAAGTTCAATAATAACCTGGGGCATGTACACAAAAAATTCCAGATCAGTACGACGTTCTAGGATCTTTTATGATTTTTTGTAGTGAAGCACAAAAATCTGTTTTGGGACAGCAACTTCCCCAAATCTTACTTCTCTCTCATAGAGGCTGATATTGACACAAAAACCAAACAATAAGGATAAGGAGAGGTTATTCCATAAGCAATAACTTCTAAGATTCAAATAAACAAAAACTGAAAGCAAAAATATATTGGGTTGTCTCCCAAAAAGCTCTTTCTTTATATCCATTAAGATGGGCATGATAATTTCAGTGATGCTCACATAAAAATATGAATTGAAGTAAATGAGAGCATCAAGAAGCAAAAATACACATTTTTAAGTCTAACCCACTTCCTATGCAAGGGAATTTTGTAGGAAAATAAATTGTTGAAACCAGAGGCTGCTAGCATAGGAAGGCAAAACAAATGTAACATAAATACTTTCAGCATAAAGTGAGGAAACTTAATATTATTGAGATGCATGAGAACACTTTTCCCTCTCTCATAGTAACTTTCAGTATCGTGCACAAATTTAATGATATAACTATCACATAAACCATTGTAGCAATGATCACTTATTCTAACATAAAACACAGGGACACTAGCTCTCATAACACTACTTTCTGAGACAATATTAGAAGTATCCTTACAGAGGATAGTGTGTCCATCTTTTACATATCTAGTGACAAAGTCTTTCACATTTGCTATTACAGGTTCATCAGGTTCAACAACTTTATTTGTACTTTCATTAACCATACTAGATATCATAGAATGTTCCTTAATCTTAACTAGGAAAGGCATTTTCTCAATGTAAGTTTCAGGTAAAGCATGATTAGCAGTATAAACTTCAGTATTTCTTGCAGGAACACAATTAACAATATCTTTGTATGGCTCATGATACTTATTCCATTTCTTTTAAGGAATTTCAATATAAGAAACAAAGCCTTAAAATAAGTTGTAATACTTTGAGAATCAAGACCATAAGCATTACTAATATTCTGAAAGTCATTAGTTCCCATAAAAGATTCAATGCATTCATAATCATAATTTATACCTGACTTTCTTCCTTTATCATTCTCCCATGCTTCAACATTGTCTTGAATACGGTCTAGAAGATCCCATTTAGCTTCTTCTTCCATGCGTGTAAATGATCCAACACAAGAAGCATCCAATAGATCCTTATCATGAAGAGAAAGTCTTGCATAAAAGTTATTGATAATAATATTATTGGGGAGCTCATGAATAGGACATTTGAGCATTAGTAACTTCAATCTCTCCATCAAGAGGCCAAAAGTTGTATATTTGATTCTGATCTTTATGAATCTCACTAGGAGGATAAAATTTTGAATAAAAGAGAGGTACTACTTCCTCCCATTCAAGAGCTTGACGATTCTTCGGTAGCTTGTACCATTCCTCAGCTCTTGCTTTCAGTGATAATGAGAATAACTTCTTCTTGAATTGATCTATTGTAATACCTGCACACTTGAACAACCCCGCATAATTCATGTATAAAGAGCAAATGATCACCGGGATGGATAGTTCCATCTCCAAAATAGTAGTTATCCATAACACGATCAACAATTCTTGTATATAATTTAAAAGTATCATTTTCAGCAGGTGGTGGTTCATCTACTACCTTAGCAATGGTAATAGCATTACGAAATAAGAAACTAAGTGAATTATCCATATTGAAATAAAGTAAGTAACAGAAGTAAACAATACTCACAGTAGAAGTTTCCTTTACCAGTTCCACTCTCCAATAGTGTTTCACTCCCCGACAATGGCGCCAGAAAATAGTCTTGATGACCCACAAGTATAGGGGATGTATCGCAGTATTTTCGATAAGTAAGAGTGTCGAATGCAACAAGGAGCAGAAGGTGTTGACGAGTGGCTTGGATCAGGAATTCTCTATAAATACTTAGCAAACGGATTTTTAGGGGTTTTTGGTAATGTAGATAAATAAAGTGCGAGTAAATAAAAGACAATAATAATAAATGCAACAAGTGGCCAAATCCTTTATTTAGCAAAGGACAAGCCGGTTGTATTACTTAAGATGACCAAACGTTCTCGAGGACCCACGGGAATATCGTCAAGTGCTTTCGCTTCATATAGTTGATTAATCTTCTTTAGTTTGATAAGTGTTGTGTGGGTGAACCTGTGCTAATGTACTGACCTTCCTAGGACTAATACATACTTGTGATTATACCCCTTGCAAGCATCTGAGAGTACAAGAAAGTAATTAAGATAGAAACATAACCACAGCTTTAAACTCTAATATCCTACACTCCCTTGTGCAAAGGTTTCCTTACGGGGGTTTAAGTTTCTGTCACTCCGGCAACCCCTATGATTAGTAGCCAAATACACAATGCATTCCCCTAGGCCCATAAAGGTGAAGTGTCATGTAGTCGACGTTCACATGACACCACTAGAAGAATAACACCACAACTTAAATAACAAACTATTGAATCTTCCTCAACACAATTCCACTACTAACAACATGACTTATCCCATGTCCTCAAGAACTAAATGAACTACTCACAAGCCATCAGATGGATCAAGATCAGAGATGAAATAATGATAATAAACAATATGAACATAACAATAATTCAATGGTTCCACTCAATAGCATCAATTACAACAAGTAATCAATACCGGGAAAGTTTCCCCTAAGAACTATGAATTGAACCCAATTGTTATAGCGGTATGAAGTGGTGATGATGGTGCTGGTGGAGATGATGATGGAGATGATGATGATGATCCCGATGAAGTCCAGCTTGATGGTGGTGTTGATGGAGACGATCTCCCCTCTCCGGGAAGGAATTTCCCCGATAGATTTCTGCCTGCAGGAGAGCTCTTTCTCTCTCTGCAGTTTTCCGCCCCGCAGAGGCGGAGGAATCTTTCTATGGTTGCTCACCTAGTCTTAGGGTTTCGTGGGGATAATATACGCCAAAGGGGAGAGCCAGAGGTGGGCCAGGGTGGCCACACCACCTAGTGGCGCGACCAAGGGTGGCCCGCGCCAGGGGGTGGTGTGGGCCCCCTGTGGCCCAACTTCGCTCCCCCTTCTGGCATCCTTCGTCTTCTGGAAAAATAGGATTTTCCATGTATTTTCCAGGATTTTCTGATCTTCGCGAATTTTGCCTCCAAACAGTGCCTTTTCCATCAGAATCCTGACTTCAGCGATCCATCTTCCAAAAGTCATCAACCATGCAAAAACAGATGAAATAACATAAGTATCATTTCTTAATATGAAATATATCAATGAATAACAGTAAATTATGATATAGAATAGTGATGCAAAATGGACATATCAGGGGCCCCCTCGAGGAAACCTAACGTCCCCGCCTTCATCATGGCCCTCGCACTCATCCACACCTCCCTCTGCCCGATCTAGCAAAGCCCCACAAGTCTTACTGTATAGCCACCTACCTTCTCCATTACATTTCCCCTTTTATTTATTTTTCTCGCCAATTTTATGGCTGTGTCAACCTTCATACTTAGAAATTATGTTTGTGCCCGGCAGAATCTAGTATTGTCATGCATGAACTGGGAAAAACGTGACTTACCGTGCGCGTGTCACAGTGCACGGTGTAGTAGCGTACGAGGTTAGTACCCGGTGCACGGTGGTGCAACGGAATGTCCCTTACCTTCAACTTTATTATAGAGCCCATCTCCCTCTCTCTATGCCTACCCACTCTGACTCTCTCTCTCTACTCATGCAACCGTCTCCACTGTCCCACCACCTTCTACAAACTCCCGAGAAAACCCCAACCGCGCCGGCGATGGAGAAGGAGGATATGGTTGCCATCGTCGCCTCCAAAGCCGCCGGAGAGGAGGCCCCCGTCTCTGTCCAGGCCACCTCGAGGCATTGAAAGCAGCCCCCGTCCCAGTCCTGGCCCCCATCCCCATCTAGGCCCCCATCGAGGCATCGATGGCAGCCTCAGTCCCCGTCCAGGCCTACATCCCCGCTTCTGACATATCCTCCGGCGAGGAGGCCCCCACCGGTCGCGGGTAGATCCTGCTCGACTAGGATCCATATGATCCAAAGGAGTACATCTCTCCGGTGAACCCCTACGACACCAGCATCGTCGACACATGGTCGGAGGTAACTAGGGTTTGCTCCCGCTCCCTAGTTCTTCTCCCATTCCCGTCGTTGGAAGCTGGATATTGGGTTACTAGGGTTCAGTTGTTCGCATTTCAATCGTTGGATGCTAGATTGATCTTCTTACATCATCTAATCCTCTTGTCTTGGATGCTATATTGATCTCGTGTTCCGACGAACCTGTCTGTTCGCATTCAATCCTATTTTATTTTGTTTGATCTTGTGTCAATGGATCTCAATCGGGTAATTTATGCAAACAATCAATCCCGACAATCAAGGGATCTCAATCATGTCCTTATTACCATGCACGCTACTATTTTTTCCAACAAGTGCATAGCAGCAACGTCTGCAGCGACGACGAGTCCAAGCACACCAGGACTCGTCAGGTGCTAAGGAGGCTGCAGGCTGGCTAGTACGATGCCAACTTCTCTAGCGGCATTTACAAGTTCCCCTTCTGCAATAAGAGACTCACCGCCACCGACTTCAACTGCCTCGTGATGCATGCAGAGGGCTTGAGCTCCTTTAACCCCAATGTTGGCATGACCGTGAATTTCAACTCCTATCTCGCTCAACACATGGCGCTCGACATTCACTTCCACAACCTCCAGCGGGTGGCCATCGAAGAGGGTCGCATCCCTCCGATCAAGCCAAAGGTCCCCAAGATTAAGGGACTAGACAACAAGAAATAGAGGAAGTGCTAGAGGAAGGTGGCAGAGGCGCATGCTAGGAGGGGCTGAATGTGTGTGTTACTACTGTTGTAAAGAAGCTTCTTTGTTTTTGTATGTTGCATGTTGGCTGCTGAGCAGCGAATGTATCGAACCTCATTAAATACCCTACTATCTATCACCATATCCTATATTAGCCGCACAGAGCTTTATCTACATGTGTTTTTGTTTTCTGAATGTATGTATTCTGCTGGTGTTATTTGCTATTCTAGATTTGCTACTAGATCAGGAAAAAACAAGGGCAAAAAGGAATGAATGATTGAAGAGAGAAGCTGCTCTAGATTTGGTACTAATTTGGGTAGAAAGAAACATAACTATTAGGGAGAGAGGAAAAGGGTTCTCTAAAAACTGCAAATTAACAATCAAAAAAAGAAAACTGTCAATTTAGGTGAGAAGAGACAGAACCCACTCGTGCGCACTACCAAACGTGGTGGTTGATGCGGGTGCAACCACGATGACAGCAAGCTCGGATTCGGGAGGAGAGCATGACTGACTAGGTTCGGCATGGTGACAAATCTCCTTCGGGAATGAATTCTTGTCCCCGTGCCGTGCCATGGGTGTGGCCATGGTGAGGGAGAGCTCCGATTCGGAATGAGGAAGAGACCGGGGCCGAGCAGGTTCGGCCATGTTCTGGATGTCAGACCGAGCATGTTCGGCATGATGACCGATCTCCCTTAGGAATGAATTCTCATCCCCACGTCGTGCCATGGGTGTGGCTATGGTGAGGGCAAGCTCCAATTTGGGATGGGAGGAGAGCGGGGCCAAGAAGGTTTGTCCATGTTCCAGATCTCACCACCGAAGGAAATGGCGTCCTAGATCCATGCCATGGCCGTGACCACAGATCACCGCTCCGGGAAAGAAGATGATGTTGTAATGAGGAATGGATGCAAGCGCCAATGCTGCAAGTCTACATGGCAGCCACGACGGCAACGACATAACTGTCAAAACTGATAGGGGGCCAACTTGACGGGTGTTATCCTGATATTTTGTATTCAAACCTTATGTTGAATTAGTGCCAAAAAAACCATCTAAGCATTGTGCACGCCAACTGTGGGTAATGCAATCCGATTACAAGCAATTCTGGCCGTGGTATGCCTTGGTGTCTCAACTTTGTGTCCACAAAATTAAAATCACCTCTGTTCCTACATGTCTAATGGCCAAGGTTGATGAGGGATGACTTTGGTATCACCACCTAGGCCAAGTCAATATGAGAAATCTTAAACATCTCCTAATAGGTGAGCATATTGTTGGAGTAACCGGCGTCTCTTTGGAGAAAGATAGTGTGTGTAGTGCTTGCATCTCCGGGAAGGAACTTGGGAAGCATTATCCATCCACATCCAAGGTGGCCACTGATACATTCCATCCGGATTATGAATTCAATATAGTAGCTTTTTCCCTATAAGACATCGGTTTAATCAAACCTTGGGAATTAATTACGGTAGGTTAAGGAGCATCTGCAATACTTGCTAGTTTGCTTCAATCTTGGTTTATTAGACGTTTATAGTTTTCTTATGTTATCCGAGTTGTATCAATCTATGGAGATAGGCCAGGGTTGAGGTTTCACCTGACACTATGCATACATAAGGGATAAATATAATAATAAGCACATTCAGGTGTAAATGATCTAATATAGATAGGATGTGTAAATACTAAATCCTTTGCGAGCCACATGCATGCATAGCATAAAGTCTCTTGGTCCAACTGTTATACCACGAAGCACCAGGCTATGAAGGATTATTAAGTAAAATACAAACAAATCATTAAGATTAGTGATGTTGTTGTTCCCAAATGGATCACTAAATGACTACAATACTCCCCTTGCTATCACTTGGCTTCACACGTAGGAGTCATTTACCACTCATCTCACCTCAAACTTTGATCAATCCTCGGGGTCTTGGGTACTTGACAAGTCCTTGGATTGAGGTAAGAGACAATGATACAAATATAAATCTACTATGTAATCACCACACAATATTGCCATGTAATTAGATGCACATAATCACTGCGAGGCTATTCCTCCTCCCGAAGCCTGTGAGGACTACTCACTCATAATAAGATCAAGGAGAGGAAATATTGTAGAATTACTTAGATAAATACCAAATATCCTTACCATAGTCACCAACCGCGAGGAGATCTTGAATACAATTTATCACTATGGCTATGGATGGAGGTTGAGATGGAGATGATGAACTATGGTGATTGTGAAGCAGTAGATCTTCATCGGTGTGTTTTTAGATGCAATCTACGAATGGTGGCTCTCTCTGTGGTGGCTAGGAGTCTTGAAATATATAGGGACCTTCATGAAAGTTGGTCGATTTGTCTTGGTGAAGCCACCAACATGGTATGGGCGGACGGTATGGGCGAGCCCCACCCATACCAATGCTCGTTAACACTTCTAGAGGCTGGCATTTGACCCTGGGTGACTTGATTGTGTTGCCAACGTGTGATTATCCCTCGATTGTTCTAGAGTTTTCCATAAAACAGTGAGTTTATACACATCATAATTTAAAACAAGGTTTTGCACATCGTTGCAATAATTAGTCATTAGTGGCAAGGCTAGAGAAAGTTTTTAGCATTTTATTGAATCAATATAAGATTTAAACATGAATAAAGATGCATATTTTCATAGCCATCAACATCCCCAAGCTTAAACCTTGATCGTCCTCGAGCAAGAAACCAAAATCATAAGGAACTCAACGTTTAAACTGAAACAACGAGAAAGCAAGTTCACATTCAATTGGTAGTCCCATGCCTCCATCACTTCTTTCATCTGAAAACTTAGCATAGAAATAGTAATGTCAAGAGTATTATACAAGCTTTGTGAAATCAAGACAATCACAATAAAGGTTTTATAAGCATGAATAACTAGATGTGAAGAAATTATTCCAATTCCTCTAGTTAACTCTCAGCTTGCCAAGGAACACTCGAAGATTTCATATTAGCATATTAAGAGTGAGAGGACATGTCAAAAGAAGCATACCATTGGAGTGTCTCATTAACACCCACATCAATAAACCAAGACTATCAAATACTTCTTTTCTATTCTTTGCTTCTCTGATAAATTTTGAACTTAGTAGTAGAGAGACCATGCCAAAGACTTAGTGAGGTTATGTTGGGTTCCGCAGCAGAAAACAAAAAAAAATCTAACCACACGAGCACAATAACCATGATCTATTCTATGTAGACATAAGTAACGATGAGGGAAACGATATTCATACCCTTGAAGATCCAGGTACGCCTTATGCAGGTAGGCATATGTTGATGAAGATGAATAGCTCCTCGCTCCAGGCTCCGAGCTCTGAGCGCCCCAAGTATGGCGCCTTCGAAGTTCTATACATTCCCGGTGTAGGAAATGTCTCCAGGCTCCTATCCAGCCGAGCAATTGAAGAAGAAAGATGGCGGACCGAACAGTGCACGACGGTTGTGTGGAGGTGGAGAACTCAAGTCCCTCAAAGTTCTCTCCAATATTATAGAAAAATCTCTAAGGAAAATGAGAGAGAGAGAGAGAAGAGAGAATGGGATGCCTTCCAAGGGGAGGGGTGCCCCTTTATTTATTGTAGGAGGGGAGGGCCAACACCCAAGGGGAAAGACACCCACGGACCACCAAGGGAGCCATCATGTCCAAGGTGGGCCCCAGGCGGGGAGCCCACTAGGGCTTGGTCGGCTTGCCCCTCCTCCCCATGCGCCTTGCCCTCTTGGGCCTCCCCTCTGGGTGAGGCCTATAAGCCATGGGCTACCTTTTAAAATAAAATTAAAATATATGTTTTATTATTAATTCAACTAATTAATATAAAACACATATATTATTATATCTTTAACTCCGGAACTCCTTCCAGACCCCTCCGATCAACATCGGGTGCTACACGGAACTTTTCCAGTTTCTCTGTCTCATTTCTCCTGCGGTGCCGGATCAATCGCTATGCGTCCTCACCCTTAAGTGTGCCACCCTTTGGTTTGGAAACACTCTAGACATGACTGAGACCCCTCTCATATCAATGATCATCAGCGGGACCTGTATGCCCATAATGACCCCCATGTGTTTGATGAATCTCATCGCTTAAACCTTCAACATCGCGTCCCACTCCCTTTGCCACTTGATACCTAGTTCATCCGAGATTTGATCTCCGATATCTCCGTACCTAGTTAGATCTTGTTACTTATGAACTCGTTTACTCGTTCTTGTGCTATTCCATTCCATGACCTAGTCACATGCTTGCAAGCTTTGTTAATGCAACGTCACTGAGTTGGCCATGTGTATGTATGTGTTACTTGGATTGGCAAATCCTAGTCTTGATACATACTCCTCTACACATCCCTTTGGAAAACCTGAGTGGTACCTTTTTGAGCACCCTTTTACACCTTAATGCTTGATACCATCAAGGCTCCCTCCAGTAATGTTGATTACGTATTATCTCATAGTCAAAGGATCATCTTTCAATTGGCATAAATGCCCATGTTCTCAAAACCCTAGATCATCTGTTTGACCAATGAGCTAGTTCGCAAGAGGTAACTAGAGACACGGTTTGTTTACATACCACACGTGTATTAACGTTTCGTATTAACACAATTATAGCACGACATGAAACATATTATGAATATACGAGAGATACATCAAATAAAACACTTTATTATTTTCCAATAAGGCATATCTCCTTTAGTCTCCCACTTGCACTAGAGTACAAATTAATATAGTTTACACTAGGCAAATATCTAACACCAATAGCAGTCCGGTCTATTCATGCTTTGCTTGTGGAAGACCCTTGGTCAATGGATCTGCAACATTCAGATCCATGTGTACTTTGAAAATCTTGATTTCACCCTCTTCAACATTTTTTCAGATGACGTGAAATCGTAGCTTGATATGTTTGGCTGTGGAATGAATTCTTGGGTCCTTCGTTTTTGCAATGGCACCCGTGTTGTCACAACAAATCGTCGCGGTATCATGCGCACTTGGAACAACTCCCAGTTCGATGACGAAATTCCTTAACCAAACATCTTCATTCGCTGCTTTATTAGTTGCGATGTATTCTGACTCCATTGTAGATTGTGCCACAACTAGCTGCCTCTTACTTATCTAGCTTACCACAACACCATTCACCATAAACACATATCCTGTTTGAGACTTCGAGTCATCAGGATCCATGTTTAAGCTTGCATCCACATAACCAGTTACGTTTAGTGATTCGTCACTACCTCCATAGACTAGGAACATATCCTTAGTTCTCTTGAGATACTTTAGGATATATTTCACAGCTGTCCGATGATCCATTCCTAGATTACTTTGGAAGCGGCTTGTCAAACTAAGAGCCAAGGCCACATCAGGTCGAGTGCTCAGCATAGTATACATGATAGAGCCTATGGCTGAGGCATAGGGAAAATTCGACATCCTCTCTCTTTCATCATCAGTTGCTAGACATTGAGTCAAACTTAGTGTTCTACCTATTATCACAGGCACAAAATCTATTTTGGCTTCTTCCATTTTGAACCTCTTCAAAATCTTCTCAAGGTAAGTACTATAACTTAATGCAAGTAGGCGTCTTGATCTATTTCTATAGATCTTGGTGCCCAATATATACGCCGATTCACCTAACTCCTTCATGGAAACCTGTTTACTCAGATATTCCTTTACGCTCTCTAGAAATTACACATCATTCTCAATCAGTAATATGTCATCCACATATACTTCTAGGAATACCACTGGGATCCCACTTACTTTATTGTAAACACATAACTCTTTTTTAATTTGGACAAATCTAAAACTCTTGATCACTTGATCAAAACGACGGTTCCAACTCCGAGATACTTTCTTTAATCCATAAATGGATCGCTGAAATTTGCATACCTTTTCAGCATCCTTAGGATCAACAAAACATTCTGATTGCATCATATACAACTCCTTATCAATGTGTCCATTGAGGAACGCGGTCTTGACATCTATTCACATTGATTTTGTCCAAAGAAAATAATAGTGTGGAAAATACATCAAAAAATTACTAAATTATTCAAACGGAAAAATTCTGTTATAATAAAAAACGACATAAATTTAAATAATGATAACAATTTTTTTCCAAAGAGCCAGCGGCATGATCGACTGAGATAAATTTGTCGGACGCAAATATATAATCATGGATAAATATTAGTGCATGACAAAGTGCAAGTAACACATCAATTTTTTTAATGTAAATATTATATATGCACACATATTTTTCCTTCCATGGATGCATAAATTTGGGCCCCCTGATTAAACTACCAAATATGCTTAAGTAACTCACGTAAAATTTCTAAGTGAAAATAGCACCGAGCCATGTGGTAAAGTGCTAGTATGAACAAAGATTATTATTGATGCGGTAGGCATACATCATACGACACTACAAGTACTCACTTCATGTCGGACAAACCAAAAGCCCATGCATGCATGAATTAGGCGGCACCGTGCGCCATTAACATATAATAATAGAGTAATTAGCAGGCCCATGACCCATATGCATGCAGTTCCATAGTGAGTGCTCAAGGAATTCAAATTATGCTGATGACTGGGTCCATCGAGCGGATGCTTGGTGCGTGTTGTTGTAACCGACCACTGCCCCACGTTCTCCACGATCGTGACCTGCTGGCGGGAGATGCACGAAGCTCCCCAGACTCTATAAATAGTAGACGGGCCATGTGCCAAAATGGGGAAGATATAGAATCATCGATCAGCACACACCCCAGATTCCGTTGACACTCTCTGGTAATTTCACACTAGAGAATACGCAAGGAAAGCATGAAGAAAAGAGAAGAAGAAAACAATAAGGAGAACTTTGATGCTCAAGACAAGGTGAGATTTATGGCTTTTCTTTAACCTTTGGTTTGGCCATGTGCACAAACCAAAGGATCTCCTTCTTCATCTTCTTATTTAGCCTTTGATTTGGCAATGGATACAAATCAAGGAGCTGTCTTACAATTACAAAAATCACACACTTGGTTAGTCCATGGGTACAAACAAAGTAGCTTGCTCCCATCTACTAGAAATAATAAGCTTTCTTTAGTTTTTTCAAAATCGTCGTCCTTGGTTTGGCCATCATGGTACAAGCCAAGGAGCATATTTGCATACATTTGTTCTTGATGTTCATCTCTTGATTTTGTCCCTTTAACAATACAAACCAGGATGAAACATGGGCATAAACCTCATTCCTTGGTTCGGTCCCTATACGTGGAAACAAATCTAGAGAATTACATTGATATAAAGATCCCATAAAAATCCTCTTAGATCAGTCCTAAAAAATGGATAAGACTCAAGTTAGTCAAACTAAAATCTCTACAACTACAAATTGGCTAAAAACCTAAAATATGTTAAAATCATTATTTATGCTTTAGGCATGGGTTCCCTTGTGAATTCCATAATAAGAGCCGTAAGGAATCTGAAAATTATAAATCAACACTTTATGCATAGGTTCCTTTTGGAGTTATATGTCATGAGTCCTAAGATTACAAATTATGTTATGCGCTCAACGCATGGACTCTCGTCTGAATTCCAGGATGTGAGTCGCATAGTGAGAAACTTACGTTTCACGCTCGACGCATGGATTCTCGTCCGAATTCCATGATATGAGTCGTAAAATGATAAAATTACGTTCCGCGCTCGACACAAGGGTTCTCGTCGGAATTTCATGATATGAGCCATAAAGTGTTGAAAATATAAACTATGTTCTAAACTGCACTAAAGCCTCCATACAACATATAGGATTTTAAATCATACATATACATACACACTTTTTGTGCAGTGATACTACTGGAAGTAAAAATATGATACGAAATGCTCATTTGCATGTCGCTTGGTCTAAACACATAATGCACATGCTACTGTTTGTTAGTGATCAAATCATGTGTTTATCAAACCTACTACGTGTATAAAAATCACATGCATATAGTCCTATAATCCATACTACATGCCACAGCGAAAACGGTTCCCTTGGCCGGTGTAACACCCTCGCCTGATAAGGCTGAGTTCCTATGTATAGTGTCAATCCTTGGATCGGTTCACTGGCACATGATGTCTACGCACTTCTATTCTTGTAGACAGTTGTTGGGCCTACAAGTGCAGAGGTTTATAGAACAGCAGCAAGTTTTCCCTTAAGTGGATCACCCAAGGTTTATCGAACTCAGGAAGGAAGTGATCAAAGGTATTCCCTCTCAAGCAATGCAATCAAGATACAAGAAGTCTCTTGTGTCCCCAACACACCCAATACACTTGTCAGGTGTATAGGTGCACTAGTTCGGAGAAGAGATAGTGAAATACAAGTGGCATGGATAATTATAAGTGGTAACGGTGCCAGCAAATAGCTTGATGGCGTGGAAGAGACTAAAGGCAAACTGAAATAGAGATGGAAGTAAGCAAACATGTAACAAATCTAATAGCAAACGGTGTTTCAGTGCTTAGAAACAAGGCCTAGGGATCATACTTTCACTAGTTAACACTCTCTCATAAATATATTATCTTCATCATACTACTCTTAACTACTCTCCGGTTGGACACTCTAATCGTTGGTAGGGCTATAACAGCACACCTCAAAGTGTATCTTTCCCATCTAGAACCCCCCCCCACACACACTGTCACCTTGAGTACTAGATGAGTCCAACAAACACCACAATTTCATAAAGACATCCAACTCAAAATATAACTCATAACAAGTATTTGTAATCTCTAGCCTAAGTGCCATCATGGTGTGCACGCTGTCACTTTCACACACATGGGGAGAGCAGAGATTTAATAAAGCACTTGAGTAGCGAGGTAGATCTATAGATTACAAGCTCATGATCTCAATAAGATCGTGCATAGAGAGAGAGATGAACACATAGCTACCGGTAGAACCCTTAGCCTCGAGAGAGAACTACTCCCTCCTCATCATGGGAATCAGCAATGGTGATGGAGATGGTGGTGCAGATCGATGGAGATGGCTCCGGGGGCACTTCCCCGTCCCGACAGGGTGCCGGAACAGAGACTTTCTATCCCCCGAATCTCCCCTTCGGTGGCGGCGGCGCTGCAAAACTTTTCGTGGATTTCTGATTAACGATTTAGGGTTTTGGCTTCGGGAGGCTTCTTATAGGCCAGAGGGCAAGGTCGGTGGGTGGCCAGGGGGCCCACACCACCTGGTGGCGCGGGTAAGGCTAGCCCGCGCCTAGGGGGGTGTGGCCAGGCCCTGGCCCCTCTCCGACTCTCCTTCTGGCTCCGTGAGTCTTCCGGGAAAATAGTAACTTTGGCTTTTGTCCCGTCCAATTCCGAGAATATTCATTACTCCAAAGTTGGAACAAAACACAAGAAAGTGGATAAAACTAAGCATGGAACATCAAAAATTATAGATACATTTGCAATGTATCAACATCCCCAAGCTTAACTCCTGCTCGTCCTCGAGTAGGTAAGTGATAAAAAGAAATAATTTTTGAGGTGACATGCACCATCAAAGACTTGATCAAAGTATTTGCAAAACATTCAAAGCTGGGATCATAGTACTTCAATCATAACATGAAGGACAAAGTTCTAGCAATAAGCAAAGAAACTATGTTGCAACATGAAAAGGCACAAACAAAAGATACATGAATAATAATGCTTTGCAAGACGTTTGTTTGTTTCACATACAGAAAACATAGCATAATAGCATTCATCTTGTCCCTCAATAGAGTAGCAAATATAAATGCATAGGACACCTTCAAAGTTCATAAGAGTGACTAGATACAATAGTTTCAAATAAGCAATAACAAGTTATGCATCAATCAACTAGTCTTGGGACAATGCAGATAGAACTAAGAATGGCCACCATGCTCTCAAAGTAGGTGCATAAAGATAGAAGATGGAGACTCAATATAATGGTGGAAGAAAAGCCTTTTGTAAAAGGAAGTAGGGATTCAAGTCTCATAAAGAGCTTCCAAAAATTATGGTACTTGTAGCTTTCAGCTCTCATTGCCCCTATCATAAGCATCTTGAAGGTGATTAAGGTTAAAGTGACACAACTAAGAGGATATGCTTGACAAGTTATAAACCGAAATCTCATGCCCCTTACTTACAAAGACCGATCCTCATGATACTCAACTTCAGTCACGAGTAAGCTCTTGTCATTGTAAGTATATGTGTATCATTAAGAACCGCCAACGGGGTACCCCTTGCACATGATACGGGAGCTTTCCCATAATCAAAATGACAAGGCAAGCAGACAATGAGCATCTCAGCGATCTTTTTATTTGCTATTTGCATAGGTTTTTATTGAGGATGCTTCATAGAGTGCTCACTATGGTGATGCTGCAAGTTTCCACCATGATTAGGCATGGCTTAGGCTAGCGGCCCAGGCGTTTCTCTAACACATATACAAACTCCATGATCTTACAAGTTCCACTTTTATTTCACACCGCCGGGATCTATAAGGAAAAGACCATAATATCAACGGGGTACAAAGTACAAGTGCAATGTTGAAAGCGTTCCCCATGGTACATGGTTTTGCTAATTTAAACTTATAAAGCGCAAGCATATACGCAACAAAGAAGCACCCAATGGTTCAAGTTTATTAGAGGCAATAAAGTAAAGTGTGCCATCAAGTTCGTGAGAGCTTTAATCACTAGTTTTCTCATAACAAGTGGAAGGTAAACAAAAGCATGAATATACTTGGAATAGCATAAGCTAGTAGGTAGGTATGGTGGACTCTTTGGAAAAACTTGGTTTAGGGAGTTGGATGCATGAGTGGAACTCATACTTGGTTGTGGAGGCTAGCAAAAGACTGGGAGCGACAAACTAAGAGAGCAATAATGGCCATAATCATGCAGAGCGACAAAACATCATTGATCAAAGCATAAAGTGATACGGCAAGTTGAAAACTAAAGGATCATAAAGGCTATGGTGACTTCAGATAGTCATAACATGGTGTGAGCATGTGCAAAGTCAACCCAAATAAAGCATCAAAGGAGAATACCACTATACTATGCTTTAATATGCTAAAACAACGCATGATTCATCTAAGGCACATTAAGAAATCTCAATTGTTTATAACAAGTCGTGCTACATCAAAGAATACTAAGCATAAAACCAAAACAATATCAAGCATGGCATGACAAAGCATAAACCACAGTCAAAAACAAGCTCTATTTACCACATAAGTATGAACTTTCCTACTCTTTTCCAAACCAAACCAAACTATTTGCAAACCAATGTATGAAAGAGGGGGGTCCAACCAATTTATTCAGAAAACTAAGCAAACCAAGAAAACTAAAAACCAAAATGAAAACGAAAAAGAAGACGCTCCAAGAAAAACATAACTGTGCATGAAACAATAAAAATGAAGCGTTTGGAAGAAACCTGAGATTTTTATTGATGAAGAAGGGGATGCCTTGGGCATCCCCAAGCTTTGACGCTTGTACTTCTTGGATATTTCTTGGGGTGACACGCGTGGCATCCCCAAGCTTGAGCTTTAGTCCATCCTTCATCTCATTACTCATTCCTTCCATACACCTGAAATTTTTCCTTCATACAAAACTTCACACAATCTTATTAGCAACATTAGTGCACTTAAGATAAATAAGTCTCAAGGTTCAGTTCTAACACCAAATAAACTTCCATTCGAGCACTAGCTACTGTAGCACTTCCCTCAAAAAGCTCAATTCCCCAAAAGAACTCAAGAAGGAACCAACAAGAAGCAAATGCAGAAAATGGCAGAAATCTGTCAAAACAGACCAGCAGGTAAAGACGAATTTTTTCAAAGACCTTCTGTTGCTCAAATCAAAAAGTGTTGAACTAACGAAAGTTAGATAACAACCTGGGGCAGAAGAACAAAACATTACAGCTCAATCCGACATACAGATCTCTCTCAAGAATTTTTATGGTGAAGCACAAGAATCTGTTTCGGGACAGCAACTTTCCCAATCATTACTTCACTCTCATTAGAGGTTACTCTTGGCATAAAAAGCAAATAAAAAGGATAAGGAGCGGTTATTACTGTAATAACTTCCAAGACTCATCTAAAACTCTTGGGTTATCTCCCAACAAGTACTTTTCTTTAACGCCTTTAAGTTAGGCATGATAGTTTGAGAAGATGCTCACATAAAAAATATGAATTGAAGTAAAAGAGAGCATCAAGAAGCAAATTCAAAGCACATTTAAGTCTAACCCACTTCCTATGCACAGGAATCTTGTAAAGAAACAAGTCATGAAAGCACAAAGCAACAAGAATAGGAAAGCAAAACAAGTGCAACTTCAAGACTTTCAACATAAAGAGGAGAAACTTAATATTATCGAGATGCATAGAACCATGTTTCACTCTATCATAATAACTTTCAGTAGCAACATGAATAAAATTAACAATGTAACTATCAAATAAAACATTCTTATCATGAGCCACATGCATAAAAGAATTAATACTCCCCATATAAACATAGTCATTCTTGTTAATTATAGTGGGAGCAAATTCAACAAAATAGCTATCATTATTATTTTCATCACCATAATCATCAAATATAGGAGGCATATTATAATCATAATTAATTTCCTCCTCAATAGTAGGTGGACTGAAAATATCATATTCATCATTGCAATCATCATAAATTAGAGGTATAGTATCTTCATAAGCAATAGAATAGTTATCCTCCAAAGTGTGTTCATTTGTAAACATATGATCATTGGAAAGATCATGGATAACACTAATAGTATAGCAATTATTAATATCATCATTTTCAGAATTGGTACCGAAGAGATTTTCAATATCAAAAGAAGTGTGCTTTTCCCAATCATGATCACTACTATAGGTAACAGGCATAGGAACATCATCGAGTTCAGACTCATCAAAAACTATAATAGGAGCTACATGCTTAGGGGAAAATACCGTATCCTCTCTCCTTTTACTCCTCCTTTTCTTCTTTATCTTCTTCTCTTTAGGAGGGAGAGGCTCGAAAGGAAGCTTCTCCATATACCCTGGTTCATTGTTAGAGACAATAGAAGAAACTTTGGAGGATTCCTTCTTTTCATTAATAAGATAAAAACACATATTAGTCCTATCATATTTTGGTAAAATCTCATCTTCTATAATATTTTGCATGTAAGTATTTGTGTGAAAATTATCAACACAATAAAGATGACAACCATGCAGGACACTATTCATATCAAAAGCACCCATATCCACCAAAGAGGTTTTTCTTGATAACTCTTCACACCCCAAAAATAATGTAAGTTCATCATGCTGATTAGGAGTGATCGTGTCATCACAATAAAAACTTGCAGTACTCATTAGATTAGAAGGGCTATTATTATGGCCTGAGCATTGGAAATTGAAATGACCCACTTCAAAGCAAAGTTCACAAATAAAAGGATAGAGGGCACAAACTTTTTTACCAAGATCATTTAGAGCCCTATACCACATTCTAGTTTTTTCATTCCTATGGGTGATACAATAATCTTCTTCAACTTGATTATTCTCACAAGGTCTATGTATCCCACAAAAATTAACATGCTTATAAGAAATAGTACTTTCAGAGGTTTGAGCATGTTTATTGCTATCACTAACAACAATTTCATTTCCCATGCAAGTGTCTTTAAAAGGCTCATGATACATGTCCCACTTTTCTTTAGGAGCATTAATATGAGAAGCAAAGGTTTTAAAACAATCAATAAGAATTTGAGGATCAAGACCATATTTAGCACTAAGCTCTTGAAAATCAGCAGTTTCAGCAAAAGACTTAATGCAATCATACTCATAGTTTATACCTGGTTCTTTACCTTTGTTGTTATCCCAATCTTCAGTATTGCTTTGAATTGTTTCAAGAAGATCCGACTTAGCTTTGACCTCCTTACTTGTGAAGGATCCCTCTAAACAAGTATCTAGATAGTCCTTGTAATGTCCTGAAAGCCTTGCATACAAATTATTAATAACAATATTACGGGGGAGATCATGAATGGGACATTTGAGAATTAGTGACTTCAATCTCCCCCATGCTTGGGCAATACTTTCTCCATCATGAGGATGAAAATTATAAATGTAATTCCTATCTTTATGAATTTCATGAGGAGGATAAAATTTAGAGTAAAAGAGAGATTCAAGTTCTTTCCACTCCAAATGATGAGGATCATCTAGTAGCTCATACCACTCCCTTGCTTTGCCCTTAAGTGAAAAAGAGAATAACTTCTTCTTGACGTGATCTGTTGTAATACCTGCACACTTGAACAGCCCGCATAATTCGTGTATAAAGAGCAAATGATCACCGGGATGGACAGTCCCCTCTCCAAAATAGTAGTTATCCATAACACGATCAATAATTTTTATAGGTATTTTAAAAGGGATGCTTTCAGTATGTGGATTTAAAGTATCACAAGTATCATTAGAATTTCAACATATGGGAGATAAAGTATCATCAGAGCAAATTTTCTTCCTTAAAACTGGGGAACTAAAGAGATCATTTTCATAAAAACCAACTTACCCAAGCTTAGACGTTTCCATAGCATTAGCAATAATGGTGTTCAAAGAATTCATACTAATAATATTGCTATTAGCATGCAAATAAAGTTACCATAGGTTTTTTAATTTTCTCTTCAAACATTTCATGTCCTAACTCAAGATAAATACTATAAAGCTCTCTAATTTTGTTGTTGTTTTACATTAAGCCTAACTAGTGAAAACAAGAAACAAAAAACAAAATTGCAGAATCTAAAGGAAATAACTTCGAGCACTCACACCAGAGGATGTGAGTACCTTTTACCTTACCTCCCCGGCAACGGCGCCAGAAAATAGCTTGATGTCTACGCACTTCTATTCTTGTAGACAGTTGTTGGGCCTCTAAGTGCAGAGGTTTGTAGAACAGCAGCAAGTTTTCCCTTAAGTGGATCACCCAAGGTTTATCGAACTCAGGGAGGAAGTGGTCAAAGGTATTCCCTCTCAAGCAACCCTGCAATCAAGATACAAGAAGTCTCTTGTGTCCCCAACACATCCAATACACTTGTCAGGTGTATAGGTGCACTAGTTCGGCGAAGAGATAGTGAAATACAAGTGGTATGGATAATTATAAGTGGTAACGGTGCCAGCAAATAGCTTGATGGCGTGGAAGAGACTAAAGGAAAAATGAAATAAAGATGGAAGTAAGCAAACATGTAACAGATCTAATAGCAAACGGTGTTTCAGTGCTTAGAAACAAGGCCTAGAGATCATACTTTCACTAGTGAACACTCTCTCATAAATATATTATCTTCATGATACTACTCTTAACTACTCTCCGGTTGGACACTCTAATCGTTGGTAGGGCTATAACAGCACACCTCAAAGTCCATCTTTCCCATCTAGAAACCCCACACTGTCACCTTGAGTACTAGATGAGTCCAACAAACACCACAATTTCATAAAGACATCCAACTCCAAATATAACTCATAACAAGTATTTGTAATCTCTAGCCTAAGTGCCACCATGGTGTGCACGCTGTCACTTTCACACACATGGGGAGAGCAGAGATTTAATAAAGCACTTGAGTAGCGAGGTAGATCTATAGATTACAAGCTCATGATCTCAATAAGATCGTGCATAGAGAGAGAGATGAACACATAGCTACCGGTAGAACCCTTAGCCTCGAGAGAGAACTACTCCCTCCTCATCATGGGAATCAGCAATGGTGATGGAGATGGTGGTGCAGATCGATGGAGATGGCTCCGGGGGCACTTCCCCGTCCCGACAGGGTGCCGGAACAGAGACTTTCTATCCCCCGAATCTCCCCTTCGGTGGCGGCGGCGATGCAAAACTTTTCGTGGATTTCTGATTAACGATTTAGGGTTTTGGCTTCAGGAGGCTTCTTATAGGCCAGAGGGCAAGGTCGGTGGGTGGCCAGGGGGACCACACCACCTGGTGGTGCGGGTTAGGCTAGCCCGCGCCTAGGGGGGTGTGGCCAGGCCCTGGCCCCGCTCCGACTCTCCTTCTGGCTCCGTGAGTCTTCCGGGAAAATAGTAACTTTGGCTTTTGTCCCGTCCAATTCCGAGAATATTCATTACTCCAAAGTTGGAACAAAACACAAGAAAGTGGATAAAACTAAGCATGGAACATCAAAAATTATAGATACATTTGCAATGTATCAGCACACACAGTACAGATGAATACCAAAGAATATAATAGTGCATCATTATTACATCGAATGATCCAGAACCTGCAATTATTACATAATGCTGAGCTCAAAGGCTAGTTCAAATAATCAAGTAGCATACGGAAGCATAAACAGATAGTAGGATCCATCTTCAATTGTGCCACAGACGAACAACTATTGAGTGGAGTATCGCGACCTATTCGATCACTCAGAATCGCTATAACCTGCAACATAAAACATAGCAGCCCCGAAGGGTCAATACATGGAATGTATGGCAAGTAGGGCTAAGTAAGGAGACAATGCATCTAGCTTCTACATGCTTATTTGGCTAGTGGAGCTTTGGCTATCTTGCAATTTCAAAGACCTTTGTCCTACTTTTATAAACCAATTTTGATTCACAGCAACCCATTAAGTTCACCCATCAAGTTTTAGTAATTTAAAAATAAGGATGAGCGAGAATATGTCATAGTCTCAATAGCAAGCAACTCAATCGTCCGTAACTGGGGGCACGGCTAAGCACTTAGTTTTACACACCCTGCAGGGGTTTATACACTTTACCCATGTGATCTGGCCAACCCAGCTCGTACCACCACACTCATATTGTGTGATGATAGGGAGAAGTCCAAGAAGAGACCTTCGGGAAGTAGATCACCAAATCCCACTGCGCACCGGTCCCAACCTATCAATCACTACATCTCTGGCTACGCTGCGTTCGTATCACCACGACCTACTAAGTCCATCCAGCCACCCATTCTTACTGGCACATGGTTGCACACGTAAGCTACTATAACAAAGAGAACCAATCCTTTTTAGTACCCTGGGCGGCATTCCCCACCATTATCCACACTCCGTTGACCATCCAACTACTCCTCCCAGGTAGTTCATTAACATTATGTTGTTTTAGTTTGAAACAAACACAAACTTCACCATAGTGTGACCCCTTTCCCCCGTCTTCCCAGCAGGTCTAAGCACATCTACTGCAGGGGGCTCAAATACAAGGAAATCCTATCACAAATATATAGGATATATCATAGCATAGTAATTCCTACACAATAACTACAGAAATACACTACACATGCATAAGAGAAAAATAGTAGGACATTGATATGATCAAAATAGCATCTACTTGCCTTGGCGGTAGGAGTCGAGAGTACAGTCCTCGCAGAAATAAGCGTTGCACTCGTCACAATCTACACGATACAAATTCAACACATCATAAACATACACGATCATAGAAAAGTGTACAAATGCATGCATGACAATTTAATAGAGGTTTCAGTAGTATATTTATGTTCTCTGATCATTATACCTACTGATGACATGCATGGGAAGCTTTTAATGTATTAAAACCAATTATTGCATTTATTAGATCCATTTAATAGGCTTGATGCAATTTAATTCAACCTCTATTGTAAACAGTGCGATAAATTCTTGGTAAAATACTCCTGGATAGGTATTGTGTTTTATAGCCTGTAGCAAAAGGATTCATGTCAAAATAGTTTACAGATTATTTTCTAGAACTAAAATACTACAATATGCCTTTTAATATGTCAAAACTTATCTGTATAGTGAACTTGTAATTTTATTCTAGAATCATGTTCTACATAATTTTGTGAATCAATGTGTATATCATTTGTATTTTTCTGATTAGTAGTTATTTTCTTATGAATTTATTACTCGAAAAAGTGTATTAAACCATTTAAATGATCACGATAAATACTTACAGTAAATGTCGGATCTAAGTGCATATTAATATTCGAGACAAAATTGTGAATCCAACGGTATATTAGTTTGCTATTTTTGGACATGTATATATTTTTATATAAATTTTACAAGTTAAATCCTTTTTCTGCTATTTTAAGATAGGAAATACGCAGTCAGCCGACACATGTGACACATGGCAAGCTGCGGCTCGTCGCGTCAAATGGGTTGGCGTGTGTGGCTGATGAAGCTGCCCAAGTGGCGCGTCGTGGTTGGTCATTACCTCTTCGCCCTCTGGGTCTAATCTCGACCGTCCACGCGGAATCCGACGACGCCGAGCGCGACGTTCTCCAGCTCACCTTCTAACGATGACGACCGGCGGCGCCGACTTGGTGACGGCAGCGTGGCGGCGCTCCAGCGATCTCCGGTGAGGGCGAGGTGGTCGACGAGATGCGGGTGACCTCTTAAAGCGCCTTGGTGGCTTCGGCGGGCTGCCTCGCTTCCTCGTGCGCCAATGGCGGGCGGTTGGAGGCGTGCGGCGTCGGTGGTACTCCGGCGAGCAAACGGAGAGTATCCGGGGATCTGCGCAAGGGGAAAGATGGGTGAGGCGAAGCGGTGGAACACGAGGAAGAGTGATAGAAGGAAGGGATGGGTCAGGGACGATGGTATCGACGACGGCCTAGAGCTCTGGCGGCGGCGGAATCGGGAATGTCCAGTGGCGGCTAAGGTTCGACGATTTTGGAAAAAAAGAATACGAGGGGGGTGCGGGGGATTTTATAGGGCATATGGAGGTGAGAGAGGGCAGAAATATTGACCGGTTCGTTGAGAATATAGAGGAAATCGGAACCGGGTCGGGGGCGTGTTCGTGCGGGTCTCCAGCGCCGGAGGTTGGGGATGACCCTGGTGGGTCCCTGGCGTCAGCGGGTGTGGGAGAGAACGCGGGTTGGCTGCGTTGCTGGGCTGGCTGCTTGTTGGGCCGCAGGTTGCTGCGCTGCGCGGGGTGGGGACGAGCAGCGGGTAGCGGCTAGGCTAGGTGGGTTGGTGGGCTGGGTCGGTCCGGTTAGCTAGGGTTTCGTTTTTTTCTATTTTCTTCTTTTCTTCATATATTTTTCTTAAATAATCCAATTGGATAGATCGTTGTTTCCAATTTTTTTCTAAAATTCTGTAGATCATCATTTTTGGCACTAGTATGCCTACTTAAAAATAGTTATTTCACAAATCCATGTGTATTCCTTCTGTAGGGAAAATTTATTGATTCCATTTGAGGTTCAAAAACAGTGTTTTGCAATTCAAAATTTTCATTAATGCAAAGATGCCATGCCAATGCAATGCAAATGTATTTTTTTTCTAGTCCCAATTTCTAAAATCTTGGGATGTGACAGACTAACCCCCTTAAGATGAATCTCGCCCCGAGATTCGAAGTGGCTAGCAAGGTTTGGGTGGTGTTCTCGAGGCTAACCCCCTTAAGAGAAATCAACTTGGCATCTCCGATGGAACCATTGACTATATCTGATTATTTTCCTTCTAGGTATTGGTTTAATGTCCATCTATAGGACTTTTATTCTTAACCATCCGATCCATGCGAGATTGCATCTAAACCATGTGAATTCCAATATAATTAAGCCAGTGGGGAATGTGTATGCTACCAATATCCAGGATTTAATTGTGGCATCTTGTACTAGCTAGCAATTCTTCTCCAATGAATTCACTCTAACAGATCCTTCAAGTAACTCCAAAAGTAACTATTCTTATCCATGAATGCCTTTATATGAATGAATACGGTGCACCAGTATTGAAAATTATGAGTGGAGATGTATGAATTAGCTGGGAACTTACTAGTCATGAAGCATGGCTTGTTGAGTGCTTTTCTAGCATGCACATGGTTGACAGTTGCCTTCGGGGTTGAATCTGGCTTGTCTCCAGCTTCAATCTTCTTCTCCCGACAGTTATCAGCATAGTGTCCCTTCTGGTTACACTTGAAACATTCCACGTTACTGAGATATCGATTTCCCTTGCGGTGATGGCCATTGCCTCCATTGTGGTTGTGTCCATTGCGACCATTGTGGTGTCTAGAGTCTCCATCATAAGCAGTGCAAGCAGGATGGTGTGATCCTGAGTGGTGATTGCTATTCTTCCTCTTGCGTCTCTCCACCTGCTAGAATCCTGGCCTTGTCCATCAGCTCCTGGAAAGTCGGGCAATAAACCAGACAGTTGTAGCGAGAGCTCATCACTGAGACCATCCAGAAACCTCTGTCTTCTCTTAGCATCAGTGTCCACATCCACAGGTGCATAGCGAGATAGACCGTTGAATTCCTCTATGTAGTCCGTCACAGTGCGATTGGTTTGGCGCAGGCTGCGGAACTCCTTCCTCTTTAGGCTCATGGTCCCAGCAGAGACGTGGTTGGTTCTGAACCCTTCCTCAAACATAGCCCATGTAACTGTGTCCAGCAGGTGGGTAATCTAGAAAGCATCCCACCAAGAAGCAGCTGATCCTTCCAACAAGTGAGCAGCAAACCTCACTTTTTCAGCATCAGTGCAACCCATGGTCACCAAGTCCTTGTTTACAGAGCGGAGCCAATCGACAGCAACTATGGGCTGAGTTGCAGAGGAGAACTTAGCTGGCCTCAGCCTCGGGAACCTGGTAAGAGCATCTCCCTAGGATTGATTGTTCTCGTTGTTGTTGTTATTGTTCTGACTTGCCATGAATTGGGTCACCACCTGGGTCAACTGCGCTTGTGCTGCAATAAGCTGAGCGATCTCATCGGGCTGGCGACGGGGAGGCATCTGTTGGGACAGCATAGATGAGCTATAGATAGAAAGACTAGAGAAGTATTACTACCCATAACTATATGAAGCAAACAATAGGCACACAAGCAAACAATCATCACAAACAACACTCAAGCTAAAATAATTTTATTTTATGTTCCAGTAGTTTTGTTTTAGTGGCATACCATCCACAAAATAGTTTTCATTTGATTAGAATTCGTTTGGAGGTGAACCTACAATCATAAAAGCAATGGACAGAAATCTGTCCTGAACTACAGCAGTGTTCACGAATTTTTCTGGCAATTTAAGCTCATCAGGAATTTTAGCCAATTTTTTTGCAGGTGCTACAGGTAATTACGCTCCAGATCCTAAAATATGAGCTCAATACGAGTTACCAGTAAGGAATTAAAAATCACGCGGTACAACTGATCAGGCAGAAAACTGCAGCAGTAATACCACGAATTTTTAATCAAAACCTTCATTAATTCATTATAAAAACTATCAAAATATTCTGAAACTTTGGGGTATCAAATAGTACAACCTAAATATAATAAAACCACTATCACACAAGTCCTTGCGAAAATCGATTGCTAAATATAAACGAAATCCTATCAATACTACATGGTGGACATCATCTAACTATTCTTGGATCTCGCACTTCTTCGCACGAGTGCTCATCTATAAGTTTTAAACAAGATGAGATTAGAAAAGATAGATAAAGTATTACAAGAATCTAATAAATACAAAGCTTTGAGTTCATCCTACAAAGAGTCTTCCTTCTATGTTTTAGAAGAGGAGAGTATGAGAATTGAATAGGTAGAAGATACTAGAAAGAATTGTAAGATGAGAATAGATAGGATGAAATAGTCCTTATAATTTATATGTTTTCCTATTCCAATCCTAGGTCACGATCCTACAGTCAACACAATGCTCTGATACCATCCTGTAACACCCTCGCCTTATAAGGCTGAGTTCCTGTGTGTAGTGACAATCCCTGGATTGGTTCACTGGCACACACAGTACAGATGAATACCAAAGAATATAACAGTGCATCATTATTACATCGAATGATCTAGAATCTGCAATTATTACATAATTCTTAGCTCAAAGGCTAGTTCAAATAATCAAGTAGCATACGGAAGCATAAACAGATAGTAGGCTGCATCTTCAATTGTGCCACAGGCGAACAACTGTTGAGTGGAGTATCGCGACCTATTCGATCACTCAGAATCGGTATAACCTGCAACATAAAAGGTATCAGCCCCGAAGGGTCAATACATGGAATGTATGGCAAGTAGGTCTAAGTAAGGAGACAATGCATCTAGCTTCTACATGCTTATTTGGCTAGTGGAGCTTTGGCTAGCTTGCAATTTCAAAGACCTTTGTCCTACTTTCATAAACCAATTTTGATTCACAGCAACCCATTAAGTTCACCCATCAAGTTTTAGTAATTAAGAAACAAGGATGAGCGAGAATATGTCATAGTCTCAATATCAAGCAAATCAATCGTCCGTAACTGGGGACACGGCTAAGCACTTAGTTTTACACACCCTGCGGGGGTTTATACACTTTACCCATGTGATCTGGCCAACCCAGCTCGTACCACCACACTCATATTGTGTGATGATAGGGAGAAGTCTAAGAAGAGACCGTTCGGGAAGTAGATCACCAAATCCCACTGCGCACCGGTCCCAACCTATCAATCACTACATCTCTGGCTACGCTGCGTTCGGATCACCATGACCTACTAAGTCCATCTAGCCACCCATTCTTACTGGCACATGGTTGCACACGTAAGCTACTATAACAAAGAGAACCAATCCTTTTTAGTACCCTGGGCGGCATTCCCCACCATTATCCACACTCCGTTGACCATCCAACTACTCCTCCCAGGTAGTTCATTAACATTATGTTGTTTTAGTTTGAAACAAACACAAACTTCACCATAGTGTGACCCCTTTCCCCCGTCTTCCCAGCAGGTCTAAGCACATCTACTGCAGGGGGCTCAAATACAAGGAAATCCTATCACAAATATATAGGATATATCATAGCATAGTAATTCCTACATAATAACTACAGAAATACACTACATATGCATAAGAGAAAAATAGTAGGACATTGGTATGATCAAAATAACATCTACTTGCCTTGACGGTAGGAGTCGAGAGTACAGTCTTCGCAGAAATAAGCGTTGCACTCGTCACAATCTACACGATATAAATTCAACACATCATAAACATACACGATCATAGACAAGTGCACAAATGCATGCATGACAATTTAATAGAGGTTTCAGTAGTATATTTATGTTCTCTGATCATTATACCTACTGATGACATGCATGGGAAGCTTTTAATGTATTAAAACCAATTATTGCATTAATTAGATCCATTTAATAGGCTTTATGCAATTTAATTCAACCTCTGTTGTAAACAGTGCAATAAATTCTTGGTAAAATACTCTTGGATAGGTATTGTGTTTTATAGCCTGTAGCAAAAGGATTCATGTCAAAATAGTTTACAGATTATTTTCTAGAACTAAAATACTACAATATGCCTTTTAATATGTCAAAACTTATCTGTACAGTAAACTTGTAATTTTATTCCAGAATCATGTTCTACATAATTTTGTGAATCAATGTGTATATCATTTGTATTTTTCTGATCGGTAGTTATTTTCTTATGAATTTATTACTCCAAAAAGTGTATTAAACCATTTAAATAATCACGATAAATACTTACAGTAAATGTCGGATCTAAGTGCATATTAATATTCTAGACAAAATTGTGAATCCAACGGTATATTAGTTTGCTATTTTTGGACATGTATATATTTTTACATAAATTTTACAAGTTAAATCCTTTTTCTGCTATTTTAAGATAGGAAATACGCAGTCAGCCGACACATGTGACACATGGCAAGCTGCGGCTCGTCGCGTGGGCTGACTGGGCGCTGACGCGGGCGCGCTGATGAAGCTGCCCAAGTGGCGCGTCGTGGTTGGTCATTACCTCTTCGGCATCTGGGTCTAATATCGACCGTCCACGCGGAATCCGACGACGGCGAGCGCGACCTTCTCCAGCTCACCTTCTGACGACGACGACCGGCGGCGCCGACTTGGTGACGGCGGCGTGGCGGCGCTCCAGCGGTCTCCGGTGAGGGCGAGGTGGTCGACGAGATGCGGGTGACCTCTTAAAGCGCCTTGGTGGCTTCGGCGGGCTGCCTCGCTTCCTCGTGCGCCAATGGCGGGCGGTTGGAGGCGTGCGGCGTCGGTGGTACTCCGGCGAGTAAACGGAGAGGATCCGGGGATCTGCGCAAGGGGAAAGATGGGTGAGGCGAAGCGGTGGAACACGAGGAAGAGTGATAGAAGGAAGGGATGGGTCAGGGACGACGGTATCGACGACGTCCTAGAGCTCTGGCGGCGGCGGAATCGGGAATGTCCAGTGGCGGCTAAGGTTCGACGATTTTGGAAAAAAAGAATACGAGGGGGTGCGGGGGATTTTATAGGGCATATGGAGGTGAGAGAGGGCAGAAATGTTGACCGGTTCATTGAGAATCTAGAGGAAATCGGAACCGGGTCGGGGGCATGTTCGTGCGGGTCTCCAGCGCCGGAGGTTGGGGATGACCCTGGTGGGTCCCTGGCGTCAGCGAGTGTGGGAGAGAACGCGGGTTGGCTGCGTTGCTGGGCTGGCTGCTTGCTGGGCCGCAGGTTGCTGCGCTGCGCGGGGTGGGGACGAGCGGCGGGTAGCGGCTAGGCTAGGTGGGTTGGTGGGCTGGGTCGGTCCGGTTAGCTAGGGTTTCATTTTTTTTCTATTTTCTTCTTTTCTTCATATATTTTTCTTATATAATCCAATTGGATTGATCTTTGTTTCCAATTTTTTTCTAAAATTCTGTAGATCATCATTTTTGGCACTAGTATGCCTACTTAAAAATAGTTATTTCACAAATCCATGTGTATTCCTTCTGTAGGGAAAATTTATTGATTCCATTTGGGGTTCAAAAACAGTGTTTTGCAATTCAAAATTTTCATTAATGCAATGATGCCATGCCAATGCAATACAAATGTATTTTTTTTTCTAGTCCCAATTTCTAAAATCTTGGGATGTGACAGACTAACCCCCTTAAGATGAATCTCGTCCCGAGATTCGAAGTGGCTAGCAAGGTTTGGGTGGTGTTCTCGAGGCTAACCCCCTTAAGAGAAATCAACTTGGCATCTCCGATGGAACCATTGACTATATCTGATTATTTTCCTTCTAGGTATGGGTTTAATGTCCATCTATCGGACTTTTATTCTTAACCATCCGATCCATGCGAGAGTTGCATCTAAACCATGTGAATTCCAATATAATTAAGCCAGTGGGGAATGTGTATGCTACCAATATCCAGGATTTAATTGTGGCATCTTGTACTAGCTAGAAATTCTTCTCCAATGAATTCACTCTAACAGATCCTTCAAGTAACTCCAAAAGTAACTATTCTTATCCATGAATGCCTTTATATGAATGAATACGGTGCACCAGTATTGAAAATTATGAGTGGCGATGTATGAATTAGCTGGGAACTTACTAGTCATGAAGCATGGCTTGTTGAGTGCTTTTCTAGCATGCACATGGTTGACAGTTGCCTTCGGGGTTGAATCTGGCTTGTCTCTAGCTTCAATCTTCTTCTCCCGACAGTTATCAGCATAGTGTCCCTTCTGGTTACACTTGAAACATTCCACGTTACTGAGATCTCGATTTCCCTTGCGGTGATGGCCATTGCCTCCATTGTGGTTGTGTCCATTGCGACCATTGTGGTGTCTAGAGTCTCCATCATAAGCAGTGCAAGCACGATGGTGTGATCCTGAGTGGTGATTGCTATTCTTCCTCTTGCGTCTCTCCACCTGCTAGAATCCTGGCCTTGTCCATCAGCTCCTGGAAAGTCGGGCAATAAACCAGAGACAGTTGTAGCGAGAGCTCATCACTGAGACCATCTAGAAACCTCTGTCTTCTCTTAGCATCAGTGTCCACATCCTCAGGTGCATAGCGAGATAGACTGTTGAATTCCTCTATGTAGTCCGCCACAGTGCGGTTGGTTTGGCGCAGGCTGCGGAACTCCTTCCTCTTCAGGCTCATGGTCCCAGTAGAGACGTGGTTGGTTCTGAACCCTTCCTCAAACATAGCCCATGTAACTGTGTCCAGCAGGTGGGTAATCTAGAAAGCATCCCACCAAGAAGCAGCTGATCCTTCCAACAAGTAAGCAACAAACCTCACTTTTTCAGCATCAGTGCAACCCATGGTCACCAAGTCCTTGTTTACAGAGTGGAGCCAATCGACAGCAAATATGGGCTCAGTTGCAGAGGAGAACTTAGCTGGCCTCAGCCTCAGGAACCTGGTAAGAGCATCTCCCTGGGGTTGATTGTTCTCGTTGTTGTTGTTATTGTTCTGACTTGCCATGAATTGGGTCATCACCTGGGTCAACTGTGCTTGTGCTGCAATAAGCTGAGCGATCTCATCGGGCTGGTGACGGGAGGCATCTGTTGGGACATCATAGATGAGCTATAGATAGAAAGACTAGAGAAGTATTACTACCCATAACTATATGAAGCAAACAATAGGCACACAAGCAAACAATCATCACAAACAACACTCAAGCTAAAATAATTTTATTTTATGTTCCAGAAGTTTTGTTTTAGTGGCATACCATCCACAAAATAGTTTTCATTTGATTAGAATTCGTTTGGAGGTGAACCTACAATCATAAAAGCAATGGACAGAAATCTGTCCTGAACTACAGCAGGGTTCACGAATTTTTCTGGGCAATTTAAGCTCATCAGAAATTTTAGCCAATTTTTTTGTAGGTGCTACAGGTAATTATGCTCCAGATCCTAAAATATGATCTCAATACGAGTTACCAGTAAGGAATTAAAAATCACGCGGTACAACTGATCAGGCAGAAAACTACAGCAGTAATACCACGAATTTTTAATCAAAACCTTCATTAATTAATTATAAAAACTATCAAAATATTCTGAAACTTTGGGGTATCAAATAGTACAACCTAAACATAATAAAACCACTATCACACAAGTTCTTGCGATAATCGATTGCTAAATCTAAACGAAATCCTATCAATACTACATGGTGGACATCATCTAACTATTCTTGGATCTCGCACTTCTTCGCACGAGTGCTCATCTATAAGTTTTAAACAAGATGAGATTAGAAAAGATAGATAAAGGATTACAAGAATCTAATAAATACAAAGCTTTGAGTTCATCCTACAAAGAGTCTTCCTTCTATGTTTTAGAAGAGGAGAGTATGAGAATTGAATAGGTAGAAGATACTAGAAAGAATTGTAAGATGAGAATAGATAGGATGAAATAGTCCTTATAATTTATATGGTTTCCTATTCCAATCCTAGGTCACGATCCTACAGTCAACACAATGCTCTGATACCATCCTGTAACACCCTCGCCTTATAAGGCTGAGTTCCTGTGTGTAGTGACAATCCCTGGATCGGTTCACTGGCACACACAGTACAGATGAATACCAAAAAATATAATAGTGCATCATTATTACATCGAATGATCCAGAATCTGCAATTATTACATAATGCTTAGCTCAAAGGCTAGTTCAAATAATCAAGTAGCATACGGAAGCATAAACAGATAGTAGGCTGCATCTTCAATTGTGCCACAGGCGAACAACTGTTGAGTGGAGTATCGCGACCTATTCGATCACTCAGAATCGGTATAACCTGCAACATAAAAGGTAGCAGCCCCGAAGGGTCAATACATGGAATGTATGGCAAGTAGGGCTAAGTAAGGAGACAATGCATCTAGCTTCTACATGCTTATTTGGCTAGTGGAGCTTTGGCTAGCTTGCAATTTCAAAGACCTTTGTCCTACTTTCATAAACCAATTTTGATTCACAGCAACCCATTAAGTTCACCCATCAAGTTTTAGTAATTAAGAAACAAGGATGAGCGAGAATATGTCATAGTCTCAATATCAAGCAAATCAATCGTCCGTAACTGGGGACACGGCTAAGCACTTAGTTTTACACACCCTGCGGGGGTTTATACACTTTACCCATGTGATCTGGCCAACCCAGCTCGTACCACCACACTCATATTGTGTGATGATAGGGAGAAATCCAAGAAGAGACCGTTCGGGAAGTAGATCACCAAATCCCACTGCGCACCGGTCCCAACCTATCAATCACTACATCTCTGGCTACGCTGCGTTCGGATCACCACGACCTACTAAGTCCATCTAGCCACCCATTCTTACTGGCACATGGTTGCACATGTAAGCTACTATAACAAAGAGAACCAATCCTTCTTAGTACCTTGGGCGGCATTCCCCACCATTATCCACACTCCGTTGACCATCCAACTGCTCCGCCCAGGTAGTTCATTAACATTATGTTGTTTTAGTTTGAAACAAACACAAACTTTACCATAGTGTGATCCCTTCCCCCCGTCTTCCCAGCAGGTCTAAGCACATCTACTGAAGGGGGCTCAACTACAAAGAAATCCTATCACAAATATGTAGGATAGCATAGTAATTCCTACACAATAACTACAGAAATACACTACACATGCATAAGAAAAAATAGTAGGACATTGGTATGATCAAAATAGCATATACTTGCCTTGGCGGTAGGAGTCGAGAGTACAGTCCTCATAGAAATAAGCGTTGCACTCGTCACAATCTACACGATACAAATTCAACACATAAACAAAATACACGATCATAGACAAGTGCACAAATACATGCATGACAATTTAATAGAGGTTTCAAAAGTATATTTATGTTCTCTGATCATTATACCTACTTATGACATGGGAAGCTTTTAATGTATTAAAACCAATTATTGCATTAATTAGATCCATTTAATAGGCTTTATGCAATTTAATTCAACCTCTGTTGTAAACAGTGCGATCAATTCTTGGTAAAATACTCCTGGATAGGTATTGTGTTTTATAGCTTGTAGCAAAAGGATTGATGTCAAAATAGTTTACAGATTATTTTCTAGAACTAAAATACTACAATATGCCTTTTAATATGTCAAAACTTATCTGTACAGTAAACTTGTAATTTTATTCCAGAATCATGTTCTATATAATTTTGTGAATCAATGGGTATATCATTTGTATTTTTCTGGTCAGTAATTATTTTCTTATGAATTTATTACTCCAAAAAGTATATTAAACCATTTAAATAATCATGATAAATACTTACGGTAAATGTCCGATCTAATTGCATATTAATATTCTATACAAAATTGTGAATCCAACTGTATATTATTTTGCTATTTTGGACATGTATATATTTTATATGAATTTTACAAGTTAAAACTTTTTTCTGCTATTTTAAGATAGGAAATACGCAGTCAGCCGACACATGTGACACATGGCACGCTGCGGTTGGTCGCGTGGGCTGACTGGGCGCTAACGCGGGCGCGCTGACGAAGCTGCCCAAGTGGCACGCCGTGATTGGTCATTACCTCTTTGGCCTCTGGGTCTAATCTTGACCGTCCACGCGGAATCCGACGGCGGCGAGCGCGACCTTCTCCGGCTCACCTTCTAACGACGACGACCGGCGTCGGCGGCTTGGTGACGGCGGCGTGGCGGTGCTCCGGCGGTCTCCGGCGAGGGCGAGGTGGTCGACAAGATGCGGGTGACCTCTTAAAGCGCCTTGGTGGCTTCGGCGGGCTGCCTCGCTTCCTCGTGCGGCAATGGCGGGCGGCTGGAGGCGTCCGGCGTTGGTGGTACTCTGGCGAGCAATCGGAGAGGATCCGGGGATCTACGCAAGCGGAAAGATGGGTAAGGCGAAGCGGTGGAATACGAGGAAGAGAAATAGAAGGAAGGGATGGGTCCGGGACGACAGTATCGACGACGGCCTGGAGCTCTGGCGGCAGCGGAATCGGCAATGTCCAGTGGCGGCTAAGGTTCGACGATTTTGGAAAAAAAGAATATGAGGGGATTCGGGGGATTTTATAGGGCGTATGGCGGCGAGAGAGGGAAGAAATATCGACTGGTTCGTTGAGAATCTGGAGGAAATCGAAACCGGTTCGGGGGCGTGTTCGTGCGGGTCTCCAGCGCCGGAGGTTGGGGATGACCCTGGTGGGTCCCTGGCGTCAGCGGGTGCGGGAGAGGACGCGGGCTGGCTGCGCTGCTGGGCTGGTTGCTTGCTGGGCCGCAGGTTGCTGCACTGCGCGGCGTAGGGAGCGAGCGGCGGGCAGCGGCTAGGCTAGGTGGGTTGGTGGGCTAGGTCGGTCCGGTTAGCTAGGGTTTCGGTTTTTTTTTCTATTTTCTTCTTTTCTTCATATCTTTTTCTTAAATAATCCAAATAGATTAATCTTTGTTTTCGATTTTTTTTAAAAATTCTGTAGATCATCATTTTTGGCACTAGTATGCCTATTTAAAAATAGTTATTTCACAAATCCATGTGTATTTTTTTCTGTAGTGGCAATTTATTGATTCTATTTGGGGTTCAAAAACAGTGTTTTGCAATTCAAAATTTTCATTAATGCAATGATGCCATGCCAATGCAATGCAAATGTATTTTTTTCTAGTCCCAATTTCTAAAATCTTGGGATGCGACAGCCGGTTAATTAACTGTTAATGAAAATATTTCATCTACAAGTAAAGATGACTAATTCGTATATGACGTGATAAAAAAATATATTGTTTAGTTGATCGCAGGTATTAAGCTACCCATACATGTATTCATATAGCTAGATACTCGTACTAGCAAATCTAGTATGGGTGATGTCAAACAACATATGACTATTGAGATGTCATATATGTCAAATAAATGAGACCAACTTCAAAGATAATCCAAAGAAGATTAAATGCTCCCCCGAGTATGCCGGTGTCGACAATAGCAAGAAGATTTTTCTTTTATCTTTTTTGTAATAGTCATGATATAATCCTATGTATTAGAGATGTTGAAATTCTTAATTAGGGGTTTTCTCTTCGAAGATATAATTAATGGAATTTCTATATAAATATATGAGTTCCGAAAGTATGAACCGCAATTCTTAATATTTGTCATTTACATAAGCACACCTTTAAATTTATAGTCTATCTATCTCTATGATGCGGACGCGAGTATTTTCGTCGCCCCATTTTCCCGTCATCAGATTCTGGCACGCCCGGTGGGACCTATTTCTCCTCTCATCTTCGAATTCCAACATAGGATTGCATCATATGACTTTTGTAAAAGAAATGTGGCATATCATAAAAAATCCATATTTGCAAGAAAACTGATATATGGTTTTCTTTATATGAAGGAATGGCAGAAGAAAACAAGGAGCAATTGACTCATATTTGCTTCAGATCATTTTGGGTTGAGGTGCCACTTAGTTCCAATGGTAGTGGCACTAATATCTTACACACAAAGATAGACGCATCAAATTAAATGAAAGCTAGTGAGGAGGGTGCAACAAGATATGAAGCTAAGTTCATCCCTCCTACACCTAAAGCACCAGAAATAAACATATTGGCTGCAGTGAACGCACAAGAAGTAAGAGTCCCATATTCTGATCTCGTCATGCAAGGCGGTGACATGCTAAATTCAGTCCCTCCTCACGACTCCAATATGTGGGCGTCAAAACGATATACTACACTAGCAAAAAGTTCAGACAAGAAGCAGATTCAATCTGCTGAAAAGGCAGATTGGCACAGTGATTCCAACTCCAGCGCCATATATCAAAAGGAAAAATGTAGGAGTAGTGGAATCATCTTACCAGCTGTTGAAGAACAAGGGAAAGGTGAGGCGTTCAACAAATCTAAGTTGCCTCAAGCAAAAGGAAATTTGTGCATAAACACCACCGCAAGCAGCCTTGGATAAGAAGTGACACCATGACCATATTTCCATGTGCATCACCTTCAATATAAAGATACTCTAATGCTCAAAATATATTCCAATATGATGCTCCAAAGATTATTTCTTCTATGGCACATAACCCCCGTGAACAATGTTCTCAGGTAATGTACAGGTGCTCCCTTGAACGGGTGGAAGTGCACTCCACCTCCCATGATTGTAAAGATAATTATGTGGACTGGATGGTGGTATTCTCAAAACCCATTTTATCACCAACACGTGTTGTAAAACAATTCTCCAAGGGTTCATACGATCGAGTGCGACATCCGCATCACCGACAAAATGAGATCCATATCAACCTCCTCCGTGTTATAGTCGGCAAGATCCGTGTCCGCTTCTCGCAGAACATGGAAAACAATGGATCACCGTTTTCGTATAAATAAAGGTGGTCTCAGTATCCATACTACGGTGAAAAGCAACACCTCAACAGTTGTTGATTTTATCCGGTTCATTTGAAAAATATATCTTAACCATGTGAAGCATCGTGTAGTTGGCCTTGACTCTGAGTATACAAGATACATCCACAGAATAGAGCGTCGGAAGCTTCCCCTTGAGGAGCAAGCTGCTCTCTCAAACCAAGAGCCCCAACGCGCTGCTGTTTTGCAGCTTTGTGTTGGTAAACGTTTCCTAATTTACCAGCTATACCAATCTCATGCCAGGGGTCCTATCCCTCCACTCCTCCGTTGGTTCCTCGCAAATGATAAAATCCAATTTGCAGGTGCCGCCATTGTAAATGACATCCAAAAGCTCAAATTTTACAACTAGGGTATCACGAATGTTGTCGACTTGCAGCAACTTGGTATAAGGGTTCGTAACTAAATGGAAGGCCAATTGGTGTCGCTAGAGAAGGTAGCAAAGAATATGGCCAAAATAAAGCTCAAAAAAGACAAGAATATTAGTGTTAGTATGTGGGAGATGCCCATCCTGAGCCATGAGAAGATCAAGTATGCATGCTTGGATGCATACAGGAGTTTCGAAGTCTTTAGGCGGCCTTTTAACACTGATGGTTATCTTAGGTCCCATTCAAGTATTTGGATCCGAGTTTCATATTGTAAGAATTGGTTTGTAGACGTACCAAAATGTATGTTGCAATTATGAATGTATTATGCTAGCTCCATAGTCTCTCATTATGTGAAAATTATCGATTATTTTATGATCATATTATCGTGAAAACATAGCATCAGTGAGATCATTTAAGTAGGCTTATCATAGTTTTTTAAGCGCCTATGGTTTTGAAAAGAATGAACCCAATGAAAATTTTGGATTTCCATTGATTTTTTATCGACATGGTGTTCATGTTGATCCAAGGAAACAATTTGCAGTTGTAAAAGTGCCGCCACATATGAACCTTGAGAATATAAATAGGTTTCAAGATCACAAAAAGGTTACTCCAAAGTCTCACGAGTATAAAATATTGACATCATGCATAATCCAAGGCTGTAAGAGTATAAAGTGCGAGCGTCGTAAAAAATGAAAATAAAATTACTCCAAAACCTTATGAGTATAAACTATGTCATGTTAAAAGATCACTCCAGAGTCTTACGGGTATAAACTTTTGACTTCATCCATGCTTACATCGTTAGGTGCCCTTTTGGCAGAAAATAATGATGTAGGGATACAAATGTCCTTGTATTACCTTAGTCGCAACCTTGTAGGGGCCGAGTGTAACTAGCCTGATATGAAAAAATATGTTTAGCATTAGTATTTGCAGCACAAAAACTATGCCACTATATGTTATAACATATTGTACACGTTGTGTCGAGAGCATATCCTCTATGGTACATTCTCAATAAAATGGTGCTTTCACGAAGACTGGCAAAATGGAAAATGTTATTGTCACGATTTTATATTAAATATATGCCACAAAAAGCCGTAAAGGGACAGGCATTGGCTAAATTTATAGCTGCGCATCTGATCCCTGGTGATTTTCCAATTAAGATGACTTGTCAGGTCAAGAAGTGTTCACTACATCATTCTTAAGTTCAACATGGCAAATTTATTTTGATGGTGCTTATCAAAAATAAGGGGCAGGTTTTAGAGTCATCTTCATTACAACAAGCGAAGATATAATTCCGTACTCGTTTACCTTAACTTCGGGGGTGTCAAATAATTCCACTGAGTATGCAGCTTTGATAATTGGGCTTGAACTGGCTTTGAACATGGGATTAGATTCACTCACCATGTATGGTTATTCACAATGGGTAATTAACCAATTATTGAGAGTCCACATGGTTAAGAAACAAGAATTAAGGCCATACTTTAGAAGAGCCAAAGTGTTGATGTCTATGTTTGCTGACTAAAACATTCAACACATTGTTAGAAGCCAAAATGACAAGGCTTATGCTTTAGCAAGTTTAGCTGCTAGCCTGTCACTAACTTCTCATCATTCGATGGATGTCCATTTTGAGGAAAACATAATGCAAATACTTGCTGAAGAAGAAGAAGAAACGACAAGAGCTTTAACAATGAAATCCAACATATGCGAAACTGAGGTAGGAGATTGGTGAGAATCATTCTTAGAATATTTACTTCATGGATATTTGCCTTCGGATGCTTGCAAAAGATCTCAAATCCTCAAGAGATCAATTCATTATACATGCGTCAATGACACACTTTATAGACGTTCACATGATGGTATATTACCGTGTTGCCTCACTGGAAATGAAATTATGGAGGCGTTGAATGAGGTTTAGGATGGAATATGCGACTCACACCAATCTGGTCCTAAACTACATTATCAACTAAGGCTTTTAGGTTATTATTGGCCTACAATGTTTGGCGATGCCACTAAATTCGCAAAGAAATTTCATGAGTGTCAAGTGCATGCTGACTTTATACATCAGCCACATGAACCACTCCATGTCATAAATATATCTTGGCCATTTGAAATATGGGGGATGGATATAGTAGGGTCAATTCATCCACCATCGTCCAAAGGCCACAAATTTATTTTGGCCACGACCCATTTTTCTCTCTAAGTCGGCTGAACTTATACCACTCAAAGAGGACAAAACAGAAAATATGGAGCATTTCATAAGAACACAGCTCATATATCGCATTGGTGTTCCTTCTCAGATCATGTCTGATAATTGAACTCCTTTCAAAAATAAAAATATAAACAAATTATGTTCAAAGTTTAAGATAAATCATTTCTTCTCTATGGCCTATAATCTAGCCACAAATGGACAAGCGGAGATTTTTAATAAAACTCTTTGTAAATTATTGAAAAAGTGGTCTCAATAAATAAACAAGAGTGGCATGAAAAACTCCTCGAAGCCTTGTGGACTTATAGAATAACAACACGAACACCAACGGGAATGACGCCTTATTCCCTAGTATTTCGGGAGAAGCGGTTATTCTTTTTGAAGTACAAATTACTTCGTTAACGGTTTCTACTCATGAAATATTATCAGAAGAAAAAATTAACACAATTACGCATTGATGAGTTAGAAAGACTTGAAGGAAAACGGATTCAAGCCTTGGAAAATCTGGAGGCATATCAAGCTAGGATGTCTCGAGCATTCAAATAACGTGTTAAACAAAGGTGACCTAGTCCTTGGTATCATCCGCCCTATGAACATCACACGTTGAATGAAAGGGAAATTTGAACCTAAATTGGAAGGCCCCATTTTTCATAAAGATGGTTTATTCTAGGGACGTATACAAAATTATGTCGCTAGATGGCAAATACTCGCCGGCGCCGGTAAATGGAAAATTACTTAAGCGTTACTATGCTTGAGTAAATGAAAATTATTCTACTCCACGCCTTCACGAGTATAACCTGAGGCATATATAAAGAAAATATATATAATAAAATACTCTGTTCCTTCACGAGTATAAACTATGCCTTCACGAGTATAAGAGGCATATGTCAAAAAATATATTAGATACTCCACACCATCAGGAGTATAAACTGGTGGCATATATAAAGAAAATATATTGGAAAATACTCCACGCGTCTACGAGTATAAACTGAGGCATATATAAAGGAAATGAATGAAATACTCCATACCCTAATGAATATAAACTAGGGCATAAGATAAATAAGTTTACTCCAATAACTTACATGTCTAAACTATGAAATATAAAAAGAAATTTTACTCCAATAACGTATGAGTATAAACTGTGATATCAAAAATTTACTCCAAACTCTTAAGAGTTTAGACTCATGACGCCATAAATACTCCAAGGATGCAAGAATATAAACCGCGAGCCTTGTGAAAAAATAAATAAATGAAAATAAAACTAATCCAATGTCGCAAGAGTATAAACTTATGGCAAGATGTAAACACATAGTCTAAAATCTACTTTAGTGTTGCAAAATAATGATCTTCTTGATACATAAGTACAACTTTATGATTCGCTAACCTCATTTTGTTGCAGTTTTAATATTACCATAGTAAAACATATGGCTACAAGAATATAAAGTTTTAGCCTCATGAATGAAAAACATTTGACTCCAACATCATATGAGTATAAACTATGATGATATTAAATTATACTCCAAATTATTATGAGTATACTATGCCATATTAAAACTACTCCAAGTGCTTATGAGTATAAACTATGCCATATTAAAAATACTCCAAGATCTTATGAGTATAAACTATGAAACACAGAGTACTCCAATAACTTACGAGTCTAAATTGTGGTATATAAAAATATTACTCCAAACCTAATGAGTCTAAAGTTAATAAAAAAATAAAGGCTCCAAAATATTATGAGCATAAACTATGGAACATATGATTCAATTTAACTTAACGGATAAGCATAAAGTGTGGAGTATTAAACACGAGTTAACATCATGATAGTTCAAGGGATAATTATTATCATATTTATTTCCGAGAACGAATGGGTTTTAACGGTCTCATCAAGCATAAAATGTATCTTAATTGGCCTAATTTGTGCTTGAGACCATTACTATATCAGGAACAGATTGGTCTCATGTGCAACAACCAAACTGGCACAGATGCAAGTTAAATGCGGGAGAACAAGTGCCTCCATATTGGACAAAAAGATGTTAAGAAAAAATGGACATACAGTATCAAAGATCTCCCACCTTACTAAGAAAATAGCCTAGGACACCTAAAAAATGTTTCCCATCAGAAGAGAATACAATGACAAGTTCATTCACAGAGAATTCCAAATTGGAAGAACTAATTAAGTTCAACCCTAGACTTTCCGTGAAACTTGGCATGGACTCATAAATTGTTCTTTCAATGTGTTGGGGTATATTTGACCTTACCATGTCCTGATATGCATGGTAATATGTACGGAAAATTTCCATGCTTCCTAGATTGTTCTGACACATTCTATAGAGTCTTGCACAAATTCTGTGAATTCGGTCCCAAGATACTAGGGACAATTTCAAGCTGCCTCATATTAAACTATTAGGTACAAATTCATCCAAAACTATTCAAGACATGCCAAAGATAGGATATTTTGATATGATATATTCATCACGTTTCATATAGGAAAGTCGGCGAATTGCTCTAGGACAATGTCTCGCACATGGGATAGATATATTAAGAATGTATTAAGATGCACTCAAACATGGAAGAAAAAATTTCACAAAATATCATCATAAGCTGCAACAAAAGGACAAAAAATTGCAAGCCTTCAAATCAGTTGGCTAACAACAATCATCTTTGGAAATATTGCCATGGACTTACAAAATATGGGGCCACTTTGTTTTGACGAGTTGGTCTCCAAAGACACTGACATTAAAACTATGCACCATGTCGAGAAAAAAATAGTGGCTCAAAATGCCCTCAACCGTGATTAGCTGAAGTGACCACATGAGCAAAAAAATACCACACTCCGGAGTCATATGTGCATAAAGTTTGTATGCGTACATGACAGAAATGAGTAGCTTTGAGACTGCAATGCCTCGAGAAAAAAAATTGTCTTAGGCTACTAGAGTAAACACGGAAGCCCAATTTTTATATGTCGTCGTAACCTGACATAAAATAAAATCTAGCAAACTAAAAAAACTCCATTGCTTCATAGGTATAAATGGAAAAACAAATAAATAAAAACACTCGATTGCTTCACGAGTATAAACTGAAGCGCAAATAAATAAAAATACTCCAACTAAAGAGCAAATAAAATAAAATGAATACTCCATTGGTTCACGAGTATACACTGAAGCGCAGATAAAAAAATACTCCATTCCTCCATGTGTATAATATTAAGTGCGAATAAATAAAAAATAATCCATCGCTTCATGAGTATAAACTGGAGCGCATACACAAAAAATACTCCATCGCTTCATGAGTATAAACTGGAGCGCGTATACAAAAAATATACTCCATCGCTTGTGACACCCCCGGGATCAGGGTTAAACAAATCCCTAATTATGATTAGCTAAAACTGGGTTGTTACAGATCTGTCCCCCTTACGAGAATCTCGACCCGAGATTCCGCAGGTAGGAAGAAGGAAGAGAAAACAGGGTCACTTCTAAGGATAAGAGGGAAACACACTAAACAACACACCGAGTATCTCATGATCCTCTCATGAATGAGTGTTCAGAAACAACTCTGAGGTGACGAACATGAAACACGTCAAGGTAACAGAGGAAACAAGAGGAGATAGGTTTCAAGGTGTTAGATAATTGGTCTTCTGAAGGATTAAGACCATGGAGCTTCAGAAGAGTTCAAATTTCAGAAGGGGGAAGCTTACAACAGGAAGAACATGACCACAGACTTTGAAGATGAAACTCTACTAAACAACTTAAGCAGAGCTTTCATGGATACAAAGATACAAATAACCAAGATGTTGAATTACTTTTGATATAGAAGGATCATTCTTCGTTCAACAGAAGGTCTAGACAGAAGGGTTGTTTTGGTGGAGAGGACTCATAAGAGTCACAAGGAACATGTAAGAAGATGAACTGTTGATTACCACAATCATCGTCCCTCTTGAACATGATCAACATACGAAGGAAACGCTTTATTCATCCAGGGTTATCAAAATCTTTGCCAAAGATCACGATATCACTTTACACCACCAGGATGATTAAGTAAGAAGATTCCTGATGACACGAGGAAAAAAAACTTCATTCTCAGACTTCAATTACTTGGCATAACAAGTTGCTTTCCAATATAAGAAGGTCTAGAGGATCGACCGAGAGTCATTTAGCAACACTACTTTAAATGTTCTCCTTGATGTTCTCGAAAGCAAACATCAAGTAAAGATCGGACTTCGGATACAAAGAAACCATAAGCGCAACTCCGATAATTAAATCATAGAAGAAGCTTCATGAAGAGTGGTTGTTATTGCTGATTTAAGAGAGTATGGCAATAGGTCTTCTAACTAGTTGTGTCAACCACTACATCAATCTTGCCGGATTTACAAAAAGACCTATGTCAAAACCTTGAGAAATACCAACCATCATATCTGCTTGAGATTCAAATTTGGTTAGGTGAGATGATACTTCAGACTCAGCGTGTCTAAATAGAAAGTTTGCAACATTTACCACAGAAGTAAAGTCACTAGATTCTCAAGATATGGACTACAATGTTAAGCTCCAATAGACTGAGGTATTGCTAGACCCATGTATTAGCAACTTGTCGGAGGACAACTACTTATACGTCAAGTACTTGCAACAAAATACAACAGTGTCCTTAGGGGGAACAAAGATAACTCTACTCGAATCCACGGTGACATCTTTCAACAACTATACATGAATTAGAGGAGGTCACTTCTAACATCTAGAATGCATACTTTGAGATGACACGAAGGAATTTCTCAAAAGTTTTCCAACATTACTACCAAATGTTCCATATGAATCTGTTCTAGCATGGAGAAGATTAGGATATTGTCGATGGGCTCAAAAACAAACTTATCAGAACACGCCAGAAAGATGGACTCATATGTTGTATGAACAAGGCAAAGTATTGGTCAGACCAAAGGATATTAAGATGTAATAAAGTGAAACATCACGAGTACATCATCAAGATAGTCCTTGGAACTAAGTTTGATTTGATGATAACCCAAATCAAATCAAAGGCGGGGGAATATAACATATCCACAAAGAAAATACTATCTTTATCCAGCACAAACTAACTAGAAACCCCTTTTGGAGGAACTAAGTCAGATAGAACTTTTGTCTTACAACCCTCCAAGTTGTTGTTTAAGCTCAACCAACTAATTCAAGGGTATCCAGTATGGATCCTTAGAGAAAGGAGCAGTTCAGAGAACTTGCTGGCTCAAGGACTTGACAAACACGATCATGTGGCAACATGGTGATACTTCTAGCAAGACGTCCAGAATATCACGAACTACCGATATGTCACTTAGTTCAAGAGTAAACTTGCTTGGTAAGGCAAGGACACATAGTCTAAGAGCTTTGGCTCAAGCCTAACTCTTTGACCGAAGAGAGTGCACCAGAGTAACGGACTTGGTAGCACAATCATCCTTCGCTTAGTGATAGGGTTAATGATCATGCTAAGAATGACTCAAATGTCCTTGGAGTTCAAAGCAATAAAAATTGCTAAGAATCTCGGATGACCACATTATTATGCACATGCATCATTCACGAGCATGAAATCTCAGAGGAAGGGTTGTAAATATGTGTAAGAGCATCACTTCATTAAAGGGTCATGAAACTCAACACGACCTCTTAGTATATAAGAGTGTGATATTCTAAGGTAGAATAGATAGAAGCTAGTCATGCCTCTTAGTGGATTGCAACACTTTGACCTTGTCCTAGATATGACAAGGTACTGGAGTTTGTTTTTCCTGACATCCCGAAATGGTTTGTCTTGATGGAACACAAGAGTATCTTGCATCGGTAGACACCAATGCACATTACTACTTGGCTAACAACTGATAGCCAAAGGTCGGAAACTACAAGGGGAAAAGAACATGCTCAGGATATAATCCCAAGATGTGGATGCATAGATTATCATTCTTCCGAGAACCAATGCATAGAAGGGATGGAGTGGCAGAGTCACGAGTATAGATACGAGACTCACGAGGAGTACTCTTTTCGTGATCTATTTGGTTCCATTAAAGAACATCTGCCATAGCATGTGGTAGGGGAAGTCCTTAATTGTCAAGATTCAATCGCGACAAAGACCACGAGCTTGAAGACTAGGATTGTAGTACCAACCATTAATAATAGGGGACACTGGAATGGATCTTGGGTTAAAGATCAACTGCATGTACTAGATTCACAACGTTAGGATCCAGCACAATCCGGGACCTTCGGTTCAAGTCCAAGGGTTAATACCCGAGAAAGAAGTAACTACTACTTGAGTGACACAGAGTATACTGCAAGATAGTAATCACGAGGTAGCTTCCAAGAGAAGAAAGAACTTCTGAAGTACCCAAACAAACCAGAAGGAGGCCTACGAGGTGAAAGGAATCCTCCAAGCCTAGAACAGAACACTATGGATCCTACAATATCACATTGTGGGCCAATAAGAAAGAGAGTTCATGATGGAAAGGAATCTCTCAGCTGAAATAGAGCAAAGGGGACGCAAGGAACTCACAACACACGCAACTTTAAAGAACTCAACACTAGGTCAACTAGTTAAGAAACAACATGCCAAGAAGGCACCTAAGTTTTAAGAGACTAAAAGAGATATCAAAACTTTTCAAAATCAACACCAGATAAGATGTCCCAGATTTAGAGTGATACCAGATGAGGAGAAAAAGAAGCATACTAGATTTTTCCCAAATAATTTTCAACTTTAAAATGGTTTTCACAGACACTAGACTCAACATCGACCAATAGCAAGGCTTTCCTATAGTCGGTACTGCTCTGATACCAAAAACTGTGACACACCCGGGACCAAGGTTAAACAAATCCCTAATTATGATTAGCTAAAACTGAGTTGTTACGTCGCTTCATGAGTCTAAACTGAAGCACATATACAAAAAATATACCCCATCGCTTCATGAGTATAAACTGGAGTGCGTATACCTAAAAATTTACACCATCGCTTCATGAATATAAACTGGAGAGCATATACAAGAAAAAAAATACTCCATTGCTTCATGTGTATAAACTAGGACACATATACAAAAAAATGTACTTCATCGCTTCATGAGTATAAACTAGACCGCACACACACACAAAATACTCTATCGCTTCATGAGTAACGCAAATAAATGATATACTCCATGCCTTCACGAGTATAAACTGAGCATATATGAAGAAAATATATTATAAAACCTCCATTACTTCACGAGTATAAACTGAAGTACAAATAAGTAAAAATACTCCAACTGAAGTGCAAATAAAATAAAATAAAATAAATACTTCATTGCTTCACGAGCATAAATTGAAGCGCAAATAAAAATACTACATCCCTCCATGTGTATAAACTTAAGTGTAAAAAATAATCCATCGCTTCAGGAGTATAAAGTGGAGCCCAAATAAAACATAGTCCTTCTCTTTATGAGTATAAATTTAAGCGTTGGTAAATAATAATACTCCTCACCTTGATGAGTATAAACAGGGGAACAAAATAAATTAATAATATTCCAATAACTTATGAGTGCAAACTATGATATATTAAAATAATCATAACCTGAGAGTATAAATTGGGGCAAAAGGTAAATAAATTTTCTCCAACGCTTCACAACCAAGATAAAAAACGAAAGGTTAACTTGAGATATGGAGCTATATAAGTATAAACTACTAGCCTCGTAAAAAGGTAGTAACATAAGGTTGGGTACTTTATATTGCCAAAACAAAATCCTAGACTTCCCAAGTGTAAGATGTTGGTGTCATGTAAAAATGATTCAAAATGTACAGAAAGGTTAGATGAGCAAATTCTATTAGCCTCTTGTGAAATATCATCGTTAAAGAAAGCATTCTGCGATGCCATTTGTGTGCATAAACTATATTACCATGCAGCCAAATTAATCCAAGGCTACACAAACATGCTCTGCTAGCTAGCTACATAACTGCACCAAACCATTCGTGTGAATTGTAGCCTCATCCAAAAGCAACAAATGAAGGTTATACCATTATAAACTGCTAGCCACATCATAAAAAAAGTGAGATCAAAGGATTCACATATCATAATTGGGTATAAACTGTGAGGATATGTACAAAGTGCACCATTGACATATGAGCGGAAACCATCGCCACCATATAAACAAAGAAAACAAAGTTCAAATTTGCTCCAATGATATACGAGCCCAAGCTATAAACTCATACAAATTTTATTACTGAAAGATACTCCAACGTTTCATGAGCTAAAACTATAAGCCAAAGTTTTATAAAAATAAAACAATTAAATAGCTCCAAGGCCTCATGATCTCAGTCTGTAAAAAAATCTCATTCCCTCTTGCCAACTAGAAAATTATAAATTGTACTAATCTGACATTTCATAAATCAGAATAAGAAGAGTCAAGTATTGTTCAGGGACATATTATTGGCCAACACCATATATAGGGTAACTTGTTCCAACGTTTGGGTACCCAAAATGTCGAAAAGCCATATTTCATTATGGAAGAACATATCTTTGAGGGTGATAAAAAAGGAACAAAAAATGTAACGTTTCTTTCGGCTATATTTTAACATATAATGTATAAACTATTAGCTGAAATTAGGACTGCCTATGGTCACATGATGTTACATCATCGCTAGCCCTAAATAAAAACAAATATACGACATGTCAGTCTACGCTCCTAAAAAGTGGCTCGTCCATCTACATGTAACCAAACTTGCTTATACCCTATAGAAAGTTTTCCTCTAGGAATTGCATTATATGCACAACATTATATAAGTTGTCCATCCAGAAAATTATCAAAAGGAAAACAATGGAGTCCAATAAAACAAAGCTATGCTTCGAGCTCTAAACTCCCAGCAAACCGTGTTGCCGAGTCCAGACCTCGAAGGGGGCATCTATTCACATTGATTTTGTCCAAACAAAATAATAGTGTGTAAAATACATCAAAAAAATACTAAATTATTTGAGCGGCAAATTTCCATTATAATAAAAAACATAAATTAAAATAATGATAACAATTTATTTCAAAGAACCAGTGGCGATGATCGACTGAGATAAATTTTTCGGACGCAAATATATAACCATGGATAAATATTAGTGCATGACAAAATGCAAGTCACACATTAATTTTTTTAATGCGAATATTATATATGCACATCTATTTTTCCTTCCATGGATGCATAAATTTGGCCCCTCACTGATTAAACCACCAAATATGCTTAAGTAACTCACGTAGAATTTATTAGAGAAAATAGCACCGAGCCATGTGATAAAGTGCTAGTATGGACAAAGATTATTGTTGATGCAGTAGGCATACATCATACGACACTACAAGTACTCACTTCATGTTAGACAAACCAAAAACCCATTGTAACATCCCAAAAACTTCAATCCAAGCTTATCATGATCAAATCATCCAAAAATGGGGTTAACAAAAACTTTTCCAAATTTAAAATGAAAGCATTCATGTATGTGTGCATTTAAAATAGGAGTTGCTTGGAATTGCCATGATTGTGTGATCCTTTGCTTCTAAAATATTTCTTAGGTGATTTAAACATCATCTACATTATTTCCAAACTTTTCCTAAAAGAAATCAAATAAAAAAGAATTAAAATGAAGGAATGGTCATTTGGACAAATTTAACTCTCATGCCTACTTTGGCTATTCCTAGTACTCAATTCTTAACAGAAACAATTCTTGATCTTTGCACCCCTTGCTAGTACACATAATGAGGTACCAAGGCCCACCTTTTGATCTTCTAAAAACATTCTGGAAACTATTTTAAATGGCAGTTCAAAATTGAATCTAATGCATATGCATAGATCACCCCTATTTCAAAAACCATGTATTTAAGCTCCATTTTCAAAACCCTTGCAACCAGAGACTACCTAGCACTAGTGGAGATCACTCAAAATTTTAGAACTCAAAATTCAAAACTTTTTCTCTTGCGGCCATTTCATCAAACACTTGGCAGGCAGAATCTTACCTCTAATCCTAGCTCACTGTTTGGAACAGGGTTTTGCCCCCATTTGATCTCCATTTAATCTCTCTGTCCCCGTTTGATCAAACCATGCCAATTGCAGCCCATCCCCTACGCCCTAGTGGCAATGCCATGCCATGCCGAGTACCACCCTTGCCGGCCAACCTTGCAACCGCCGCAGCAGACAACTCCCCCTTCCCTCGCCATGTCTAGGAGGTAGCCAACGCCGCACCGTCCCTCTCTGTCCCTTGCCCGAGCCAAGAGCAGCTGTGGCCCACCGAGGAGAAACCGCGCCCAGTGCCACCGGACCATGCCGACGCCACCCGCAGAGCGCGCACTGTCCCCGCGTGCACAAGCCACCGCTGGACACCAGCCCGCGCCCACCGCTCCGCCTCGACCTAGAGAACACCCCAGACACCTCTGTTCGCCGCCCAAAGCCCCACAGCCACCGCTCACCGTGGACACAACCGCTTCGGCCGCGCAGAGCGCCACCTCACCCCGACCGCATGCCACCGCCCCTACGGCCGCATTGAAGCGCTAGAGCACCACCAAGGGACCGCCCATCGATCGCCATCCCCAGCCATGCCGCTAGCTCGCCGTAGCCATGTCGCCACCGTCGACCGCCCATCCCGCTCGGTCTCACCGCCGAGCCTATAAAAGGAGCACTCCCCAGCACCAAAGACTCACACCATTCCACTCCCCTCACATCTCTGAACCTCACCCACCCCTCGCCGGAGCAAGTGGAGCAGCAGCTCGCCGGAATTGGAGCCGGAGCCGCCGCCTCTGGAGAAGAAGGGTGCCGTTGATTCCGGCCACCCCAAGCTCCACTGCGACCACGCCTCGCCTCGCCGTCGTCTTCCACTTCGCTCAAGACGCCGACTCGCTGGAGCCCTGGTACGCCCCCAGTAGATCCCCACCGAGCCGCTAGGGTTTGAGCTCGCCGGCGACCCGTCCGTCGTTGACGACGACCCTCAGCCGTAGATCTAGCCTCTAATCGCACGACCCACAGCGCGCGTACCGTTTCGCGTGTTAAGTGCCGCTGACAAGCGGGACCCCCTGTCAGCTGAGCCCTGTGCCGCGCAGCGCCACTGGGCCGGCCCATTTCCTTTCCCGCGCAAGCCCGTAGATTCAAATCTAGGTTTTTCTTTTTAGTTAGAATATAGTTTCTGTCTTGTGTTTCAAAATTCAATTCTAGAAGTTTGACAAATCCAAATTACATGAAACTAATTTTGTCTGAAAGGTATTGAAATGCTCTATCCAAGCCTGTTGGATTTAAGTCATTTAGAGTTACAGATTTCTCCTAATAAAAATAAGAAGACAGAAGCTTTTACAACTTGAAACATTTTTGTAAAATAAACCAAGTTAGCTTTTGAGTTGATTCCAACTCTCAAAAATCACATTTCATCATATCTATCCAAATATGTAATAATATTAAGGTTTACAGGCAGTGACTTTGGACTAGTACCAAAATAATGCTATATAGGCATTTCTAGTCACTTTAAATCATTAAATAATAAACTTAAACAAAAGTAATATTGATCCAACCTTTAAATCTCATTCCCACATGTTAGAATATGTGGTGAGGACATGTGTCCATATGATCCCATATTTTGGTGGTGAATATTGAAGTGTAGTTAATATTTCAATGAGTAGAAATTACTTTTCCAAAATAAAAAGGTTGAAACTATTGAATTAAAACTTGTGATGTTTGGGATGATAATAGATCATCAATTGTGTGGTTTAGAATACTACTTAGCCTGAGTTAAGTATTGTTTGGTGATTGTGCACTCCCTATGTATTTCTAGACGCTAGTACCGACCAAGCCTTCGAGGAGGAGGAGTTCTACCAAGAAGAAGAAGAAGAAGAAGAAAACTTCAACCACTGCACCAACCAAGGCAAGCTATTAGTGGCAAGCTAACCCTTGCAAATATGCTTTAGTAAGCTATTGTAGTAAGCTAGAATAAAACTAGATAGTTTAGTAAAGATGCCTTAAGCATACTTTGCTCACACCCCCTTAGGGTACACAAAGTTCTTTAATTAATTTTGAAGGTAGCATAAAGAGTATAAAACTTGCCCTAATTAGAAACCCTTAGATGTCATTCCATAGCATGAGATTGATCCCACCTTTCCACCTTAGTGAACACCCTTAACCTAGAGTTTTAGAATAGATCAAACTTGAGTCATTTTAGATGCGAACACTTGGTGAAAATGAGTTATGAAAACCTTGGAATGATGAGTCATTCTATTGAGATGTTTTGACCTGTGTTGAGAAACACAATTGGTTTATGATGATGAAAATGATGAGGCATGAGCCTTAACCCTTTTGATAAAACTGATGGTTGGATTCGGATGCGATACCATTCCAAATTTACCGTACAACCACATTACCTGAATTGGGTAAGGCTTAGCTGGAAATTTATATGCATTAGTATTAGTTCCCTCACGGGAGAGGTTTGAGCTGAGGCTACCTCTTAATGATGTCCACCTATGCAGTGCCCAAGATGACTGATGGTCATGGTTGGGAGGCCATGCTCATAGAAGAGGTGCTTGTACTAGGGTGTGTAAAGGGAAGGTTATGTTTGATTATCTGCATACCAAGTATGATGATTCAGGGTTATCCCTGACAGATGTATCGAATCTTGTGGTGAAAGTGTACCACCTCTGTAGAGTGTCAAACTATTTGAATAGCCCCGTCCGCGGTTATGGACAGTTGGAATGGCCATACTGTTTCGTTGTCAGATGTTTTCTAAATAACTTGAAATGAATGATGAACCTTGACTTGACCACAACAGGGTTGTGTAGATGAAAATAGCTTCCCAACTTAAGTGATTCTAGACTTTTATTTTATCTTTTCTTGCTTCAGAACTCAGCTTAGGTTTCAAACTTAACTTGATAGTTATTCTTTCAATTCAGTACTTTAACTTAGAATCATAACCCTTGCTAGTAGTAGTTTGCGAGTACTTAAAGAGTACTCATGGCTTTTGTCCCTGGTTATTATCATGGCCAGACTATGAAGGAGATTATCAAGATGATGGTCAGCAGGACGGCTATGATAACTAGGACTATCTCGCCACAAGATTGCTGTGCCCCTGAAGATGGACCCCACCGCTACGCTATCGTTTATTTCCGCTGCTTGTTGTATTAAAGACTGGATCCTGAGATCCTTATTTGTGTAAAACCTTATGTATGGTTTGTAATGGATGATGTACTGTGATATCCAATCCGTTATGTCTCGCAAAAATGGTAATCCTGGGATTGCGAGGTATGGCATAACGGGCATCTGGGATTAAAAATCTGGGTGTTGACAAGTTGGTATCAGAGCCATCCTGACCATAGGAGACCCTAGTTAGAATGGACGTCCAAACAAAAAAATTAGCTTCAAAACCAAAGTGAGTATTTATAAAAAAACTATTTCCCCTCTTACCCTTGTGAACTCATTCTTTCTCAAAAATACATGTTCCTCAAAATTCTTACATTACTACTTAAAATTTGACACACTTGATCACTTCACTAATTTCCTCATCCTAAATTCTTGTAGATGGAGACTCAGTTTAGCAAGTTTTACCAGTTGGGAAACGGAGGTTAGCTGATCTTCGAGAGGGATCTGGATTCACTGTCAGAATTTCTGGGACGCCCACATCCGGAGTTTCATGGAGCTCAACTTCCAGGACCCCCAGGAGGAGACCTACAATGGCTAGTCACCGCAGATCTTCGAGGAAGCATTGAAGCACCAACTTCCGGGAGAATTCAGTTTTCTGTGAGAGAGAACAACTGGCTAGATGGATTAGCCAGGGCAATGCATGAAGCTCTCGCACGTCTATGTGCCCTCAGCGTCAACAAGATTCAAGGAACCCGTTTTTCCCGCTATGCAAGACGTGACTTCATGGGAATGCCGATGGAGATGCCAAGTCACCCAGAGTTGAGGCGTCAAGTGGAGAACCTTGACTTCTTGCTTCATGACCGACAGCAGGAACTGGACAATGCCAGAGAGTTAGCCAACCAGAACCATGCCATTGCTGACCAGAAGGCCCAGACTTTCACACTGCTCGTCCAAGATCGCCAGTCTCTTCGTCGCCAGCGTGCAAAGAAGGATCGCACCATCGCCCGTCTTCGCAAGAAGGTGGCCGACCTCGAGAAGACCGTCAAGGAGCAGGAAGCTCAGCTTGCCGCCAAGGAAGAAGATGATGAAGGAGAAGACATCCAGGGAGATATGGATTCGTACCTCAGCAACGATGATGATTTTCTGGCAGAGGATGCTGTGGACTTCTACACTGATGATGAAGACTCTGACTTCATTGACGATGAGTAGATGCACTAGAGCACTGTCGTAGCATGAGATGTATCATCTCATTGTATCGTAGCTTGTAGAATGGTTCTTCAAACCATCTGTTTTCCCCTTTGATTGTTGTGGTGTGTGTTGTATCGTGTGCTTGCTTGCATGAATGAGAATGAAGTTAGTTGAAAAACCAGAGTCTAACTCAAAGTTGTAGCTTTGAAAACCCAAAACCATGAACCTTAGAATTTCCCTCTTACCCCTATATCTATCTCAATCTTCAGATGACTCGTGGAAACCAAGGAGGGAGCAGCTCATCGCAGGACCCAATGCTGCAGATCTTGCAGAATCTCATCACGGACCGTGAAGCAAGCAGGGCCGAACGTCAAGCCAACTTAGCGACATTGCAGCAGATCGCCCAAATGGCTCTCAACAACCAAGGACATGGAAATCAGGATCACCATGGATCTAAACTCAAAAACTTTCAGAACACCAATCCCCCAATCTGAAAACCCATTAGATGCTGATGACTGGTTACAGACCATGGAAAACAACCTAGAAGTTGCAGGAGTTGAGGAGAATGAGAAAGTTCTCTTTGCCACCCACTATCTAGCGGGAGATGCAAGAGCTTGGTGGAATAGCATCCGCAACATGAACCATGGCCAGGTGATGACCTGGGAAGCATTCAAGGTCAAGTTCAGCCGCACCCACGTGCCGCAAGGTCTTGTCAAGAGGATGAGAGATGAATTCCGTGAACTGAAGCAAGGAAGATTGACTGTAGTAGAGTACCGTGACAAATTCCTGTCACTTGCCAGATATGCACCGGATGAAATCAACACGGAGGCCAAGAAGAAGGAGAGATTCTTAAACGGACTACATGATGAGATGCAGACTGTCCTTGTCAACATCCGTTTCTAGGATCTTGAAGAGCTAGTCGACTCTGCCATTCAGATGGAAGGGAAGATTAACCAGGGCAAACGACAACCACAAGCGTCGTATGATGCAGCAGTCGATCCGAGTCACCGTAAGTACCGCCCCTAACCCCTCACCAGGATATGCACCAAGGAACAACCAACCCCCAAATTCTCTCCCAAGCTACCCCACCCGTAGCGGAGGAAATGTGAAGCCCGGAGGAAACAATCACAACTCCGACAACGCCAACAACTTCAACCGTGCCCCTCCCAAGAGCAACAACACCAACACTGCCCCCAGAACTGGCAGCAATGTTGTACCTGTTGCAGTCAAGGACAAGTCCCAGATCACTTGTTTCGAGTGTGGAGTGAAGGGTCACTACTCCAATGAGTGTCCCGAGAAGACTGCCGCCAATGCCCCTGTGAATGCCCCAGCTCAGCAGCAGCGTCGTGTTCAACCAGGCAGGAGATTTGCCCTAGGGAACCCGTGACAATCAAGAACGGTCGTCTCTTCCACATGAACGCAGAAGAAGCCCAGGAAGCACCAGATGTAGTGCTGGGTATGTTTTCTGTCAACTCAGTTTTAGCAAGAGTATTGTTTGATTCTGGAGCATCGCATTCATTTGTCACCGAAGAATTTGTATGCACTAGTAAGATTCTCCCAACCAACCTCAAGCATGTCATGATAGTTCAAATCCCCGGTTCAACTACAAAAGCTAGAAAAATTTGCAAAGCTGTACCTGTCAGAATAAATGGGATAGATTTTTATGCCGACCTAATTGTACTTGGAACCAAAGGTTTGGAAGTAGTACTAGGTATGGACTGGATGTCAAGGCATAAAGGACTGATAGACTGTGCTAAGAAAGCCATCACCATGACCAGTAGTTCTGGAGTAACAGTAGAGCATATCTCCAAAACCTTACCCCGTCAATTCAAGTGCAACAAGAGTGTAGCCCTGCCTACCATTGACCAAGTCAGAGTAGTCTGTGAATACCCCGACGTATTCCCAGATGAATTGCCCGGTATGCCCCCGGATCGGGATATTGAGTTCATTATTGAACTAATCCCTCGAACCGGACCCATAGCTCAGAGACCCTATAGCATGAACCCATCAGAGTTAGTGGAGCTGAAGAAGCAACTGGATGCTATGTTGGAGAAAGGCTTGATTCAACCAAGCGCATCACCATGGAGATCGCCCGTGTTGTTCGTCGATAAGAAAGACGGAGGCAACCGTTTGTGCATAGATTAAAGGAAGCTGAATGATGTCACAATCAAGAACAAGTACCCCTTGACAAAGATAGAGGATCTATTTGATCAGTTGACTGGAGCTCAGGTATTCTCAAAGATTGATCTTAGGACTGGTTATCACCAACTTAAGATTCGTGCAACGGATATTCCGAAGACCGCCTTTACTACTCGCTATGGTTTATACGAGTATAAAGTTATGTCTTTTGGATTAACCAATGCCCCTGCTTATTTCATGAATCTCATGAATAAGATCTTTATGAATTTCTTAGATAAGTTTGTAGTTGTGTTTATCGATGACATCCTTATCTACTCCAAGTCAGAAGAAGAGCATGAGCAACATCTGAGAATCATCCTAGAAACCCTGAGAGAGCATCAGTTATATGCCAAGTTCAGCAAGTGTGAGTTTTGGCTGAAAGAAGTACGATTCCTAGGACATATTGTGTCTGCCAAAGGAGTCTCTGTTGATCCCAGCAAGATCAAAGATGTCGAAGAATGGGAAGCCCCAACCAATCAAACCCAAGTTCGTTCATTTCTCGGATTAGCGGGATATTACCACAAGTTCGTAGAAGGATTCTCGAGCATAGCCCGACCAATGACCCAATTATTGAAGAAGGACAAGAAGTTTGAATGGACAGACAAGTGTGAAGCCGCCTGTGAGTGAAGAAGAGATTGATATCAGCCCCAATTTTGATCATGCTAGACATCAAGAAGCCATTTGATGTATATTGTGACGCATCGAAGATTGGTCCAGGATGTGTATTGATGCAAGAAGGCAAAGTCATCGCGTATCTGTCTCGACAACTGAAGCAGCATGAGCAGAACTATCCGACCCATGATCTTGAGCTAGCAGCTGTGGTTCTAGCGTTGAAGACATGGCGTCATTATTTGATGGGTAATCGCTGTGAGATTTACTCAGATCATAAGAGCTTGAAGTATATCTTCACCCAGAAGGAGTTGAATATGAGGCAAAGAAGATGGATAGAGTTAATCAAGGATTATGACCTTGACATTCACTATCACCCCGGCAAAGCAAATGTGGTAGCGGATGCTCTTAGCAGATTGCCGTGTAGGCTGAACACCATGATCAAAGAGAGGCAACCAAGTTTGTATGAGGAGTTGGAGCAGTTCAGGACGGAGTTAGTTAGCAAAGGATTCCTAGCTAGCATTGAACTTCAACCCATGTTGATTAGCCAAATCAAGGAAGCCCAGAAGGGGAATGAAAGTATCGATGGAATCAAACGTCGTATTGGTACAGGCAAAGTACCTGGATTCACCGAAGACGAAGAAGGTGTACTGTGGTACAAGGGACGATTCGTGTACCAAAGCAGATTCGGAGCTGAAGGAAATTATCATGAAGGAAGCTCATGATACTCTTTATTCTATCCACCCCGGAGGAACAAAGATGTATCAGGATTTGAAAGAGCAATTTTGGTGGCACACGATGAAGAGAGAGATCGGAAGCTACATCGCCAAATGTGACATTTGTCAAAGAGTCAAAGCGGAGCATCAGAGACCTGCAGGATTGTTGCAACCATTGCAGATTCCGGAATGGAAATGGGATTCCGTCGGAATGGACTTTATCACCAGTTTACCTACTTCTAGTAGGGGAAATGACTCAATCTGGGTCATAGTTGATAGAGTATCCAAGGTAGCCCACTTCATACCAGTCAAGACAACCTACCAGAGTGCAAAACTAGCAGAGTTGTACATTGCTAGGATTGTTAGTCTGCATGGAACCCCCAAGACCATTGTATCAGATCGAGGGACTCAGTTTACTTCAAGATTTTGGCAGAAAGTTCAGGAAGGTTTAGGAACCAAGTTGAATTTCAGTACCGCTTATCACCCGCAAATCGATGGACAAACTGAGAGAGTCAACCAGATCTTGGAGGATATGCTTAGAGCTTGTGTGTTGGAATACGGATCAAAATGGGAAGACTGCCTACCCTTCACAGAATTCTCATATAACAACAGTTATCAAGCTAGTTTGCAGATGGCACCCTTTGAATTCCTATACGGAAGAAAGTGTCATACCCCTTTGAATTGGTCGCAAGTAGGAGAGAGTCAGATCTTTGGACCCGACATTCTCCGAGAAGCAGAAGAGAAAGTTCACAAAGTTCGTGAGCACCTCAAGACCGCCCAATCCAGACAGAAGAGTTATGCTGACAAGAGAAGAGACCTGACTTTCAATGTCGGAGATTTCGTATATCTCAAGGTTTCACCATTGAAGGGAACTCAACGCTTTAGTCTGAAGGGAAAGTTAGCTCCCAGATATATCGGACCTTTCAAGATTCTGAACCGCCGAGGAGAAGTATCGTATCAACTGGAACTGCCTGAAGAGATGTCAGCGATCCACAATGTGTTCCATATCTCGTTACTTCGCAAATGCTTGGAAGTGCCTGAGAAGACTGAAGTTTTGAAGAATATCGATCACAGAGCAGTGGAAATCAACAATGACCTGACCTATCGGGAAGTGCCCATTCGTATCTTAGAATAAGCCTACAGAACCACCAGGACCAGGAGTATCAAGTTTCTCAAGATTTAGTGGAGCAACCATACCGAGGAGGAAGCCACTTGGGAGCGCGAGGATTACATTAGGACAGAGTTCCCAAATCTCTTTAGTTCCTAGTTTTCTTGTAAATCTCGGGACGAGATTTTATTTAAGGGAGGAAGGTTTGTAACATCCCAAAAACTTCAATCCAATCTTATCATGATCAAATCATCCAAAAATGGGGTTAACAAAAACTTTTCCAAATTTAAAATGAAAGAATTCATGTATGTGTGCATTTAAAATAGGAGTTGCTTGGAATTGCAATGATTGTGTGATCCTTTGCTTCTAAAATGTTTCTTAGCTGATTTAAACATCATCTACATCATTCCCAAACTTTTCCTAAAAGAAATCAAATAAAAAAGAATTAAAATGAAGGAATGGTCATTTGGACAAATTTAACTCTCATGCCTACTTTGGCTATTCCTAGTACTCAATTCTTAACAGAAACAATTCTTGATCTTTGCACCCCTTGCTAGTACACATAATGAGGCACCAAGGCCCACCTTTTGATCTTATAAAACATTCTGGAAACTATTTTAAATGGCAGTTCAAAATTGAATCTAATGCATATGCATAGATCACCCCTATTTCAAAAACCATGTATTTGAGCTCCATTTTCAAAACCCTTGCAACCAGAGACTACCTAGCACTAGTGGAGATCACTCAAAATTTTAGAACTCAAAATTCAAAACTTTTTCTCTTGCGTCCATTTCATCAAACACTTGGCAGGCAGAATCATACCTCTAATCCTAGCTCGCTGTTTGGAACAGGGTTTTGCCCCCATTTGATCTCAATTTAATCTCTCTGTCCCCCTTTGATCAAACCATGCCAATTGCAGCCCATCCCCTACGCCCTAGTGGCAATGCCATGCCATGCCGAGCACCACCCTTGCCGGCCAACCTTGCAACCGCCGCAGCAGACCACTCCCCCTTTCCTTGCCATGTCTAGGAGGTAGCCAACGCCTCACCGCCCCTCTCTGTCCCTTGACCGAGCTAAGAGCAGTCGTGGACCACCGAGGAGAAACCGCGCCCAAGGTTACGGACCATGCCGACGCCACCAGGCGCGACTGTCCCAGCGTGCACAAGCCACCGCCGACACCAGCCGCGCCCCACCGCCTGCCGACCTAGAGAACACCCTAGACACCTCCGTTACGCCTAAAGCCCCACAGCCACCGCTTCGTGGACACAGCCGCTTGCTGCAGCGCCACCTCACCCCGACCGCATGCCACCGCCCCTACGGCCGCATTGAAGAGCTAGAGCACCACCAAGGGACCGCCCATCGATCGCCATCCCCAGCCATGCCGCTAGCTCGCCGTAGCCATGTCGCCACCGTCGACCGCCCATCCCGCTCGGTCTCACCGCCGAGCCTATAAAAGGAGCACTCCCTAGCACCAAAGACTCACACCATTCCACTCCCCTCACATCTCTGAACCTCACCCACCCCTCGCCGGAGCAAGTGGAGCAGCAGCTCGCCGGAATTGGAGCCGGAGCCGCCGCCTCTAGAGAAGAAGGGTGTCGTTGATTCCGGCCACCCCAAGCTCCGCCGCGACCATGCCTCACCTTGCCGTCGTCTTCCACTTTGTTCGCCCGCATCGCCGACCCCGCTGGAGCCCTGGTACGCCCCCAGTAGACCCCCACCGAGCCGCTAGGGTTTGAGCTCATGACCCGTCTGGTCAGTCGACGACCCTCACCGTAGATCTAGCCTCTAATCGCATCTGCCTTGTGCGTCAAGTTAAGTACCGCTGACAAGCGGACCCCCTGTCAGCTGAGCCTGTGCAGCGCCACCGACCGGCCCATTTCCTTTCCCGCGCAAGCCCGTAGATTCAAATCTAGGTTTTTCTTTTTAGTTAGAATATAGTTTTTGTCTAGTGTTTCAAAATTCAATTTTGGGAGTTTGACAAATCCAAATTACATGAAACTAATTTTTTCTAAAAGGTATTGAAATGATCTATCCAAGCCCGTTGGATTTAATTCATTTAGAGTTGTAGATTTCTCCTAATAAAAATAAGAAGACAGAAGCTTTTACAACTTGAAACATTTTTGTAAAATCAACCAAGTTAGCTTTTGAGTTGATTCCAACTCTCAAAAATCACATTTCATCATATCTATCCAAATATGTAATAATATTAATCTTTACAGGCAGTGACTTTGGACTAGTACCAAAATAATGCTATATAGGCATTTCTAGTCACTTTAAATCATTAAATAATAAACTTAAACCAAAGTAATATTGATCCAACCTTTAAATCTCATTCCCACATGTTATAATATGTGGTGAGGACATGTGTCCACATGATCCCATATTTTGGTGGTGAATATTAAAGTGTAGTTAATATTTCAATGAGTAGAAATTACTTTTCCAAAATAAAAAGGTTGAAACTATTGAATTAAAACTTGTGATGTTTGGGATGATAATAGGTCATCAATTGTGTGGTTTAGAATACTACTTAGCCTATGTTAAGTATTGTTTGGTGATTGTGCACTCCCTATGTATTTCTAGACGCTAGTACCGACCAAGCCTTCGAGGAGGAGGAGTTCTACCAAGAAGAAGAAGAAGAAGAAGAAAACTTCAACCACTGCACCAACCAAGGCAAGCTATTAGTGGCAAGCTAACCCTTGCAAATATGCTTTAGTAAGCTATTGTAGTAAGCTAGAATAAAACTAGATAGTTTAGTAAAGATGCCTTAAGCATACTTTGCTCACACCCCCTTAGGGTACACAAAGTTCTTTAATTAATTTTGAAGGTAGCATAAAGAGTATAAAACTTGACCTAATTAGAAACCCTTAGATGTCATTCCATGGCATGAGATTGATCCCACCTTTCCACCTTAGTAAACACTCTTAACCTAGTGTTTTAGAATAGATCAAACTTGAGTCATTTTAGATGGGAACACTTGGTGAAAATGAGTTATGAAAACCTTGGAATGATGAGTCATTCTATTGAGATGTTTTGACCTGTGTTGAGAAACACAATTGGTTTATGATGATGAAAATGATGAGGCATGAGCCTTAACCCTTTTGATAAAACTGATGGTTGGATTTGGATGTGATACCATTCCAAATTTACCGTACAACCACATTACCTGAATTGGGTAAGGCTTAGCTGGAAATTTATATGCATTAGTATTAGTTCCCTCACAGGAGAGGTTTGAGCTGAGGCTACCTCTCAATGATGTCCACCTATGCAGTGCCCAAGATGACTGATGGTCATGGTTGGGAGGCCGTGCTCATAGGAGAGGTGCTTGTACTAGGGTGTGGCTTGTACTAGGGTGTGTAAAGGGAAGGTTATGTTTGATTATCTGCATACCAAGTATGATGATTCAGGGTTATCCCTGACAGATGTATCGAATCTTGTGGTGAAAGTGTACCACCTCTGCAGAGTGTCAAACTATTCGAATAGCCAGACGCTGTGATTATGGACAGTTGGAATGGCCATACTGTTTCGTTGTCAGATGTTTTCTAAATAACTTGAAATGAATGATGAACCTTGACTTGACCACAACAGGGTTGTGTAGATGAAAATAGCTTCCCAACTTAAGTGATTCTAGACTTTTATTTTATCTTTTCTTGCTTCAGAACTCAGCTTAGGTTTCAAACTTAACTTGATAGTTATTCTTTCAATTCAGTACTTTAACTTAGAATCATAACCCTTGCTAGTAGTAGTTTGTGAGTACTTAAAGAGTACTCATGGCTTTTGTCCCTGGCTATTATCATGGCCAGACTATGAAAGAGATTATCAAGATGATGGTCAGCAGGACGGCTATGATAACTAGGACTATCTGCCTTCGTGAGCATTGCCTGTGCCCCTAAAGATGGACCCCACCGCTACGCTATCGTTTATTTCCGCTGCTTGTTGTATTAAAGACTGGATCCTGAGATCCTTATTTGTGTAAAACCTTATGTATGGTTTGTAATGGATGATGTACTGTGATATCCAATCTGTTATGTCTCGCAAAAATGGTAATCGTAGGATTGCGAGGTATGGCATAACGGGCATCTGGGATTAAAAATCCGGGTGTTGACACCCATGCATGCATGGATTAGATGGCACCATGCACCTTTAACATATAATAATAGAGCAATTAGCCGGCCCATATGCATGCAGTTCCATAGTGAGTGCTGATGGAATTCAAATTCTTCTGATGACTGGGTGCATCGAGAGGATGCTTGGTGTGTGCTGTTGCAACCGACCACTACCCCACATTCTCCACGATCGTGACCTGCTGGGAGGAGACGCACGAAGCCCCCAAACTATATAAATAGGAGACGGGCCCTGTGCAAAAGTGGGGAAGAGATAGAATCATCCATCGACACACACCCAAGAGTCCATTGACACTCTGGTAAGTTCACACTAGAGAATACGCAAGGCAGAAAGTAAGAAAAGAGGAGAAGAAAACAAGAAGGAGCACTTTGATGTTCAAGACAAGGTGGGATTCATGGATTTTCTTTAACCTTTGGTTTGGCCATGTGCACAAACCAAAGGATCTCCATCTTCATCTTCATATTTCGCCTTTGATTTGGCCATGGGTACAAATCAAGAAGCTTTCTTACATTTACAAAAAGTATGCACTTGGTTAAGCCATGGGTACAAACCAAGTAACTTGCTCACATCTACTAGAAATAAAAAGCTTTCTTCATCTTTTTCGAAATCGTCACCCTTGGCTCGGCCATCATGGTACAAGCCAAGGAGCATATTTGCATATATTTGTTCTTGATGTTCATCTCTTGATTTGGTCCCTTTAGCGATACAAACTAGGATGGAACATGGACATAAGCCTCGTTCATTGGTTCGGTCCATATACGTGGAAACAAATCTAGAGAATTACATTGATATAAAGATCCCATAAAAATCTTCTTAGATCATTCCTAAAAAATGGATACGAGTCAAGTTGGTCAAATAAAAATCTCTACAATTACAAATTGGCTAAAAAACCTAAATATGTTAAAATCAAGATTTATGCTTTAGTCATGGGTTCCCTTGTGAATTCCATAATAAGAGCCATAAGAAATCTGAAAATTATAAATCAACGCTCTACGCATAGGTTCCTTTTGGAGTTCTATATCATGAGTCATAATATTACAAATTATGTTCTGCGCTCGACGCATGGATTCTCGTCTGAATTCCATGATGTGAGTCACAAAATGATAAAATTTCGTTTTGTGCTCGACGCATGGATTCTCGTCCGAATTCCATGATATGAGTCGCATAGTGCTAAAATTACGTTTCGCGCTCGACACATGGGTTCTCGTCAGAATTCCATAATATGAGCCATAAAGTGTTGAAAATATAAACTATGTTCTAAACCGCACTAAAGCCTCCATACAACATATAGGCTTTTAAATCATAAATATAAATACACACTTCTTGTACGGTGATACTAGTGCAAGTAAAAATATAATACGAAATGCTCATTTGCATGTCGCTTGGTTTAAACACATGATGCACATGCTACTACCGTTAGTGATCAAACCATGCGTTTTCAAACCTGCTGCGTGTAGAAAAATCACATGCATGGTCCTATCATCCATACTACATGTGATAGTGAAAACGGTTCCCTTGGCCGGTTAATTAACTCTTAAAAAGGAAATATTTCATCTATAATTAAAAATGAATAATCGTATATGACATGTTAAAAAATATTGGTTAATTGACCGCACGTATTAAGTTACCCATGCATGTATTCATATAGATACTTGTACTAGCAAATCTAGTATGGGTGATGTCAAAACAATATGACTATTGAGATGTCATATATGTCAAATAAATGATACCAACTTCAAAGATAATCCAAAGAAGATTAAATGCTCCCCCGAGTATGCCGGAGTCGACAATAGCAAGAAGATTTTTCTTTTATCTTTTTTGTAATAGTCATGATATAATCCTATGTATTAGAGATGTTGAAATTCTTAATCAGAGGTTTTCTCTTCGAAGATATAATTAATGAAATTTCTATATAAATATATGAGTTCCGGAAGTATGAACCGCAATCCTTGATATTTGTCATTTACATACGCACACCTTTAAATTTATAGTCTATCTATCTCTATGATACGGACGCGAGTATTTTCGTCGCCCTATTTTCCCGTCATCAGATTCTGGCATGACCGGAGGGACCTATTTCTCCCCTCATCTTCGAATTCCAACATAGGATTGCATCATATGACTTCTATAAAAGAAATGTGGCATATCATAAAAAATCCATATTTGCAAGAAAACTGATATATGGTTTTCTTTATATGAAGGAATGGCAGAAGAAAACAAGGAGCAATTGACTCATATTTGCCTCAGATCATTTTGGGTTGAGGCGACACTTAGTTCCAATGATAGTGGCACTAATATCTTACACACAAAGATAGACGCATCAAATTAAATGAAAGCTAGTGAGGAGGGTGCAACAAGATATGAAGCTAAGTTCATCCCTCCTACACCTAAAGCACCAGAAATAAACATATTGGCTGCAGTGAACGCACAAGAAGTAAGAGTCCCGAGAAATTTTCTTGAGGAAACTCCGAATGAACACTTCATCGGGTTCATCTTCAGATTGTGTCGCCTGACATGCTCAATAACCACTTCAAGTTGTTTTAATTGATCTTGTTCGCGCTTTGATTTCACAAATATATCGTATATATAGCATTCAACGATATCATACAACAACCCATCCAAGGTAATTTCCATGGCTCGTTGATAAGTTGCTCTGGCATTTTTTAACCCAAAAGGCATAACTTTATAACAAAATAAACATTTAGGTGTGCGGAATGATGTTAACTCTTCATCTTCTGGTGCCATCTTGATTTGATTATAACCTGAATAACCATCCATGAAAGAAAATATTTCATGCCCTAGTGGCATCGACTAATATTTCAGAAATAGGTATCGAGAAATCATCTTTGGGACATACTTTATTCAAATACCTGAAATCTACACATATTCGGGATCGACCATTTTTCTTCTTAATAGGTACAATGCTAGAGATCCATCTAGGGAATTTGACTTCTCTAATAAAACCTACAGCTATGAGTTTATCTATCTCAGCTTCTATTTTTGGAAGTACTTCAGGCCGATAATTTCTTTGTCCTTGTTTCACCGGCACGACATCGTTTTGTACGGCGAGCTGATGGACGGCTACTTCCGGGGGTAATCTGGACATTTCTTCATAAGTCCAAGGGAGTACATCTCTGTTTGCACACAAAAAATCATGATATTTTACTTTTTTTCTTTGGACAAATGTTTAATGATAAAAATTGGACGAGGATCATCGGCCGTACCAACATTTATTTCTTATAAGTCGTCGACTGTGGGCTGGTTACCATCTTCCGTTTGTGGATATGCTTCAGCCATAGCCAAATATTCAGTCGACGCCATACAAACTTCATATCCCAACCCATACTTCTTTTCCTTTAAAACTTGGTCTTCATGTAGAGCTTCAAGTTGCTCCTGAGACAACGCCTTTTGAAATGGCGCAAGTTGCCCCTGGCCGTCGCACAAAGACAGTTCGGTGAAAATATCATATTGCATTTTCTGCATCATATACAAAATTCTATTATCATATAAGAAAATAGGCAGCAACTCGTCATATTTATTTGACAAGGTAATTTGTGCCACATGATTGTTTTTATTTTTTTATACCGATGCGACTCCTTAGCTAATTCAATTTTGTGTTGAACCAAAGGAGGTAGAGATGTAGGAAATTTTGTACCTCTTTTAGTGCACGACTTATTCACAATGCTAAATATTGGATCGCCCTTTTTTCTTTGATTACTTGGTATATACTGATAAACCGATAAAGTTTCAGCAATATTATCCTCTGTAATATTTGTTTCAGCATAGAAAGATTCGGCCACTGTGAATGGTCTCTTATTTGCAAATATTCTCATGGTATCCCCAAATTGATCAATATACTTGATGCACTGATGGAGTGTAGATGGTACAACCTGATTTTCATGTAACCATGGCCGACCTAGCAAAGCATTGTATGATGTAGCTGCATCGATTACATGAAACATCACTCGTGTGTCTAATGTCTCCAATTTCAGAACCAAGTATATGGTACCCATGGCTTCTTGACCCGATTGATTAAAACCATGAATCACTACATTAGACCGACTCAAATCCATAGTAGTGTATCCTATTCGTTTTAGAGTACGCAGAGGTAACAAGTTTATGGCAGACCCTTTGTCTACCATTATGCGATTTGTCGGCGATACATCGATCTCAAGAAACATAAGGAGAGGCCTGTTATGTTTCTTTGATCCCAACAGTCTGTCCTCATCACTAAATGTAATATTCAGTACATCATTTGGTTCAGTTTCAATGCGAAACTTCCATTGATAATCTTCAGGAAACGATAACGAAGTGACCAAAGCTTTGCGCAAATCAGAAGAAAGCGACAAGGCATCATACACTGAAACCATAGCTGATATTTTCTTCAAGTGTGAGATTACATCATATTTGACTATCACCTTAACAGAAGGGTCAGTCGTTTCATTCGCAACTACGTCTTTGTTCCTAGGCTCCTTTGTAGGTGGAGGATGTGGGTCAGCTAGCTGGCGGCCTGATCTAAGATGGACTTGATCCACTTCAGGCGCCTCTCCATCTTAAGGGAAGTGAATAGACTTGCTATCATCCTTGAAAACACCAATGTCCAATCATCAAATTCTTGGGTAAGGCCTTTTAGATGCTTCTCCAAGGTCTTCGATATTCCTGGCCTAGAGCGCGGAACATTGGTTTCTTTTTTCACTTGATGGTGGACGATGAGCCCATGTCGCTCTCACCCTCACCTTTGATATTGAGATATTTGGGGCTCGACGGAGTATAATCCTTGGGGCTCGATGGCGTGTAATCCTTCTCCTCTTTGGAGATTGTCTCTTTCGAGCTGACATTTGCAGCACCCTCCATATCTGAAGTGTGGTTCAGCTTCTGACATTATCATAGGATTAAATTGGCCATATGATATCAACATATTTCTATTATGAGTTGGTCTCATGTGTAAAGAGGCACAAATCACCATGTCATCTGGGAGGGTAGTCACGTTTGCTACTGCGAATTTCTTTCCTTTCTTTAAACTTGTAAGGAGGTCTGCATCAACAGTCCCTTCATCTATCATTTTCTAAATTAGGTTCTTCACTACAAAGCAGTCCTTGAGCGTATGACCCAAGATGCGATGGTAGCGACAAAAGTTTAGATCGTTGAACTTGTTAGCTTCTTCTAGTCTCTTTGTATTTGGAAGCTCAGTAAGTTTTAACTAAAGTAGAGCGACAAACAAGTCACCAATTTCTTCAACAGGGAAGAAATATTCGCTCAAAGAGGGTTGGTCTCCTTTGAGCTGGTGCACGCTCAGCATCTCTCGCGGCGGGTACCCCAGAATGAATGTGGCCTCATTGCGGTTGTCTCCATGACTTGTGTTGGCTTCAGCTTGGCGGGCAACTTATCACGCTGATCGCTCTTGTTAATCGGCTTATATACCGTCTTTGTACGGCGTGCTACAAGATGATTGCAATTTTCAATATCTGTGGCTTTTGAGGCCAACTCTTCAAAAGTAATAGACCACGCACCTTGCACATACACGGCTATGTCAGGAAGCAGATTATTCATGCGCATACACACCATTTCAGTTTCTGTGACTGATTGCGGAAAGTGGAGGCTTAAGTTTCTCCATCTATTAACGAAATCCACAACATTCTCATTGACCCTTTGCTCAGTTTGAGTTAGCTTGGTGACGCCGACGTCCCCTGGGTGTTGTAAAAGCGCTCGAGAAAAGCGTCTTGCATTTGTTCCCATGTCTTCATTGAACTTGGTGACAACTTGCTAACAAAGTGAAAGTCGGGCCCGATAATGTTTGCACGAATTGGCGGAGAAGAAGCCCACCATTTTGAGTTGTATCTTGACAAGCTGCCAAAAAGTGAGCTATGTGTACATGTGGAGATCCGCCTCCACTGAATTTGTTAAACTACGTCTCCCAATAATTTGCCAGGAATGGAACAAGGTCAACATCCAGCGGGTACGACTTGACATACCTTGGCCGCATGGAGTAATGAGTCTGCATGTATTGGGCCTTGACTCCCTTGGCTATCATTTTCTAAATAGCTTCGAGGTTAATTTTTGGACCTCCTTGATCATTATTACGGCTACTTGAAGCCTTCCTCTCAGCTTCAACATTTGTATTACTTGCCACACAATTGTGCAAAGAAATCAACTCATCTTATTTCTGTTGGAGCGTAGCTATGAGCTATGCTAGCCGCTCTTCAACGGAAAGTATGGCCTTAATTCTTCTTTTTTAACCATATAGACTTCCAACAATTGGTTAATTGCCAATTGTTAATCACCATACACGGTGAGTGAATCTAATCCCATTTTCAAAGCGATTTCAAGCCTGATTATCAAATCCTCATACCCAGTGAAATTATTTGACACCACCATAGTTAAGGTAAACGAGTACGAAATTATATCTTTGCTTGGTGTAAGAAAGATGACTCTGGGGCAGGATTTTTGACAAGCGCTATCAAAATATATTTGCCATGTTGAACTTGCGACGTATGTAGTGAACACTTCTTGATCCGGCAAGTCATCATCGATTAGAAAATCATTGGAGATCGGATGCGCAGCTAGAAAATTAGCTAAGGCCTTACCCTTTACGGCCTTTTACGGCACATATTTAATATCAAATTGCGACAATAACATCGCCCATTTTGCCGATCTTCCTGAAAGCACCATTTTATTGAGAATGTATCATAGAGGATTTGCTCTCGACACAAGGTGTACAATCTGTTCTATGATGTAGTGGCGTAGTTTTTGTGCTGCAAATCCTAACGCTAAACATATTTTTCCATATCAGGATAATTACACTCAGCCCCTACAAGGGTGCGACTAAGATAATACAAGGACATTTTTTTCCCGCATCATTATTTTGTGCCAAAAGAGCACCTAACGATTCAGGCATGGCTGCTGTATATAGGATCAATGGTCGATCTTTGACTGGTGCACCTAAAACAGGGGGATTTATTAAATATTTTTTAATTTCTAAGAACGCATTTTGGCATGCTTGATCCCATTAAAAGGGACACCTTTTCCATAAGGTGTGAGAACGTCTTGCACCTCCCCGATAAATTAGAGATGGACCTCCTTATATATGTTAGACACGATTCCGAGAATGAGCTAAAATCTCATGAAGAAACATCAACCTGATGGTAATACAACCCTTGTGGAGCAGGTCCTCACGAAAAATACAGGTTCAACTCATTGCCAATTGGTATCATAGAGGCTGCAGAGAGCAATAGTGAAACGTCATCGATATCAGTTCACTTCAAGAGAAAGAAAGCCAAGAAATTTTTTATACCTGGCCATAGTCCTATAACTGATAGTCAAATGGATGCGAGTAATGAAGAACAATATGCAAATTGTGTGGAGTCTCATAATGCTCCTTATACCCTGTAGGAAGTTTTCCTCTAGGGACTGCATTATACGGACAATATTATATAAATTATCCATCCAGGAAATTCTCAAAAGAAAAACAATGGAGTCGAATAAAACAAAGCTATGCTTCGATCTCTAAACTCACAGCAAATCGTGTTGCCGAGTCTAGACCTCGAAGGGGACATCTGTTCACATTGATTTTGTCCAAGGAAAATAATAGTGTGGAAAATACATTAAAAAATTACTAAATTATTCAAACGGAAGATTTCCGTTATAATAAAAAGAACGACATAAAATAAAATAATGATAATTTTTTTCAAAGAACCAGCGGTGATGATTGACTGAGATAAATTTGTCGGACGCAAATATATAATCATGGATAAATATTAGTGCATGGAAAAGTGCAAGTCACACATCAGATTTTTTTAATATGAATATTATATATGCACACATATTTTTCCTTCCATGGATGCATAAATTTGGCCCCTTCCTGAACTCACGTAGAATTACTTAGAGAAAATAGCACCGAGCCATGTGATAAAGTGCTAGTATGAAGAAAGATTATTGCTGATGCAGTAGGCATACACCATACGACATTACAAGTACTCACTTCAGGTCGGACAAACCAAAAACCCATACATGCATAGATTAGGCGGCCCATAGCCCATATACATGCAGTTCCACAGTGAGTGCTCAAGGAATTCAAATTCTTCTGATGACTGGGTCAATCGAGCGGATGCTTGGTGCGTGTTGTTGCAACTGACCACTGCCCCACGTTCTCCACGATCGTGACTTGTTGATGGGAGACGCATGAAGCTCCCCAAGACTCTATAAATAGGAGATGGGCCATGTGCAAAAGGGGGAAGAGATAGAATCATCGATCGGCACACACTCCAGATTCCATTGATACTTTCTGGTAAGTTTACGTTAGAGAATACGCAAGGCAAGCAGTAAGAAAAGAGAAGAATAAAACAAGAAGGATCACTTTGGTGTTCAAGACAAGGTGGGGTTCATGGCTTTTTTTTAACCTTTGGTTTGACCATGTGCACAAACCAAATGATCTCCATCTTCATCTTCTTCTTTAGCCTTTGATTTGGCCATGGGTACAAATCAAGGAGGTTTCTTACATTTACAAAAATCATGCACTTGGTTAGGCCATGGGTACAAACCAAGTATCTTGCTCACATCTACTACAAATAAAAAGCTTACTTCATCTTTTTCGAAATCGTCGCCATTGGTTCGGCCATCATGGTACAAGCCAATGAGCATATTTGCATACATTTGTTCTTGATGTTCATCTCTTGATTCGGTCCCCCTTTAGCGATACAAACTAGGATGGAACATGGGCATAAGCCTCGTTCCTTGGTTCGATCCCTATACGTGGAAAAAATATAGAGAATTACATTGGTATAAATATCCCATAAAAATCCTCTTAGATCGGTCCTAAAAAATGGATAAGAGTCAAGTTGGTCAAATAAAAATCACTACGATTACAAATTGCCTAAAAAACTTAAAATATGTCAAAATCATGATTTATGCTTTAGGCATGGATTCCGTTGTGAATTCCATAATAAGAGCCATAAGAAATCTGAAAATTATAAATCAACGCTCTACGCATAGGTTCCTTTTGGAGTTCTATATCATGAGTCATAATATTACAAATTATGTTCTGCGCTCGACGCATGGATTCTCGTCTGAATTCCATGATGTGAGTCACAAAATGATAAAATTACGTTGGGCGCTCGAGCTTTGATTCTTGTCCGAATTCCATGATATGAGTAGAAAAATGATAAAATTATGTTCCGCGCCGCATGAGTTCTCGTCGGAATTACATGATATGAGCCATAAAAAGTGTTGAAAATATAAACTATGTTATAAACTGCACTAAAGCCTCCATACAACATATAGGCTTTTAAATCATACAAATACATACACACTTCTTGTACGGTGATACTAGTGCAAGTAAAAATATGATACGAAATGCTCATTTGCATATCGCTTGGTATAAACACATAATGCACATGCTAATGTCGTTAGTGATAAAACCACGCGTTTATCAAACCTGCTGTGTATAGATAAATTACATGCATGGTCTTATAATCCATACTACATGCGATAGTGAAAACTAGGGGTGTAAACGGATCGGATCGGATCGGATTTTGATCGTACCATATCCTTTTCCATATTCGTTTCTCGGATTCGGATCGGAGCAGATATTGACCGGTCTCGGATTCGAATGCGGATTTACTGGACCGCGGATTCGAATCGGAAACAGAGCAGACTCGGGACGAAGATAAAAGTAGTCAGATAAATACTCTTATAGGTAGATAATTATATTTCTAGCAAAGTTTTGAGAGAGAATTAATCTTTCGGCCTTGCATGAATCAACTAGATAAGATAATAGAGATATGGTGTTAAAAGACAGAGTTAGACATGTTCGTCAAATGAACTTGGTAACTAAATAAGTCGTAGCTTTGCGATATTGTCCTTGACTTTTGACTCTAAAATCGGATTATCCGATTTGAAACACTCGGATAATTCTAATTAATTTTCGGATAATCCATATCCGCATGCTATTTTACATACCATATCCTACACCATATTCGGGGCATCACGTCAGAATCGGATATCCTTATCCGCCGGATTGTATAAAATCGAATATGGACACCTTAAAACGGTTTTGGAGCCGGTTTCAGTGCGGAAATTATCCTATCCGTTTACATCCCTAGTGAAAACGGTTCCCTTGGCCGGTTAATTAACTCTTAAAGGAAATATTTCATCTACAAGTAAAGATGACTAATCATATATGACATGATAAAAAACATATTTACTAATTGACCGCACGTATTAAGCTACCCATGCATGTATTCATATAGATACTTGTACTAGCAAATCTAGTATGGGTGATGTGAAACAAAATATGACTACTGAGATGTCATATATGTCAAATAAATGATACCAACTTCAGAGATAATCCAAAGAAGATTAAATGCTCCCCCGATTATGCCAGCGTCGACAATAGCAAGAAGATTTTTATTTTATATTTTTTGTAATAGTCATGATATAATGCTATGTATTAGAGATGTTGGAATTCTTAATTAGGGGTATTCTCTTCGGAGATGTAATTAACGGAATTTCTATATAAATGTATGAGTTCTGGAAGTATAAAGCGCAATCCTTGATATTTTTCATTTACATACGCACACCTTTAAATTTATATTCTTATGTCTCTATGACGTGGACGCGAGTATTTTCGTTGCCCCTTTTTCCCGTCATCAGATTCTGAAAATGGGGCGACAAAAATACTTGCGTCCGCATCATAGAGAGAAATAGAATATAAATTTAAATTGCGCAAATGTGAATGGCAAATATCAAGGATTGCGGTTCATACTTCCGGAACTCATACATTTATATAGGAATTTTGGTAATTACATCTCCGAAGAGAAAACCCCTGATTAAGAATTTCAATATTTCTAATACATAGGATTACATCAATATGAATATTACAAAATATAAAAATAAAACTAAGAAGTCCTCCTCGTTGTTGTTGACGCCGTCATACTCGGGGGATCCTTTGATCTTCTTCGGGTTATCATATGATTTGGTATCATGTATTCTTTTGCATATATGACATAATTTTTTACTTGTACTAATATTAGCAGTACAAGGAGTGCGCATGAATCAGATACTAATTTATCCAGGACACCTTTTCATCATCGCATGTAGTATGGACTATATGATCACACCTGTGAGTTTTCTACATGCATCAGACTTGAACAATGTATAGTCTGCCACTAACGACAGTGGCATGTGAACTAGATGTTTAATCCAAGCGACATGCAGATGAATATCTAAAATATCAAATGAACATTTTGAGAAACTATACTTTCTAGTGAATCTACTGATAATGATTTGGTATTGTGAATGTTTATATTTTTATGTATAAATTTGGTTAAACTTAAAATGTGTTGACTTTTGACTAAAGCTTAGGCGCCTTACATTTTAGGACGAAGGGAGTATTTACTTGCACTAGTACTATCAGTACAAGAGGTTTGTATGCAATCTTATCTATGGAACATGCAGGGTCCTTTTCTATATACATGAAGCGGTAGCCATATGTACTTGTGTTTTCACATTTATTTTTTCAGTACTAGTGGATGTAGTACTGGTCTGTCTTAAGAGATTTTGAATTATTTGCACACCACCGGGTATATATATTTTAATATCTCACTTGTATTACTACTAACATCGCGTAACACCAATATGGTGTCTGCGAGCAACGTAACCGAGGGGAATTTTGTATGATATAATTGAATGATTTAGCATATAATATGATCTGAGGCAGCTTTTATTATGGTTTATTTCACTTGTATTACTACTAGCACCGCATAGCAATACATGCATGCGAGAAGTGTAACCAAGATAAAGTTTTGTTTTCTTCATGTTTGTATTACTACTATCGTAGCATAAAATGCCCATAGCGTAACCGAACAGAAGTATTTTTTTTCTTTTTTATAATTTAGTTAGCATATTTCGTATGCATATCTTCCACAAGCATAACACTATTCCGATTTCTACTTATTTTTGCTCATATCCTACTTAAAGGGATGATATCTTCTTTAATCCAAACTTATTCATATCCATTTTTAGGACTGATTTAAGAGGATTTTTGATGGAATCTTTGTACCAATATAATTCTCTAGATTTGTTTCCACGTACAGGGACCGAACCGAGGAACGAGGCTTATGCCCACATTTCATCCTGGTTTGTATCGCTAAAGGGACCAAAACAAGATATGAACATCAAGAACAAATGTATGCAAATATGCTCCTTGGCTTGTACCATGATGGCCGAACCAAGCACGGTGGTTTCAAAGAAAATGAAGAAGGCTCTTTATTTCTAGTAGATGTGAGCAAGCTACTTGGTTTGTACCCATGGCCTAACCAAGTGTTTAATTTTTGTAAATGTGAGAAAGCTCCTTGATTTGTACCCCTGGCCAAATCAAAGGTTAAAGAAGAATATGAGGATGGAGACCCTTTGGTTTGTACACATGGCCAAACCAAAGGTTAAAGAAAAGCCATGAACACCAAAGTGCTCCTTTTTTTTTCTCTTTTCTTCTTGTTTGCCTTATGTATTTGCTGTGCTATGAACGGATGGAAGGGATGGAGTATGTCCGGCCGGGATGTGTATGCGCGCGAAGATGGAGTCTAGTGACTGTGTGAGATCGTATCTTATTTACAGAGGCTGGGCTAAGCATTGCTTCATGGCACGCGCCTGCACCGCACGTCCTGATCGTGGTGAACGTGGGCAGACTGTCAGTTAATAAATGAGGTCATGGAGCGTCCTCGTGGACTTAGTCACATGGGATTTTTTTTGAATGAGACAACGGGCATGACCGTGGGTCTCAAAAAAGACTAATCAGCATGCATGGGCATGCTTTGGGCTGAATAATTAACCTATTATAATATTTAAATCAGGCAACAGTGCCGCTTAATCCATGCACGATTCATGCACGTAGGCGTGGAGCTATAGTACTTCTTTTGGTGATTTGTATGGCACGATAGCCCGTGAGTTAGCTAGCTTGTAAAGTTTTACTAGTTTATATGAATAATATTGATTATTTTCTATACGCGTCGTCGAATTTATTTTGATGAAATATTTTATATAAATTTTGTCATTTATTTTAAACAACGCGGCCATATTTCATAGGGTTGCCGTGACAATGTCAATATTTTTTATTCCGCGATCGAATATTTAACGACTCGAGACTTTGTAAATTTGGTTGATATTAGACAATCGCCGTCGGTGGCGGCACATTGTCTAATTTATTTTATACTTTTAGGATTTTGGAGCAAGGCCTATTTTTTTTGGATTTATTTGATCATTTTACCATATTTCCTAGTCGCCCGTCTTATTTTAAATTAGAGACAAAATCGATGTCAACAGATGCCCCTCGAAGTCTGGATGCGGATATTATTATGTTTCATATCCAAAGCTCAAAAATATGTCTCTTTTTTTATATGGGATGTCCGAATAATTACTGGGGTTTTTTTAACCAGATTATTATCTAACGTCACTTTGAAAATTTGTAGAGATTTCAAAGGATAAGGATCCGTGATTCATAGATTAGTTATCTATAGCTAGGCACTACTGCCGATATTCTAGCAACGTAATGGCCAACGAATTTGCTGCCGTTGGTTTAGTGTTAGCGTCCACTTGGCCCAGCCCAGCACTCAGCCTACGTTCTGAACGTTCATGCGCTTACAGTCCAACTATAAGAAGAGAACCCACTCTATTCGAAAAGTCTGGACTGAAAAGGAAGAAGAAATCTCTCCCTTATAAGGTGGGTATGGCCTCCTTCCGTAGGCGAGGTGTGACTAAACTTCGTGTAGCCTCACCGGTCAACAGCAGCCTAACATCCCATCCCCCTAAAAAGCTCCTCAGGAAGGCATGGCGATCGCTAGCTCTGATACCAGATGTTAGCGTTCACTTGACTCAGCCCAGCACTCAGCCTACATTCTGGACGTTCATGCGCTCACAGCCCAACTATAAGAAGAGAGTCCACTCTATCCGAAAAGCCCGGACTGAAAGGAAGAAGGAATCTCTCCCTTATAAGGTGGGTGTGGCCTCCTTCCGTAGGCGAGGTGGAACTAAACTTCGTGTAGCCTCACCGGTCAACAGCAGCCTAACATTTAGCACGCCTTCCTTTCTTGTATTCTTCCAGCTCATCCTTTTTCTTTACTGTGGCGCTTTGCCTATGGTCTTTTAGATCCGCGCTAGAGAAGATTATGTTGTATTTCAAGTATGTGGAGCTATCACGTGTCATTAACAGTTAAACTTTGTGTTCTTATTATCTATCTAATCAATTCCGATTTGTCTCCTCTTTTTGTTTCTAGACTGTAGATCCCATTTTGTTTCATATACTAGTAAGTGCACAAGTGCTTTCACAAACCTCTTTCCATAATCTCATTTTTTTTCTTCTTTTTCTCTTTTTCTCAATATAGGACTCTTTTTTTTTATAAAAATAATTCTTCATAGACAGCTTATTATGGTTACGCTGCAGGTTTCACCATGTCAGCATGGATTACACCAGCGGCTCAGGCGTTTCTCTAACACATATACATAACTTCATGGACTTAAAAGCTCCTATTTTATTTCACACCGACGACATCCATATACAAAAGAGCATGATATCAATTAGGTACAAGTACCAAGTGCAATGTTGAAAGCGTTCTCCATGAAAGCATGGTTCTGCTAATTCCCAACAAATAAGTGCAAGCATATACAACATAGACGACACAATGGTTCAAGTTTATTAAGGGCAAGAAAAAGTAAAGTGTGACATCAAGTTCGTGAGAGCTTTAATCACTAGTTTTCTCATAACAAGTTTAATTCGGAAGGTAAACAAAAGCATAAATATACTTGAAATAGCATAAGCTAGTAGGTAGGTATGGTGGACTCTTTGGAATAACTTGGTTTAGGGACTTGGATGCATGAGTGGAACTCATACTTGGTTGTGGAGGCTAGCAAAAGACTGGTAGCGACAAACCAAGAGAGCAATAATGGCCATAATCATGCAGAACGACAAAACATCACTGATCAAAGCATAAAGTGATACTACAAGTTGAAAACTAAAGAATCATAAAGGCTATGGGGACTTGAGATAGTCATAACATGGTGTGAGCATACGCCAAGTCACCCCAAATAAAGCATCAAAGGAGAATATCACTATATTATACTTTAATATGCTAAAACAACGCATGATTCATCCAAGGCACATTAAGCAATCTCAATTGTTTATAACAAGTCATGCTACAACAAAGAATACTAAGCATAAAGCCAAAACAATATCAAGCATGGCATGACAAAGCTTAGGCCACAGTCAAAAACGAGCTCTTTTTACCACATAAGCATGAACTTTCCTACTCTTTTCCAAACGAAACCAAACTATTTGCAAACCAAGGTTTGAAAGAGGGGGTCCAACCAATTTATTCAGCAAACTAAGCAAACCAAGCAAACGAAAAACCAAAATGAAAACGAAAAAGAAGACGCTCCAAGAACAACACAATTGTGCATGAAACAATAAAAATGAAGCGTTTGGAAGAAACCTAGGATTTTTATTGATGAAGAAGGGGATGCCTTGGGCATCCCCAAGATTTGACGCTTGTACTTCTTGGATATTTCTTGTGGTGACACATGTGGCATCCCCAAGCTTGAGCTTTAGTCCATACTTCATCCCATTACTCATTCCTTCCATACACTTGAAATTTTTCCTCCATACAAAACTTCACACAATCTTTATTAGCAACATTAGGGCACTCAAGATAAATAAGTCTTAAGGTTCAGTTCTAACACCAAATAAACTTCCATTAGAACACTAGATACTGAAGCACGTCCCTCAGAAAGCTCAATTCCCCAAAAGAACTCAGAAAGGAACCAACAAGAAGCAAATGCAGAAAATGGCAGAAATCTGTCAAAACAGACCAGCAGGTAAATACGAATTTTTTCGAAGACCTTTTGTTGCTCAAATCAAAAAGTGTTGAACTAACGGAAGTTAGATAATAACCTGGGTCAGAAGCACAAACATTCACGCCTCAAAAAGACGTTCAGAGATTTTACACGAATTTTTACAGTGAAGCACATAAATCTGTTTCAGGACAGCAACTTTCCCAATCATTACTTCTCTCTCATTAGAGGTTACTCTTGGCACAAAAAGCAAATAAAAAGGATAAGGAGCGGTTATTACTGAAGTAATAACTTCCAAGACTCATCTAAAACTTTTGGGTTATTTCCCAATAAGTACTTTTCTTTAACGCCTTTAAGTTAGGCATAAAAAGCAAGAGAGAATCAAGTGTTCTCAAATGAAGAAGCATTAAAACCAAATTTCTTGCCCTTACCTCTCTTACTTTTATTCTTAACCTTGGGCAAAATATGATTGTTTGGTGGAGAAGAAAGGTGCATGGTCCCCTTTCCCACATCTATTATTGCTCCAACGAGTTCTAATAGGGACCTTCCAAGTGTAATTTGTCCTTTTCCTGCACATTCAATAACAAGATAATCAGTAGAAATCATTTTCCCAAGGATCTTTGTAAACACTCCTTTAGATATTCCAATAGGTAATATGGTAGCATTATTAGCAAGAGATATTTCTTTTCCTCCTTCAGTAAGCCCCCAAAGATTCAAAGATTCATAAATATCTTTGGGCATAAGACAAAATTCAGACATGATATCACAGCGAGCTTGAAAAGTTTCAGTATTTATATCAATCTTTACTGTGGGGAGCCACTTTGATGGTTTAGAATTTATTGGAACATAATTATGATGCTCCCTCAGCGTATTATAGCAATCTTTTAAGCTAGTAGTGCTAGTCTCAAGAGTGTTTAGTCTAGAAAATATTCTTGCAAAAGAAATATCAGTTTGACTAGGCAAGTTGTAAGTGAGGATCAATTTCTTTATAGCATTAATAGCATCATCCTCATTACATTGGAGGAAATCTCCTCCCACAACAGCATCTAAAGCATATCTATAGCAAAGAGCAATTCCAAGGTAAAAACTACTAAGGAACAAGCTTTGAGTCATTTTAGGCTCAGTTTTTTCATGTAGATCAGAGATTCTAGACCAAGCTTCCTTGAAGCTTTCCTCAATTACTTGTTTAAAAGTGAAAATCATTTCCTCACGTGACATAGTGATTGGAGCAAGGCTATACATAGTGGCAACATAAGAAAGGAACTAATTTTTTTGTGTTTTTCAAATAAGAAAGCAAACTAGTAAAACTAATATTTTTTTTTGTTTTTGACAAAGAAACAAGCAAACAAAGCAAAAAGAAACTAAGCAAAATAAAAATAACAAAGTAAAGAGATTGTTTATGAGGGACTCCCCTTCTAAAGATTTCCTTGACTCCCCGGCAACGGCGCCAGAAAAATGCTTGATGGCTCAGTGTTGATGTAGAGCTCGTTGGGAACCCCAAGAGGAAGGTATGATGAGCACAACATCAATTTTGCCTCAGTTATAAAACCAAGGTTTAATCGAACCAGTAGGAGCAAGGAAACACCCCAAAGGTGTTGCTAGTTGAGCCTTGGCAGGGTGCACTACCGGTGCTAGTAGGAACGTGGAGACCTGCACAACACAACCACAAAACTCTGTCCCCAACTTGCGATAAGGTTGTCAATCTCACCAGTTTTGCTAAAAACAAAGGATTAAACATATCGAATGGAAGGAAGTAATAGTTTGCAGAAAGTAAACACAAAGCAGTAAACAGTATGTAGATTGTATGTAAAAGAAAAAGGACCGGGATCCATAGTTCACTAGAGGTGGCTCTCCTTAAGATAGATAACATGCTGGGTGAAAAAATTACAGCGAGGCAATTGACAAACATCGAGAAAGCAATACATGCATATACTAATCATTTTGACTCCTTTGGAACTTGATTGGGCATTACAACATTATACATAGACCGCCATCCAACTACATCTATGACTAATAATCCACCTTCAGGTTATCATCCGAACCCCCTCTAGTATTAAGTTGGAAGCAACACATTATTGCTTTACGAATTGCGTGTAATGTAAACAATACGATTGTTGTTTTCTCCCTAGTAGCAATAGCACATCTAGTACCTTAGAGATTTCTGTCACTTCCCCAGATTACCAGAGGCATGAACCCACTATCGAGCATAAATACTAACTCTTGGAGTTGCTAGCATCTACTTGGCCAAGATATCTACTAACAACAGAAAGCATGCAAGATCACAAATAACAAAGACATGATAGAATAAATAATCAATCTGAAATAGCATCTCAATATCCATCAGATCCCCGCAAACACAACATGTAGAATTACAAATAGATGATCTTGATCATGAACGGAGCTCACAAGATCTAAACATGAAAGCACAAAGGAGGAGAACCAGCCATCTAGCTACTACATGGATCCGTAGTCCAAGGATGAACTACTCACGCATCACACCGGAGGCTTGCATGGTGATGAAGAAGGCCTCCGGTGAATTCCCTCTCCGTGAAGTACCGAAGAGCTTCAGATCCCTCCCGATCTAGGGATGGATATGACGGTGGCTACAGACTCTTTCGTGGATTTTTGATCGGGTACTTAGGGTTTTCGTCCCAAGGGCATCTTATAGGCGGGAAGGAGAGGCCGAGGTGCCGGGTCGTCAGCACCACCTGGCTAGGCTGGCTAGGCTGGCCGTGGTGGTGTGTGGCCCCTAGCCCTTCTCCGTCTCGTATTCTCGCATCTGATGACTTCCGGAAAAATAGGCACTTTGGATTTTGTCCCGTCCAATTCCGAGAATATTCATTTTCTGACTTTCCTGGAACCAAAAACAGCAGAAAAACAGGCAGCTGTCACTATGGCTCTTGTTAATAGGTTAGTCCAAGAAATCATATAAAAAGTACTCCAAAGTGTGGACAAAACACAAGAAAGTGGATAAAACCAAGCATGGAACATCAAAAATTATAGATACATTTGCAATGTATCAGTGGCTATAGACTCTTTCGTGGAATTTTGATCGGGTACTTAGGGTTTCTGTATTAGAGGCATCTTATAAGCGAAAGGGGAGGCCGAGGGGGTGCCCGAGGCAGCCAGACCACCCCCTAGCGCGGGTCAGGTTTGGCCGCACAACCAGGTGGTGTGGCGGCCCCCTGGCCCCTCTTCGTCTTGTATTCTGGCTCCGTGTGTCCCTCGGTGAAAAACTGACTTTGGCTTTTGTCCCGTCCAATTCTGAGAATATTCATTTTCTGACTTTCCTGGAACCAAAAACAGCAGAAAACAGGCAGCTGGCACTATGGCTCTTGTTAATAGGTTAGTCCAAGAAAGTGTATAAAAAGTACTCCTAAGTGTGGACAAAACATAAGAAAGTAGATAAAACCAAGCATGGAACATCAAAAATTATGGATACGTTAGCAACGTATGAACATCCCCAAGCTTAACTTCTGCTCGTCTCGAGTAGGTAAGTGATAAAAAGAAACAATAATTTTTGAGGTGACATGCACCATCATAAACTTGATGAAAGTATTTGTAAAACATTGATGGATGGGATCATAGTACTTCAATCATAAGATGAAAGACAAAGTTCTAACAATAAGACAAAGCAACTATGTTGCAACATGAAAAGGCATAGACAAAAGATTCATGAATAACAATGCTTTGCAAGACGTTTGTTTGTTTCACATAAAGAAAACATAGCATAGTGGCATTCCGCTTGTCCCTCATAGAGTAGCAAACATAAATGCATAGGACACCTTCAAAGTTCATAAGAGTGACTAGATACAAATAGTTTAAGAACAAGTAATATTAAAGTTATGCATCAATCAACAAGTCTTGGGACAATGTACATAGAACTAAGAATGACCACTATGCTCTCAAAGTAGGTGCATAAAGATAGAAGGTGGAGGCTCAACATAAAAGTAAAAGAAAGGCCTTCATAGAAGGAAGTAGGGATTCAAGTCTCATAAATAGCTTCCACAAATTATGGTACTTATTAGCTTTCATCTCTCATTACCCCTATCATAAGCATCTTTTGGTGATTAAGGTTAAAGTGACACAACTAACAGGATATGCTTGAGAAGTTATAAGCCGAAGTCTCATGGCCCTTACTTACGAAGACCAAACCTCATGCTACTTAACTTTAGTCACAAGTAAGCTCTTGTCATTGTAAGTACACATGTATCATAGAGAACCGCCAACTTGGTACCCCTTGCACATGATACAGGAGATATCCCATAATCAAAATGACAAGGCAAGCAGACAATGAGCATCTCAGTGATCTTTTTATTTGCTATTTGCATAGGTTTTTATTGAGGATGCTTCATAGAGTGCTCATTATGGTTATGCTGCAAGTTTCCACCATGATTACGTATGGCTTAGGCTAGCGGCCCAGGCGTTTCTCTAACACAACTACAAACTCCATGATCTTACAAGTTCCCCTTTTATTTCACATCGCCGGGATCAATAAGCAAAAGAACATGATATCAACTCGGTACAATGTATAAGTGCAATGTTGAAAGCGTTCCCCATGATACATGGTTCTGCTAACTTCAACTTATAAAGCGCAAGCATATATGCAACAAAGATGGATGCAATGGTTCAAGTTTATTAAGTGCAAGAAAGTAAAGTGTGCCATCAAGTTCGTGAGAGCTTTAATCACTAGTTTTCTCATAACAAGTTTAATTCGGAAGGTAGATAAAAACATGAATATACTTGGAATAGCAAATGCTAATAGGTAGGTATGGTGGAGTCTTTGGAATAACTTGGTTTTAGGAGTTGGATGCATGAGTGGAACTCATACTTGGTTATGGAGGCTAGCAAAAGACTGGGAGCGACCAACTAAGAGAGCAATAATGGCCATAATCATGCAGAGCGACAAAACATCATTAATCAAAGCATAAAGTGATATTACAAGTCGAAAACTAAAGGATCATAAAGGCTTATGGTGACTTGGGATAGTCATCACATGGTGTGAGCATGCGCCAAGTCAACCCAAATAAAGCATCAAAGGAGAATACCACAATATTATGCTTTTATATGCTAAAACAACACATAATTATTTTAAGGCACATTAAGCAATCTCAATTGTTTATAACATGTCATGCTACAGAAAAAATTACTAAGCATAAAGCCAAAAAAATATCAAGCATGGCATGACAAAGCATAGGCCACAGTCAAAAACAAACTCTCTTTACCACTAAAGCATGAACTTTTCCTACTCTTTTCTAATCCAAACCAAACTGTTTGAAAACCAATGCATGAAAGAGGGGGTCCAACCAATTTATTCAGCAAACTAAAAAAACAAAGCAACGAAAACCAAAAACAAAAAAATGAAGACGCTCCAAGAACAACACAACTGTGCATGAAACAATAAAAATAAAGTGTTTGGAAGAAACCTGGGATTTTTATTGATGAAGAAAGGGATGCCTTGGGCATCCCCAAGCTTTGACGCTTGTACCTCTTGAATTTTTCTTAGGGTGACATGGGGTGGCATCCCCAAGCTTTAGCTTTAGTTCATTCTTCATCTCATTACATCATTCTCTCCATACACCTAAATTTTTTCCTTCATACAAAACTTCACACAATCTTTATTAGCAACATTAGTGCACTCAAGATAATAAGTCTTTAGGTTCAGTTTCAACACCAATAAAACTTCCATTAAAACACAAGCTACTGTAGCACTTCCCTCAAAAAGCTCAATTCCCCAAAAGAACTCAAAAGGGAACCAACAAGAAGCAAATGCAAATAATGGAAAAAATCTGTCAAAAGAGACCAGCAGGTAAAAACCAATTTTTTCGAAGACCTTCTGTTGCTCAAATCAAAAAGTGTTGAACTAACGAAAGTTACATAACAACCTGGGGCAGAAGCACAAAAATGCATGCCTCAAAACGACGTACAGAGATTTTACACGAATGTTTACGGTGAACCACAGAAATCTGTTTCGGGACAGCAACTTTCCCAAGCATTACTTCTCTCTCATTAGAGGTTACTCTGGGCACAAAAAGAAAATAGAAAGGATAAGGAGAGGTTATTACTGAAGTAATAACTTCCAAGACTCATCTAAGACTTTTGGGTTATCTCCCAATAAGTACTTTTCTTTAACGCCTTTTAAGTTAGGCATGATAGTTTGAGAAGATGCTCACATAAGAAATATGAATTGAATTAAAAGAGAGCATCAAGAAGCAAATTCAAAACAAATTTAAGTCTAACCCAGTTCCTATGCATAGGAATCTTGTATGCAAATAAATTCGCAAAGAACAAAGTGACAGGCATAGGACGATAAACAAGAGTAACTTCAAAACTTTCAGCACATAGAGAGGTGTTTCAATACCATGAAAACTTCTACAACCATATTTTCCTCTCTCATAATAATTTTCAGTAGCCTCATGAATAAACTCAACAATATAACTATCACATAAAGCATGCTTTTCATGATCTACAAACACATAATTTTTATCAAGCTCAAAAATAGTGGGATTAAAACCTTCAAACCCACTTTTAACAATTTTATAACAAGATGACTGATCAATCTCATTTTCAATAGTGGTAAAATTAATATTATCAACCAATATAGGACCAGCATGTAGAGCTTTATTATAAACATTTTCAAAAGAATCCACAGGAACATGACATTCGTCCTCCTTTGGTAAGCATGGGGGACAATCAAATAATGTAAGGGGTAAAGAGTTACTCTTATTAGAAGGTAGGGATGGGTAGATCCATTCTTCCTCCTCTTGATCATCACTCTCCTCCTCTTTTTCATCCAATGAGCTTCCAGTTTCAGCAATTTCTTCTTCCATAGGCTCCTGTAAGGCATTAGTCTCTTCCATTGGTGGAGAGCATCTATTAAGATATTCAAGAATATAGCCATTTCTACCTTGTAATTATCAAAGCAAAATTTAAGTATATCATAAACCTCATATTTATAAGGTGAGTCATCAATATTTTCAAGCAAACTAGCAAGTTCAAATGCACCCTTCCAAGCAATAAATTCTTCTATTTGTTCCACATCATAAAAGTCATAATTTCCCTTAACATAAGAAGATATGGTAACATCATCATTATACTCACATTGAAAAGGGAGGTGTTTATACCTCCTACAACAACAAGATTTATCAAAGCAATAAGTAACATTATAAGTAGAGCGCACGTTTATAGCAATGGTATACAATTTATCAATTTGTTCCCATAAGTGTTTCCCTTTTTGTGACAAGCGGTGTTTCTTATAATAACATTTTTGTTCTTTCGTGAACCCACCTTGCCAATAAGATTTAGTTTCAAAGAAACCAACCATTGATAGGAACAATGATAAAGCAAGACAATAACAGACCAATGAAAATAACAACTATAGTAGGAACTAATGGTTTTTGTATTTTTGATAAAGAAACAAGCAAACAAAGCAAAAATAAACTAAGCAAAACAAAAACCACAAAGTAAAGAGATTGGTTAAGAGGGACTCCCCTTATGAAGATGTCCTTGACTCCCCGGCAATGGCGCTAGAAAATATACTTGCTGACTCTTGTATTAATGACCTCGTTGGAGAACCCCAAGAGGAAGGTATGATGAGAACATCAGTAAGTTTTCCCTCAGTTATGAAACCAAGGTTATCAATCTAGTAGGAGCAAGGAAACACCTCCAAGGTGTTGCTAGCTGGACTTTGGCAGGGCGCACTACCGGCGCCAGCAGCAACATGGAAACCTGCACAACACAACCACAGAACTTTGCCCCCAACTTACAGTGAGGTTGTCAATCTCACCGGTTTTGCTAAAAACAAATGATTAAACGTATTGTGTGGAAGAACGTGATAGTTTGCATAAAGTAAACAGAAAAAAGTAAATAGTTGTAGATTGATTGTAAAAGGAAGGACCGAGGTCCATAGTTCACTAGTGGTGGCTCTTCTTAATATAGATGACATGTTGGGTGAATAAATTACAGCGGGGCAATTGACAAACATCGAGAAAGCAATACATGCATATACTAATCATCTTGACTCCTTTGAGATTCGATTGGGCACTACAACACTATACATAGACCGTAATCCAACTGCATCTATGACTAATAATCCACCTTCAGGTTATCATCCGAACCCCCTCCAGTATTAAGTTGCAAGCAACGGATAATTGCATTACGCATTGCGTGTAAAGTAAACAATACGATTGTTCTATGAACAAAGGATTTTTATTTTCTCCCTAGTAGCAACAGCACATCTAGTACCTTAGCGATTTCTGTCACTTCCCCAGATTACTAGAGGCATGAACCCACTATCGAGCATGAATACTAACTCTTGGAGTTGCTAGCATCTACTTGGCCAAAATAGCTAGCAAGATCACAAATAACAAAGACATGATAGAATCTATAATCAATCTGGAATAGCATCTCAATGTCCATCGGATCCCCGCAAACACAACATGTAGAATTTCAAATAGATGATCTTGATCATGAACTGAGCTCACAAGATCTAAACATGATAGCACAAAGGAGAAGAACCAGCCATCTAGCTACTACATGGACCCCTAGTCCAAGGATGAACTACTCACGCATCACACCGGAGGCTTGCATGGTGATGAAGAAGGCCTCCAGGGTGAATTCCCCTCTCTGGCAGGGTCTAGGGAAGAGCTTCACATCCCTCCCGATCTAGGGATGGATATGACGGCGGCTATAGACTCTTTCGTGAAATTTTGATTGGGTACTTAGGGTTTCTATATCGGAGGCATCTTATAGGAAAAGGGGTTCCGAGGCGGGGTTCACCTGGCGGGCAGCTGGCTTGGCCGCGTGGCCAGGTGGTGTGGCGGCCCCCTGGCCCCTCTCCGTCTCGTATTCTTGCTCCGTGTGTCCCTCGGTGAAAAACTGACTTTGGCTTTTGTCCCGTCCAATTCCGAGAATATCATTTTCTGACTTTCTTGGAACCAAAAACAGCAGAAAACAGACAGCTGGCACTGTGGCTCTTGTTAATAGGTTAGTCCAAAAAAGTGTATAAAAAGTACTCCAAAGTGTGGACAAAACATAAGAAAGTAGATAAAACCAAGCATGGAACATCAAAAATTATGGATAGTTAGCAACGTATCAGTACCCAATAAAATAAAACTACAATTCAGTATTCGATAAGGCCTCAGCGGCTCGAACTGAATTACGCTAGTAATAAATCCCGAGTTCAGGCCCGGGGACTTAAATTTGATGTAGGAGAACCTTGCTTTTGCCTAGGAGTAATTAACTGATACCCGATCCATCGGATGCATCAGGCTCGTTGTACCAAATCCCTATAAAACATTAAAAATAGTAAAAACAAGGAGTTAAATATTTTCTTGAGACTCAACCCGAATCTACAGTTCGGGTAGAGTATCGGGGGCTACTGACATAGGTATGATTACTCGGGTCCCTATTATTTGCTACCTAGGGCCTGTGGAAAGGCTTGCGGCCCATGAAGAGTCAAGAGGAAGATCTAAAGGAGCAACCGACAAAGATTATAGTTGTATTAGGAAAGATGAACAAAGACTGACATGGAGTTGGTGTTGTAATCATGTAAGTTATCCGTATACACCTTTGATACCCGACCTATTATATATAGGGCAGGAGAAGCCTAGGAAAGGCATCGAATAATCTCCAAGATATTTATAACAGAGCGATCCCTCGTAATATTCAGGCAACTTTGATTCCATTGTTTCGTGACATCCGACGAAATCCCTAGCGTTCTCTTTTACGCAAAACCCTAAGTCCTTCTTCGTGGACATTGCCGAGATATCCCCTCGTCAGAAGGCAAAGTGTTTATCGCAAAGAATGGATACTTTCTAGAAAAAGAGTTTCTCTTAAAAGGTGTGAGTAGTAGGAAGGTAGAACTCGACGAGGTTATTAAACCTTATCTTCTAGAAGTAGCGAGTAGCGCAGCGCTGGAATCCGTTCCATGTTGACTCCACCCATGGAAGAAGGAAATGATGATGAGGTACGCACCCCTCCTCATGAACCTCCAAGAGAGAGTACTACCAAACCTCGCAGGTTGGGCAGGATATGTATAGCTCCAAAACTATACGGTGATCCAGTCTTCAATTTCATGATAGATGCAAGTGATGACCCTATGACGTATGATGAAGAGATAATGTGCGAAGATTCCAACAAATGGCTAGAAGCCATGCAATCCGAGATGGAATCCATGTATTATAACCTAGTTTGGACTTTGGTAGACTTACCTCACGATCGAAAGCCTGTTGAGAATAAATGGATTTCTGGAAAGAAAACGGACACTAACGGTAATGTGATCGTCTATAAAGCTCGAGTTATTGCAAAAGGGTTCCAACAAATTCAAGGAGTTGACTATGATGAGACTTTCTCACCATTAGCGATACTAAAGTATGTTAGGATTATGTTAGCAATTGCTGCATTTTTCGATTATGAAATCTGGCAGATGGATGTCAAGACAATGTTCTTTAATGGAAACATTGAGGAAGAGTTGTATACGATAGAACCAAATGGTTTTGTCAATCCTAAGGATGCTAACAAGGTATGCAAACTTCAGAGATCCATTTATGGACTGAAGCAAGCATCCTGAAGTTGGAATCTCCGATTTGATGAAGTAATCAAAGGTTTTGGATTTGTCCAAACCATTGGAGAAGCTTGTATTTACAAGAAAGTGAGTGGGAGCTCTATTGTATTTCTAATCTTGTATGTGAATGACATATTGTTGATTGGAAATGACAGAGAACTTATGAAAAGCGTAAAGGATTACTTAAATAGTAAGTTTTCGATGAAAGATCTTGGTGAAGCTGCATACATATTAGGAATCAAGATATATAGAGATAGATCAAGACGCTTAATAGGATTGTCACACAGTACATACCTTGACCAGATTTTGAAGAAGTTCAAAATGGACGGAAGTAAGAAGGGGTTCTTATCAATGTTGCAAGGAACGGTTTTGAGTAAGACTCAAAGTGCAGCGACAACAACAGATAGAGAAATAATGGACCGTGTCCCCTATGCCTCAGCCATAGGTTCTCTTATGTAAATCTATGTTATATACAAGGCTAGATGTGGCACATGTTGTTAGTTTGACTAGTTGGTACCAATCCGATCTAGGTTCAGAACACTGGAAGGCAGTCAAGGATGTCTTTAAGTACTCAAGAAGAACTAAAGACATGTTTCTCGTATATGGAGGTGAAGAAGAGCTCGTCGCAAGGTGTTATGTCGATGCTAGCTTCAATACCAATCCGGATGACTCTAAGTCACAATTCGGACATGGATTTTTAATGAATGGTGTAGCGGTGAGTTGGAGGAGCTCCAAGCAACTAGTGATTGCGAGATATAAAATGGAGGCGGAATATATCTCTACTTCAGAAGCAGTAGCAGAATCAGTTTGGCTGAAGTAGTTCATTTCTGAACTGGGTGTGGTTCCAAGTGCTTTGGATCCTATGGTGATCAATTGTGACAACAATGGTGCTATAGCCAATGCTAAGGAACCAAGGTCTCACAAGAATTCCAAGCATATAAAGCACCATTTTCACTCCATCCGGGAACATGTTAAGGATGGCGATGTTGAGATTTGCAAAGTAGACACGGATCTGAATGTTACAGATCCATTGACTAAAGCACTCCCAAGAGCAAAACATGATCAACACCAGAACTCTATGGGTGTTAGATTCATGACTATGTAAACTAGATCATTGACTCTAGTGCAAGTGGGAGACTGAAAGGAATATGCCAGAGAGGCAATAATAAAGTGGTTATTATGCTATTCCAGGTTTATAATAGATGTTTATTTTTGCTATAATTGTATTAATAAGGAAATGTTAATACATGTGTGAATTACAAATAGATAAGGTTCCTAGTAAACACTCTCTTTATACTAGCTTGTTGATTAACAGATGATCAAAGATTTCCTGATCATTAACATTGGGTGTTGTTAATAACAGGGTCATTGATGACTGCAAGTGCACAGATCGTTTGTAGCTAGTTTCAAAATAAAGATATCAATCCAACAGGGAGCAGGAGACTGAAGTCTAATAACTCTTGAATTAAATACTACAATAGAAATGCTAAATAAAGTTCTAAGTGACAAGATAAAATGCGAGTATTGCGTAAAAAGGTGTTTTTGGGTTTTTGGTATAAGAGCAACAATAAGTAAGGTAAAACAACTAAACACAGAAAATAAGTATTGCGTATGTAAGAGAGATTGGAACTGCAATAGGGAAAAGGCGTTCTCAGGGAGTAGCGGATACACCACTAGCATTATAAAGAGGTAAGGTAAAGATTATTATCATGAACATTCTCAACTGTGTATGTGTGGGAGGAACTCCGTATTTGGACAAATAGGCAGCAACCACTGCTCACATCATCCTCATAACCACAACAGTCAGCAATCGATATGAATCGAATTACTACTCTATTAAGGGACTTAATCCCGTAGGACGTATCCCATGGCATGGATAGTGTTTCGTGAGTTTCCTTGGTTTTCCAAGTTGATACGTAAGGAGTGCCAACAGCTTTATAGTCACTATAAGTGCTAACACACCTCCGTCTACCAACAAGTAGTTCCCTCCATCAAGTCCCCATAAGAGGCAAATATTGAGAGGTCGACTTCTCCCGACATCAAGATGAAGACAATCTAACACATGGCCATAGTGATGAATATCATAATAAACTTGATCTTATTTCAATCTCATACTAGGGTTTCTCCATCTCCCCAAGAACTAGAGATCTACTAAGACATGGAGGCAATCAACATCATGGCAATAACAATGGAATCTATCATAGATGAATAGTATTTGTATAAATCCACAACGAGTACAAAAATTACAACAAGATGTAGATGGGATAGATGGAGATGGTGGTAATGCAGTGGTTGATGATGAAGATCAACACCTTAGCCTCCAGGATCTGCGCAGGGCAAAGATGGATCCCTGGTGGATGAATTCCCCCTCTAGATGCCTTCCAGAGGTGAGGTTTTGATGATTTCTAGTTGTTCTGTATTTTGTCTCTCTTATCCAGTTGCACGGGGTAAAACTATTTGAGGAGGCGGTGGTGGCACCAACTATACGACGTGAACTATACGACCGAAAAATTTATTCCCGCCGCAGGGTTGGTCGTTAAATTGTCTGTACGCCTTGTTTGCTTCGGGTTTTCTTTTGGTATTATTAATATTTCCCAAATAAGAGATTTACATTGGTTTTGACTCCTTTTCTCCTTAGTACAAGTGCTCCAAGAATTGTATCCATCATCTGTCGTGATCCTGGTGAAAACAGACATAAAATATGTGCACGAGCGCCATAAAACACCAAGATCCTAAATATACAATGAAAAATAATAATATAAAACATGATGCAAATATGCACTCATCAACTTCCCCAAGCTTAGACTCTTGCTCGTCCCGAGCAAGTTAGCTTAATGGATGTGATCCTCATATTCATGAAGCTGAGTCGATAAAATAAATGAGGCAGTTGCAGCATGTGTTTATCATACATGATACATAGGAATAAGTTCATGATAGTACCTTACTCGAACCATCCGAATAATATTAGTAGGCTTCCACACCTTAGCATTTAACAGTTCACAAAAGATTACTCTCAATATGATGTAAAAGTATTCAGTTCAACCGAATGAGTTAGCGAGGTAGTCCCAAGTGTTTTAGGATTAACATATTCACTTGGGATTCAAAATCAAAATGTCTCTTTGTCATACTACAATATAGTGGTGTATGACTATTTCCTGTTTGCACATTCGCTCTTTTTCTTCTTTCTTTTCTTCTTCTCTTTTTTTAATGCTCACACTTTTGTTTAAGTGTTGTGCAAAGAAGCTAGCCATACATTCCACTTCATGTAGGAATTCAAAGTTTAATGATCTCAATTACCAAATTCTAATTGTATATGAAGCAATCTTTATAGCTTGAATATTCTACCTCGTCTTGATCTCACTCTATTTTGATAACACTTTTTATTTTCCTTTGTTCAAGGTTTCTTTTTCAATTCTAACTAATTAGATAATTTTTCTTTCTTTGTAAATCAAACCATGTACCTACAACATATTGACCAAATTATCTTTGTATGTTCCATTAATACCAATGGTGTGGAAGACTCCTGTTGCTATCATCAAGTGCAAGTAAGATTATACTCAAGCCATTCATATATCCAATCGGATAAACACAAACTCAATATTGCTCCATATATGATAATAAACTTCGAATTTCATAAAAGGGATCGACTATTCCTGAAGGGAATTCTAATGATGCAAACTTTGTTTATAGTTCGAATTAATGCAAAACTAAAATAGTAATGCAAAACTTATAAGATAGATTACAAGGTCTTAAAGATCTCCCCAAGCTTGGAATCAAGCCAGGCGGAATCAAATAATCCCTTGCGATTATTTGATACCGTGATTATTGTAGATCATTGTGGTGCCATGACATGTAACACCGTGGTGCATAGCTTCTTTTTGGTATCCTCCAGAGTGGTGATGCGGCTGTAGCACCTGTGCAAATCAGATTGGAAAGTGTCCACTTTATCCACGAGTTTAGTCACTAGTGGGAGAAGATTATCCTTCTTCTCTATCTCCTTGAGACGGTGGCGGACTTCAACGTGATGGAGTAGCTCTTGCTTATGATATATCTCCAGTGCTCGCACGCGGTCCTTGGTCATGGGAGCACCTTCCTGTTCCTCCTCCATGATTTATGGATCGGGGAAGTGGAAACCGTTCCTCCACTCTTCTCGAGGCTTCACCCTCATACGAGCACCAATAGTAGGCTTCAAGAGTGGCGTCGTCGCTCCATTTCTAGCACATGCACCAAGATTAGGTAATTCCTTACGCTTGTGTGGCCTGGGGTTCGTGGTGATGAACTTGACCATCTCCACACGCCCTTTTCCATTCGGCTTGCGACCTTCTCTCTTTTCTTGAGCTCTCTTCATTACCGCCCAGTTGATCTCCAGTTGATCATAGACATCACGACAGATGTAGATGTCGCTCACTTCATCGGAATCATTGTTGCAGTAGCTTGGCTCGATGTACTCCTTGTAACCCGGGCTAAACCTCTCCACATCCTCCTCATAGTCCTCCATGGACGGGCTGCTAGAGTGGTCCCTGGAAGGAGCAATGAGACCTAGGGGTTTTCCATGGCCTGGGGCAGGATAGCGCATTGCTAGATTGGTTCCTAGAGATTATGATTAGAGCAAGAGATAATGGAAGTATATAAGGGGGGTCAGAGGTCGATAAAACTTGCGAGAAACACCAAATTCATGCCCAAGAAAAGAATCTTAACAAAATAGGAAAAGAAATCGCGGATTTGGAGAGGTCCTGTCGCGTAACGACCAACTATACGGGTGCGACCCGTATAACTCCGACCATATAGTTGGGTCCGGGTAGATACTTCCAAATATCTCGAGTCCAGGTCAGTTAAGGTATGACTCAGAACCGAAAATACCGGGTTTTTTATATTATAATCAGAAAATCGAAGATGTCTGAGAGTTTAACGACCAACTATATGGCCAGAATTTTACATCCGGTCGTATAGTTGCAACCGTATAGATACAAACACCAAAAATGAAAAGTGCCTGAGAGTTCAACGACCAACCATACAGTTAGAATTATTCCCTCTGGTCGTATAGTTGCGCCGGTATAGATCCAGACATCGAAAACAGTTTTGCAAAGAAGATAAAGAGGATTTAACGACCAACTATACGGCGGGAGATTTCTCTCCGGTTGTATAGTTCTGCACGTATAGTTGATAAAACCCTCCAAAAACTTCAAAAAACACAAGGAATTCAAAGGCAAAAAATTTAGGTGTAAAATCTATGAAAATAAATCACTTATTTGAGTAAGAACACTTACCTTGCGCTTACCGTTTACTTATTCGGGGATGACAAGGTACTCCAACAACAAAGACTTATTCTCTTTTGGAGGAATTGACCTTAGTTCATTGAATAATTCTCGCAAGCTAAAATCACTAGGACTAAAGTTTCTCTCAACAAGATTGGTGTCTTGCTTGGCAAATATGGCCAGTGCATCCAACATCTTTATTTCTTGCCTCTGCATGATCTTTAACTCTAACTCTTGAAGTAAAAGAATCCAACGGATCAGTCTTGGCTTATGGTTTTTTCTCTCAAGGAGTTCTTTCAAACCATCATGATCCATATGAACTCTTACTTTTGCATCAACTATATAAGATCGAAATTTATTGCAAGAGAAAAATACAGCAAAAACTTCCCTCTCTTCCTTAGGATAATTCTTTTGAGAACTATTGAGAGTTCTACTAGCATGATGTATAATATTAATATGCGACCTATGTGATGTAATAGAGTTACTCCTACAACATCATCACTAGCTTCACATATTAAGTCAAAATTCATATCCTAGATAGGTGGTTTAATGATAGGAGCATGGGATAAAGCATTTTTAAGTTTATCAAAGGCTATAAGACATTTATCATCAAAATTAAATCTTACTCCCTTTTGCAGGAGGTTAGTCAAAGGTTTAGATATTCTAGAGAAATTTCTAATGAACCTTCTATAAAAACCCACATGACCAAGGAAACTTCTTATACCTTTTATATCCCTAGGTTGTGGCATTCTCTCTATGGCCTCAACCTTAGCTCTATCCACTTCAGTTCCCTTACCTGATACCTTATGTCCAAGGACTATACCTTCTTTGACCATAAAATGGCACTTCTCCCAGTTTAGAACAAGATTGGTTTCTTCGCAACACTGCAAAACTCGTTTGAGATTATCTAAGTAACTAGTAAATGAAGTTCCATAGACAGAAAAGTCATCCATAAATACTTCCATTATCAGTTCTATAAAATCCACAAAAATAACAGTCATGCATCTTTGAAAAGTAGTTGGAGCATTACATAAACCAAAAGGCATATGTCGGTAAGCATGTCAACCATAAGGACTAATGAAAGTTGTTTTAAGTTGGTCATCGGGATGAACAGCTATTTGAGAAAAACCAGAGTATCCGTCCAAGTAGCAAAAATGAGTGTGGTTTGCTAATCTTTCTAAAGTTTGATCTATGAACGGTAAAGGATAGTGATCTTTCCTAGTTTCTCTATTCAATTTCCTGAAGTTGATGCATATCCTATGTCCAACAATAGTTCTAGTAGGTATCAATTCATTGTTTTCATTAGGAACGATAGTAAAACCGCCCTTCTTAGGGACACAATGAACATGACTTACCCATTCACTTTCTTTTATAGGATAGATTATACCTGCGTCCAATAGGCGTACAATTTCATTTCTTACCACTTCCTTCATTTCGGGCTTCAGCCTTCTATAAAATTCCGTAACCGGTTTAGCACCTTCTTCCATGAATATTCGATGGATGGTTATCATGGGACTAATGCCAATCAAATAATCCATTGATTACTCGAAGTCCTTGCGATGCTCCTTAAGTATTTTCATGAGTTCTTCTTCTTCTCCTGAAAGTTTAGCACTAATAATAACAGGAAATTTATTTGTATCATCTAAAAATCTATATTTAAGATTATCTGGTAGAGTCTTCAATTTAGGGGGTGGTAATTCCTCATCCCCTCTCTTTTTTGGCTCTTCAAAAGCCTCATTAGTTGGAGGTCCTATAATGGGAAGTGAATCAAATTCATCGTCTAGTTCTTCTAGGGAATTGTCCTGCATAGCTATTTCTTCATAATTTAATTCTTCATTTATTTCTTCTTTTTGATCACTAAAGAGACCTGCCATTTCCTCAATAGTTTTCTCTTTCTCTTCTTCTAGTATTTGTGGAGGCATGTCTTTAAATTTGGTAAAGTGGAATTCTTTTTCTGATTTCCCAAGCTTAAGAGACACAGTCTCCTTTTTGAAATCAACATTGGCACCTACATCACTCAAAAAGTTTCTTCCAAATATAATTGGGCAAAGAATGTTAGCTGGCATATCAACAACTACAAAATCGATAGGAAAGCTTTTGTTGCCAATTGTAACAGTTGCATCTTCAACTACTCCCATTGGAACTCTAAGAGTTTTATTGGCTAACATGATTGTTATATCAGTATTTTCAATTATAGCCGGTTCTATTTCTTCTTTTATTTCTAAATAGAAATCATAAGATATAACATTAACTTCGGTGCCAAGATCGCATAAACCATAATGCGAGGTTTCTTTAAATATGCAGGGAAGGATAGGCTTACCCACATATTTTACCTTTGTTTTACCTTCAACCAATACAGAAGTCTCTTTATCAAGTTTAATTATGTTACATCGTGCATACATATCCATAATTGCTTCCTTGGTTACCTCTTCATCTTTGGTTTCTTCTAGATGTTTCACAACTTCTGGCATATTTTACTCTTCCTTCTTCTCCTATACTGGTTTGACCATCATATTCAGAAATATGCTTTTGTGCAGTGTTAGGGAAAGGTATCTCATATGCTGGTTCTAGGGAGTCCAATGTTGCTTTAACTTCTTTCTTCTTTTCTAGTTCGGGTGGTGGATCATACTTGACCAAACCCTCTTTTGGAGCTTTGATGTGTTCTGTAAAAGATTTAACAACTTGCAACACAAGATCTGAATCCAAATAAAGTTCTTTAGATAATTCTTTAACATGCCCCTTTTTATTATAGTCATGAATACAATCATGATCTGTTTCTACGCCTCCTTCGCTTCCTAGACCAAAATTCCATGAAACTCTAAGATCGTGAATTCTATAGAGTAAAGCCCAAGCTTTAGTTATAGGAAGATTCATAGAGGCTCCTTCGGTGAAAGAGTCTAGTATAATTTTATTAGGTTCAATTAAACCGCCATAAAAGATATGAAATAAATACCATTTAGGAAAATCATGATGAGGACGTAGATGAAGTAAATATTTAAATCTAGTATAAGCTCTTACTAGTCCTTCATTAGGACAGTTCCTCCAAGTCATTATAAGACGCCTGATTCCAAAAGATTTTGATGATGGGTAATATTTTGCTAGAAATTCACAGGCTAAATTATCCCAAGTAGTAGTGGCTTCTGGGGGTAGATATCTATACCATGAGAGAGTTGAACTAGTCAAATTATAACTAAAAAGTTTAATCCTTACCTCATTAGCAGTATATCCTATCAATTGAAAAGTGCCACATATATCTTTGAAACACGCAATATGCTCATATGGATCAGGATCTTCTTCATCCCCAGTAAATTGCTTCTTGTGTAGAATACCAAATAATAGAGGATTTATTTCGAACCCCCTTGTCTTCTCGTTGGAGTTGCCTCTTTTATAGATATCATAGGGCTTCCCAAAGTGGCTGAGTGGGTTAGCACTAGTCATATGCTCAAACTCCATCATGTTGGTGGAAACCTGCAACGCAAAACAAAACTAAGCAAAAACTAAAAGACCTACATCGCTTAGCTTCCCGGCAACGGTGCCAGAAAATAGCTTGATGACTGCAACTGCACATATCGTTTGTAGCTAGTTTCGAAATAAAGATATCGATCCCATAAGGAGTAGGAGACTGAAGTCTAATAACTCTTGAATTAAATACTACAATAGAAATGCTAAGTAAAGTAAAACAATAAGTAAAGTAAAAAGGTGTTTTTGGGTTTTTGGTATAAGAGCAACAATAAGTAAAGTAAAACAACTAAACACAGAAAATAAGTATCGCATATGTAAGAGAGATTGGAACTGCAATAGGGAAAAGGAGTTCTCAGGGAGTAGCGGATACACCAATAGCATTATAAAGAGCTAAGGTAAAGATTATTATCATGAACATTTTCAACTATGTATGTGCGGGAGGAACTCTGTATTTGGACAAATAGGCAGCAACCGCTGCTCACACATCCTCATAACCACATTAGTCAGCAATCGACATCAATCAAATTACTATGCTATTAAGGGACTTAATCCCGTAGGACGTATCCCATGGTATGGATAGTGTTCCGTGAGTTTCCTCGGTTCCCAAGTTGATACGTAAGGAGTGCCAATAGCTTTATAGTCATTGTAAATCCTAACACACCTCCGGCTACCAACAAGTAGTTCCCTACATCAAGTCCCCATAAGAGGCAAATATTGAGAGGTTGACTTCTCCCAACATCAAGATGAAGACAATGTAACACATGGTCACAATGATAACTATCATAATAACTTTATCTTATTTCAATCTCATACTAGGGTTTCTCCATCTCCCCAAGAACTAGAGATCTACTCAGACAGTGAGGTAATCAACATCATGGCAATAACTATGGAATCTATCATAGATAATAGTACTTGTATAAATACACAATGAGTACGGAAATTACAACAAGATCTAGACAAGATGTAGATGGGATGGATGGAGATGGTGGTGATGCAGCGGTTGATGATGAAGATCAACACCTTAGCCTCCAGGATCTGCACAGGGCGAAAAGATGGATCCCTGGTGGACGAGTTCCCCCTCCAGATGCCTTCTAGAGGTGAGGTTTCAGCGATATCTGGTTGTTCTGTATGTCGTCTCTTTGATCCAGTTGCACGGGGTGAAACTATTTGAGGAGGCAGTGGCGGCACCAACTATACGACGCGAACTATACGGCCAGAAAATTTATTCTGACCGTATAGTTGGTTGATACGTCCATTTTGCATCACTATTCTATATCATAATTACTGTTATTCATTGATATATTTCATACTAAGAGATGATACTTATGTTATTTCATCTATTTTTGCATGGTTGATGACTTTTGGAGCATGGACCACTGCAGTCAGGATTCTGATGGAAAAGGTGTTGTTTGGAGGCAAAATTCGCGAAGATTAGAAAATTCGGGAAAATACATGGAAAATCCTATTTTTCCAGAAGACGAAGAAATCCAGAAGGGGAAGCGGAGATGGGCCACAGGGGCCCAGACCACCCCTGGCACGGGCCACCCTAGGCCGCACCACCAGGTGGTGTGGCCGCCTGGTCCACCCCTAGCTCTCCCGTCTGGCGTATATTATCCTCCCGAAACCCTAACACTGGGGGAGCAACCACAAAAAGATTCTGCCGCCTCTGCGGGGCGGAAAACACCGAGAGAGAAAGATCTCTCCGGCAGACAGAATTCTGCCGGGGGAATTCCTTCCCGGAGAGGGGAGATCTTCGCCATCAACACAACCATCAAGCTGGACTTCATCGGGATCATCATCATCACCACCATCATCATCACCAGCACCATCATCACCACTTCATACCGCTGTAACAATTGGGTTGAACCTTTCATAATTCTTAGAGGAAACTTTCCTGGTGTTGATTACTCTTTGTAGTTGATGCTATAGAGTGAACCATCGAATTATCGTTTATGTTCAGATTGTTACACATCATTATTTCATCTCTGATCATGATCCATATGATGTCTTGTGAGTAGTTTGTTTTGTTCTTGAGGACATGGGAGAAGTCATGTTGTTAGTAGTGGAATTGTGCTGAGAAAGATTCAATAGTTTGATATTTAAGTTGTGATGTATTTCTTCTAGTGGTGTCTTGTGAACGTCGACTACATGACACTTCACCTATATGGGCCTAGGGGAATGCATTATGTATTTGGCTACTAATCGTAGGGGTTACTGGAGTGACAGAAACCTGAACCCCCGTTAGGAAACCATTGCACAAGGGACGTTAGGGTCTTAGAGTTTAAAGATGTGGTTAGGTTTCTACCTCAATTACTTTCTTGTACTTGCGGATGCTTGCAAGAGGTATAATCACAAGTATGTATTAGTCCTAGGAAGGTCGGTACATTAGCATAGGTTCACCCACACAACACTTAGCAAACTAAAGAAGATTAATCAACTATATGAAGCGAAAGCACTTGACGATATTCCCATGTGTGCTCGAGAACGTTTGGTCATCCTAAGTAATACAACTAGCTTGTCCTTTGCTAAAGAAAGGATTGGGCCACTTGCTACATTTATTCTTATTGTCTTTTATTTACTCGTACTTTATTTACCTACATTATCAAAAACCCCTAAAAATCCGTTTGCTAAGTATTTACAGAGAATTCCTGCTCCAAGCCATTCGCCAACACCTTCTGCTCCTTGTTGGGTTCGACACTCTTACTTATCGAAAATACTGCGATACACCCCCTATACTTGTGGGTCATCAAGACTATTTTCTAGCGCCGTTGCCGGGGAGTGAAGCACTATTGGAGAGTGGAACTGGTAAAGGAAACTTCTACTTTAAGTATTGTTTACTTCTATTAGTTGCTTTATTTTCATTATGGATAATTCACTGAGTTTCTTATTTCGTAATGCTACTACCACTGCTAAGGTAGTAGATGAACCACCAGCTGCTGAGAATGTTACTTTTTAAATACCTACAAGAATTATTGATCGTGTTATGGATAACTATTATGTTGGAGATGGAACTGTCTATCCTGGTGATCATTTGCTCTTTATACACGAATTATGCGGGTTGTTCAAGTGTGCAGGTATTACTACAGATCAAGTTAAGGAGAAGTTATTCTCATTATCACTGAAAGGAAGAGCTGAAGAATGGTATAAGCTGTTGAAGAATGGTCAAGCTCTTGAATGGGAGGAAATAGTGCCTCTCTTTTATTCAAAGTTTTATCCTCCTAGTGAGATTCATAAAGATCGGAATCAAATATATAATTTTTGGCCTCTTGATGGAGAGAGTACAGCTCAAGCTTGGGGGAGACTGAAGTTACTAATGCTCAAATGTCCCATTCATGAGCTCCCCAACATTATTATTATTAATAACTTTTATGCAAGGCTTTCTCTTCATGATAAGGATTTATTGGATGCGTCTTGTGCTGGATCATTTACATGCATGGAAGAAGAAGCTAAATGGGATCTTCTGGACCGTATTCAAGATAACGCTGAAGCATGGGAGAATTACAAAGGAAGAAAGGTGGGTATAAATTATGATTATGAATGCATTGAATCTTTTATGGGAACTGATGACTTTCAAAATATTAGTAATGCTTATGGTCTTGATTCTCAAGTTATTACAAATTGTTTTAAGGCTTTTGCTTCTTATATTGAAATCCCCAAAAAGGGATGGAACAAGTATCATGCACCTTATAAAGATATTGTTGACTATGTTCCTATTGGGAGTACTGAATTTTGCACTATTGATCACATCCTACCTGAACCTTATATCGAGAAAATACCCTTCCCAGATAAGGTAAAGGATCATCCTATGATAACTAGTGTAATCAATAAAAGTGCAAAGAGAACTGTAAAACCTGATGAACAAATAAACATTAAACCTGTTGTAGGAATTGTGAAAGACCTGGTCACTAAAAGTGTAGAAGATGGACACATAGTCTTTTGTGAGGATGCTTCTAATATTGTCTCACATCCTAAAAGAACTAAAAAGGCTAGTGTCCATGTGCTTTCTATTAGAATTGGTAATCATTGCTATTATGGTTTATGCGATATTCGTGCAAGTTCAAGTGTTATTCCTTATGAGATTTACAAAGAAATTATGCATGAAATCAATCCCTACGAATTGGAAGATATTGATGTGGTTATTCACCTTGCTAATAGAGAGACCATCTCTCCAATTGGTATTGTGCGGGATGTAGAAGTTCTTTGTGGTAAGATTAAATATCCTATTGATTTTCTCGTACTTGGTTCAGCTGCTAGTAAAACTTATCCCATCATTTTTGGTAGACCTTTCTTGAGTACTTGTGGAGCTATTATAGACTGCAAAAGGGAGAAAATCTTGACCGAATTTGATGGGGAATCTTATGTGATTAATTTTTCGAAATTTACTAAAGAACCTTGTGAAAATGAAACCCATAATGAGCATTTTAGAATTGAACAACTTGCTTCTATTTCTCTTGCTCCTAACAATGCTTTGCAGCAATTTATGGAAGATCATGAAAGTGAAATCTTCATGGAAGAAAGAAATGAGATTAATGAGATTCTCCGTCGTCAACCTAAGATGCTTAAGCATAACTTGCCTGTAGAATACTTGGGTACCATGTTGCCACCTAAAAAGGATCTGGTCTTCGATCTAAAACCTTTACCTGATGATCTTAAATATGCTTACATTGATGATAATAAGATATATCCTGTTATTATTAGCTCTAAACTTTCAGGGAAGGAAGAAGAAAGGTTATTGGAGGTACTGAAGAAACACCGAGGGGATATGGGCTATACTCTAGATGATTTAAGAGGGATTTCTCCTACTATATGTCAGCATCCTATCAATATAGAACCAGATGCAAAGCCAGTGGTAGAGCACCAACGGCGTTTAAATCCTAAGATGAAGGAAGTGGTAAGAAATGAGGTATTGAAACTCCTTGATGCTGGTATTATTTACCCTATTGCTGATAGTGAATGGGTTGGTCCTATTCATTATGTCCATAAAAAAGGGTGAATTACCATCGTCCCTAATGACAATGATGCGCTTATTCCCCAAAGAATAGTAGTAGGCTATAGAATGTGCATTTATTTCAGGAAAGTTAACAAAGTAACTAAGAAAGATCATTACCCACTTCCTTTTATTAATCAAATGTTAGAAAGGTTGTCTAAAAAGACCCATTTTTGTTTTCTTGATGGATATTCTGGTTTCTCTCAAATTGCTGTTAAACAACAAGATCAAGAAAAACTACTTTTACATGCCCTTACGGAACCTATGATTATAGACGTATGCCTTTTGGGTTATGTAATGCTCCTTCTACTTTTCAAAGATGCATGTCTGCTATCTTTCATGGTTTTTGTGAGGAAGTTGTGGAAGTGTTCATGGATGACTTCTCCGTCTATTGAACTTCTTTTGATAATAGTCTGCACAACCTTATATTGTGTTGCGATCTGTGTTGCGATGCTCTAGTTTCGTGCCCGTGATATCCCTTGCAGCCTTATATTGCCTTGGACACATCCTATTACCTGTTGTTTGGTTGATAGTTGGACTTGCACGTCGTAGTCGCTTGCTCAAGTGCTGTTGCGTGTCATCAAGTACCACAGTTGTTGGAGTAACGCCGCATTTTTAATGTTGGAGATGATCAAGACTTTAATTATTGTTTAATAACTAAAATTGAAAGTAGGTAAATGCAGAGGCACCGGTGGGTAATAGACAATATTTGGTTTTAACACGCTCCTTTGGTGTCCGTGGGACCCCGAGTTCTTGACACTGTTAGAGATCGAGCGCGCTAACCACAGGTGGGGTGTGTGGGCACCCCCATCGATTAGTACCTGATTTCAAAGTATTGTACTGGGGGCCACAAAGTAGTTTGGAGCTTTATTACTATCTTGTACTTATGCCATGCTTTACTGTTTTATTTAAGTTTGTGCGTGGAGCACCTGTACTGTTTAGGATTGCGGAGTGTTTTCACGGTATCGACAAGCCCAGTCACACTTTCGGGTTCCCAGTCGTTTACAGCCACTGGCGCAAACCCTGGGTCCGTTCCGGAGCCGGCCAACTTTGTTGTGGGTAGCTTAGTGGGGTGGCCCCCATGTACTTGCTTTGGGTCTGGGAAACGTCATGACTTAGGCCCCGCCGACATACCGATGGGTGTATGTTAACTGATCTGGCAAAAAGGGTCGAAGTGCGTGTGGATACTTTGGTGCACCCCTGCAGGGTTAAATCTTTTCGAAAAGCCGTGTCCGCGGTTATGGACGACTTGGAGCACAGTTCTCGATCATAGACAACTATAACTAAAGTTTACTGTTATAACTTGACCTATATCCGATATGACCAGTAATCAGCTTCACTACAACGGAATGGCTAAATAAAAGTACCAACAACTGCTGGGTTTGGGATATCTCTTGCTAATCGTATCTGACTAGTAAGTGTTGCAACTACAACGGAATGGTTAACTAAAACTGCCCACTGCTAATTAAATCAGGATGACTCATGCTATCTATATTTGACTAGTAATTGCCGCAACTATAACGGAATGAATAAAACTGCCAACTGTGTGAGTTCCTCGGTTGACTTCCTCGTTTGGTCTCGAGGGGGAAATACCAGGATGGGTATGTTTGGTGGTAGAATCAGGTTGGTTCCGAATAGGTCTTTCTTATCCCTCTCTGATAGCCGACAGTTATCTCGAGTCTCTATAGGGTGTTTAGTGCATGCCGCGTTGCCGCTTCAGTCCACCATACCTATGTAGGCGAGGACCGCCGAATTCTAGTCTCGCCGTGTACTGGCCTCAGTACTGACCGCTCTCTCCTTTTTCCTTTGCCCTTTGTCGGCACCCCTTTAGTTTAAGCAGGTTTTGAGATCGACGTCGTTAGCAGGGTTACCCTTCCGGCTTGGCCTGGTCAGGGTTATGGACGCCATTGGTTATTCTTCAGGGCTCTTAGCTCAATTTGCATCTTGTCCGTACTCGGACGCTGTATCGTTTTCAAGGTGATTTGGATCTTTGTACTGTATATCCGTATTCTTGACTCTTTGAGTCGCTGTTGTATATATTTCTGTGGGTTCCATCGTGGACTATGGTGTAATGATATTACTTCATTTTCCACCCGCACGAAAGTGCCTGGTGGGCACCTTTGAATCGTTTCTATGCGGGTTTGGCGGGAATCGCTGAAACTTGCATAGGGTCGATTCCGAGGGTGTTACAACAAGCGAATACTTAAGTGAGAATTCCATGTTGGTGAGAAAGTTCTATTGTATAGGTCTCGTCTCAGATTTTTTGCAGGGAAACTACTATCAAAATGTGAAGGACCTTTCGTTATTGAAGAAGTGTACCGTTCAGGAGCGATAAAAATTTCTTCTCTAAAAGATAACACTATATTGCTGGAGATTCTTACAATGAAGATGTTGATGCTTTTCAAGTTATAAATCCGGAAAAAATTATCAAAGACCAAATTCAGAGACCTGCAGAGTCCGTTTTCGAATAGGTAATAGTTCTGGTAAGAAAAGTTCCATGAAAATTCTGTACAGTTATATTTTTGAAGTTTTTATGCAACAAGGAAAGCTACGAAGCGAAAGAGGGATGGAAACAGAGCCAGGGTGGCTCACACAACCCCCTGGCGTGGCCCCCCTGGCTGCACTAGTAGGTGGTGTGGCCACCTCGGCCTCCGTCTCCGACCCGTTTTACCCCAGTACCTTCCTTTTGTTGTAAAACTTTGTAATATATAATCCCTCCGATCCCCTGAGGTTTGTATATCGTGTTCTCGTCGTGTTTTCATTTCGATCTGTTTCTGATAGGTAGAGTCCCAGATTTGGAGCCATAATGTCTTCCTCTGGATCATCCAAGGAAGATTCCTCAGCGGATATCATCAACCCATACATGAGAGAGTTGAAAATTCATCCCAAGGAGTTGTTGCTTGACGATGGAGAGGTACGGATAAAAGAGGTTCAAGGCCCTAAAGGTGAAGGAAGTCTGGAGGATGGGATGGAAGCACTGGAGCAAGAAGTCTTTAGATACAAGAAGATGGCGGAATGCGAAGTGGATATCATCCATAAGATTTGTTCCAAACTCATCGCCGAGCACCAAAAGGAAACTGTTGAGCTCAAGGATGAAGTTCTCTCACTCCACCAAACAACCAACCAACTGCAAGCACATCTCTACGACGTTCAAAAACAAAATTGTGAGTATGAGGTTAGGTTTAAACGCATAAGTGCTGCTGCAAGTTTCAGGATGTTGGAGACCACGATGTCCTTTGTTGACGGGGAGCCCTTACCTTGGAAGTCGGACGGTGACGAGAGAATACCCCCACCACCGAAGGAGTAATTCATCATCAGGTTTTGACATCCCCTTGGTTTGTTCCAAGCTTGGGGGAGTGCCGCGGTATCATATCACTATCTTCTATCTTTTTACCTTTTTAGTAGAGTCATATCATTAATAGAGAAGTTATCATGTAGGATGGTTTGCATTATGGAAGTGTCCCCCCTCTCGTTAGATATTTATGTATCCCTTGGTGTGAGTTGCCGTTATGGAATATTAATGAGAAGTTCTATCATTTACTCTTTTGCATATCTTATTTTAGTTTTCAATTCATGGTTATATGATTGATCTTGTCATTAGTATTGGTATCACTTGGGATCATTGAGTTAATTAGTTGGTTTTGGCAAACCTGGCTCGGTCAGTAGCAACACTATTTTGGGAATTGAATGAAAAAGATAAAAGTACTCTTAAAGAAATATAATTTCATCATCTTTCTTTCTTGATTTGCCCATAAGTTTAGTATTCTCTAGCTAAGATCTTTTGTGTTTCCAAGGAAGATTGCATGTTTGTTTTTATCACTTGTATGTTTGTCTATTTCCTTCAACTCTTATGCTTGCTACCCAGCCTTGCTAGCCAAAAACCTGTACTGAGAGGGAATGCTTCTCGTGCATCCAAGTAAATTCATGTGCCATTTGTGTCCACCATACCTACCTACTAGCACTATTGCTATTCCAAGTAAATTCATGTTTTTATCTACCTTCCAAATTAAACTTGTTATGAGAAAATTAGTGATTAAAACTCTCATAAACTTGATGGCACACTTTACTTTCTTGCAATTAATAAACTTGAACCATCGTGTCCATCTTTGTTGCGTATATGCTTGCGCTTTATAAGTTGAAGTTAGCAGAACCATGTATCATGGGGAACGCTTTCAACATTGCACTTATATTCCGCTGATATCATGATTCTTTTGCTTATGGATCCCAGCGGTGTGAAATAAAAGGGGAACTTGTAAGATCATGGAATTTGTATGTGTATTAGAGAAACGCCTGGGCCGCTAGCCTAATCCATGCCTAATCATGGTGGAAACTTGAAGCAATACCATTATGAGCACTCTATGAAGAATCCTCAATAAAAACCTATGCGGATAGCAAATAAAAGGATCGCTGAGAAGCTCATTGTCTGCTTTCCTTGTCATTTTGATTATGGGATATCTCCTGTATCATGTGCAAGGGGTACCCTGTTGGCGGTTCTCTATGATACATATGTATTTACAATAACAAGAGCTTACTTGTGACTGAAGTTGAGTAGCATGAGTTCGGTACTCGTAGGTAAGGGGCATGAGATTTCAACTTATAACTTGTCAAGCATATCCTCTTAGTTGTGTCACTTTAACCTTAATCACCTAAAGATGCCTATGATAGGGGCAATGAGAGCTGAAAGCTAATAAGTACCATAATTTTTGGAAGCTCTTTATGAAACTTGAAATCCCTGCTTCCCTCTGCGAAGGGCCTATCTTTTACTTTTCAGTTGAGTCAGTAGACCCACTCTCTTCTACCTCGGCAGAGTATCTTGAGTTGTTGTGTTTCATTCATTCATATGATGATTTATTCAATCATGTTTCTTATGTTCCTTGTTTTGCACAATGCTCTTATCTTAGTGTCTACTACTTTGAAAGCTATAATTGAAAACCAGTTATTTGTGAACTCCAACAAATTGTCAACTATTCTTTGACCAAGAGCTAAGTTTGCCATTACCAATTATGATTTACTTTATGTATCTTTATTGTGTTTCCTTTACTTATTGCAAGTTAAGTTATATAATAGTGAGTTGTATTCTATTATGACTTATGCATTGATGAATGTGATGCTTCTTGTCCGTATTCTTTTATCGACTCTTCACTCCATAAACCTGAGGTCATGTTTATTGAGCTCAGTTTTTGCTTGGGGACAAGCGAAGTCTAAGCTTGGGGGGAGTTGATACGTCCATTTTGCATCACTATTCTATATCATAATTTACTGTTATTCATTGATATATCTCATATTAAGAGATAATACTTATGTTATTTCATCTATTTTTGCATGGTTGATGACTTTTGGAGCATGGACTGCTGTAGTCAGGATTCTGATGGAACAGGTGCTATTTGGAGGCAAAATTCGCGAAGATCAGAAAATTTGGGAAAATACATGGAAAATCCTATTTTTCCAGAAGACGAAGAAAGCCAGAAGGGGAAGCGGAGATGGGCCACAGGGCGCCCACAACACGCCCTGGCGTGAGCCACCCTAGGCCGCGCCACCAGGTGGTGTGGCCACCCTAGTCCACCCCTAGCTCTCCCCTCTGGCGTATATTATCCTCCCGAAACACTAATACTGGGGGAGCGACCACAGAAAGATTCCATCGCCTCTACGGGGTGGAAAACACCGAGAGAGAAAGATCTCTCCGGTAGAAAGAATTCTCCTGGGTGAATTCCTTCTCGGAGAGGGGAGATCGTCGCCATCAACAACACCATCAAGCTAGACTTCATCGGGATCATCATCATCATCACCACCATCATCATCACCAGCACCATCATCACCACTTCATACCGCTGTAACAATTGGGTTGAATCTTACATAGTTCTTAGGGGAAACTTTCCTGTTGTTGATTACTCTTTGTAATTGATGCTATTGAGTGAACCATCGAATTATCGTTTATGTTCAGATTGTTACACATCATTATTTCATCTCTGCTCATGATCCATATGATGTCTTGTGAGTAGTTCGTTTTGTTCTTGAGGACATGGGAGAACTCATGTTGTTAGTAGTGGAATTGTGTTGAGAAAGATTCAATAGTTTGATATTTAAGTTGTGGTGTATTTATTCTAGTGGTGTCATGTGAACGTCGACTACATGACACTTCACCTATATGGGCCTAGGGGAATGCATTGGGTATTTGGCTACTAATCGTAGGGGTTGCCGGAGTGACAGAAACCTGAACCCCCGTTAGGAAACCATTGCACAAGGGACGTCAGAGTCTTAGAGTTTAAAGATGTGGTTAGGTTTCTACTTTAATTACTTTCTTGTACTTACGGATGCTTGCAACGGGTATAATCACAAGTATGTATTAGTCCTAGGAAGGTCGGTACATTAACACAGGTTCACCCACAAAACACTTAGCAAACTAAAGAAGATTAATCAACTATATGAAGCGAAAGCACTTGACGATATTCCCATGTGTCCTCGAGAATGTTTGGTCATCCTAAGTAATACAACCGGCTTGTCCTTTTCTAAAGAAATGATTGGGCCACTTGCTGCATTTATTCTTATTATCTTTTATTTACTCGTATTTTATTTACCTGCATTATCAAAAACCCCTAAAAATTAGTTTGCTAAGTATTTACAGAGAATTCCTGCTCCAAGCCATTCGCCAACACGTTCTACTCCTCATTGGGTTCGACACTCTTACTTATCGAAAATACTGCGATACACCCCCTATACTTGTGGGTCATCATTGGTCGTTAAAACGTCTGTACGCCTTGTTCACTTCGGGTTTTCTTCTGGTATTATTAATATTTCCCAAATAAGCGATTTACGTTGTTTTTGACTCCTTTTCTCCTTAGTACAACTGCTCCAAGCATTGTGTCTATTATATCCATCATCTGTCCTGATCCTGGTGAAAACATACATAAAATGTGCGTGCGAGCGCCGTAAAATAACAAGATCCTACATCTACAATGAAAAATAATAATATAAAACATGATGCAAATATGCACTCATCAGTCATATCATTAGAGAATGATATGATGAATAGTCACCCGCAGTAGATGTAGTAATATGATCACGTCATCAAGTTCAAATTGCTAACGCATTCATAGTATCTTAATGTCCTTAGACCATGAGATCACGTCAATCACTTTCACCGAAAGAGTACTTTGATTACATCAAACGTCACACTATTATCATCAGGTATTTGGAAAGTGTCAGTTGAGGCTCGGGGATCAACATTGGGATTTGTCCATCCGGATGATAGAGAGATATACTCAAGGCCCTCTCGGTGATATCACATTGACATAGCATTGCAAGCAAGTGATTTGATCACTAGAATGTCATATCATAGGAACGGGAAAAAGAGTAATTTTTGGGAACAAGATTAAAAAAAAGCTATAGATGATACCGAGTGATCGAATCTTGGACAAGTAATATATCGCAAGACAAAACGAATTTGATTGCAGTGAAAGAGGTTCAGACGATCATCTGATTTTTGTGGAACTAGTGGGAGTCGTTATGGATGTCTAGGTCCTGCTAATGATTACTGATATGAGAAAGTATCGATCATGTCTACATAGTTATCGAACCCATAGGGAGACACACTTAAGGTTAAACGACGCGTTTGAGAGGATAGGGAACACAGGGGAAGTCAATGGACATCGCATAAAAATTTTCTGCTGCAGGAAATTGTTTTGCCTATTCTGCCGAACTAGTTTCGGGGTATCAAAACAAAGTAAGGGATCAAAATTTTAATGTGTTCATTAAATTAAGTGTTGATTAAATTGAGTTGAATTAAAATAGAATTAAATTTCTTTAATGGAAAGACCTTTAAGGGAACTAAAGTGCTTTAATGGAATTAAAGTGCTTTAATGGAAAGACCATTGAGGTAATTAAAGGGCTTTAATGGAAAGACCTTTAAGAGAATTAAAGTTCTTTAATGGAAAGACTTTTAAGAGAATTAAAGTGCTTTAATGGATAGACCTTTAAGGGAATTAAAGTGATTTAATGGAGATTGAATGAGAGGAGGGGAGGGGGCATCTCCATGGCGCCTATAAAAGGAGGTGCCCTCCTCCTCCTCTCCACACACACATTCTCACAAGCTCTGTCATATGCCCCAAGGTTGGTATTTCCCCCCTTGCTTGCCTTGCCCATTGCCACTAGAAAAGGTGCTCGGTGAAGCCCTGCTCTAAACCTTCCCCTCCACCACCACTACCATGGCATGGCGTTGTTGGATTTCCCGGGGATCCGCTACTTCCACTGCTCGGCTGGAGCAAGGGATCGGGAGTCGTCGGCACACCGAACGTGTTACCGATTATAGAGGCGCTACATGTCTATAATGTTATCCCGCTTACGGTTTATGAGGGTGAGTCCATCTATAACCGTTACAAAGTATCGCCTAGATTCGATCTTGGCAGTTGCAAACCATATGATTTTTTTTTGTTTTCTATGCAACAAACCCCATAAACGCTCCACCTTGAAGCCCCACGAACTTCATTTGCATCGCCTGGCCGGTCTTATTCTAGCAGATGAAGATGATTGTCATATGCCTGGGCTAGAGGTAGTCCCCCTGCCGGGTTTCGCATAATGTTCATCGCTTTCCTTTTGCGGGGTCTTTCGCTTCCCCTCCATGACATCGTTCGTGGATTACTCTGATTTTATGGGATTCAGCTTCATCAGCTGACTCCCAATTTCATCTTGCACATTGCATGCTTCATTACTCTCTACGAGTGCTGGCTTGGAATTGCGCCGCACTTTCGCCTTTTCAAAAAGTTGTTCAAGCTGAAAATGTAGTCGGGGTCTGGTTCTGTAGTCTACGATCTTGGTGGGTGCAGCATATATGTGGATCCTCATGTCAAGTATTTTAGCCTTAGCCTTCCCGACTCACCCAAGGGTGGAGGGACAAATGGTTTTACATCCTAGACAAAAAGGCTGAGGTGCAGTTATTTGGCCTTGCCCCATTTGATCCGAATGCGGGGCTGAAGGAGAGGAGGTCCTGGTAGAATGTCATGATGCCAGGCTGGTCGAAGGATGTTGAGGTCTTGTAAAAGCGAGTGCTGGACCTTCAGCTTGTTCGAGGGAAAGAGTTCACTGGTGTAGACTTGACCAGAACCTGGCTAAGGTGTCGAGTGCAGCCCCTGCAAGCAAGGGCTCACCCGATGTTTCTTTGGTCAGGCGTGATGGACTTGACTCGCGTCTGTTCGGAGGACATGACCTCGGCGGAACTTGACAAGAAAATCATCTTTGACCAAGATCACCATGAAGGAGGTTCTGCCCACCGAGTCAAGCACCCTTCCTTTCATGCTTCTTTTGCTCCGCCAGAGGTAGTTTTTGTTGATGTATGTCATTTGATTGTCTATTTGAATGGTTGACTGACATGTTTGTCATTGTTGCTGCAGGATTGGAAGGTTGCACCCTCCGTACCTCTGTAGCTAGAAGGCATCATTCCTTCTGAAGCTACAGAGGCATTCAAGTCGGATTCGACTGTACCTGTTGCCGAGGCAGAGGGAGCCCCCGAGTCCAGCGAAGGTGGCACTCACAAGCATTCCTAGAGCAAGGACTCGGATGCATCCATGCCGGAGGTGCCAGAGGATCCTTCGCTTGAGGTAGCTACCGCGGATCCGATTCTGGCGGTACCTGTTCACAACATGGCCCCTCCACCGCTGAAGAAGTCGAAGAAGCTGAAGGAGAAAATGGATGAGGATTTCGACCTCAACTATTTTGACGGGTGAGTCTTTGCTGCTTGCTTGATGTGTTTAAATATTGTTCTAGCTTGTAGTTTCTTTGTGCTGATCATCTTCTTATGCTTGCTGAAGGATGACTACATCATCGTCGTCTGACACTTGCTGCGACCTGGAGGACATAGGAGTCATGAACTCAAAGGATAAGGATTTGGAGGCATCCGAGCCCTCCCCCGAGATAGCGGCCACCTCTGGCGCGAGTTCCTCGAGTTCTCCCAACTTGGGGGAGCATAGGGTTCTTGCCCGAACGCCAGCCCAGAAAGATCCTTCAGAGTCTTCGGGTGACCATGTAAATGTACATAAGGTCTTTACTCTGAAATTCTCTAGTGTCACCTTTGTTCTCGATGCATTTTCGTATGCAGCCTATCCTCCAAGACGATGTTCGTCTTGGTGAGAAGATTGTTAACCTAGGTGAGCAGCATGCTCGGATGGATACTAACCACCGCCTGCTACAGAGTGAGTTGCCAAATACAGGTTTCGATTGTGCCTGACATGCCTGCTGTATCTACCGGATGAAAACAATGACCTTCTTCATCAGCAAAACTCCCTTCAAAAGGGGCTCAGCGCAACGGAGATCAAGCGGGACGAAGCACTCGAAGCCCTTGAGTGCTCCAAGCAAGAGTCGAAGAAACGCAAGGAGGACTTGGTGGCTACTGTAGCCGACAGAGAGAAAGGGTTCACAAAACAACTTCTCTCTGTTGCTCAAGTACTATCTAGTACACCCTATTATGGTTTTACCCTGTGCGGATTCTTCTTCTTCAGTTTGTTTTTGTTCCATTGCTGATTTGTGAGAATCAATCGCACATTTCGCCTGGGTGGACTTCGACCGCTAGGTTTTGGCCCGCGAGGATGCCTTGGCTGGTGCCGTGGCAGCGATCAATCGCAGCGTCTTCGCCCAAGACACACTCAAGAAGGCCAAGACTATGCTCGGAGTCCTTCGAGAAGAGATGCTCCCCAAGGCTAAACTTCTTGAAGATATTGACAGCCTAGCCGAAACCTTTTCCTAGGGTGTTCCTGTGGAGTACAAGAATGGGCAGAAGGGAGCTAGTGCTTCATTGGGGTTGGCGATGGCGTAGGCCTGCGGTGCTGACCTGAACGTGAGCAGGGTCACTTCGAAGATGCTCACGACCGTTGAGGGCGAAGAGGTAGCTTTTTCTCCTTTTGCTATTCGCTATCATAAATATGGGGCCCGACTCATAGAGATGCTCGCAAATTACTCTACGGAGCGAAAGTGACTGAGCACGGCAAAAGACAAAAGGAAAGGGGCTATTGCTGCGAAGGCCACGACGTCGGAGGTTGCCACGGAGTCTGCGAAGCTCGCGAGTGCTGATGTGTAGGTCTAGGTGTCTATCTGTTTTATGTGTAGCGATGCTAGGATTTTTAGATGGTCTGAAGTACTTTGTCGGGTGCCCCCGTCAAAACTTGTGTTAAGTTTCATGTATAAATCTTCTATTTTGCTTCTTTTGGACCTGAATTCCATGCTTCACCAGCTCTCATACTTTGAATTTTTGATTGGTTAGGGGTCGTCGAGTGGCATGCAGGATTTTCCATCTTCCGCCATGCCTTTGGTCTCTCGACCGTCTAAAGTGTCCCTTCTGTCCCGCCTGGGCGACAGCGTGAAGTGTTTGGAGCGGGACACCTTGATCATCCTTGGTCACACGGACATGTGGAAGTCAAAAGCGGAGAAAGCCGTCGAGCGGGAGAAGTATTTGCTTGGCGAAGTTGCTCAGGTCAATGAGAGTTTGCCATGTGAGCTTTATTCGACTATCGTATGCTGCTCCATACTCATCATGGATTTGACTGATGTATCTTGTTTTCCATGTGCAGCTGTCAATCTCATTCCACAGGAAGAGAAGGACCGAATCAGCATTTGAATGAACTGCCTGATCCAGGTGGATCTGGAAGTTGGTGGTTTCTTCTGGAACGATTGAGATCGGGCCACTGTGCTATTGACCGTTCAGAACTGCATCTCACATGTTCTGAATTTCTTGAAGATGGCGCGGTCGTCCTTCATGCACATATTCGTGGCAATGTATCAGCTAGACATAGTCCCTGCGACTCTGTTGTTGCTTATGCGGAAGTTCTGCGATGCTAACACAGTTCGTGAGTGCGTGCACCAGCAACTTGTCGCAGGTGCCAAAGCTGCACTTGCGCTTGTGCATATGCAATGTCCGGACGTGGACTTGGATGTTGTTGCATAAGGACCACCAGCACCTCCGGTGGGAATGGCGTGGAACATAGTTCCGCACTATCGAGCAATCGTTGAGCTAGTGGAGAACATTGTACTGCTTTAGTGCCAGTAGGGTTTTTTTGAACCTGCATAGGATCTATAGGTGTTGTAAAGATTGTATATTTTTTGAATGGGCTTTGTGTCGCCATTGCTGTATGTAAGGCTTGTTAGCCTGTGTGTTTTTCGAGGATGTTTCTTATGCGATGCGTTTTTGTTAGCCTGACGCTTTTGGATCTCAGCACCTTGCCAGCCTGTCAGTTGGGTTGCAACTGGGTTGGGGTTATCAAGGGTTCGATTGAAAGAAGAGTCATCTACTCGGGTCATTGTAGTGTTGAATTATACATGTGACGAGGTTGTCAGGGAGGCGTAGCCCCGAGTGTGAAATGCGAATAAAAGTAAATATAACGAGACTCATAGTTGATGCACTTAGTTTTATTCATTTGGAGAATAGTAGGAGATACATTGTTCGGCTAAGTAGCCTGGCTGAGTAGCCTTATTGTAAAGTAAAAAACATCTAGGGATAGAAACGTCGTAGTTGCACGATGTTCCATGGGTTGGAGTATTTGAATCCACTTTCTACGTCCTTCAGGCGATATGCACCACCTGGGATTACTTCAATGACCACATAAGGTCCTTCCCCTGGGGATTCAAACTTGAGGTTCCCCTTCTGCTTCAGTAGTAGGACGAGATTTCCTTCGACGAAGGACCTTGGACACAGCCGTTGGCTATGGTAGTTGTGGAGGCTCTGTTGGTAGATCGTTGATCGCTCCGCTGCGATTTCGCATGCTTCGTCTGAAGGGAAACGGGTAGGCTACACTAGCGTAAAATCAAAATTTTCTACCGCATCAAACAGGAATACTATTGTCATAGATCACGAGATTACCACTAGATGCGCAATTGCGAAACTCAATGAAGCACGTCGCAGCTGTGTAGATGTTCTACGTCTCCTCCTTGTCCTCGTCCCACGAGCAGCTCCCCTTTGCATGGCTCATCCAAGTGCTACAGTTGCAGCACCTCCGAGGTATCCACACGTCCAGAGTGGAAGTTCACATGGCAGACTGTTAGGTCTGCACATGCAAGACAGGCGTAAGAGGAGTGGCGGCTGGGTGGAATGCTCAACCCTATTCAGCTCGCCTCACTCTCTCTTATATATGCACCCCTGGTGGGCTTCTACATTAGCAGCCCATTAGCAGCCTAAGCCTGGTCTAATTCGGATCCAATCCTCATTAGGCTTCCAGCCCCTAAAATGTGTGACCCTATAGGTTCATACACGTATAGATATGACACTACTACACTTACTCTGTAAATAGTTGGTAGCATCCTCTAGCAAGACGTGCCAACTCCTAAACGTATACAAAGATCATTCGAACAAACCATCACAAGGTTGAGTACATGTATTTCCCTTTGCCCTACGATAGTTGGTCTAGCTCCAAGCTAACCTCTCTTTCTTGATACTGTGATTCCGAATCCCTTTACTAGGTTAACTCTTAACCATATGTAGCACGGCCATGCATTTCTGGATCCGATCACTCGAGGGGCCCAGAGATATCTCTCTCAAGTAGAGAGGGGCAAATCCCATCTTTATTGATCGATGCCTTGCAGCATGTATCATGACAAAACCGAAAGCTACCTTTATAACTACCCAGTTACAGAGTAGTGTTTTATAGCCCCAAAGTAGGTCGATCCACATCTCAAGTATATGCGACAATCTTAGGTCTAAGGACAAAACGTACACGATGTGTAGAGAGAGTGACAAGTATTATTGCCAGTCTCAAGTTGGGTCAATCCAACCCCATGTTCATAACATGTGTCCACATCATTGGTTTGACATCTCCATGTCTATGACTTGCGAAACATAGTCATCAACCAATCGATGTGCTAGTCTAATATTCATGTGTGTCCTCACATGACCTCTGACTAGGGACAACTATTAGATATCCATACAAGTACAGAGTTTCACAAACAAGTTACACAATTGCAAATCAATACAAGTTGCCTGATATATGGATATTCAAGGAACATTATAAAAACTCATGGATACATATGAAATACAATCATCTCTATGATTGCCTCTAGGGCATATTTCCTTCATCGTCGAGAAGGTCGACAGAGTCCTCGAGTGCAGTCATAGATTCGGCCACACTGTAAGCGACAACCCGTGGGGCTTTGTAGCGCACTTCTGCGGGTAGTACCGCCTCAACGCCATGCACCATGAATAACGGTGTGTAGCTCGTGGAGCTATTTGGAGTTGTGCGTAGGCTCCATAGTATGGAGGGCAGCTCCTCAGCGCAGCAACCAACTGCTTGCTCGAGTGGTCGAAGAAGTCTCTTCTTGATGCCATTGCTGATGAGGCCTTTGGCCTTTTTGACTCGACCATTGGTCTAGGGGTGTGCCATAGAGGAATAGCTGATGTTGATTCCCAAGTTTTCGCAGAAATCCTGGAACTCGCTTGAGGTGAAGTTTGTCCCGTTTTCGGTGATGATGTTGCGCGGACCCGAGAACTTGACGGCAGTGGCGCCGATCTGGTTAGTCACCGGCATGGCCTCGATCCACTTGGTGAACTTGTCGATAACGACGAGAAGGTAGAAATATCCTCTGGGTGATGATTTCTGTAGCTTGCTGACCATGTCGAGTCCCCATTATGCAAAGGGCCAGGCCACAGGTATTTGCTTGAGTTCCACGCCTAGGGCATTCAGCTTATATGCAAATCTCTCATAAGTGTTGCACCGTTTGACGATGTCCTTGGCGTCATGCATTGTGGTGGGCCAGTAGAAGCAATCTTGTAGAGCTTTAGCAACAAGGGTGCGACTAACGACGTGATGTCCATAGGTGCCCTCATGTATATCCAATAGGATACCCCTTCTGTCACCATTGGTGACGCATCGCTAGAGGACGCCCATGATGCTGCATTTGTACAACTCGCTGTTGATGATGGTGAAATCCTTGGAGCATCACGCCATGTGTCGCTCATCCGTTGGGTCATCTAGCAGAGCAGGTGACGAGGGTTTAACTCATCAATGCCAATTGTTATGGACTTGGGTTTTGGAGAAGGAGGGAGCACTGGAGACATCTATCGGCTAGCAAACAAGCATACAGGGGACTTGAAGATTTACCCAGGTTCAGGCCTCGTAGAGGTCCCTACTCCTGCTTGTCTGCTCGTGGAATTATTGAAGGAATCGAGGATTACAATGGTGCGCAGATGTAATCTGGCGAGGGTTGTGGAAACTAGAGTTGCGTGTGTCCTCCTCGCCGCCCCCTGGCCTTTATATAGATAGAACAGGTCTCAGGTAGCAGGTCGAGTCGGTTACAGATTAGGGTTTTCCCTTTAAACTTTCTATCTTTAGCTTCTCCTTGTTCCGCAAGCAATCGAGAGTCCGTAGGTTACTTGAGTTCTCCATTTGGGCCTTGGCAACGCCGTGGGCCTCCGCTATATTCAGGCCGTATATACCAAGCTCGAGTACCTGTAAGGTATACCCATGTCAGTAGCCCCTAAGTGTCCAGTGGAATCGCAGATTCGACTGGGGACTTTATGAATATGTTTTTCGACTGCTTTGTTTGCGTCATAGGGATTGTTGATGTGCGTGCCTGATTTAACCGATGTATCGGTATCAGTTAACTACCTTAGGGTAAAACAACGCAATCTACTTGAACTCGAGTCCCCGGACTCGAATTCAGAAAAGTGCTGGTGTAGTTCAACTCAAGCCGCGGAGGTCTTATAGGAGTCGAATTCCAGTATATGGGTGTGAGCACTCGACGCGTCCGTCAAGGCATGTTCATCGTACCTGTAGGCACGGATATATTTCTGATAGTGCACAGCAAATGCGTTGCCAGGCCTTATTCAGGTCTTATCTTCACGTTGCAAGCGCGGCATCCGAATTTTTGTCATCGTGGAGATGATTCGGGTTACCCAGGAGACGTAGTCTCTTTGTAGAGAAACATCATGAGGCGGTGTCGCCATAAGCTTTGAGTGTAGATGTTATCAACACACAGTACAATGTAGAAATAATCATAGGGTGCGACCAGCGCTCCCTATGGGAGTAGCCCCCGAGTGCCTGGTTGAGTCGAAGACTCAGGCAGGGACTAAAGAACTTTTGCGACTGCTGTAGTCTTTTGTTTGCTTGTTTTAGTCGAATTTATTTCCAGTGCTCCCTATGGGAGTAACCCATGTCCATAGTCGAATCGCGGATTCGAGTGGTTAGGTTTCCTTTGATTGTCCAGGTTCCTGCAGAAAAGAAAAAAAATCGTAGGGTGCGCGACTAGCGCTCCCTATGGGAGTAGCCCCGAGTGTTTGCTGGAGTCGAAGACTCGAGCAAGGAATAAAGTAGTCAAAGTCTTCTGCTCCTCAATTTTTGATGACATCAGTGCTGACGATGTGATGAGCTCAGTTGCCTGCGTGAGTGGTGTGGCGCCCCGCAAAAACCACTACTAGAAAATCGCGTTATTTTTGTGCATTGCCTCATCATGACCGCATGCTCATGTCATCATGCCACATTGCATTTGAGCATCGTCATCATCTTGCATTTGTTTGAATAAAACTATTTTTGAAAAACCTATTTTTGTTTTCTAAACGCCCCGTCTTGATTTCAAATTAAAACCCGGGTCTCCGGAATATTTTGCTTTGTCTACCAACGGTTTTCCAAAAGCCCCGTTTTAAATAAATAAAATGTTTAATTATTTTAGGGGGGCAGCCGAACCGGGCCGTTCCGACCCAGTCGGCCACCCCCAGTACAAAACCGGTCTACCTAAACCCTTTTTCCTACCCCAACCTAATCTACCCACCCTTCCTCCACCTCATCCCACCCAATCGGAGCTCGCCACCTCAGCTATCCTCCCTCCTTCCACCAACCACCTTCTGCCACCTCGCCCCACCCCACTGCCCCAGCCGCCACCAATTTTTCCCGCCCTCGCCTTGTGTGCATGGACCACCCAGGCGCGCATCCCAACCCACACTGTCGCCACCAACCGCCCCACCCCGCCTCTCCCTCCCCCACCGACGCGCCCCACCCCCTCTCCCTCCTCGCTTTTCCCCAACCTCCCTCGATCCTCTCCTCTCCTCTGCCTCGCGGTCCCCTGCCGCTGCCGTCGCCCGCCCCCGGCCGTCCGCATCTTCCCCGCCCGAGCACCGACCGCCGGGCCCCTCCTCCGTTTCGTCCCCGCCGCCAAGTTCCGCCGGGGCCCGCCCCTCTCGCCTCTGCTCCGGCCGGCCCGCACCGACGCCCTCCGGCGAGTCGCCACCGACCCTGCTCCTCCCGGCGCCATCGCCACCACCTCCGCCCGCCAAGAGCTCCCCCGCCTCTCCCCTCGCAAGCTCCGGCCGCGCCGCCGTGGAACCCCGCCGGCCACCTGCGCCTCCCGCGGCCACCTCCTCGTCCGCCCCGCGTTCTCCGCTCCGGCCGACCTCAAGCCACCGGCCCCGCCACGCAGAGCACCGCCGCCAGGAGGTCCTCCCCGAGCCCGCCTCTCCACATGCAGTTGTCGCCGACCATCGTGTCCGCCTCTCCAGGAGCAGCGACCGGCGCCAACCACCGAGCCCACCTCCCCACGTGCAGCAGCGACCTGCGCCGACCCCCGACCCCGACTCTCCATGCGCAACAGCGACCGGTCAACCACGATCTAGCTTCTACTCGATTCAGTCCACCGCCGCTCTGTCCTACTCCCTGCCGATGGTTTTCTGTTGTGTGGAGGATTGGTCCGTTACTTGTGGCCGGGTATTCTGATCGTGCTTGGGTGCTCGGGGTACTTCAGGTCGATCCCTCTTTTCAACGGAATTGGCGCAGACAGGGATACTACAGGAATCAATTTGGTTCTCGTCGCCACCGGAGATGCAAGACTGAACACTCGACACGCCAAGGTCTCCTTCCCGGAACGCCATGTTCTCCCTCACGGATCCGGTTACCCGAACCCGATGAACCATCGACGTTGAACCCTCGGAACGACAAGTTCTCCATCCTAGAACGCCATGCCCTCCTACGAGGATCCGGTGCCACCGGTATGTCAAGTTCTTCTCGGGACATCGAGTTCGCCATCACGGATGACAAGCACGCCTTCATGGAACCGAAATCACGGGATCCGCAAGACCTTCTTCCCGGAACGCCAAGTACTTCCTTCCCGGACGCCAAGGTCGTCAACACGGATGCGCCAAGTACTTCTTCGAGGACGCCAAGTTCTTCGCCCCGAATGCCAAGACCGACTCGATGGCGCGGACCCGACAAGATCTTCGCAACGACAAGATCGACACCGACCAGGACGAATCCGATGCGCCCCGACGCCGAACCTAGTCCTTCTTCACGGAACGCCAAGATCTACTCCGTTATCCGAGAACGATCCCGCCGAGACCGAACCCAGATCCGGACCACGAGACCCAACCCGAACCCTTGGAGCCCAAGTTCGTCGAACCTAATGTGATTCCCTATCCGAGACCCCCATTATTTTTATATTATGACATTATCAACTGATGCATATTAAATTGTTCATGCATGCATACTTGTCTGAGGGTTGGGGGCATTATGCCGATTCATCTCATAATTAAATATGGAGTCTATATGCGGGATATCTTTGGCTTATTCCGGACTCCATTTAAATTGGTGTAGCGAACCGGTACCATGTTTCGCCCTGTTAACCCAACACTTAATTTGCGGGGTAGATAAATAACTTGAACCATCTAATAAATTATCGGGACCCCGGTTCCTCTTAATATGTCCTAATCGCATCGCACCTTTGCCATGTCATACATCATACATGCATCATGCCCGATTTTCTACCGTAGCATTAAATAGTCCATCCGGTGTTTCTTCTAGTGCTTTGCTTCTTCACGGATTAGGCCGATGAGTTGATGTGAGTGTCGACCCGATCTTCGGATGAACCTTCGGCAATGTTTTCAGGCGAGCACCTCCCCCTTTCTACCTATCTTACTTTTATAGTATTTATTCCCTCCTGTTGATCTATTGCTATCTGGGTTGCGATGCTCTAGTTTTCGTGCCCGCGATATCCCTTGCAGCCTTATATTGCCATGGACACATCCTATTACCGGTTGTTTGGTAGATAGTTGGACTTGCGCGTCGTAGTCGCTTGCTCAAGTGCTGTTGTGTGTCGTCAAGTACCTCAGTTGTTGGAGTTTTGCCGCAGGTTTAATGTTGGAGGTGATCAAGACTTTAATTATTGTTTAATAACTAAAATTAAAGTAGGTAAATAATGCTGAGGCACAGGTGGGCAATAGATGTTATTTGGTTTTTAACCGCTCACTGGTGTCCCGTAGGACCCCGAGTTCTTGACACCTATTCCGAGATCGAGCGCGCTAACCACAGGTGGGGTGTGTGGGCACCCCCATCGATTAGTACCTGATTTCAAAGTATTGTACCGGGGGCCACAATTAGTTTGGGGCTTTATTACTATCCTGTACTTATGCCATGCTTTACTGCTTAATTTAAATTGTGCGAGTCAGACTGTATGTTAGGACCGTGACCCGTTTTCGCTGTATCGACAAGCCCAGTCACACTTTCGGGTTCCCATTCGTTTACAGCCGGCTACACAAACCCTGAGTCCGTCTCGGAGACCGGCTGACTTCGTTGCGGGTAACTTAGTGGGGTGGCCCCCATGTACTTGCTTTGGGTCTGGGAAACGTCATGACTTAGGCCCCGCCGACATACCGATGGGTGTATGTTAACTGATCTGGCAAAAAGGGTCGAAGTGCGTGTGGATACTTTGGTGCACCCCTGCAGGGTTAAATCTTTTCGAAAAGCCGTGTCCGCGGTTATGGACGACTTGGAGCACAGTTCTCGATCATAGACAACTATAACTAAAGTTTACTGTTATAATTTGACTTGTATCCGATATGACTAGTAATCAGCTTCACTACAACGGAATGGCTAAATAAAAGTACCAACAACTGCTGGGTTTGGGATATCTCATGCTAATCGTATCTGACTAGTAAGTGTTGCAACTACAATGGAATGGTTAACTAAAACTGCCCACTGCTTATTTTATCAGGATGACTATCTATACCTGACTAGTAATTGCTGCAACGATAACTGTATAAATAAAACTGCCAACGGTGTGAGTTCCTCGGTTGACTTCCTCGTTTGGTCTCAAGGGGGAAACACCAGGATGGGTATGTTTGGTGGTAGTATCAGGTTGGTTCCGAATAGGTCTTTCTTATCCCTCTCTGATAGCCGACAGTTATATCGAGTCTCTATAGGATGTTTAGTGCATGCCGCGCTGCCGCTTCAGTCCACTATACCTTTGTAGGCGAGGACCGCCGAATTCTAGTCTCGCCGTGTACTGGCCTCAGTACTGACCGCTCTCTTTTTCCTTTGCCCTTTGTCGGCACCCCTTTTGTTTAAGCAGGTTTTGAGATCGACGTTGTTAGCAGGGTTACCCTTCCGGCTTGGCCTGGGCAGGGTTATGGACGCCATTGGTTATTCTTCAGGGCTCTTAGCCCCATTTGCATCTTGTCCGTAGTCGGACGCTCTATCGTTTTCAAGGTGATTGGATCTTTGTACTGTATATTGGTATTCTTGACTCATGGAGTTGTGTTGTATATATATATATATGTTTTGCGGGTTCCATCGAGGACTATTGTGTAATGATATTACTTTGTTTTCCACCCGCACGCAAGTGCCTGGTGGGCACCTTTGAATCGTTTCTATGCGGGTTTGGCGGGAAGCGCTGAAACTTGCATAGGGCCGATCCTGAGGGTGTTACAATAGCTGAGGTGGCGAGCTCCGATTGGGTGGGATGAGGTGGGGGAAGGGTGGGTAGATTAGGTTGGGGTAGGAAAAAGGGTTTAGGTAGACCGGTTTTGTACTGGGGGTGGCCGACTGGGTCGGAACGGCCCGGTTCGGCTGCCCCCCTAAAATAATTAAACATTTTATTTATTTAAAACGGGGCTTTTGGAAAACCGTTGGTAGACAAAGCAAAATATTCCGGAGACCCGGGTTTTAATTTGAAATCAAGACGGGGCGTTTAGAAAACAAAAATAGGTTTTTCGAAAATAGTTTTATTCAAACAAATGCAAGATGATGACGATGCTCAAATGCAATGTGGCATGATGACATGAGCATGCGGTCATGATGAGGCAATGCACAAAAATAACGCGATTTTCTAGTAGTGGTTTTTGTGGGGCGCCACAGCTATCCTCCCTCCTTCCACCTTCTGCCACCTCGCCCCACCCCACTGCCCCAGCCGCCACCAATTTTTCCCGCCCTCGCGCGCGGACCACCGAACCTGGGCGCGCATCCCAACCCCCACCTGGTCGCCACCAACCGCCCCAGGCCCACCGTCCTGGCCCCACTTCCCCTGGCCCCACCCCGCCTCTCCCTCCCCACCGACGCGCCCCACCCCCTCTCCCTCCTCGCTTTTCCCCAACCTCCCTCGATCCTCTCCTCTCCTCTGCCTCGCGGTCCCCTGCCGCTGCCGTCGCCCTTGGCCGTCAGTATCTTCCCGCTTGAGCACCGACCGCCGGGCCCCTCCTCCGTTTCGTCCCCGCCACCAAGTTCCGCCGGGGCCTGCCCCTCTCGCCTCTGCTCCGGCCGGCCCGCACCGACGCCCTCCGGCGAGTCGCCACCGACCCTGCTCCTCCCGGCGCCATTGCCACCACCTCCGCGCGCCAAGAGCTCCCCTGCCTCTCCCCTCGCAAGCTCCGGCCGCGCCACCGTGGAACCCAGCACACTGCGCCTCCATGCCACCTCCTCGTCCGCCCCGCGTTCTCCGCTCCGGCCGACCTCAAGCCACCGGCCCCGCCACGCAGAGCACCGCCGCCAGGAGGTCCTCCCCGAGCCCGCCTCTCCACATGCAGTTGTCGCCGACCATCGTGTCCGCCTCTCCAGGAGCAGCGACCGGCGCCAACCACCGAGCCCACCTCCCCACGTGCAGCAGCGACCTGCGCCGACCCCCGACCCCGACTCTCCATGCGCAACAGCGACCGGTCAACCACGATCTAGCTTCTACTCGATTCAGTCCACCGCCGCTCTGTCCTACTCCCTGCCGATGGTTTTCTGTTGTGTGGAGGATTGGTCCGTTACTTGTGGCCGGGTATTCTGATCGTGCTTGGGTGCTCGGGGTACTTCAGGTCGATCCCTCTTTTCAACGGAATTGGCGCAGACAGGGATACTACAGGAATCAATTTGGTTCTCGTCGCCACCGGAGATGCAATACTGAACACTCGACACGCCAAGGTCTCCTTCCCGGAACGCCATGTTCTCCCTCACGGATCCGGTTACCCGAACCCGATGAACCATCGACGTTGAACCCTCGGAACGACAAGTTCTCCATCCTAGAACGCCATGCCCTCCTACGAGGATCCGGTGCCGCCGGTATGACAAGTTCTTCTCGGGACATCGAGTTCGCCATCACGGATGACAAGCACGCCTTCATGGAACCGAAATCACGGGATCCGCAAGACCTTCTTCCCGGAACGCCAAGTACTTCCTTCCCGGACGCCAAGGTCGTCAACACGGATGCGCCAAGTACTTCTTCGAGGACGCCAAGTTCTTCGCCCCGAATGCCAAGACCGACTCGATGGCGCGGACCCGACAAGATCTTCGCAACGACAAGATCGACACCGACCAGGACGAATCCGATGCGCCCCGACGCCGGACCTAGTCCTTCTTCACGGAACGCCAAGATCTACTCCGTTATCCGAGAACGATCCCGCCGAGACCGAACCCCAGATCCGGACCCTGAGACCCAACCCCGAACCCCGCGGAGCCCAAGTTCGTCGAACCCTAATGTGATTCCCTATCCGAGACCCCCATTATTTTTATATTATGACATTATCAACTGATGCATATTAAATTGTTCATGCATGCATACTTGTCTGAGGGTTGGGGGCATTATGCCGATTCATCTCATAATTAAATATGGAGTCTATATGCGGGATATCTTTGGCTTATTCCGGACTCCATTTAAATTGGTGTAGCGAACCGGTACCATGTTTCGCCCTGTTAACCCAACACTTAATTTGCGGGGTAGATAAATAACTTGAACCATCTAATAAATTATCGGGACCCCGGTTCCGCTTAATATGTCCTAATCGCATCGCACCTTTGCCATGTCATACATCATACATGCATCATGCCCGATTTTCTACCGTAGCATTAAATAGTCCATCTGGTGTTTCTTCTAGTGCTTTGCTTCTTCATGGATTAGGCCGATGAGTAACACCCTCAGGATCGACCCTATGCAAGTTTCAGCGCTTCCCGCCAAACCCGCATAGAAACGATTCAAAGGTGCCCACCAGGCACTTGCGTGCGGGTGGAAAACGAAGTAATATCATTACACAATAGTCCTCGATGGAACCCGCAAAACATATATATATATATACAACACGACTCCATGAGTCAAGAATACCAATATACAGTACAAAGATCCAATCACCTTGAAAACGATAGAGCGTCCGACTACGGACAAGATGCAAATGGGGCTAAGAGCCCTGAAGAATAACCAATGGTGTCCATAACCCTGCCCAGGCCAAGCCAGAAGGGTAACCCTGCTAACGACGTCGATTTCAAAACCTGCTTAAACAAAAGGGGTGCCGACAAAGGGCAAAGGAAAAAGAGAGCGGTCAAGATCGAGGCCAAGACACGGCGAGACTAGAATTCGGGTCCTCGCCTACAAAGGTATAGTGGATCAAGCGGCAGCGCGGCATGCACTAAACATCCTATAGAGACTCGATATAACTGTCGGCTATCAGAGAGGGATAAGAAAGACCTATTCGGAACCAACCTGATACTACCACCAAACATACCCATCCTGGTGGTTCCCCCTCGAGACCAAACGAGGAAGTCAACCGAGGAACTCACACCGTTGGCAGTTTTATTTATACAGTTATCGTTGCAGCAATTACTAGTCAGGTATAGATAGTCATCCTGATAAAATAAGCAGTGGGCAGTTTTAGTTAACCATTCCATTGTAGTTGCAACACTTACTAGTCAGATATGATTAGCATGAGATATCCCAAACCCAGAAGTTGTTGGTACTTTTATTTAGCCATTCCGTTGTAGTGAAGCTGATTACTAGTCATATCGGATACAAGTCAAATTATAACAGTAAACTTTAGTTATAGTTGTCTATGATCGAGAACTGTGCTCCAAGTCGTCCATAACCGCATGACACGGCTTTTGAAAAGATTTAACCTGCTGGGTGCACCAAAGTATCCACACGCACTTCGACCCTTTTGCCGATCGGTTAACATACACCCATCGGTATGTCGGCGGGCCTAAGTCATGACGCTTCCCGCACTCCAAAGCAAGTACATGGGGGCCACCCCACTAAGCTACCCGCAACGAAGTCGGCCGGTCTCCGAGACGGACTAAGGGTTTGTGTAGCCGGCTGTAAACGAATGGGAACCCGAAAGTGTGACTGGGCTTGTCGATACAGCGAAAACGGGTCATGGTCCTAAATAGACAAAGACTCGCACAATTTAAATTAAGCAGTAAAGCATGGCATAAGTACATGATAGTAATAAAGCCCCAAACTAATTGTGGCCCCCGGTACAATACTTTGAAATTAGGTACTAATCGATGGGGGTGCCCACACACCCCACCTGTGGTTAGCGCGCTCGATCTCGGAACAGGTGTCAAGAACTCGGGGTCCTACGGGACACCAGTGAGCGGTTAAAAACCAAATAACATCTATTGCCCACCTGTGCCTCTGCATTATTTACCTACTTCCATTTTAGTTATTAAACAATAATTAAAGTCTTGATCATCTCCAACATTAAACCTGCGGCAAAACTCCAACAACTGAGGTACTTGACGACACACAACAGCACTTGAGCAAGCAAGCGACTTCAGCAAGTCCAACTATCTACCAAACAACCGATAATAGGATGTGTCCAAGGCAATATAAGGCTGCAAGGGATATCGCGGGCACGAAAACTAGAGCATCGCAACCCAGATAGCAATAGATCAACAAGAGGGAATAAATACTATAAAAGTAAGATAGGTAGAAAGGGGGAGGTGCTCGCCTGAAAACATTGCCGAAGGTTCATCCGAAGATCGGGTCGACACTCGCATCAACTCATCGGCCTAATCCGTGAAGAAGCAAAGCACTAGAAGAAACACCGGATGGACTATTTAATGCTACGGTAGAAAATCAGGCATGATGCATGTATGATGTATGACATGGCAAAGGTGCGATGCGATTAGGACATATTAAGCGGAACCGGGGTCCCGATAATTTATTAGATGGTTCAAGTTATTTATCTACCCCGCAAATTAAGTGTTGGGTTAACAGGGCGAAACATGGTACCGGTTCGCTACACCAATTTAAATGGAGTCCGGAATAAGCCAAAGATATCCCGCATATAGACTCCATATTTAATTATGAGATGAATCGGCATAATGCCCCCAACCCTCAGACAAGTATGCATGCATGAACAATTTAATATGCATCAGTTGATAATGTCATAATATAAAAATAATGGGGGTCTCGGATAGGGAATCACATTAGGGTTCGACGAACTTGGGCTCCACGGGGTTCGGGGTTGGGTCTCAGGGTCCGGATCTAGGGTTCGGTCTTGGCGGGATCGTTCTCGGATAACGGAGTAGATCTTGGCATTCCATGAAGAAGGACTAGGTCCGGCGTCGGGGCGCATCAGATTCGTCCTGGTCGGTGTCGATCTTGTCGTTGCGAAGATCTTGTCGGGTCTGCGCCATCGAGTCGGTCTTGGCATTCGGGGCGAAGAACTTGGCGTCCTCGAAGAAGTACTTGGCGCATCCGTGTTGACGACCTTGGCGTCCGGGAAGGAAGTACTTGGCGTTCCGGGAAGAAGGTCTTGCGGATCCCGTGATTTCGGTTCCATGAAGGCGTGCTTGTCATCCGTGATGGCGAACTCGATGTCCCGAGAAGAACTTGTCATACCGGCGGCACCGGATCCTCGTAGGAGGGCATGGCGTTCTAGGATGGAGAACTTGTCGTTCCAAGGGTTCAACGTCGATGGTTCATCGGGTTCGGGTAACCAGATCCGTGAGGGAGAACATGGCGTTCCGGGAAGGAGACCTTGGCGTGTCGAGTGTTCAGTCTTGCATCTCCGGTGGCGACGAGAACCAAATTGATTCCTGTAGTATCCCTGTCTGCGCCAATTCCGTTGAAAAGAGGGATCGACCTGAAGTACCCCGAGCACCCAAGCACGATCAGAATACCTGGCCACAAGTAACGGACCAATCCTCCACACAACAGAAAACCATCGGCAGGGAGTAGGACAGAGCGGTGGTGGACTGAATCGAGTAGAAGCTAGATCGTGGTTGACCGGTCGCTGTTGCGCATGGAGAGTCGGGGTCGGGGGTCGGCGCAGGTCGCTGCTGCATGTGGGGAGGTGGGCTCGGTGGTTGGCGCCGGTCGCTGCTCCTGGGAAGGCGGACACGATGGTCGGCGACAACTGCATGTGGAGAGGCAGGCTCGGGGAGGACCTCCTGGCGGCGGTGCTCTGCGTGGCGGGGCCGGTGGCTTGAGGTCGGCGGGCGAGAACGCAGAGGCGGAGGTGGCCTTGAGGCGCAGGTGGCAGCGGGGTTCCACGGGCTGGCCGGCTGCGAGGAGGCGGGAAGCTCTTGGCGGGCGGAGGTGGTGGCGATGGCGCCGAGGAGGCTTGGTCGGTGGCGACTTCGCCGGAGGCGTCGGTGCAGGCGGCGGGCGAGCGAGAGGCGGGCCCAGCCGGACAGTGGCGAGGGCCGAGATGAGAGGAGAGGATCGAGGGAGGTTGGGGAAAAGCGAGGAGGAAGAGGGGGTGGGGCGCGTCGGTGGGGGAGGGAGAGGCGGGGTGGGGCCAGGGGAAGTGGGGCTAGGACGGTGGGCCTGGGGCGGTTGGTGGTGACCAGGTGGGGGTTGGGATGCGCCTGTGTTCGGTGGTCCATGTGTTGGCGGGAAAAAAATTGGTGGCGGCTGGGGCAGTGGGGTGGGGCGAGGTGGCAGAAGGTGGTTGGTGGAAGGAGGGAGGATAGCTGAGGTGGCGAGCTCCGATTGGGTGGGATGAGGTGGAGGAAGGGTGGGTAGATTAGGTTGGGGTAGGAAAAAGGGTTTAGGTAGACCGGTTTTGTACTGGGGGTGGCCGACTGGGTCGGAACGGCCCGATGCTACCCCTAAAATAATTAAACATTTTATTTATTTAAAACGGGGCTTTTGGAAAACCGTTGGTAGACAAAGCAAAATATTCTGGAGACCCGGGTTTTAATTTGAAATCAAGACGAGGCGTTTAGAAAACAAAAATAGGTTTTTCGAAAATAGTTTTATTCAAACAAATGCAAGATGATGACGATGCTCAAATGCAATGTGGCATGATGACATGAGCATGCGGTCATGATGAGGCAATGCACAAAAATAACGCGATTTTCTAGTAGTGGTTTTTGCGGGGCGCCACAAGTGGGTTTGATGGGACGTGACGAGCGGTGGGTCCCATTTTCTGACTCTGACTTTACCGAGCGTGCGTAATCTTTGTTTTAACTATGCCTCCTCGATTTCCATGCGTAATGGGGGTAGTGGGGGATAGTTCACGCTTCGGCTCCTCCACGTGTCGATCACGATGAACGCCACGCGTCTGATAGTGTTTTTCCTGGCCGTTAGATTGCATCTTCCAGGGGGTTAAGTAGCGATGTTGCGACGGTAATTTTTCACATCTGCTTCTTTTCTCTGCCTTTGCCTCCGTAGCCATTGCTGCTGCTCCTCTGCTCCTTTGTGTTCATCTATCTCGCAGCGCTAGACCAGCTCCGCGTATTCCCCAGTTACTTTCTCCGGTCACACCGCCACCATAGAATGGGGAAGAAGAAAGGAGGTGCCACGGCCGATTCTGCCGCCGCCACGGTTGCTGCGAAGAAGAAGGGCAGCTCCACCAATCGCGTGTGGCGTGCATCCGTGATCAAGTCTTCTGATCTTCGTCTCCTTCACCAAGACGGAGTTTTGTCTTCCGCAGTCGCTGACGCGCGTGTCCTTGGCAGTGAGGTAATCCCCTCTCCTCCTGCCGGTTTTCGGGTGATGTTCCTAGCGTTCATCATCCGCTGTCTCTCATTGCCCCTGCATCCTTTCTTCAGGGGCCTTCTCTGTTTCTACGGGCTCCAGCTGCATCAGCTGTCCCCCAACTCCATCCTTCATGTAGCTTACTACATTACTCTTTGCGAGTGATGGCTCGGAATGGAGCCGCACTTCGGTCTCTTTAAGCGTCTCTTCAAGCTGAAGCGCCAGTTGGTGTCTGGCTCCGTAGTCTACGATGTAGGAGGCTGCGGTATCCACGTTAACTCCTTCGCCACGTACTTCGACATCAAGCTCATGGCGTCCGTCCAAGGGTGGAGGGACAAGTGGTTCTACATCTGTGACCTGAAGGCCGATGGAGACCACTACGGACTCGCGCCCTTCGATCCTGCGATGCCGTGCAAGAGGAGGCGCTCCTAGAAGAACGTAGTGATGCCCGACGAATCTGTGGAGACAGATGTGCTGTACGAGCGCATCTGCGACCTCGAGAGTCGCATGGGGAAAGAGGAGGGAGGCTGCGCCCTCATTCGCACGTGGCTGCACCGTCGCGTCCAGCCCCTGCAGGCCAGAGTCCATCCTATGTTCTAGTGGGCTGGCACGGACGATGTCACTCGCGTATCTGCCAATGGCATTTCCGCGAGTGGGGTAGATAAAAGGGTGCAACTCGTCACCAAGTACACCGCCAAGGATGTGCTCCCCAATGATTTAGACGTACCTCCATTCGATGCTGCTAACCCTCCTCCTGAGGTATAGTTGTGCTACGTAGTAGCTTTGTTTGTCGACTGCTTCTTTTCTATTTTTCTTGACTTTGCGCCAAATTGTTTTCTGTATGCAGGATTGGGGGGTGTTGCCTTGTATGCCCCCTCTTCCTGAGGGGGTTATCCCTCGTGAAGCCCTGGAAGAGGACGAGTCGGAGTCGACCGTCCCATCTGACGTTGAGGAGGAAGCCCCCGAGTCGAGTGGTCCGGACACTCGCAAGCGTTCGTGCAGCAAGGATTTGGTTGCATCGTCTCCTTCGACTCCGGAAGGTGTAGCTGTTGGCGCAGAGTCGCTGATACCTACCGTTCCTGTGAGTGTCGTGGCGCCATCTTCTCGCAAGAAGATGCGACTACGGAAGGAGTCATCGTCAAAGTCGGGGGATCAAACCTTCGGTTTTGTCAAGTTTGATTGGTAAGTGTGCGAGTCTTCCGTCTGGTTCTTCTTTGAAGTTGCTTTTTCTTGATGTTGATTTTGTTCTGTAGTCAGCCAGCATCGTCATCCTCTGGCGACGTACAATTTTTGAAGGAATCTAGAGTCGCGACCTCCAAAGCCAAGAAAATGGCTGAGCACGCCCCTTCTCCTCCATTGGCGGCCCACTCCGGTCATAACTCATCAAGTTCTCCACACAATGTGGAGCACCAGATGGTTATCCGGACGTCTGCGCATCCATCGACTTCGGAGTCATTGGAGGATCATGTATGTGTAGTATCTCTTCTTCTGATTTTGCAGTCGAATTTTCATCTATGCCATCTATTGACCTTTTACTATGTCTTTTGTCGTAGCTCATTGTGAAGGAAGCCGCTCGCCTGGTGGAGCAGGTGCTCGCGACGGGTGGTCAGCATGCAATGCTGGACAATCGCCATCGCGCGGTTGAAAGTGAGTGTTCTGATTTCTCCTTCTTCATCCTTGCATTATATTCGAGTGACGGTCTATCTTTATTTGTTTCATAGCTGAGCATAATGCACTTCTTCGCGACGCTGCCTCCCTTGAGAAAATGCTCGCCGTGGCGGTAAAGAGTCGTGATGAGGCAGTCGCAGCATGTGAGGAGTCGCGGAAACGCGAAGAAGATCTGCGCGCCTCCATTGTGTCTAGGGAGAAGTTGTTCGAGGAACCGCTTTTCTCGATTGCCAAGGCTCTCTCAGGTATTCCCTTGTCTGAATTTTCGCTGTTTCTCTTCTTTCAAATTTGTTATTGGTGCTGACTTTTATGCCCATGCTTTGGTTTTGTGTAGATGCCAACGGTCTGAGCTTCAATCCTCAGGCACTTTGTCGTGATGATGCCCTGGCGGGTGCCATTTCGGCAGTCGAAGATCGCAGCGGTGCCGTTCAGGGGATGCTCACCAAGGCCAAGGGCGTGCTTAGTCGCCTCCGGGAAGAGCTGGCGCCCAAGGCTGAGCTGATCGAGAATATGGATGAGCTGGTGGAGTCCCTTGCCAGAGGCATTCCTTCGAGCTTCAAGAACTCACTCCGTGCGGCTGGTGCTTCAATGTCACTCGCAATGGTTCAAGCCCAAGGAGTCGAAGTTGATCCTGCAGCGGTCTCCAAGGCGATGCCTGTCAGCACGGATGGCCAGCAGGTACTCTTTGCTCCTTTCGCAGCTGCTTGTGGCAAGTACGGGCCACAATTGATCAACACAGTTGCGAAGTACTTTGAGGAGCTACAGCGAGCCAATAAAGCGGCGAAGGCTGCGATGTCAGGGCCCGGCGGAAAGTCTGTGGCATCTGATACCGCCACGGACTCGATGAGGCCCCCAAACCAAAGTCCAAGTCGAAGAAACCAGTTGCTCCTCAGTAGTTGTGTCTGTAATAGTTAGATAGCCTATTTCTTTTGTCTGGAACATGCATTTTGGCTAGTGAATCTGCTGATACTTTTATTATGCTTGAATGCATTCGAGTCTGTTGTCTATGCCTCGCCTTAGTCTTCTTATTGTCTCTTGCTTGACTTATGATAGGACACATCGAGTGATCCTTTGAGGGAACCTTGGGATACGCCACCCCCTGATGACACCTTGGCGCCGCCGCGCTCAAGGGTGGATGAGCTATCTCTACTCTCGCGACTCCGTGACCGCGTGAAGCATTTGGAGCGTGAATTTCCCGTACTCCGTGGTAATGCGGATGTATGGAAATCGAGGGCGGAGAAGGCCGCTGCCCGGGAACAATATCTGCTAGGGGAGGTGACGCAGCTGGGCGACCAATTCAAATGTTAGTTTTCTTCTTCCTTATCTTTTCCATGTAGTCACTCGCAGTAGTTCATTTTCTTCATTCTGCCTTTGCTTGGTGTAGTTGTCAGTGTGCACCATCCGCAGGATGAGAAGGATAGGATTGCCATTCACATGAATGATCTAACCCAAGAGAAGCTTCAGGCGAGTGGATACTTCTAGGTGGATCATGATCGCGCAATCGCACTGGCGACCCTGCAGGATCGTGCATCACGAGTGCTTCACTTCCTGAAGAAGTCGCAGTCGTGCTTGTAGAATATTTATCAAACGATGTTCCCGCTGGACATCGCTCCCTCGAGCCTGCTAGCCCTTCTTGCCAAATTCCAAGACTTGAATGTAGTCCATGAGTGTGTACGGCAACAGCTAGTGGCTGGTGCCAAGGCTCCTCTATCGCTGGTGCGACTGCACATGCCTGATGTGGACGTTGCAGCAATTGCAGCCGGGCCGCCAGCAACGCCAGCAGGTTCGACTTGGAACATGGTTCCTCACTACCAGGCGGTGGATCGTCCAGCGGAGGAAATCGTCGACTTCTTCGAGGAGCAGACCAACGATCCTTTGCTTCAACAGTAGTGTAGTTTATATCCTGCACATAGTTATACCAGTGTTGTAAAGTTCATATATGTGTTGTGTATAATTGATTAACACTGATGTATATAAAGAGCTCGTTAGCGTGCTTGTTTTGTGAGTGCGTTGCATAATGCGATTCCTTTTCGTTAGCCTGACTTGTATTTATCTCAGCCCTTTGCCAACCTGTCAGGTGCGTTGCAACTGGGTTGGTGTTTGTCAAGGGTTTCGATTGGTGTGCCAGCTACTCAGGATACCGCGTTAGTTTGTAGAACAGGTGTGTATAGGGTGGCGCAGCCCCCGAGTGGATATTTTTGCAAAAGTAAAAGGGACACAGAGTTTTGCGACACTTAGCTTTATTCATTCGCAGGATAGTACGGGGTACAATGTGTGGTTAAGTAGCCTTGGCTGAGTAGCCTTTTTTGCAATGTAAAAAATAAAAGACGACTAAGGATAGAAGCATCGCAGCTGCGCGACATTCCAGGGGATGGAGTACGTGACTCCTGTTTCGAAATCTCTGAGGCGATAGGCAACACCTGGGATTACTTCTATAATCACGTATGGTCCCTCCTAGGAGGACTCGAGCTTGATGTGACCTTGCTGTTTTAGTCACAGGACCAGGTCTCCTTCAACGAAGGACCTGGGGCGTAGCCTTCTGCTGTGGTAGTTGCGCAGGTTCTGCTGGTAGATCGTTGATCTTTTTGTGCTGATTTCACGTGCCTCGTCAAGGAGGTCGATGGAGTCTTCGAGTGCAAGAGTTAACTCCTGCTCGCTGTAAGCGACCACTCGCGGTGCTTTGTATCGTACCTCGGCGGGTAGCACCGCTTCAGCACCGTGCACCATGAAGAACGGGGTGTACCCCGTGGCACTGTTTGGGGTTGTGCGTAGACTCCAGAGTACCGATTGCAGTACGTCTAGCCAACAGCCCGCGGCCTGTTCGAGTGGCCCGAGGAGCCGCTTCTTGATACCGCCGCAGACGAGCCCGTTAGCTTATTCGACCTGACCGTTGGTCTGTGGATGTACTACGGAGGCATAGCTGACGTTGATTCCCAGATTCTCGCAGAATTCTTGGAACCCCTTGGATGTGAAGTTCGTCCCATTGTCCGTGATGATGCTATGTGGTACTCCGAAGAGGTAGAAGATGGATTCGAAGAACTTGACTGCACTGTATCCTGACTGATTAGTCACTAGCATGGCCTCTATCCACATGCTAAATTTGTCGACTGCGACCAAGAGGTAGACGTAGCCTCCTCGTGAGGACTTTGGGAGTTTACCGACCATGTTGAGTCCCCATTGCGCGAAGGGCCAGGCCAATGGAATTGGCCGAAGTTCTGCGCCAGGTGTGTGTGGCTTGTCCGCGAATCGCTGGCAAGCGTTGCATTTTTGGACGATGTCCTTGGCATCGCGCATGGCCGTAGGCCAATAGAATCCAGCTCGTAGAGCTTTGGCAACGAGGGCGCGACTGCCGGCATGGTGCCCGCAGGTCCCCTCATGGATGTCAAGGAGAACAGCTCCATCGGTCGTGGAGATGCATCGCTGGAGTACTCCTGAGATGCTGCTCTTGTATAGTTCGACAATGATAACAACGAATTCCTTGGATCACCGCGCGATGTGCCATGCGCCAGTCAGATCGTCCGGTAGCCTCTTGCTGAGAAGGTACGTGATGGACGGTTGAGTCCAGGATGGCTCGATCATCATGACGCTCATTGGTCCTTCGAGTCCTGTATCCAGCTCCAAGTCATCAAGTGCCATTGGCTCATTGGGCGGCGTAGCCCCCGAGTCCGTTGCTTCGCTTGTTTTCTTCTCTGCGGCCTTTGGCTTGATGGAGCGTTCGCAGATGCGCTAGAGAAATACCCCAGGTGGTATGGGGGCACAGGTAGAGCCTATGTTGGCGAGTGCGTCCGCCTCTTCATTGCTTTCGTGGCCTATGTGCCACAGCTCGCAACCGTCAAAGTCCCCTTCGAGTGTGTCGTAGAGGTTGCGGTAGGCGATCATGTTGTCGTTCAGTGCGTCGCACTCGTGCATTGTCTGGTTGACGACCAGCTTGGAGTCACCATATATTATGAGCCTCTTGGCGCCGCAGACTTTTGTCATCCTCATCCCATGCAGTAGGGCCTCGTATTCAGCTTCATTGTTGGAGGCGGTGAACTGCATTCGCAGGATATATTTCATCTTGTCTCCCTGGGGCGATGTCAGTATGACACCTGCGCCGGCCCCATCCTTTCGCTTCGAACTATCGAAGTGCATTGTCCAGAGGTAGGACATATCTGGTTTTTTAGGGAGTTGGTTCTCCATCCAGTGCACGAGGAAGTCGGGGAGAACTTGTGACTTGATTGCGTCGCATTTTTCATATGTAATGTCTCGTGGAGACAGTTCGATTCCCCAAAGTGCGACTCGTCCAGTGGCATCGGGATTGTTGAGGATATGCCCAAGCGGGGTGTCGTTGACTACCACGATTGGGTGTTCCTGGAAGTAGTGGCGTAGTCGCCGGGCTGACATGAAGACGCCGTACGCCAGTTTCTAGTAGTGAGGGTACCGCTGTTTTGTTGGCGTAAGTACCTCGCTGAGGTAGTAGACTAGGCGCTGTACCCCGTGGACCTTGTTTTCCTCGGCTCGTTCTACCACGAGCACCGTGCTGACCACCTGGTTGGTGGCAGAGATGTATAGCAACAATGGTTCCCTTTCGCGTGGGGTCACCAGTACTGGCGAGGTAGATAGTCGGTGCTTGAGGTCTTCGAATGCTTCCTGTGCCTCGTTGGTCCACTCGAACATGTCAGCTTTGCAGAGGAGTTGGTAGAAAGGCAGTGCCTTTTCGCCCATTCGACTGATGAATCGACCGAAGGCCAGCCATGATTCGCTTACCACCTGACACCTCTTATGTTTTTCGGCTTCTCCATGGCCAGTATGGCTTTTATTTTCTTCGGGTTCGCCTCGATCCCTCTCGCGGAGATAAGATACCCAAGTAGTTGCCCAGATGGTACGCCAAAGGCGCATTTGTCTGGATTGAGCTTGATCGTAGCGGTCGAGGTTGGCGAAGGTTTCGTGCAAATCTTCGATTAGTGAGGCTTCCTCTTTGGTCTTGATTACTATGTCGTCAACATAGACTTGAATGTTGCGACCAAGTTGGTTCTTGAGGCAAGCCTGCATGCACCGCTGGTAGGTGGCTCCTGCGTTCTTCAGCCCGAAGGGCATTGTGTTGTAGCAAACACAACAAAAGGCATTGTAAATGCTGTTTTTTCTTGATCTTCCTCCTTCATTCGAATCTGGTTGTAGCCTGAGTAGGCGTCGAGGAAGCAGAGGCGCTCGCATCCCGTGGTGGAGTCGATGATCTGGTCAATTCGCGGTAGCGGGAAGTGGTCCTTCGAGCAGTGCTTATTCAAAGAGGTGAAGTCCACGCACATCCGCAGGATATCCATGTCCTTTTTTGCTACTAGTACCGTGTTGGCGAGCCAAGTGCTTTCCTTGATCTCGCGTATGAATTTGGTGTCGAGGAGTCGGTTGATCTCCATTCCGACTGCCTTTGCTCTTTGTTCAGACAATCGCCGAATTGTTTGTTTGACTGGCCTTGCGTCTGGGTTGACATTGAGTGCGTGCTCGGCGAATTCCCTGGGAACTCCTGGCATGTCCGCTGGACACTAGGCGAAGATTTCCCAGTGCTCATGGAGGAATTAGACGAGCGCGAGTTCCTATGCGGGACTCAAGTTTTTGGCGATGAGGGCCGTCTTGGCGGGATCGAATGGGTGGACCTGAACTTTTTTCGTCTGCATCGATGAGTCGAAGGATAGGTCGGGTGAACTTGGCCGGCTCAGTGGGGGCAGATTGTTGTCTGTTGACTCCTTTAGTCTCGCAAGTTCCTCCTGCATGCCGAAGGACTGGGTAATTCTGTTAAATTCCCTGTCGCAACTGTCGAACCTCTCGAAGCTCCCGTTGATTGTGATGAGGCTGTTAGGGCCTGGCATTTTCATCTTTAGATAGGCGTAGTGCGGTACTACCATGAACCTAGCGAACGCGACATGTCCGAGGATGCAGTGGTACTGTGAGGGCCAGTCGACGACTTCAAAGTCGATGCGTTCGCGCCGAAAGTTTTTCGGTGTGCTGAAGATGACGTCGAGGTTGATTTTGCCAAGGGGATATACACCCTTGCCTGGAAAGATGCCGTGGAAAGTTGTGTCTGAGGCCTCTAAGCAAGTTAGAGGGATCCTCATTGCTTGCATGGTACTCGCGAACATAAGGTTGATGCCGCTTCCGCCGTCCATGAAGACGCGGCTCATGTCGAAGCCTCCAATTTGTGCCTCGAGTACGAGGGGATAGTGGCCTGGACGAGGTACTTGGCGCGGATGGTCGCGCTTGTCGAAGGTGATGCAGGAATCACTTCCGCTGAGGAACTCAGTGGTAGATGGTGGCGAGTTTTTCGCCAGATTGACTTGGCGAGTGATGGCCTTTTGCACCCGGTTGGAGGGGCGACCCTTTTAGATCATCATGGTGCCCGTGGCCCACGGGTACGGCTCGCCTCCGTGATACTGGTCGGGTGCAGCTGCGTTTGGCGGTGGTCCAGGTGGTGGTGGAGGAGCTCCATGTGCCACAGCGCCTAGGGCGGCTCCGTTGCCCCTGTTGACTACGTCACGATTCATCCGAGCCAGGCCCTCATGGAGTTTGAGGAACTCGCAGCAGTCTTTGAGGAGGTGGCTGGATTTCTTTTTGCCATCATGCTTGTCAATGTAGAAGCGCACGATGCATGGCCCGGACAGTTTGTCTTCAATGGACGCGACGGGCGCTTCATCGCGAGTGCGGTGCTGCCATACTTCCGTGGTTTTCCCGGAGTCACGGTATCCACCGCTACGGTAACCGCTGTTGCGGTTGTCGTATCGTCTGTCGGCATAGCCGGCTGCAACCATGTTGACGTCGTCTGCTTCCTTGTCGGAGTGAACGCGATTCTTCACCGAATCTTCTCCATCCGCCCATCGATTTGCAATTTCCATCAGGTGGTTGATGGTCTTGGGCTTTGAGCGGCCCAGCTCCTCCCTGAGCTCTATGCGGCGAACGCCGCCGTTGAATGCATCGATTGCGCGGTCCTCCGAGATGTTTTCTACGGAGTTCTTGATGATGGACCACCTCTAGAAGTACGGGCGTAGTGATTCGCCCGATCTTTGCTGGCAGCACCTCAGCTCTTCGATTGACGCGGGCCTTTTGTAGGTGCCCTTGAAGTTGCGCACAAAGCTGTAGACCAGCTCTCCCCAACTGCGAATGGATCCGCGTGGGAGGTTCTTGAGCCATGCTCGGGAGGCGCCCTATAGCTGTAGCTACAGGCATTGCATAGCCGTACTTCGACTTCCGCCGTGGAGCCTGACGGAGTCGATATGGTCCTCTAACCAGATTTTCGGGTCCTGCAGACCGTCGAACTTCGGGTTCTCTGACGGGAGCTTAAACCCCTTAGGCATTCGCTTTTGCCTGATGGCCCTGCTGAAGCATCTAGCGCCACAGAGCTCCACATCTTCGTCTTCTGAGTCAGTCAATCGGGTACGTTGCACCCTTAATTTGTCGATCTTGCGCTGCTTGAGGTCATCACGCGCATCCTAGTCGTGGTCGTGTCGCCAAGAGCGGCGACGTCAAGACTGATCGTGACTGTCGTTGCTACATGAAGGCGAGGAGTAGCGTTTTGCCAGAGCCTTGCCTTTCTTCGGTTCTGGTGTTGGCTCCTTGTCGAGGGCGGCCTCGATTAACCCCAAACCTGCGATCGTAGATTGGTGCATGGCAGCTCGGGGGTCTCCAGCTGGCGGCTGGTTGTTGAGGAGGTACATGGTGGCCGCCGTTACCGCAGCTTGCGCCGTCTTTGGGAGCACGTTGCCACGCGTATCCACTGTCATGGAGCCGAAGTCGAGGACTTTGGCGGCTTCTACACGTTCTTGTTCAGTGAGGTGGGCGAGCCGAGATCGCCTCTTGTTGGCGATGTACTCGTTGCACTTGGAGGAGGATCCTCCATGGGAGGAGAGCCCAGCTCGTCGGAGGCTTGATTCATCAGCCGCCTTTTTACGTGCCTCGAGTTGCACGATTGTTTGTAGTTGGCGCTTGTATTCCTATTTCTGGAGCCAATGGTAACCCATCAGCAGTTCTTGCGGGGAGCCGAAGGGTAGAGGGTGGCCTCGTAGGGCTTCTCGGCAACGAGCCCACTCAAGGTCGTTGAGCCTAATCACGACGCGTTCGCCAGTTTGCTCGTTTATCATAGTTGGAGGTTCGACTGCCCCTCCGTTGTTGACGGGGGCGTCGTTAGTGGGGCCACCATCGGGTATGCCGCCGTTTGGCGGGTCGGCTCCATGGCCACCGTTGCCCGTGTTGTCGCAATTGGCGGAGGAGTCGCCCGCGTTGATGACGGCGCACATGAAGTGGTTGGGGAAGCTGCTGCTCCCACAACTTTCAGATCCGGAACCATAGGCTCCTTCTTCAGTTGCCAGATCGCCCAGATCGGATTCACGTCTGCTGTCGCTGGCCGTATTCTCGACTGTTGTCGAGGCATTGAGATCGCTGAGGGTGCCGATCAGTGGAGGTAACCACAATGCTGGAGCAATCGACGGTGTCGTTGGCTGGTCGGGCATGCGAAGCGTGCCCATTTGACCAACTTGGAAGCGGAAGCTCCCAATCGCCAAGCTGATCCCATCACCCACACACTCGAAAGCCGGGTGAGTGGCCGACGTGTGGACAGTGAAGTCGAACGCGCCGAAGAGCTGGCGAATCTCTGCTATTGCGGAGTTGTAGATCGCAGTTGATTGGGCCGAAGAAGCCGCAACATCAGCACTCCCAATTCGCACAGACGGCGCCAATTGACGAGGGTTTAACTCATCAATGCCCATTGTTATGGACTTGGGTTTTGGAGAAGGAGGGAGCGTTGGAGACATCTATCGGCTAGCAAACAAGCACACGTGGGACTCGAAGATTTACCCAGGTTTAGGCTTCGTAGAGGTCCCTACTCCTGCTTGTCTACTCGTGGAATTATTGAAGGAATCGAGGATTACAATGGTGCGCAGATGCAATCTGGCGAGGGTTGTGGAAACTTGGGTTGCGTGTGTCCTCCTCGCCTCCCCCTCCTGGCCTTTATATAGATAGGCCAGGTCTCAGGTAGCAGGTCGAGTCGGTTACAGATTAGGGTTTTCCCTTTAAACTTTCTATCTTTAGCTTCTCCTTGTTCTGCAAGCAATCGAGAGTCTGTAGGTTACTCGAGTTCTCCATTTGGGCCTTGGCAACACCGTGGGCCTCCGCTGTATTCAGGCCGTATATACCAAGCTCGAGTACCTGTAAGGTATACCCATGTCATCAGGTATGTGATGTATGGCTGCATCCATGATGGCTCGATGAGCATGACCTCCATGGGACCTTCGGGTGTGGACCCTTGTTCTAAATCACCGAATCTTTCGGTTTCTTCGGGTGGCATAGCCCCTGAGGCCACTGCTACGTCGGATGTCCTACAGGAGTCTTCACCTCGACGGAGCACTCACAGATCTGCTCGACGAATATGTCTGGTGGAACTGGGGCACAGGTGGAGCCTATGTTGGTGAGCATGTTGGCCTCCTTGTTGCTTTCGTGTCCTACATGCCGCATTTCGCATCCATCAAAGTCTCCTTCGAGTGCGTTGTAGAGGTCGCGGTATGCGACCATGGTGTTGCTCGGAGCATCACACATGTTCATGGTTTGTTGAATCACGAGGTTGGAGTCGCTGTAGATGATGAGCCGTGTGGCACCATAGGCCTTGTCCATCCGCATCCCGTGGATCAGCGCCTCATACTCCGTCTCATTGTTGGACGCATGGAACTTCATCTAAAGGATGTATCGCATCTTGTCACCTTGAGGACACATCGGAATAATGCCTGTGCGAGCTCCTTCCTTGCGTTTGGATCCGTCGAAGTTCATGGTTCAGAGGTTGGACATGTCTGGTGTGTTAGGGAGCTGATTCTCCATCCAGTGGATGAGGAAGTCTAGTAGGACCCGCGACTTGATCGCCACTCGTCACTCATATGTGATGTCCCGTGGGGATAGCTCGATGCCCTAGAGGGCGACCCGTCCCATAGCATCGGGGTTATTAAGGATGTCGTTTAGCCGAACATCGTTCACCACGACTATGGGGTGCTCCTAGAAGTAGTGGCACAGTCGTCGTGCTTTCATGAAGACACTATACGCCAGCTTCTAGTAATGCGGGTTCTGCGGCTTTCTTGGTGTCAATACCTTGCTAAGATAATATATTGGGCACTTCACCCCATGGATCTTGTTCTCTTCGGCTCGTTCTACCACCAGCACGATACTAACAACCTAGTTGGTGGCTGAGGTTTATAGCAACATTGGCTCCTTTTCTCTAGGGGTCACCAGCACGGGCAAGGTGGAGAGTAGTTGTTTGAGGTCTTCGAATGCCTATTGCTCCTTGTCCGTCCACTCGAATTTCTCAGTTTTGTGGAGGAGCTGGTAGAACGGTAGTGCCTTCTCGCCCATTCGACTGATGAATCGACTGAGCGCGGCGATTCGCCCAGCCAGTTGTTGGACGCCTTTGACATTCTTCGGTTTCTCCATGGCCAGTATGGTTCTTATATTCTTCGGGTTAGCCTCGATTCTCCTGGCGGATATGAGGTACCCGAGTAATTTCCCGGATGGCACGCCGAAGGCGCACTTCTCCGGATTCATCTTGCTCCGATAGCTGTCGAGGCTCTCGAAGGTCTCGCGAAGATCATCAATGAGTGTAGCTTCTTCCTTGGTCTTGACGATGATGTCATCTACATAAACCTGTATGTTTCGACCAAGCTGGTTTTTGAGGCAGGCCTGCATACACCTCTGATAGGTGGCTCCTACGTTCTTCAGCCCGAAGGGCATTGTGGTGTAGCAGTAAACGCCAAAAGGCATGATGAAGGCCGCCTTCTCCTGGTCCTCTTCCTTCATTTGCATCTAGTGATAGCCTGAGTAGGTGTCGAGGAAGTAGAGGCCTTCGCATCCCGCGGTGGAGTTGATTATAGAGTCGATCCACGGTAATGGGAAGTGGTCCATCGGGCAGTGTTTGTTGAGGGAACTGAAGTCCATGCACATCCGCAGGATATTCATGTCCTTTTTGGGAACGAGCACGGGGTTAGCTAGTAGGTTCTTTCCTTGATTTCGCGTATAAAGTCGGCATCGAGGAGTCTTTTGACTTCCATGTTAACCGCCTTTGCCCTTGGTTCTGACAATCAACACATCGACTGCTTGACTGGTCTTGCATCTAGATTCATGATGAGTGCGTGCTCGGCGAATTCCCTGGGAACTCCTGGCATGTCCGCAGGACAACAAGTGAACATTTCCCAGTGCTCATGGAGAAATTCGACAAGCGTGGTTCCTATGCGGGACTCAGATTTTTGGCGATGGGGCCGTCTTGGCTGGGTCTGTTGGGTGGACCTGGACCGCCTTGGTGTTCACCGATGAGTCAAAGGACTAGTCTGGTCCATTCTGCTTGCTCACAGGAGGAAGATTGTTGTCTATCGACTCCTTGAGCCTCACTAGTTCTTCTTGCATGCCGAAGGATTGGGAGATTTTGTTGAATTCCCTATCACAGCTATCGGACTTGGTGAAGCTTCCGTTGACGGTGATAATGCCATTTGGCCCTTGCATCTGTATCTGCAGGTATGCATAGTGTGGGACCGCCATGAACCTCGCGAACATGACATGTCCGAGGCTGGTGTGGTACTGCGAGGGCCAATCGACCACTTCAAACTCAAGGCATTCTTGCCAAAAGTTTGTGGGTGTGCCGAAGATGACATCCAGCCAGATTTTGCCTAGGGGATACACTCTTTTCCCTGGGACAATGCCGTGAAAGGTCGTTTCGCATGCTTACACGCTAGAGAGGGAGATCCGCATGGCGCGCAGGGTGCTAGCGAACCTATGGTTGATACCGCTGCCACCATCCATGAAGACTCGACTCATCTTGAACCCACCGATCTACACCTTGAGCACCAGGGGAGAATGGCCTAGGCGAGGGAACTGGCGCTGGTGGTCACTTATGTCGAAGGTGATGTAGCACTCCGACCCGCTGAGGTACTCAGGGGTTGAGTGAGGGGTGCTGACGGCCATATTAACTTGTCGGGTGATTGTGTTGTCCACCCTATTGGAGGGGCGTCCCTTCTAGATCATGCCCATGTTGCCCAGCGCTCGCGGGTATTGCTTGCCTGTGTTGTTTTGTAAAGACGCAGACATGGGCTATGCGGGTCCTCTAGGTGGTGATGGTGGCTCTCCATGAGATATGGCGCCTGGGGCGGCTCCGTACCCCTGATTCATCGCATCACGATTTAGCTGGATGAGCCCTTCGTGGAGCTTTAGGAACTCGTGACAATCCTTAAGGAGGTGGCTGGACTTCTTCTTGCCATCCTTCTTGTTGATGTAGAAGTGGACGTTGCAGGGTCCAGACAACTTCTCCTGGATGGATGTTCTAGGTGCGTCATCGTGGGTGCGGTGTTGCCACACTTGTGCGGTTTTCCCGCTGTCGCAGTAGCTGCTGCTATGGTACCCGCTGTTGTGGTTTCCTTCGTCGCGCTTGTCAGCGTGGCCGGCCACGACCATGTCAACTTCCTCACGGTCATCGTAACCGCGCACTCGACGCTTTACTCAGTGGTCGAGTATGTGGCCGAGGTCGTTCTCATCATCGGAATGGACATGGTTGTTTCTCATCAAGTCTTCTCCATCTTCCCACTGATTCACGGTTTCCATCAGGTGGTTGATGGTTTTGGGATTCGTGTGGCCCAGCTCCTCTCTAAGCTCTCTGCGGCGTAGACTGTCGTTGAACACATCGATTACACGATCCTCGGAGATATCTTCCGCCGAATTTTTAATGATGGACCACCTTTGGATGTAGGAGCGAAGGGATTCACTCGGATTTTGCCAGCAGGCCCTGAGCTCTTCGATTGACACGGTCCACTTGTAGGTTCCTTTGAAGTTTCGGATGAAACTATACACCAGCTCCTCCTAGCCGCAGATCAATTCACGGGGCAGATTGTTGAGCCATGCGCAAGCAGCGCCCTACAGCTACAGTTGGAGGTATTGCATGGTTGTGCACTTGTTTCCACCGTGCAGCTTGACGGAAGAGATGTGGTCTTCCAACATGATCTTCGGGTCCTAGAGGCCGTCGAATTACGGGTTCTCCAAGGAGAGTTTGAACCCTTTTGCCATTCCTGTCTAACGTATGGCTCTGCTAAAGCAGCTGGCACCACATAGCTCTGTTCCTTCGTCTTCTGACTCTGTTGAGTAGGCGTGCTTGCCGTGTATCTTGTCGACTTTGCACTGGGTGAACTTGTCACATGCATCGAAATCACGATCATGTATCCCTAAGCTGCAGCACCGCCGCGATAGGTCATGCTCATCCTCGCTAGAAGATACCGAGTAGTACTTGTGTGGAGCCTTGTTTTTCTTTAGCTGTCGTGTTGGCTGTTTGGCCAGCGCAGCCTCGACCAGTCCAAGCCCAGCGATCATGGATCGGTGCACGGTAGATCGTGGATTGGTGTACAACATATCGTGGATCTCCGGCTGGTGGCTGATTGGTAAGCAAATACATGGTGGCTGCTGTCACCGCTGCATGTGGTGTTTTTGGTATCATGTTGCCCCACAAGTCTACCGTCATGAACAAGAAGTCGAGGGCTCGGCTTCTTTCGATCTTTGTTGTTGAGGTTGGCCAGTCGAGAACTCCTTTTGGCGACTGTGGGGTCGTTACCTTTGGAGGAGGATCCTCCAATAGAAGAGAGTGCTGCCCACCGGAGGCTCGACTCGTCCGAGGCCTTCCTACATCCCTCGAGTCGCGCATTCACCGCCTGCTGGAGATTGAACTCTTGGATGAGTAACCAATGGTAACCCATCAACATCTATTGCGATGAGTTTGGAGGCAGGGGTTTGCCTGTAGGGCTTCCCTACACCGCGCCCGCTCAGCGTCATTGAGGTGGATCTCATGTCGCCTCGTCCCGTTGTTGACGGGTCCGCCGTGATTATCGGGGTTCGGCGGCTGTGGCTGCTCGCCGTTGACGGGACTGATGGTGGGGGCTCGATTGGCAGGCTCGTTGTTGGTGGGACCGTTGTTGGTGGTGTCCCCTTGAGTGCCTCATTCGCCGTTGTTGATGACAGTGCACATGTAGTGGTTTGGGAAACCACTGCTCCCATAGCTCTCAGATACAGAACCATAGGCATCATCTTCTAATGTCAGATTGCACAGATCAAACTCACAACTGTTGTTGATATCCGTATCATAGGCCGATGTTGAGGCGTTGAGCTCGCTCAGGGTGCCAATCGGTGGTGGGAACCACGAAGCAGGAGCAATCGAAAGAGCTTGCGAGTGATCGGGGAAGCAAAGCGTGCCGATCTAACTGACCTGAAAGCGTAGGATTCCAATTGTCATACCGATTCCATCACCCACGCACTCGAAGTTTGGGCGAACCTCCGGCGAGTGGACGTTGAAGTTGAAGGTGCCGAAGTGGAGGCGATTCTCTGTTGTAGCGAAGTCATAGAATGCAATTGATGGGGCCGAGGAAGCCGCAACATCAGCACTCCCGCTTCCCACAGACGGCGCCAATTGACGAGGGGTTAACTCATAAATTCCCATTGTTGATGGACTTAGGTTCGAGGGATTAGGGAGTGCTGGAGGCGTCGATCGCTAGAAAATAAGCACATAGGGAGACACGAGGTTTACCCAGGTTCAGGCCTCGAAGAGGATCCTACTCCTGCTTGTCTGCTCTTTGATTATCGAGGTGTCGAAAGTTACAGAGGGTGCGCAGATGTAATCTAGCGAGGTGTATGCTAGGGATGGGGATATCCTCCTCGCTGCCCCCTCGTAACCTTTATATAGGGAGGCTAGGTCTTGGGATAACAGGCTGCGTCGGTTACAGATTAGGGTTTTACGCTTTTGAAAATCTAGCTATTACTTGATGTGTCCTTCAAGGAGTCGCCTTCCTCAGTACTTGGGCCACCCGAATCCTTTGTTGGGCCTTGATTACACCATGGCTCCTCTTGGGCTAGACCGTATAGGCTAAGCATGAGTACCGTAGGTTATATCCATGTTAGTGACTCTTTCATAGTTGGCGTTCCGGGGAGCCTGATATGGGCTTGGTCCATCGTACAACTATGGACAATATGATTATATTATTTGGCCTTTCGACTATACAAATCGAATACTGGTCTAATTTCCTTAATGTGCATCATAGTTTCAAAATGTACATGTAACTCTTGTACGTAGTTTCAAACATAACATAACTCTTATAGGTAATTTACCTTATATTGAACTATAATTTCATCATTTTTTAAATACAACTACATATTACTTTTATTGTTTTTTTCATAAATCGAGTTTTTATTTTATTTTATCAGGATATCGGATTCACGTGCCGTACTATTTTAGGTAAGGCCCAGTATCATTTTATATGTCCGTTTTCACCAAATTTTCAGCCTAGTACCAATATGTGTATATTTTGTTTATAGATGGAGGAGGCTAGAAACAGAATATATCTTTTACAACTGGCCAAAACACATCTATGTAGGCCAGCTGCCAATGAGCTAGCTAATCCCGTGATCAAGCCTTTAGATATGCCACACAACAACCTTGAGTATGGAGAACGTGGATGGAAGTAAGGACCTTGTTTTCAGGGCCAGTGTTATCATCCGATTGCGCCCTTGCGCAGACTTGACTAAGCTTTGACCTTGGGAACTCACATAGTGAATGAAGGTCTTGGTTGGGAAAACCATGAAGTAGAGTATGTTCTGATGCACTGGGATATATTGAATGGGGGACATGTATCTTGAAGAAGTATTATACCCATTTGAAGGGAAGTGAAGAGGGTGTAGATTATGTATATGGAGCTATTTATTGCTCTTTAGGTGACTAATCCTTCTCTCCTCCACTCTTGAGGTCTCTGTTGAAGAAATGGGATCCCAAAACCAACACGTTCTTATTTCCTTGTGGTGAGCATACTGTCACCCTCCTTGACATGCACCAGATGGCAGGTTTGCCCCTTGACGGTGAAACATATGAAGAATTCATTCCACCAACTCATGAGCTAGAAAGTTCATCACTTCTATATCCCAATTTTCTATCTCGGCTCCTTGATATTTGGGCCAAGCTTGCCATAGGAAACAACGTGGGTTTGAAATATTGGTGTGATTTCTTCCACAATCATGAGTATGATTGTTTTGTTTTAGACACTCTTGAAGATGAGCATGTATATACTGCTTCCTTTATTGCTATCTGGCTATGTCGCTTTGTCTTTGTTGGGGGGTGGACCATACATTCGTCCCGGGGTATTAGTGATGGGCTTGTTGGTTTGCGGCCTGAAAGTTCCTGGGAGAATGCATCGCGGTACCTAAGTTACCTGAAATTGCCGCATTTTGCAAAGTTGGGCTGCCAACTACCGAGAGGGGCCATTTCAAGGCAAACTCAAATGTCTGTGATGCAAGCACCAACGCGGCAACCTCTTAGTCAAATCGAGAAACTAAGTGGCTTGGTGCGTTGACCAATTTCTCAAATCCTCTCCCTCCTTTCCCCTAGCACCGGCAACGTCGAAATCCACCCTCCAAGCAGAACGATCCCTTTGGACATTTTACTTCCAGCGCCAAGTTGCTGCGCCCATTACCTGTTCCCGAGCTCCAATGCCGCACGCTTCCACCGCTGTTGCTTGGCTCTAGCCCGCCTCCACTGCCGACGAGCTGAGTAGCACGGAGGATGGCAGATCCAACTACCGAGGAAGAAGTAGTTCTGGCTAATTGCAGGTGAGTTACCGCTGTTTACAGTAGGTGTGATTTGGATTTAGATATTGTTTAGGTTGGTTGCAATTTCGGTTGTGTTTAGTGCGAGTGCAAATTTTATGCCTCATTTTATTACTATCAAGTTTACTGAGGATTGTAATAATCTACTGTAATTCACAGTTGTAAGTTGTTTGAGGATTGTTACAAACCCATCATCTATCAGAATTACTACACGAACATGAAAAAATAGTTAAATTGTAAGAGGTACAACACACGATCTTTTGGAAACAGGGAGAACATCCATTGTATTACACGGGCACCACATAGAACTTGCATAATTCATCGACGTTCACTACAACAAACTGAACACACAAAGAGCTGACCTGAAGAGAATACATCAGGAGCATACCCACATGATCCATCAATATGACGGATAGCCGTCGTAGTAATCTTAGTGGTTGTTGCCATCCTCATCCTAAGGTGGCACCATCTCTAGCTCAGAATGCTCGTAAATTCTGCAATACTCTGCCAGTAATCTTATGTGTTCGAAAGGACGGTCATTGATCCGTAATCCTCCTACTCCATACCCATATACAACCCTTGGCTCCTCTTCCCACGCAAGAGCCTCAAAGTTGTCAGATCTAATCTCGGATAGGTCCGCAGTATATGCTTCCTGCTTGCATCGTGGGTACTGTTGGGGATATACTTTTCGGGTATCCTCACTGTGCCTCACTAACCAGGGTGGCCCACTTTGGTTTAGAGCTTTGCTTCACGGGTGGCCCAGTTAGGAGAAGATACAGAGTCCAATACGGCTACGGGAAGGCCCAGAAGACTTACCGACATCGGCCTATAGTGTTACTTGTAGATCAAGATATACTCTATAACCGACTCTTAGTCATAGCCGGATAGGTCTCTCCTGTAAACCCTAGGACGAATATCTATATAAGCCGTCTGAGGGACCAGCCTTTAGGGAAACCCCACAATTGTCTACAATCTCAACTCGCACAGGTGAAACCCTTGTAACACATATTCCAGCTCTGTCGTATTAATGGATTGCTAGCAGGAGTAGGATCCGTCCAAAGCCGGCGGATTCGAACCTGTGTAAACTTGTGTGCTCACCGTCTCGGAATAACATACGTCTCACACCCCTCTCTTCCGCACTCCTCAAGGACCCCCTCCTGGCATACTTGTCATCAATCCGACGATTGTTGGCGCCCACCGTAGGGCAAGTGAGCTTCATATCTATGTTCCGAGCGGAATCTGCAAGAATCGGAATTGGCAAGACAATCGCTGTCAGTCGCGTCCTTTACGTTAGCGACGTCCCTCTCATCGTTCTTGACGAGACCTGGATTCTGGCTAGGGAGGCTATGACTGCCTACACCATCATGTCTTTTGGTGAGATCGATGTTTACATCGGTTTCGCTGAACCTGCCCCACCCACCCCAGCGGTGATGATAGAGGCAGAAGAAGTTTTCGGGTCCACTTTGTCCGCGGAAGCGGCAGAGCTCCGGATCTCGGAAAACCCTGATCCCACCCAACCGGCACCTGTCGCGGAGATAGTGGAGAAAGATGAGCCTGAAGCAGATCTTGCGGTGCAAGTTAAATCTAGAGTGGAGTTCCCTAGGGAGACCGAATCCTAGATTGATCTGCCCGTCGAGGTTGAAATCCAGGAGGAGCAAGACAACAATTTTGGTTCTAGCTCTGTCAACGCCAGAATGGATCAACCTTTCTTGAGGTACATGTTGAGGCACATGATGCTACAAGACGCCAACGTGGATGAAATTCTTGAGACCATTAGGCATTTTGAGGAAGCCCACGAGGAAAGCCGCAACTACCTCAGGATGCACGCGTCGCACTTCATTAGATATGTTGGATCCGGATCCGGCTCGGCTGATGCTAGAAACAACAAAGACTCGGTGCTGGAGACGATCGGATCAAAGTTCTCTGCTGAATATGAAGAGGAGTTCAACTCCAAAGCTACAGAAGAAGTATAAGCCATGGACGAAGGATCCGGAGAAAACTCTCCTAAAGTGCAGGATGACATGGATCTCGGAGATAATCCCAACATCCAGATGTCCGAAAGTACCGATCAGAGGTTGACTCCGAGAAACGGACCCAAACCCGTCTTGGCTACTGGTGCTGCTAAGAAGGCAAAGAAGAGGAACAAGAAGAAGACTCTAGCAAATGACCCTCCCGCGGAGGAAGTAGTTGCCAAAGAATACGAAGAAGACTTAGATGGAACCCTAATACCATACGAGCCAGAGGAAAATCCAGTGGATGGATACGTGGTTACCGCTAGTGCCCGTAAACTCATCGATGCTGCATTAACTACGCCAATCCCTACTACTACAGAGCTTACACCTACATAATTGGAAGAAAGGGCCCAAACCCTAGAAGCGTGTCATCAAGTACTCCTGAATGAGGCTAACAACCTCATGGAATATAAGAAGCGCATTGCATCTGCAGGGTAGTTGAACTCCCTGCAGCATCAGAAGACCCGGAACGGCCCCGTGCGGGCTAACAAAAATCCGGAAGTCCACAAGACCCTCTTTGAGGGAGAGGACGCCATCAAAGGAGAAATTCAGCTGGATAGCAAGGGAGATATGGTTTATGCAACGCTAGTGGAAAACACTGCTGCAGCTTGAGATATCTTGGCGAACAACCCAAACCCAGATCTAGTTCGGTTGGGCATAAAGCTACTTACCAAGGGTCTAGAACACCAGAAGGCCGTGAAATCCAGAAGCAGAAAAATAGTCTCCAAATCTGACCAATGTTGCACGGATCTAGCTTGGGATGATATTAGGCCCCGACGGGACCCGACACAGTATCATCGTCCCGACCGCCGGGAAGACAACTATTCATGTCGTGGTGGTGTCACGGCAGATGCCATGGATAGGCTAAAGGTGGGGACTAATACACGTTAGGGGAATCCAGGGAGGGATAGTGAAGTGATTCTCCACACAAAAGATTATATTTCCTTTGCCTCCAAGGTTACAAGTGCTCCTAGAGCTGTATTGGCGAGAGGAGGAAGAAGGAGTTCTCTTACTCCTGCTCACAGATCACACATAAAACCCTAGCCAAACTAGAAAAATCGGAACCTCCTCTACCGAAGCCCTTGCCCTCCTTATATAGGGGGGCTAGGTCTCCACTCAGGGCATACGTGGAGGCATATTCCTAAGAATATGCCATCTCCCAAAGTAGTAAGCCGACCGGGTTACTTTTCCCTTGCGTCACACATGCAAAGGCTACGTGAGCCTCTGCGGCGCCCGCGTCAGCCGACATGGGCATCGTCACCCTTGTCGGCCACGCCTCGGTGGTCCCGCCCTTTTCTGCTTCGCTCAGGTAGTGCGTACCGGGGCTTCTTTTGACCAGCGAGATTCCTTCCTTCTCCTAGAAGCTAGATGTGCCCCGGATCATAGTTGATCCGGCCACACCTGTTCCTGCATACAAGTTAAACATGCATTTCCGACTTACTCCTTAAGTCGGTTGAGACTTAGTTAGGCGAACGCCCCCTGGTCCGGGTTACCCCGTGATTCGGCCTGCCTTGAGGTGACCCGGCCAGCATCCGCTTTGGCCTTGCCGAACCTCGGCTAACTCGGCCTTTACACCCCGGTGTGACCCTACCCGGGGGTATCCCCCCAACAATTCAAGAACCGGATATTCAGGGCAACGACACATAGCCGCACGTTACTGGAGTAATGTTTCCCTAGCCGCAGAGCGAGACGTAGTTGCAGCACTGGTTCCGAGACACCCTCCCCGGCGAGAGTCGAACAATCTTAGGGAAGATGAAACAGAGCGACGTCGGGAGGAGGACCAACAAAGGATGCCACCTCCTAGACATACAAGCCATTCGGCTGAACCTCACCATAATGGGGGAAACAATGGACAAAGGAATGACGGACACCAGGCCTAGTCAAGATGGCAGGGGGCTCGTCGTAATCAAGACCCTCCCCGGAACCAGAATAATGACGCTCCGGATGGAGGCCGGCACTAAGCCGGAAACAATCCACCTGCACCACCCTCTCCACCAAGCAGCCATCATACCGGCTCTCGAGGAGGTCAAGGAGGGCGTCATGGTGGAGGAGGTGGTGGCAGAACCAGAAGTCCAGCTCCACGGCACCGCAACCACAGCGAACAACCAAGACGACATTCTCTATCACTAAGTGACGCGAGACACCGGATCAACTCTAACATAGAGACGCGGTGCTACGAGAACGACGATATCTATGTGGGTCCAAAATACTTCGGACCACGCATTCGACAAACGCATTTCCCAGAAGGATTTGCTATCTCAAGACACATCCAAGCCTATGATGGTGTGGCCTGGCCAGATACTTGGCTTCAGGATTTTTCTAGGCTTGCTACATCACCAAAGGCGGAAATATCTTTGTCGCGACCTGGTATCTCCCACTTATGTTGAGGAAGAAGGCACGATCCTGGCTCAATGAACTTCCGGAAAACACCATCCACAGCTGGTATGACATGCAAAGTGCATTTTTTCGGAATTTCGAAGGCACATATCGGAGACCATGTATGGTAGGAGACCTGCAGCATTGCACCCAGAAAGCCAGAGAAACTTGCCGAGATTATATCGGACGATGGATCGACACCAAGAACTCCTGCGAAGGAGTAAATGATCAAACTGCGATTGAAGCTTTCATTGCAGGACTCCCAATTGGCTTACTACGTCACCGTTTGAAGTGCAACAAGGTCACTGATCTAGGAGAGATGATAGAAACGGCAAGAAAATATGCAGATGCCGATGATGATGCAGAAGGACTACTGAATGTCCTGGTAGTACCAGAGTTAGCAAAACAGCTGAAGCAACAAGCTTAGAAGCACAAGAACACCTCAGAAGAAAAGCCCAACTCAGAAACCGCAATTGTCACTGCTACTTTCGGGTCTCGAGGACGAGGAGGGCCCGGAGGTGGCCACGAACATGGTCGTGGGACATCAAGAGTCCAGGGTAGAGGAGACCAGTAACCTGGCAAAACCTACTCATGGGCCGACATTGCCAACAATCCGTGTGTCCATCACTTAGATGCCAACGGGGTCTCATCCCACACAAATGTCGAGTGTCGTTTTAATGAAGGCATCAAGAAAGACGAATCCTCTAGCTATATGGCCAAGCAAAAGAAGGGAAAGAACAATCCAGAAAAAGAAAAAGAGACCAAGGAAGATTCTGACATGGGGGAAGTGGAGCCTTCGAATCCCAAGTCGGATGGAAAGAATAACTTCCCAACAAATAAAGACACTTATGTCACTTTCCTTGGGTCTCAACCAGCTAAGGTCAAGAAGACAGTTTTGCATGAACTCAATGCAACTGTTCCAGCTATCCCTCAATTCTTGGATTGGTCAGAAGTGACAATCACCTTTGATCGTGCTGAGCATCTGCCTAAATTGCACATGCGAGGAAAATACGCGTTAGTCGTCAATCCACGTATTGACGGCTATGGTTTCTCCAAGACCCTCATGGACGGCGGCAGCAGCATCAACATCCTCTACATCGAAACTCTGCGTCATATGAGGATCTAGAAAACTCAGTTGAATCATAGCTCTGTGATCTTTCATGGAGTTGTCTCAGGAAGACAAACAAATTCCCTGGGAGAGATCACTTTGGATGTTACTTTTGGAACCCCAAGGAACTACTGAATGGAAGCACTTTCCTTCGAAGTGGTCCCGTTCAAGAGCGCATACCGTGCTATATTCGAACGTCTGGCTTACTAGGCTTTCATGGCTCGTCCGTGTTACATTTATAATATGATGAAAATTCCAGGTCCAAAGGGAGTGATCACCATCAGGGGAGACCCTAAGAAAGCATGAGAGTGCGAGGACGGAAATGCCACCTTTGCTGAAGCCGTACTGCACGCCTAGGAGTACTAGGAGATCAAGAAAACCATCGACCCATCCGAGATGCCTGCGACAAAGAAGGAAGTAACAAAGCCGACTCCGTAGTTCAAGGCATCGGAAGAGACGAAGACGACATTGTTGAAGTATGATGACCCCTTAAAGGTGATCCAGATAGTTGTAAGTTTAGATAGCGCATAGGAAAGCGCGCTCGTCAATTTCCTTCAAGCAAATCAAGATATCTTCGCATGGCAGCCATCTGACATGACCGGAGTACCTAGGGAACTTGCCGAGCACTCTCTAAATGTACACCCAAACACTAAACCCGTCAAATAGTCCTTATGATGTTTCGGTGATGAAAAGCGAAAAGCAATAGCTAAGGAACTAGCCCGGCTCGAGTTAGCCGGATTCATAGAATAGGTCATGCACACTGAGTGGTCGGCCAATCCTGTAATGGTCCCTAAAAAGGACACCACTGAATTAAGTATGTGTGTTGATTATACCGCCTTGAACAAGGATTGTCCCAAAGATCCGTTCTCTCTACCTAGAATTGATCAAGTTATCGATTCTATGGCAGGCTCGGAACTCCTATGTTTTCTCGACGCATATTCCGGTTATCACCAAATCCGGATGAAGGAATCAGACAAAGTCAAAACTTCATTCATAACCCCCTTCAGAACCTTCTGTTTCATTACGATGCCCTTTGGGCTAAAAACGCAGGAGCTACGTACCTCCATGATCAAATCGGACGCAATGTACATGCATATGTGGATGACATAGCGGTGGTGTCCAAAAAGAAGGAAACCTTAATTTCTGACTTTGAGGAAATGTTCGCTAATCTACGAAAATACAACATAATGCTTAACCCGAAGAAATGCTTCTTTGTAATACCAGCTGGAAAATTGTTAGGTTTCATCTTGTCTCAAAGAGGCATAGAGGTGAACCTGGACAAAATTAAGGCTATACTCAATATTTCCAGGCCGACTCGCCTGAAGGATGCTCAGAGATTAACTAGTTGCATTGCTGCAGTAAGACGATATGTAAGCCGACTCGGTGAAAGGTCCACACCACTCTACAAGCTCCTAAAAAGAGCAAAAAGTTTGTTTGGACAGATGAAGCTGAAGCTGCACTACAAGACCTGAAAGCAGTACTCTCGTTCGCTCCTATCCGTACAGCACTAGAACCTCACGAACTGATGTTGCTCTATCTCGTCATGACAAACAAGGTCGTCAGTGTTGTCATGGTGGTGGAAAGACTAGAGGAAAAATAGGAACACCTGGTGCAGTGTCTGACGTACTACCTCACTGAAGTCCTAACATAATCAAAATAGTGGTATCCGCACTATCAAAAGCTGGCTTACGGTGTGATTGTCGCATCTCGGAAGTTACGACATTACTTTCAGGAGTATCAAATTACCGTGGTGAGCAAAACTCCCATGAGAGACATCATTAACAACAGTGATGCTATAGGATGTGTCGCAAAATGTGAAATAGAGCTTTCAGCTTTTGACATTGAGTACTAACCTCGTACAGCAATCAAATCCCAAATCCTCGCTAACGTTGTCACTGATTGGACAGAGACAACAGAAAATATGACTCTCCCAGAGTCAGAATGTTGGACCGTGCATTTTGACGGGTCTAAGGTGCTCGGCGGCTCGTGGGCTGGCGTGGTGCTCAAATCACCCCAAGGATATAAGCTTTTCTATGTGTTACAGATTCACTTCACCGCAATAAACAACATTGCCAAATATGATGCACTTCTGCATGGAATCCAAATTGCTAAGGATATCGGCATCCGATGACTTATGTGTTATGGAGATTCGGATCTTGTTGCCCAACAAGTGTCGGATAACTGTAATGCAAATAAACACATGGCAGCATATAGGGCTGTCGTGGATGAACTATCTAAATCGTTCGAAGGGTTTGAGGTTCAAAACATCCCTAGAACAGAAAATGAGGAAGCAGATGCATTATCTCGAATAGGCTCTCACCAAAAAAGGTCCTAGATGGCGCTTCTCAGAGCACCTCAAGGTTCCCTATATAAAAGGAGTAGATGAGAAATATCCGACCAAATCCGACTCACCTTTAGTGGCAGTTCTGGCTGTAATTCCTAGCTGGACTCAACCCTATCTTGATTTCTTGGTAGATGGAAAATTACCCTAAGACGAGGTTCTAAGTCGGTAGATCATCCGACGTGCAAAAACCTATATAATAATAAATGGTGAGCTATATAAGCGGAGTGTATTTGAGGTCTTTCAGCGCTATGTATCTCTAGAAGGAGTAGAAATCTTATGAGAGATCCACGAAGGCGAATGCGGCCATCATGTTGTAGCCAAATCTTTAGTGGCAAAAGCTTTTAGACACGGATTTTTCTGGCTTACAGCCAAGGCAGATTCCGAACGGCTGGTCAAGACATGCAAAGCCTACCAAAAGTACGCTTAACAAGCTCATGTTTTGGCTGATCAGCTGCGAACAATACTTATAACATGGAATTTCGTGGTATGGGGGCTTGACATGGTAGGACCGTTTAAACGGTCTCCAAGTGGTTTTATTCACCTCTTAGTGATGGTGGATAAATTCACAAAATGGATTGTTGTGATGGAGCAACAACTAGAAGATTTGTCGAGGATGTTATAATCCGATACGGTTATCCGCATAGTATTATCACGGACACCGGGAGCAATTTTTCCATGGGAGAACTTGCCGAATTCTACAATGAAGAAAATATTCGGCTTGACATTGCGTCATTCGCACATCCACAAGCTAATGGACAAGTTGAAAGAGCAAATGGTTTAATCCTACAAGGTCTCAAACCAAGACTCGAAGAACCACTACATCGTGCTACGGGAGCTTGGGCAGATGAATTACCCTCTGTGATATGGAGCTTAAGAACAACTCCAAACAGGTCAACCGGATACACATCTTTCTTCTTGGTCTATGGCGCATAAGTAGTTCTTCCTAGTGATTTAATTCATACTTCTCCCCGAGTTGCTGCGTATATCGAAGAGGATGCCAAAATTTCTCGACAAAATGATCTCGATTTAATCAAAGAACTTTGTGTCGTTGCTGAGCAGAGATCAACAGCCTATCAGCAGAAGTTATGCAAGTATCATAGCAAGAGGGTTAGAAACCGGTCTTTCAATAAAAGCGATTTGGTTCTCCGGCTTTTTGGTTAGCCAAGTATGGGAAGGTCCCTTTTTGGTTAGCCAAGTATTGCACAATGGTTCTTACTATCTAACTGATATGCGGCCAGTCAAAGAAATACCTGCTACTAAGAAGAGAAAGAGAGCTGGAGGCAGTACACACCCGGAAGAATTAGACAGACCGTGGAATATTGCTCAGCAATGTCCCTTTTATTCTTAAAAATTTCTTTCTTTGTAATCATATATGTGTACATGTTCAGTGAGAAATAAAGTATTGGTTGCCTTAATATTTTCTGAGAAGTTTTTTATTACCATCTTATTTCCAAATGATCATGTCACAATTGAAAATCCTAGAATTCATGAAAGTACCTTTATGCTCTTGTTTGTTCTGGTTAGATTTCCGATTCTAAAAATGCTACCTTCGGGTATAAGTCTAAATTTTCTAGTTTATACTTTGGTTCTTTATCTGATTGACGGATGCGGGCATTTTCCGAGTAGTGAATTGTTGGTACTGGAAGCCGGCTTTTTTTCTGAGTTTAAACTGGTTTAACAATTGAACTTCGTTGCTCGGCAAAGTTTTCGTGTTGAAGGTTTGCAAGCTCATGAAAGGGACGAGGCAGAAAGCTAGAAAAAAGCGATGAGTATAGACAAAAACAAAAAGTGCTTATGTAAAAATTCAGGCATAACAAAATAAATCCAAAAGTGCTAAAATGAAGCAAAGAGTATCAGTTATTGCAAACCTTAGTACTAGCAAAATATTACATTACTTATTTACAAATCTGATTGTTTCAGAATAACGCATTGTTTTTCTGCTACTCTAGGATGCAGGAGGAGGGGTAGGAGCTACTAGCTCACTGGAGACATAGCCTTCAACTTGATATCTTTCCGAGACAGGCAAATTGGATTCAGTTTGCTCGTCGTCGGAAACCTCAGTTGTTCCTTCGGGAGGCGGAGGAGGAGTTTCCACGCGTGTGAATAAAGGAGTGTCGTAACTGGTCAAATCATCTACATGACATCCATAACAGACGCAGGAGTCCATGATTGCCTTGATGTTCTGCTCCTTGCCGTCTTCATCCATTGTCGAATAACCCTAGTTACTTGCTAGATCTCCATGCTTCCATGGTGGCTCATAACCATGGTAAGGGCATTCTGTGCTGCGGTTCACGCATAGGACATGTTCCAATCCTAGATGAGCTAGGGCATCTCGTTGCCTTATCTTGCACCTCAAAGGTAGAAATTTTGTTCACGCCCGGAACTTTAAGAGCTTTACCAATATCCTCTAGTGACTGGCGGAAATCATGAAGCAAATCGCTGACTTTGGTAAGCTAGCTGGTGCGAGACTTGGTGGAGGAGGAATCCAGTAAATCCAGAGGACCTGTGTATATAAAAGAAAGGTCAGAAAATATATCCGAACTCTTAGAGTCAGAAAAACGAAAAGTCAGAAGATAGGAAACATACCGAAGATGACATCATCAACTTTGGTCTTCTTCGCCCTAAGGCTTCTAAGTTCAGCCCGGAGTGCTTGGGTGATGTCCTTCTCCCTGGCCAATTCATCATTGAGTTCTGAGATTTTTTGATCCTGGATTGCGATCTTTCGATCACGCTCTTCGGTGGCCATGTTAGACGACTCAAGAACGCTAGCAATGCTACGCTCATGATCCATCTTCAGTTCATTCAGCTCCTGCCTTAAGTTGGTATTTTCCACCTTCAGGGTTTTAAAATTATCGGCCTCTTCATTCATTTTACATGACTGTTTGACTAGTTCTATAAACCAAAGATAACAGTCGAATAAGAAATTCGGCTATGAAGACAAAAAGATAAGGGTAAGGACTAAAATGATTACCTGCGGCCTCATCCTTGGAGACCTTTAGTTGGGAATTTTCAAGTTGGAGAGCTCTGATCTCTCTCCGCTTATTGCAAATATTCTTTAATAATTCCTGGTTATAAGCATTAACTTTCTGTAAGTCAGAATAGTACCCAGAGTCAGAAGTCTACTAAACACTTGGGCTAATATTTTAGCTAATATCAGCATGAGCCGTGGGGGATACACTAGTTCATTCTTTGGCATCCTATGAAAGCATAAATCCGGATTGTCTATCCAAATTAATGTTTGGCGCCTAGAGGATAGGATATGAAATAAAGTAAAAGAGTGAGTTGGAATTCTGACTTACATATTGTTCATGACTAAACATTCTTAGACTCATGTTCACCTCAGTATTATTTTTCTTGGCGAGAGTCTGCGGGATTATTGGTGGTGGCGGAGCCACGCCGGCCTTCAGCTTCTCGTCACGAAGACGAACTTGGTCAAGCAGATCGGAGAGTTTTACGTCTTCAGCTTCTTGCGCCTCTTCCCCGGTGATGATATTCCAGCTTTCCAAGCATTGCTGGGCCAGCTTCTATATCTCTTCTGCAATTTTTTGAGTAAGGCCAAGTTTGGTGATACCTGGATTACTGAGAAGGTTATCGGCAAAAAATTCTGTCGAGGGATCATTACCCTTTATGGGTTCACCCTTATCAGCTGCCAGGTCACTCATGGTGACATCGGTCTGCGAACCAAGGTTCGCTGGCTCAGAATGCTAAGCCGGATCTTGTTCAACACTTGCTGCAGAAGGCCTTGGGGTAGGAGTCAAAGGTGTTGTGGTAGGAGAAGTCAAATTTAACTTTGTCTAGCGCAGGGGCTTCAACAAGGCGTCTTTTCCCTTGCCCTTGGTGAGTTGTTTAGCTCTAAAGAAGTGACAAAACAAGATTGTTACACTTCAGAAAGAGTAAGAAATGAAATACAATGACCTTGTGAAGAAAGTTACCTCTTCACAACAAGCACTTCCTTTGTGCCGATAGAAACAGTCAGAGTCATACACTTTCGGGTAAGAGTCTCCGGCAGTGGAACCAGTTCTCCATAATCCTAAGAGAGCTCAGGAGGATATCCCTCAACAGGAGCAAGCTCCGACTCGGGGAGGCCAGCAAGCAGAAAAAAGAAAGATTACCTCAGTATTGCAAAAAGATATAACATAGTATGGAGGAGCACATGTTTGAGTAAACTACTGGAAACTTACTAGTGTCACACGATTGTCAGCCGTATGCATATCCAAGGAAAGTTATGGAATCTTCCTCTCGATCTGCTCCCTAATCAACCATTTGATCTGGGACTCATAGTCCTTTTTCGAATAAGGTTTGGAGAAGATCCGGAGAGAGTTTGTCTTACTCTTGGTGATTGAATACATAAGCCAATCACCATGATGTTGGAGAGGCTGGATCCGGTGTGCCAGCCAGTAGTGGATCAAGTCGGATCCTTTCAGACCCTTGTGCTTCATCAAATATTCAATACGCCTCTTGGCAAGAAGAAGATCATCAGTGAGAGCCGGAGCATCTGCGTCCCAGGACTCTTGGGGCGTGGCGGCGCCATCAACAAAAACCGGCAAAGCAGTTGCTTTGTTTGGAGCCGGTCTGTCCTTGTGATAAAAGAACATGGACGACCACTGTTTCACGGACTAGCTAGCTTTAATCCTAGGATAGACTCGTTGTCTCCTAACAGAAAAGCTAAGAGTTCCCGTAATGTAAGGATTACCGGCGGTGATGGAATTTCTCCGGGTATGGATGCAATACCGGAAAAGAATAAGACTCGGCCTAATACCGAGATACCCCTCACACAGAGGCATACGCGCTCATTTCTAAAAGAGAGTTTGGGGGATATGGTGGAGTTGCACTCCCTAGTGATCTATAACTTCAGAAAAGAAATCTGAGGAAGGAAAGCTCAAACTTCTGTCGAGGTGGGTGCCGAAGTGCACTCGCTCATCAGCGTTGGGGGTGGGGATGGTTTGTTCGAAGCCGCTCCACCAATCGCCGTCATGGAGGAGGGCCTCCTGCTCGATGACGTGGAGCTTGTTGTCATCAAGGATGCAGGGGATCCAGACCCCGCAAAACTTCTCCTTCTCCGCCGCAGGAGCCATCGCTGCTATCACCACCGTGTAGGAAGACGAAGCCTTAGCTATTTTATGGGCGTTGGTGACCTAGGATGGGCGATGCTATGGGATTTGGGGGAGGCAGAGGAACTTTTTCGCAGGAAGCATCGACGGGAAGGAGAAGGCACTGGCGTTGGTAAGGAAGAAGGAAGAGATTTGGACCCCTTATATACCTCGCTTGCGTCAAGATTCGTGCAAGATGAACAGTAACCATGCCACGCATCGTGGAAGGAGTTCGGTAACCTTCTCGCGAGGATTACACCGCTTCGATCTCCACACATGCATTAAGACATCACCTCGATTCCGCAAAAGGCAGACCCACCAACGGTTGTGCTAATAGGAATGTCTGTCAGTGACGTGACTTGACCTTGACTGATGTTAGGTTACGTCAGAGACCAAGTTTTGGCTTAGTTTGAATTACAAGCTGGAAACCCGAATGATGTACTCATAGGACCGTCTTATTTTTAAGACTCGGATCCTAACATTTCTTTTGAAGTTTTAGGAACCCTTCAAGATTATACAAGCCGAAGATGGATCAAGCTAGATGATGATAAAATCCGACTCTGGATCTTGGAGGCTTTTGGGGGATGTTGTTGGGGATATACTTTCCGGGTATCCTTATTGTGTCTCACTGACCAGGGTGGCCCACTTTGGGTTAGAGATTTACTTCATGGGCGGCCTAGTCAGGGAGAAGAGACGGAGTCCATTCCGGCTACGGGAGGGCCCAAAAGACTTACCTAGATAGGCTTATAGTGTTACTTGTAGTTCAAGATATACTCTGTAACCGACTCTTAGTCGTAGCCGGATAGGTCTCTCCTTTAAAACCTAGGCCGGATATCTAAATAAGCCGTCCTAGGGACCAGCCTTTAGGGCAATCCCACAATTGTCTACAATCTCAACTCGCACAGGCGAAACCCATGTAACCCATATTCCGGCTCTACCGTATTACTGGATTGCTAGCAGGAGTAGGATCCATCCAAAGCCGGTGGATTAGAACCTGGGTGAACTTGTGTGCTCACCGTCCCGGAATATCGTACGTCTCACACCCCTCTCTTCTGCATGCCTCAGGGACCCCCTCATGGCGTACTTGTCATCAATCCGATGACAGGTACCCTGGCGCTATCGACGTAGACGCACCGATTATCAGCAACGAAGAGAGCACGACTTGTGATGCCTCTGACCGGATGAAGGACATGGTTCTGGGTATCAACCCGGTAAGCAACCGGCCTGCCGCCATAGACCGGTCCAGTCACAACGAACATCAGCTCTCCGTCAGACTCAACGAGGTAAAAACGATTCTCTGGTAACTGGCAACCCAGAACAGGGTCTGCAACGGTGGGATGCATCTCCAGGGTCCGTGCGGAGCGCTATAGCTAGACATCTCCATGAGCAGCACCATGATACATTGTAAACGTATCCATAATTTTTGATGTTCCATGCTTGTTTTATATCTACTTTCTTCTGTTTTGTCCAACTTTGGAGTATTTTTACACATTTTCTAGAACTAACCTATTAACAAGATGCCACAGTGCCAGATGCCTGTTTTCTGCTGTTTTTGGTTTCAGAAAAGCTAGAAAATACATATTCTCGAAATTGGACAAAATGAAGCCTAAAGTTCCTATTTTTTCCGACACGAGACGGAGTCCAAAGTAGAGACGGAGGAGGTCCAGGGGCTGGCCGCACCATAGGGTGGCCCGGGTCCCCCATGGCCGCGCCACCAGGTGGTGTGGGCCCCTGGTCCATCCTCTGACCTTGCCTCTTCGCCTATAAAAGCCCCCCGGGACGAAAACCCTAAGTACAAAATCAGAATTCCACAAAAAGTTCCGCAGCACCGCCGCCACCGAGGAGGAGATTCGGGGGACAGAAGTCTCTGTTCCGGCACCCTGCCGGGATGGAGAATTACCCCTAGAGCCATCTCTATTGACTCCACCGCCATCTCCATCGCCGTTGCTTACTCCGATGATGAGGAGGGAGTAGTTCTCTCTCGAGGATAAGGGATCTACCGGTAGCTATGTGTTCTCTCTCTATGCGTGATCTTATGAGATCATGAGCTTTGTAATCTATAAATATATTTTGCTACTCAAGTGCTTTAATTAATCTCTGCTTATCCCCACGTGTGTGAAGTTGACAGTGTGCACACTGTGTGGCACTTTGGCTAATGTTACATAAATACTTATCATGAGTATAATTTGAGTTGGATGTCTCTATGAGATTGTGGTGTTTGTTGGAACCATCTAGCGCTCAAGGTGATAGTGAGGGGTTATCTAGATGGGGAATGTGAACTTTAAGGTGTGCTGTTATAGCCCTACATCGTCCAACCGGAGAGTAGTTCAGGGTAGCATAATGAAGAGAAGATATTTATATGAGAGTGTCCACTACTGAAAGTATGATCCCTAGGCCTTGTTTTTAAGCATTGAAACACCATTTACAATTAGTCCTTTACATGTTTGCTTGCTGCCACTCTTATTTCAAATTGCAATTACCACTTAAAATCATCCATATTACTTGTATTTCACTATCTCTTCACCGAACTAGTGCACCTATACACATGACAAGTGTACTGGGTGTGTTGGGGACACAAGAGACTTATTGTATCTTGATTGCAGGGTTGCTTGAGAGGGATACCTTTGACCACTTCCTCCCTGAGTTCGGTAAACCTTGGGTGATCCACTTAAGGGAAACTTCCTGCTGTTCTACAAACCTCTGCACTTGGAGGCCCAACACTATCTACAAGAATAGAAGCGTGCATAGACATCAAGCTATTTTCTGGCGCCGTTGCCGGGGAGGTAAGGTAAAAGGTACTCACATCCTCTGGCTACTAAGATATCTTGTAGTACTGTAGCTGGTGTGTGAGTGCTCGAAGTTATTTCCTTTAGATTCTGCAATCATATCTTTTTGTTTCTTGTTTTTATTTTCACTAGTTAGGCTTAATGGAAAACAACAACAAAATTAGAGAGCTTTTTAGTATTTTTCCTAAGGTAGAACATGAATGGTCTGGAAAGAAAATTAAAAAACCCATGGAACTTTCTTTGCATGCTAATAGCAATGTTATTAGTATGAATTTTTTGAACACCTTTGTTACTAATGCTATGGAAACGTCTAAGCTTGGGGAAGTTAGTTTTTATGAAAATTATCTTTTTAGTTCCCCAACTTCAAAGAAGAAAATTTGCTCTGATGATACTTTATCTCCCATATGTGGTAATTCTAATGATACTTGTGACATTTTAAATCCACATGCTGAAAGCGTCCCTTTTAAAATACCTATGGAAATTGTTGAACGTGTTATAAATAACTAATATTTTGGAGATGGAACTGTCCATCCAGGTGATCATTTTCTCTTTATACATGAATTATGCGAGTTGTTCAAGTGTCCAGGTATTTCAATGAACCAATATAAGAGGAAGCTATTCTCTTTATCACTTAATGGCAAAGCAAGGGAGTGGTATAAGCTACTAGACGATCCTCATCATTTGGAGTGGAAGGAACTTGAATCTCTCTTCTACTCTAAATTTTATCCTCCTCATGAAATTCATAAAGATAGGAATTACATTTATAATTTTCATCCTCATGATGGAGAAAGTATTGCCCAAGCATGGCGGAGATTGAAGTCACTAATGCTCAAATGTCCCATTCATGAGCTCCCCAGTAATATTATTATTAATAATTTCTATGCAAGGCTTTCAGGACATTACAAGGACTATCTAGATACTTGTTTAGAGGGATCCTTCACAAGTAAGAAGGTCAAAGGAAAGTGGGATCTTCTTGAAACAATTCAAAGAAATACAGAAGATTGGGATAACGACAAAGGTAAAGAACTAGGTATAAACTATGAGTATGATTGCATTAAGGCTTTCACTGAAACTGCTGATTTTCAAGAGCTTAGTGCTAAATATGGTCTAGATCCCCAAATTCCTGTTGATTGTTGTAGAGCCTTTGCTTCTCATATTAATGCTCCTAAAGAAAAATGGGACATGTATCATGAGCCTTTTAAAGACACTTGCATGGAAAATGAAATTGTTATTAATGATAGCAATAAACATGCTCAAACCTCTGAAAGTACTATTTCTTATAAGCATGTTAATTTTTGTGGAATACATAGACCTTGTGGGAAGAATCAAATTGAAGAATAATATTGTATCACCCACAGGAATGGAAAAACTAGAACGTGCTATAGGGCTCTAAATGATTTTGGTAAAAAAGTGTGTGCCCTCTATCCTTTGATTTGTGAACTTTGCTTTGAAGTGAGTCATTTAAATTTTCAATGCTCGGGCCATAATAATAGCCCTTCTAATCCAATGAGTACTACAAGTTTGTATTGTGATAACATGATCACTCCTAATCAGCATGACGAACTTACATTATTTTTGGGGTGTGAAGAATTATCAAGAAAAACTTCTTTGGTAATCCCTCCATTCAGAAATATAAGACATTTTAGGTTTGTGAAAAGAATGTATCTAGACACCTTTTAGTCTATAGGTTCACTTCGAACCTTTACGAACCTATACACTAAAAGACGTGCAGATACATTCGATTCACAAAGCAAAAACGTCTTATATTTCCGAACGGAGGGAGTAGATATGAGTGCTTTTGATATGAATAGCGTCCTACATGGTTGTCATCTTTATTGTGTTGATAATTTCCACCCAAATACTTACATACAAAATATTGTAAAAGATGAGATTTTACCAAAATATTACAGGACTAATATGTGTTTTGATCTTATTAATGAAAAGAAGGAATCCTCCAAAGTTTCTTCTATTGAATCTAACAACAAACCAGGATTTATGGAGAAGCTTCCTTTCAAGCCTCTCCCTCCTAAAGAGGAGAAGAAAAAGAAGAAGAAGAGGAGGAGTAAAAGGAGGGAGGAAACGGTATTTTCCCCTAAGCATGTTGCTCCTATTATAGTTTTTGATGAGTCTGAACTCGATGATGTTCCTATGCATGTTACCTATAGTAGTGTTCATGACTGGGAAAAGCACACTTCTTTTGATATTGAAAATCTCTTTGGTACCAATTCCGAAAATGATGACATTAATAATTGCTGCACTATTAGTACTATCCATGTTCCTTCCAATGATCTTATGTTTACAAAGGAACACACTTTGGAAGATAACTATTCTATTGCTTATGATGATACTATACCTCCAATATATGATGATTAAAATAATGAATATGATATTTTCAGTCCACCTACTATTGAGGAGAAAATTAATTATGATTACAATATGCCTCCTATATTTGATGATTATGGTAATGAGAATAATAATGATATCAATTTTGTTGAATTTGCTCCCACTACAATTAATAAGAATGACTATGTTTATGTGGGGAGTATTAATTCTTTTATGCATGTGGCTTATGATAAGAATGTTTTATGTGATAGTTATGATGTTAATTTTATTCATGATGCTACTGAAAGTTATTATGAGAGAGGGAAACATGGTTTTATGCATCTCAATAATATTAAGTCTCCTCTCTTTATGTTGAAAATTTTGAAGTTACACTTATTTTGCTTTCCTATGCTTGTTGCTTTGTGCTTTCATGGCTTGTTTCTTTACAAGATTATTTTTCATAGGAAGTGGGTTAGACTTAAATTTGTTCCATATTTGCTTCTTGATGCTCTCTTTTACATCAATTCATATTTCTTATGTGAGCATCATCGAAATTATCATGGATATCTTAATGGCTATAAGGAAAGAGCTTTTGGGAGACAACCCATTATATTTTTACTTTCAGTTTATTTTTGTTTTTGTTGAGTCTTGGAAGTTATTGCCTCTGTAATATTAACCTCTCCTTACCCTTTTTGTGTGGTTTTTGTGCCAGGAATAACCTCTAATGAGAGAGAGTAAGATTTGGGAAAGTTGTTGTCCCGAAACAGATTTTTGTGCTTCACTGTAAAAATTCGTGAAAAATATCTGTATGTCGGATTGAGCTGTAAGTTTTTGTGCTTCTGCCCCAGGTTGTTATCTAACTTTCGTTAGTTTAACACTTTTCAATTTGGACAACAGAAGGTCTTCGAAAAAATCGATTTTTACCTGCTGGTCTGTTTTGACAGATTTCTGCCATTATTTGCATTTGCCTCTTAATCTATTTCTCTTTGAGTTCTCCTTGATCATTTGAACTTTTAAAAGGAATTCCTACAGTAGCTTGTGTTTTAATGGATGTTTTACTTGTGTTGAAACTGAACCTAAAGATTTTTTATCTTAAGTACACTAATGTTGTTAATGAAGATTGTCTGAAGTTTTGTATGAAGGAAATTTTCAAGTGTAGGGAAGAATAATGTGATGAGATGAAGTATGGGAAAAAGATCAAGCTTGGTGATGCCACCCGTGTCACCCCAAGAAATATTCAAGAAGTACAAGTGTCAAAGCTTGGGGATGCCCAAGGCATCCCCTTCTTCATCAATAATCTCAGGTCTTCTTTCAAGACAATTTATTTTTATTATCTTATGCACTATGTGTTGCTCTTGGAGTATCTTTGTTTTTAGTTTTATTTTTTTTGGTTTTCTTAAATAAGTTGGTTTGATCCCAACGCACTTCTTTTGGAGAGAGACACACCATGTTATTCATTGCCTAGAACACTCTAGTTTTCATTCTTATTGTTCTGTGAGTGTTCTCCTTTGCTAGCATTGTGTTTAGCTTTAGTTTTTGATTTGTATTGGAAAGGAGTAGGAAGGTTCATACTTATAAGTGGTACAAATGAGATTGTTTTGACTGTGGCCTATACTTTATCATGTCATGTTTGATATTGCTATGACTTTATGCTTAGTGATTATTGTTGTAGCATGACTTTCTACAAACAATTGAGATTGCTTAATATGCCTTGAAAGAATTATGCATTATTTTAGCATATAAAAGCATAATATTATGGTGTTCTCCTTTGACTTGGCGCATGCTCACACGATGTTCGGACTATACTGAGTCACCATAGCCTCTATGATCATTTAGTTTTCGACTTGTAATATCACTTTATGCTTTAATTAATAATGTTTTGTCGCTTTGCATGATTATGGCCATTATTGCTCTCTTAGTTGGTCACTCCTAGTCTTTTGCTAGCCTCCGCATGTACCAAGTATGAGTTCCACTCATGCATCCAACTCCAAATAACACCAAGTTATTCCAAAGAGTCCACCATACCTACCTATGAGCATTATTGCTATTCCAAGTATATTCATGTTTTTATCTACCTTCCAAATTAAACTTTTTATGTGAAAATTAGTGATTAAAGCTCTCACGAACTTGATGGCACACTTTACTTTCTTGCACTTAATAAACTTGAACCATTGTGCCCATCTATGTTGTCTATATGCTTGTGTTTTGTAAGTTGTGAATTAGCAAAACCATGTTACCATGGGGAACGCTTTCAACATTGCACTTTATTTAGTTGATATCATGTTCTTTTGCTCATGGATCCCGACGGTGTGAAATGAAAGGGGAGCTTGTAAGGCTCATGGAGTTCATATATGTCTTAGAGAAACGCCTGGGCTGCTAGTCTAAGCCATGCCTAATCATGGTGGAAACCTGCAGCATAACCATAGTGAGCAATCTGTGAAGCATCCTCAATAAAAAAACCTATGCAAATAGGAAAGAAAAAAAGAGACCCTATGCAAATAGGAAATAAAAGGATCACTGAGATGCTCATTGTATGCTTGCCTTGTCATTTTGATATGGGGAATCTTCCGTAACATCAGGCAAGGGGTACCCCGTTGGCGGTTCTCTATGATACACATGTACTTACAATGACAAGAACTTACCTGTGACTAAACTTGAGAAGCATGAGGAACGGTACTCGTAAGTAAGGGGCATGAGATTTTCAGCTTATAACTTGTCAAGCATATCCTCATATTTTTTCACTTTAACCTTAATCACCTAAAGATGCTTATGATAGGGGCAATGAGAGCTGAAAGCTAATAAGTACAATAATTTTTGGAAGCTCTTTATGAGACTTGAATCCCTGCTTCCTTCTATGAAGGGCCTTTCTTTTACTTTTATGTTGAGTCTCCATCTTCTATCTTTATGCACCTATTGGGAGAGCATAGTGGCCATTCTTAGTTTAATGTGCATTGTCCGAAAACTTGTTGATTGATTCATAACTTTGATATTGCTTGTTCTTAAACTATTTGTATCTAGTCACCCTTATGAACTTTGAAGGTGTCCTATGCATTTATATTTTGCTACACTATGAGGGACAAGCTCGATACCATTCTCATTATCTTTTCTATATGTGAAACAAAGAAACTTCTTTGAAAGCATTGTTATTCATGAATCTTTTGTTTGTACCTCTTCGTGTTACAACATAGTTGCTATGTCTTATTGTTAGAACTATATCTTTCATTCTATGTTAAAGTACTATGATCCCAGCTATCAATGTTTTACAAATACCTTGATCAAGATTGTGATGGTGCATGTCACCTCGAAAATTATTCTTTTTTTATCACTTATCTACTCGAGGACGAGCAAGAGTTAAGCTTGGGGATGTTGATACGTCGTAAACGTATCCATAATTTTTGATGTTCCATGCTTGTTTTATATCTACTTTCTTATGTTTTGTCCACACTTTGGAGTATTTTTACACATTTTCTAAAACTAACCTATTAACAATATGCCATAGTGCCAGTTGCATGTGTTCTACTGTTTTTGGTTTCAGAAAAGCTAGAAAAGACATATTCTTGGAATTGGACGAAACAAAGCTTGAAGTTCCTATTTTTTCCGACACGAGACGGAGTCCAAAGTAGAGACGGAGGAGAGCCGGGGGCTGGCCACACCTTAGGGTGGCGCGGGTCCCCTTGGCCTCGCCACTAGGTGGTGTGCGCCCCTGGTCCACCCTCCGACCTTGCCTCTTCGCCTATAAAATCCCCCCGGGACGAAAACCCTAAGTAGAAAATCAGAATTCCACGAAAAGTTCCACAGCGCCGCTGCCACCGAGGAGGAGATTTGGCGGACAAAAGTCTCTGTTCCGACACCCTGCCGGGACGGGGAAGTATCCCCGGAGCCATCTCCATCACTGATGCTGACTCCCATGATGAGGAGGGAGTAGTTCTCTCTCGAGGATAAGGGCTCTACCGGTAGTTATGTGTTCATCTCTATCTATGAGTGATCTTATGAGATCATGAGCTTTGTAATATATAGATCTATTTTGCTACTAAAGTGCTTTAATTAATCTCTGCTTATCCCCACGTGTGTGAAGTTGACAGTGTGCACACCGTGTGGCACTTTGGCTAAGGTTACATAAATACTTATCATGAGTATAATTTGAGTTGGATGTATCTATGAGATTGTGGTGTTTGTTGGAACCATCTAGAGCTCAAGGTGACAGTGAGGGGTTATCTAGATGGGGAATGCGAACTTTAAGGTGTGATGTTATAGCCCTACATCGTCCAACCGGAGAGTAGTTCAGGGTAGCATAATGAAGAGAAGATATTTATATGAGAGTGTTCACTAGTGAAAGTATGATCCCTAGGCCTTGTTTCTAAGCATTGAAACACCGTTTACAATCAGTCATGTTACATGTTTGCTTGCTTCCACTCTTATTTCAGATTGCAATTACCACTTATAATCATCCATATTACTTGTATTTCACTATCTCTTCGCCGAACTAGTGCACCTATACACCTGACTAGTGTATTGGGTGTGTTGGGGACACAAGAGACTTATTGTATCTTGATTGCAGGGTTGGTTGAGAGGGATACCTTTGACCACTTCCTCCCTAAGTTCGATAAACCTTGGGTGACCCACTTAAGGGAAACTTGCTGCTGTTCTACAAACCTCTGCACTTGGAGGCCCAACACTGTCTACAAGAATAGAAGTGTGCGTAGACATCACACCACACATAGTCGAGAGGATAGATCCGTATCTGTCTGTGGTGAAAACAACACCAGTGTAAGAAGTCATGCTCGGGGGTTCTGTGAAGTCATACGGCAAGTATGACCCTTCGCCAAAGACTGGGCGTATCCCTTCGTCCGTGCCCTCATCTGCCCACCGAATGTTGTTGTGCAGATGGTTTGATGTAAACACCATCAACGACGGGAACATCGTCACATTGACAGAAGCCACCTGCTCGGTTGGTATCTCCACCCTTAGGCGCTTGATAGCGCCTTAGAAGGGGTTGTAGAACCAGGTCTTGTACGGCTGCACCCTCTGTCCAAGCACAAGAAGGACACCGGATGTGCTACCCACATAAGAGTACCTTCAAGACGAGAAACAAAGATTCAGTAAAGGTAAACAAACTGAGATTCAATCAAAGTAAACCAACTAGTAGACGAAGAAATAGAACTTGAAAAACAGATAGTATAGGAGGTGAATGCAAAAAAAGGATCACCTATATATAGATGAATATCAACAAAGCACCTGTGAATAACCCGGCTAATCTTCTTCTCAAGGTGGTAGCCAGTTCTCACGTTCAGCAACGTGATGGCAGTGTCGTCTACCGGATACTCCTCCGAGAACTGGTGCTCTAGAACAATCCAGTTGGCTGACATAAATCGCTCCTCCGTGCAGCCGCGCTAGGCGTTGCATACTGCCTGGAAGGCGGCGTAGTAGTCAAAGTCGTCCGTCGAAAGGAAGATGTCACCTATCTTCTGGACAAGTCCCTCAGGGAAACTAGACCACGGTGAGTCATGCTGCTTCTTGTGGGCCATGGATGATGGCATTCGTGTGGTCTCGGTCCTGTTAACTGGCAGAGGAAGCGGTTCCAAAGACACGCATATAAGAAACGCCTGTGAAAGCCTAGCGAAGCGTTTAGAAACGAGACGACGGCATGCACACAACCACTGCAACCGCAACCGCGTTTCATCAAACTAGCATGGGCACGTGCCTACACCTGCACACGCGCACTAATTACGGACAACGGATGTGCACACCAGCATACGACCCTTAGGAGCAAGTGAATGTGTAGGATGATACTAGTAGTAGAATCATAACCTCATTGTATATAATTATCCCTGGGAGCACGCGAATCTGTAGAATGTGTAGAGAAAATTGTAGGTAACACCAACATTCATGGTATTTGATGCACAAAACATACAAACACAGTTTATGGCTTAAATTTTTGCACCTGGCCCAAATGAACTGCTTAACTGAACATGCTGAATAAGAGAGAATCTAATTGTTCATAATCATACACCATTATTCATACTTTCAAGCTCCATTTATTTTTTCATAGATATCCTGCATGCTAGTCGGGGAGGGCAGCGTGTCGGCGGCGAATAGGAGGATGGGGAAAAACAAATTGTGTATATGCCATTTGCACGCAGGTGGGGAGAGAGGCTTTGAGGGGAAAGAAGAGAAGTAAATTGGATGTGACACTGGCAGGTGGGCCCAAGGAACGCGTGACCCTGGCAAATGGGAGCGTGCGGTACTGCTAGTTTGTCCGCAGCAAGCGGACGGTAAGCGTGGCCAATCATGTCGCAGAACAGCCTACTCGCGGATCGCCCTTACAAAGAACCATCACAATCGTCCAAGCGCCTCGACCGAACGGTATGTAACAATCGTGATGCAGAACAAGTGTCTTGGGGTGTGCCTTCTAGAAGACTCGATCTAACGGCCAGCATTGGGGGCTAAGGTTAGGGCTCTCCTAAGGTTAGGATCCATGTGGTTTATGAAAATAACACACATGCAAATGGCCCGGGTGGATCCATATGGTTTATGAAAAGAAAACACATGCAAATGACTCTAGTGGATCCATGTGGTTTATGAAAAGAACACAAATGCATTATACTCTAGTGGATCCATGTGGTTTATGAAAAGAACATATATGCAATGATTCTAGTGGTGGTTTAGGATAAGAACACACATGCAATGACTCTAGTGGATCCATATGTGGTTTAGAAAAACAACACACATGCAATGACTCTAGTGGATCCATGTGGTTTATGAAAAGAACACACATGCAATGACTCTAGATGTGGCTTATGAAAAGAACATACATGCAATGACATTGGTGGATCCATCTGGTTTATGAAAAGAACACACATTCAATGACACTGGTGGATCCATGTGGTTTATGAAAATAACACACATTCAATGAACTATAGTGGATCCATGTGGTTTATGAAAAGAAGACACATGCAGTGAACTCTAGTGGATCCATGTGGTTTATGAAATGAACACAAATGCAATGAACTCTAGTAGATCCATGTGGTTTATGAAAAGAACACACATGCAATGACTCTAGTGGTGGTTTATGAAAAGAACACTTGGTTTATGAAAAGAACACACATGCAATGACACTGGTGGATCCATGTGGTTTATGAAAAGAACACACATCCAATGACACTGGTGGATCCATGAGGTTTATGTAAACAACACACATGCAATGAACTCTAGTGGATCCATGTGGTTTATGAAAAGAACACACATGCAATGAATCTAGTGGTGGTTTATGAAAAGAACACACATGCGATGACTCTAGTGGTGGTCTATGAAAAGAAAACACATGCAATGACACTGGTGGATCCATGTGGTTTATGAAAAGAACACACATCCAATGACACTGGTGGATCGATGTGGTTTATGAAAAGAACACACATGCAATGAAATCTAGTGGATCCTTGTGGTTTATGAAAAGAACACACATGCAATTACTCTAGATGTGGTTTATGAAAAGAACACACATGCAATGACACTAGTGGATCAATGTGGTTTATTAAAAGAACACACATTCAATGACAATGGTGGATCCATGTGGTTTATGAAAAGAACACACATTAAATGAACTCTAGTGGATCCATGTGGTTTATGAAAAGAACATGTATGCAATGAACTCTAGTGGATCCATGTGGTTTATGAAAAGAACACACATGAATGAACTCTAGTGGATCCATCTGGTTTATCAAAATAACACACATGCAATGACTCTAGTGGTGGTTGAGGAGAAGAACAAACATGCAATAACTCTAGTGGATCCATATGTGGTTTATGAAAAGAACACACATGCAATGACTCTAGTGGTGGTTTATGAAAAGAACACACATGCAATGACTCTATTGGTGGTTCATGAAAATAACACACATGCAATGACACTGGTGGATCCATGTGGTTTATGAAAAGAACACACATCCAATGACACTGGTGGATCCATGTGGTTTATGAAAAGAACACACATGCAATGAACTCTAGTGGATCCATGTGGTTTATGAAAAGAACACACATGCAATGACTCTAGTGGTGGTTTATGAAAATAACACACATGCAATAACTCTAGTGGTGGTTTATGAAAATAACGCACATACAATGACACTGGTGGATCCATGTGGTTTATGAAAAGAAACACACATCCAATGAAACTGGTGGATCCATGTGGTTTATTAAAAGAACACACATGCAATGAACTCTAGTGGATCCATGTGGTTTATGAAAAAAATACACATGCAATGACTCTAGATGTGGTTTATGAAAAGAACACACATGCAATGACACTGCTGGAACCGTGTTTTATGAAATGAACACACATTCAATGACACTAGTGGATCCATGTGGCTTATGAAAAGAACACACATTCAATGAGTTCTAGTGGATCCATGTGGTTTATGAAAAGAACACACATCCAATGAACTCTAGTGGATCCATATAGTTTATGAAAAAAACACATGCAATGAACTCTAGTGGATCCATGTGGTTTATGAAAAGATCACACATGCAATGACTCTAGTGGTGGTTTATGAAAAGAAGACATATGCAATGAATATAGTGGTGATTTATAAGAACACACACGGAATCACTCTAGATGTGGTTTATGAAAAGAACGCACATGCAATGACACTGGTGGATCCATGTGGTTTATGAAATGAACACACATACAATGACACTAGTGGATCCATGTGGTTTATGAAAAGAACATACATTCAATGAGCTCTAGTGGATCCATGTGGTTTATGAAAAGAACATATATGCAATGAACTCTAGTGGATCCATGTGGTTTATGAAATGAACACAAATGCAATGAACTCTAGTGGATCAATGTGGTTTATGAAAAGAACACACATGCAATGACTCTAGTGGTGGTTTATGAAAAGAACACAACAATTACTGTAGTGGTGGTTTAGGAGACGAACACACATGCAATGACTCTAGTGGATCCATATGTGGTTTATGAAAAGAACACACATGCAGTGACTCTAGTGGTGGTTTATGAAAAGAACACACATGCAATGACACTGGTGGATCCATGTGGTTTATGAAAAGAACAGACATCCAATGACACTGGTGGAGCCATGTGGTTTATGAAAAGAACACACATGCAATGAACTGTATTGGATCCATGTGGTTTATGAAAAGAACACACATGCAATGAACTCTAGTGGATCCATGTGGTTTATGAAAAGAACACACATGCAATGGAGAATATCATTTTGCGTCCCGAAAGTTGGGTTGGCTAGGCAACGCGGTACCCAAGTTGCTTACAATCAACTGCGTTGCCCAAAGTTGGCGTGCCAAATACTCAGATGGTATTTTTCGGCACGAATTCAACTTTATGTTTCAATAAAAATATCAGGCTAATGGCCGTCAAGTTGGGCCCCTCATGTCATCTTTCGCCGTTATGTCGTTGCCGTCGTGGTTGCCATGTAGGCTACCATGTAGGCTTGCAACGTTGGTGCATGCATCCTTTACGCGTCTTCTTCTTCCTCCGGGGCGGCAATCTGTGGCCCAGCTCTCCTCCCCATCCCGAATTGGAGCTTGCTCTCACCATGGCCGCACCCATGGCACGGCGCGGGGATGGGAATTCATTCCCGGGTGAGATCTGTCACCATGCTGACCATGCTCGGTCCTGTTGGCCTCCTCCGGAAGCCAAGCTCGCCGTCGCCGTGGTTGCACATGCACCAGCCACGACGCCTTCCTCTCTGAACCCCAAAGCCACATCCACCTAGTTCGGCACAATGCTGACAAGGTGAAAATGCATCAAGTTTTCTTCTTGTGATTGTAGAAAAACATGTATGTATCATGGCCGTAGCATACTCTAACAATGTACACATATGTTTTTTACTAGATTTTCATTTGAAATTAGTAGCTCCGTGATGATGAAACATAGATAACCTAATTGGAATGAAACATAGATACCAAGAGAGTGGAGTTCATCACCCATTGCCAGAAAATATGTGAACACATCAATGAGCGATTCAATGCAAATACGCGCAGAAAAGCTAGATCCATGTCATCAATCAGCAATAGGTGGCACATTCTAGTGATGCGTTCAAATGCGTACACCATGTATCATTTACTTGAAGTGGTTGTTATCCTGAGCAAAAATGCCTAGTATGCACATTATCTTTGTATGTTTTATGCTGCAATTCTGTTGTTATGGGCGTGGAAAGAAAAGTTGGGCTTCCCTGAATATTACGCAGTTAGGCCTAACTTAGTCTTACACAAATAAGCATAGCTTAGTCTTTACACAAATAAGTGTAACTAATGATAAATATAAAGATAAAGACAAATGGTTCATCGGAACTGCCAGTATGAGCACTAGGTCCCTGGAGCTGGTGGTATCGTCAGAACGAACCAGAATGCTGCATTTGGCCGTCCGTAATTCTCCATCAAATCGTACGACCCCACTGATGAGCCAATTGTAGGCCCCCTCCCCCCGACGTGGATTCGGCTCCAGGTCAGATCTAGAGTGTCAACATGCATGATAGGCACGTGAGTGTGCAGCAAACACACAGTCTGCTATAAACACTGGAAGTTTTGGCACCTCAGCAACACCACCAGCATGTTCTTCTACTCCGGACTCAGCCTCAGCAGTGTGTTTCGACTTCACCAAGGCAGCCTCAGCAGGTATTTCGTCAGCTTCACAGCAGCAGCATTAGCAAGTATTTCGTCAGCTTCACTAGCAGCAGCATCACCAAATATTTTGTCAGCTTCACCAGGAGCACGAGTAGCTAGTTCTTCGTCATCTCCACCACCACCAACACCACCACCAACAGCAGCATCAGGAGCCAGGGCTACCTGAGCAATATAGGTTTAACAACTCCAGGGGCTCCGACAAAGAAAGGGTAGTTGATCCCAAGAAACACAGATTGTCCCTTCAGATTGTCGACTCTGCTCCAGACTTGCTCTACTGGTCTTTGGATGGGCATGCAGACCTCGAGAAAACGTGACACCGCAGCGATGGGTATGAAGAAAGTTGTGTCCCCATATGTTCTACTGTATCACCAACGCTTTTTAGTGCTCCCCTGATATGAATCCACCTGAGTTCAGCATCCTATTTCGTGTCGCCTCCGAGAGGTGCCAGGAATCAGCGTCGTGTCCCAAGTTCAGCATCTGCTACTGCATCTTCGATGACCAGAGCTGGAATGATGCGCGGGGCTGCGTGGGTACTTGGGTGTTACTTACAGTCAGTAAGCAGAATTTTGAATGGGATTTTACATGCTATATGACACCATGACTCACCCCAAATGGACGGCTCCCAAACACGCACATCGCTGCTAGGTTCAGTGACCGCATAAATGCGTTGCGGTTTGTACGAATAGTAACTGGAGGTGAAGACGGCGTCGACATACTTCTCCGGCCGCAGGAAGTCATCGCGCAAGACTGTCCATTCCTTGTCTTCTGGGCATCTAATGAATGTGATTGCCTTGTCGAACACCGCTAAGAGGTCATGCTCCTAGGTATTCCACGCCTCCCGTGGTCTAGGTGGGAGCTGTACCTTCAGGAGCTCAAGTTCTGCCATGTTGAACCTGTAAGCGAATTCGGAAATGGGCGGCGGCCACCCGTTGTTGAATGTAGTAATGCCGACACCCTCCAAAGATGGCAATGTAAGTCTCAACAATCTATCAATTTTTTAGAGTCCAAGTACTCCCATCCTGGGATAAAAGGATCAGTCACTCGCCGTTGCCACCCACCTAGTTCTGGTCATCTCCCATTTCCGTCTCTTCTTCTTCCTTGATATTCACCACTACTGATTCCGACCACTTATCCAGCAACATCAGTTTTGCATGAATATTCTGCAGAGTTTATTGTCAGTTGGTACAATCACCTAGCATGGATTCCATTGCAAATACAATTTGACAACTGGACCTTTCAGATTAAAGTACACAAAATATCGCCTAAATACGAGTGTCTCCTCAGATATCACCTAAATTATGCCTGTGTCACTACAAAGATACCCAATATATGGAGTAGGAGTAGAGCCCCCCAGAACAAACACCTGACGTTGATCATAAATAGCTCAAGGCATAACAGCCTTAAATCGTCTAATCTGTTTGTTTTTATTTTAGGAAACAGAATATCACCTAGCAGGCATTCTATTGCAAATCGAAATTGACAACTTATCTATCACCTAAAGTAAGACTGTGTCACTATGAAAATACCAGAATATCAGGTACGAGCAGAGCTTCCGCTATACAGAATAATCTTAAATGGTTTAATTTGTTCAAACTGCGCGTGCACACAACACGTTCGACGAAAGGAACATACGATTCCGATGAGAGTTCAGCACATATGAATCAACGATATGACTGAACCAATAAGAAAGATACTGGAACTTACGTGGCCATCGTGGTCATTTGGCCATTTTCTGGTATCGGGGTAAAGAAGGCCTGGCGTGCCGAACGGTTGTTTGTCCATGTCCCGCATCGTGAAGCGGTAGCCAAGGATGCAGCGAGCGAGGGGCCCGACAGAGATGATGTCCAACCCCATGGCGATCATGTGCACGTTCGCGGCGCTGAGGTTCGGCCATCCCCAATCCTCGCCGTGGCGGTCGCCCTGGCTATCCGCGTCGTCGTCGCATGCCTTTCGCTTCAGCCTGCTGCTACCGCAAGCTCTACCCATAGCGGCAAATGGAGTCTAGAATCCGGTAGATTAATGGAGCCGTTTTGATAAGGAGGCAGATCGATTTGAGAGGGGATGGAATCAGGGATGGGGGCAGTTGTTCGAGTAGGGAGTGGCCCGGTGAGGAACCTTCGCCACCGCCGGTTCTCATCTGTGTGGAAGACAAGGAAGGGGGGGCATAATTATTGAGGGCGGGCACTGGAACCGTCTAGAGGAATTGAAAAAATAAATCGTAAGAGAGGGAAATGTGCGCCCCGCCTATCAGTGAGTGAAGGTCGGCATGCGCAAACGTGACTACATTTGACTTGGATCGTGCATGGCAAACCTCGATTCCACCGCATGCAAGTGGCGTAGAACAAATTTTAGGAAGCACTAGCATCGGCGTGTAAAACCGCTGTTTTTCTCCACCTGTACCCTACTACAAACGGTTGTGCACCATTCCAGATATTAGTAAGGGCGTTTCCAATCTTTCACTTATCCGTCTCATTTCCTCTTCCACGGCCTCATCGTCTTTCTCCTCCACGGCCTCATCCATTTCCTCCGCCACGACATCACCCTCTTCCTCTGTATCCTTTCCCTCTTGCCTATAGTCATGGACTTTTCGGATGTCCGAAATGATGGTAGGAAAGCGACTACGCACTTCGACATAGAAGTACATGGAAGGAAGAAGATCAGAGTCGTCTACACCACCGATCCTGTGACGATGAGGAATACTCTGAGTAATTACACGAGTTGGCTGCGATTCGAAGAAAACAGGTTCGTTGGTCTCGACCTCGATGCGTAGCGATCGTGTAGGATCGCCGTGGTGCAACTCTCCATGAAGGGGCATGTCCTCGTATACCAGCCTTTTGCGAGAAGGGGGCTGACGGGATCTGGTAGACTTTGCTGTCTTTTTGTTCCTGAACCGTCTGTTTGCAAAAGTTATTGCTATATTATTTCTCTAAATTCATATTCATGTAGGTGGGGCGAAAGCATTAGGGATCTGTTTCATGACTTTCTTGTGAACCAGCACATAACATTTACTAGTGTTGACATCACGAATGACACTAAACTGCTTGAAAGCCTGACTGTCAACATTAGAATCCCAAAGGAGTGCAGAGTGGACATCAACGAAATTTACTGGATCCCAGGGACGAAGGGCGATAGGACTAGGATGGCCGCTCTTGCCTCCGAACTCATCGACCTGTGGTACGCTTACATGAAGGGAAAATTGTCGATATGTTTGTGGAGGCGTTTAGGGAATGATTACTGGGAGGATAAGCCGCTTTCTGAACCTAATCTGAAGTACGCTGCAATTGACGGGTATGTTAGCCACGAGCTATACCGCCATATTGTAAAATATCGTTCCAGGCATCGCATCATTGAACCACCACCAAGGCAGGTTGTTTGCCCCAGATGCCAGAGTGTAGATGAATCTACAAGCCGGGGCAAGCGATCAAAGGCATCCTGGGATCGGTTGCCTTCTCCAACAGGCTGGGATGTAGACTTTTAGTGCATGATTATTGTGTTTGTATGGGGTTGTTATGTTTATGAAAACATGTTATTTCAGAAGTACACTATGTGAGCAATTATGAACTTTTGTGTATTATCTTTGTCAAACTATAATCTGGGTTTAGTTATGACTGTATCCTTTGCTATAATCTGGGTTTGGTTATGACTTATGACTGTATCACACCTTATGCATGTCTGTCCTGGATTCTGCCACATGCAAATGGCACAGACCAAATTTGTAAGAATGCATGTTGAGCATACAAAAGGAGGGAATGTAATTCATACAGGTTAAGTAGCTAATAGCACAGGGATCATATGAGCTTGGTTCTTACACACAGAATGCTTAGAAAAATACATGCGAGATAAAATACAGGCGAGATAAAACTAGGAACGAAATGTGAAACTAGTAGTGGTAAACAGCACACTCACCCACCCGCCAGATCCTGTTGAGCATCTCGTAGCAGACATACGCGTCCCTAGCTGCGTACTTGATCGCATCGTAATCCAAGTGCCTCCACTCCCATCACTCATGCAGGTGCTTCGGGAACTCGACTTTCATGCCAGCGTACTCGCCGTCGATGATGTCGGCAGTGAGTCTAGCCATGTCGGCTTTCCCCGTACCACCATCCGGGTACCTCCACAAATGTTGGAGATCGATGTGATTGACGACATGAACGAGGAGATTCCGCTCTAGCTTTGGAGTGTCATTCTTGATGTCGATGTTGGTGAAGTAGATCTCCCTCCTATGTAGGAACTCGCGAAGCTCCGGGCATACAGATTTGGCCCTACATACGTGGTATAGGAGGCAGTGGTTGCGCATGGACAACTGCAAAAGCGTCGTCCTCTTCCTATCTCCGGTATACTCGAGGTCAAGGCTGACAATCTTGTACCTGTCCATCGGCTCCTGTAGCCACAGCTCGTACATTGCGATGACCTTGGCGACCTCCGCTGACACATTTGTGTGGACGACCGTCAGCTTGGTGATGCCATGGGCGGTGACGGTGTACTCGTTAGTGAAGTCGCTCCCGTCGCCGAACACGCCGTACTCTATGTCCATGGCAGTAGCTAATGCGGTGGCGGTGGCCTAGGGTCAGTAGCGGTGGCTAGGACTGGGCGTGGCGGTGGAGTGATCTATTGTGGTGGTATGGCCTGGCGGAGGCGGTGCCTGCGGCAGTGTCGATGGTTCTTGCGGTGGCTGCGGCCAAGGGCGGCGGAAAGGAATGAGTTGAGATTTTTGCAGATGATGTCTTTGAGGAGACGAGCGATGCTTAAATTGAGTTTACCAATATTCTGGTCATACCCATGTGGAAGCAAGTTTGACCGGGCGAGCACAATTGGTTTCCAATCCTAACGATTAAATCCGGCGTCCGTCCCGGTAGGCAGAGACCGGTCACGTAGACCACCGTCCCATTGTCGATCCGCAGCGGGTGCGCGGTGCTGACACGACGTAACGTGACAGGACAGAAGGAAGTGTACAACTATTATTCCTAACAAGTTTAAGAAGTGTAAGCATAGACAGGTACCTAGCATCCCTGCACCACGGGCCAGCCGCCTAGCCAATCAGGCCTGCTGATTGCGCAAAGCTTGCAATTTCATTTTGTCCAGAATTTTCCAAATTGAAGCTCATTTTCCCATGCTTCTATAAGTTTCTGTGTAGGCCACTTGTGTAATCATGCACGATCAAGCAACTTTGCAACACACGTTTCGGTGGAAAAGCATGAGGTTTCAATGCACCACATAGTTTAGGGATTTAGAATAGCTACATTGTGGAGCTCTAGCCAAATTGCATTGTAAAGCCAAATTCAGCTTTTTGTCAGATTTAGCTATAGCAACATTGTGTCTCGTTTGTCCTCACTTTTGCCCTCCCGATATTCCGAAGCCCTCACATGCGCTCGGAGGGGGGTGCCATCCGGTCAAAGGCTTGGCCGTTACGTGCGCCCTGACGCCTAAATTGGAAGTTTTTTTTGTTATTTGGCCTTTTTAAGAGCGCCTTTCCCCTCTCTCGCTAAAAGTTGTGTTTTTTCCCCAAAAAGGTAGGGAATCTAGAGCAGCTTCTCTCTTCATTCATTTTTCCTTTTGCACTTGTTTTTCCCCAATCTGGTAGCAAATCTAGAGCAGCAAAACAAACCAGCACCATAAATAAATTCAGTAAACAGAGTAGATGTAGATAAAGCAGCTAATATAGGTTATATAGTATGGTACTTAACGAGGTTCGAAAATTAGGCTGCTCAGCAGCAGTAGCAGCTGACAGGTTCAACACAGACAAGACAAAAGAAGCTGCTTTACAGCAGCAGCAGCAACAGCTGATTAGTGGCCCCTCGTGGCCTCTGCTAGGAGGTCCTCTGCCTCCTCCCTCTAGTGCCTCCTCCACTTCTTGCTGCCCAGCCCCTTGACCTTGGGCTCCTTGGGTTTGATCGGGGGCATGCGACCCTCCTCGATAGACACCTTCTGGAGGTTGCGGAGGTGAAGACCGAGCTCCTAGCGCTTGGCTATGAAGCCGTGGACGTTCACAGGCTCAACGCAGGTCCTCACGTCATCGACATGCTTCACGAGGGAGTTGAAGTCCGCGGCGTGGAGCCTCCTAGTGGGGCAGAAGGGGCACCTGTACACGTCGCCGGCGAAGAAGTTGTGTACTAGCCGGACTTTAGCCTCCTCAGCACATGACGAGTCTTGGTGTCCTTGGACTCGTTGTCGCTGCAGACGTCGTTGCTATCCTCCTATTGGAAAAAACAGTAGAGTGCAATAAGGACATGATTGAGATACTTTGATTATCGGGATTGATTATTTGCATAGATTGGCCGATTGAGATCTCCCAATTATTCCCCGAATCTCAAACCAAATCGAATACTGATCCCAACTACGAACAGGGGGATTCGTCGAAAATCGAGATCTAACACAAGAGGATTAGCTACTGTAAAAATACGAACAACCGAGCCCTAATAACATACGATCTAGCATCCAACGATGGGAACAGGGGAAGAACAAGGGAAGGGGAGAAAACCCTGGTTACCTCCAACCATGGGTCGGCGATGCTAGTGTCGTAGGGGTTCTCCGGCCTTATGTAGACAACCTCCTCGTAGGGGTCCCAGCCGAGCGGGATCTATCCGAGACCGGCGGGGGCCTCCTCGCCGGCGGCTCCAGCGGATGCGGGGATGGGGACGGGGGTCTGTATGGGGACGGGGGGCTCCTCGCCGGCAGCCTTGGAGGCGCCAATGCCCATCGTGCCATTCTTCTCCATCGCCGGCGTGGTTGGGGTTTTGTTGGGCGTTTGTAGAAGGTGATGGGACAGTGGAGATGGTTGAGTGAGCGAGTGCGTGATGAATAGGAGTGGGGAGGCCTCTATTAAAGGAGAAGGGAAGCAACGTTTCGTTGCACTACCGTGCACCACGTACGCTAATGCACCGTGCACGGCCACACATGTCCGCTACCGCCCCGTGCACCGCACACGCGTACCGTGAGTCACTTTTTTCCCTCGTGTCTAACCATGGCGATTCAGTTGTACTCAGTTCTGCCCTCGAGCGTAACACTGGCGGTTTGGTTCCATTTTTAAATCATTTTATATTTTCTATTTGAATCCCTTTGTCACTCTTGCCCTTGGTTTTTAAGTTCTACTCAGTTTTGCCCTTAGTTTTTAAGTTCTACTCAGTTTTGCCCATGGTTCTTAAGTGCTACTCGGTTTTCCCCTCTCTTTGTATCCATCTCTCGCAAACGTGCTCATCTTTGCTACTACGCTCTGATTGGTCGAGACAGTTGTCACACGGATCGTGCCCACCAACCGTTGATCCTCTGTGATCTAGCGGATAGGATAACCCTTATATCTATCGGGGGCACCCCTCTATCCATGCAAAATAACGAGTATGCCACCGAAACTTTAACTCCATAAACAGATGAACTTGAATATATTTTGAAGGGTACGAAAATAGAAATCCCCATGGTTTAAGGGTCTAGATATGGTAAGAGAACTAAATATTATTAGTGGCCGGGCCAGCACAGTGACGGGTTGGTCGGCTAGAAGTTGTTGATTCCTAAGTAAGGGGACACTAGGCCGGTCTTGACATACTCCCTCGGGAATTTGCCATAAGCACCGTGCTTATCCTTGTTCGCCGACTTGTGTTTACTAGTCGGGCTTTTACCGATGCCAACTGCATGCGGAATCAAGCTGGCAATCCTCGGGTTGACTCCTTTCTTACAGAAAGGGCACCTGAGCTCCCCAAGTCGAGTGCGGAAAGGGATTATCCCGCTCTTGAGCTTCTTCATGACATGGCGGCTCTTGTTGTCCCTGGTCTCCTTGTCAGAGTCCATCTCACTTGAATCCACCTGTAATGTATGGAATAAAAACCGAAATGAGCAAAATAATAAATATATATTCCTTCCACCATTCCGAGTTACTTTCGATGCAATAACAGGTCTATACAGGTTCAGTAGTTCATTACGACCATCTCCCTAGCTCGCTCCTAAATTAATGTGGTTTGTGTTCTTGATAACTTATTAATAAATAAATAATGTGGATTCATTCAGAATAGACTAGATCTCTCCATGTACCGGTTCGTACGTTGCATCTAATCATTAGGACTAGATATTTTTATAACGCCAGGATAGATTAAGCTCAAGCAGAAAATATAAAACATGTAGAAATAGATGTACCTCCGGGTACACGAGCGGAGCATGTTCATCAAACTCCACGCCATCATCGGGGCCTCCAAAGTCGTCAGCACCGGCGAGCACATGGTCCCCCAAGGGGTTGAACTACACGTCCTCCTCGCCTTGTGCTGCGTGATGCTCCTCCAGATCTGCCACGTCAAGCACCACCCCGGACACTCACCCCCACGCACTGGTTTCATGGAGAAGGTTCGGGCAAGTACGTTCAAGATTGTGGGGTTTTGCTAGATAGGGAAGAGAGAGTAGTGGATGAATGCGAATGGAGGACTCGATAGGCTGGGTTTTTAATGTGGGGACGTTTAGGCCTCCTCGAGGGCCCCGGTAGGCAGCTGTTCCGGCTGCGGCTGCCGCGTGGAAGGGTCGTGTGGTGAGGGCTTGTCGGAAGTGAGAGTGCAGGCGCGCTGCATAGTAAAAATGGTATAGCCCATGGGCCGTGCATGAACAGTTGCCGTGCAGTAGACTTGTAGCCTTTGCAGACTAGACTAAACATGACATGACCACTCGACGACTTTTTCTATGGATGGCATCGTGTTCCTTCTTAGAGAAGTCTCATTGGGGGAGACGTCTGTGTTGTCTTGTGCAGTCCTGTGAAGGCACAACGTGTGCAACGAGCCTCGTTGGATCACATAGGATCAACGGTTAGTGCGCACGATCCGCGTGAGAACTGTGACAACCAATCAGGGCGTAGCAGATAGAGTGGGCACAGGTTTGGGTTTCTACGAAAGAGAGAGAGGGGGCAAAACTGGGTAGTATCAAAAACCAAGGGCAAAACTGATTAGTATAAAAATGGAAAGTGTGTGTCTTTTACAATGAAATACATCGTAGCATACATCAAATTATGCCAAGATAGATCCACTAGAGTTCATTGCATGTGTGTTCTTTCCACAAACCACAAATGTATCCACTAGAGTCATTGCATGTGTGTTCCTGTCATGAACCACATATGGATCCACTAGTGTTCATTGCATGTGTGTTCTTTCCACAAACCACATATGTATCCACTAGCGTAATTGCATGTGTGTTCTTTTCACAAACCACACATGGATCCACCAATGTCATTGCATGTGTGTTCTTTCCACAAACCACATATGCATCCACCAATGTCATTGCATGTGAGTTCTTTTCCACAAACCACAGGGATCAACCAATTGCATTGCATGTGTCTTATTGTCACAAACCACATATGGATCAACCAATGTCATTGCATGTGTGTTCTTTTCCACAAACCACATATGGATCCACCAGTGTTCATTGCATGTGTGTTCTTTCCACAAACCACACATGGATCCCCCTGAGTCATTGCATGTGTGTTCTTTTCACAAACCACATATGGACCCACTTGAGTCATTGCATGTGTGTTCTTTCCACAAACCACAAATGGATTAACCAATGGGATTGCATGTGTGTTATTGTCACAAACCACATATGGATCAACCAATGTAATTGCATGTGTGTTCCTGTCATGAACCACACATGGATCCATTAGTGGTCATTCCATGTGTGTTCTTTCCACAAACCACATATGGATCCACTAGAGTCATTGCATGTGTGTTCTTTTCACAAACCACATATGGATCAACCAATGGCATTGCATGTGTGTTCTTTTCACAAATCACATATGCATCCACCAGTGTTCACTGCATGTGTGTTCTTTCCACAAACCACTTATGGATCCACCAGTGTTCATTGCATGTGTGTTCTATTCCACAAACCACATATGGATCCACTAGAGTGATTGCATGTGTGTTGTTTTCACAAACCACATATGGACCCACTAGAGTCATTGCATGTGTGTTCTTATACTAAAACTAGCACTAGAGTCATTGCATGTGTATTCTTTTCACAAACCACATATGGATCCACCAGTGTCATTGCATGTGTGTTCTTTCCATAAACCACATATGGATCACCAAGTGGTTATTGCATGTGTGTTCTTTCCACAAACCACATATGGATCCATTAGAGTCATTGCATGTGTGTTCTTTTCACAAACCACATATGGACCCACTAGAGTCATTTCATGTGTGTTCTTTCCACAAACCACACATGGATTAACCAATGGCATTGCATGTGTGTTATTGTCACAAACCACTTATGGATCAACCAATGTCATTGCATGTGTGTTCCTGTCATGACCCACATATGGATCCACCAGTTATCATTGCATGTGTGTTCTTTCCATATACCACATATGGATCCACTCGAGTCATTGCATGTGTTTTTTTTTCCGCAAACCACATATGGATCAACCAGTATCATTGCATGTGTGTTCTTTCCAAAACCACATATGGATCAACCAGTGGTTATTGCACGTGTGTTCTTTTCACAAACCACAAATGGATCCACCAGTGTTAGTGCATGTGTGTTCTTTCCACAAACAACATATGGATCAACCAGTGGTTATTGCATGTGTGTTCTTTCCACAAACCACATATGGATCCACTACAGTCATCGCATGTGTGTTATTTTCACAAACCACATATGGACCCACTAGAGTCATTGCATGTGTGTTCTTTCCACAAACCACACATGGATTAACCAATGGCATTGCATGTGTGTTATTGTCACAAACCACATATGGATCAACCAATGTCATTGCATGTGTGTTCCTGTCATGAACCACATATGGATCCACCATAGTTCATTGCATGTGTGTTCTTTCCACAAACCACATATGGATCCACTAGAGTCATTGCATGTCTGTTCTTTCCACAAACCACATATGGATCAACCAGTGTCATTGCATGTGTGTTCTTTCCAAAACCACATATGGATCAACGAGTGGTTATTGCATGTGTGTTCTTTCCACAAACCACATATGGATCCACTAGAGTCATTGCATGTGTGTTCTTTTCACAAACCACATATGGACCCACTAGAGTCATTGCATGTGTGTTCTTTTCACAAACCACATATGGATCAACCAATGGCATTGCATGTGTGTTCTTTTCACAAATCACATATGCATCCACCAGTGTTCACTGCATGTGTGTTCTTTCCACAAACCACTTATGGATCCACCAGTGTTCATTGCATGTGTGTTCTATTCCACAAACCACATATGGATCCACTAGAGTGATTGCATGTGTGTTGTTTTCACAAACCACATATGGACCCACTAGAGTCATTGCATGTGTGTTCTTATACTAAAACTAGCACTAGAGTCATTGCATGTGTGTTCTTTTCACAAACCACATATGGATCCACCAGTGTCATTGCATGTGTGTTCTTTCCATAAACCACATATGGATCACCCAGTGGTTATTGCATGTGTGTTCTTTCCACAAACCACATATGGATCCATTAGAGTCATTGCATGTGTGTTCTTTTCACAAACCACATATGGACCCACTAGAGTCATTTCATGTGTGTTCTTTCCACAAACCACACATGGATTAACCAATGGCATTGCATGTGTGTTATTGTCACAAACCACTTATGGATCAACCAATGTCATTGCATGTGTGTTCCTGTCATGAACCACATATGGATCCACCATAGTTCATTGCATGTGTGTTCTTTCCACAAACCACATATGGATCCACTAGAGTCATTGCATGTCTGTTCTTTCCACAAACCACATATGGATCAACCAGTGTCATTGCATGTGTGTTCTTTCCAAAACCACATATGGATCAACGAGTGGTTATTGCATGTGTGTTCTTTCCATAAACCACATATGGATCCACCAGTGTTAGTGCATGTGTGTTCTTTCCACAAACGACATATGGATCAACCAGTGGTTATTGCATGTGTGTTCTTTCCACAAACCACATATGGATCCACTACAGTCATTGCATGTGTGTTCTTTTCACAAACCACATATGGACCCACTAGAGTCATTGCATGTGTGTTCTTTCCACAAACCACACATGGATTAACCAATGGCATTGCATGTGTGTTATTGTCACAAACCACATATGGATCAACCAATGTCATTGCATGTGTGTTCCTGTCATGAACCACATATGGATCCACCAGTGTTCCTTGCATGTGTTTTCTTTCCCCAAACCACATATGGATCCACTAGAGTCATTGCATGTGTGTTCTTTTCAGAAACCACATATGGACCCACTAGAGTCATTGCATGTGTGTTCTTTTCACAAATCACAGATGGATCCACCAGTGTTCACTACATGTGTGTTCTTTCCACAAACCACTTATGGATCCACCAGTGTTCATTGCATGTGTGTTCTTTTCACAAACCACATATGGACCCACTAGAGTCATTGCATGTGTGTTCTTATACTAAAACCAGCACTAGTGTCCTTGCAGTTGGCCTCCCGTCACGCACGCGGCGGTGGTGCGAAGATATGGATCAACCAGTGCTCACTGCATGTGTGTTCTTTCCACAAATCACATATGGATCCACTAGAGTCATTGCATGTGTGTTCCTTTCACAAACCACATATGGACCCACTAGAGTCATTGCATGTGTGTTCTTTTCACAAACCACACATGGATCCACCAGATTTATTGCATGTGTGTTCTTTCCACAAATAGCATATGGATCAACCAGTGTCATTACATGTGTGTTATTTCCACAAACCACATATGGATCAACCAATGTCATTGCATGTGTGTTCTTTTCCACAAACCACATATGGATCAACTAGAATTATTGCATGTGTGTTCTTTTCACAAACCACATATAGACCCACTAGATTCAGTGCATGTGTGTTCTAATACTAAAACCAGCACTAGAGTCATTGCATGTGTGTTCTTTCCACAAACCACACATGGATCCAGAAGTGTCTTTGCATGTGTGTTCTTTCCACAAACCACATATGGATCAACCAGGTTATTGCATGTGTGTTCTTTCCACAAACCACATATGGTTCCAGAGTCATTGCATGTGTGTTCTTTTCACAAACCACACATGGATCCACCAGATTTATTGCATGTGTGTTCTTTCCACAAACAGCATATGGATCAACCAGTGTCATTGCATGTGTGTTCTTTCCACAAACCACTTATGGATCAAGCAATGTCATTGCATGTGTGTTCTTTCCACAAACCACATATGGATCCACTAGAGTCATTGCATGTGTGTTCTTTTCCCAAACCACATATGGACCCACTAGTCATTGCATGTGTTTTCTTATACTAAAACCAGCACTAGAGTCATTGCATGTGTGTTCTTTTTAGAAACCACATATGGATCCACCAGTGTCATTGCATGTGTGTTCTTTCCACAAACCACATATGGATCAACCAGTGGTTATTGCATGTTTGTTGTTTCCACAAACCACGTATGGATCCTCTTGAGTCATTGCATGCGTGTTCTTTTCACAAACCACATATGGACCCACTAGAGTCATTGCATGTGTGTTCTTTCCATAAACCACAGATGGATTAACCAATGGCATTGCATGTGTGTTATTGTAGCAAACCACATATGGATCAACCAATGTCATTGCATGTGTGTTCCTGTCATGAACCACATATGGATCCACCATAGTTCATTGCATGTGTGTTCTTTCCACAAACCACATATGGATCCACTAGAGTCATTGCATGTCTGTTCTTTCCACAAACCACATATGGATCAACCAGTGTCATTGCATGTGTGTTCTTTCCAAAACCACATATGGATCAACGAGTGGTTATTGCATGTGTGTTCTTTCCATAAACCACATATGGATCCACCAGTGTTAGTGCATGTGTGTTCTTTCCACAAACGACATATGGATCAACCAGTGGTTATTGCATGTGTGTTCTTTCCACAAACCACATATGGATCCACTACAGTCATTGCATGTGTGTTCTTTTCACAAACCACATATGGACCCACTAGAGTCATTGCATGTGTGTTCTTTCCACAAACCACACATGGATTAACCAATGGCATTGCATGTGTGTTATTGTCACAAACCACATATGGATCAACCAATGTCATTGCATGTGTGTTCCTGTCATGAACCACATATGGATCCACCAGTGTTCCTTGCATGTGTTTTCTTTCCCCAAACCACATATGGATCCACTAGAGTCATTGCATGTGTGTTCTTTTCAGAAACCACATATGGACCCACTAGAGTCATTGCATGTGTGTTCTTTTCACAAATCACAGATGGATCCACCAGTGTTCACTACATGTGTGTTCTTTCCACAAACCACTTATGGATCCACCAGTGTTCATTGCATGTGTGTTCTTTTCACAAACCACATATGGACCCACTAGAGTCATTGCATGTGTGTTCTTATACTAAAACCAGCACTAGTGTCATTGCATTTGGCCTCCCGTCACGCAAGGGGCGGTGGGGCGAAGATATGGATCAACCAGTGCTCACTGCATGTGTGTTCTTTCCACAAATCACATATGGATCCACTAGAGTCATTGCATGTGTGTTCCTTTCACAAACCACATATGGACCCACTAGAGTCATTGCATGTGTGTTCTTTTCACAAACCACACATGGATCCACCAGATTTATTGCATGTGTGTTCTTTCCACAAATAGCATATGGATCAACCAGTGTCATTACATGTGTGTTATTTCCACAAACCACATATGGATCAACCAATGTCATTGCATGTGTGTTCGTTCCACAAACCACATATGGATCCACTAGAGTTATTGCATGTGTGTTCTTTTCACAAACCACATATAGACCCACTAGAGTCATTGCATGTGTGTTCTTATACTAAAACCAGCACTAGAGTTATTGCATGTGTGTTCTTTTCAGAAACCACATATGGATCCAGCAGTGTTGTTGCATGTGTGTTCTTTCCACAAACCACATATGGATCAACCAGTGGTTATTGCATGTGTGTTCTTTCCACAAACCACATATGGTTCCAGTAGAGTCATTGCATGTGTGTTCTTTTCACAAACCACACATGGATCCACCAGATTTATTGCATGTGTGTTCTTTCCACAAACAGCATATGGATCAACCAGTGTCATTGCATGTGTGTTCTTTCCACAAACCACTTATGGATCAAGCAATGTCATTGCATGTGTGTTCTTTCCACAAACCACATATGGATCCACTAGAGTCATTGCATGTGTGTTCTTTTCCCAAACCACATATGGACCCACTAGTCATTGCATGTGTTTTCTTATACTAAAACCAGCACTAGAGTCATTGCATGTGTGTTCTTTTTAGAAACCACATATGGATCCACCAGTGTCATTGCATGTGTGTTCTTTCCACAAACCACATATGGATCAACCAGTGGTTATTGCATGTTTGTTGTTTCCACAAACCACGTATGGATCCTCTAGAGTCATTGCATGCGTGTTCTTTTCACAAACCACATATGGACCCACTAGAGTCATTGCATGTGTGTTCTTTCCATAAACCACAGATGGATTAACCAATGGCATTGCATGTGTGTTATTGTAGCAAACCACATATGGATCAACCAATGTCATTGCATGTGTGTTCCTGTCATGAACCACATATGGATCCACCATAGTTCATTGCATGTGTGTTCTTTCCACAAACCACATATGGATCCACTAGAGTCATTGCATGTCTGTTCTTTCCACAAACCACATATGGATCAACCAGTGTCATTGCATGTGTGTTCTTTCCAAAACCACATATGGATCAACGAGTGGTTATTGCATGTGTGTTCTTTCCACAAACCACATATGGATCCACCAGTGTTAGTGCATGTGTGTTCTTTCCACAAACGACATATGGATCAACCAGTGGTTATTGCATGTGTGTTCTTTCCACAAACCACATATGGATCCACTATAGTCATTGCATGTGTGTTCTTTTCACAAACCACATATGGACCCACTAGAGTCATTGCATGTGTGTTCTTTCCACAAACCACACATGGATTAACCAATGGCATTGCATGTGTGTTATTGTCACAAACCACATATGGATCAACCAATGTCATTGCATGTGTGTTCCTGTCATGAACCACATATGGATCCACCATAGTTCATTGCATGTGTGTTCTTTCCACAAACCACATATGGATCCACTAGAGTCATTGCATGTCTGTTCTTTCCACAAACCACATATGGATCAACCAGTGTCATTGCATGTGTGTTCTTTCCAAAACCACATATGGATCAACGACTGGTTATTGCATGTGTGTTCTTTCCACAACCCACATATGGATCCACTAGAGTCATTGCATGTGTGTTCTTTTCACAAACCACATATGGACCCACTAGAGTCATTGCATGTGTGTTCTTATACTAAAACCAGCACTAGTGTCATTGCATTTGGCCTCCCGTCACGCAAGGGGCGGTGGGGCGAAGATATGGATCAACAAGTGCTCACTGCATGTGTGTTCTTTCCACAAATCACATATGGATCCACTAGAGTCATTGCATGTGTGTTCCTTTCACAAACCACATATGGATCCACTAGAGTCATTGCATGTGTGTTCTTTTCACAAACCACACATGGATCCACCAGATTTATTGCATGTGTGTTCTTTCCACAAACAGCATATGGATCAACCAGTGTCATTACATGTGTGTTATTTCCACAAACCACATATGGATCAACCAATGTCATTGCATGTGTGTTCTTTTCACAAACCACATATGGACCCACTAGAGTCATTGCATGTGTGTTCTTATACTAAAACCAGCACTAGTGTCATTGCATTTGGCCTCCCGTCACACAAGGGGTGGTGGGGCGAAGATATGGATCAACCAGTGCTCACTGCATGTGTGTTCTTTCCACATATCACATATGGATCCACTAGATTCATTGCATGTGTGTTCCTTTCACAAACCACATATGGACCCACTAGAGTCATTGCATGTGTGTTCTTTTCACAAACCACACATGGATCCACCAGATTTATTGCATGTGTGTTCTTTCCAAAAACAGCATATGGATCAACCAGTGTCATTACATGTGTGTTATTTCCACAAACCACATATGGATCAACCAATGTCATTGCATGTGTGTTCGTTCCACAAACCACATATGGATCCACTAGAGTCATTGCATGTGTGTTCTTTTCACAAACCACATATAGACCCACTAGAGTCATTGCATGTGTGTTCTTATACTAAAACCAGCACTAGAGTTATTGCATGTGTGTTCTTTTCAGAAACCACATATGGATCCACCAGTGTTGTTGCATGTGTGTTCTTTCCACAAACCACATATGGATCAACCAGTGGTTATTGCATGTGTGTTCTTTCCACAAACCACATATGGTTCCACTAGAGTCATTGCATGTGTGTTCTTGTCACAAACCACATATGGATCAACCAATGTCGTTGCATGTGTGTTCGTTCCACAAACCACATATGGATCCACTAGAGTCATTGCATGTGTGTTCTTTTCACAAACCACATATAGACCCACTAGAGTCATTGCATGTGTGTTCTTATACTAAAGCCAGCACTAGAGTTATTGCATGTGTGTTCTTTTCAGAAACCACATATGGATCCACCAGTGTTGTTGCATGTGTGTTCTTTCCACAAACCACATATGGATCAACCAGTGGTTATTGCATGTGTGTTCTTTCCACAAACCACATATGGTTCCACTAGAGTCATTGCATGTGTGTTCTTTTCACAAACCACACATGGATCCACCAGATTTATTGCATGTGTGTTCTTTCCACAAACAGCATATGGATCAACCAGTGTCATTACATGTGTGTTATTTCCACAAACCACATATGGATCAACCAATGTCATTGCATGTGTGTTCGTTCCACAAACCACATATGGATCCACTAGAGTCATTGCATGTGTGTTCTTTTCACAAACCACATATGGACCCACTAGAGTCATTGCATGTGTGTTCTTATACTAAAACCAGCACTAGAGTTATTGCATGTGTGTTCTTTTCAGAAACCACATATGGATCCATCAGTGTTGTTGCATGTGTGTTCTTTCCACAAACCACATATGGATCAACCAGTGGTTATTGCATGTCTGCTCTTTCCACAAACCACGTATGGATCCTCTAGAGTCATTGCATGCGTGTTCTTTTAACAAACCACATATGGACCCACTAGAGTCATTGCATGTGTGTTCTTTCCACAAACCACACATGGATTAACCAATGGCATTGCATGTGTGTTATTGTCACAAACCACATATGGATCAACCAATGTCATTGCATGTGTGTTCCTGTCATGAACCACATATGGATCCACCATAGTTCATTGCATGTGTGTTCTTTCCACAAACCACATATGGATCCACTAGAGTCATTGCATGTCTGTTCTTTCCACAAACCACATATGGATCAACCAGTGTCATTGCATGTGTGTTCTTTCCAAAACCAAATATGGATCAACGAGTGGTTATTGCATGTGTGTTCTTTCCACAAACCACATATGGATCCACTAGAGTCATTGCATGTGTGTTCTTTTCACAAACCACATATGGACCCACTAGAGTCATTGCATGTGTGTTCTTATACTAAAACCAGCACTAGTGTCATTGCATTTGGCCTCCCGTCACACAAGGGGTGGTGGGGCGAAGATATGGATCAACCAGTGCTCACTGCATGTGTGTTCTTTCCACATATCACATATGGATCCACTAGAGTCATTGCATGTGTGTTCCTTTCACAAACCACATATGGACCCACTAGAGTCATTGCATGTGTGTTCTTTTCACAAACCACACATGGATCCACCAGATTTATTGCATGTGTGTTCTTTCCACAAATAGCATATGGATCAACCAGTGTCATTACATGTGTGTTATTTCCACAAACCACATATGGATCAACCAATGTCATTGCATGTGTGTTTTTTCCACAAACCACATATGGATCCACTAGAGTCATTGCATGTGTGTTCTTTTCACAAACCACATATAGACCCACTAGAGCCATTGCATGTGTGTTCTTATACTAAAACCAGCACTAGAGTTATTGCATGTGTGTTCATTTCAGAAACCACATATGGATCCACCAGTGTTGTTGCATGTGTGTTCTTTCCACAAACCACATATGGATCAACCAGTGGTTATTGCATGTGTGTTCTTTCCACAAACCACATATGGTTCCACTAGAGTCATTGCATGTGTGTTCTTTTCACAAACCACACATGGATCCACCAGATTTATTGCATGTGTGTTCTTTCCACAAACAGCATATGGATCAACCAGTGTCATTGCATGTGTGTTCTTTCCACAAACCACTTATGGATCAACCAATGTCATTGCATGTGTGTTCTTTCCACAAACCACATATGGATCCACTAGTCATTGCATGTGTGTTCTTTTCCCAAACCACATGTGGACCCACTAGTAATTGCATGTGTTTTCTTATACTAAAACTAGCGCTAGAGTCATTGCATGTGTGTTCTTTTTAGAAACCACATATGGATCCACCAGTGTCATTGCATGTGTGTTCTTTCCACAAACCACATATGGATCAACCAGTGGTTATTGCATGTTTATTGTTTCCACAAACTACGTATGGATCCTCTAGAGTCATTGCATGCGTGTTCTTTTCACAAACCATATATGGACCCACTAGAGTCATTGCATGTGTGTTCTTTCCATAAACCACAGATGGATTAACCAATGGCATTGCATGTGTGTTATTGTCACAAACCACATATGGATCAACCAGTGTCATTGCATGTGTGTTCCTGTCATGAACCACATATGGATCCACCATAGTTCATTGCATGTGTGTTCTTTCCACAAACCACATATGGATCCACTAGAGTCATTGCATGTCTGTTCTTTCCACAAACCACATATGGATCAACCAGTTCATTGCATGTGTGTTCTTTCCAAAACCACATATGGATCAACGAGTGGTTATTGCATGTGTGTTCTTTCCACAAACCACATATGGATCCACTAGAGTCATTGCATGTGTGTTATTTTCACAAACCACATATGGACCCACTAGACTCATTGCATGTGTGTTCTTATACTAAAACCAGCACTAGTGTCATTGCATGTGTGTTCTTTTCACAAAACACATGGATCCACCAGATTTATTGCATGTGTGTTCTTTCCACAAACAGCATATGGATCAACCAGTGTCATTACATGTGTGTTATTTCCACAAACCACATATGGATCAACCAATGTCATTGCATGTGTGTTCGTTCCACAAACCACATATGGATCCACTAGAGTCATTGCATGTGTGTTCTTTTCACAAACCACATATAGACCCACTAGAGTCATTGCATGTGTGTTCTTATACTAAAACCAGCACTAGAGTTATTGCATGTGTGTTCTTTTCAGAAACCACATATGGATCCACCAGTGTTGTTGCATGTGTGTTCTTTCCACAAACCACATATGGATCAACCAGTGGTTATTGCATGTGTGTTCTTTCCACAAACCACATATGGTTCCACTAGAGTCATTGCATGTGTGTTCTTTTCACAAACCACACATGGATCCACCAGATTTATTGCATGTGTGTTCTTTCCACAAACAGCATATGGATCAACCAGTGTCATTGCATGTGTGTTCTTTCCACAAACCACTTATGGATCAACCAATGTCATTGCATGTGTGTTCTTTCCACAAACCACATATGGATCCACTAGAGTCATTGCATGTGTGTTCTTTTCCCAAACCACATATGGACCCACTAGTCATTGCATGTGTTTTCTTATACTAAAACTAGCGCTAGAGTCATTGCATGTGTGTTCCTTTTAGAAACCACATATGGATCCACCAGTGTCATTGCATGTGTGTTCTTTCCACAAACCACATATGGATCAACCAGTGGATATTGCATGTTTGTTGTTTCCACAAACCACGTATGGATCCTCTAGAGTCATTGCATGCGTGTTCTTTTCACAAACCACATATGGACCCACTAGAGTCATTGCATGTGTGTTCTTTCCATAAACCACAGATGGATTAACCAATGGCATTGCATCTGTGTTATTGTCACAAACCACATATGGATCAACCCAGTGTCATTGCATGTGTGTTCCTGTCATGAACCACATATGGATCCACCATAGTTCATTGCATGTGTGTTCTTTCCACAAACCACATATGGATCCACTAGAGTCATTGCATGTTTGTTCTTTCCACAAACCACATATGGATCAACCAGTGTCATTGCATGTGTGTTCTTTCCAAAACCACATATGGATCAACGAGTGGTTATTCCATGTGTGTTCTTTCCACAAACCACATATGGATCCACTAGAGTCATTGCATGTGTGTTCTTTTCACAAACCACATATGGACCCACTAGAGTCATTGCATGTGTGTTCTTATACTAAAACCAGCACTAGTGTCATTGCATTTGGCCTCCCGTCACGCAAGGGGCGGTGGGGCGAAGATATGGATCAACCAGTGCTCACTGCATGTGTGTTCTTTCCACAAATCACATATGGATCCACTAGAGTCATTGCATGTGTGTTCCTTTCACAAACCACATATGGACCCACTAGAGTCATTGCATGTGTGTTCTTTTCACAAACCACACATGGATCCACCAGATTTATTGCATGTGTGTTCTTTCCACAAACAGCATATGGATCAACCAGTGTCATTACATGTGTGTTATTTCCACAAACCACATATGGATCAACCAATGTCATTGCATGTGTGTTCGTTCCACAAACCACATATGGATCCACTAGAGTCATTGCATGTGTGTTCTTTTCACAAACCACATATAGACCCACTAGAGTCATTGCATGTGTGTTCTTATAATAAAACCAACACTAGAGTTATTGCATGTGTGTTCTTTTCAGAAACCACATATGGATCCACCAGTGTTGTTGCATGTGTGTTCTTTCCACAAACCACATATGGATCAACCAGTGGTTATTGCATGTGTGTTCTTTCCACAAACCACATATGGTTCCACTAGAGTCATTGCATGTGTGTTCTTTTCACAAACCAGATATAGATCAACCAATGTCGTTGCATGTGTGTTCCTTCCACAAACCACATATGGATCCACTAGAGTCATTGCATGTGTGTTCTTTTCAAAAACCATATAGACCCACTAGAGTCATTGCATGTGTGTTCTTATACTAAAACCAGCACTAGAGTTATTGCATGTGTGTTCTTTTCAGAAACCACATATGGATCCACCAGTGTTGTTGCATGTGTGTTCTTTCCACAAACCACATATGGATCAACCAGTGGTTATTGCATGTGTGTTCTTTCCACAAACCACATATGGTTCCACTAGAGTCATTGCATGTGTGTTCTTTTCACAAACCAGATATGGATCAACCAATGTCGTTGCATGTGTGTTCCTTCCACAAACCACATATGGATCCACTAGAGTCATTGCATGTGTGTTCTTTTCACAAACCACATATAGACCCACTAGAGTCATTGCATGTGTGTTCTTATACTAAAACCAGCACTAGAGTTATTGCATGTGTGTTCTTTTCAGAAACCACATATGGATCCACCAGTGTTGTTGCATGTGTGTTCTTTCCACAAACCACATATGGATCAACCAGTGGTTATTGCATGTGTGTTCTTTCCACAAACCACATATGGTTCCACTAGAGTCATTGCATGTGTGTTCTTTTCACAAACCACACATGGATCCACCAGATTTATTGCATGTGTGTTCTTTCCACAAACAGCATATGGATCAACCAGTGTCATTACATGTGTGTTCTTTCCACAAACCACTTATGGATCAACCAATGTCATTGCATGTGTGTTCTTTCCACAAACCACATATGGATCCACTAGAGTCATTGCATGTGTGTTCTTTTCCCAAACCACATATGGACCCACTAGTCATTGCATGTGTTTTCTTATACTAAAACTAGCGCTAGAGTCATTGCATGTGTGTTCTTTTTAGAAACCACATATGGATCCACCAGTGTCATTACATGTGTGTTCTTTCCACAAACCACATATGGATCAACCAGTGGTTATTACATGTTTGTTGTTTCCACAAACCACGTATGGATCCTCTAGAGTCATTGCATGCGTGTTCTTTTCACAAACCACATATGGACCCACTAGAGTCATTGCATGTGTGTTCTTTCCATAAACCACAGATGGATTAACCAATGGCATTGCATATGTGTTATTGTCACAAACCACATATGGATCAACCCAGTGTCATTGCATGTGTGTTCCTGTCATGAACCACATATGGATCCACCATAGTTCATTGCATGTGTGTTCTTTCCACAAACCACATATGGATCCACTAGAGTCATTGCATGTTTGTTCTTTCCACAAACCACATATGGATCAACCAGTGTCATTGCATGTGTGTTCTTTCCAAAACCACATATGGATCAACGAGTGGTTATTCCATGTGTGTTCTTTCCACCAAACCACATATGGATCCACTAGAGTCATTGCATGTGTGTTATTTTCACAAACCACATATGGACCCACTAGAGTCATTGCATGTGTGTTCTTATACTAAAACCAGCACTAGTGTCATTGCATTTGGCCTCCCGTCACGCAAGGGGTGGTGGGGCGAAGATATTGATCAACCAGTGCTCACTGCATGTGTGTTCTTTCCACAAATCACATATGGATCTACTAGAGTCATTGCATGTGTGTTCCTTTCACAAACCACATATGGACCCACTAGAGTCATTGCATGTGTGTTCTTTTCACAAACCACACATGGATCCACCAGATTTATTGCATGTGTGTTCTTTCCACAAACAGCATATGCATCAACCAGTGTCATTACATGTGTGTTATTTCCACAAACCACATATGGATCAACCAATGTCATTGCATGTGTGTTCGTTCCACAAACCACATATGGATCCACTAGAGTCATTGCATGTGTGTTCTTTTCACAAACCACATATAGACCCACTAGAGTCATTGCATGTGTGTTCTTATACTAAAACCAGCACTAGAGTTATTGCATGTGTGTTCTTTTCAGAAACCACATATGGATCCACCAGTGTTGTTGCATGTGTGTTCTTTCCACAAACCACATATGGATCAACCAGTGGTTATTGCATGTGTGTTCTTTCCACAAACCACATATGGTTCCACTAGAGTCATTGCATGTGTGTTCTTTTCACAAACCACATGGATCCACCAGATTTATTGCATGTGTGTTCTTTCCAAACAGCATATGGATCAACCAGTGTCATTGCATGTGTGTTCTTTCCACAAACCACTTATGGATCAACCAATGTCATTGCATGTGTGTTCTTTCCACAAACAAAATATGGATCCACTAGAGTCATTGCATGTGTGTTCTTTTCCCAAACCACATATGGACCCACTAGTCATTGCATGTGTTTTCTTATACTAAAACCAGCACTAGAGTCATTGCATGTGTGTTCTTTTTAGAAACCACATATGGATCCACCAGTGTCATTTCATGTGTGTTCTTTCCACAAACCACATATGGATCAACCAGTGGTTATTGCATGTTTGTTGTTTCCACAAACTACGTATGGATCCTCTAGAGTCATTGCATGCGTGTTCTTTTCACAAACCACATATGGACCCACTAGAGTCATTGCATGTGTGTTCTTTCCGTAAACCACAGATGGATTAACCAATGGCATTGCATGTGTGTTATTGTCACAAACCACATATGGATCAACCAGTGTCATTGCATGTGTGTTCCTGTCATGAACCACATATGGATCCACCATAGTTCATTGCATGTGTGTTCTTTCCACAAACCACATATGGATCCACTAGAGTCATTGCATGTCTGTTCTTTCCACAAAACACATATGGATCAACAGTGTCATTGCATGTGTGTTCTTTCCAAAACCACATATGGATCAACGAGTGGTTATTGCATGTGTGTTCTTTCCACAAACCACATATGGATCCACTAGAGTCATTGCATGTGTGTTATTTTCACAAACCACATATGGACCCACTAGACTCATTGCATGTGTGTTCTTATACTAAAACCAGCACTAGTGTCATTGCATTTGGCCTCCCGTCACGCAAGGGGCGGTGGGGCGAAGATATGGATCAACCAGTTCTCACTGCATGTGTGTTCTTTCCACAAATCACATATGGATCCACTAGAGTCATTGCATGTGTGTTCCTTTCACAAACCACATATGGACCCACTAGAGTCATTGCATGTGTGTTCTTTTCACAAACCACACATGGATCCACCAGATTTATTGCATGTGTGTTCTTTCCACAAACAGCATATGGATCAACCAGTGTCATTACATGTGTGTTATTTCCACAAACCACATATGGATCAACCAATGTCATTGCATGTGTGTTCGTTCCACAAAGGACATATGGATCCACTAGAGTCATTGCATGTGTGTTCTTTTCACAAACCACATATAGACCCACTAGAGTCATTGCATGTGTGTCCTTATACTAAACCAGCACTACAGTTATTGCATGTGTGTTCTTTTCAGAAACCACATATGGATCCACCAGTGTTGTTGCATGTGTGTCCTTTCCACAAACCACATATGGATCAACCTGTGGTTATTGCATGTGTGTTCTTTCCACAAACCACATATGGTTCCACTAGAGTCATTGCATGTGTGTTCTTTTCACAAACCACACATGGATCCACCAGATATATTGCATGTGTGTTCTTTCCACAAACAGCATATGGATCAACCAGTGTCATTGCATGTGTGTTCTTTCCACAAACCACTTATGGATCAACCAATGTCATTGCATGTGTGTTCTTTCCACAAACCACATATGGATCCACTAGAGTCATTGCATGTGTGTTCTTTTCCGAATCCACATATGGACTCACTAGTCATTGCATGTGTTTTCTTATACTAAAACTAGCGCTAGAGTCATTGCATGTGTGTTCTTTTTAGAAACCACATATGGATCCACCAGTGTCATTGCATGTGTGTTCTTTCCACAAACCACATATGGATCAACCAGTGGTTATTGCATGTTTGTTGTTTCCACAAACCACGTATGGATCCTCTAGAGTCATTGCATGCGTGTTCTTTTCACAAACCACATATGGACCCACTAGAGTCATTGCATGTGTGTTCTTTCCATAAACCACAGATGGATTAACCAATGGCATTGCATGTGTGTTATTGTCACAAACCACATATGGATCAACCCAGTGTCATTGCATGTGTGTTCCTATCATGAACCATATATGGATCCACCATAGTTCATTGCATGTGTGTTCTTTCCACAAACCACATATGGATCCACTAGAGTCATTGCATGTTTGTTCTTTCCACAAACCACGTATGGATCAACCAGTGTCATTGCATGTGTGTTCTTTCCAAAACCACATATGGATCAACGAGTGGTTATTGCATGTGTGTTCTTTCCACAAACCACATATGGATCCACTAGAGTCATTGCATGTGTGTTCTTTTCACAAACCACATATGGACCCACTAGAGTCATTGCATGTGTGTTCTTATACTAAAACCAGCACTAGTGTCATTGCATTTGGCCTCCCTTCACGCAAGGGGCGGTGGGGCGAAGATATGGATCAACCAGTGCTCACTGCATGTGTGTTCTTTCCACAAATCACATATGGATCCACTAGAGTCATTGCATGTGTGTTCTTTTCACAAACCACATATGGACCCACTAGAGTCATTGCATGTGTGTTCTTTTCACAAACCACACATGGATCCACCAGATTTATTGCATGTGTGTTCTTTCCACAAACAGCATATGGATCAACCAGTGTCATTACATGTGTGTTATTTCCACAAACCACATATGGATCAACCAATGTCATTGCATGTGTGTTCGTTCCACAAACCACATATGGATCCACTAGAGTCATTGCATGTGTGTTCTTTTCACAAAACACATATAGACCCACTAGAGTCATTGCATGTGTGTTCTTATACTAAAACCAGCACTAGAGTTATTGCATGTGTGTTCTTTTCAGAAACCACATATGGATCCACCAGTGTTGTTGCATGTGTGTTCTTTCCACAAACCACATATGGATCAACCAGTGGTTATTGCATGTGTGTTCTTTCCACAAACCACATATGGTTCCACTAGAGTCATTGCATGTGTGTTCTTTTCACAAACCACACATGGATCCACCAGATTTATTGCATGTGTGTTCTTTCCACAAACAGCATATGGATCAACCAGTGTCATTGCATGTGTGTTCTTTCCACAAACCACTTATGGATCAACCAATGTCATTGCATGTGTGTTCTTTCCACAAACAAAATATGGATCCACTAGAGTCATTGCATGCGTGTTCTTTTCCCAAACCACATATGGACCCACTAGTCATTGCATCTGTTTTCTTATACTAGAACCAGCACTAGAGTCATTGCATGTGTGTTGTTTTTAGAAACCACATATGGATCCACCAGTGTCATTGCATGTGTGTTCTTTCCACAAACCACATATGGATCAACTAGTGGTTATTGCATGTTTGTTGTTTCCACAAACTACGTATGGATCCTCTAGAGTCATTGCATGCGTGTTCTTTTCACAAACCACATATGGACCCACTAGAGTCATTGCATGTGTGTTCTTTCCGTAAACCACAGATGGATTAACCAATGGCATTGCATGTGTGTTATTGTCACAAACCACATATGGATCAACCAGTGTCATTGCATGTGTGTTCCTGTCATGAACCACATATGGATCCACCATAGTTCATTTCATGTGTGTTCTTTCCACAAACCACATATGGATCCACTAGAGTCATTGCATGTCTGTTCTTTCCACAAAACACATATGGATCAACAGTGTCATTGCATGTGTGTTCTTTCCAAAACCACATATGGATCAACGAGTGGTTATTGCATGTGTGTTCTTTCCACAAACCACATATGGATCCACTAGAGTCATTGCATGTGTGTTATTTTCACAAACCACATATGGACCCACTAGACTCATTGCATGTGTGTTCTTATACTAAAACCAGCACTAGTGTCATTGCATTTGGCCTCCCATCACGCAAGGGGCGGTGGGGCGAAAATATGGATCAACCAGTGCTCACTGCATGTGTGTTCTTTCCACAAATCACATATGGATCCACTAGAGTCATTGCATGTGTGTTCCTTTCACAAACCACATATGGACCCACTAGAGTCATTGCATGTGTGTTCTTTTCACAAACCACACATGGATCCACCAGATTTATTGCATGTGTGTTCTTTCCACAAACAGCATATGGATCACCCAGTGTCATTACATGTGTGTTATTTCCACAAACCACATATGGATCAACCAATGTCATTGCATGTGTGTTCGTTCCACAAAGGACATATGGATCCACTAGAGTCATTGCATGTGTGTTCTTTTCACAAACCACATATAGACCCACTAGAGTCATTGCATGTGTGTCCTTATACTAAACCAGCACTAGAGTTATTGCATGTGTGTTCTTTTCAGAAACCACATTTGGATCCACCAGTGTTGTTAAATGTGTGTTCTTTCCACAAACCACATATGGATCAACCTGTGGTTATTGCATGTGTGTTCTTTCCACAAACCACATATGGTTCCACTAGAGTCATTGCATGTGTGTTCTTTTCACAAACCACACATGGATCCACCAGATTTATTGCATGTGTGTTCTTTCCACAAACAACATATGGATCAACCAGTGTCATTGCATGTGTGTTCTTTCCACAAACCACTTATGGATCAACCAATGTCATTGCATGTGTGTTCTTTCCACAAACCACATATGGATACACTAGAGTCATTGCATGTGTGTTCTTTTCCCAAACCACATATGGACTCACTAGTCATTGCATGTGTTTTCTTATACTAAAACTAGCGCTAGAGTCATTGCATGTGTGTTCTTTTTAGAAACCACATATGGATCCACCAGTGTCATTGCATGTGTGTTCTTTCCACAAACCACATATGGATCAACCAGTGGTTATTGCATGTTTGTTGTTTCCACAAACCACGTATGGATCCTCTAGAGTCATTGCATGCGTGTTCTTTTCACAAACCACATATGGACCCACTAGAGTCATTGCATGTGTGTTCTTTCCATAAACCACAGATGGATTAACCAATGGCATTGCATGTGTGTTATTGTCACAAACCACATATGGATCAACCCATTGTCATTGCATGTGTGTTCCTGTCATGAACCACATATGGATCCACCATAGTTCATTGCATGTGTGTTCTTTCCACAAACCACATATGGATCCACTAGAGTCATTGCATGTTTGTTCTTTCCACAAACCACATATGGATCAACCAGTGTCATTGCATGTGTGTTCTTTCCAAAACCACATATGGATCAACGAGTGGTTATTCCATGTGTGTTCTTTCCACAAACCACATATGGATCCACTAGAGTCATTGCATGTGTGTTCTTTTCACAAACCACACATGGATCCACCAGATTTATTGCATGTGTGTTCTTTCCACAAACAGCATATGGATCAACCAGTGTCATTGCATGTGTGTTCTTTCCAGAAACCAATTATGGATCAACCAATGTCATTGCATGTGTGTTCTTTCCACAAACCACATATGGATCCACTAGAGTCATTGCATGTGTGTTCTTTTCCCAAACCACATATGGACCCACTAGTCATTGCATGTGTTTTCTTATACTAAAACCAGCACTAGAGTCATTGCATGTGTGTTCTTTTTAGAAACCACATATGGATCCACCAGTGTCATTGCATGTGTGTTCTTTCCACAAACCACATATGGATCAACCAGTGGTTATTGCATGTGTGTTCTTTCCACAAACCACGTATGGATCCTCTAGAGTCATTGCATGCGTGTTCTTTTCACAAACCACATATGGACCCACTAGAGTCATTGCATGTGTGTTCTTTCCACAAACCACACATGGATTAACCAATGGCATTGCATGTGTGTTATTGTCACAAACCACATATGGATCAACCAATGTCATTGCATGTGTGTTCCTGTCATGAACCACATATGGATCCACCATAGTTCATTGCATGTGTGTTCTTTCCACAAACCACATATGGATCCACTAGAGTCATTGCATGTCTGTTCTTTCCACAAACCACATATGGATCAACCAGTGTCATTGCATGTGTGCTCTTTCCAAAACCACATATGGATCAACGAGTGGTTATTGCATGTGTGTTCTTTCCATAAACCACATATGGATCCACTAGAGTCATTTCATGTGTGTTCTTTTCACAAACCACATATGGACCCACTAGAGTCATTGCATGTGTGTTCTTATACTAAAACCAGCACTAGTGTCATTGCATTTGGCTCCCGTCACGCAACCAGATATGGATCAACCAGTGCTCACTGCATGTGTGTTCTTTCCACAAATCACATATGGATCTACTAGATTCATTGCATGTGTGTTCCTTTCACAAACCACATATGGACCCACTAGAGTCATTGCATGTGTGTTCTTTTCACAAACCACACATGGATCCACCAGATTTATTGCATGTGTGTTCTTTCCATAAACAGCATATGGATCAACCAGTGTCATTACATGTGTGTTATTTCCACAAACCACATATGGATCAACCAATGTCATTGCATGTGTGTTCGTTCCACAAACCACATATGGATCCACTAGAGTCATTGCATGTGTGTTCTTTTCACAAACCACATATAGACCCACTAGAGTCATTGCATGTGTGTTCTTATACTAAAACCAGCACTAGAGTTATTGCATGTGTGTTCTTTTCAGAAACCACATATGGATCCACCAGTGTTGTTGCATGTGTGTTCTTTCCACAAACCACATATGGATCAACCAGTGGTTATTGCATGTCTGTTCTTTCCACAAACCACGTATGGATCCTCTAGAGTCATTGCATGCGTGTTCTTTTCACAAACCACATATGGACCCACTAGAGTCATTGGATGTGTGTTCTTTCCACAAACCACACATGGATTAACCAATGGCATTGCATGTGTGTTATTGTCACAAACCACATATGGATCAACCAATGTCATTGCATGTGTGTTCCTGTCATGAACCACATATGGATCCACCATAGTTCATTGCATGTGTGTTCTTTCCACAAACCACATATGGATCCACTAGAGTCATTGCATGTCTGTTCTTTCCACAAACCACATATGGATCAACCAGTGGCATTGCATGTGTGTTCTTTCCAAAATCACATATGGATCAACCAGTGGTTATTGCATGTGTGTTCTTTCCACAAACCACATATGGATCCACTAGAGTCATTGCATGTGTGTTCTTTTCACAATCCACATATGGACCCACTAGAGTCATTGCATGTGTGTTCTTATACTAAAACCAGCACTAGTGTCATTGCATTTGGCCTCCCGTCACGCAAGGGGTGGTGGGGCGAAGATATGGATCAACCAGTGCTCACTGCATGTGTGTTCTTTCCACAAATCACATATGGATCCACTGAGTCATTGCATGTGTGTTCCTTTCACAAACCACATATGGACCCACTAGAGTCATTGCATGTGTGTTCTTTTCACAAACCACACATGGATCCACCAGATTTGTTGCATGTGTGTTCTTTCCACAAACAGCATATGGATCAACCAGTGTCATTGCATGTGTGTTATTTCCACAAACCACATATGGATCAACCAATGTCATTGCATGTGTGTTCGTTCCATAAACCACATATGGATCCACTAGAGTCATTGCATGTGTGTTCTTTTCACAAACCACATATAGACCCACTAGAGTCATTGCATGTGTGTTCTTATACTGAAACCAGCACTAGAGTTATTGCATGTGTGTTCTTTTCAGAAACCACATATGGATCCACCAGTGTTGTTGCATGTGTGTTCTTTCCACAAACCACATATGGATCAACCAGTGGTTATTGCATGTGTGTTCTTTCCACAAACCACATATGGTTCCACTAGAGTCATTGCATGTGTGTTCTTTTCACAAACCACACATGGATCCACCAGATTTATTGCATGTGTGTTCTTTCCACAAACAGCATATGGATCAACCAGTGTCATTGCATGTGTGTTCTTTCCACAAACCACTTATGGATCAACCAATGTCATTGTATGTGTGTTCTTTCCACAAACCACATATGGATCCACTAGTCATTGCATGTGTGTTCTTTTCCCAAACCACATATGGACCCACTAGTAATTGCATGTGTTTTCTTATACTAAAACTAGCGCTAGAGTCATTGCATGTGTGTTCTTTTTAGAAACCACATATGGATCCACCAGTGTCATTGCATGTGTGTTCTTTCCACAAACCACATATGGATCAACCAGTGGTTATTGCATGTTTGTTGTTTCCACAAACCACGTATGGATCCTCTAGAGTCATTGCATGCGTGTTCTTTTCACAAACCACATATGGACCCACTAGAGTCATTGCATGTGTGTTCTTTCCATAAACCATAGATGGATTAACCAATGGCATTGCATGTGTGTTATTGTCACAAACCACATATGGATCAACCAGTGTCATTGCATGTGTGTTCCTGTCATGAACCACATATGGATCCACCATAGTTCATTGCATGTGTGTTCTTTCCACAAACCACATATGGATCCACTAGATTCATTGCATGTCTGTTCTTTCCACAAACCACATATGGATCAACCAGTGTCATTGCATGTGTGTTCTTTCCAAAACCACATATGGATCAACGAGTGGTTATTGCATGTGTGTTCTTTCCACAAACCACATATGGATCCACTAGAGTCATTGCATGTGTGTTATTTTCACAAACCACATATGGACCCACTAGACTCATTGCATGTGTGTTCTTATACTAAAACCAGCACTAGTGTCATTGCATTTGGCCTCCCGTCACGCAAGGGGCGGTGGGGCGAAGATATGGATCATCCAGTGCTCACTACATGTGTGTTCTTTCCACAAATCACATTTGGATCCACTAGAGTCATTGCATGTGTGTTCCTTTCACAAACCACATATGGACCCACTAGAGTCATTGCATGTGTGTTCTTTTCACAAACCACACATGGATCCACCAGATTTATTGCATGTGTGTTCTTTCCACAAACAGCATATGGATCAACCAGTGTCATTACATGTGTGTTATTTCCACAAACCACATATGGATCAACCAATGTCATTGCATGTGTGTTCGTTCCACAAACCACATATGGATCCACTAGAGTCATTGCATGTGTGTTCTTTTCACAAACCACATATAGACCCACTAGAGTCATTGCATGTGTGTTCTTATACTAAAACCAGCACTAGAGTTATTGCATGTGTGTTCTTTTCAGAAACCACATATGGATCCACCAGTGTTGTTGCATGTGTGTTCTTTCCACAAAGCACATATGGATCAACCAGTTGTTATTGCATGTGTGTTCTTTCCACAAACCACATATGGTTCCACTAGAGTCATTACATGTGTGTTCTTTTCACAAACCACACATGGATCCACCAGATTTATTGCATGTGTGTTCTTTCCACAAACAACATATGGATCAACCAGTGTCATTGCATGTGTGTTCTTTCCACAAACCACTTATGGATCAACCAATGTCATTGCATGTGTGTTCTTTCCACAAACCACATATGGATCCACTAGAGTCATTGCATGTGTGTTCTTTTCCCAAACCACATATGGACCCACTAGTCATTGCATGTGTTTTCTTATACTAAAACTAGCGCTAGAGTCATTGCATGTGTGTTCTTTTTAGAAACCACATATGGATCCACCAGTGTCATTGCATGTGTGTTATTTCCACAAACCACATATGGATCAACCAGTGGTTATTGCATGTTTGTTGTTTCCACAAACCACGTATGGATCCTCTAGAGTCATTGCATGCGTGTTCTTTTCACAAACCACATATGGACCCACTAGAGTCATTGCATGTGTGTTCTTTCCATAAACCACAGATGGATTAACCAATGGCATTGCATGTGTGTTATTGTCACAAACCACATATGGATCAACCAGTGTCATTGCATGTGTGTTCCTGTCATGAACCACATATGGATCCACCATAGTTCATTGCATGTGTGTTCTTTTGTAAGGTCCCCAACCTTTAATAAGATTGAGCCTCCTGTGTTTACAATGCTAGTCCCTGGATCAATAGCTAGCATCCACAGTTTAGATGTAATATCAAGAAACAAAGGTCATAATACAACTTTATAACCAGGAATAAAATAATTTTATTACATCAAACATAGCTCATTGGCTATTTACATTACATTGCAGCGGAATAACTATAAACATGGGGTCCTTCTTCTTCAAAGTGCCACAGGCAGATGTTGGTTGTAGACTTTGTAATCCTAATCAATCAATCTTCACTAAAATCAATCAAACCTGCAACATTACAAATTACAGCAACAAGGGTCAATACATTTGAATTGTATTGGCAAGTGATACTTTGGTAGTATAGTGGAGTCTAACATCTATATGCATTTGGCTAAGTGGAGTTGAGGCTTGCATTGCTCAAAATAGATTTTTCCCTAACACTTTGAAAAAACTAAGTTTTTGCTTTGATAAAATCTTTCCCAAGACATCTACCAATCAAAGACTGAAGATCCACTCAGGGCATCTACCAATCAAAGACTGAAGATTTGCTTGGCAAAGTCATTTTTCCTCAATCAAAGATTTCAAGATCCTTGTTCCAAGCCATCTCTCCATCAAAGATTGAAGAATTCACACAACCCTTGTTCACCCACAAGTTTTAATTTAGAAATTTGAATGATGAGATTCTTGATTGCTTCCATGTCTTGATGCTCAAATTGTCCTTTACTAGGGACATGGCTAAGTACTTAGGTTTTACACTCTGCAGAGGTGGTGCACTTTCCCCACAAGACTTGGTTTCCCAAGACAAGATCTTTCAGAAGCCTTCCCTTAGACCATCATGGACGCTCCAACCTATCAAACACTACCACCCACTGTCCATATGGCTAAGTTCTTGCAACCTATATGATCATGGCAGGCCCATATTGCCAAGTGGTTGCACTTGAAGCTTCTCAACATTTGACATCTTAAATCTCTTTGTTTCTGGGTGGCCATCCACAAGTGAGATACACTAAGGTAAACCATAAACATGGGCCTTGTGAACCACTCACCAAAATCCACCAAGCAAGTCCCATTCCACCCAGGAGATTCATTAACTTAGTTGTTTTGTTAAATAAAACACAAGTCCTCAGACTTAGAGATTTTTCCATAGTATGAATATATATTCCACCCAGGTTTTCTATTAGCTAGGCTAAGCTTGGTAGTAATAGGATTCCTAACTTAGGAAAATCCTACTAAGGATTCATCTACTAGGTTTTCCTATAGCAAAGTCTATACTTAGCAAAACAAAATCCATGCAAGTTTTACTTAGCAAAAACACTAATGCATAGTGAAAATAATGGGACAAAAGATATGAAGCATCACTTGCCTTTTTGGTAGAGGGTATAAGTTCACTTCTTGTCCTTGCAACAACCACACTCTTCAAGTCACTACAAATCAATCAAGCAAGGCACAAACTTAATCTACCAATCAAGCAAACACAAATTCAATTCACATTCCAAACCAAAGACAAACAAACAATTTTTTCACACACAAAGTAATGGGATCTAAGTCATGCATAAGCATGCAAAGGTTGGTTCTATTGTAAGGATGGTCTCTACTAGGCTTCTAAACTTTGTAAGTTCCAAATTGGTCATTTACCAAAATGGCAAAGTCATTTGAATAAGGTTTCACTAGGGCATTAACCCATAGGGTTCACCAAGTATGTTTTCACAAAACTTGGGGTTTGGGGTTAGTGAGTTTAAAACAAAACATTTTCCAAAGGTTTTCCTCTAAAACCATTTTTAATAAAAACCACATTTCTATTTGACTAGAAATGGTTTTAAATCAAAGAATCATTATTTTGTTTCACCAAATGAGTTGCTATTGCAAAACTTGGTGTCTTTGGTCAGTAGGTTTGGATCAAAACATTTTCTCAAAGTTTTTACTCAAAAACATTTTCATAAACAAAACAATAGTTTTATTTAGCTAGAAATGGACTAAACCAAGTAATCCATTCTAAACTTTTCCAAATCATTTTCCAAAACATGGGTTGGTCTCTAGGGTCAGTAAGGTCACAACAAACCAATTTTCAAAGGTTTTAACCCTAAAATCATTTTTAAACAATTTTTCTAATCTAAAATAGCAATCAAATGTTTCTGCAAAATCAAGCAAACTAACAGTTACTATTTGCTAAACTAAAGGCAGGGTTGGTTAGGGCTTGTTCTCCTGAATCCAACGACATAAAATTTGTAATTTTTGGACGTGTGGATTCAAAGATACAAGGGTTTGAAAATGGCAAATAAATCTGTTTTCAAATTTCTTTTAAACAGATCTAGTGCCACGCGTCATAATCTTATTCACCCATACCGGTTCGCACGGATCAGCCTTCCTGGACCGTCAGATCTAAGTGGCTAAGCACGGTGCAGATCAACAGATACCCTTTCGTTCACGTTCTATCACAACGCTACGATTAAGATCCTCGGTGCTTCTGCGTTTGACCACTAAGCAGCGGCGCTGGCGGCGGCGACTGGCGGTGGCGTTGCCGGCGATGCAGGAAGCAAGAGAGGAAAAGGGGATGCTCACCGTGCTTGCCGAAGTGCAGTGAAGCTCAAGACGTGATCAGTTCGTCGAGGGGCGCACTGGAACGAGGTGGATTGCTCGTCGGAGTTGCTCCGGGCGGCGGTGCTCTCGGGTTGTCGTCGTTGGCGTCGCTGTGGATCACCCCAAGGCATAACAAGGACGCTGTTAGATGCGCAGGACCAAGGCAAGGTTGTGTGCGTGATCGAGAGGTAGAGGCGACCGGAAACTACTGCCAGCTCGTCGGAGAAGAACCGGATGGCGGTGAGTCGAGGTCGGCCGAGCTTCTAGAGTCTTGAGCTAGCGAGGCTATGGGCGATGCGCAGGTCGGAAGAGCATGCTCGCGGCAGGTAGGTGAGGCGGCGGGTGTGGCGAAATCGCTCATGAGCTCGCCAGAGACAGAGGAGCTCGGGGGAGAAATTAGGGGCGGTCTAAGGCGTGCCAGCGCGGGGTGTCAGAGGGGAATTATAGAGGAGAGGGAGGCGTTTAAGTCTGCGTGATCAAGGCGAGGTAAAGGCTCGGCATTATGAGCCAATTAAGCGGAGAAATCAACGGCGAGCAGGGAGAAGAACTAGTCAGCGGGTGTGGAAGAAGAACAGTGGTGGTGGGGTCTACACATCGTGAAAGAGGGAAGGAGGTGGGTCCAGGCTGTCATTCAATCGTGGGTTCTTTCATGTAAAGAAAAGCAGTTCGCTCGGGGAAAGGGAGAGGTGGGGTCGTCTTGTCGCTGATAGAAAAGGAGAGGTTTGGGTCCACCAGTCATTGTCTTTATGGTCGAATCTGGGTGAGAAAAGAATGCTTGGGAAAAGAAGGTGGGCTGGTGAAATTTGTTGGGCTAGTTGGGCCAAAAGGTGGGCTGCTCTATTTTTTTCTGTCTGTTTTCTTTTTCCTTTTCTAATTCTTTTCTGTTTTGAATTTCCAAACAATTTATTCAAACAATCAAACCATTCAAACAATTCAAACAATCACTCAACTTTGTACTTTGAATTTGGTTCTGTTTATCAACATAATCCAAATTCCAAAATAAAATAATATTTTTATTTATTTTAGGATCCATTTATTAATTAAATAAAATGGATCTTTAGTTAATAATCCATATAGGATTTGTTTATTTAAAACTTTATTTTGAAATCCAAAATAAAACCAAAACACTTTAGTAGGTTTTATTTTGAGAAATCAAAATACTTGGAAAACTTATTTAAAATAAGTTTTAGTGTTTATTTAAAATGGGAAAAGCCTTTACTTAAATAAAATTGGATATTTAAATCCTTACTCTTTTATTTAAATAAATCTTTACTCATTTTATCAAAACAAAATATTTTATTTTCTTTTAATAAATGTTTATCTTTATAAATCCCTTTAGGATTAAATGCTCACCAATTGGTATGGGTTCTGGTAAGGGCTTTATTGGCTTTGGAAATTCAATTTCCTTATCTTATTATATTCATAAGATTTTGTCTATGGTTCCAAACTAAGTGAAACCAATCTCTATGGTCTTTTCTTGATCCTTTGTGATTATTTGTTGATCAGATTTCGTATGGATCAAATCCATAGATTTGGAGATACTTTGGAAAATGATTTCCTTCCATTAGGGCTTAGGGATTTTGATTTACTTTCCTAGTGTTCAAATTTCCAGATACATTCATTGAGGAATGCATTTCCCTTGATTTGGATTTTTGTTGAATTCAAACTTCTACCAAAGTTTGTTCAAGATGGGATTTCAGTTTCCTTTTAGAAACAAAAGTTTCTTTTCACCCTGATTTTCAACAAAATTTATTTTGTTTCTTTTATTTTTCACATTACAAGATTTGGAAAATCTTGGGATGTGACATCTTACCACAAACCACATATGGATCCACTAGAGTCATTGCATGTCTGTTCTTTCCACAAACCACATATGGATCAACCAGTGTCATTGCATTGTGTTCTTTCCAAAACCACATATGGATCAACGAGTGGTTATTGCATGTGTGTTCTTTCCACAAACCACATATGGATCCACTAGAGTCATTGCATGTGTGTTCTTTTCACATACCACATATGGACCCACTAGAGTCATTGCATGTGTGTTCTTATACTAAAACCAGCACTAGTGTCATTGCATTTGTCCTCCCGTCACGCAAGGGGCGGTGGGGCGAAGATATGGATCAACCAATGCTCACTACATGTGTATTCTTTCCACAAATCACATATGGATCCACTAGAGTCATTGCATGTGTGTTCCTTTCACAAACCACATATGGACCCACTAGAGTCATTGCATGTGTGTTCTTTTCACAAACCACACATGGATCCACCAGATTTATTGCATGTGTGTTCTTTCCAAACAAAGATATGGATCAACCAAGTGTCATTACATGTGTGTTATTTCCACAAACCACATATGGATCAACCAATGTCATTGCATGTGTGTTCGTTCCACAAACCACATATGGATCCACTAGAGTCATTGCATGTGTGTTCTTTTCACAAACCACATATAGACCCACTAGAGTCATTGCATGTGTGTTCTTATACTAAAACCAGCACTAGAGTTATTGCATGTGTGTTCTTTTCAGAAACCACATATGGATCCACCAGTGTTGTTGCATGTGTGTTCTTTCCACAAACCACATATGGATCAACCAGTGGTTATTGCATGTGTGTTCTTTCCACAAACCACATATGGTTCCACTAGACTCATTGCATGCGTGTTCTTTTCACAAACCACACATGGATCCACCAGATTTATTGCATGTGTGTTCTTTCCACAAACAGCATATGGATCAACCAGTGTCATTGCATGTGTGTTCTTTCCACAAACCACTTATGGATCAACCAATGTCATTGCATGTGTGTTCTTTCCACAAACCACATATGGATCCACTAGAGTCATTGCATGTGTGTTCTTTTCCCAAACCACATATGGACCCACTAGTCATTGCATGTGTTTTCTTATACTAAAACTAGCGCTAGAGTCATTGCATGTGTGTTCTTTTTAGGAACCACATATGGATCCAGTGTCATTGCATGTGTGTTCTTTCCACAAACCACATATGGATCAACTAGTGGTTATTGCATGTTTGTTGTTTCCACAAACCACGTGTGGATCCTCTAGAGTCATTGCATGCGTGTTATTTTCACAAACCACATATGGACCCACTAGAGTCATTGCATGTGTGTTCGTTCCATAAAACACAGATGGATTAACCAATGGCATTGCATGTGTGTTATTGTCACAAACCACATATGGATCAACCAGTGTCATTGCATGTGTGTTCCTGTCATGAACCACATATGGATCCACCATAGTTCATTGCATGTGTGTTCTTTCCACAAACCACATATGGATCCACTAGAGTCATTGCATGTCTGTTCTTTCCACAAACCACATATGGATCAACCAGTGTCATTGCATGTGTGTTCTTTCCAAAACCACATATGGATCAACGAGTGGTTATTGCATGTGTGTTCTTTCCACAAACCACATATGGATCCACTAGAGTCATTGCATGTGTGTTCTTTTCACAAACCACATATGGACCCACTAGAGTTATTGCATGTGTGTTCTTATACTAAAACCAGCACTAGTGTCATTGCATTTGGCCTCCCGTCAAGCAAGGGGCGGTGGGGCGAAGATATGGATCAACCAGTGCTCACTGCATGTGTGTTCTTTCCACAAATCACATATGGATCCACTAGAGTCATTGCATGTGTGTTCCTTTCACAAACCACATATGGACCCACTAGAGTCATTGCATGTGTGTTCTTTTCACAAACCACACATGGATCCACCAGATTTATTGCATGTGTGTTCTTTCCACAAACAACATATGGATCAACCAGTGTCATTACATGTGTGTTATTTCCACAAACCACATATGGATCAACCAATGTCATTGCATGTGTGTTCGTTCCACAAACCACATATGGATCCACTAGAGTCATTGCATGTGTGTTCTTTTCACAAACCACATATAGACCCACAAGAGTCATTGCATGTGTGTTCTTATACTAAAACCAGCACTAGAGTTATTGCATGTGTGTTCTTTTTAGAAACCACATATGGATCCACCAGTGTTGTTGCATGTGTGTTCTTTCCACAAACCACATATGGATCAACCAGTGGTTATTGCATGTGTGTTCTTTCCACAAACCACATATGGTTCCACTAGAGTCATTGCATGTGTGTTCTTTTCACAAACCACACATGGATCCACCAGATTTATTGCATGTGTGTTCTTTCCACAAACAGCATATGGATCAACCAGTGTCATTGCATGTGTGTTCTTTCCACAAACCACTTATGGATCAACCAATGTCATTCCATGTGTGTTCTTTCCACAAACCACATATGGATCCACTAGAGTCATTGCATGTGTGTTCTTTTCCCAAACCACATATGGACCCACTAGTCATTGCATGTGTTTTCTTATACTTAAACCAGCACTAGAGTCATTGCATGTGTGTTCTTTTTAGAAACCACATATGGATCCACCAGTGTCATTGCATGTGTGTTCTTTCCACAAACCACATATGGATCAACCAGGGGTTATTGCATGTTTGTTGTTTCCACAAACCACGTATGGATCCTCTAGAGTAATTGCATGCGTGTTCTTTTCACAAACCACATATGGACCCACTAGAGTCATTGCATGTGTGTTCTTTCCATAAACCACAGATGGATTAACCAATGGCATTGCATGTGTGTTATTGTCACAAACCACATATGGATCAACCAGTGCTCACTGCATGTGTGTTCTTTCCACAAATCACATATGGATCCACTAGAGTCATTGCATGTGTGTTCCTTTCACAAACCACATATGGACCCACTAGAGTCATTGCATGTGTGTTCTTTTCACAAACCACACATGGATCCACCAGATTTATTGCATGTGTGTTCTTTCCACAAACAGCATATGGATCAACCAGTGTCATTACATGTGTGTTATTTCCACAAACCACATATGGATCAACCAATGTCATTGCATGTGTGTTCGTTCCACAAACCACATATGGATCCACTAGAGTCATTGCATGTGTGTTCTTTTCACAAACCACATATAGACCCACTAGAGTCATTGCATGTGTGTTCTTATACTAAAACCAGCACTAGAGTTATTGCATGTGTGTTCTTTTCAGAAACCACATATGGATCCACCAGTGTTGTTGCATGTGTGTTCTTTCCACAAACCACATATGGATCAACCAGTGGTTATTGCATGTGTGTTCTTTCCACAAACCACATATGGTTCCACTAGAGTCATTGCATGCGTGTTCTTTTCACAAACCACACATGGATCCACCAGATTTATTGCATGTGTGTTCTTTCCACAAACAGCATATGGATCAACCAGTGTCATTGCATGTGTGTTCTTTCCACAAACCACTTATGGATCAACCAATGTCATTGCATGTGTGTTCTTTCCACAAACCACATATGGATCCACTAGAGTCATTGCATGTGTGTTCTTTTCCCAAACCACATATGGACCCACTAGTCATTGCATGTGTTTTCTTATACTAAAACTAGCGCTAGAGTCATTGCATGTGTGTTCTTTTTAGGAACCACATATGGATCCACCAGTGTCATTGCATGTGTGTTCTTTCCACAAACCACATATGGATCAACCAGTGGTTATTGCATGTTTGTTGTTTCCACAAACCACGTGTGGATCCTCTAGAGTCATTGCATGCGTGTTATTTTCACAAACCACATATGGACCCACTAGAGTCATTGCATGTGTGTTCGTTCCATAAAACACAGATGGATTAACCAATGGCATTGCATGTGTGTTATTGTCACAAACCACATATGGATCAACCAGTGGCATTGCATGTGTGTTCCTGTCATGAACCACATATGGATCCACCATAGTTCATTGCATGTGTGTTCTTTCCACAAACCACATATGGATCCACTAGAGTCATTGCATGTCTGTTCTTTCCACAAACCACATATGGATCAACCAGTGTCATTGCATGTGTGTTCTTTCCAAAACCACATATGGATCAACGAGTGGTTATTGCATGTGTGTTCTTTCCACAAACCACATATGGATCCACTAGAGTCATTGCATGTGTGTTCTTTTCACAAACCACATATGGACCCACTAGAGTTATTGCATGTGTGTTCTTATACTAAAACCAGCACTAGTGTCATTGCATTTGGCCTCCCGTCAAGCAAGGGGCGGTGGGGCGAAGATATGGATCAACCAGTGCTCACTGCATGTGTGTTCTTTCCACAAATCACATATGGATCCACTAGAGTCATTGCATTTGTGTTCCTTTCACAAACCACATATGGACCCACTAGAGTCATTGCATGTGTGTTCTTTTCACAAACCACACATGGATCCACCAGATTTATTGCATGTGTGTTCTTTCCACAAACAGCATATGGATCAACCAGTGTCATTACATGTGTGTTATTTCCACAAACCACATATGGATCAACCAATGTCATTGCATGTGTGTTCGTTCCACAAACCACATATGGATCCACTAGAGTCATTGCATGTGTGTTCTTTTCACAAACCACATATAGACCCACAAGAGTCATTGCATGTGTGTTCTTATACTAAAACCAGCACTAGAGTTATTGCATGTGTGTTCTTTTAAAACCACATATGGATCCACCAGTGTTGTTGCATGTGTGTTCTTTCCACAAACCACATATGGATCAACCAGTGGTTATTGCATGTGTGTTCTTTCCACAAACCACATATGGTTCCACTAGAGTCATTGCATGTGTGTTCTTTTCACAAACCACACATGGATCCACCAGATTTATTGCATATGTGTTCTTTCCACAAACAGCATATGGATCAACCAGTGTCATTGCATGTGTGTTCTTTCCACAAACCACTTATGGATCAACCAATGTCATTGCATGTGTGTTCTTTCCACAAACCACATATGGATCCACTAGAGTCATTGCATGTGTGTTCTTTTCCCAAACCACATATGGACCCACTAGTCATTGCATGTGTTTTCTTATACTTAAACCAGCACTAGAGTCATTGCATGTGTGTTCTTTTTAGAAACCACATATGGATCCACCAGTGTCATTGCATGTGTGTTCTTTCCACAAACCACATATGGATCAACCAGTGGTTATTGCATGTTTGTTGTTTCCACAAACCACGTATGGATCCTCTAGAGTCATTGCATGCGTGTTCTTTTCACAAACCACATATGGACCCACTAGAGTCATTGCATGTGTGTTCTTTCCATAAACCACAGATGGATTAACCAATGGCATTGCATGTGTGTTATTGTCACAAACCACATATGGATCAACCAGTGTCATTGCATGTGTGTTCCTGTAATGAACCACATATGGATCCACCATAGTTCATTGCATGTGTGTTCTTTCCAGAGACCACATATGGATCCACTAGAGTCATTGCATGTCTGTTCTTTCCACAAACCACATATGGATCAACCAGTGTCATTGCATGTGTGTTCTTTCCAAAACCACATATGGATCAACGAGTGGTTATTGCATGTGTGTTCTTTCCACAAACCACATATAGATCCACTAGAGTCATTGCATGTGTGTTCTTTTCACAAACAACATATGGACCCACTAGAGTCATTGCATGTGTGTTCTTATACTAAAACCAGCACTAGTGTCATTGCATTTGTCCTCCCGTCACGCAAGGGGCAGTGGGGCGAAGATATGGATCAACCAGTGCTCACTGCATGTGTCTTCTTTCCACAAATCACATATGGATCCACTAGAGTCATTGTATGTTTGTTCCTTTCACAAACCACATATGGACCCACTATAGTCATTGCATGTGTGTTCATTTCACAAACCACACATGGATCCACCAGATTTATTGCATGTGTGTTCTTTCCACAAACAGCATATGGATCAACCAGTGTCATTAAATGTGTGTTATTTCCACAAACCACATATGGATCAACCAATGTCATTGCATGTGTGTTTGTTCCACAAACCACATATGGATCCACTAGAGTCATTGCATGTGTGTTCTTATACTAAAACCAGCACTAGAGTTATTGCATGTGTGTTCTTTTCAGAAACCACATATGGATCCACCAGTGTTGTTGCATGTGTGTTCTTTCCACAAACCACATATGGATCAACCAGTGGTTATTGCATGTGTGTTCTTTCCACAAACCACATATGGTTCCACTAGAGTCATTGCATGTGTGTTCTTTTCACAAACCACACATGGATCCACCAGATTTATTGCATGTGTGTTCTTTCCACAAACAGCATATGGATCAACCAGTGTCATTGCAAATGTGTTCTTTCCACAAACCACTTATGGATCAACCAATGTCATTGCATGTGTGTTCTTTCCACAAACCACATATGGATCCACTAGAGTCATTGCATGTGTGTTCTTTTCCCAAACCACATATGGACCCACTAGTCATTACATGTGTTTTCTTATACTAAAACCAGCACTAGAGTCATTGCATGTGTGTTCTTTTTAGAAACCACATATGGATCCACCAGTGTCATTGCATGTGTGTTCTTTCCACAAACCACATATGGATCAACCAGTGGTTATTGCATGTTTGTTGTTTCCACAAACCACGTATGGATCCTCTAGAGTCATTGCATGCGTGTTCTTTTCACAAACCACATATGGACCCACTAGAGTCATTGCATGTGTGTTCTTTCCATAAACCACAGATGGATTAACCAATGGCATTGCATGTGTGTTATTGTCACAAACGACATATGGATCAACCAGTGTCATTGCATGTGTGTTCCTGTAATGAACCACATATGGATCCACCATAGTTCATTGCATGTGTGTTCTTTCCACAGACCACATATGGATCCACTAGAGTCATTGCATGTATGTTCTTTCCACAAACCACATATGGATCAACCAGTGTCATTGCATGTGTGTTCTTTCCAAAACCACATATGGATCAACGAGTGGTTATTGCATGTGTGTTCTTTCCACAAACCACATATGGATCCACTAGAGTCATTGCATGTGTGTTCTTTTCACAAACCACATATGGACCCACTAGAGTCATTGCATGTGTGTTCTTATACTAAAACCAGCACTAGTGTCATTGCATTTGTCCTCCCGTCACGCAAGGGGCGGTGGGGCGAAGATATGGATCAACCAGTGCTCACTGCATGTGTGTTCTTTCCACAAATCACATATGGATCCACTAGAGTCATTGCATGTGTGTTCCTTTCACAAACCACATATGGACCCACTAGAGTCATTGCATGTGTGTTCTTTTCACAAACCACACATGGATCCACCAGATTTATTGCATGTGTGTTCTTTCCACAAACAGCATATGGATCAACCAGTGTCATTACATGTGTGTTATTTCCACAAACCACATATGGATCAACCAATGTCATTGCATGTGTGTTCTTTCCACAAACCACATATGGATCCACTAGAGTCATTGCATGTGTGTTCATTTCACAAACCACATATAGACCCACTAGAGTCATTGCATGTGTGTTCTTATACTAAAACCAGCACTAGAGTTATTGCATGTGTGTTCTTTTCAGAAACCACATATGGATCCACCAGTGTTGTTGCATGTGTGTTCTTTCCACAAACCACATATGGATCAACCAGTGGTTATTGCATGTGTGTTCTTTCCACAAACCACATATGGTTCCACTAGAGTCATTGCATGTGTGTTCTTTTCACAAACCACACATGGATCCACCAGATTTATTGCATGTGTGTTCTTTCCACAAACAGCATATGGATCAAAGTGTCATTGCATGTGTGTTCTTTCCACAAACCACTTATGGATCAACCAATGTCATTGCATGTGTGTTCTTTCCACAAACCACATATGGATCCACTAGAGTCATTGCATGTGTGTTCTTTTCCCAAACCACATATGGACCCACTAGTCATTGCATGTGTTTTCTTATACTAAAACTAGCGCTAGAGTCATTGCATGTGTGTTCTTTTTAGAAACCACATATGGATCCACCAGTGTCATTGCATGTGTGTTCTTTCCACAAACCACATATGGATCAACTAGTGGTTATTGCATGTTTGTTGTTTCCACAAACCACGTGTGGATCCTCTAGAGTCATTGCATGCGTGTTCTTTTCACAAACCACATATTGACCCACTAGAGTCATTGCATGTGTGTTCTTTCCATAAACCACAGATGGATTAACCAATGGCATTGCATGTGTGTTATTGTCACAAACCACATATGGATCAACCAGTGTCATTGCATGTGTGTTACTGTAATGAACCACATATGGATCCACCATAGTTCATTGCATGTGTGTTCTTTCCACAGACCACATATGGATCCACTAGAGTCATTGCATGTCTGTTCTTTCCACAAACCACATATGGATCAACCAGTGTCATTGCATGTGTGTTCTTTCCAAAACCACATATGGATCAACGAGTGGTTATTGCATGTGTGTTCTTTCCACAAACCACATATGCATCCACTAGAGTCATTGCATGTGTGTTCATTTCACAAACCACATATGGACCCACTAGAGTCATTGCATGTGTGTTCTTATACTAAAACCAGCACTAGTGTCATTGCATTTGGCCTCCCGTCACGCAAAGCGGTGGGGGCGAATATGGATCAACCAAGTGCTCACTGCATGTGTGTTCTTTCCACAAATCACATATGGATCCACTAGAGTCATTGCATGTGTGTTCCTTTCACAAACCACATATGGACCCACTAGAGTCATTGCATGTGTGTTCTTTTCACAAACCACACATGGATCCACCAGATTTATTGCATGTGTGTTCTTTCCACAAACAGCATATGGATCAACCAGTGTCATTACATGTGTGTTATTTCCACAAACCACATATGGATCAACCAATGTCATTGCATGTGTGTTCGTTCCACAAACCACATATGGATCCACTAGAGTCATTGCATGTGTGTTCTTTTCACAAACCACATATAGACCCACTAGAGTCATTGCATGTGTGTTCTTATACTAAAACCAGCACTAGAGTTATTGCATGTGTGTTCTTTTCAGAAACCACATATGGATCCACCAGTGTTGTTGAATGTGTGTTCTTTCCACAATCCACATATGGATCAACCAGTGGTTATTGCATGTGTGTTCTTTCCACAAACCACATATGGTTCCACTAGAGTCATTGCATGTGTGTTCTTTTCACAAACCACACATGGATCCACCAGATTTATTGCATGTGTGTTCTTTCCACAAACAGCATATGGATCAACCAGTGTCATTGCATGTGTGTTCTTTCCACAAACCACTTATGGATCAACCAATGTCATTGCATGTGTGTTCTTTCCACAAACCACATATGGATCCACTAGAGTCATTGCATGTGTGTTCTTTTCCCAAACCACATATGGACCCACTAGTCATTGCATGTGTTTTCTTATACTAAAACTAGCGCTAGAGTCATTGCATGTGTGTTCTTTTTAGAAACCACATATGGATCCACCAGTGTCATTGCATGTGTGTTCTTTCCACAAACCACATATGGATCAACTAGTGGTTATTGCATGTTTGTTGTTTCCACAAACCACGTGTGGATCCTCTAGAGTCATTGCATGCGTGTTATTTTCACAAACCACATATGGACCCACTAGAGTCATTGCATGTGTGTTCTTTCCATAAACCACAGATGGATTAACCAATGGCATTGCATGTGTGTTATTGTCACAAACCACATATGGATCAACCAGTGTCATTGCATGTGTGTTACTGTAATGAACCACATATGGATCCACCATAGTTCATTGCATGTGTGTTCTTTCCACAAACCACATATGGATCCACTAGAGTCATTGCATGTCTGTTCTTTCCACAAACCACATATGGATCAACCAGTGTCATTGCATGTGTGTTCTTTCCAAAACCACATATGGATCAACGAGTGGTTATTGCATGTGTGTTCTTTCCACAAACCACATATGCATCCACTAGAGTCATTGCATGTGTGTTCATTTCACAAACCACATATGGACCCACTAGAGTCATTGCATGTGTGTTCTTATACTAAAACCAGCACTAGTGTCATTGCATTTGGCCTCCCGTCACGCAAGGGGCGGTGGGGCGAAGATATGGATCAACCAATTGCTCACTGCATGTGTGTTCTTTCCACAAATCACATATGGATCCACTAGAGTCATTGCATGTGTGTTCCTTTCACAAACCACATATGGACCCACTAGAGTCATTGCATGTGTGTTCTTTTCACAAACCACACATGGATCCACCAGATTTATTGCATGTGTGTTCTTTCCACAAACAGCATATGGATCAACCAGTGTCATTACATGTGTGTTATTTCCACAAACCACATATGGATCAACCAATGTCGTTGCATGTGTGTTCATTCCACAAACCACATATGGATCCACTAGAGTCATTGCATGTGTGTTCTTTTCACAAACCACATATAGACCCACTAGAGTCATTGCATGTGTGTTCTTATACTAAAACCAGCACTAGAGTTATTGCATGTGTGTTCTTTTCAGAAACCACATATGGATCCACCAGTGTTGTTGCATGTGTGTTCTTTCCACAAACCACATATGGATCAACCAGTGGTTATTGCATGTGTGTTCTTTCCACAAACCACATGTGGTTCCACTAGAGTCATTGCATGTGTGTTCTTTTCACAAACCACACATGGATCCACCAGATTTATTGCATGTGTGTTCTTTCCACAAACAGCATATGGATCAACCAGTGTCATTGCATGTGTGTTCTTTCCACAAACCACTTATGGATCAACCAATGTCATTGCATGTGTGTTCTTTCCACAAACCACATATGGATCCACTAGAGTCATTGCATGTGTGTTCTTTTCCCAAACCACATATGGACCCACTAGTCATTGCATGTGTTTTCTTATACTAAAACCAACACTAGAGTCATTGCATGTGTGTTCTTTTTAGAAACCACATATGGATCCACCAGTGTCATTGCATGTGTGTTCTTTCCACAAACCACATATGGATCAACCAGTGGTTATTGCATGTTTGTTGTTTCCACAAACCACGTATGGATCCTCTAGAGTCATTGCATGCGTGTTCTTTTCACAAACCACATATGGACCCACTAGAGTCATTGCATGTGTGTTCTTTCCATAAACCACAGATGGATTAACCAATGGCATTGCATGTGTGTTATTGTCACAAACCACATATGGATCAACCAGTGTCATTGCATGTGTGTTCCTGTCATGAACCACATATGGATCCACCATAGTTCATTGCATGTGTGTTCTTTCCACAAACCACATATGGATCCACTAGAGTCATTGCATGTCTGTTCTTTCCACAAACCACATATGGATCAACCAGTGTCATTGCATGTGTGTTCTTTCCAAAACCACATATGGATCAACGAGTGGTTATTGCATGTGTGTTCTTTCCACAAACCACATATGGATCCACTAGAGTCATTGCATGTGTGTTCTTTTCACAAACCACATATGGACCCACTAGAGTCATTGCATGTGTGTTCTTATACTAAAACCAGCACTAGTGTCATTGCATTTGGCCTCCCGTCACGCAAGGGGCGGTGGGGCGAAGATATGGATCAACCAGTGCTCACTGCATGTGTGTTCTTTCCACAAATCACATATGGATCCACTAGAGTCATTGCATGTGTGTTCCTTTCACAAACCACATATGGACCCACTAGAGTCATTGCATGTGTGTTCTTTTCACAAACCACACATGGATCCACCAGATTTATTGCATGTGTGTTCTTTCCACAAACAGCATATGGATCAACCAGTGTCATTACATGTGTGTTATTTCCACAAACCACATATGGATCAACCAATGTCGTTGTATGTGTGTTCGTTCCACAAACCACATATGGATCCACTAGAGTCATTGCATGTGTGTTCTTTTCACAAACCACATATAGACCCACTAGAGTCATTGCATGTGTGTTCTTATACTAAAACCAGCACTAGAGTTATTGCATGTGTGTTCTTTTCAGAAACCACATATGGATCCACCAGTGTTGTTGCATGTGTGTTCTTTCCACAAACCACATATGGATCAACCAGTGGTTATTGCATGTGTGTTCTTTCCACAAACCACATATGGTTCCACTAGAGTCATTGCATGTGTGTTCTTTTCACAAACCACACATGGATCCACCAGATTTATTGCATGTGTGTTCTTTCCACAAAAAGCATATGGATCAACCAGTTACATTGCATGTGTGTTCTTTCCACAAACCACTTATGGATCAACCAATGTCATTGCATGTGTGTTCTTTCCACAAACCACATATGGATCCACTAGAGTCATTGCATGTGTGTTCTTTTCCCAAACCACATATGGACCCACTAGTCATTGCATGTGTTTTCTTATACTAAAACCAACACTAGAGTCATTGCATGTGTGTTCTTTTTAGATACCACATATGGATCCACCAGTGTCATTGCATGTGTGTTCTTTCCACAAACCACATATGGATCAACCAGTGGTTATTGCATGTTTGTTGTTTCCACAAACCACGTATGGATCCTCTAGAGTCATTGCATGCGTGTTCTTTTCACAAACCACATATGGACCCACTAGAGTCATTGCATGTGTGTTCTTTCCATAAACCACAGATGGATTAACCAATGGCATTGCATGTGTGTTATTGTCACAAACCACATATGGATCAACCAGTGTCATTGCATGTGTGTTCCTGTCATGAACCACATATGGATCCACCATAGTTCATTGCATGTGTGTTCTTTCCACAAACCACATATGGATCCACTAGAGTCATTGCATGTCTGTTCTTTCCACAAACCACATATGGATCAACCAGTGTCATTGCATGTGTGTTCTTTCCAAAACCACATATGGATCAACGAGTGGTTATTGCATGTGTGTTCTTTCCACAAACCACATATGGATCCACTAGAGTCATTGCATGTGTGTTCTTTTCACAAACCACATATGGACCCACTAGAGTCATTGCATGTGTGTTCTTATACTAAAACCAGCACTAGTGTCATTGCATTTGGCCTCCCGTCACGCAAGGGGCGGTGGGGCGAAGATATGGATCAACCAGTGCTCACTGCATGTGTGTTCTTTCCACAAATCACATATGGATCCACTAGAGTCATTGCATGTGTGTTCCTTTCACAAACCACATATGGACCCACTAGAGTCATTGCATGTGTGTTCTTTTCACAAACCACACATGGATCCACCAGATTTATTGCATGTGTGTTCTTTCCACACAAAGATATGGATCAACCAGTGTCATTACATGTGTGTTATTTCCACAAACCACATATGGATTAACCAATGTCGTTGCATGTGTGTTCATTCCACAAACCACATATGGATCCACTAGAGTCATTGCATGTGTGTTCTTTTCACAAACCACATATAGACCCACTAGAGTCATTGCATGTGTGTTCTTATACTAAAACCAGCACTAGAGTTATTGCATGTGTGTTCTTTTCAGAAACCACATATGGATCCACCAGTGTTGTTGCATGTGTGTTCTTTCCACAAACCACATATGGATCAACCAGTGGTTATTGCATGTGTGTTCTTTCCACAAACCACATATGGTTCCACTAGAGTCATTGCATGTGTGTTCTTTTCACAAACCACACATGGATCCACCAGATTTATTGCATGTGTGTTCTTTCCACAAACAGCATATGGATCAACCAGTGTCATTGCATGTGTGTTCTTTCCACAAACCACTTATGGATCAACCAATGTCATTGCATGTGTGTTCTTTCCACAAACCACATATGGATCCACTAGAGTCATTGCATGTGTGTTCTTTTCCCAAACCACATATGGACCCACTAGTCATTGCATGTGTTTTCTTATACTAAAACCAGCACTAGAGTCATTGCATGTGTGTTCTTTTTAGAAACCACATATGGATCCACCAGTGTCATTGCATGTGTGTTCTTTCCACAAACCACATATGGATCAACCAGTGGTTATTGCATGTTTGTTGTTTCCACAAACCACGTATGGATCCTCTAGAGTCATTGCATGCGTGTTCTTTTCACAAACCACATATGGACCCACTAGAGTCATTGCATGTGTGTTCTTTCCATAAACCACAGATGGATTAACCAATGGCATTGCATGTGTGTTATTGTCACAAACCACATATGGATCAACCAGTGTCATTGCATGTGTGTTCCTGTCATGAACCACATATGGATCCACCATAGTTCATTGCATGTGTGTTCTTTCCACAAACCACGTATGGATCCACTAGAGTCATTGCATGTCTGTTCTTTCCACAAACCACATATGGATCAACCAGTGTCATTGCATGTGTGTTCTTTCCAAAACCACATATGGATCAACGAGTGGTTATTGCATGTGTGTTCTTTCCACAAACCACATATGGATCCACTAGAGTCATTGCATGTGTGTTCTTTTCACAAACCACATATGGACCCACTAGAGTCATTGTATGTGTGTTCTTATACTAAAACCAGCACTAGTGTCATTGCATTTGGCCTCCCGTCACGCTAAGGCGGTGGGGCGAATATGGATCAACCAGTGCTCACTGCATGTGTGTTCTTTCCACAAATCACATATGGATCCACTAGAGTCATTGCATGTGTGTTCCTTTCACAAACCACATATGGACCCACTAGAGTCATTGCATGTGTGTTCTTTTCACAAACCACACATGGATCCACCAGATTTATTGCATGTGTGTTCTTTCCACAAACAGATATGGATCAACCAGTGTCATTACATGTGTGTTATTTCCACAAACCACATATGGATCAACCAATGTGTCGTTGCATGTGTGTTCGGTCCACAAACCACATATGGATCCACTAGAGTCATTGCATGTGTGTTCTTTTCACAAACCACATATAGACCCACTAGAGTCATTGCATGTGTGTTCTTATACTAAAACCAGCACTAGAGTTATTGCATGTGTGTTCTTTTCAGAAACCACATATGGATCCACCAGTGTTGTTGCATGTGTGTTCTTTCCACAAACCACATATGGATCAACCAGTGGTTATTGCATGTGTGTTCTTTCCACAAACCACATATGGTTCCACTAGAGTCATTGCATGTGTGTTCTTTTCACAAACCACACATGGATCCACCAGATTTATTGCATGTGTGTTCTTTCCACAAAAAGCATATGGATCAACCAGTGTCATTGCATGTGTGTTCTTTCCACAAACCACTTATGGATCAACCAATGTCATTGCATGTGTGTTCTTTCCACAAACCACATATGGATCCACTAGAGTCATTGCATGTGTGTTCTTTTCCCAAACCACATATGGACCCACTAGTCATTGCATGTGTTTTCTTATACTAAAACCAGCACTAGAGTCATTGCATGTGTGTTCTTTTTAGAAACCACATATGGATCCACCAGTGTCATTGCATGTGTGTTCTTTCCACAAACCACATATGGATCAACCAGTGGTTATTGCATGTTTGTTGTTTCCACAAACCACGTATGGATCCTCTAGAGTCATTGCATGCGTGTTCTTTTCACAAACCACATATGGACCCACTAGAGTCATTGCATGTGTGTTCTTTCCATAAACCATAGATGGATTAACCAATGGCATTGCATGTGTGTTATTGTCACAAACCACATATGGATCAACCAATGTCATTGCATGTGTGTTCCTGTCATGAACCACATATGGATCCACCATAGTTCATTGCATGTGTGTTCTTTCCACAAACCACATATGGATCCACTAGAGTCATTGCATGTCTGTTCTTTCCACAAACCACATATGGATCAACCAGTGTCATTGCATGTGTGTTCTTTCCAAAACCACATATGGATCAACGAGTGGTTATTGCATGTGTGTTCTTTCCACAAACCACATATGGATCCACTAGAGTCATTGCATGTGTGTTCTTTTCACAAACCACATATGGACCCACTAGAGTCATTGCATGTGTGTTCTTATACTAAAACCAGCACTAGTGTCATTGCATTTGGCCTCCCGTCACGCAAGGGGCGGTGGGGCGAAGATATGGATCAACCAGTGCTCACTGCATGTGTGTTCTTTCCACAAATCACATATGGATCCACTAGAGTCATTGCATGTCTGTTCTTTCCACAAACCACATATGGATCAACCAGTGTCATTGCATGTGTGTTCTTTCCAAAACCACATATGGATCAACGAGTGGTTATTGCATGTGTGTTCTTTCCACAAACCACATATGGATCCACTAGAGTCATTGCATGTGTGTTCTTTTCACAAACCACATATGGACCCACTAGAGTCATTGCATGTGTGTTCTTATACTAAAACCAGCACTAGTGTCATTGCATTTGGCCTCCCGTCACGCAAGGGGTGGGCGAGATATGGATCAACCAAGTGCTCACTGCATGTGTGTTCTTTCCACAAATCACATATGGATCCACTAGAGTCATTGCATGTGTGTTCCTTTCACAAACCACATATGGACCCACTAGAGTCATTGCATGTGTGTTCTTTTCACAAACAACACATGGATCCACCAGATTTATTGCATGTGTGTTCTTTCCACAAACAACAGATGGATCAACCAGTGTCATTACATGTGTGTTATTTCCACAAACCACATATGGATAAACCAATGTCATTGCATGTGTGTTCGTTCCACAAACCACATATGGATCCACTAGAGTCATTGCATGTGTGTTCTTTTCACAAACCACATATAGACCCACTAGAGTCATTGCATGTGTGTTCTTATACTAAAACCAGCACTAGAGTTATTGCATGTGTGCTCTTTTCAGAAACCACATATGGATCCACCAGTGTTGTTGCATGTGTGTTCTTTCCACAAACCACATATGGATCAACCAGTGGTTATTGCATGTGTGTTCTTTCCACAAACCACATATGGTTCCACTAGAGTCATTGCATGTGTGTTCTTTTCACAAACCACACATGGATCCACCAGATTTATGGCATGTGTGTTCTTTCCACAAACAGCATATGGATCAACCAGTGTCATTGCATGTGTGTTCTTTCCACAAACCACTTATGGATCAACCAATGTCATTGCATGTGTGTTCTTTCCACAAACCACATATGGATCCACTAGAGTCATTGCATGTGTGTTCTTTTCACAAACCACATATGGACCCACTAGAGTCATTGCATGTGTGTTCTTATACTAAAACCAGCACTAGTGTCATTGCATTTGGCCTCCCGTCACGCAAGGGGCGGTGGGGCGAAGATATGGATCAACCAGTGCTCACTGCATGTGTGTTCTTTCCACAAATCACATATGGATCCACTAGAGTCATTGCATGTCTGTTCTTTCCACAAACCACATATGGATCAACCAGTGTCATTGCATGTGTGTTCTTTCCAAAACCACATATGGATCAACGAGTGGTTATTGCATGTGTGTTCTTTCCACAAACCACATATGGATCCACTAGAGTCATTGCATGTGTGTTCTTTTCACAAACCACATATGGACCCACTAGAGTCATTGCATGTGTGTTCTTATACTAAAACCAGCACTAGTGTCATTGCATTTGGCCTCCCGTCACGCAAGGGGCGGTGGGGCGAAGATATGGATCAACCAGTGCTCACTGCATGTGTGTTCTTTCCACAAATCACATATGGATCCACTAGAGTCATTGCATGTGTGTTCCTTTCACAAACCACATATGGACCCACTAGAGTCATTGCATGTGTGTTCTTTTCACAAACAACACATGGATCCACCAGATTTATTGCATGTGTGTTCTTTCCACAAACAACAGATGGATCAACCAGTGTCATTACATGTGTGTTATTTCCACAAACCACATATGGATAAACCAATGTCATTGCATGTGTGTTCGTTCCACAAACCACATATGGATCCACTAGAGTCATTGCATGTGTGTTCTTTTCACAAACCACATATAGACCCACTAGAGTCATTGCATGTGTGTTCTTATACTAAAACCAGCACTAGAGTTATTGCATGTGTGCTCTTTTCAGAAACCACATATGGATCCACCAGTGTTGTTGCATGTGTGTTCTTTCCACAAACCACATATGGATCAACCAGTGGTTATTGCATGTGTGTTCTTTCCACAAACCACATATGGTTCCACTAGAGTCATTGCATGTGTGTTCTTTTCACAAACCACACATGGATCCACCAGATTTATGGCATGTGTGTTCTTTCCACAAACAGCATATGGATCAACCAGTGTCATTGCATGTGTGTTCTTTCCACAAACCACTTATGGATCAACCAATGTCATTGCATGTGTGTTCTTTCCACAAACCACATATGGATCCACTAGAGTCATTGCATGTGTGTTCTTTTCCCAAACCACATATGGACCCACTAGTCATTGCATGTGTTTTCTTATACTAAAACCAGCACTAGAGTCATTGCATGTGTGTTCTTTTTAGAAACCACATATGGATCCACCAGTGTCATTGCATGTGTGTTCTTTCCACAAACCACATATGGATCAACCAGTGGTTATTGCATGTTTGTTGTTTCCACAAACCACGTATGGATCCTCTAGAGTCATTGCATGCGTGTTCTTTTCACAAACCACATATGGACCCACTAGAGTCATTGCATGTGTGTTCTTTCCATAAACCACAAATGGATTAACCAATGGCATTGCATGTGTGTTATTGTCACAAACCACATATGGATCAACCAGTGTCATTGCATGTGTGTTCCTGTCATGAACCACATATGGATCCACCATAGTTCATTGCATGTGTGTTCTTTCCACAAACCACATATGGATCCACTAGAGTCATTGCATGTCTGTTCTTTCCACAAACCACATATGGATCAACCAGTGTCATTGCATGTGTGTTCTTTCCAAAACCACATATGGATCAACGAGTGGTTATTGCATGTGTGTTCTTTCCACAAACCACATATGGATCCACTAGAGTCATTGCATGTGTGTTCTTTTCACAAACCACATATGGACCCACTAGAGTCATTGTATGTGTGTTCTTATACTAAAACCAGCACTAGTGTCATTGCATTTGGCCTCCCGTCACGCAAGGGGCGGTGGGGCGAAGATATGGATCAACCAGTGCTCACTGCATGTGTGTTCTTTCCACAAATCACATATGGATCCACTAGAGTCATTGCATGTGTGTTCCTTTCACAAACCACATATGGACCCACTAGAGTCATTGCATGTGTGTTCTTTTCACAAACCACACATGGATCCACCAGATTTATTGCATGTGTGTTCTTTCCACAAACAGCATATGGATCAACCAGTGTCATTACATGTGTGTTATTTCCACAAACCACATATGGATCAACCAATGTCGTTGCATGTGTGTTCGTTCCACAAACCACATATGGATCCACTAGAGTCATTGCATGTGTGTTCTTTTCACAAACCACATATAGACCCACTAGAGTCATTGCATGTGTGTTCTTATACTAAAACCAGCACTAGAGTTATTGCATGTGTGTTCTTTTCAGAAACCACATATGGATCCACCAGTGTTGTTGCATGTGTGTTCTTTCCACAAACCACATATGGATCAACCAGTGGTTATTGCATGTGTGTTCTTTCCACAAGCCACATATGGTTCCACTAGAGTCATTGCATGTGTGTTGTTTTCACAAACCACACATGGATCCACCAGATTTATTGCATGTGTGTTCTTTCCATAAAAAGCATATGGATCAACCAGTGTCATTGCATGTGTGTTCTTTCCACAAACCACTTATGGATCAACCAATGTCATTGCATGTGTGTTCTTTCCACAAACCACATATGGATCCACTAGAGTCATTGCATGTGTGTTCTTTTCCCAAACCACATATGGACCCACTAGTCATTGCATGTGTTTTCTTATACTAAAACCAGCACTAGAGTCATTGCATGTGTGTTCTTTTTAGAAACCACATATGGATCCACCAGTGTCATTGCATGTGTGTTCTTTCCACAAACCACATATGGATCAACCAGTGGTTATTGTATGTTTGTTGTTTCCACAAACCACGTATGGATCCTCTAGAGTCATTGCATGCGTGTTCTTTTCACAAACCACATATGGACCCACTAGAGTCATTGCATGTGTGTTCTTTCCATAAACCATAGATGGATTAACCAATGGCATTGCATGTGTGTTATTGTCACAAACCACATATGGATCAACCAATGTCATTGCATGTGTGTTCCTGTCATGAACCACATATGGATCCACCATAGTTCATTGCATGTGTGTTCTTTCCACAAACCACATATGGATCCACTAGAGTCATTGCATGTCTGTTCTTTCCACAAACCACATATGGATCAACCAGTGTCATTGCATGTGTGTTCTTTCCAAAACCACATATGGATCAACGAGTGGTTATTGCATGTGTGTTCTTTCCACAAACCACATATGGATCCACTAGAGTCATTGCATGTGTGTTCTTTTCACAAACCACATATGGACCCACTAGAGTCATTGCATGTGTGTTCTTATACTAAAACCAGCACTAGTGTCATTGCATTTGGCCTCCCGTCACGCAAGGGGCGGTGGGGCGAAGATATGGATCAACGGTGCTCACTGCATGTGTGTTCTTTCCACAAATCACATATGGATCCACTAGAGTCATTGCATGTGTGTTCCTTTCACAAACCACATATGGACCCACTAGAGTCATTGCATGTGTGTTCTTTTCACAAACAACACATGGATCCACCAGATTTATTGCATGTGTGTTCTTTCCACAAACAGCAGATGGATCAACCAGTGTCATTACATGTGTGTTATTTCCACAAACCACATATGGATCAACCAATGTCATTGCATGTGTGTTCGTTCCACAAACCACATATGGATCCACTAGAGTCATTGCATGTGTGTTCTTTTCACAAACCACATATAGACCCACTAGAGTCATTGCATGTGTGTTCTTATACTAAAACCAGCACTAGAGTTATTGCATGTGTGTTCTTTTCAGAAACCACATATGGATCCACCAGTGTTGTTGCATGTGTGTTCTTTCCACAAACCACATATGGATCAACCAGTGGTTATTGCATGTGTGTTCTTTCCACAAACCACATATGGTTCCACTAGAGTCATTGCATGTGTGTTCTTTTCACAAACCACACATGGATCCACCAGATTTATGGCATGTGTGTTCTTTCCACAAACAGCATATGGATCAACCAGTGTCATTGCATGTGTGTTCTTTCCACAAACCACTTATGGATCAACCAATGTCATTGCATGTGTGTTCTTTCCACAAACCACATATGGATTCACTAGAGTCATTGCATGTGTGTTCTTTTCCCAAACCACATATGGACCCACTAGTCATTGCATGTGTTTTCTTATACTAAAACCAGCACTAGAGTCATTGCATGTGTGTTCTTTTTAGAAACCACATATGGATCCACCAGTGTCATTGCATGTGTGTTCTTTCCACAAACCACATATGGATCAACCAGTTGTTATTGCATGTTTGTTGTTTCCACAAACCACGTATGGATCCTCTAGAGTCATTGCATGCGTGTTCTTTTCACAAACCACATATGGACCCACTAGAGTCATTGCATGTGTGTTCTTTCCATAAACCATAGATGGATTAACCAATGGTATTGCATATGTGTTATTGTCACAAACCACATATGGATCAACCAATGTCATTGCATGTGTGTTGCTGTCAAGAACCACGTATGGATCCACAAGTGTTCATTGCATGTGTGTTCTTTCCACAAACCACATATGGATCCACTAGAGTCATTGCATGTATGTTCTTTCCACAAACCAAATATGGATCCACTAGAGTCATTGCATGTGTGTTCTTTTCACAAACCACATATGGACCCACTAGAGTCATTGCATGTGTGTTCTTATTCTAAAACCACATATGGATCCACCAGTGTTGTTGCATGTGTGTTCTTTCCACAAACCACATATGGATCAACCAGTGGTTATTGCATGTGTGTTCTTTCCACAAACCACATATGGATCCACTAGAGTCATTGCATGTGTGTTCTTTCCACAAACAGCATATGGATCAACCAGTGTAATTGCATGTGTGTTCTTTCCACAAACAGCATATGGATCAACCAGTGTCATTGCATGTGTGTTCTTTCCACAAACCACATATGGATCAACCAGTGTCATTGCATGTGTGTTCTTTCCACAAACCACATATGGATCAACCAATGTCATTGCATGTTTGTTCTTTCCACAAACCACATATGGATCCACTAGAGTCATTGCATGTTTTTTTCCCAAACCACATATGGACCCACTAGTCATTGCATGTGTGTTCTTATACTAAAACCAGCACTAGAGTCATTGCATGTGTGTTCTTTTTAGAAACCACATATGGATCCATCAGTGTCATTGCATGTGTGTTCTTTCCACAAACCACATATGGATCAACCAGGGGTTATTGCATGTTTGTTGTTTACACAAACCACGTATGGATCCTCTAGAGTCATTGCATGCGTGTTCTTTTCACAAACCAGATATGGACCCACTAGGGGTTATTGCATGTGTGTTCTTTCCACAAACCACAGATGTCTTAACCAATGGCATTGCATGTGTGTTATTGTCACAAACCACATATGGATCAACCAATGTCATTGCATGTGTGTTCCTGTCATGAACCACATATGGATCCATAAGTGTTCATTGCATGTGTGTTCTTTCCACAAACCACATATGGATCCACTAGAGTCATTGCATGTATGTTCTTTGCACAAACCACATATGGATCAACCAGTGTCATTGCATGTGTGTTCTTTCCACAAACCACATATGGATCAACCAGTGGTTATTGCATGTGTGTTCTTTCCACAAACCACATATGGATCCACTAGAGTCATTGCATGTGTGTTCTTTCCACAAACCACATATGGATCAACCAGTGTCATTGCATGTGTGTTCTTTCCAAAACCACATATGGATCAACCAGTGGTTATTGCATGTGTGTTCTTTCCACAAACCACATATGGATCCACTAGAGTCATTGTATGTGTGTTCTTCTCACAAACCACATATGGACCCACTAGAGTCATTGCATGTGTGTTCTTATACTAAAACCTGCACTTGTGTAATTGCATTTGGCCTCCCCTCACGCAAGGGGCGGTGGGCCGAAGATATGGATCAACCAGTGGTCATTACGTGTGTGTTCTTTCCACAAACCACATATAGATCCACTAGAGTCATTGCATGTGTGTTATTTTCACAAACCACATACGGACCCACGAGAGTCATTGCATGTGTGTTCTTTTCACAAACCACACATGGATCCACCAGAGTCATTGCATGTGTGTTCTTTCCACAAACGGCATATGGATCAACCAGTGTCATTGCATGTGTGTTCTTTCCACAAACCACATATGGATCAATCAATGTCATTGCATGTGTGTTGTTTCCACAAACCACATATGGATCCACTACAGTCATTGCATGTGTGTTCTTTTCACAAACCACATATGGACCCACTTGAGTTATTGCATGTGTGTTCTTTTACTAAAACCAGCACTAGAGTCATTGCATGTGTGTTCTTTTCAGAAACCACATATGGATCCACCAGTGTTGTTGCATGTGTGTTCTTTCCACAAACCACATATGGATCAACCAGTGGTTATTGCATGTGTGTTCTTTCCACAAACCACATATGGATCCACTAGAGTCATTGCATGTGTGTTCTTTTCACAAACCACATATGGACCCACTAGAGTCATTGCATGTGTGTTCTTTCCACAAACCACAGATGGATTAACCAATGGCATTGCATGTGTGTTATTGTCACAAACCACATATGGATCAACCAATGTCATTGCATGTGTGTTCCTATCATGAACCACATATGGATGCACCAGTGTTCATTGCATGCATGTTCTTTCCACAAACCACATATCGATCAACTAGAGTCATTGCATGTGTGTTCTTTCCACAAACCACATATGGATCAACCAGTGTATTTGCATGTGTGTTCTTTCCACAAACCACATATGGATCCACTAGAGTCATTGCATGTGTGTTGTGTTCACAAAGCACATATGGACCCACTAGAGTCATTGCATGTGTGTTCTTATACTAAAACTAGCACTAGAGTAATTGCATGTGTGTTCTTTCCCAAACCACATATGGATCAACCGGTGTCATTGCATGTGTGTTCCTGTCACAAACCACATATGGATCCACCAGAGTCATTGCATGTGTGTTCTTTTCCACAAACCACACATGGATCCACCATTGTCATTGCACGTGTGTTCTTGCCACAAACCATACATGGATCAACCAGAGTCATTGCATGTGTATTCTTTCCACAAACCACATATGGATCCACTGGAGTCATTGCATGTGTGTTCTTTTCACAAACCACACATGGACCCACTAGAGTCATTGCATGTGTGTTGTTTCCACAAACCACACATGGATTAACCAATGGCATTGCATGTGTGTTACTGTCACAAATCACTTATGGATCAACCAATGTCATTGCATGTGTGTTCTTATCATGAACCACATATGGATCCACCAGTGTTCATTGCATGTGTGTTCTTTTCACAAACCACATATGGATCCACTAGAGTCATTGCATGTGTGTTCTTTCCACAAACCACATATGGATCAACAAGGGTCATTGCATGTGTGTTCTTTCCACAAACCACATATGGATCAACTAGTTGTTATTGCATGTGTGTTCTTTCCATAAACCACATATGGATCCACTAGAGTCATTGCATGTGTGTGATACATTGCAAATGTATCTATAATTTTTGATGTTCCATGCTTGGTTTTATCTACTTTCATGTGTTTTGTCCAGACTTTGGAGTACTTTTCATATGATTTCTTGGACTAACCTATTAACATGATGCCACAGTGCCAGTAGCCTGTTTTCTGCTGTTTTTGGTTCCAGGAAAGTCAGAAAATGAATATTCTCGGAATTGGACGGGACAAAAGCCAAAGTTCCTATTTTCCCGGAAGACTCACGGAGCCAGAAGGAGAGTCGGAGAGGGGCCAGGGCCTGGCCACACCCCCCTAGGCACGGTAACCCTAGGCCACGCCAAGGCATGGTGTGGGCCCCCTGGCCGGCCATCGACCTTTCCTCCTTCGCCTATAAGAGCCTCCCGATACCAAAACCCTAAATAGTCAATCAGAAATCCACGAAGAGTTCTGCAGTGCCGCCGCCACCGAAGGGGAGATTCGGGGGATAGAAAGTCTCTGTTCCGTCACCCTGTCGGGACGGGGAAGTGCCCCCGGAGCCATCTCCATCGATCTCCACCACCATCTACATCACCATTGCTGATTCCCCTGATGAGGAGGGAGTAGTTCTCTCTCGAGGCTAAGGGTTCTACCGGTAGCTATGTGTTCATCTCTCTCTCTATGCATGATCTTATTGAGATCATGAGCTTGTAATCTATAGATCTACCTTGCTACTCAAGTGCTTTAATAGATCTCTGCTCTCCCCATGTGTGTGAAGTGACAAGTGACGTGCACACCATGGTGGCACTTAGGCTAGAGATTACAAATACTTGTTATGAGTTTTATTTGGAGTTGGATGTCTTTATGAAATTGTGGTGTTTATTGGACTCATCTAGTACTCAAGGTGACAGTGTGGGGTTTTCTAGATGGGAAAGGCTTACTTTGAGGTGTGCTGTTATAGCCCTACCGTTGATTAGAGTGTCCAACCGGAGAGTAGTTCAGCGTAGTATCATGAAGATGATATATTTATATGAGATAATGTTCACTAGTGAAAGTATGATCCCTAGGCCTTGTTTCTAAGCACTGAAACACCGTTTGCAACTAGATCTATTACATGTTTGCTTGCTGCTATCGTTATTTCAGTTTGCCTTTAGTCTCTTCCACGCCATCAAGCTCTTTTCTGGCACCGTTACCACTTATAATTATCCATACCACTTGTATTTCACTATCTCTTCTCCGAACTAGTGCACCTATACACCTGACAAGTGTATTGGGTGTGTTGGGGACACAAGAGACTTCTTGTATCTTGATTGTAGGGTTGCTTGAGAGGGGATACCTTTGACCACTTCCTCCCTGAGTTAGATAAATCTTGGGTGATCCACTTAAGGGAAAACTTGCTACTATTCTACAAACCTCTACACTTGGAGGCCCAACAACTGTCTACAAGAATAGAAGTGCGTAGACATCAAGCTGTTTTCTGGCGCCGTTGCAGAGGAGGTAAGGTAAAAGGTATTCACACGGGAGGATTAAAGAAGAAGAACCTCCCACGGCAAACGCCTAGTTTCTGGCGCCGTTGCCGGGGAGGTAAGGTAAAAGGTATTCACACCGAAGGATTAAAGAAGAAGAACCTCCCACGACAAACGCCTATTTTCTGGCGCCGTTGCCGGGGAGGTAAGGTAAAAGGTACTAACATCCTCCGGTGTGAGTGCTCGAAGTTATTACCTTTAGATTTTGTCTTTTTGTTTCTTGTTTTCACTAGTTAGGCTTAATGTAAAACAACAACAAAATTAGAGAGTTTATAGTATTTATCTTGAGTTAGGACATGAAGTGTTTGAAGAGAAAATTAAAAAACCTATGGAACTTTATTTGCATGCTAATAGCAATGTTGTTAGTATGAATTCTTTGGACACCATTATTTCTAATGCTATGGAAAAGTCTAAGCTTGGGGAAGCTAGTTTTTATGAAAATGATCTTTTTAGTTCCCCAACTTTGGAAGATAGCTATTCTATTGCTTATGATGATACCAAACCTCCAATATATGATGATTACAATGATGAATATGATATTTTCAGTCCACCTACTATTGAGGAGAAAATTAATTATGATTATAATATGCCTCCTATATTTGATGATTATGGTGGTGAGAATAATAATGATAGCTATTTTGTTGATTTTTCTCCCACTATAATTAATAAGAATGACTATGCTTATGTGGAGAGTAATAATCATTTTATGCATGTGGCTCATGATAAGAATGTTTCTTGTGATATTTATATTGTTAATTTTATTCATAATGCTACTGAAACTTATTATGAGAGAGGGAAACATGGTTTTATGTATCTCAACAATATTAAGTTTCCCCTCTTTATGTTGAAATTTTTGAAGTTGCACTTGTTTTGCTTTCCTATGCTTGTTGCTTTGTGCTTTCATGACTTGTTTCTTTACAAGATTCCTATGCATAGGAAGTGGGTTAGACTTAAATGTGCTTTGAATTTGCTTCTTGATGCTCTCTTTTACTTTAATTCATATTTCTTATGTGAGCATCTTCTCAAACTATCATGCCTAACTTAAAGGCGTTAAAGAAAAGTACTTATTGGGATATAACCCAAAAATTTTAGATGAGTCTTGGAACTTATTACTTCAGTAATAACCGCCGATCCTTATCCTTTTTATTTGCTTTTTGTGCCAAGAGTATCCTCTAATGAGAGAGATGTGATGATTAGGAAAGTTGCTGTCCCGAAACAGATTTCTGTGCTTCACCGTAAAAATTCGTGTAAAATCTCTGTATGTCCTTTTGAGGCATGAATTTTTGTGCTTCTGCCCCAGGTTGTTGTCTAACTTTCGTTAGTTCAACACTTTTTGATTTGAGCAACAGAATGTCTTCGAAAAAATTCGTCTTTACCTGCTGGTCTGTTTTGACAGATTTCTGCTATTTTCTGCATTTGCTTCTTGTTGGTTCCTTTTTAAGTTCTTTTGGGGAATTGAGCTTTTTGAGGGAAATGCTACAGTAGATAGTGTTCTAATGGAAGTTTTATTGGTGTTATAACTGAACCTAAAGACTTATTATCTTGAGTGCACTAATGTTGCTAATAAAGATTCTGTGAAGTTTTGTATGAAGGAAAAATTTCAGGTGTATGTAAGGAATGAGTAATGAGATGAAGAATGGACTCAAGCTCAAGCTTGGGGATGCCACACGTGTCACCCCAAGAAATATCCAAGAAGTACAAGCGTCAAAGCTTGGGGATGCCCAAGGCATCCCCCTCTTCATCAATAAAAATCCCAGGTTTCTTCCAAACACTTCATTTTTATTGTTTCATACACAGTTGTGTTGTTCTTGGAGCATCTTATTTTTCGTTTTCGTTTTTGTTTTCATTTGCTTGGTTTTCTTAGTTTACTGAATAAATTGGTTGGACCCCCTCTTTCATACATTGGTTTTCAAATAGTTTGGTTTGGATTGGGAAAGAGTAGGAAAGTTCATGCTTAAGTGTTAAAGAGAGCTTGTTTTTGACTATGGCCTATGCTTTGTCATGCCATGCTCGATATTGTTTTGGCTTTATGCTTAGTATTATTTGCTATAGCATGACTTGTTATAAAAAATTGAGATTGCTTAATGTGCCTTTGAAGAATCATGCGTTGTTTTAGCATATTATAGTATAGTATTGTCGTATTCTCCTTTGATGCTTTATTTGGGTTGACTTGGCGCATGCTCACACCATGTTATGACTATATCAAGTCACCATAAGCCTTTATGATCCTTTAGTTTTCAACTTGTAGTATCACTTTATGCATTGATCAATGATGTTTTGTCGCTCTGCATGATTATGGCCATTATTGCTCTCTTAGTTTGTCGCTCCCAGTCTTTTGCTAGCCTCCACAACAAAGTATGAGTTCTACTCATGCATCCAACTCCTTAAACCAAGTTATTCCAAAGATTCCACCATACCTACCTACGAGCTTATGCTATTCTAAGTATATTCATGCTTTTGTTTACCTCCCAAATTAAACTTGTTATGAGAAAACTAATGATTAAAGCTCTCACGAACTTGATGGCACACTTTACTTTTTGCATCTAATAAACTTGAACCATTGGGTCCTTCTTTGTTGCGTATATGCTTGCGCCTTATAAGTTGAAATTAGCAGAACCATGTTTCATGGGGAACGCTTTCAACATTGCACTTGTACTTTTACCCCGTTGATATCATGTTGTTTTGCTTACGGATCCCGGCAGTGTGAAATAAAAGTGGAACTTGTAAGATCATGGAGTTTGTATGTGTGTTAGAGAAACGCCTGGGCCGCTAGCCTAAGCCATGCCTAATCATGGTGGAAACTTGCAGCATCACCATAATGAGCACTCTATGAAGCATCCTCAATAAAAACCTATGCAAATAGCAAATAAAAGATCTGAGATGCTCATTGTCCTGCCTTGCCTTGTCATTTTGATTATGGGAAAGCTCCCGTATCATGTGCAAGGGGTACCCTGTTGGCGGTTCTTTATGATACACATGTACTTACAATGACAATAGCTTACTCGTGACTAAAGTTGAGTAGCATGAGCTTCGGTCTTCGTAAGTAAGGGGCATGAGATTTCGGTTTATAACTTGCCAAGCATATCCTCCTAGTTGTGTCACTTTAACCTTAATCACCTTAAATATGCTTATGATAGAAGCAATGAGAGCTGAAAGCTATAAGTACCATAATTTTTGGAAGCTCTTTATGAGACTTGAATCCCTACTTCCTTTTTATAAAAAGGCCTTTCTTCCACCATTATATTGTGTCTCCACCTTCTATCTTTATGCACCTACTTTGAGAGCATAGTGGCCATTCTTAGTTTTGTGTGCATTGTCCCAAGACTAGTTGATTGATGCATACCTTGATATTGCTTGTTCTAAACTATTTGTATCTAGTCACTCTTATGAACTTTGAAGGTGTCCTATGCATTTATGTTTGCTACTCTATGAGGCACAATCTGAATACTATTATGCTATGTTTTCTTTATGTGAAACAAACAAACGTCTTGCAAAGCATTGTTATTCATGAATCTTTTGTTTGTGCCTTTTCATGTTGCAACATAGTTTCTTTGTCTTATTGCTAGAACTTTGTCTTTCATGTTATGATTGAAGTACTATGATCCCAGCTATCAATGTTTTACAAATACTTTGATCAAGTTTATGATGGTGCATGTAACCTCAAAAATTATTCTTTCTTTTTATCACTTACCTACTCAAGGACAAGCAGGAGTTAAGCTTGGGGATGTTGATACATTGCAAATGTATCTATAATTTTTGATGTTCCATTCTTGGTTTTATCTACTTTCTTTTGTTTTGTCCACACTTTGGAGTACTTTTCATATGATTTCTTGGACTAACCTATTACCAAGATGCCACAGTGCCAGTTGCCTGTTTTCTGCTGTTTTTGGTTCTAGGAAAGTCAGAAAATGAATATTCTCGGAATTGGACGGGACAAAAGCCAAAGTTCCTATTTTCCCGGAAGACTCACGGAGCCAGAAGGAGAGTCGGAGAGGGGCTAGGGCCTGGCCACACACCCCCAGGCGCGGGCAACCCTAGGTCGTGCCAGGGCATGGTGTGGGCCCCCTGGCTGGCCACCGACCTTGCCTCCTTCACCTATAAGAGCCTCGCGATACCAAAACCCTAAATAGTCAATCAGAAATCCACGAGAAGTTCCGCAGCGCTGCAGCCACCGAAGGGGAGATTCGGGGGACAGAAAGTCTTTGTTCTGGCACCCTGTTGGGACGGGGAAGTGCCCCCGGAGCCATCTCCATCGATCTCCACCACCATCTCCATCACCATTGCTGATTCCCATGATGAGGAGGGAGTTTTTCTCTCTCGAGGCTAAGGGTTCTACCGGTAGCTATGTGTTCATCTCTCTCTCTATGCATGATCTTATTGAGATCATGAGCTTGTAATCTATAGATCTACCTTGCTACTCAAGTGCTTTAATAGATCTCTGCTCTCCCCATGTGTGTGAAAGTGACAGCGTGCACACCATGGTGGCACTTAGGCTAGAGATTACAAATACTTGTTATGAGTTATATTTGGAGTTGGATGTCTTTATGAAATTGTGGTGTTTGTTGGACTCATCTAGTACTCAATGTGACAGTGTGGGGTTTTCTAGATGGGAAAGTCTTACTTTGAGGTGTGTTGTTATAGCCCTACCGTTGATTAGAGTGTCCAACCGGAGAGTAGTTCAGCGTAGTATCATGAAGATGATATATTTATATGAGAGAGTGTTCACTAGTGAAAGTATGATCCCAAGGCCTTGTTTCTAAGCACTGAAACACCGTTGCAACTAGATCTGTTACATGTTTGTTTGCTGCTATCGTTATTTCAGTCTGCCTTTAGTCTCTTCCACGCCATCTAGCTCTTTTCTGGCACCGTTACCACTTATAATTATCCATACCACTTGTATTTCACTATCTCTTCGCTGAACTAGTGCACCTATACACCTGAATAGTGTATTAGGTGTGTTGGGGACATAAGAGACTTCTTGTATCTTGATTGCAGGGTTTCTTGAGAGGGGATACCTTTGACCACTTCCTCCCTGTGATCGATAAACCTTGGGTGATCCACTTAAGGGGAAACTTGTTGCTGTTCTACAAACCTCTGCACTTGGAGGCCCCACAACTGTCTACAAGAATATAAGTACGTAGACATCAGTGTGTTCTTTTCACAAACCACATATGGACCCACTAGAGTAATTGCATGTGTGTTCTTATACTAAAACCAGCACTAGAGTCATTAATTGTGTGTTCTTTCAACAACCCAAATATGGATCCACCAGTGTCATTGCATGTGTGTTCCTGTGACAAACCACATATGGATCCACCAGAGTCATTGCATGTGTGTTCTTTTTCACAAACCACACATGGATCCACCAATGTCATTGGATGTGTGTTCTTTCCCCAAACCACACATGGATCAACCAGAGTCATTGCATGTGTGTTCTTATACTAAAACCAGCAATAGAGTCATTTCATGTGTGTTCTTTCCACAAACCACATATGGATCCACTAGAGTCATTGCATCTGCGTTCCTATCATGAACCAAATATGGATCCACTAGTGTTCATTGCATGTGTGTTCTTTCCACAAACCTCATATGTATCCACTAGCGTAATTGCATGTGTGTTCTTTTCACAAACCACACATGGATCCACCAATGTCATTGCATGTGTGTTCTTTCCACAAACCACAGATGGATCCACAAATGTCATTGCATGTGTGTTCTTTTCCACAAACCACATCGATAAACCAATGGCATTGCATGTGTGTTATTGTCACAAACCACATATGGATCAAGCAATGTCATTGCATGTGTGTTATTTTCCACATACCACATATGGATCCACCAGTGTTCATTACATGTGTGTTCTTTCCACAAACCACATATGGATCCACTTGAGTCATTGCATGTGTGTTCTTTCCACAAACCACACATGGATTAACCAATGGCATTGCATGTGTGTTATTGTCACAAACCACATATGGATCAACCAATGTCATTGCATGTGTGTTCCTGTCATGAACCACACATGGATCCACCAGTGTTCATTGCATGTGTGTTCTTTCCACAAACCACATATGGATGCACTAGTCATTGCATGTGTGTTCTTTTCACAAATCACATATGGATCAACCAGTGGCATTGCATGTTTATTCTTTTCACAAATCACATATGGATCCACCAGTGTTCACTGCATGTGTGTTCTTTCCACAAACCACTTATGGATCCACCAGTGTTCATTGCATGTGTGTTCTTTTCCACAAACCACATATGGACCCACTAGAGTCATTGCATGTGTGTTCTTATACTAAAACCAGCACTATAGTCATTGCATGTGTGTTCTTTTCACAAACCACATATGGATCCATAAGTGTCATTGCATGTGTGTTCTTTCCACAAACCACATATGGATCCACTATAGTCATTGCATGTGTGTTCTTTTCACAAACCACATATGGATCAACTAGTGGCATTGCATGTGTGTTCTTTTCACAAATCACATATGGATCCACCAGTGTTCACTACATGTGTGTTCTTTCCACAAACCACATATGGATCCACTAGAGTCATTGGATGTGTGTTCTTTTCACCAACCACATGTGAACCCACTAGAGTCATTGCATGTGTGTTCTTATACTAAAACCAGCACTAGAGCCATTGCATGTGTGTTCTTTTCAATAAACCACATACGGATCCACCAGTGCCATTGCATGTGTGTTCTTTCCACAAACCACATATGGATCAACCAGTGGTTATTGAATGTGTGTTCTTCGCACAAACCACATATGGATCCACTAGAGTCATTGCATGTGTGTTCTTTTCACAAACCAAATATGGACCCACTAGAGTCATTACATGTGTGTTCTTTCCACAAACCACACATGGATCCAACAATGGCATTGCATGTGTGTTATTGTCACAAACCACATATGGATCAACCAATATCATTGCATTTGTGTTCCTGTCATGAACCACATATGGATCCACCAGTGTTCATTCCATGTGTGTTCTTTCCACAAACCACATATGGATCCACTAGAGTCATTTCATGTTTGTTCTTTTCAGAAACCACATATGGACCCACTAGAGTCATTGCATGTGTGTTCTTTTCACAAATCACAGATGGATCCACTAGTGTTCACTGCATGTGTGTTCTTTCCACAAACCACTTATGGATCCACTAGTGTTCATTGCATGTGTGTTCTTTTCTACAAACCACATATGGATCCACTAGAGTCATTGCATGTTTGTTCATTTCACAAACCACATATGGACCAACTAGAGTCATTGCATGTGTTTTCTTATACTAAAACCAACACTAGAGTCATTGCATTTGTGTTCTTTTCACAAACCACATATGGATCCACCAGTGTTATTGCATGCGTGTTCTTTCCACAAACCACATATGGATCAACCAGTGGTTATTGCATGTGTGTTCTTTCCACAAACCACATATGGATCCACTAGAGTCATTGCATGTGTGTTCTTTTCACAAACCACATATGGACCCACTAGAGTCACTACGTGTGTGTTCTTTCCACAAACCACACATGGATTAACCAATGGCATTGCATGTGTGTTATTGTCACAAACCACATATCGATCAACCAATGTCATTGCATGTGTGTTCCTCTCATGAACCAGACATGGATCCACCAGTGTTCATTGCATGTGTATTCTTTCCACAAACCACATATGGATCCACTAGAGTCATTGCATGTGTGTTCTTTTCACAAACCACATATGGATCAACCAGTGGCATTGCATGTTTGTTCTTTTCACAAATCACATATAGATCCACCAGTGTTCACTGCATGTGTGTTCTTTCCACAAACCACTTATGGATCCACCAGTGTTCATTGCATGTGTGTTCTTTTCCACAAACCACATATGGACCAACTAGAGTCATTGCATGTGTGTTCTTATACTAAAACCAGCACTATAGTCATTGCATTTGTGTTCTTTTCACAAACCACAAATGGATCCACCAGTGTCATTGCATGTGTGTTCTTTCCTCAAACCACATATGGATCAACCAGTGGTTATTGCATGTGTGTTCTTTGCACAAACCACATATGGATCCACTAGAGTCATTGCATGTGTGTTCTTTTCACAAACCACATATGGATCAACCAGTGGCATTGCATGTTTGTTCTTTTCACAAATCACATATGGATCCACCAGTGTTCACTGCATGTGTGTTCTTTCCACAAACCACTTATGGATCCACCAGTGTTCATTGCATGTGTGTTCTTTTCCACAAACCACATATGGACCCACTAGAGTCATTGCATGTGTGTTCTTATACTAAAACCAGCACTATAGTCATTGCATGTGTGTTCTTTTCACAAACCACATATAGATCCATAAGTGTCATTGCATGTGTGTTCTTTCCACAAACCACATATGGATCCACTATAGTCATTGCATGTGTGTTCTTTTCACAAACCACATATGTATCAACTAGTGGCATTGCATGTGTGTTGTTTTCACAAATCACATATGGATCCACCAGTGTTCACTACATGTGTGTTCTTTCCACAAACCACTTATGGATCCACCAGTGTTAATTGCATGTGTGTTCTTTTCCACAAACCACATATGGATCCACTAGAGTCATTGGATGTGTGTTCTTTTCACCAACCACATGTGAACCCACTAGAGTCATTGCATGTGTGTTCTTATATTAAACCAGCACTAGAGCCATTGCATGTGTGTTCTTTTCACAAACCACATACGGATCCACCAGTGCCATTGCATGTGTGTTCTTTCCACAAACCACATATGGATCAACCAGTGGTTATTGAATGTGTGTTCTTTGCACAAACCACATATGGATCCACTAGAGTCATTGCATGTGTGTTCTTTTCACAAACCAAATATGGACCCACTAGAGTCATTACATGTGTTTTCTTTCCACAAACCACACATGGATCCACCAATGGCATTGCATGTGTGTTATTGTCACAAACCACATATGGATCCACTAGAGTCATTGCATGTGTGTTCTTTTCACAAACCAAATATGGACCCACTAGAGTCATTACATGTGTGTTCTTTCCACAATCCACACATGGATCCAACAATGGCATTGCATGTGTGTTATTGTCACAAACCACATATGGATCAACCAATATCATTGCATTTGTGTTCCTGTCATGAACCACATATGGATCCACCAGTGTTCATTCCATGTGTGTTCTTTCCACAAACCACATATGGATCCACTAGAGTCATTTCATGTTTGTTCTTTTCAGAAACCACATATGGACCCACTAGAGTCATTGCATGTGTGTTCTTTTCACAAATCACAGATGGATCCACTAGTGTTCACTGCATGTGTGTTCTTTCCACAAACCACTTATGGATCCACTAGTGTTCATTGCATGTGTGTTCTTTTCTACAAACCACATATGGATCCACTAGAGTCATTGCATGTTTGTTCATTTCACAAACCACATATGGACCAACTAGAGTCATTGCATGTGTTTTCTTATACTAAAACCAACACTAGAGTCATTGCATTTGTGTTCTTTTCACAAACCACATATGGATCCACCAGTGTTATTGCATGCGTGTTCTTTCCACAAACCACATATGGATCAACCAGTGGTTATTGCATGTGTGTTCTTTCCACAAACCACATATGGATCCACTAGAGTCATTGCATGTGTGTTCTTTTCACAAACCACATATGGACCCACTAGAGTCACTACGTGTGTGTTCTTTCCACAAACCACATGGATTAACCAATGGCATTGCATGTGTGTTATTGTCACAAACCACATATCGATCAACCAATGTCATTGCATGTGTGTTCCTCTCATGAACCAGACATGGATCCACCAGTGTTCATTGCATGTGTATTCTTTCCACAAACCACATATGGATCCACTAGAGTCATTGCATGTGTGTTCTTTTCACAAACCACATATGGATCAACCAGTGGCATTGCATGTTTGTTCTTTTCACAAATCACATATAGATCAACCAGTGGTCATTGCATGTGTGTTCTTTCCACAAACCACTTATGGATCCACCAGTGTTCATTGCATGTGTGTTCTTTTCCACAAACCACATATGGACCAACTAGAGTCATTGCATGTGTGTTCTTATACTAAAACCAGCACTATAGTCATTGCATTTGTGTTCTTTTCACAAACCACAAATGGATACAACAGTGTCATTGCATGTGTGTTCTTTCCTCAAACCACATATGGATCAACCAGTGGTTATTGCATGTGTGTTCTTTGCACAAACCACATATGGATCCACTAGAGTCATTGCATGTGTGTTCTTTTCACAAACCACATATGGATCAACCAGTGGCATTGCATGTTTGTTCTTTTCACAAATCACATATGGATCCACCAGTGTTCACTGCATGTGTGTTCTTTCCACAAACCACTTATTGATCCACCAGTGTTCATTGCATGTGTGTTCTTTTCCACAAACCACATATGGACCCACTAGAGTCATTGCATGTGTGTTCTTATACTAAAACCAGCACTATAGTCATTGCATGTGTGTTCTTTTCACAAACCACATATAGATCCATAAGTGTCATTGCATGTGTGTTCTTTCCACAAACCACATATGGATCCACTATAGTCATTGCATGTGTGTTCTTTTCACAAACCACATATGTATCAACTAGTGGCATTGCATGTGTGTTGTTTTCACAAATCACATATGGATCCACCAGTGTTCACTACATGTGTGTTCTTTCCACAAACCACTTATGGATCCACCAGTGTTAATTGCATGTGTGTTCTTTTCCACAAACCACATATGGATCCACTAGAGTCATTGGATGTGTGTTCTTTTCACCAACCACATGTGAACCCACTAGAGTCATTGCATGTGTGTTCTTATATTAAACCAGCACTAGAGCCATTGCATGTGTGTTCTTTTCACAAACCACATACGGATCCACCAGTGCCATTGCATGTGTGTTCTTTCCACAAACCACATATGGATCAACCAGTGGTTATTGAATGTGTGTTCTTTGCACAAACCACATATGGATCCACTAGAGTCATTGCATGTGTGTTCTTTTCACAAACCAAATATGGACCCACTAGAGTCATTACATGTGTTTTCTTTCCACAAACCACACATGGATCCACCAATGGCATTGCATGTGTGTTATTGTCACAAACCACATATGGATCAACCAATATCATTGCATGTGTGTTCCTGTCATGAACCACATATGGATCCACCAGTGTTCATTCCATGTGTGTTCTTTCCACAAACCACATATGGATCAACCAGTGGTTATTGCATGTGTGTTCTTTGCGCAAACCACATATGGATCCACTAGAGTCATTGCATGTCTGTTCTTTTCACAAACCACATATGGACCCACTAGAGTCACTACGTGTGTGTTCTTTCCACGAAGCACACATGGATCCACCAATGGCATTGCATGTGTGTTATTGTCACAAACCACATATGGATCAACCAATATCATTGCATGTGTGTTCCTATCATGAACCACATATGGATCCACGAGTGTTCATTGCATGTGTGTTCTTTCCACAAACCACATATGGATCCACTAGAGTCATTGCATCTGTGTTCTTTTCAGAAACCACATATGGACCCACTAGAGTCATTGCATGTGTGTTCTTTTCACAAATCACAGATAGAATCACCAGTGTTCACTACATGTGTGTTCTTTCCACAAACCACTTATGGATCCACCAGTGTTCATTGCATGTGTGTTCTTTTCTACAAACCACATATGGATCCACTAGAGTCATTGCATGTTTGTTAATTTCACAAACCACATATGGACCAACTAGAGTCATTGCATGTGTTTTCTTATACTAAAACCAACACTAGAGTCATTGCATTTGTGTTATTTTCACAAACCACATATGGATCCACCAGTGTCATTGCATGCGTGTTCTTTCCACAAACCACATATGGATCAACAAGTGGTTATTGCATGTGTGTTCTTTCCACAAACCACATATGGATCGACTAGAGTCATTGCACGTGTGTTCTTTTCACAAACCACATATGCACCCACTAGAGTCACTACGTGTGTGTTCTTTCCACAAACCACACATGGATTAAACAATGGCATTGCATGTGTGTTATTGTCACAAACCACAATAGGATCAACCAATGTCATTGCATGTGTGTTCCTCTCATGAACCACACATGGATCCACCAGTGTTCATTGCATGTGTGTTCTTTCCACAAACCATATATGGATCCACTAGAGTCATTGCATTTGTGTTATTTTCACAAACCACATATGGATCCACCAGTGTCATTGCATGCGTGTTCTTTCCACAAACCACATATGGATCAATCAGTGGTTATTGCATGCGTGTTCTTTCCACAAACCACATATGGATCGACTAGAGTCATTGCATGTGTGTTCTTTTCACAAACCACATATGGACCCACTAGAGTCACTCCGTGTGTGTTCTTTCCACAAACCACACATGGATTAAACAATGGCATTGCATGTGTGTTATTGTCACAAACCACAATAGGATCAACCAATGTCATTGCATGTGTGTTCCTCTCATGAACCACACATGGATCCACCAGTGTTCATTGCATGTGTGTTCTTTCCACAAACCATATATGGATCCACTAGAGTCATTGCATGTGTGTTCTTTTCACAAACCACATATGGATCAACCAGTGGCATTGCATGTTTGTTCTTTTCACAAATCACATATGGATCCACCAGTGTTCACTGTATGTGTGTTCTTTCCACAAACCACTTATGGATCCACCAGTGTTCATTGCATGTGTGTTCTTTTCCTCAAACCACATATGGACCAACTAGAGTCATTGCATGTGTGTTCTTATACTAAAACCAGAACTATAGTCATTGCATTTGTGTTCTTTTCACAAACCACAAATGGATCCACCAGTGTCATTGCATGTGTGTTCTTTCCACAAACCACATATGGATCAACCAGTGGTTATTGCATGTGTGTTCTTTGCGCAAACCACATATGGATCCACTAGAGTCATTGCATGTCTGTTCTTTTCACAAACCACATATGGACCCACTAGAGTCATTGCATGTGTGTTCTTTCCACGAAGCACACATGGATCCACCAATGGCATTGCATGTGTGTTATTGTCACAAACCACATATGGATCAACCAATATCATTGCATGTGTGTTCCTATCATGAACCACATATGGATCCACCAGTGTTCATTGCATGTGTGTTCTTTCCACAAACCACATATGGATCCACTAGAGTCATTGCATGTGTGTTCTTTTCAGAAAGCACATATGGACCCACTAGAGTCATTGCATGTGTGTTCTTTTCACAAATCACAGATGGATCCACCAGTGTTCACTACATGTGTGTTCTTTCCACAAACCACTTATGGATCCACCAGTGTTCATTGCATGTGTGTTCTTTTCTACAAACCACATATGGATCCACTAGAGTCATTGCATGTTTGTTAATTTCACAAACCACATATGGACCAACTAGAGTCATTGCATGTGTTTTCTTATACTAAAACCAACACTAGAGTCATTGCATTTGTGTTATTTTCACAAACAACATATGGATCCACCAGTGTCATTGCATGCGTGTTCTTTCCACAAACCACATATGGATCAACAAGTGGTTATTGCATGTGTGTTCTTTCCACAAACCACATATGGATCGACTAGAGTCATTGCATGTGTGTTCTTTTCACAAACCACATATGCACCCACTAGAGTCACTACGTGTGTGTTCTTTCCACAAACCACACATGGATTAAACAATGGCATTGCATGTGTGTTATTGTCACAAACCATAATAGGATCAACCAATGTCATTGCATGTGTGTTCCTCTCATGAACCACACATGGATCCACCAGTGTTCATTGCATGTGTGTTCTTTCCACAAACCATATATGGATCCACTAGAGTCATTGCATGTGTGTTCTTTTCACAAACCACATATGGATCAACCAGTGGCATTGCATGTTTGTTCTTTTCACAAATCACATATGGATCCACCAGTGTTCACTGCATGTGTGTTCTTTCCACAAACCACTTATGGATCCACCAGTGTTCATTGCATGTGTGTTCTTTTCCACAAACCACATATGGACCAACTAGAGTCATTGCATGTGTGTTCTTATACTAAAACCAGCACTATAGTCATTGCATTTGTGTTCTTTTCACAAACCACAAATGGATCCACCAGTGTCATTGCATGTGTGTTCTTTCCACAACCCACATATGGATCAACCAGTGGTTATTGCATGTGTGTTCTTTGCACAAACCACATATGGATCCACTAGAGTCATTGCATGTCTGTTCTTTTCACAAACCACATATGGACCCACTAGAGTCATTGCATGTGTGTTCTTTCCACAAACCACACATGGATCCACCAATGGCATTGCATGTGTGTTATTGTCACAAACCACATATGGATCAACCAATATCATTGCATGTGTGTTCCTATCATGAACCACATATGGATCCACCAGTGTTCATTGCATGTGTGTTCTTTCCACAAACCACATATGGATCCACTAGAGTCATTGCATGTGTGTTCTTTTCACAAACCACATATGGACCCACTAGAGTCATTGCATGTGTGTTCTTTTCACAAATCACAGATGGATCCACCAGTGTTCACTACATGTGTGTTCTTTCCACAAACCACTTATGGATCCACCAGTGTTCATTGCATGTGTGTTCTTTTCTACAAACCACATATGGATCCACTAGAGTCATTGCATGTTTGTTAATTTCACAAACCACATATGGACCAACTAGAGTCATTGCATGTGTTTTCTTATACTAAAACCAACACTAGAGTCATTGCATTTGTGTTATTTTCACAAACCACATATGGATCCACCAGTGTCATTGCATGCGTGTTCTTTCCACAAACCACATATGGATCAACAAGTGGTTATTGCATGTGTGTTCTTTCCACAAACCACATATGGATCGACTAGAGTCATTGCATGTTTGTTCTTTTCACAAACCACATATGCACCCACTAGAGTCACTACGTGTGTGTTCTTTCCAGAAACCACACATGGATTAAACAATGGCATTGCATGTGTGTTATTGTCACAAACCACAATAGGATCAACCAATGTCATTGCATGTGTGTTCCTCTCATGAACCACACATGGATCCACCAGTGTTCATTGCATGTGTGTTCTTTCCACAAACCATATATGGATCCACTAGAGTCATTGCATTTGTGTTCTTTTCACAAACCACATATGGATCGACCAGTGTCATTGCATGCGTGTTCTTTCCACAAACCACATATGGATCAATCAGTGGTTATTGCATGCGTGTTCTTTCCACAAACCATATATGGATCGACTAGAGTCATTGCATGTGTGTTCTTTTCACAAACCACATATGGACCCACTAGAGTCACTCCGTGTGTGTTCTTTGCACAAACCACACATGGATTAAACAATGGCATTGCATGTGTGTTATTGTCACAAACCACAATAGGATCAACCAATGTCATTGCATGTGTGTTCCTCTCATGAACCACACATGGATCCACCAGTGTTCATTGCATGTGTGTTCTTTCCACAAACCATATATGGATCCACTAGAGTCATTGCATGTGTGTTCTTTTCACAAACCACATATGGATCAACCAGTGGCATTGCATGTTTGTTCTTTTCACAAATCATATATGGATCCACCAGTGTTCACTGTATGTGTGTTCTTTCCACAAACCACTTATGGATCCACCAGTGTTCATTGCATGTGTGTTCTTTTCCTCAAACCACATATGGACCAACTAGAGTCATTGCATGTGTGTTCTTATTCTAAAACCAGAACTATAGTCATTGCATTTGTGTTCTTTTCACAAACCACAAATGGATCCACCAGTGTCATTGCATGTGTGTTCTTTCCACAAACCACATATGGATCAACCAGTGGTTATTGCATGTGTGTTCTTTGCGCAAACCACATATGGATCCACTAGAGTCATTGCATGTCTGTTCTTTTCACAAACCACATATGGACCCACTAGAGTCATTGCATGTGTGTTCTTTCCACGAAGCACACATGGATCCACCAATGGCATTGCATGTGTGTTATTGTCACAAACCACATATGGATCAACCAATATCATTGCATGTGTGTTCCTATCATGAACCACATATGGATCCACCAGTGTTCATTGCATGTGTGTTCTTTCCACAAACCACATATGGATCCACTAGAGTCATTGCATGTGTGTTCTTTTCACAAATCACAGATGGATCCACCAGTGTTCATTACATGTGTGTTCTTTCCACAAACCACTTATGGATCCACCAGTGTTCATTGCATGTGTGTTCTTTTCTACAAACCACATATGGATCCACTAGAGTCATTGCATGTTTGTTAATTTCACAAACCACATATGGACCAACTAGAGTCATTGCATGTGTTTTCTTATACTAAAACCAACACTAGAGTCATTGCATTTGTGTTATTTTCACAAACCACATATGGATCCACCAGTGTCATTGCATGCGTGTTCTTTCCACAAACCACATATGGATCAACAAGTGGTTATTGCATGTCTGTTCTTTCCACAAACCACATATGGATCGACTAGAGTCATTGCATGTGTGTTCTTTTCACAAACCACATATGCACCCACTAGAGTCACTACGTGTGTGTTCTTTCCACAAACCACACATGGATTAAACAATGGCATTGCATGTGTGTTATTGTCACAAACCACAATAGGATCAACCAATGTCATTGCATGTGTGTTCCTCTCATGAACCACACATGGATCCACCAGTGTTCATTGCATGTGTGTTCTTTCCACAAACCATATATGGATCCACTAGAGTCATTGCATGTGTGTTCTTTTCACAAACCACATATGGATCAACCAGTGGCATTGCATGTTTGTTCTTTTCACAAATCACATATGGATCCACCAGTGTTCACTGCATGTGTGTTCTTTCCACAAACCACTTATGGATCCACCAGTGTTCATTGCATGTGTGTTCTTTTCCATAAACCACATATGGACCAACTAGAGTCATTGCATGTGTGTTCTTATACTAAAACCAGCACTATAGTCATTGCATTTGTGTTCTTTTCACAAACCACAAATGGATCCACCAGTGTCATTGCATGTGTGTTCTTTCCACAACCCACATATGGATCAACCAGTGGTTATTGCATGTGTGTTCTTTGCACAAACCACATATGGATCCACTAGAGTCATTGCATGTCTGTTCTTTTCACAAACCACATATGGACCCACTAGAGTCATTGCATGTGTGTTCTTTCCACAAACCACACATGGATCCACCAATGGCATTGCATGTGTGTTATTGTCACAAACCACATATGGATCAACCAATATCATTGCATGTGTGTTCCTATCATGAACCACATATGGATCCACCAGTGTTCATTGCATGTGTGTTCTTTCCACAAACCACATATGGATCCACTAGAGTCATTGCATGTGTGTTCTTTTCAGAAACCACATATGGACCCACTAGAGTCATTGCATGTGTGTTCTTTTCACAAATCACAGATGGATCCACCAGTTTTCACTACATGTGTGTTCTTTCCACAAACCACTTATGGATCCACCAGTGTTCATTGCATGTGTGTTCTTTTCTACAAACCACATATGGATCCACTAGAGTCATTGCATGTTTGTTCATTTCACAAACCACATACGGACCAACTAGAGTCATTGCATGTGTTTTCTTATACTAAAACCAACACTAGAGTCATTGCATTTGTGTTCTTTTCACAAACCACATATGGATCCACCAGTGTCATTGCATGTGTGTTCTTTCCACAAACCACATATGGATCATCCAGTGGTTATGCATGTGTCCTCTTTCCACAAACCACATATGGATCCACTGGAGTCATTGCATGTGTGTTCTTTTCACAAACCACATATGGACCCACTAGAGTCACTACATGTGTTTTCTTTCCACAAACCACACATGGATTAACCAATGGCATTGCATGTGTGTTATTGTCACAAACCACATATGGATCAACCAATGTCATTGCATGTGTGTTCCTGTCATGAACCACACACGGATCCACCAGTGTTCATTGCATGTGTGTTCTTTCCGCAAACCACATATGGATCCACTAGTCATTGCATGTGTGTTCTTTTCACAAACCACATATGGATCAACCAGTGGCATTGCATGTTTGTTCTTTTCACAAATCACATATGTATCCACCAGTGTTCACTTCATGTGTGTTCTTTCCACAAACCACTTATGGATCCACCAGTGTTCATTGCATGTGTGTTCTTTTCCACAAACCACATATGGACCCACTAGAGTCATTGCATGTGTGTTCTTATACTAAAACCAGCACTATAGTCATTGCATGTGGTGTCTTTTCACAAACCACATATGGATCCATAAGTGTCATTGCATGTGTGTTCTTTCCACAAACCACATATGGATCCACTATAGTCATTGCATGTGTGTTCTTTTCACAAACCACATATGGACCAACTAGTGGCATTGCATGTGTGTTCTTTTCACAAATCACATATGGATCCACCAGTGTTCACTACATGTGTGTTCTTAACACAAACCACTTATGGATCCACCAGTGTTAATTGCAACTGTGTTCTTTTCCACAAACCACATATGGATCCACTAGAGTCATTGGATGTGTGTTCTTTTCACAAACCAGATATGGACCCACTAGTCATTGCATGTGTGTTCTTATACTAAAACCAGCACTAGAGCCATTACATGTGTGTTCTTTTCACAAACCACATATGGATCCACTAGTGTCATTGCATGTGTGTTCTTTCCACAAACCACATATGGATGAACTAGTGGTTATTGCATGTGTGTTCTTTGCACAAACCACATATGGATCCACTAGAGTCATTGCATGTGTGTTGTTTTCACAAACCACATATGGACCCACTAGAGTCATTGCATGTGTGTTCTTTCCACAAACCACACATGGATCCACCAATGGCATTGCATGTGTGTTATTGTCACAAACCACATATGGATCAACCAATATCATTGCATGTGTGTTCCTGTCATGAACCACATATGGATCCACCAGTGTTCATTGCATGTGTCTTCTTTCCACAAACCACATATGGATCAACTAGAGTCATTGCATGTGTGTTCTTTTCAGAAACCAGATATGGACCCACTAGAGTCATTGCATGTGTGTTCTTTTCACAAATCACAGATCGATCCACCAGTGTTCACTGCATGTGTGTTCTTTCCACAAACCACTTATGGATCCACCAGTGTTCATTGCATGTGTGTTATTTTCTACAAACCACATATGGATCCACTAGAGTCATTGCATGTTTGTTCATTTCACAAACCACATATGGACCAAAGAGTCATTGCATGTGTTTTCTTATACTAAAACCAACACTAGAGTCATTGCATTTGTGTTCTTTTCACAAACCACATATGGATCCACCAGTGTCATTGCATGTGTGTTCTTTCCACAAACCACATATGGATCATCAAGTGGTTATTGCATGTGTGCTCTTTCCACAAACCCCATATGGATCCACTGGAGTCATTGCATGTGTGTTCTTTTCACAAATCACATATGGATCCACCAGTTTTCACTACATGTGTGTTCTTTCCACAAACCACTTATGGATCCACCAGTGTTCATTGCATGTGTGTTCTTTTATAACAACCACATATGGATCCACTAGAGTCATTGCATGTTTGTTCATTTCACAAACCACATACGGACCAACTAGAGTCATTGCATGTGTTTTCTTATACTAAAACCAACACTAGAGTCATTGCATTTGTGTTCTTTTCACAAACCACATATGGATCCACCAGTGTCATTGCATGTGTGTTCTTTCCACAAACCACATATGGATCATCCAGTGGTTATTGCATGTGTCCTCTTTCCACAAACCACATATGGATCCACTGGAGTCATTGCATGTGTGTTCTTTTCACAAACCACATATGGACCCACTAGAGTCACTACATGTGTTTTCTTTCCACAAACCACACATGGATTAACCAATGGCATTGCATGTGTGTTATTGTCACAAACCACATATGGATCAACCAATGTCATTGCATGTGTGTTCCTGTCATGAACCACACATGGATCCACTAGTGTTCATTGCAGGTGTGTTCTTTCCACAAACCACATATGGATCCACTAGAGTCATTGCATGTGTGTTCTTTTCACAAACCACATATGGATCAACCAGTGGCATTGCATGTTTGTTCTTTTCACAAATCACATATGTATCCACCAGTGTTCACTTCATGTGTGTTCTTTCCACAAACCACTTATGGATCCACCAGTGTTCATTGCATGTGTGTTCTTTTCCACAAACCACATATGGACCCACTAGAGTCATTGCATGTGTGTTCTTATACTAAATCCAGCACTATAGTCATTGCATGTGTGTTCTTTTCACAAACCACATATGGATCCATAAGTGTCATTGCATGTGTGTTCTTTCCACAAACCACATATGGATCCACTATAGTCATTGCATGTGTGTTCTTTTCACAAACCACATATGGATCAACTAGTGGCATTGCATGTGTGTTCTTTTCACAAATCACATATGGATCCACCAGTGTTCAGTACATGTGTGTTCTTAACAGAAACCACTTATGGATCCACCAGTGTTAATTGCACGTGTGTTCTTTTCCACAAACCACATATGGATCCACTAGAGTCATTGGATGTGTGTTCTTTTCACAAACCAGATATGGACCCACTAGTCATTGCATGTGTGTTCTTATACTAAAACCAGCACTAGAGCCATTACATGTGTGTTCTTTTCACAAACCACATATGGATCCACTAGTGCCATTGCATGTGTGTTCTTTCCACAAACCACATATGGATGAACTAGTGGTTATTGCATGTGTGTTCTTTGCACAAACCACATATGGATCCACTAGAGTCATTGCATGTGTGTTGTTTTCACAAACCACATATGGACCCACTAGAGTCATTGCATGTGTGTTCTTTCCACAAACCACACATGGATCCACCAATGGCATTGCATGTGTGTTATTGTCACAAACCACATATGGATCAACCAATATCATTGCATGTGTGTTCCTGTCATGAACCACATATGGATCCACCAGTGTTCATTGCATGTGTCTTCTTTCCACAAACCACATATGGATCCACTAGAGTCATTGCATGTGTGTTCTTTTCAGAAACCACATATGGACCCACTAGAGTCATTGCATGTGTGTTCTTTTCACAAATCACAGATCGATCCACCAGTGTTCACTGCATGTGTGTTCTTTCCACAAACCACTTATGGATCCACCAGTGTTCATTGCATGTGTGTTATTTTCTACAAACCACATATGGATCCACTAGAGTCATTGCATGTTTGTTCATTTCACAAACCACATATGGACCAAAGATTCATTGCATGTGTTTTTTTATACTAAAACCAACACTAGAGTCATTGCATTTGTGTTCTTTTCACAAACCACATATGGATCCACCAGTATCATTGCATGTGTGTTCTTTCCACAAACCACATATGGATCATCAAGTGGTTATTGCATGTGTGCTCTTTCCACAAACCCCATATGGATCCACTGGAGTCATTGCATGTGTGTTCTTTTCACAAACCACATATGGATCCACCAGTGTCATTGCATGTGTGTTCTTTCCAGAAACCACATATGGATCATCAAGTGGTTATTGCATGTGTGCTCTTTCCACAAACCCCATACGGATCCACTGGAGTCATTGCATGTGTGTTCTTTTCACAAACCACATATGGACCCACTAGAGTCACTTCATGTGTGTTCTTTCCACAAACCACACATGGATTAACCAATGGCATCGCATGTGTGTTATTATCACAAACCACATATGGATCAACCAATATCATTGCATGTGTGATCCTATCATGAACCACACATGGATCCACAAGTGTTCATTGCATGTGTGTTCTTTCCACAAACCACATATGGATCCACTAGAGTCATTGCATGTGTGTTCTTTTCACAAACCACATATGGATCAACCAGTGGCATTGCATGTGTGTTCTTTCCACAAACCACATATGGATCCACTAGACTCATTGCATGTGTGTTCTTTTCAGAAACCACATATGGACCCACTAGAGTCATTGCATGTGTGTTCTTTTCACAAATCACAGATCGATCCACCAGTGTTCACTGCATGTGTGTTCTTTCCACAAACCACTTATGGATCCACCTATGTTCATTGCATGTGTGTTCTTTTCCACAAACCACATATGAACCATATATGGTATCACCAGTGTTCATTGCATGTGTGTTCTTTCCACAAACCACATATGGATCCACTAGAGTCATTGCATGTGTGTTCTTTCCACAAACCACAAATGGATCCACCAGTGTCATTGCATGTGTGTTCTTTCCACAAACCACGTATGGATCAACCAGTGGTTATTGCTTGTGTGTTCTTTCCACAAACCACATATAGATCCACTAGAGTCATTGCATGTGTGTTCTTTTCACAAACCACATATGGACCCACTAGAGTCATTGCATTTGTGTTTTTTCCACAAACCACACATGGATTAACCAATGGCATTGCATGTGTGTTATTGTCACAAACCACACATGGACCAACTAATGTCATTGCATGTGTGTTCCTGTCATGAACCACATATGGATCCACCAGTGTTCCTTGCATGTGTTTTCTTTCCAAAAACCACATATGGATCCACTAGAGTCATTGCATGTGTGTTCTTTCCACAAACCACATACGGATCAACCAGTGTCATTGCATGTGTGTTCTTTCCACAAACCACATATGGATCAACTAGTGGTTATTGCTTGTGTGTTCTTTCCACAAACCACATATTGATCCACTAGAGTCATTGCATGTGTGTTCTTTTCACAAACCACATATGGACCCACTAGAGTCATTGCATTTGTGTTTTTTCCACAAACCACACATGGATTAACCAATGGCATTGCATGTGTGTTATTGTCACAAACCACATATGGACCAACCAATGTCATTGCATGTGTGTTCCTGTCATGAACCACATATGGATCCACCAGTGTTCCTTGCATGTGTTTTCTTTCCACAAACCACATATGGATCCACTAGAGTCATTGCATGTGTGTTCTTTCCACAAACCACATACGGATCAACCAGTGTCATTGCATGTGTGTTCTTTCCACAAACCACATATGGATCAACTAGTGGTTATTGCATGTGTGTTCTTTCCACAAACCACATATTGATCCACTAGAGTCATTGCATGTGTGTTATTTTCACAAACCACATATGGACCCACTAGAGTCATTGCATGTGTGTTCTTTCCACAAACCACACATGGATCCACCAATGGCATTGCATGTGTGTTATTGTCACAAACCACATATGGATCAACCAATATCATTGCATGTGTGTTCCTGTCATGAACCACATATGGATCCACCAGTGTTCATTGCATGTGTGTTCTTTCCACAAACCACATATGGATCCACTAGAGTCATTGGATGTGTGTTCTTTTCACAAACCAGATATGGACCCACTAGTCATTGCATGTGTGTTCTTATACTAAAACCAGCACTAGAGCCATTACATGTGTGTTCTTTTCACAAACCACATATGGATCCACTAGTGTCATTGCATGTGTGTTCTTTCCACAAACCACATATGGATGAACTAGTGGTTATTGCATGTGTGTTCTTTGCACAAACCACATATGGATCCACTAGAGTCATTGCATGTGTGTTGTTTTCACAAACCACATATGGACCCACTAGAGTCATTCCATGTGTGTTCTTTCCACAAACCACACATGGATCGACCAATGGCATTGCATGTGTGTTATTGTCACAAACCACATATGGATCAACCAATATCATTGCATGTGTGTTCCTGTCATGAACCACATATGGATCCACCAGTGTTCATTGCATGTGTCTTCTTTCCACAAACCACATATGGATCCACTAGAGTCATTGCATGTGTGTTCTTTTCAGAAACCACATATGGACCCACTAGAGTCATTGCATGTGTGTTCTTTTCACAAATCACAGATCGATCCACCAGTGTTCACTCCATGTGTGTTCTTTCCACAAACCACTTATGGATCCACCAGTGTTCATTGCATGTGTGTTATTTTCTACAAACCACATATGGATCCACTAGAGTCATTGCATGTTTGTTCATTTCACAAACCACATATGGACCAAAGAGTCATTGCATGTGTTTTCTTATACTAAAACCAACACTAGAGTCATTGCATTTGTGTTCTTTTCACAAACCACATATGGATCCACCAGTGTCATTGCATGTGTGTTCTTTCCACAAACCACATATGGATCATCAAGTGGTTATTGCATGTGTGCTCTTTCCACAAACCCCATATGGATCCACTGGAGTCATTGCATGTGTGTTCTTTTCACAAACCACATATGGATCCACCAGTGTCATTGCATGTGTGTTCTTTCTATAAACCACATATGGATCATCAAGTGGTTATTGCATGTGTGCTCTTTCCACAAACCCCATACGGATCCACTGGAGTCATTGCATGTGTGTTATTTTCACAAACCACATATGGACCCACTAGAGTCACTTCATGTGTGTTCTTTCCACAAACCACACATGGATTAACCAATGGCATTGCATGTGTGTTATTATCACAAACCACATATGGATCAACCAATATCATTGCATGTGTGATCCTATCATGAACCACACATGGATCCACAAGTGTTCATTGCATGTGTGTTCTTGTAAGATCCCTCCTTATTAAAGGAAAAGATCCCTGTGATTGCAATGCTAGTCCCTGGATCATTGCTAGCATCCACAGTTTAAGATGAAGTACACAGATACAAAGGTCGTTTATTACAGTCATTCCAGAGATAAAACATAGTCTTTTACAACTCATGGCCAAAGGCCTAGTACAAGAGTTTATGGAATAAGTAAATAAACATAAGTCTTCATCTTCATGTGCCATAGGCAAGCATGTTGAGTGTAGACTCATGACACCTAATCATCATCAGAGTAACCTGCAACATCATAAGTTACAGCCACAAGGGTCAATACTTTGGAATAGTATTGGCAAGTGATACCTTAATATATTTTAAGTGGACTATAATACTATATGCATTTGGCTGGTGGAGCTTAGGCTTGCATTGCTCAAAATAGATTTTTCCTTAACTTTTGAAAATACTAAAACTTCCGAAGGCGTGAAAATACTAAAGCATGACGTTGGTCCTATCGGTATCCACGTGCCTAATAAGAGTCTCTAAGTCCTGGAGGTACAGGCGTATCGGCTCTGCTGTGACCCTCGAGTCGTCCTCAAAGTCAATGGACTCTCCGTCATCATCATGCCTTCCGAAGGCGTGGAAGTGAGTGCCTCTAACCTGTCGGGAGTGACGTCCTAATAGTCGTCCTATCAGATCCTGCATGACAACCTCCATGCCTCTCTCCCTGTCATCGTGCATAAGCTTGAAGACGATGGCCTCCGTAGTAGGCTCTGCCTGGCGTCCTGGCTGGTTCACCTTGAAGCCCCAAAGGTCCTTCCTCTCAAACTTGGTGAGTGGGTGCACCGTAATGATAGGAAGAGGGAGATCGAGTAAAGTAGTAAGCTCTACGATACGAGGACCAAAACGGGTAGCCTGGAACTCCCTAACAGTGCTGATGGCAATAGGCATCTATTTATAAGATTGAAAAGTTAGAACAACACAATTTTAAATTTAACAAGTCAAACATTCAAGCATAACCATGGAACACAAAAATCACACAAGTCATGCATACATAAATTCATTACATCAACCAAAGTTCAAACTTATTTAAGGTCTTATTTTGGAAAATAAGGTGATAGGTGGTGGTCAACTAACGAAGTGCGCTTACAATCCTATCTCATTGGATCTGGTGGCTAACACAATGTTCCTAGTGGTAATCACCCTATCTTGTTCACATGCTTCTATCACTAAGTCTATAATATCTCCTCTTAAAGATTTGTTGGTGACTTCCAACTCTTGGGTATGTTCCTTCTCTTTCTCTAAGTCTTTTTGGAGGTTGAGCATCCTGCACTTGACTCTAGCACTTAGTTCCTTGATAGTCTTCCAAGCTGCTTCTTTTGCTGACTCAAAGAATGTGGTGTGCATAAAAGTGTTGGTGTACATGCAGAAGCCTTTTTCTTTGTGGTTGTCTTCCTTGTTCTTGTACAAGTGAAGTTGCACCCACCAATACTCCACTCCATCCTCCATCACTGGAAAGCCCTTGTACACAGCTGCACCATGTACTCCCATGGTTTCCATGAGGTCCTTGAGAATCTTGGGAAACTCAGTCTCACACTCCAAGGTCATGGTCATGAGTGGTCCTTTCTTCACGGCTTCGTTTACGGAGTTCATCTACAAATAGAGATGAGAAGGAGAAGATTAGAAAAGTTTACGAGAAGAATAGACAAGTGTAGAAGAAGTAAAATTTTTCCTTAGTGGTTTCCAATCCTAGGGTCATAATCCTACAGGCAACACAGTGCTCTGATACCATCTGTAAGATCCCTCCTTATTAAAGGAAAAGATCCCTGTGATTGCAATGCTAGTCCCTGGATCATTGCTAGCATCCACAGTTTAAGATGAAGTACACAGATACAAAGGTCGTTTATTACAGTCATTCCAGAGATAAAACATAGTCTTTTACAACTCATGGCCAAAGGCCTAGTACAAGAGTTTATGGAATAAGTAAATAAACATAAGTCTTCATCTTCATGTGCCACAGGCAAGCATGTTGAGTGTAGACTCATGACACCTAATCATCATCAGAGTAACCTGCAACATCATAAGTTACAGCCACAAGGGTCAATACTTTGGAATAGTATTGGCAAGTGATACCTTAATATATTTTAAGTGGACTATAATACTATATGCATTTGGCTGGTGGAGCTTAGGCTTGCATTGCTCAAAATAGATTTTTCCTTAACTTTTGAAAATACTAAAACTTGTTGACAAAAACCAATCAAGACTTCTATCCATCAAGACTGAAGATCCTCTCAAGGCATCTACAATTCAAAGATAGAAGATCCTTTCTTGGCAAAAACACCCAAGGTATCTATCAACAAAGACTCTAGATCCACTCAGGGCATCTAGAAATCCATGACTGAAGATCCTTTTATCCCTTTGTTCACCCTCAAGTTTTATTTAGAAATTGGAGTGATGAGATTCTTGAAGTTTCCATGTCTTGATGCTCAAATTGTCCTTTACCAGGGACATGGCTAAGTACTTAGGTTTTACACTCTGCAGAGGTGGTGCACTTTCCCCAAGCCTTGATTTCCCAAGGATGATCCTTGATAGCCTTTCCTTAGTCAAATGGACGCGTTCCAACCTATCATCCCATCTACCACCCACTGTCCAAAGACTAAGTTCCAAAGCATCCTAAGATCATGGCAGAGCCCATAATGCCAAGTGGTTGCACTTGAAGCTTTTCAACATTTGACATCTCAAATCTCTTTGTTTCCTGGGTGGCCATCCACAAGTGAGATACACAAGCCAGTCCCTGGCCTTGTGAACCACTCAACATAAGCCATTCCTTCCATTCCACCCAGGTGGTTCATTAACTTAGTTGTTTTATTATACAAAAACATAAGTCCTTAGACTTAGAAATTTTTCCATAGTGAATATATAAACCACCCTTGTTTTCTAGTAGCTAGGCTAAGCATGATATTAATAGGAATTTGGACTTAGGAAATTTTCACTAAGGCTTATTCTAATAGGTTTTCCCAAGGCATAGCTTGTACTTAGCTAAAAACCATGCAAGTCCTATACTTAGAAAAATAATACTAATGCATATATAAAATATAGGAATGGAATATTCATGATGATATCACTTGCCTTGGTAGTGTGGAGAGTAGCACTCGTCACAATCACAATCACTAGCAAAATCTACACACAAAGTTGTAGCATACAATTACACACAAATATATACAAACAAAAGCATTATGAATGCATGCATGCATGAATCTACCAAGTGATGATTTTTGAAAACTTCAACCAAGCAAGTGCATGTTTACAGAATCTAAACAAGTCACAAATATATCCAAGACAACTTAAATAACCCTAAAACAAAAATACTAAGCTAAATCTATCCTTAAAATGGCCTCAAACAAGTCTCTGCAATTTTAGCACATCTAATGGTTACTATATGCTAAACAAAAAGGATAGGCAGAAAGGTCTTGTTTTTCTGAATCCAACGGTATAAAGTTTGCAAAATTCCAACGTGGCATTCAAAAGATATAGGCATTTGAATTTGGATCAAATTTCTGGTTTTAAATTCTATTCTCAGATCTAACCTAGCCACGCGTCTTATTCTTATTCGCCGTGCATCGTTCGCTGGATCGAGCTCCACAGCCGTAGGATCTAAAGGGGCAGGTGCGACTCAGATCGCGTACCGCTTCGGGTTTAAGTGATCTATCGTAGCGCTACGATGCAGATCTAACGGCTGCTACTACTCTGACCAAGAACTGGCGGCGGCGGCAGCGTCGACGGCGTTGGCGATGACGGCGAGGAGAAGGAGTAGCTCACCGGGCTCAGGAGGTCACGGCGAAGCTTGTCGTACTCGCGGTTGGTCAAGGGGCGCTCGGGCACGGCTGTGATTGCTCACCGGAGTTCGTGGCGGCGTCGGGTGCGTCGGGTGGTCGTCGGGGACGTCGCTGTGGATCACCCCAAGGCAAGATAATGACACGGTTAGGTTCACAGCGTCAAGGCAGAGTCGTGTGCGTGAACTAGAAGGCGCGGATGCAGACTTACCACTAGAGTTCGCCGGAGTTCGTGCGGGCGTCGGTGGCGACTAGTCGATGATGTTGCCGAGCTACGGTCCATGCGAGCAAAGCGGAATGTGTTAAAGAAGCGCGGGATTCGAATCAGTTTGCAAGAACGAGGCGGAGGAGCTCGGACTCACCGAATTCGCGGCGCTGGTCGGAGAGATGGCGGGTTCAGAGAGCAATACACGCCTGGTGGCGCTCTGGGTTCGGGTTTGAGTGAGAAGAGTGAGGGCAGAGGGGTTCTTATAGCCTGGTCACGGCGAGAATTACTCGCCAATAACTCGAATTGACACCGAATTTAAACGAAGCGCTTCGCGTTGATTTGGGATGAACGGGTCGTGCGGGAAGCGACGGTGGCGTGGAGAAGGCCCGCTCGGCGAGGAGCGCGAGTGCAGGTGGGCTTGTCAGCGTCTGTCTCGTGGGCTCAAGGAGAGAAGTAAAAGGAGATCCCGGGTGGGCTTGCTGGGCTGGATCATTCTTGGGCGATTCTGGCCGCTCGGCCCTTTTCTTTTCTTTAGCCTTTTCTTTTCTAATTCTATTTTGGAATGAATTTGATATGAATTCAAATCCTTTTGAATTCAAACTTCTTTGGGGATTTTTGCAGGTTCTTGTGGGTTCAAATGCAGTCAAATAGCCATGTGGTCACCTTGCAAGGCTTGGTCAAGCTTGGGTCTTTGAAATAAGCAGAGACTTTGTCTCTTTGTCTCTAGTTGCAAATATTTGGAATAGGTTTTGAAAAAATTTCTAAATTGGAATCTTGGGTTTAAAAGCTACTCCTAATCTTTCCAACCATGGAGGCAAGCAAACAAGTACCTAAGCATTCAAATCTCAAAGGGTGATGGCCAATTGAGATAAAATGCCCACATGAAATCATAGTTCAAACTTACCTCTAAATGATTTTGAGAAAACTCTATATGAATGAATGATGCAAGAATGATATGAAACATGATTTTAGGGATGTTACAAATCTAACCCCTTAAAATGAATCTAGCCCTCGAGATTCGGATTGGCTAACAAATAGGTGAGGTGGTCTTTTGAAGATCATCTTCTCTTTCCCATGTTGCTTCTTCTTGAATGATGATTCCATTGTACTTTACAAAACTTGATAGTCTTTGTTCTTGTGACTCTTTACGTGGTTTCAAGAATCTTGACAGCTTTTCTTCATAGGTGAGATCACTTTCTAGTTGAACTTCTTCCAAAGATATGGTATCTTTCAAAGATGTTTCTTCCATTTCGGGTGACATTTCTTGAGCTGGCTCACATGAAAAACATTATGACTGCTAGTAAAGATCTTTGGTAGTTCGATTTCATATGACTTCTCCTTGCGACTTAAAATGTTGAATGGTCCCACATATCTTGGTGCTAACTTTCCTTTGACTCCAAATCTTTTTACTCCACGAGTGGTGATACTCTAAGATAAGCTCTATCCCCAACTTCGTAAGTGACTTCTCTACGCTTAGCATCTGCGTAGCTTTTCTATCGAGACTGTGCTATCTTCAATCTGTCTCTAACCAATTTGACCTTTTCTTCGGCGTCTTTGATAAGGTCTGGTCCAAACAAACTTCTTTCTCCCACACCATTCCATAGCAATGGGGTGGTACACTTTCTTCCGTATAGAAACTCAAATGGTGCCATCCCAATACTAGTTTGGTATTTGTTGTTGTAAGAGAACTCTGCGTAAAGCGGACTTTCATCCCAACTTGCTCCATAGTCTAGGGCACATGCCCTCAACATGTCTTCAAGAATTTGGTTAGTCCTTTTCTGTTTGTCCATCGGTTTGAGGATGAAAAGCGTGCTGAATTCCAACCTCGTTCCTAGAGATTCATGAAGCTGTCTCCAAAAGTGAGAAGTGAGTTCCTCTATCGGACACAATACTCTTAGGTACACCGTGAAGGCATACAATTCTGCTCATGTAGATTTTGGCTAACTTTGCCTTTGGTATAAGTTGTCTTTACGGGTATAAAATGAGCCACTTTAGTTAGGCGATCTACTATTACCCATATGGAATCATACCGACCTGGTCCTTGGTAATCCGAGAATGAAATCCATACCGATATTTTCCCACTTCCACTCGGGAATAGGCATTGGTTGAAGCAAACTGCTTTGGTTTCTGATGCTCCGCCTTCACTCTACTACACACGTCACACAAGGCAATGTGTTCGGCGATGTCCCTTTTAAGATTGTTCCACCAAAATCTTTCTTTCATATCCATGTACATTTTGGTGTTTCCCGGGTGAATAGAATATGGAGAGTTATGGGCTTCTTGTAAAATCAGTTTCCGCAATTCCGGATCTTGTGGAACACAAATACGTTTCTCATGCCATAAAGTACCTTGTTCGTCCACATGGAAACTTTTAGCTTTCCCTTGGCTAATCCTTTCCTTAATCTCTTCGATTTCTTTATCCGTCTTTTGGGCTTCTTTAATCTTATCCAACAGAGTGGGTTGAACATCCAAAGACATGAGATGTCCTTCGGCACAATCTCAACTGAGTTCCTTGAATTGCTTACACAAATCATCAGGCAATTCACCTTTGGTAAGACCATTTACAAACGCCTTACGACTTAGAGCATCTGCTACTACATTTGCTTTACCGGGGTGGTATTGCAAATTCAAGTCATAATCCTTGATAAGTTCTAGCCATCTTCTTTGTCTCATATTGATTTCCTTCTGGGTGAAGATATATTTCAAGCTTTTATGATCGGTGAATACTTCACAACGTTTTCCCAAAAGGTAATGTCTCCATGTTTTGAGTGCATGGACAATGACTAACTCTAAATCATGAGTAGGATAATTTACTTCATGAGTTTTGAGTTGTCTCGAGGCATAAGCCACAACTTTTCCGCCTTGCATAAGTACGGCTCCTAATCCTTGATGCGAAGCATCACAATACACTTGGAAATCCTTTTCCAAATCTGGTAAACCTGAACTGGTCTTGACACAAGTCTCTTCTTTAATTCTTGAAAGCTGAGTTCACATCCTTCAGACCAAGCAAATTTCTTATCTTTCTTTAACAATTCCGTCATTGGTTTAGCAACCTTAGAAAATTTTTCAATGAACCTTCTGTAGTAACCTGCTAAACCAAGGAAACTACGAACCTCTTTTACATTCTTAGGAGATTCCCATTACATACGGCTGAAACCTTAGCAGGATCAACTGCTACACCATCTTTTGTCATAACATGACCTAGAAATCCAACTTCCTCTAACCAAAACTCACACTTGCTGAACTTGGCATAAAGTTTATGTTCCCTTAGTTTCTCAAGTATCAAGCGTAGATGTCTTTCATGCTCTTCTTTGCTCTTGGAGTAGACTAAGATGTCATCGATGAAAGCGACAACAAACTTGTCGAGAAATTCCATGAACACTTTGTTCATCATATTCATGAAGTATCTTTGGGCGTTGGTTAAACCAAAAGGCATCACGTGTACTCATACAATCCATACCTTGTGGTAAATGCTGTTTTAGGTATGTCTTGCTCTCTTATCTTGAGTTGAAAATAGCGACCGAAGATCAATCTTGAGAACACACAAGCTCCTTCTAGCTGATCAAACAAGTCATTGATTCTTGGCAAAGGATATTTGTTCTTGATGGTTACCTCGTTGAGAGAACGGTAATCTATGCATAATCTTTGAGTTCTATCTCTCTTTTCTCTGAACAAATGGAGCTCCCCAAGATGAAGAACTTGGCTGGATGAATCCTTTGCAATTGTTCTCCAAGTTGTTTCTTGAGTTCCTTAAGTTCGTCAGCGACATTTTATAAGGTCTCTTTGCTCTTGGCCGATCACGGTACCAATTCTATTATAAACTCCACATCTCTATCTGGTGGCATTCCTGGTAACTCTTCCAGAACACATCCGGATACTCACACACAATTAGCTGCTTGTCCATGCTAACCCCTTAAGAGAATTTAGCTTACTCCTTTTGATTTAAAGTTAGACTTGAATATTATCCTCTTACCTTCAGGAGTTGTGAGTGAAAGCTATGATTTGCACAATCTAGTACTCCCTTATACTTAGTCATCCAATCCATTCCCAAAATCACATCCAATCCTTGGGAATTTAGGATTATTAGGTTCCTTTGAAACTTATATTTTCCAAACTCTATGACTAGGTCATGGCATCCTGAGTTTACTATCATTTCTCCACCAGAGAACTTACTCTTATAGGACACCCAATGGTTTCTACCGGTAGTTCATTTCTTTGACAAATGCTTTAGATATGAATGAATGAGATGCACCAGTGTCAAAGAGTACAAATGCTGAGATGGAATTGAGTCTGAACTTACCAACAAAGACGTGCTCTTCAAAGACCTCCTCCACATTGATGTGGTTAACTGTCCTTCTGAAAAGGATTTGGCTTGTTAGGTCCTTCAACTTTCTTTTCAGGGCACTTATTAGCATAATGCCCCACTTCTTGCATTTGTAGCATTCGACGGCTGATGTCCGTCTTAGGTGACTTCCACTTCCACCTGGTGGCTCTTATATCCACTCTTGTGGTTCTTGTACTTATCATTTTCATGACTGCGATGATGCTTGTTGTCATGACGGTTGTGATTGTGGTGTTTGTTAAACTTCTCATGTTTGTGGGATCCTGAGCTGACACTATCATCATGGTGAGATCGTTTATGAGATGATCCCGAGCTGTGCTTGTCGGAGTGTTTCCTCTTCTTACTCTCGACTTGCTTCATTTTATTCTCCACAATAACAGCCTTGTCACACGATGATCGATAAGTTGGAACATATGCCATGACAAATGCAGATTTAGCTCATCATTCAAGCCTTCCAGAAACTTTTCTTTCCTTTTGGCATCAGTGTCAACCTCATCCGGTGCATAGCGCGCCAGATTGTTGAACTCTTCAATGTATTCAGCCACGCTGTGGTGGTATTGCTCAGTTGTGAAATTCCTTCTTTTCAGGCTCATCATACCGGTGAGATATGAGTAGTAATCTGAAACCATCTTCAAAGATAGCCCAAGTCACCTCATCAATAGGCGTGGTAATCGGAAGTTGTCCCACCATCTGCGGCTGGTCCTTCCAACAGATGTCTTTGCAAACTGACCTTTTCAGCATCTGTGCATCCTACGGTCACTAAGTCTTTGTTCACAGGCGTAGCCAATCATTGGCCACCATGGGATCGATCGTTCGAAAACTTAGCTGGCCTCAGACGCAGAAATCTGGTAAGCATATCAAAACCTGGAGGGTTGTTGTTGTTGTTATTGTTGTTGGGATTGGGGTTGTTGTTGTTCTGGTTCTGGATGAATGTCGTCATCATTTGCATAAGCTGTGTTTGCACATTCATCATTTGTTGCATTTCCGGGGTAATGTTGGGGTTGGGGTTGGTGTTTGCGCGACGGGGAGGCATCTGTGGTTTATTCATATAGAGATAAGAATGAGATACCCTTACATGATTTATGCACAATACATTACACAAGCAAACACATAGCAAGCAACACTAGGATAAAAGCTAAACAACAAGAGAACAAAAATCTCAAAGTACAAACATACAAGTGGCAAGCCATCCACATGTCGGATGGTCCAACAATAAGTTCATAAATAACAAGTGAGGTAAATAAAGATAACTGAGTAGTCAAATCTACTCGTCGGCATCAATCTCCTCCTCGACAAAGGTAAGACCTGCGTTCTCCATTGCGGTCTTGTTCTCCTTGATGGTAGTGGTCAAAGAGTCGATCTTGGCCTTGAGAGCCCTCTTCTGGGAACGAAGCCTCTCAATTACTGTCTGCTGCTGCTCTAACTCGAAGTCCTTGGACTGTAGTTCCTCGGTCATATCACGAATCCTCTTGTTCCTATCCTGAACACGCTTCTCTTGACTCTTGAACTTACGGTCTTGGGTCTCGAACTTTGCCTCCATCTCCTTGACTATCTCGTCCTGCTGCGCGAAGAGCTTGTCCTTCTCGCGAAGCTGCACCTGGAGCTCGTCATTACTAAGCATGACGTTGGTCCTATCGGTATCCACGTGCCTAATAAGAGTCTCTAAGTCCTGGAGGTACAGGCGTATCGGCTCTGCTGTGACCCTCGAGTCGTCCTCAAAGTCAATGGACTCTCCGTCATCATCATGCCTTCCGAAGGCGTGGAAGTGAGTGCCTCTAACCTGTCGGGAGTGACGTCCTAATAGTCGTCCTATCAGATCCTGCATGACAACCTCCATGCCTCTCTCCCTGTCATCGTGCATAAGCTTGAAGACGATGGCCTCCGTAGTAGGCTCCACTGGCGTCTGGCTGGTTCACCTTGAAGCCCCAAAGGTCCTTCCTCTCAAACTTGGTGAGTGGGTGCCGTAATGATAGGAAGAGGAGATCGAGTAAAGTAGTAAGCTCTACGATCGAGGACCAAAGCAGGTAACTGGAACTCCCTAACAGTGCTGATGGCAATAGGCATCTATTTATAAGATTGAAAAGTTAGAACAACACAATTTTAAATTTAACAAGTCAAACATTCAAGCATAACCATGGAACACAAAAATCACACAAGTCATGCATACATAAATTCATTACATCAACCAAAGTTCAAACTTATTTAAGGTCTTATTTTGGAAAATAAGGTGATAGGTGGTGGTCAACTAACGAAGTGCGCTTACAATCCTATCTCATTGGATCTGGTGGCTAACACAATGTTCCTAGTGGTAATCACCCTATCTTGTTCACATGCTTCTATCACTAAGTCTATAATATCTCCTCTTAAAGATTTGTTGGTGACTTCCAACTCTTGGGTATGTTCCTTCTCTTTCTCTAAGTCTTTTTGGAGGTTGAGCATCCTGCACTTGACTCTAGCACTTAGTTCCTTGCTAGTCTTCCAAGCTGCTTCTTTTGCTGACTCAAAGAATGTGGTGTGCATAAAAGTGTTGGTGTACATGCAGAAGCCTTTTTCTTTGTGGTTGTCTTCCTTGTTCTTGTACAAGTGAAGTTGCACCCACCAATACTCCACTCCATCCTCCATCACTGGAAAGCCCTTGTACACAGCTGTACCATGTACTCCCATGGTTTCCATGAGGTCCTTGAGAATCTTGGGAAACTCAGTCTCACACTCCAAGGTCATGGTCATGAGTGGTCCTTTCTTCACGGCTTCGTTTACGGAGTTCATCTACAAATAGAGATGAGAAGGAGAAGATTAGAAAAGTTTACGAGAAGAATAGACAAGTATAGAAGAAGTAAAATTTTTCCTTAGTGGTTTCCAATCCTAGGGTCATAATCCTACAGGCAACACAGTGCTCTGATACCATCTGTAAGATCCCTCCTTATTAAAGGAAAAGATCCCTGTGATTGCAATGCTAGTCCCTGGATCATTGCTAGCATCCACAGTTTAAGATGAAGTACACAGATACAAAGGTCGTTTATTACAGTCATTCGGAGATAAAACATAGTCTTTTTACAACTCATGGCCAAAGGCCTAGTACAAGAGTTTATGGAATAAGTAAATAAACATAAGTCTTCATCTTCATGTGCCACGAGCAAGCATGTTGAGTGTAGACTCATGACACCTAATCATCATCAGAGTAACCTGCAACATCATAAGTTACAGCCACAAGGGTCAATACTTTGGAATAGTATTGGCAAGTGATACCTTAATATATTTTAAGTGGACTATAATACTATATGCATTTGGCTGGTGGAGCTTAGGCTTGCATTGCTCAAAATAGATTTTTCCTTAACTTTTGAAAATACTAAAACTTGTTGACAAAAACCAATCAAGACTTCTATCCATCAAGACTGAAGATCCTCTCAAGGCATCTACAATTCAAAGATAGAAGATCCTTTCTTGGCAAAAACACCCAAGGTATCTATCAACAAAGACTCTAGATCCACTCAGGGCATCTAGAAATCCATGACTGAAGATCCTTTTATCCCTTTGTTCACCCTCAAGTTTTATTTAGAAATTGGAGTGATGAGATTCTTGAAGTTTCCATGTCTTGATGCTCAAATTGTCCTTTACCAGGGACATGGCTAAGTACTTAGGTTTTACACTCTGCAGAGGTGGTGCACTTTCCCCACAAGCCTTGATTTCCCAAGGATGATCCTTCAGTAGCCTTTCCTTAGTCAAATGGACGCGTTCCAACCTATCATCCCATCTACCACCCACTGTCCAAAAGACTAAGTTCCAGCATCCTAAGATCATGGCAGAGCCCATAATGCCAAGTGGTTGCACTTGAAGCTTTTCAACATTTGACATCTCAAATCTCTTTGTTTCTGGGTGGCCATCCACAAGTGAGATACACAAGCCAGTCCCTGGCCTTGTGAACCACTCAACATAAGCCATTCCTTCCATTCCACCCAGGTGGTTCATTAACTTAGTTGTTTTATTATACAAAAACATAAGTCCTTAGACTTAGAAATTTTTCCATAGTGAATATATAAACCACCCTTGTTTTCTAGTAGCTAGGCTAAGCATGATATTAATAGGAATTTGGACTTAGGAAATTTTCACTAAGGCTTATTCTAATAGGTTTTCCCAAGGCATAGCTTGTACTTAGCTAAAAACCATGCAAGTCCTATACTTAGAAAAATAATACTAATGCATATATAAAAATATAGGAATGGAATATTCATGATGATATCACTTGCCTTGGTAGTGTGGAGAGTAGCACTCGTCACAATCACAATCACTAGCAAAATCTACACACAAAGTTGTAGCATACAATTACACACAAATATATACAAACAAAAGCATTATGAATGCATGCATGCATGAATCTACCAAGTGATGATTTTTGAAAACTTCAACCAAGCAAGTGCATGTTTACAGAATCTAAACAAGTCACAAATATATCCAAGACAACTTAAATAACCCTAAAACAAAAATACTAAGCTAAATCTATCCTTAAAATGGCCTCAAACAAGTCTCTGCAATTTTAGCACATCTAATGGTTACTATATGCTAAACAAAAGGATAGGCAGAAAGGTCTTGTTTTCTGAATCCAACGGTATAAAGTTTGCAAAATTCCAACGTGGCATTCAAAAGATATAGGCATTTGAATTTGGATCAAATTTCTGGTTTTAAATTCTATTCTCAGATCTAACCTAGCCACGCGTCTTATTCTTATTCGCCGTGCGGTTAGGTTCGCTGGATCGAGCTCCACAGCCGTAGGATCTAAAGGGCAGGTGCGACTCAGATCGGCATCGCTTGGGTTTAAGTGATCTATCGTGGCGCTTCGATGCAGATCTAACGCTGCTACTACTCGACCAAGAATGGCGGCGAGCGGCGGCTACGGCCGGGAATCGTCGATTAACGGCGTTGCCGATGATGCAGACGGCGAGGAGAAGGAGTAGCTCACCGGGCTCGAGGTCACGCGAAGCTTGTCGTACTGCGGTTGGTCAAGGGCACTCGCACGCTGTGATTGCTCACCGGAGTTCGTGGCGGCGTCGGTGCGTCGGGTGGTCGTCGGGGGCGTCATTGTGGATCACCCCAAGGCAAGATAATGACACGGTTAGGTTCACAGCGTCAAAGCGAGTCGTGTGCGTGAACTAGAAGGCGCGTGATGCCTGACTTACCACTAGAGTTCGCCGGAGTTCGCGGACGTCGGTGGCGACTAGTCGATGATGTTGCCGAGCTACGGTCCATGCGAGAGCAAACGGAATGTGTTAAAAGAAGCGCGAGATTCACCGAATCAGTTTGCAGAACGAGAGGGAGCTCTGGACTCACCGAATTCGCCGATGCGTCGGAGATGGCGGGGTTTCGAGAGCAATACACGCAGCCTGGTGGCGCTCTGGGGTTGGGTTTGAGTGAGAAGAGTGAGGAGACAGAGGGGGTTCTTATAGCCTGGTCACGAGCGAGAATTACTCGGCCAATAACTCGAATTGACACCGCGAATTTAAACACAGAAACGCTCGCGTTGATTTGGGGATGAACGGGTCGTGCGGGTGGAGACGACGGTGACGTGGAAGGCCCGCTACGATGAGGAGCGCGAGTGCGGCTTGTCGGCGTCTATCAGCGTGAGAGAGAAGTAAAAGGAGATCCCCGGGTGGGCTTGCTGGGCTGGATCCGCTGCTGGGCCAGATTCTGGCCGCTCGGCCCTTTTCTTTTCTTTAGCCTTTTTCTTTTTCTAATTCTATTTTCTGGAATGAATTTGATATGAATTCAAATCCTTTTGAATTCAAACTTCTTTGGGGATTTTTGCAGGGTTCTTGTGGGTTCAAATGCAGTCAAATAGCCATGTGGTCACCTTGCAAGGCTTGGTCAAGCTTGGGTCTTTGAAATAAACAGAGACTTTGTCTCTTTGTCTCTAGTTGCAAATATTTGGAATAGGTTTTTAGAAAATATTTCTAAATTGGAATCTTGGGTTTAAAAGCTACTCCTAATCTTTCCAACCATGGAGGCAAGAAAACAAGTACCTAAGCATTCAAATCTCAAAGGGTGATGGCCAATTGAGATAAAATGCCCACATGAAATCATAGCTCAAACTTCTGCCTCTAAATGATTTTGAGAAAAACTCTATATGAATGAATGATGCAAGAATGATATGAAACATGATTTTTAGGGATGTTACAGTTCTTTCCACAAACCACATATGGATCCACTAGAGTCATTGCATGTGTGTTCTTTTCACAAACCACATATGGATCAACCAGTGGCATTGCATGTGTGTTCTTTTCACAAACCACATATGGATCAACCAGTGGCATTGCATGTGTGTTCTTTCCACAAACCACATATGGACCCACTAGAGTCATTGCATGTGTGTTCTTTTCACAAATCACAGATCGATCCACCAGTGTTCACTGCATGTGTGTTCTTTCCACAAACAACTTATGGATCCACCTGTGTTCATTGCATGTGTGTTCTTTTCCACAAACCACATATGAACCATATATGGTATCACCAGTGTTCATTGCATGTGTGTTCTTTCCACAAACCACATATGGATCCACTAGAGTCATTGCATGTGTGTTCTTTCCACAAACCACAAATGGATCCACCAGTGTCATTGCATGTGTGTTCTTTCCACAAACCACGTATGGATCAACCAGTGGTTATTGCTTGTGTGTTCTTTCCACAAACCACATATTGATCCACTAGAGTCATTGCATGTGTGTTCTTTTCACAAACCACATATGGACCCACTAGAGTCATTGCATTTGTGTTTTTCCACAAACCACACATGGATTAACCAATGGCATTGCATGTGTGTTATTGTCACAAACCACATGGACCAACCAATGTCATTGCATGTGTGTTCTGTCATGAACCACATATGGATCCACCAGTGTTCCTTGCATGTGTTTTCTTTCCAAAACCCATATGGATCCACTAGAGTCATTGCATGTGTGTTCTTTCCACAAACCACATACGGATCAACCAGTGTCATTGCATGTGTGTTCTTTCCACAAACCACATATGGATCAACTAGTGGTTATTGCTTGTGTGTTCTTTCCACAAACCACATATTGATCCACTAGAGTCATTGCATGTGTGTTCTTTTCACAAACCACATATGGACCCACTAGAGTCATTGCATTTGTGTTTTTTCCACAAACCACACATGGATTAACCAATGGCATTGCATGTGTGTTATTGTCACAAACCACATATGGACCAACCAATGTCATTGCATGTGTGTTCCTGTCATGAACCACATATGGATCCACCAGTGTTCCTTGCATGTGTTTTCTTTCCACAAACCACATATGGATCCACTAGAGTCATTGCATGTGTGTTCTTTCCACAAACCACATACGGATCAACCAGTGTCATTGCATGTGTGTTCTTTCCACAAACCACATATGGATCAACTAGTGGTTATTGCATGTGTGTTCTTTCCACAAACCACATATTGATCCACTAGAGTCATTGCATGTGTGTTATTTTCACAAACCACATATGGACCCACTAGAGTCATTGCATATGTGTTCTTTCCACAAACCACACATGGATCCACCAATGGCATTGCATGTGTGTTATTGTCACCAACCACATATGGATCAACCAATATCATTGCATGTGTGTTCCTGTCATGAACCACATATGGATCCACCAGTGTTCATTGTATGTGTGTTCTTTCCACAAACCACATATGGATCCACTAGAGTCATTGCATGTGTGTTCTTTTCAGAAACCACATATGGACCCACTAGAGTCATTGCATGTTTGTTCATTTCACAAACCACATATGGACCAACTAGAGTCATTGCATGTGTTTTCTTATACTAAAACCAACACTAGAGTCATTGCATTTGTGTTCTTTTGACAAACCACATATGGATCCACCAGTGTCATTGCATGTGTGTTATTTCCACAAACCACATATGGATCAACCAGTGGTTATTGCATGTATGTTCTTTCCACTAACCACATATGGATCCACTAGAGTCATTGCACGTGTGTTCTTTTCACAAACCACATATGGACCCACTAGAGTCACTGCATGTGTGTTCTTTCCACAAACCACACATGGATTAACCAATGGCATTGCATGTGTGTTATTGTCACAAACCACATATGGATCAACCAATGTCATTGCTTGTGTGTTCCTATCATGAACCATATATGGTTCCACCAGTGTTCATTGCATGTGTGTTCTTTCCACAAACCACATATGGATCCACTAGAGTCATTGCATGTGTGTTCTTTCCACAAACCACATATGGATCCACCAGTGTCATTGCATGTGTGTTCTTTCCAGAAACCACGTATGGATCAACCAGTGGTTATTGCTTGTGTGTTCTTTTCAGAAACCACATATGGACCCACTAGAGTCATTGCATGTTTGTTCATTTCACAAACCACATATGGACCAACTAGAGTCATTGCATGTGTTTTCTTATACTAAAACCAACACTAGAGTCATTGCATTTGTGTTCTTTTGACAAACCACATATGGATCCACCAGTGTCATTGCATGTGTGTTCTTTCCACAAACCACATATGGATCAACCAGTGGTTATTGCATGTATGTTCTTTCCACTAACCACATATGGATCCACTAGAGTCATTGCACGTGTGTTCTTTTCACAAACCACATATGGACCCACTAGAGTCACTGCATGTGTGTTCTTTCCACAAACCACACATGGATTAACCAATGGCATTGCATGTGTGTTATTATCACAAACCACATATGGATCAGCCAATATCATTGCATGTGTGATCCTATCATGAACCACACATGGATCCACAAGTGTTCATTGCATGTGTGTTCTTTCCACAAACCACATATGGATCCACTAGAGTCATTGCATGTGTGTTCTTTTCACAAACCACATATGGATCAACCAGTGGCATTGCATGTGTGTTCTTTTCACAAACCACATATGGATCAACCAGTGGCATTGCATGTGTGTTCTTTCCACAAACCACATATGGACCCACTAGAGTCATTGCATGTGTGTTCTTTTCACAAATCACAGATCGATCCACCAGTGTTCACTGCATGTGTGTTCTTTCCACAAACAACTTATGGATCCACCTGTGTTCATTGCATGTGTGTTCTTTTCCACAAACCACATATGAACCATATATGGTATCACCAGTGTTCATTGCATGTGTGTTCTTTCCACAAACCACATATGGATCCACTAGAGTCATTGCATGTGTGTTCTTTCCACAAACCACAAATGGATCCACCAGTGTCATTGCATGTGTGTTCTTTCCACAAACCACGTATGGATCAACCAGTGGTTATTGCTTGTGTGTTCTTTCCACAAACCACATATTGATCCACTAGAGTCATTGCATGTGTGTTCTTTTCACAAACCACATATGGACCCACTAGAGTCATTGCATTTGTGTTTTTTCCACAAACCACACATGGATTAACCAATGGCATTGCATGTGTGTTATTGTCACAAACCACACATGGACCAACCAATGTCATTGCATGTGTGTTCCTGTCATGAACCACATATGGATCCACCAGTGTTCCTTGCATGTGTTTTCTTTCCAAAAACCACATATGGATCCACTAGAGTCATTGCATGTGTGTTCTTTCCACAAACCACATACGGATCAACCAGTGTCATTGCATGTGTGTTCTTTCCACAAACCACATATGGATCAACTAGTGGTTATTGCTTGTGTGTTCTTTCCACAAACCACATATTGATCCACTAGAGTCATTGCATGTGTGTTCTTTTCACAAACCACATATGGACCCACTAGAGTCATTGCATTTGTGTTTTTTCCACAAACCACACATGGATTAACCAATGGCATTGCATGTGTGTTATTGTCACAAACCACATATGGACCAACCAATGTCATTGCATGTGTGTTCCTGTCATGAACCACATATGGATCCACCAGTGTTCCTTGCATGTGTTTTCTTTCCACAAACCACATATGGATCCACTAGAGTCATTGCATGTGTGTTCTTTCCACAAACCACATACGGATCAACCAGTGTCATTGCATGTGTGTTCTTTCCACAAACCACATATGGATCAACTAGTGGTTATTGCATGTGTGTTCTTTCCACAAACCACATATTGATCCACTAGAGTCATTGCATGTGTGTTATTTTCACAAACCACATATGGACCCACTAGAGTCATTGCATATGTGTTCTTTCCACAAACCACACATGGATCCACCAATGGCATTGCATGTGTGTTATTGTCACCAACCACATATGGATCAACCAATATCATTGCATGTGTGTTCCTGTCATGAACCACATATGGATCCACCAGTGTTCATTGTATGTGTGTTCTTTCCACAAACCACATATGGATCCACTAGAGTCATTGCATGTGTGTTCTTTTCAGAAACCACATATGGACCCACTAGAGTCATTGCATGTTTGTTCATTTCACAAACCACATATGGACCAACTAGAGTCATTGCATGTGTTTTCTTATACTAAAACCAACACTAGAGTCATTGCATTTGTGTTCTTTTGACAAACCACATATGGATCCACCAGTGTCATTGCATGTGTGTTCTTTCCACAAACCACATATGGATCAACCAGTGGTTATTGCATGTATGTTCTTTCCACTAACCACATATGGATCCACTAGAGTCATTGCACGTGTGTTCTTTTCACAAACCACATATGGACCCACTAGAGTCACTGCATGTGTGTTCTTTCCACAAACCACACATGGATTAACCAATGGCATTGCATGTGTGTTATTGTCACAAACCACATATGGATCAACCAATGTCATTGCTTGTGTGTTCCTATCATGAACCATATATGGTTCCACCAGTGTTCATTGCATGTGTGTTCTTTCCACAAACCACATATGGATCCACTAGAGTCATTGCATGTGTGTTCTTTCCACAAACCACATATGGATCCACCAGGGTCATTGCATGTGTGTTCTTTCCAGAAACCACGTATGGATCAACCAGTGGTTATTGCTTGTGTGTTCTTTCCACAAACCACATATTGATCCACTAGAGTCATTGCATGTGTGTTCTTTTCACAAACCACATATGGACCCACTAGAGTCATTGCATGTGTGTTCTTTCCACACACCACACATGGATTAACCAATGGCATTGCATGTGTGTTATTGTCACAAACCACATATGGACCAATCAATGTCATTGCATGTGTGTTCCTGTCATGAACCACGTATGGATCCACCAGTGTTCATTGCATATGTTTTCTTTCCACAAACCACATATGGATCCACTAGAGTCATTGAATGTGTGTTCTTTCCACAAACCACATATGGATCAACTAGTGTCATTGCATGGGTGTTCTTTCCACAAACCACATATGGATCAACTAGTGGTTATTGCATGTGTGTTCTTTCCACAAACCACATATTGACCCACTAGAGTCATTGCATGTGTGTTATTTTCGCAAACCACATATGGACGCACTAGAGTCATTGCATGTGTGTTCTTTCCACAAACCACACATGGATTGACCAATGGCATTGCATGTGTGTTATTGTCACAAACCACATATGTATCAACCAATGTCATTCCATGGGTGCGCCTGTCATGAACCACATATGGATCCACCAGTGTTCATTGCAAGTGTGTTCTTTCCACAAACCACATATGGATACACTAGTCATTGCATGTGTGTTCTTTCCACAAACCACATATGGATCAACCAGTGTCATTGCATGTGTGTTCTTTCCATAAACTACATATGGATCAATTAGTGGTTATTGCATGTGCGTTCTTTCCACAAACCACATATGGATCCACTAGAGTCATTGCATGCGTGTTCGTTTAACAAACCACATATGGACCCACTAGAGTCCTTGCATGTGTGTTCTTATACTAAAACCAACACTAGAGTCCTTAAATGTGTGTTCTTTGAACAACCCAAATATGGATCCACCAATGTCATTGCATGTGTGTTCCTGTCACAAACCACATATGGATCCACCAGAGTCATTGCATGTGTGTTCTTCCCATGAACCACATCTAGAGTCATTGTATGTCTGTTCTTTTCACAAACCACATAAGGATCCACTAGTGTCATTGGATGTGTGTTATTCTCACAAACCACACATGGATCCACCAATGTCATTGCATGTATGCTCTTTTCATTAACCACAATTAGAGTCATTGCATGTCTGTTCTTTTCACAAACCACATATCACCAGTGTCATAGCATGTGTGTTCTTCTCAGGAACCACACATGGATCCACCCAGTGTGATTGCATGTCTGTTCTTTTCACAAACCACATATGGATCCACCAGTGTCACTGCATGTGTGTTCTTTTCAAAAACCACATATCACAAGTGTCATTGCATGTGTCTTCTTTTCACAAACCACATAAGGATACACCAGTGTCATTGGATGTGTGTTCTTTTCACAAACCACATAAGGATCTAGCAGTGTCATTGGATATGTATTCTTTTCATGAACCACACCCAGTGTCATTGCATGTCTGTTCCTCTCACAAACCACACATAGATTCACCAGTGTCACTGCATGTTTGTTCTTCTCATGAACCACATCTAGAGTCATTGCATGTCTGTTCTTCTCACAAACCACACATGGATCAACCAGTGTCATTGCATGTGTGTTCTTGTCATGAACCACAACTAGAGTCATTGCATGTGTGTTCTTTTCACAAACCAAATATGGATCCACCAGTGTCATTGCATGTCTGTTCTTTTCATAAACCACATGGATCCACCAGTTTCATTGAATGTGTGTTCTTCTCACAAACCACACATGGATCCACCAGTGTCATTGCATGTCTCCTCTTTTCATTAACCACAGTTAGAGTCATTGCATGTGTGTTCTTTTCACACACCACATATCACCAGTGTTATTGCATGTGTGTTCCTCTCATAAACCACATATGGATCCACCCAGTGTGATTGCATGTGTGTTCTTCTCACAAACCACATAAGGATCCACCAGTGTCATTTGATGTGTGTTCTTTTCATAAACCACATATGGATCCTAACCTTAGGAGAGCCCTACCCTTAGCCCCCCAATGGGTGGCCGTTAGACCGAGTCTTCTAGAAGGGACGCCCTAACACAGTTGTTCTGCTTGATGATTGTTACATACTGTTCGATCGAGGCGCCTGGACGATTGGGATGGTCTCCGTGAGAGCGATCCGCGAGTAGCCTATTCTGCGGCATGATTGGCCACGCTTGCTCTAGAGAAACTTTCAAGACCGGGTGCTCCCCTGTTGCGAGTGTCACGACTCACGAGTTCAGTGGGCCATATCCCAGTGTCACGTCCCCATTACTTCTCTTCCTCCCCGTACTTCTCTTCCTTCCCCTCGAAGCCACTTTCCCCACTTCACTCCCATACTGCCATAGCCGCAAGCCGACGACATCCGTCAATTCTCGGGTCGCTACCTTCATGCTAAGAAATCATTTTACAAGATTTTGAACTTATCCTACATATTCCTGCTATTCGCTAATCTAACTGCTGATCTTTTTTCCGATTTCTCGATGAACTTTAGATGTGGCAGATGCTGCAGCCCAAGAATCTATAGATCCTCGCACGCAACTTCGCAGCAATGTTCCCGCTCGTGTGCTCCCACCCAGGATCCTTTCGCTGTTACTCCTACCATGAGCTCCCGCTCCACGAGCTCGTGTGACCGCACGGCGCGTGCTCCTGTATGGAGCTGGGCTGCAACTACACCGGCCCGGCGGCAGAGCTCGTCATCGACCTTGCAGAGGAGCACTTGATAGAAGTGATTAGGATCGTGTACGGGAAAGCCGAAATTCTCCAAGAGCAGGTGTCGTTCACTGACTCGGCACGCCGCCGGCTAATTTTTCAAGGGGGGACGGCTTTGTTTTCGTCCTGACCATCACCGCCGGTGTTCCGGGAACCAGAGTCGGGCCCACCGTCATGTGTGTCGTATGCGTTAGGTCGGTCTCCTGTGCCTGGCCCGTATAGATGGTGCGCATGTGGGCGAACGCCTAGCCGTTGTTGTCCGATAGCATTCTTGTGCTACCGAGGCGCCGAGCTGCCCAATGCGGCAGGAGGTGGAGTATGCGGACCTAAGGTTGATCCTATGTGTGCCATCTCAGTACCTTGTCGGTGCTGGACCGAAGAGGTAGGTGCATTTCTACATTTGTATCGAGAAGACCGACAGGGAAATATAGTACTTATGCTGTCATTACTGTTAGACTTAAGCGATGCTTCTCAGGTGCGTAGATCATACGTGTTGTGCGAATGTACCCCAATTGTAGTTTTTAGTACTCCTTAATAATTCCACGAGTTATTGGTCCAATAAGCTTGCTATTGTCACGTTGCAAAGTCTGCTTGCTCTGGACAGACTGGCAATACCGTGTGCTCCCGCCCCCGCATGTCAGTGTCACGTGTTTCGAGGGCCCACCTACTAGTGTCACGCCCCCTTCTCTTCCTTCCCCTTGAATCCACTATCCCAACTTCTCTTCCATCATGCCACACCTGTCTGATGGTTGTAATCTAATTTTCGTTGGATTGTTTACATGTAATCTACGTTGATCATGCAACATGCAAATGGCACAGACACAATTTCTAAACTGGAAGCACTCACACGCTGCTATTGCACATATTTCTCAATATAGCTCGACAAACCCATTACAATAATTGTACTCGCACTAAACACACCCGAAATTGCAACCATCCTAAACAACATCTAAACCCATACACTGCTGTCGTCGAAGTCCACCTCGATTGGTGACATCGCCGTGCCCTTCCCAGCGACATCCACTCCCGACCGTGGCTTGTCCTTCGCCAAGGAGGCAACAATGGCGTTCTACATAGCTTCGTCCCTGTTGTCCTCCACATCAGAATCGACAATGACGAAGGTGATGGGGTTGGCGTGGACCGAGCACCATCGCACCTGGCGGCTCATGCTCGAGCTCGACACCGCATCAGTCCTTCTATAGGTAGGAGGGGCCAAGCTAGGATACGTAGCATCATTGCTCCTCTCAAGAAACCATGGCCATTTGATACTGCGATAGTAGGATCTTGGGGTGGATCCGCCGTGGCAAGCCCTACCGGAAGCGGTGGAGCGGATGGATTTGCCGGCGCGAGCCATGACAAATTCCTAGGAGGGAGTATGATTGTGGGCCAAGCGTGTCTGGTTCCTGAGCAAGGCCTCCCAGTGATATGTACGCGGGCAAGGTGCCAAAAAATTTTGTCCAATGCGCGCGAGAGGGATTTTGAACCACGAAGGCGCGAGGTTTGGTTGACAAGTCCACATGCTAGGTCTCCCACCTGTCAGCCAAATGTGGACGGTAGGATTCTGCCCGAGTTATTAAGTGCGGATAAATCATGCTTCACCACTACCCTGACATCCAAAGGCTCCTCTTTCCTCTGCCCTCGCTCCCCTCACTCATGGCTCGCATCTCGTGTAGTTCGTCTCGGGCAGAATCAGGGTCGGCTCAACGCCGTCAGGTTGGTGCCCCCATGAGGTACCGGAGGACGCCCTACGATTACTACCCCAATATGATGTGTTTGTGCGATGAGAAGATGCCGAGATGGATTTCATGGACCGACGAAAATACTGCAGGAAAATTCAGCAACTGCAGCATTAGAGCGGTAAGTTCCTACTGTAGGTACAATGGTAACCCGGATCCAGAAAGCGTAATGTAATTCTTTTTTTTTGTTTCCTTCGATCTACTTCGGAGGAAGGGAGGGGGACTAGCTGTGACAAGTTTGTGTGGATCTAAAAGCCACTGACAGGTTTTCATAGAGAGCTTGTTTAGGATCTGCGTGATGCTGTGTGGGACAAGAAAGAGGATATCCGTGCGATGGAGCAAGAGATCCAGGAACTTTGCCAGGTGCAGGGGAGGCAGGGGCAGGGAGGTGGTGAGACAGACGGGCTCAAGATTAGGCCAGATAGTGGAAACAATTTCCTCATTATCTGGGAATTATCTGTTGCATTTGCAGTTTATGTTGCCATGTCGTTGTCCAGCAGCTGAAATAAGTTGCTGCTTCGTGGAGTGTAGCAGCCAGCTTAGAACTTGTTTTTCAGCCCAGAAACATATCATAAGTGTAATGCCAATAGCAGGGATTTATTAAGTGCCTATAAATAATTCATGTCTGTGGCACTAACACCCATCGATTTTGGAGACCCCTTAATCGCTCACCTATCGCAGTTGTTCAGATAGTAGTGGCACAGTCACAATTTCGAATTCAACTAGTGGCCTTGGCCATATCCAATCCTAAAGTCACGATACATTTTACTCCGAGTATGGGAGGCAGATTGTTTCGCCCGGCAAGTTCCACGCACACAGCTCCAGAGTTTAACCGAACTACATATATATGTTCAAGTGCAATACATCATTAGGCTTCTACACTGCTAGCCTTCTTTCTCTGCTTGGGTGCCAACTTTCTTCCTCTTGCCTTCATGTCCACTGGCTTCTTCATCTCCTTCCTTCTTCCTCTTCCTGGGTGCCAATTTTCTTACCTTCACGTACCCTGCATCTCCGGGTCGAGGGAAGTCAGGCCAATCAGCAACAGAATCTTGTCTAGCATCATCACTCCACTCGTTTTGGTTTTCTTCCCTTAGTAAAATCACTGAGTCAGTTGTCTTGTTTCTTACCTTGCGCTTCCTGTAAAAAAACTAGTACATGGATTACTACCTTATATCTACAGACTATAAATAATTTGTTTGTGAATGTACCATCTCATACCTAGGTTTGGGAGCATTAAGGGGACAACCTGCTGCTCTATGGCCTATAAGATGGCAGGTCTTGCATCTATTTTTGCCCTTCTTGGTTGCACAAAAATCCGAACCCTTCTTCTCAAGAAAATTCTTAAACCTATTCACGTGAGGTCTTCCTCTGCCCCTTTTCGTAACTGGCTGGCAAAGCTCGAAAGACAGTTGGACTTGAGGCCACTAAGATGGGTCTGTACATGGCTCGACGGATCCAGCGTACGCAACTCTGAACTTTTCCATAGAGTAGTAGTCTGACAAATACTGATCCAAATGTGGTAGAGTTCTTTTCTTCACCAAGAAGACCAAGGTGTGGTCGCAAGGTTTCCCGGTATGCTGCCACTCTAAGTAGGTGCATTCTCGCAGCTAGATGTTCACAACATCCCTTTTGCCACTCTTGGACATATCGACCACCTCACAGCTGCTGCTGGTTGACGGGAGAACCTTAAGATGAGAAAGTCCTCGGCTTCTCTTGTGAAGTTGCTGTACAATTGGCGGTAGCATATGTCCTCTAAGTCTCCTACCGATATCTCTCCTTATATTTAACAGCTTCATGATCATACCACGTATGCTGTCCATCAAGATATGAACATGACGCACTTTTATGTCCTTCACCCAGTTATTCAGGCATTCTGCAAGGTTGTTGTTTATGTAATCAACTTTGATGTCAGGGTTGAATTGACTCCTCTTCCATAGCTGCGAATGATGGATGGCTAAGTACTCTGGAAGTTCAGGGGCTTCCGCAAAAATCTTGCTCTTGAAATATTCGCTGCTACTAGGTTTGTAAACTCTAGTAGCAGGAAACATGTAATGAAATATGCTGCCTGCGTAGTGTGAGTACTAGTTGAGCATCATATGGGTATGGCATTCTCTACCTTCAGCTTGTGGGGACACCTCCTTCACTGCATTCGTCAGCCCTTTGCATGCATCCATGGATATAGCCAATGGATCCATGTGGCCTATTGATCTCCTGAGCTGCCTCATAAACCAGACCCAGTTTTCCTTCATTTCTATTTCAAATAGCCTGAATGCCACTGAGAACATCTAGTTGTGACCATCAAGTGTTGTGGCATATGGAAGACAGCCTTTCCATTTGCCAGTTAGGACAGTGATGTCTACACTCAGATACGGCCTACATCCGTCCTTGAATCCCAGGATGCAAGGTTTAAGCTCCATGAAAAATATTTTGAAATATATTTTACCACGTACTGATTCGGTGTCAATCTCCACAACACTCCCCGGACACCTAGCTTGTATCTCCGCCTTGAAGTTGTACAACATCCTGAAGCTATTGGTCCAATCCCCGTGCAAGACCTCTAGAGCTTTCTATTTACCTTTCCAAACCGTGTAATACTGTAGGACAATGTTATATTTAGAACCGAGGCTAGTCTTAATATTCTTCGCGGTCTCCTTGGGGTTATCCTTTAGTATGGACATAGATTGCATAGCCACCCACTCCATATCAGCCATTGAGGATTTCAGTTTGCTGCCAGTCGGACACATGTGTGGAGGGCCTATTTTGTTCACCTGTAACATAGATTCATTTAAAAGATAAGCAGAGTCGACTAGTTGCCATAAACATACCGCACAGCAATTGTAGTTATAGAGTGAAAAGAGAGAAAGTTCTAATGGTTTGCTGCATTCATTGCCCCAGTACCCTAATTGCCTTCGACGCAGGTAAGGCTCTTGCTGTGATCCTCCATGGACAATGTACCTCGGCCGTCCATTCATCCACGTTAACTTGCAAACGGCCTCATACCTCTGGGCAGTGTTCTTCAGTCGATAAACATCGAACTCCCCCTTGATACAAAAATGCCGGAACGACATCCTGAACTCATGCATGCAACTGAACTCGGTGCCGACCAAAATTATAGGATACTCGTGGTCATGTTTCATTTCTTCTACTTCAACACCCAAATCATCGACTGGAATACCAGCCTCATCGTTAAGTTCCTCGTCTATTTCATCATCACCAGATTCTTGATCCTCTACAGTGCCTTCTTCTTCATCTGATTCAGAATCCTGGCCATCGTCTCTAATGCCTAGTACTGCACACATCATATTGACTCCCATGGGTGGGGCTGCACCATTGTCTCCACCGGATGGACCGGAACATTGCCCCAATCCACCTCACTGGCAACTCTGTTTTCTCCAAGACACTCGGTTGGTTCTACTGCAACCACATGGGTTGGTCTTACGTTTGCACGCATCCTCGGTACTTCAATGGACAAATAGAAGTCAGAATCAATTTCATCTTGACTGTATAGAACCCTCTTGCTCTTCCTGTGTACATACTCCTTCCTGATGTAATCTTTCCTGATGGTATCAGTAGGGCTTGACATATGCGTTCTATTCCCCATCGAACTAGGCTTTTTGCTACCGCTCTTGGGTGTGATCTCCTTCCTGCCTCCCCTCACGGATGTTGGCTCCAGGGTGCTAGCATTATTTCCTAACCTCTGCGGCGTGTTCTTCTTTGAATTAGCCCTTTTGCTGCTACTATTGGGTGTGTTCTCCTTCGTGCTGGCATTATTGCCTGACCTCAGCGGCGTGTTTCGCTCCAAATTATCCCTTTTGCTACTACTATTGGGCGTGTTCTCCTTCGTGCTGGCATTATTCCCTAACAGCGGCGTGTTCCACTCCAAATTAGTATTTTTTTCTGCTCCCACTGGGTGTGTAGCCTCCGTGCTGGCCATCTTCGCCTCTTTCCTACCACTCCTAGGAGTGTTCACCACCGTGCTAGCCCTCTTAGCATTTTTGCTGCTACCGTTTGGTGTGGCATTTTGGCTAGATCTCAGGGGTGTACTCTGCGGCGTGGTGCCTTTTTTTTCGTGTGAATCTTAGGCGTCCTCTTCTCTGGCGTGGTCTCCTTGGTGACGTTCTTCTTCGGGGTGCCCTTTCTGGGGATGCTCTTCCTGCTCCTCTTTTTGACGCTCCTCTGTAAGACTCTCCTATGTTCGGAGCTACCCTCAGTCGCACCAGCCCCAGTGATGCCATGGATCAGGTCACGCATGCCTTCTAAAAGTCCATCATCTCTATTATTGAGTTCCAATTCCTCTCCAACCATTTGCACTATCAAGTGGAAGTACACTTCACCTCTATAATGTTTCCTTGTAAACGGTACGACTAAATCCCTGGTATCTTTCACTTCAATAGCCTTTTTGCTCCTGTAACCAAAATATAACAAACGTGCTTCCTGGGAGGACCCCCACAGCACCTTCACATGTAATGATGCCATCAGGACAGATAACTCTACCACTTCAGGATCGTATCTGCCAAGGATTACATCAAGCTCGTCATAGAATTTTTCTGTGCCATCATCTAATTTTGCAGTATAATCCGCGACACCGATACGAACGATTACTTTGCCATCATCAGGTTTTTTAGGATAGAAACCTCCGAGAGGTTCGAAAGGTGGAGAAGCACCATCAGACCCAGCCCCAATGCCACCGTCGCCATCAGCAGCGTCATCGTTAGCTGGATCAACCTCGGTAGAAGTACCAGGACCAAGAGAAAGGCGAGGGCCCTTAGCAGTGGGAGCTACATTACATGGTGGACAGGCAGGGCCCCTTCTAACGGCAGCCACAATAGGATCAGCTCCTGCCATGCCACATCGATGATCAGGAGCAGTTCCCACAACAGCAGTGTTTCGAGTGCTAGCAGAGTCCAGACCATGAGCTGGCTCCAGGCCAGTAACTCACTGAACCTGAGCACGGGTTCGAGGAGGCCACAAGGCATCAGTCTTTGCAACAATAGTGGGGCAGCCTCCGGAAGCCTTAGTTTGCTCAATGGCGGCAGGGATTGGGTCAACAGCAGCCAGATCAACAACAACACAAGGACGACCAGTACCAGAAGATTCCAGAGCACGGGTTCACACAACTTGAGGACGGTTTCGAGGAGGAGCAGCACACAAGGCGACAGTCTTGGCAACAATAGCGGGGCAGCCTTCGGAAGCCTTAGTTTGCTCAACATCGGCATGGATTGGGTCAGCAGCAGCTGGGGCAACAACACCATGGGGACGACCAGTACCAGCAGATTCCAGAGCAGAGTTTTCCACAACAGCAATACGGGGACTCCTACGAGGAGGTTGCCTGACAGAAGCATGTCGCAGACGAGGAACCACATTTTTCTCAACAGCAGTAGGAGTTCGAGTTAGACCTCCATGTCCAATAATAGCTGGGCGACTCCCAGTAGTAGGAGCTTCCTCATCCAGTATGTTACAAATTAGCATAACCACGCGAAGCCCAGCATGCTGTTTCATCAACCCAATTAGCTGGCTGTCACATGGTATAGGAACCTTGAAGCCTCGTTCATCAAGGATTCTGAACCATGCACTCTGCTCCGGCCTCATTTCAGCAAGTTCATGCACAGCAGCAACCAAACCAGGGATAGTGCATAACTGCACTGACGCTACTTCCATCTTCAGATTGTGAGTTTGATTCCACGTGCTCTTCCCATCTGCTAATTTAATGTGGTAGCCGCGGATGGTGACCAGAACTATGTATTTGGGTTCAGCAGAGATCCTACTTGACAAAAAATTGGAGACAAAAGATAAGAATTGTTTGTCATCATCGTGCTAGCAAACAATTCTATGTTCGATATATCTCTGTAATGCCAATAGCCAGCTAGCAGTTATAGGTAGTGCGAATTGCAAAGAGAAGAGTATCTCACCCGCAATTAGCCAGAAGTACTTCTTCCTCGGCAAATGGATCTACCATCCTTCGCGCTGCTCAGCTCGTCAGTGGTAGAGGCAGGCTAGATTGTCGCAACGGCTGGCACGACATTCGACATTAGAGCTCGGTAGTAGCGAGTAGGCACAGCAACATGGCACCGGAAGTCAAATGCCCGAAGAGATCATTCTGGTTGGAGAGGTGTAACATCCCAAAACTTTAATCCAAGCTTATCAAGATCCAAATCATCAAAATTAGGGTTATCAAAAACTTTTCCATTTCAAAATATGAAAGCATTCATATGTGTGTGCATTTAAATTAGCAGTTGATTTGAATTGCCATGGTTCTGTGATTCATTGCTTGTAAAATGATCTTTAGGTAAAATAAACATAATCTAAATCATTCCCAAAGAAAAACAACTCAAAATGAATAGATGAAGTGAATGGTCATTTTGGCCAAATTAACTATCATGCCTACTTTGGCTATTCCTAGTACTCAAAACTTAACAGAAACAAATGTGGATCTTTGCACCCCTTGCTATTACACATAATGTTGTACCAAGGCCCACTTTGTGATCTGCCAAAAACATTCATACCCTAAATTTAAATGACAGTTGAAAATTGAATCCATTGCATATGGGAAGATCCCACTATTTCAAAAACCACTCAAACCAGCTCATTTTTCAAAACCCAAGCACCCACAGAGTCTCAAGCTTAGTACTAGCACACCCACCAAAAATATTTTCAAAATTCAAAAGTAAAGTTCATGCGGCCATTTCATCAAACACCTTGTGGATAGATTTCAAACAAAACCAAATTCACTATTTTGAATAGTGTTCTGGCCAAACTTGTATCCCATTTGACCCCCATTTGCTCCCATTGTCTCCTGATGATCTAACCATGCAATTACACCCCACTCCCCTACCGCCTATTGGCAAAGCCATGCCATGCCGAGACCACCTCGCCGGCCAACTTGGTCACCGCCGCAGCAGACCACCTCCCCCTCTCTCTCCATGTCTAGGAGATAGCCAGCACCTCACCACCGCCCACTGTCCCTTCCCTGAGCCAGGCCAAGAAGTGGACCACCGGGAAAATCCCGCGCCCAGAGCAGTGCAGCTATGCCGAGCATCGCTGCACAAGCCGCTTCCGCCGCCCGTGCCCACCGCGTCGCCACGACCGTGAGCACGCGACATGCCGTTAACGCCCATGCTTCGCCGTGGACACCGTCGCCTCTGCCGCTCTGAGCGCCAGCTGCACCCGACCGCATACCACTGCCCCTAAGCCTGCATTAAAGTCCTAGAGCACCGCCAGGAAACCGTGCGTCGATCACCGCCCGCAGCCATGCTGCTAGCATCCCGTAGCCATGTCGCCACCATCGCCTGGCCATGCCACGCTGTTCCGCCATCGAGCCTATAAAAGGAGGGCACCCCCAGCCATTTGCAGCACACCACTCAACTCCCCTCACCTCACTGATCGTCCCATGCCTCTAGCCGGAGCAAGGGGAGCACCAGTTCGCCGGAATTGCACCAGAGCAGGCCGCCTCTAGAGGAGAAGGGCGCCGCTAATTGCAACCACCCCCGGAGCTGCCTCGACCATCCCTGAGCTCGCCATCAACCACCAGTCGGTTTGCCCGCCTCACCGTCGTTGCTGGAGCCTTGGTACGCCCCCTATGCACCCCCACTGAGCCGCTAGGGTTAGAGCTCATTGGCAACAGGTCCGTCGTCGACGACGATCCCCACTCTAATCCAACGCTCCACATTGCCCGTCAGCTTCGCTTATGAGTCATTGATTGGTGGACCCCCATCGGTGAGCCCAATGGCTGAGTGAAACTGGGCCGGCCCATTAGTGTTTCCTGCCTGACCCAGTTAGTTTGAATTAGGATTTTTCTTTTTAGTTTAACCTTAGTTCTGTCCCCTAGTTTGAAAATCAATTCAGAGAGATTTACAAATCCAAATGAAGTGATTCCAATTTTGTTGGAAAGCTACTGAAAAGATCTACCCAAGCCCGTTGGATTTAATTCAATTAGAGTTATAGATCTCTCCTAGTAAAAATAATAAAACAGAAGCATTTGCACATTGCAACGTTTTTATATAATCAACCAAGTTAGATTTTGAGTTGATTCCAACTCTCAAAAATCACATTTCATCATATCTATCTGAATATGTAATAATATTAGGGTTTAAATGCAGTGACTTTGGACTAGTACCAAACTAATGCTATATAGGCATTTCTAGTCACTTTAATCATTAAACAATGAACTTAAACCAAAGTAATTATGATTCAACCCTTAAATTACATTCCCACAGGTTACAATATGTGGTGATGACATGTGTCCACATGATCCCATATTTTAAGTGGTGAATACTAAATCTTAGTTAATTTTTCAATGAGTAGAAATTACTTTTCTAAAATAAAAAGGAGGAAACTATTGAATAAAACTTGTGATGCTTGTGATGATAATAGATCATCAATTGCGTGCCTTAGAGTACTAAGTAGACTAGTTAAGTATTGTTTGGTGATTGTGTACTTCGTATGTATTTATAGAAGATAGTACAGACCAAGCTTACGAGGAGGAGGAGTTCTACCAAGAAGAAGAAGAAGAAAACTTCAACCACTGCACCAACAAAGGCAAGATATTATTGGCAAGCTAACCCTTGCAAAACTTACTTTAGCAAGCCACCATTAACAATGCAAGATAATCCTTGCAATCTAGATAACCCAAGCAAAGATGCTTTAGGCATGTTTTGATCATACCACTTGGAGTAGTATTTACCCCAAGTCTTACTTTCAAGCTTTACTTCCTTTTCTTTACACAAAGTCCCTTACTTGTGTTGAAGGTAGCATAAAGAGTATAAAACCTGGCCTATTTAGATAAGCTTTAGATGTCATTCCATGGCATGAGATTGAACCCATCATCTTTCCACCTTACGGAACACTCTTAACTTAGTAGTTTAGAGTAGATCAAAACTTGAGTCACTTTAGATGGGAACACTTGGTGAAAATGAATTATGAAAACCTTGGAATGATGAGTCATTCTATTGAGATGTTTTGACATGTGTTGAGAAACACAAATGGTTTATGATGATGAAAATTTTGAGGCATGAGCCTTAACCTTTTTATAAAACTGATGGTTGGATTCGGATGCGATACCATTCCAAATTTACGTACAACCACACTACCTGAATTGGGTAAGGCTTAGCCGGACGTTTATGTGCATTAGTATTAGTTCCCTCGCGGGAGAGGTTTGAGCTGAGGCTACCTCTCAATGTTGTCCACCTATGCAGTGCCCAAGATGATAGATGGTCATGGTTGGGAGGCCATGCTCATAGGAGAGGTGCTTATACTAGGGTGTGTAAAGGAAAGGTTATGTTTGATTATTTGCATACTAAGGATGATGATTCAAGGTTATCCCTGACAGATGTATCAAATCTTGTGGTGAAAGTGTACCACCTCTGCAGAGTGTCAAACTATTTGAATAGCCGCATCCGCGGTTATGGACAGTTGGAATAGCCATACTGTTTCGTTGTCAGATGTTTTCAAAATGACTTATGAAAGAAATGATGAATCTTGACTTGACCACAACAGAGTTGTGTTTATGATAATAGCTTCCCAACTTAAGTGATTCTAGAACTTTATTTTGTCTTTCTTTTCTTCAGAACTCAGCTTAGGTTTCAAACTTAACTTTATAGTTAAACTTAGATTTACCACTTTAACTTAGCACTATACTACTTGTTAGTGGTAGTTTGCGAGTACTTAAAGAGTACTCATGTCTTTTGTCCCTGGCTATTCTCATGGCCAGACTATGAAGGAGACTATCAAGATGATGGCTAGCAGGACGGCTATGATAACTAGGACTATCTGCCTTCGTCAGCATTGCCTGTGCCCCTGAAGATGGACCCCACCGCTACGCTTATCTTTTATTTCCGCTGCTTGTTGTATTAAGAATGGATCATGAGATCCTTATTTGTGTAAGACCTTATGTATGGTTTGTAATGGATGATGTGCTGTGATATCCAATCCGTTATGTCTCACAAAAATGGTAATCCTGGGATTGCGAGGTATGGCATAACGGGCATCTGGGATTAAAAATCCGGGTGTTGACAAGTTGGTATCAGAGCCATCCTAACCATAGGAGACCCTAGTTAGAATGCACGTCCGAAGAAAAAAACATAGTTTCGAAACCAAAGTGAGTATTTACGAAAAACAATCTCCTCTCTTATCCTTGTGAATTCATTCTTTCTCAAAAATTCATGTTCCTCAAAATTCTTACATTACTACTTAAAATTTGACACACTTGATCACTTCACTAATTTCCTCATCCTTAATTCTTGTACATGGAGACTCAGTTCAGCAAGTTTTACGGTTGGGAAGCGGAGGTCCGATCTTGAGAGGTATCTGGATTCACTGTCGGAGTTATTGGGACGCCCACTTCCGGAGTTTCTTGGAGCTCAACTTCCAGGACCGCCAGGAGGAGACCTACAATGGCTAGTCACCGCGGATCTTAGAAGAAGCATCGAAGCACCAACTTCTGGGAGAATTCAGTTCTCCGTGAGAGAGAACAATTGGCTAGATGGATTAGCCAGGGCAATGCATGAAGCTCTCGCATGTCTATGTGCCCTCAGTGTCAACCAACTCCAGGGAACCCGTTTTGCTCACTATGCAAGACGTGACTTCATGGGAATGCCGATGGAGATGCCAAGTCACCCAGAGTTGAGGCGTCAAGTGGAGAATCTTGACTTCTTCTGCTTGCCTGAATCAGACAACGCTAGGGAGTTAGCCAACCAGCACCATGCCATTGCCGACCAGAAGGCCCAGACTTTCACATTGCTCGTCCAAGATCGCTAGTCTCTTCGCCGCCAGCGTGCCAAGAAGGATCGCACCATCGCCCGTCTTCGCAAGAAGGTGGCCGACCTCGAGAAGACCGTCAAGGAGCAAGAAGCTCAGCGTGTAGCCAAGGAAGAAGAAGATGAGGGTGAAGACATCCAGGGAGACATGGATTCTTACCTCAGCAATGATGATGACTTTCTGGAGGAGGATGACATGGACTTCTACACTGACGGACTCCGACTTCATCGACGATGAGTAGATACACTAGAGCGCTATCGTAGCATGAGATGTATCGGTCCCACTGTATCGTAGCTTGCAGAATGGTTCTTCAAACCATCTGTTTTCTTTTGATTGTTGTGGTGTGTGTTGTATCGTGTGCTTGTTTGCATAAATGAAATGGATTTAGTTGAAAAACCTGAGTCCAGCTCAAAGTTTTAGATTTGAAACCAAAACCATGAACCTTAGAACTTTCCCTCTTACCCCTTTATCTACCTCAATCTTTAGATGACTCGTGGAAACCAAGGAGGGAGCAGCTCTTCGCAAGACCCAATGCTGCAGATCTTGCAGAATCTCATCGCAGACCGTGAAGCCAGCAGGGAAGAACGTCAAGCCAACTTAGCAACATTGCAGCAGATCACCTAGATGGCTCTCAACAACCAAGGGCATGGGAATCAGGATCATCAAGGATCCAAGGTGAAGAACTTCCAGAATACAAATCCCCCAATCTTTAGCACGTCAGAAAACCCACTAGATGCTGATGACTAGTTGCAGACGATGGAGAATAACTTGGAGGTAGCCAGAGTTGATGACAACGAGAAAGTTCTCTTCGCCACCCACTATCTGGCGGGAGATGCAAGAGCGTGGTGGAATAGTATTCGCCTGATGAACCATGGTCAAGTTATGACATGGGAAGCATTCAAAGTCAAGTTCAGCCGCACCCACGTGCCGCAAGGTCTAGTCACCCGAATGAGGGATGAGTTCCGAGAGTTGAAGCAAGGAAGAATGACCGTGGTGGAGTACCGTGACAGATTCCTGTCACTTGCCAGATATGCACCCGATGAGATCAACACGGAGGCCAAGAAGAAGGAGAGATTCTTGAACGGACTGCATGATGAGATGCAGACTGTCCTTGTCAACATCCGTTTTCAGGATCTCAAAGAGCTAGTCGACTCTGCCATCCAGATGGAAGGGAAGATTAATCAGGCAAACGACAATCGCAAGCGTCGTATGATGCAACAATCAGGATCCAGCAGTCACCAGAAGTACCGTCCCAACCCCCCACCAGGATATGCACCAAGGAACAATCGACCCCCACTGTCTCGCCCAAGCTACCCCAACCGTAGCGAAGGCAATGTGAAGTCCGGAGGAAACAATCACAACTCCGGCAACGCCAACAATTTCAACCATGCACCTCCCAAGAGTAACAACAACAACAACACTGCACCCAGAACTGGCAGCAATGATGTGCCTGTCGCAGCCAAGGACAAATCCCAAATCACTTGTTTCGAGTGTGGAGTGAAGGGTCACTATTCCAATGAGTGTCCCAAGAAGACTGCCGCCACTGCCAATGTGAATGCCCCAGCTCAGCAGCAGCGTCGTGTCCAACCAGGGAGAAGGTTTGCCCCAGGGAACCCTCACAACCGCAATGGTCGTCTCTTCCACATGAACGCAGAAGAAGCCCATGAAGCGCCAGATGTAGTGCTGGGTATGTTTTCTGTCAACTCAGTTTTAGCAAGAGTATTGTTTGATTCGGGAGCATCTCATTCATTTGTCACCAAAGAATTTTCATGCACTAGTAAGATTCACCCAACCGACTTGAAGCAAGTCATGATAGTTCAAATCCCCGGATCAACTACAAAAGCTAGAAAAATTTGCAAAGCTGTACCTATCAGAATACATGGGATAGATTTTTACGCCAACCTAATAGTACTTGGAACCAAAGGATTGGAAGTAGTACTAGGTATGGACTGGATGTCAAGGCATAAAGGACTGATAGACTGTGCTAAGAAAGCCATCACCATGACGAGTAGTTCTGGAGTCACGGTAGAGCATATATCTGAAACCTTACCTCGCTAATTCAAATGCAACAAGAGTCTTGCCCTACCCACCATAGACCAAGTAAGGGTAGTCTATGAATACCCCGACGTATTCCCAGATGAATTGCCGGTTATGCCCCCGGATAGGGATATTGAGTTCATTATCGAACTAATCCCCGGAACCGGACCCATAGCATGAACCCCTCATAGTTAGTTGAGTTGAAGAAGCAGTTAGATGCCATGTTAGCAAAAGGCTTGATTCAGCCAAGCGCCTCACCATGGAGATCACCAGTGTTATTCGTCGACAAGAAGATGGAGGCAACCGTCTGTGTACAGATTACATAAACTTGAATGACGTCACCATCAATAACAAGTACCCTTTGCCAAAGATAGAGGATCTATTTGATCAGTTGATTGGAGCCCAGGTATTCTCAAAGATTGATCTTAGGAATGGTTATCACCAACTTAAGATTAGTACAGCGGATATTCGAATCGCCTTTACTACTCGCTATGGTTTATATGAGTATACGGTAATGTCTTTTGGATTAACCAATGCCCCTGCTTATTTCATGAATCTCATGAATAAGATCTTTATGAATTCCCTAGATAAGTTTGTAGTTGTGTTTATCGACGACATCCTTATCTACTCCAAGTCAGAAGAAGAGCATGAGCAACATCTGAGAATCATCCTAGAAACCCTAAGAGAGCATCAGTTATATGCCAAGTTCAGCAAGTGTGAGTTTTGGCTGAAAGAAGTAGGATTCCTACGACATATTGTGTCTGCCGGAGGAGTCTCTGTTGATCCCGCCAAGATCAAACATGTCGAAGAATGGGAAGCCCCAACCACTCAAACCCAAGTCCGTGCATTTCTCGGATTAGCAGGATACTACCGCAAGTTCGTCGAAGGATTCTCGAGCATCGCCAGACCCATGACCCAATTGTTGAAGAAGGACAAGAAGTTTGAATGGACAGACAAGTGTGAAGCTAGTTTTCAGGAGCTGAAGAAGAGATTGATATCAGCCCCAATATTGGGCATGCTTGACATCAAGAAGTCGTTTGACGTATATTGTGATGCATCCAAGATTGGTCTCGGATGTGTATTGATGCAAGAAGGCAAAATCATCACGTATCTATCTCGACAACTGAAGCAGCATGAGCAGAACTATCCGACCCATTATCTTGAGTTAGCAGCCGTAGTTTTGGCATTGAAGACATGGCGTCATTATCTGATGGGTAATTGCTGCGAGATTTACTCGGATCACAAGAGCTTAAAATATATCTAAACTTAGAAGGAGTTGAATATGAGGCAAAGGAGATGGATAGAGTTAATTAAGGATTATGACCTTGACATTCACTATCACCCCGGCAAAGCCAATGTGGTAGAGGATGCTCTTAGCAGATTGCCGTGTAGGCTAAACACCATGATCAGGGAGAAACAGCCAAATTTGTATGAGGAGTTGGAGCAGTTCAGGACTGAATTAGTTAGCAAAGGATTCTTAGCTAGCATTGAACTTCAACCCACTTTGATTAGCCAAATCAAGGAAGCCCAGAAGGGGAATGAAAGTATCGACGGTATCAAATGTCTTATTGGTACAGGAAAGGTACCTGGATTCACTGAAGACGAAGAAGGAGTGTTGTGGTACAAAGGGCGTGTCATGTGCCAGATTCGAGCTGAAGCAAGTTATCATGAAGGAATCTCATGATACTCTCTATTCTATCCACCGGAGGAAGCGAAGATGTATCGAGATTTGAAGAGCAATTTTGGTGGCACAAGATGAAGAGAAATCGGAAGCTACATCACCAAGTGTGACATCATCAAAGAGTCAGCGAGCATCAGAGACCTGCAGGACTGTTGCAACCATTGCAGATTCCAGAATGGAAATGGGATTCCGTTAGAATGGACTTTATCATCGGTTTGCCTACTTCTAGTAGGGGAAATGACTCAATCTGGGTCATAGTTGATAGACTGTCCAAGGTATCCCACTTTATACCTGTCAAGACTACCTACCAGACTACAAATCTAGCAGAGTTGTACATTGCTAGGATTGTTAGTCTGCATGGAACCCCCAAGACCATAGTATCAGATCGAGGGACCCAGTTCACCTCGAGATTTTGGCAGAAAGTTCAGGAAGGATTAGGAACCAAGTTGAACTTCAGCACCGCTTATCACCCATAACCGATGGATGATGAGAGAGTCAACCAGATCTTAGAGGATATGCTTAGAGCTTGTGTGTTAGAATACGGATCAAAATGGGAAGGCTGCCTGCCTTTTGCAGAATTCTCATATAACAACAGTTATCAAGCTAGTTTATAGATGGCACCTTTGAATTCCTATACAGAAGAAAGTGTCGTACCCCTTTGAATTGGTCACAAGTAGGAGAGAGTGAAATCTTTGGACCCGACATTCTCCGAGAAGCCAAAGAGAAAGTTCACAAAGTCCGTGAGCACCTCAAGACCGCCCAATCCAGACAGAAGAGTTATGCTGACAAGAGAAAAAGAGACCTGACTTTCAATGTCGGAGATTATGTATATCTCAAGGTTTCACCGTTGAAAGGAACCCAATGCATTAGTCTGAAAGGAAAGTTAGCCCCCAGATATATCGAGCCATTCAAGATTCTGAGCTGTCAAGGAGAAGTATTGTATCAACTGGAACTGCCTGAAGAGCTGTCAGCCATCCATAATGTGTTCCATATCTCGTTACTTCGCAAATGCCTGGAAGTGCTGGAGAAGACCGAAGTTTTCAAGAACATCGATCACAGAGTGGTAGAGATCAACAATGACCTGACATATCGTGAAGTACCCATCCACATCTTAGAGGAAGCCTAAAGAACCACCAGGACCAGGAGTATCAAGTTTCTCAAGATTCAGTGGAGCAACCACACCGAGGAGGAAGCCACTTGGGAGCGAGAAGATTACATTAGGACAGAGTTCCCAGATCTCTTTAGTTCCTAGTTTTCTTTATAAATCTCGGGACGAGATTTTGTTTAAGGGGGGAAGGTTTGTAACATCCCAAAACTTTAATCCAAGCTTATCAAGATCCAAGTCATCAAACTTAGGGTTAAAAAAACTTTTCCATTTCAAAATATGAAAGCATTCATATGTGTGTGCATTTAAATTAGTAGTTGATTTCAATTGCCATGGTTCTGTGATTCATTGCTTGTAAAATGATCTTTAGGTAAAACAAACATCATCTAAATCATTCCCAAACATTTCCAGAACAACTCAAAATGAATAAATGAAGTGAATGGTCATTTTGGCCAAATTAACTATCATGCCTACTTTGGCTATTCCTAGTACTCAAAACATAAAAGAAACAAATGTGGATCTTTGCACCCCTTGCTAGTACACATAATGTTGTACCAAGGCCCACTTTGTGATCTGCCAAAAACATTCAAACCCGAAATTTAAATGACAGTTGAATATTGAATCCATTGCATATGGGAAGATCCCACTATTTCAAAAACCACTCAAACCAGCTCATTTTTCAAAATCCAAGCACACACAAAGTCTCAAGCTTAGTACTAGCACACCCACCAAAAATCTTTTCAAAATTCAAAAGTAAAGTTCATGCGGCCATTTCATCAAACACCTTGTGGATAGATTTCAAACAAAACCAAATTCACTATTTTGAATAGTGTTCTGGCTAAACTTGTCTCCCATTTGACCCCCATTTGCTCCCAGTGTCTCCTAATGATCTAACCATGCAATTACACCCCACTCCCTACCCCTATTGGCAAAGCCATGCCATGCCGAGCCCACCTCGCTGACCAACTTGGTCACCGCCGCAGCAGACCACCTCCCCCTCTCTCTCCATGTCTAGGAGATAGACAGCACCTCACCCCGCCCACTGTCCCCTCCTCGAGCCAGGCCAAGCAGTGGACCACCGAGAAAACCCTGCGCCCAGAGCAGTTGCGCCATGCCGAGCACGTGCCAGAGCGCCGTTCCCAACACGTGTGCACAAGCCGCCGCTCGACCGCATCCCGCGCCCATCGTGTCGCCACGACCCAGGGAGCATGCCGGACATGCCCATTTGCCGCCCAACGCCTCATAGCCCCGCTCGCCGTGGACACCGCCGCCTCTACCGCTCAGAGCGCCAGCTCCGCCCGACCGCATACCACCGTCCCTAAGCCCGCATTAAAGTCCTAGAGCACCGCCAGGAGACCGCGCGTCGATCGCCGCCCGCAGCCATGCCGCTAGCAGCCCGTAGCCATGTCGCCACCGTCGCCTGGCCATGCCGTGTTGTTCCACCATCGAGCCTATAAAAGGAGGGCACCCCTAGCCATTTGCAGCACACCACTCAACGCCCCTCACCTGACTGATCATCCCACACCTCTACCTGGCGCAAGGGGAGCAGCAGTTTGCCGAAATTGCACCGGAGTAGGCCGCCTATGGAGGAGAAGGGCGCCGCTGATTGCGACCACCACCGGAGCTGCCTCGACCGTCCCTGAGCTCGCCGTTGACCACCAGTCCGTTTGACCGCCTCGCCATCGTCGTTGGAGCCCTGGTACGCCCCCTATGCACCCCCACTGAGCCGCTAGGGTTAGAGCTCGTCGGCGACAGGTCTGTCGTCAACGACGATCTCCAGCCGTTGATCCCCACTCTAATCCAATGCTCCACATTGCCCCGTACCGCGTGTTATGAGTCGTTGACTGGTGGACCCCCCTGTCAGCTGAGCCCCGCGCCGCGGAGTGACACTGGGCCGGCCCGTTAGCGTTTCCCGCGCGACCCAGTTAGTTTGAATTAGGATTTTTCTTTTTAGTTTAAACTTAGTTCTGTCGCCTAGTTTGAAAATTAATTCAGAGAGATTTACAAACCCAAATGAAGTGATTCCAATTTTGTTGGAAAGCTACTGAAAAGATCTACCCAAGCCCGTTGGATTTAATTCCGTTATAGTTATAGATATCGCCTAGTAAAAATAATAAAACAGAAGCATTTGCACCTTGCAACATTTTTATAAAATCAACCAAGTTAGATTTTGAGTTGATTCCAACTCTCAAAAATCACATTTCATCATATCTATCTGAATATGTAATAATATTAGGGTTTACATGTAGTGACTTTGGACTAGTACCAAAATAATGCTATATAGGCATTTCTAGTCACTTTAAATCATTAAATAATGAAATTAAACCAAAGTAATTATGATCCAACCCTTAAATTACATTCCCACAGGTTAGAATATGTGGTGATGACATGTGTTCACATGATCCCATATTTTAAGTGGTGAATATTAAATCTTAGTTAATTTTTCAATGAGTAGAAATTACTTTTCTAAAATAAAAAGGAGGAAATATTGAATAAAACTTGTGATGCTTGTGATGATAATAGATCATCAATTGTGTGCCTTAGAGTACTAAGTAGACTAGTTAAGTATTGTTTGGTGATTGTGTACTTCATATGTATTTATAGAAGATAGTACCGACCAAGCTTACGAGGAGGAGGAGTTCTACCAAGAAGAAGAAGAAAACTCAACCACTGCACCAACCAAGGCAAGATATTATTGGCAAGCTAACCCTTGCAAAACTTACTTTAGCAAGCCACCATTAACAATGCAAGCTAATCCTTGCAATCTAGATAACCCAAGCGAAGATGCTTTAGGCATGCTTTGATCATACCACTTGGACTAATATTTACCCCAAGTCTTACTTTCAAGCTTTACTTCCTTTACTTTACACAAAGTCCCTTACGTGTGTTGAAGGTAGCATAAAGAGTATAAAACTTGACCTATTTAGATAAGCTTTAGATGTCATTCCATGGCATGAGATTGAACCCATCATCTTTCCACCTTAGGGAACACTCTTAACTTAGTAGTTTAGAGTAGATCAAAACTTGAGTCACTTTAGATGGGAACACTTGGTGAAAATGAATTATGAAAAGCTTGGAATGATGAGTCATTCTATTGAGATGTTTTGACATGTGTTGAGAAACACAAATGGTTTATGATGATGAAAATTTTGAGGCATGAGCCTTAACCTTTTTATAAAACTGATGGTTGGATTCGGATGCGATACCATTCCAAATTTACCGTACAACCACACTACCTGAATTGGGTAAGGCTTAGGCGGAAGTTTATGTGCATTAGTATTAGTTCCCTTGCGGGAGAGGTTTGAGCTGAGGCTATCTCTCAATGTTGTCCACCTATGCAGTGCCCAAGATGACAGATGGTCATGGTTGGAAGGCCATGCTCATAGGAGAGGTGCTTATACTAGGGTGTGTAAAGGAAGGGTTATGTTTGATTATCTGCATACTAAGTATGATGATTCAGGGTTATCCTTGATAGATGTATCGAATCTTGTGGTGAAAGTGTACCACCTCTGCAGAGTGTCAAACTATTCGAATAGCCGCGTCCACGGTTATGGACAGTTGGAATGGCCATACTGTTTCATTGTCAGATGTTTTCAAAATGACTTATGAAAGAAATGATGAATCTTGACTTGACCACAACAGAGTTGTGTTTATGATAATAGCTTCCCAACTTAAGTGATTCTAGAACTTTATTTTGTCTTTCTTTGCTTTAGAACTCAGCTTAGGTTTCAAACATAACTTTATAGTTAAACTTAGATTTAGCACTTTAACTTAGCACTTTAACTTGCTAGTGGTAGTTTACGAGTACTTAAAGAGTACTCATGGCTTTTGTCCCTGGCTATTCTCATGGCCATACTATGAAGGAGACTATCAAGATGATGGCCAGTAGGACGGCTATGATAACTAGGACTATCCGCTTTCGTCAGCATTGCATGTGCCCCTGAAGATGGACCCCACCGCTACACTTATCTTTTATTTCCGCTGCTTGTTATATTAAGACTGGATCATGAGATCCTTATTTGTGTAAGACCTTATGTATGGTTTGTAATGGATGATGTACTGTGATATCCAATCCGTTATGTCTCGCAAAAATGGTAATCCTAGGATTGTGAGGTATGGCATAACGGGCATCTAGGATTAAAAATCCCGGTGTTGACAAGAGGGGATTTCGACGCCGCCGGTGCTAGGGTTCATGCGAAAGGAGGGAGGGAGTGGATTTGCAAATTTGGTCAACGCACCATGCTCCTCTAGTCTCCCGTTTCGCCTAGGTGGTTGCCGCCTTGGCGCTCGTGTCACGGAAATATTACTGACATGAGGGTCCCGACCGTCTACTTCACGACGCAGTTTCACAGAATGTTTGGATTTGGTAGGGGTGAGATGAGTTTGCATCGAAATGACCCCTCTCGGTAGTTGGCAGCCCAACATTTCGAAAGGTGGCAATTTTAGGCAACTTAGGTACTGCGGTGCACTGGCCTGCGAACTTTGGTACCGCAGACGAACAGGCCCCATGCAATGACTCTATATGTGGTTTATGAAAAGAATACACATGCAATTACACTAGTGGATCTGTGTGGTCTATGAAAAGAACACACATTCAATGACACTAGTTGATCCATGTGTTTTATTAAAAGAACACACATGCAATGACACTGGTGGATCCATGTGGTTTATGAAAAGAACACACATTCAATGAACTCTAGTGGATCCATGTGGTTTATCAATGCAATGACTCTAGATGTGGTTTATGAAAAGAACACACATGCAATGACTCCAGTGGTGGTTTATGAAGAGAACACACATCCAATGACTCTAGTGGTGGTTTATGACAAGAACACACATGCAATGACTCTAGATGTGGTTTATGAAAATAACACAATGCAATGACACTGGTGGAACCGTGTGGTTTATGAAAAGATAATACATTCAATGACACTAGTGGAACCATGTGGCTTATGAAAAGAACACATATTCAATGAACTCTAGTGGATCCATGTGGTTCATGAAAAGAACACACATGCAATGAACTCTAGTGGATCCATATGGTTTATGAAAAAAATGCAATGAACTCTAGTGGATCCATGTGGTTTATGAAAAGAACACACATGCAATGACTCTAGTGGTTTATGAAAAGAACACACATGCAATGACAATAGTGGTGGTTTAGGAGAAGAACACACACGCAATCATTCTAGATGTGGTTTATGAAAAGAACACACATGCAATCACACTGGTGGATCCATGTGGTTTATGAAAAGAACACACATTCAATGACACTAGTGGATCCATGTGGTTTTTGAAAAGAACATACATTCAATGAACTCTAGTGGATCCATGTGGTTTATGAAATGAACACAAATGCAATGAACTGTAGTGGATCCATGTGGTTTATGAAAAGAACACACATGCAATGACTCTAGTGGTGGTTTATGAAAAGAACACAACAATTACTCTAGTGGTGGTTTATGAAGAGAACACACATCCAATGACTCTACTGGTGGTTTATGAAGAGAACACACATGCAATGACGCTGGTGGATCCATGTGCTTTACGAAAATAACACACATCCAATGACACTAGTGGATCGATGTGGTTTATGAAAAGAACACACATGCAATGAACTCTAGTGGATCTATGTGGTTTATAAAAAGAACACACATGCAATGACTCTAGATGTGCTTTATGAAAAGAACACACATGCAATGACACTGGTGGATCCGTGTGGTTTATGAAAAGAACACACATTCAATGACACTAGTGATCCATATGGTTTAATAAAAGAACACACATGCAATGACACTGGTGGATCCATGTGGTTTACGAAATGAACACACATTCAATGAACTCTAGTGGATCCATGTGGTTTATGAATGCGATGACTCTAGATGTGGTTTATGAAAAGAACACACATGCAATGACTCTAGTGGTGGTTTATGAAAAGAACACAGAGGCAATGACACTGGTGGATACATGTGGTTTATGAAAATAACACACATCCATTGACACTAGTGGATCCATGTGGTTTATGAAAAGAACACACATGCAATGAACTCTAGTGGATCCATGTGGTTTATGAAAAGAACACACATGCAATGACTCGAGTGGTGGTTTATGAAAAGAACACACATGCAATTACTCTAGTGGTTGTTTAGGAGAAGAACACACATGTAATGACTCTAGTGGATCCATATGTGGTTTATGAAAAGAACACACATGCAATGACTCTAGTGGTGGTTTATGAAAAAAAAACACATGCAATGACTCTAGATGTGCTTTATGAAAAGAACACACATGTAATGACTCTAGATGTGCTTTATGAAAAGAACACACATGCAATGACACTGGTGGATCCATGTGGTTTATGAAAAGAACACACATTCAATGACACTAGTGGATCCATATGGTTTATGAAAAGAACACACATGCAATTACACAGGTGGATCCATGTGGTTTATGAAAAGAACACACATTCAATTAACTCTAGTGGATCCATGTGGTTTATGAATAGAACACACATGTAATGAACTCTAGTGGATACATGTTGTTTATGAAAAGAACACACATGCAATGACTCTAGTAGTGGTTTATGAAGAGAACACAGATCCAATGACTCTAGTGGTGTTTTATGAAAAGAACGCACATTCAATGACTCTAGTGGTGGTTTATGAAAAGAACACACATGCAATGACAATAGTGGTGGTTTAGGAGAAGAACACACGTGCAATGACACTGGTGGATCCATGTGGTTTATGAAAAGAACACACATTCAATGACACTAGTGGATCCATGTGGCTTTTGAAAAGAACATACATTCAATGAACTCTAGTGTATCCATGTGGTTTATGAAATGAACACAAATGCTATGAACTCTAGTGGATCCATGTGTTTTATGAAAAGAACACACATGCAACGACTCTAGTGGTGGTTTATGAAAAGAACACAACAATTACTCTAGTGGTGGTTTACGAGAAGAACACACATGCAATGACTCTAGTGGATCATATGTGGTTTATGAAAAGAACACACATGCAATGAATCTAGTGGTGGTTTATGAAAAGAACACACATGCAATGACTCTAGTGGTGGTTTATGAAAAGAGCACACATGCAATGGCACTGGTGGATCCATTTGGTTTATGAAAAGAACACACATCCAGTGACACTGGTGGAGCCATGTGTTTTATGAAAAGAACACACATGCAATGAACTCTAGTGGATCCATGTGGTCTATGAAAAGAACACACATGCAATGACTCTAGTGGTGGTTTATGAAGAGAACACACATCCAATGACTCTAGTGGTGGTTTATGAAAAGAACACAGATGCAATGACGCTGGTGGATCCATGTGGTTTACGAAAATAACACACATCCAATGACACTGGTGGATCGATGTGGTTTATGAAAAGAACACACATGCAATGAACTCTAGTGGATCTATGTGGTTTATAAAAAGAACACACATGCAATGACTCTAGATGTGCTTTATGAAAAGAACACACATGCAATGACACTGGTGGATCCGTGTGGTTTATGAAAAGAACACACATTCAATGAAACTAGTGGATCCATATGGTTTATGAACAGAACACACATGCAATCACACTGGTGGATCCATGTGTTTTATGAAATGAACACACATTCAATGAACTCTAGTGGATCCATGTGGTTTATCAATGCAATGACTCTAGATGTGGTTTATGAAAAGAACACACATGCAATGACTCTAGTGGTGGTTTATTGAAAGAACACACAGGCAATGACACTGGTGGATCCATGTGGTTTATGAAAGGAACACACATGCAATGAACTCTAGTGGATCCATGTGGTCTATGAAAAGAACACACATGCAATGAATCTAGTGGTGGTTTATGAAAAGAACACACATGCAATTACTCTAGTGCATGTTTAGGAGAAGAACACACATGCAATGACTCTAGTGGATCCATACGTGGTTTATGAAAAGAACACACATGCAATGACTCTAGTGGTGGTTTATCAAAAGAACACACATGCAATGACTCTAGTGTGCTTTATGAAAAGAAAACACATGCAATGACTCTAGATGTGCTTTATGAAAAGAACACACATGCAATGACAGTGGTGGATCCATGTGGTTTATGAAAAGAACACACATTCAATGACACTAGTGGATCCATATGGTTCATGAAAAGAACACACATGCAATTACACAGGTGGATCCATGTGGTTTATGAAAAGAACACACATTCAATTAACTCTAGTGGATCCATGTGGTTTATGAAAAGAACACATATGTAATGAAATCTAGTGGATCCCTGTTGTTTATGAAAAGAACACACATGCAATGACTCTAGTAGTGGTTTATGAAGAGAACACACACCAATGACTCTAGTGGTGGTTTATGAAAAGAACACACATGCAATGACAATAGTGGTGGTTTAGGAGAAGAACACACGTGCAATGACACTGGTAGATCCATGTGGTTTATGAAAAGAACACACATTCAATGACACTAGTGGATCCATGTGGCTTTTGAAAGAACATACATTCAATGAACTCTAGTGTATCCATGTGGTTTATGAAATGAACACAAATGCTATGAACTCTAGTGGATCCATGTGGTTTATGAAAAGAACACACATGCAACGACTCTAGTGGTGGTTTATGAAAAGAATGCAACAATTACTCTAGTGGTGGTTTACGAGAAGAACACACATGCAATGACTCTAGTGGATCATATGTGGTTTATGAAAAGAACACACATGTAATGAATCTAGTGGTGGTTTATGAAAAGAACACACATCAAATGACTCTGGTGGTGGGTTATTAAAAGAACACACATGCAATGACACTGGTGGATCCATGTGGTTTATGAAAAGAACACACATCCAGTGACACTGGTGGAGCCATGTGTTTTATGAAAAGAACACACATGCAATGATTCTAGTGGTGGTTTATGAAGAGAACACACATCCAATGACTCTAGTGGTGGTTTATGAAAATAACACACATGCAATGACGCTGGTGGATCCATGTGGTTTACGAATATAACACACATCCAATGACACTGGTGGATCAATGTGGTTTATGAAAAGAACACACATGCAATGCACTCTAGTGGATCTATGTGGTTTATAAAAAGAAAACACATGCAATGACTCTAGATGTGCTTTATGAAAAGAACACACATGCAATGACACTGGTGGATCCGTGTGGTTTATGAAAAGAACACACATTGAATGAAACTAGTGGATCCATATAGTTTATGAACAGAACACACATGCAATGACACTGGTGGATCCATGTGTTTTATGAAATGAACACACATTCATTGAAATCTAGTGGATCCATGTGGTTTATCAATGCAATGACTCTAGATGTGGTTTATGAAAAGAACACACATGCAATGACTCTAGTGGTGGTTTATTGAAAGAACACACAGGCAATGACACTGGTGGATCCATGTGGTTTATGAAAATAACACACGTCCATTGACACTGGTGGATCCATGTGGTTTATGAAAAGAACACACATGCAATGAAATCTAGTGGATCCATGTGGTCTATGAAAAGAACACACATGCAATGAATCTAGTGGTGGTTTATGAAAAGAACACACATGCAATTACTCTAGTGGATGTTTAGGAGAAGAACACGCATGCAATGACTCTAGTGGATCCATATGTGTTTTATGAAAAGAACACACATGCAATGACTCTAGTGGTGGTTTATCAAAAGAACACACATGCAATGACTCTAGATGTGCTTTATGAAAAGAACACACATGCAATGACTCTAGATGTGCTTTATGAAAAGAACACACATGCAATGACACTGGTGGATCCATGTGGTTTATGAAAAGAACACACATTCAATGACACTAGTGGATCCATATGGTTCATGAAAAGAAACCACATGCAATTACACAGGTGGATCCATGTGGTTTATGAAAAGAACACACATTCAATTAACTCTAGTGGATCCATGTGGTTTATGAAAAGAACACACATGTAGTGAACTCTAGTGGATCCATGTTGTTTATGAAAAGAACACTCATGCAATGACTCTAGTAGTGCGTTATTAAGAGAACACACACCAATGACTCTAGTGGTGGTTTACGAAAAGAACACACATGCAATGACAATAGTGGTGGTTTAGGAGAAGAACACACGTGCAATGACACTAGTGGATCCATGTGGCTTATGAAAAGAACACACATTCAATGAACTCTAGTGGATCCATGTGGTTTATGAAAAGAACACACATGCAATGACTCTAGTGGTGGTTTATGAAAAGAACACACATGCAATTACTCTAGTGGTGGTTTAGGAGAATAACACACATGCAATGACTCTAGTGGATCCATATGTGGTTGATGAAAAGAACACACATGCAATGACTCTAAATGTGCTTTATGAAAAGAACACACATGCAATGACTCTAGATGTGCTTTATGAAAAGAACACACATGCAATGACACTGGTGGATCCATGTGGTTTATGAAAAGAACACACATTCAATGACACTAGTGGATCCATATGGTTTATGAAAAGAACACACATGCAATGACACTGGTGGATCCATGTGGTTTATGAAAAGAACACACATTCAATGAACTCTAGTGGATCCATATGGTTTATGAATGCAATGACTCTAGATGTGGTTTCAAAAATAACACACGTGCAATGACTCTAGTGGTCGTTTATGAAAAAAAACACATGCAATGACACTTGTGGATCCATGTGTGGTTTATGAAAAGAACACACATCCATTGACACTGGTGGATCCATGTGGTTTATGAAAAGAACACACATGAAATGAACTCTAGTGGATCCATGAGGTTTATGAAAAGAACACACATGCAATGACTCTAGATGTGGTTTATGAAAAGAACACACATGCAATTACACTGGTGGATCCATGTGGTTTCTGAAAAGAACACACATTCAATGACACTGGTGGATCCATGTGGTTTATGAAAAGGACACACACTCAATGAACTCTAGTGGATCCACATGGTTTATGAAAAGAACACACATGCAATGACTCTATTGGTGGTTTATGAAAAGAACACACATACAATGACTCTACTGGTGGTTTATGAAAAGAACACACATGCAATGACAATAGTGGTGGTTCAGGAGAAGAACACACATGCAATGACTCTAGATGTGGTTTATGAAAAGAACACACATGCAATGATACTGGTGGATCCATGTGGTTTATGAAAAGAACACACATTCAATGACACTAGTGGATCCATGTGGTTTATGAAAAGAACACACATACAATGAACTGTAGTGGATCCATGTGGTTTATGAAAAGAACACACATGCAATGAACTCTAGTGGATTCATGTGGTTTATGAAATGAACACAAATTCAATGAACGCTAGTGGATCCATGTGGTTTATGAAAAGAACACACATGCAATGACTCTAGTGGTGGTTTATGAAAAGAACACACATGGAATCACTCTAGTGGTGGTTTAGGAGAAGAACACACATGCAATGACACTAGTGGATCCATATGTGGTTTATGAAAAGAACACACATGGAATGACTCTAGTGGTGGTTTATGGAAAAACACACATGCAATAACTCTAGTGGTGGTTTATGAAAAGAACACACATGAAATGACACTGGTGGATCCATGTGGTTTATAAAAAGAACACACATCCAATTACAATAGTGTATCAATGTGGTTTATGAAAAGAACACAAATGCAATGACCTCTAGTGGATCCATGTGGTTTATGAAAAGAACACACAGGCAATGACTCTAGATGTGGTTTATGAAAAGAACACACATGCAATTACATTGGTGGATCCATGTCGTTTATGAAAAGAACACACATTCAATGACACTAGTGGATCCATGTGGTTTATGAAAAGAACACACATTCAATGAACTCTAGTGGATCCATGTGGTTTATGAAAAGAACACAGATCCAATGACTCTATTGGTGGTTTATGAAAAGAACACACATGCAATGACACTATTGGTGGTTTATGAAAAGAACACACATGCAATGACAATATTGGTAGTTTAGAAGAAGAACACACATGCAATGACTCTAGATGTGGTTTATGAAAAGAACACACATGCAATGACACTGATGGATCCACGTGGTTTATGTAAAGAACACACATTCAATGACACTAGTGGATCCATGTGGTTTATAAAAAGAACACACATGCAATGACTCTAGTGGTGGTTTATGAAAAGAACACACATGCAATTACTCTAGTGGTGGTTTAGGAGAAGAACACACATGCAATGACACTAGTGGATCCATATGTGGTTTATGAAAAGAACACACATGCAATGACTCTAGTGGTGGTTTATGGAAAAACACACATGCAATAACTCTAGTGGTGGTTTATGAAAAGAACACACATGAAATGACACTGGTGGATCCATGTGGTTCATAAAAAGAACACACATCCAATGACAATAGTGTATCAATGTGGTTTATGAAAAGAACACACATGCAATGACCTCTAGTGGATCCATGTGGTTTATGAAAAGAACACACATGCAATGACTCTAGTGGTGGTTTATGAAGAGAACACACATCCAATGACTCTAGTGGTGGTTTATGAAAAGAATGCACATTCAATGACTCTAGTGGTGGTTTAGGAAAAGAACACACATGCAATGACAATAGTGGTGGTTTAGGAGAAGAACACACGTGCAATGACTCTAGATGTGCTTTATGAAAAGAACACACATGCAATGACACTGGTGGATCCATGTGGTTTATGAAAAGAACACACATTCAATGACAATAGTGGATCCATATGGTTCATGAAAAGAACACACATGCAATTACACAGGTGGATCCATGTGGTTTATGAAAAGAACACACATTCAATTAACTCTAGTGGATCCATGTGGTTTATGAAAAGAACACACATGTAATGAACTATAGTGGATCCATGTTGTTTATGAAAAGAACACACATGCAATGACTCTAGTAGTGGTTTATGAAGAGAACACACACCAATGACTCTAGTGGTGGTTTATGAAAAGAACACACATGCAATGACAATAGTGGTGGTTTAGGAGTAGAACACACGTGCAATGACACTGGTGGATCCATGTGCTTTGTGATAAGAACACACATTCAATGACACTAGTGGATCCATGTGGCTTATGAAAAGAACACACATTGAATGAACTCTAGTGGATCCATGTGGTTTACGAAAAGAACACATGCAATGACTCTAGTGGTGGTTTATGAAAAGAACACACATGCAATTACTCTAGTGGTGGTTTAGGAGAATAACACACATGCAATGACTCTTGTGGATTCATATGTGGTTGATGAAAAGAACACACATGCAATGACTCTAGATGTGCTTTATGAAAAGAACACACATGCAATGACTCTAGATGTGCTTTATGAAAAGAACACACATGCAATGACACTGGTGGATCCATGTGGTTTATAAAAAGAACACACATTCAATGAACTCTAGTGGATCCACATGGTTTATGAATGCAATGACTCTAGATGTGGTTTATGAAAAGAACACACATGCAATGACTCTAGTGGTGGTTTATGAAAAAAAAACACATGCAATGACACTGGTGGATCCATGTGGTTTATGAAAAGAACACACATCCATTGACACTGGTGGATCCATGTGGTTTATGAAAAGAACACACATGAAATGAACTCTAGTGGATCCATGTGGTTTATGAAAAGAACACACATGCAATGACTCTAGATGTGGTTTATGAAAAGAACACACATGCAATTACACTGGTGGATCCATGTGGTTTATGAAAAGAACACACATTCAATGACACCGGTGGATCCATGTGGTTTATGAAAAGGACACACACTCAATGAACTCTAGTGGATCCACATGGTTTATGAAAAGAACACACATGCAATGACTCTATTGGTGGTTTATGAAAAGAACACACATGCAATGACTCTACTGGTGGTTTATGAAAAGAACACACATGCAATGACAATAGTGGTGGTTCAGGAGAAGAACACACATGCAATGACTCTAGATGTGGTTTATGAAAAGAACACACATGCAATGATACTGGTGGATCCATGTGGTTTATGAAAAGAACACACATTCAATGACACTAGTGGATCCATGTGGTTTATGAAAAGAACACACATACAATGAACTGTAGTGGATCCATGTGGTTTATGAAAAGAACACACATGCAATGAACTCTAGTGGATTCATGTGGTTTATGAAATGAACACAAATTCAATGAACGCTAGTGGATCCATGTGGTTTATGAAAAGAACACACATGCAATGACTCTAGTGGTGGTTTATGAAAAGAACACACATGGAATCACTCTAGTGGTGGTTTAGGAGAAGAACACACATGCAATGACACTAGTGGATCCATATGTGGTTTATGAAAAGAACACACATGGAATGACTCTAGTGGTGGTTTATGGAAAAACACACATGCAATAACTCTAGTGGTGGTTTATGAAAAGAACACACATGAAATGACACTGGTGGATCCATGTGGTTCATAAAAAGAACACACATCCAATGACAATAGTGTATCAATGTGGTTTATGAAAAGAACACACATGCAATGACCTCTAGTGGATCCATGTGGTTTATGAAAAGAACACACATGCAATGACTCTAGTGGTGGTTTATGAAGAGAACACACATCCAATGACTCTAGTGGTGGTTTATGAAAAGAATGCACATTCAATGACTCTAGTGGTGGTTTAGGAAAAGAACACACATGCAATGACAATAGTGGTGGTTTAGGAGAAGAACACACGTGCAATGACTCTAGATGTGCTTTATGAAAAGAACACACATGCAATGACACTGGTGGATCCATGTGGTTTATGAAAAGAACACACATTCAATGACAATAGTGGATCCATATGGTTCATGAAAAGAACACACATGCAATTACACAGGTGGATCCATGTCGTTTATGAAAAGAACACACATTCAATTAACTCTAGTGGATCCATGTGGTTTATGAAAAGAACACACATGTAATGAACTATAGTGGATCCATGTTGTTTATGAAAAGAACACACATGCAATGACTCTAGTAGTGGTTTATGAAGAGAACACACACCAATGACTCTAGTGGTGGTTTATGAAAAGAACACACATGCAATGACAATAGTGGTGGTTTAGGAGTAGAACACACGTGCAATGACACTGGTGGATCCATGTGCTTTGTGATAAGAACACACATTCAATGACACTAGTGGATCCATGTGGCTTATGAAAAGAACACACATTGAATGAACTCTAGTGGATCCATGTGGTTTACGAAAAGAACACACATGCAATGACTCTAGTGGTGGTTTATGAAAAGAACACACATGCAATTACTCTAGTGGTGGTTTAGGAGAATAACACACATGCAATGACTCTTGTGGATCCATATGTGGTTGATGAAAAGAACACACATGCAATGACTCTAGATGTGCTTTATGAAAAGAACACACATGCAATGACTCTAGATGTGCTTTATGAAAAGAACACACATGCAATGACACTGGTGGATCCATGTGGTTTATAAAAAGAACACACGTTCAATGAACTCTAGTGGATCCACATGGTTTATGAATGCAATGACTCTAGATGTGGTTTATGAAAAGAACACACATGCAATGACTCTAGTGGTGGTTTATGAAAAAAAAACACATGCAATGACACTGGTGGATCCATGTGGTTTATGAAAAGAACACACATCCATTGACACTGGTGGATCCATGTGGTTTATGAAAAGAACACACATGAAATGAACTCTAGTGGATCCATGTGGTTTATGAAAAGAACACACATGCAATGACTCTAGATGTGGTTTATGAAAAGAACACACATGCAATTACACTGGTGGATCCATGTGGTTTATGAAAAGAACACACATTCAATGACACCGGTGGATCCATGTGGTTTATGAAAAGGACACACACTCAATGAACTCTAGTGGATCCACATGGTTTATGAAAAGAACACACATGCAATGACTCTATTGGTGGTTTATGAAAAGAACACACATGCAATGACTCTACTGGTGGTTTATGAAAAGAACACACATGCAATGACAATAGTGGTGGTTCAGGAGAAGAACACACATGCAATGACTCTAGATGTGGTTTATGAAAAGAACACACATGCAATGATACTGGTGGATCCATGTGGTTTATGAAAAGAACACACATTCAATGACACTAGTGGATCCATGTGGTTTATGAAAAGAACACACATACAATGAACTGTAGTGGATCCATGTGGTTTATGAAAAGAACACACATGCAATGAACTCTAGTGGATTCATGTGGTTTATGAAATGAACACAAATTCAATGAACGCTAGTGGATCCATGTGGTTTATGAAAAGAACACACATGCAATGACTCTAGTGGTGGTTTATGAAAAGAACACACATGGAATCACTCTAGTGGTGGTTTAGGAGAAGAACACACATGCAATGACACTAGTGGATCCATATGTGGTTTATGAAAAGAACACACATGGAATGACTCTAGTGGTGGTTTATGGAAAAACACACATGCAATAACTCTAGTGGTGGTTTATGAAAAGAACACACATGAAATGACACTGGTGGATCCATGTGGTTTATAAAAAGAACACACATCCAATTACAATAGTGTATCAATGTGGTTTATGAAAAGAACACAAATGCAATGACCTCTAGTGGATCCATGTGGTTTATGAAAAGAACACACAGGCAATGACTCTAGATGTGGTTTATGAAAAGAACACACATGCAATTACATTGGTGGATCCATGTCGTTTATGAAAAGAACACACATTCAATGACACTAGTGGATCCATGTGGTTTATGAAAAGAACACACATTCAATGAACTCTAGTGGATCCATGTGGTTTATGAAAAGAACACAGATCCAATGACTCTATTGGTGGTTTATGAAAAGAACACACATGCAATGACACTATTGGTGGTTTATGAAAAGAACACACATGCAATGACAATATTGGTAGTTTAGAAGAAGAACACACATGCAATGACTCTAGATGTGGTTTATGAAAAGAACACACATGCAATGACACTGATGGATCCACGTGGTTTATGTAAAGAACACACATTCAATGACACTAGTGGATCCATGTGGTTTATAAAAAGAACACACATGCAATGACTCTAGTGGTGGTTTATGAAAAGAACACACATGCAATTACTCTAGTGGTGGTTTAGGAGAAGAACACACATGCAATGACACTAGTGGATCCATATGTGGTTTATGAAAAGAACACACATGCAATGACTCTAGTGGTGGTTTATGGAAAAACACACATGCAATAACTCTAGTGGTGGTTTATGAAAAGAACACACATGAAATGACATCTGGATCCATGTGGTTCATAAAAAGAACACACATCCAATGACAATAGTGTATCAATGTGGTTTATGAAAAGAACACACATGCAATGACCTCTAGTGGATCCATGTGGTTTATGAAAAGAACACACATGCAATGACTCTAGTGGTGGTTTATGAAGAGAACACACATCCAATGACTCTAGTGGTGGTTTATGAAAAGAATGCACATTCAATGACTCTAGTGGTGGTTTAGGAAAAGAACACACATGCAATGACAATAGTGGTGGTTTAGGAGAAGAGCACACGTGCAATGACTCTAGATGTGCTTTATGAAAAGAACACACATGCAATGACACTGGTGGATCCATGTGGTTTATGAAAAGAACACACATTCAATGACAATAGTGGATCCATATGGTTCATGAAAAGAACACACATGCAATTACACAGGTGGATCCATGTGGTTTATGAAAAGAACACACATTCAATTAACTCTAGTGGATCCATGTGGTTTATGAAAAGAACACACATGTAATGAACTATAGTGGATCCATGTTGTTTATGAAAAGAACACACATGCAATGACTCTAGTAGTGGTTTATGAAGAGAACACACACCAATGACTCTAGTGGTGGTTTATGAAAAGAACACACATGCAATGACAATAGTGGTGGTTTAGGAGTAGAACACACGTGTAATGACACTGGTGGATCCATGTGCTTTGTGATAAGAACACACATTCAATGACACTAGTGGATCCATGTGGCTTATGAAAAGAACACACATTGAATGAACTCTAGTGGATCCATGTGGTTTACGAAAAGAACACACATGCAATGACTCTAGTGGTGGTTTATGAAAAGAACACACATGCAATTACTCTAGTGGTGGTTTAGGAGAATAACACACATGCAATGACTCTAGTGGATCCATATGTGGTTGATGAAAAGAACACACATGCAATGACTCTAGATGTGCTTTATGAAAAGAACACACATGCAATGACTCTAGATGTGCTTTATGAAAAGAACACACATGCAATGACACTGGTGGATCCATGTGGTTTATAAAAAGAACACACATTCAATGAACTCTAGTGGATCCACATGGTTTATGAATGCAATGACTCTAGATGTGGTTTATGAAAAGAACACACATGCAATGACTCTAGTGGTGGTTTATGAAAAAAAAACACATGCAATGACACTGGTGGATCCATGTGGTTTATGAAAAGAACACACATCCATTGACACTGGTGGATCCATGTGGTTTATGAAAAGAACACACATGAAATGAACTCTAGTGGATCCATGTGGTTTATGAAAAGAACACACATGCAATGACTCTAGATGTGGTTTATGAAAAGAACACACATGCAATTACACTGGTGGATCCATGTGGTTTATGAAAAGAACACACATTCAATGACACCGGTGGATCCATGTGGTTTATGAAAAGGACACACACTCAATGAACTCTAGTGGATCCACATGGTTTATGAAAAGAACACACATGCAATGACTCTATTGGTGGTTTATGAAAAGAACACACATGCAATGACTCTACTGGTGGTTTATGAAAAGAACACACATGCAATGACAATAGTGGTGGTTCAGGAGAAGAACACAAATGCAATGACTCTAGATGTGGTTTATGAAAAGAACACACATGCAATGAAACTGGTGGATCCATGTGGTTTATGAAAAGAACACACATTCAATGACACTAGTGGATCCATGTGGTTTATGAAAAGAACACACATACAATGAACTGTAGTGGATCCATGTGGTTCATGAAAAGAACACACATGCAATGAACTCTAGTGGATTCATGTGGTTTATGAAATGAACACAAATTCAATGAACGCTAGTGGATCCATGTGGTTTATGAAAAGAACACACATGCAATGATTCTAGTGGTGGTTTATGAAAAGAACACACATGCAATTACTCTAGTGGTGGTTTAGGAGAAGAACACACATGCAATGACACTAGTGGATCCATATGTGGTTTATGAAAAGAACACACATGCAATGACTCTAGTGGTGGTTTATGGAAAAACACACATGCAATAACTCTAGTGGTGGTTTATGAAAAGAACACACATGAAATGACACTGGTGGATCCATGTGGTTTATAAAAAGAACACACATCCAATGACAATAGTGTATCAATGTGGTTTATGAAAAGAACACACATGCAATGACCTCTAGTGGATCCATGTGGTTTATGAAAAGAACACACATGCAATGACTCTAGTGGTGGTTTATGAAGAGAACACACATCCAATGACTCTAGTGGTGGTTTATGAAAAGAATGCACATTCAATGACTCTAGTGGTGGTTTAGGAAAAGAACACACATGCAATGACAATAGTGGTGGTTTAGGAGAAGAACACACATGCAATGACTCTAGATGTGGTTTATGAAAAGAACACACATGCAATGACGCTGGTGGATCCATGTGGTTTATGAAAAGAACACACATTCAATGACACTACTAGATCCATGTGGTTTATGGAAAGAACACAGATTATATACACTAGTGGATCCATGTGGTTTATGAAAAGAACACACATGCAATGAACTCTAGTAGATCCATGTGGTTTATCAAATGAACTGAAATGCAATGAACTCTAGTGGATCCATGTGGTTTATGAAAAGAACACAAATGCATTGAAATCTAGTAGATCCATGTGGTTTATGAAAAGAACACACATGCAATGATTTTAGTGGTGGTTTACAAGAAGAACACACATGCAATGACTCTAGTGGTGGTTTATGAAAAGAACACACATTCATTGACACTAGTGGATCCATGTGGCTTATGAAATGAACACACATTCAATGAACTCTAGTGTATCCATGTGGTTTATGAAAAGAACACACATGCAATGACTCTAGTGATTGTTTATGAAAAGAACACACATGCAATTACTCTAGTGGTGGTTTAGGAGAAGAACACGCATGCAATGACTCTAGTGGATCCATATGTGGTTTATGAAAAGAAGACACATGCAATGACTCTAGTGGTTGTTTATGAAAAGAACACACGGGCAATGACTCTAGATGTGCTTTATGAAAAGAACACACATGCAATGACACTGGTGGATCCGTGTGGTTTATGAAAAGAACACACATTCAATAACACTAGTGTATCCATATGGTTTATGAAAAGAACACAAATGCAATGACACTGGTGGATCCATGTGATTTATGAAAAGAACACACATTCAATGAACTCTATTGGATCCATGTGGTTTTTGAATGAAATGACTCTTGATGTGGTTTATGAAAAGAACACACATGCAATGACTCTAGTGGTGGTTTATGAAAATAACACACATGCAATGACACTGGTGGATCCATGTGGTTTATGAAAATAACACACATCCATTGACACTGGAGGATCCATGTGGTATATGAAAAGAACACACATGCAATGAACTCTAGTGGATCCATGTGGTTTATGAAAAGAACACACATGCAATGACTCTAGATGTGGTTTATGAAAAGAACACACATGAAATTACACTGGTGGATCCATGTCGTTTATGAAAAGAACACACATTCAATGACACTAGTGGATCCATGTGGTTTATGAAAAGAACACACATTCAATGAACTCTAGTGGATCCATGTGGTTTATGAAAAGAACACACATCCAATGACTCTATTGGTGGTTTATGAAAAGAACACACATGCAATGACACTATTGGTGGTTTATGAAAAGAACACACATGCAATGACAATATTGGTGGTTTAGAAGAAGAACACACATGCAATGACTCTAGATGTGGTTGATGAAAAGAACACACATGCAATGACACTGATGGATCCATGTGGTTTATGTAAAGAACACACATTCAATGACACTAGTGGATCCATGTGGTTCATGAAAAGAACACACATTCAATGAACTCTAGTGGATCCATGTGGTTTATGAAAAGAACACACATGCAATGAACTCTAGTGCATCCATGTGGTTTATGAAAAGAACACACATGCAATAACTCTAGTGGTGGTTTATGAAAAGAACACACATGCAATTACTCTAGTGGTGGTTTAGGAGAAGAACACACATGCAATGACTCTAGTGGATCCATATGTGGTTTATGGAAAGAACACACATGCAATGACTCTAGTGGATCCATATGTGGTTTATGGAAAGAACACACATGCAATGACTCGAGTGGTGGTTTATGAAAATAACACACATGCAATGACTCTTGTGGTGGTTTATGAAAAGAACACACATGAAATGACACTGGTGGATCCATGTGGTTTATGAAAAAAACACATATCCAATGACAATAGTGTATCAATGTGGTCTATGAAAACAACACACATGCAATGAACTCTACTAGATCCATGTGGTTTATGGAAAGAACACACATGCAATGACTGTAGTGGTGGTTTATGAATAGAACACACATCCAAGGACTCTAGTGTTGGTTTATGAAAAGAACACACATGCAATGACAATAGTGGTGGTTTAGGATAAGAACACACATGCAATGACTCTATCTGTGGTTTATGAAAAGAACACACATGCAATGACACTGGTGGATCCATGTTGTTTATGAAAAGAACACACATTCAGTGACACTATTGGATCCATGTGGTTTATGGAAAGAACACACATTCAACAAACTCTAGTGGATCCATGTGGTTTATGAAAAGAACAAACATGCAATGAACTCTAGTAGATCCATGTGGTTTATGAAATGAAATAAAATGCAACGAAATCTAGTGGATCCATGTGGTTTATGAAAAGAACACAAATGCATTGAAATCTAGTGGATCCATGTGATTTATGAAAAGAACACACATGCAATGATTCTAGTGGTGGTTTACAAGAAGAAAACACATGCAATGACTCTAGTGGATCCATATGTGGTTTAGAAAAAGAACACACATGCAATGACTCTAGTGGATCCATGTGGTTTATGAAAATAACACACATGCAATGACTCTAGTGGTGGTTTATGAAAAGAACACACATTCAATGACACTAGTGGATCCATGTGGCTTATGAAAAGAACACATATTAAATGAACTCTAGTGGATCCATGTGGTTTATGAAAATAACACACATGCAATGACTCTAGTGGTGGTTTCTGAAAAGAACACACATTCAATGACACTAGTGGATCCATGTGGCTTATGAAAAGAACACACATTCAATGAACTCTAGTGGATCCATGTGGTTTATGAAAATAACACACATGCAATGACTCTAGTGGTGGTTTAGGAGAAGAACACACATGCAATGACTCTAGTGGATCCATATGTGGTTTATGAAAAGAACTCACATTCAATGACTCTAGTGGTGGTTTATGAAAAGAACACACGTGCAATGACTCTAGTGGTGGTTTATGAAAAGAACACACATGAAATGACACTGGTGGATCCATGTTGTTTATGAAAATAACACACATCCAATGACAATGGTGTATCCATGTGGTTTATGAAAAGAACACACATGCAATGAACTCTAGTGGATCCATGTGGTTTATGAAAAAACACACATGCAATGACTCTAGTGGTGGTTTATGAAGAGAACACACATCCAATGACTCTAGTGGTGGTTTATGAAAAGAACGCACATGCAATGACTCTACTGGTGGTTTATGAAAAGAACACACATGTAATGACAATAGTGGTGGTTCAGGAGAAGAACACACATGCAATGACTCTGGATGTGGTTTATGAAAAGAACACACATGCAATGACACTGGTGGCTCCATGTGGTTTTTGAAAAGAACACACATTCAATGACACTACTCGATCCATGTGGTTTGTGGAAAGAACACACATTCAATAAACTCTAGTGGATCCATGTGGTTTATGAAAAGAACACACATGCAATGAACTCTTGTAGATCCATGTGGTTTATGAAATGAACACAAATGCAATGAACTCTAGTGGATCCATGTTGTAACATCCCAATTTCAGCAACCCTGATTAGTTGTCCAGAATGCAAAAATCAGGGGGAACAAAAATTAGTTGTATGTTGATTGATGCAGTGTTGCTTGATTGCTGTATTACTTGTCTGTGCTTATGCCTCTGAATGGGCAACAGATGATATACTCCTTACGTCAACCTTAGTTAAGAAAAGCTATTTAACAAAAAAACTGTCTTGGCTTATGTTTCATATTCTCAAATGTTCTGGCATTTCAAAACCTGAGCCAAGATGCCCTTGCAACCCAAACTATTTTATTAGCTTCTATTGATCAAACTATGGAGAGCTATATAATATAATCTCCTTAGATTTTCAGGACAGAACTTCAACTACTCTCACCTCTTGGTTTTCTAAAACCTATTTATAAATCTTTTAAATGCTACTCCTGGTAGAAATACTAAGGACTCTCACCTTATTCAAACTCAAACCTTTAAAAATTGCCCATCCTTACCTTAATCTAGGCTTGATGGTAACCCTAGTAGTTGTTAATTTATGTGTAAGATGAGTTTCCTTGATCTGCTGCTTGACTTGATTGCTTAGAAGTAGTATGAGCTACTCTAGGAGCTCATCCTCTAGGATCAAGAAACTTTAAAAATCCAAACCCTAAGAAAGAAATACAAGATGGATCTGATCTCTAGCCACTAGGTGATCATCAAAAACACTTAACTAGATCAATTCTGAAGTGATCTAATCTAGAAGCTTCTAAGTAAATGAAGAACAATATCAAGCATGGATCTTTCATACTCATTCTACACTTCAACATCATCCACTTTATGATAATTTGGCACCTTGCAACCCATCAAAAACATCCCCTCTCATACTCTAGTCAAAATCCTCAAAACTGCCAAATTTGACTAAGTCTGGAAACGGTTTCCACATCACTTCTTTGAATGCCTCTCTTTCTCAACCCTTGTACATTTTTGGTAATGCACTTGACCCATCTTGTAAACCATCATAAGGACTATCAATACCCACTTTTTACCTTAGCTATCTCATCCTCTAACACCCTTGTTCTTGATAGTTTTGCAGGCAAGAAAATAATAATTCCTGCAAATCTTATCAACATGCCTACTTTGGAAGAAGCTCACATCTACATGTTATCTCCTTTTCACAAACTCATTGAATGATTGTCTTCTACTCATAAAGGTCTAGAAATACATACTTCACTTATTCCAAATGGATACTTTTGCTTCAATAACCCACAAGGTTTTGAAGGCTATTTGGTAATCTGCTTCGGTAGTCTTATTTTTATTCAAAGTTTGGAATCAATCCTTGGAGAGCTAAAGCTTGATCGAGCCCAAACTTCTATACCATGGTGATCTACATAACGTGGTCTATCTATCCATATAATACTTGAACCAAGGTGAGCCTTGAGGACCCAGATACAACCCTGTTTTGATGGTATGCAAATAACATCACCCTAGATCCTTTAGTTCTTGCTGCTCACCAAAATCAAGTTGGATTCTCAACCCCCAAGGTTGGAAATGCTATATACACCTTGTGTACGTCATATACCTTGATTATAAAGATATAAATAATATTATCCATAATTATTATGGGTCAAAACCTAGTTAATTTCTTTAATGAACAAAACCTCCAAAACTCCCTCCATAAAGGAAAGTTTGGTTTTTGCCAAAACACTTCTCTAACTTAGGTCACTTTTGATGCCTTTTTATCCTACCCCATCTTCCAACTTCAAAAATAAATATTTTTGAAGAGCTTTATTATTTATTTTTGCCCTTTTTCTTAAATGGAAGAAATGGAATAATAATTGTTTTAAATACTTTTAATCCCCAATAAATCATGGGAAAATTCCTCCAAGTATGGATCCATATCTAGGAGAGAGGAAGTGGTAAGCTTGGTGAGGAGAAACAAACAGATAGTCCCATATGACCCGGCAAGGGCAGGGAAAGGAAAAGCAGTGCAGGGAAATGAGGATCGACGAAGTGTTAGCCGAGGTGAAGCTGGCCAAGGTAACTGCGACCAAGGCAATGCCGGTCAGGGAAACGCTGTAAACGGCAATGCCAGACAGCGCAACTCGGCGGGTGCAGGGCAACCGTAGCAGCGGAATATACCACGACAAGAGCGAAGTGCCGGCCAAGGTATGCAACAGAGATGCGCTCCACAAGAGCAAGATAGATACAATGATGGTGATTCGAAAATGGTGAACGCAGGATACCCTAGGACGGACTATCACGTGATCGGGTCAAGGTTGTAAAGCAGGAACTTGATGCCTGATGATGCTAGGTTAAAACTGGATCGGCTCTATAGGTCGGAGCAAATTGAGGGGCAGGGTCCTCCGGGTCCAGCGTGCTTTGGGCCCCGGATCATGAAAGATACTCTGGTAACTAACTTCCAGTTACCCAGAGGCACGAAAACATATGACAGCAGCACCAAGCCGGAGGATTGGTTGATCAACTACGCAATGGCAGTGAAAATTGCTACAGGCAACTTGAGATGGGCTGTGAGATACGTGCCTCAGATGCTGGAGGGGCCAGCGAGGGTATGGTTAAAAAACTTACCACCCGGAAGTATCAACTGTTGGATTGATTTTGAGGAAATGTTTGTCAGTAACTTTTCGAGCACGTATCAGAGGCCGAATAGGCCACAGACCTTAGCAGTGTGCAAACAGAGACCAAATGAAACAGACAGGGAGTTCTTGACCCGCTAGTGCACCGTGAGAAACTCGTGTGAGGGCATGATTGAGTCACAGGCAATAGCTTGGTTTGAACAAGGGTGTAGATATGCAAGCATGCTGTGGCAAAGGCTACAAAGAGATATGCAAACTACACTGGGAGAGACGATCCGGATTGCTGATTCATATGCCTTGGGTGATCCGACTCAACCTAGGCTTGTGTCAAACGAGTCAAATGAGGAGTACTACCTGCGAGATGGAGCCGGGTCATCCCGGCTGAATGATTACCAGGGTAAGAGAAGAGATGATAGACCGGATTATAGGTACAGTTCGCAACAAGTTGCCGCTGTAAACCAAGACCAACCCGGAGCAGGGAGTAATCAGCGTCAGAAAACCGGAGGGCAACAATAGACTCCGAGAAACGATGGCAAGAAAACTTGGACGCCAGAGCAGAAGAAACAGTGGCAAGAAAAGAAAGACCGGCCGAGGTATACGTATGAGGCAATGTTGGATCAGCCGTGCAAATTTCACACACCAAATCCGAGTAACCCGGCGGGTCACACGACTCGCCAATGCGAATGGATGATAAAGATTGAACAAAGTGGTTCGGGGAATGCTCAGGCACCTCGGAACGATCAACCTCAGCAGGAGTTACCCTGGCAGCAATTGCTCTCCGGAGCAAACACGCAACAGTTAATGTTGCCACCACCTCCGCCGAGGTATGAAAATCATGAGAGAAGGGATGTAGTGCATCAGGTGGAAAATCAGCATTAGTCAGATCAAAGATACCATGGAAATGTGGGGAGAAATGAATATAGAGAGCATCACCAGAGTTACTGTGTGTTTACCACGGAGGAAACAGATAGGAAGAGCTTGCAACGACAACATATGGATGTGAATGCGGTTATGCCGGCAGTGACGAGGTATGTTACTTGGTCGGATCAGGAAATTACCTGGAGTATCAAGGATCATCCCAATCTTATGCCGAGCCCTGGTTCGTATGCATTGGTGCTGGACCCAACATTCATCTGGCCAAATATCAATGTGAGATTTTCAAGGTACTGATTGACAATGGCAGCAGCATCAATATCATGTATGTGGATACCATGCGCAAGTTAGGTATCTCGGAGAACATGCTCCAGGCCATGAGGACAACTTTCCATGGTATTGTGGTAGGCATTTCCCGTGAACCCATTGGAAAGGTGCGGGTAGACGTGTTATTCGGCACAAGAGATAACTGCCGAACTGAGAATTTGGAGTTTGAGGTGGTGAACCTGGAAAGCGCATATCACGCGTTACTCGGCAGGCTAGCCCTCAACAAATTCATGGCAAGTTGTCACATCAGTTACCTGAAAATGAAGTTGCCCGGGCCAAATGGAGTAATTACCATAGCAGGAGATTTCCGATGTTCCAATGAGTGTGCGTCACTCATGATCGCACAAGAAAAGAGAAAGATCCAGGAAGTAGCGGCATTGGCTCAATCCGCACAGTAGTATATGTCGGCGCTGAGTAACCCGCATGGAAGTGTCTCATTTCAAGCAACAAAAGATACAAAGAAAGTGCCTGTTGATGATCTGTTCCTAGAGCGCACCGTAACGATTGGTGCCGGGTTAAATGAGAAATAGGAAAGCGAGCTCGTCAACTTCCTCTGTGAGAATCAGGATATTTTTGCTTGGTCCACACAGTACTTGCAAGGTGTTCTGAGGGAGTTGGCCGATCACTCTTTGAATGTGAGACCCGGAGCAAAGCCGGTGAAGCAACCTCTCCGCCGCTTCGCCGAAGATAGGAGAAAAGTCATTGGAGATGAGATAGCTCGGCTCCTCGCAGCCGGGTTTATCATGGAAGTGCTTTATCCGGATTGGCTATCTTATCCGGTGCTTGTGGAAAAGAAGAAAGATGATCCGAATGTAGAAGTGGTTTGGCGTATGTGCATCGATTACAAGAACCTGAATAAGGCGTGTCCAAAAGATCCATTCCCACTGCCAAGGATAGATCAGGTCATAGATTCTACTGCTAGGTGTGAACTATTGTCATTCATAGACGCATATTCTATGGGGCTTATTGCTATCGCACCATGCCTTTTGGTTTACGTAATGCAGGGGAAACGTACCAAATATGTATGAAAAAATGTTTGCACGATAAAATTGGTGGAAGTGTGCAAGTATATGTGGATGATGTGGTTATAAAAACCAAGGAAAGCAAAACACTCCTTGATATCAGGCAAGCATTCGCGAACCTAAGGAGATTCCGGATGAAGCTTAACCCGGAGAAATGTACCTTTGGTGTCTCGGCTGGAAAATTACTCGGATTTCTTGTCTCCAGCCGAGGTATCGAAGTTCATCCAACTAAAATCTGAGCCATAGAACGAATGGAACTGCCAAAGTGTCTTAACGATGTCCAGAAGTTCACTGGTTGCCTGGCATCCTTAAGTCAGTTTATATGTCGGTTGGGAGAAAAGGCACTACCTCTCTATCAACTGATGAAAAAGTCAGACAAATTCGTATGGACGCCGCAGGCCAATGAAGCCTTCATTCAACTAAAGAAAATGGTAGCCGCTGCACCAGTATTAGCCTCTCCACTATCAAAAGAGCCAATGTTGCTCTACGTAGCCGCAACCAACCGAGTTGTAAGTGCAGTAATAGTAGTAGAGCACGACGAAGAGGGTAAGTCGGTGCAGAGGCCATTCTATTACCTGAGCGAGGTGTTATCAGCATCAAAGCTGAACTATCCTCACTATCAGAAAATGGCATATGGTGTATATATGGCAGCAAAGAAGCTGAAGCACTATTTTGAATAACACCCCATTAAAGTGATATGTGAAGCCCCCATATCTGAGATAATGAGCAATAAGGATGCCAGTGGCTGGATCGCGAAATGGGCAATTGAACTAGCCCCTTATGCTCCACAATTTGACAGGAGAGATGCGATCAAGTCTCAGGCCGTGGCCGACTTTTTCGTGGATTGGGCCGAGATGCAATATGAGCCACCATTGCTAGATCCGAACTACTGGAGAATGCATTTTGACGGATCAAAAACAAAAACCGGGTTAGGCATCGGAGTTGTGCTTACCTCGCCCAAGAAGGACCAGCTGAAGTATGTGCTGCAGATCCACTTCGCAGCATCAAACAATGTTGCAGAATATGAAGCACTTGTGCATGGGCTCAAAGTGGCAAAAGAAATTGGAATACGTCGGATCCAGTGCTTTGGCGACTTGGATTTGGTAGTTCAGCAAGTCTCGGGGCTATGGGATGCTTTGGATGAAAAGATGGCACGGTACAGATTTCATGTGCAGATAATATCGGGATACTTCGAGGGATGCGAGTTCCATCATGTACCCATTTGGAGAATGAGGTCCGACGATTTCAAACTCAGATCCACCCGACAAGCGATTCCACCAGGTGTAGCACTGGAGCACCTCAGAAAGCCATCTATCAGGCCACCCCCAGAATCCCAGTCAATCTATATCCCGGAAAATCCGGAGTCAGAAGTTGTGCCCATGAACATTGATGTGGGAAGTGCCTCAGGAGACCCGGGGACTACTTCGGCAAACCCGGGGACTGCTTTGCAGAACCCGGGGACTGTGCAGCCTGACCCGGCAGAGGTTATGCTGGTAGATCGAATGGAAGTGGACGAGGATGTGTTTCCTGTGCTAGCCATACCAGCTTGGGCACTACCCATATTCCAGTTCCTGAAGGATGGATCCTTGCCCGATGAAGAAGTGCTTTCAAGGCAAGTTCAGAGGCGCGCAAAGGCGTACACGATTATCAATGCCGAGCTATACAAGAGGAGTGTCACGAATGTCCTGCAGCGGTGTGTTGACCCGGAAGAAGGGCTTGACATCCTCCGAGATATACATCAAGGAGAATGTGGGCATCACGCCTCATTCAGAGCATTAGTGGCAAAAGCTTTCCAGCATGGGTTCTACTGGCCAAGTGCCTTGGAACAAGCAGAAGATCTAGTAAGAAAATGCAACGGCTATCAGAGGTATGCAACCAAGACACATATGCCAATGTCGGAGCTCAAGACCATACCAATTACCTGGCCATTTGCCGTATGGTGTTTGGATATGGTTGGCCCGTTTAAACCAGCGAGAGGAAATATGACCCATATCTTGGTTATGGTGGACAAGTTCACCAAATGGATTAAAGTGAAGCCAATAAGAAAATGTGATGGAGCTACGGCCGTGACATTCCTTAGAGACATCATCTTGAGATATGGCTATCCTTATCATAACAGATAACATCACTAATTTTGCTGAAGGAGCATTTGCACGATTCTGTCGAGATAAAAAGATCCGGCTAGACGTCGCCTCGGTAGCCCACCCCGCATCAAACGGACCAGTGGAGAGATCCAACGGATTAGTACTATCCGGGATAAAACCCCAGCTCATTGAGCCACTCCAAAGATCAACGGGGTGCTGGATAGAAGAACTACCAGCGGTACTATGGAGTTTAAGAACAACTCCGAATCGATCAACAGGCTATACGCCATTCTTTCTGGTATATGGGGCAGAAGCTGTCCTACCAGCCGACATAGAGCATGATTCGCCTAGGGTCACCCAATACACAGAAGCCGAAGTGCGAGAAGCCTAGCAAAATGATATTGATCTGCTGGAAGAAGCGAGAGAATTGGCATTGTCCAGATCCGCCATATATCAGCAGAACCTCTGACGCTATCATAGCCGGAAGGTAAACCCCCGAGTCTTCCGGCAAGGTGATCTGGTACTTCGGCTGGTACAACGTACTGTTGGCATGCATAAGTTACCCTCCCATGGGAAGGGCCATTCATTGTGAACAAAGCATTGCACAATGACTCTTATTATCTCATCGATGCAAAACCACAGGAGAAGAACAAGGCGGACAGGTCCGGCGAGGAATCTAAGCGTCCATGGAATGTAGCTCTACTTCGTCTGTTCTACACTTAACAAAGAAGTGTGTGTATCCGAGTCTCTCATACGTCGGTATGTATGCCGGCAATGAGTTTATCAATGAAATCTTGGCACCTCGAGCAGTAACTCGGGGACTGCCTTAATAATATTTGTTATCTTCTGTACTGGTTATTTATTTTTATGTCGGCTGTCTTAAGTTGCTTCTACCTAAGTCGGATTAGTAGTGTGTGAGCACCAAAAACTCAACTCTTCGATTTGCTGATGTCCAACAAGATTTGGCTTCATGGCAAGCAAGAGAACAAGTTTGGAATTGCATAGCACACGAAAGACGACTAAGGGAAAGCACGTAATCGAGCCGACGTTTGTTATTCGGACTAACTTTGTGTTTACCTTGTTTTTACTATGCTAAATTACCTTGAGCTAGTCCTAAAGTTTCCAAGTATTGTTAAGACAATTTTTGAAACTCGGACTCGTAAGTCACAAAACCGAATCAAGGTAGACATGAGCCGAGCCAAGAAATTGGAGAAACAAGAAAATGAAACTCGGGGACTACGCTCAAGTTAATCCGACATGAGCAACTTAGTAGCAAAATATAATTTGTGTGCTTAATACATCTGCACCCGGCATACCGGGGATCTGATAAATTTCAAAGTGTTTTTTCACGCTGAAGGAGCAGCAGCAGGTGGAACTCCGGCTTCAGCCTCATCATCATCTTCATTCTCTTCAACATCTGAAGCTTCGTCCTCTTCCTCATCTCCCAAACCATCTTTGACGTATTCGTTGTCAACAGCGCCGAGAAAGCTTGGTCCCTCGATCCATTGATGGATAGGGGCAAATTGAATGAGGTTATGGGCGCAAGCCTTGCACCGAGCTATCCAATCCGGATCATTTGACCACCTTGATCCGGTGCGCAAGCGCTCGAGAAGATCCAGATTTATTTTCTCATACCATGTGAGCGTGAAATGGAGAACAGTTTCAACTCCGGCGCGGGCGGCGGATTCCCTCCAGAGGTCAAGCTAGGTCTTGCACTCCATTAACTTGGTAATCAGGGCAGTGGACCCCTCCGGAGTATCTTCAACAGGCCAAAGGGCATTGAAGATCCGGACGGCTGAGTCTAGGATATCCGAACCATAGTTTTTTATAATCTCAAGGCAAGAGGATAGGCTGACCAGCAAGTCCTCCATGTCAAAGGGAATGGTTTCAAATCTAGGACCAGTTGGAGTACCCCTCTGCTAGCGGAACTTGGCAACGGAGTAGCCGCAATGGCATTACCCTCTTGGAATTTGCCTAATAACAAGACAAGTGAAATGAGTAAAAGAGGTTGACCCGGCGAAATTCTTGTCAGCTGAAGGAAAAGAACTTACGAGAGATATGACTGTGTATCCGGGTCAGCTCTACGGTGCAATCAGCACGCCTCTTCCGGAGTATCTCAAGTTCAGCATTTTCTGATTCAAGCTTGATGTCGGCCTCCTTCAGTAGCTCTTGATCTTTTGCGAGTTGAAGGTTGAGGCGTTCTTGCTCCTCGGTGAAATTTTGGCCAGCTTTGTCCATCTCAACCTTATGGAGCTCCTTAAGTTTTTTCATCTCGGCCTTGAGCTTGGCAATTTCATCGTCTTTGGCTCGGAGTTGGGCAAGCTCATCATCCTTCTTCTTAAGTTCGACCTGGTGTTGCCCTGCTTGTTCGAGAAAATGCAGCATCATATCAGGCACGGGCACACTATCTTCAAGGGATGCTGAAACAGTTTGTTGACCCGGCAAAGACGAGGTATGAATATATGCCAAGCTCAAGAGAAAGGAGAGAGGGTACAGAAATTGAGGAATCAAAACGAGTTACCTTTTATCTCGGCTAAGTTTTTTCTCCTGATTTTGTTTTCGGTATCCACTTTGGCTGCACAAATTCGAATGAAAGATTAGTTCGGCGAGAAAAGATTCGAAAAGATAGGAAAAAGTCAAAGTGAAAACTTACCCCTTTTTCGAACTCAGCGAGAAGTGTAGAATGTTTCCAGCGTAGTGCCTTGTGTGTGTCCAAAAGGCGCTGAAACTCAGCACTTCGACGATTGGTGGTGACCTGAGAAAAGCAAAGTTGACTTAATCATGTGCATATCCGAAGTGTACAGAATCCGGTCCAAGTGGAACTTAACCCGGCTCTAGGTGTGTGCATATTCGAAGTGTACAAGATCCAGGCCAAGTGGAACTTAACCCGGCTCTAGGTGTGTGCATATTCGAAGTGTAGAAGATCCGGGACAAGTGGAACTTAACCCAGCTCTAGGTGTGTGCATATTTGAAGTGTACAGAATCCGGGCCAAGTGGAACTTAACCCGGCTCTAGGTGTGTGCATATTCGAAGTGTACAAAATCCGGGCCAAGTGGAACTTAACCCGGCTCTAGGTGTGTGCATATTCGAAGTGTACAAAATTCGGGCCAAGTGGAACTTAACTCGGCTCTAGGTGTGTGCATATTCGAAGTGTACAAGATCCGGGCCAAGTGGAACTTAACCCGACTCTAGGTGTGTGCATATTATAAGTGGACAAGATCCAGGACAAGTGGAACTTAACCCGGCTCTAGGTGTGAGCATATTCAAAGTGTACAGAATCTGGGCCAAGTGGAACTTAACCTGACTCTAGGTGTGTGCATATTCGAAGTGTACAAAATCCGGTCCAAGAGGAACTTAACCCGGCTCTAGGTGTGTGCATATTCGAAGTGTACAAGATCCGGGCCAAGTGGAACCTAACCCGGCTCTAGGTGTGTGCATATGCGAAGTGTACAAGATCCAGGCCAAGTGGAACTTAACCCGGCTCTAGGTGTGTGCATATCTGAAGTTACTAAGGAGCTACGCTAGTTCTCTAAGGAGCATCCGGCGGAGTAACAAGTTACTCCCCCGGAGGCTCGGGGACTAATGGTTATATCACTAAGCACTAGTACATGTTAAAGAAAAGACAAAGTAGCATACCTCCATCATTCGGCCGACAAGGTTGATAGCCTTGGCGGCTGTGTTCATTTGTGCGGCAAACTCGGCAGGCCCAAACTTCTCTAGGAGATCATCATTATGGACGAACTCCGGCTTGTTCCAATTATTGACGAACTCAATTAAGGCCGGAGGATAACGCTCTCCACTAAGCATGTGGGGCGCGATCAAACCCTTGGCGTGGGCCTCCCTCCTTTCAACTTGGGCAGCAGGAGGGATGGTGTGCAATGCAAGTTGCATGTCAGCTGACCTAGAGGGGGCATCTTTCTTCGGTGGATTCTTCTTCGGAAGTATGGACGCGAGCGTGCGCTGTCCGACCTCGATTGACGGTGCCCTGGTGGCGTCAGAGTTTTTCTTAGCCTTGGGCTGCTGCTGAGAGGCTGAAGTTTGTGTTGCAGCCTTGGACTTGGGCGCAGCCTTGGTGCTAGATACGTCTTCTCGCCGAGTCTTGGAAGACTCGGATGAGGTGGAAGGAGTTGGTGCTGCTGCTGGTACTTGTGGTGCTGCTGTTGGTGCTGGCGCTGGTGCTTGTGCTAGTGATGGTTTTGGAGGGGGTGTTGTTGGTATCTCGGAGGTGGCAGATTGTAGCTGAGCCGAAGAGGAGCTAGGAGCATCCGCTGCCTTGGCAGAGCCACTTCCCCCTGCTCCAAGGTTGCCCTCCTCTGGACGAGGTCGGCTAGAACCCGGAGCAGCCGTTGAACCCTCCTGAATGGGGCTCCGCGGGCGTGTATCGTCGCCACGAGGTGGAGATGGGGTATGCCGGAGAGGCGAAGCGATGCTGGATCCGCTCCGGGGAACCTCCACCGCAGCCCTGCCGAATCAAACGACGAATAATGAATTATAACAAAGAAAAAGCATATGAATAGCAAAGCACGAAGCAGAGAATTGGACCAAGGAATAAATGACTTACTCGTCAGATGTCAAAGGCTCCTTGGGTTTTCGAGCTCTCCGGACTATGGCCTTTGCCAGAGGCTTGGTGGCAGTCTTATCTGCGGACGTCTTCCTCCTCTTGGTCAGTTTAGAAGGTCCGGAGGAAGCAGCGGATGCGGCCACCCGTTTCTTTGACGCGGATGGGACCGGCTCACCCATGGCAAGAGGAGGATCTTCGTGGATCTACCCAGCTGGGTTAGCTAAAGTCGGAAAGGCATCAGAAAGGGGTACAGCGTCAAATGCTTCCATCACCTCAACGTCGGAATCATCTTCATCATCAGGCCAATCTCTTAAGGAAGAGAATTTACTAGTGGGTCGCTTGGTTGCATCAGGGAACGACAGGAACGTCTCCTGATCCGGCTCCTCCTCGTCCGAGACAAGTCGATCCTTCGCCCATTTGAGCGAAGGCTCAGTGCCATCTTCGAGGGTTTGCTGAAGAAACAGCTAAGAAGGAAATACAAAAGGATCAGATAAACAATGTACTCCGACATAGAATATAACTCGGAAAAGGATTGAATCACGAGAGTTACCATAGGAGGAGGCTTGTCCCGGCAGAAATGTTCTATGCCCCACTCCCAATCAGCGGAGAAGTTTTTGTTGGTCGTGAAAAGGGCCTTGACTCAGCGGAATATCTCGGTGTTGTTCAGTTCAAAGGAAGATGTCCGGTTGGGGTCAAGGTGCCAGCTCATGTGGCAAAGCTTGTGTATGCGCTTCTGGAGAGGGGAGATCTGGCTGCGAACAAAAGTGATCATTGCATCCTCGTTGCTTAGGGCCGCATCCTTCAGCTCCTGAAACCGTTTGTTGACTTGATTCGCCAAGACAGTGGGTTTCTTGGAAACCCGGTCCCACAAATCCAGATTAGGAGGACCCGGAGCATAGGGACACAGCCGAATCAGATCTTCGTTCGTGCCATTTCTGACATAGAAGAAAGTTCGGGCCCAGACCTTACAGGAATCAAGTCCCGTGACCCGGGGAAAGACGGATTGTTTCCGGGGAGAAATAGAGGCATCTCTGAACTGAGTCAGATGTTTGTCCTCCGGGTCAAGCTATTTATTCGGAATCACGTTCCTTCGTAGACCAAAGAACCGGATCCATAGATCTTTGGTAGGCCACAAACCGACATACCCTTCAATGGTGGAGGTGAATGAAGAGAGGGACATAATGGCGTTCACCGGAAGATGGTGGGGTTGAAGTTCATAGATGTTGAGGAAGTCATGAAAGAAATCGCTGACGGGGAGGCCGAAGCCGTGCTGGAAATGGGAGAGGAACACGACGAACTCACCCGGATTAGGTGAGGGAGCGAGCTCCTCGGCGGCGAGGCGGGCAATCACGCCCTCAGGGATGCGCCGGGTGCGGTAGAGCCAGTCCAGGTCGTCCTGGCACGCCCAGGAACCGGCCCAGGCACCACGCTCCGTGTTCTCCCCTCCCAATTCCATCTCTGCTTCAGCGACGGTGAGCTCTTCTTCAGTCATGTCTAAATCGCTTTCCTCACCGGCCCTATCGGAGGTGGGGGCAGAACCTTGGACTGGCGCGGACCTGTGGCGGTGAAGCTGTGCGGGAGCGGCAGTGATGCAGGTGCGAAAAGGCACGGTGCGGTGGCGGCGCTGCTAAGCAGATGTGGCGGCGGCGGCAATTTCGCTAGGAAGAAGAAGAAGAAGAAGAAGAAGAAGAAGAAGAGGCGAGGGCGAGAAGGGAAAGAACAAGGCGCGCCTCCCTGTTTAACCACGCCCCAGCGGGGGTAGTGAGATCGTGCGATGTGGCGAGGCCACACGGTGTGGCTGTGTGTCTGCCGGGTCAGCCAATTAGAGGCGTGCCACAGGGCGCAGGAGATCCCACGATGCGACGTGATGATATAGTTAACGAGGAGACAGACGCGACGTGTGCAACAAGTAATACACGACATTAATCGCAGCAGAATTCAGCAGGCCCTTAAAATGAGGCAAGAAATGATTACCCTCCACATGGGGAAGTGTACGAGAGAAGGAAGGATAACCCGGAAAACTAAAGGGTGACACGGCCAGCAAGTGAAAACTCGGAATGTGCCAAGGGAAAAGCTAGCCAATGAAATCCGGGATATGAGGTCACTCGGAAAAGGGAGCAGAAGGCTCGGAAAATTGAACCTGTCGTGGCCTTAGCGGCTGGAGCTGCCAAGACCGCACCATCTTTGGGGACTAATGTTGGGGGGATACCCCCGGGTAGGGTCACGCCGGGGCCGAGGTATGACAAGGTCAAAGCAAATGATGGCCGAGTCATCTCAAGGCTGGCCGACTTACGGAGTAACCCGGACCGGAGAATGTCCACCTAACCGAGTCCCGGCCGACGTATGGCGTATGCCGGCAGGATTTATGTAACTTGTATGTAGGTACCCGAGTGGCCGGGTTAACCGGGCATGATCTGGGTTATATCAAGTTTGCAAGAGAAGAAAGGTATCTCGCTGGTCAAAAGGTGGTCACTGTACGCTAGAGCATGAGCGAAGCGGACAGAGAGAAGGACCGCCGAGGTGTGGCCGACAAGGGTGGTGCTCCCTGTGTCGGATGACGCTGGCGCCACAGAGGCTTACGTACCCTCTGCATGGCTTACGATGGCTAAAAGTGATCCGGTCGGTTTGCTACTTTGGGAGGAGGCATATTCCCAGGAATATGCCTCCACGCATGCCCTAATCGGAGACCTAGCCTCCCCTTTATAAGGAGCGCTAGGGCCTCTGTAGAAAGGGGTTGGTTGGCATTTGAGTAGTTAGTTCCTTGGAGATGGGTAGTGGTGAGAGTAAGAGAGTTCCTTCTTCCTCCTCTCCCCAATACAGCTCAAGGAGCACTTGTAAACTCATCGAGCTTGGAGAATACAAAGCATCTGTGTGTGGAATCACCACACTATCCCTCCCTGGATTCCTCTAGTGCATATTGGCCCCACCTTTAGCCTATCCATGGCATCTGTCGTGACACCACCACGACACCATATCAAGTCAAAAACCAACCCTGATGAATGTGAAAATATTAGGTGAACTTCTATAAACCATTTTTGCACTATTTGATTAATTGAGATTAAAAGGACATTAAATCCTTGGAAAAATCTCAAATAATTCCTAGAGTGACATCTTGACCATACCTAGCTACCAGAAGCATTGAATCATCTAGAAAAGATCCAAATCTAAGAAGTTCTTCATGATCAGCAATTTGGCCATTTTATGACTATGAGAAAAACACTTATCTAAACCACCTCCAATTCCCATTAAAAGCTTGAACTATACTTCTCCACAGCCACCACACTCACCCCTGGTCGACATACACTATAGTACCCTCCTCTCCTTGACACTAGTGCTTGGAGTATGAAGAAAAAGAGATAGAGACCAAGCATATCCCACCAAATCTCTTTTTTACACTCAAAGTGAGAGCTCCACCTTTGCCCCATCGTGCTAGCCTTCATCGCCGACGATCTCCCTCTCCGGCGTCCAACTCCTCCTTCTATTCCAATCATTGTTTCCCCTTCTCCCGATCTACCTATCCACCTCTTGTTGGTAGTTTTCCATGGAGGATTTGGCTAGGTCTTGGAAGGTTTCTTACACTGGTGCTTCGGAGGATGGCAAGTTTCTTGAGGGTTCATTGGTTTATTGGCCTTCTAGGAATTGGTAGGTGCTGAACAATGCAAAAGGGTTTGCACTGGAAGGTAGAGAATCCCTGGCCCTAGATCTCCTCGATCTTCCTCGATCTTCATTTGGTATGTCTCCCTTTTCATTTGGTTACGTCTCCCTTTTCATTTGGTTATGATCAATGAGTTACTAGTTGGTTCAGATGGAAAGTGACTTATGGATCTATTAATTCTGATGCCAATATCATGAGAGATGCATTCCTTATTCTAAGGCCACAAGCTAGAAGAATTGTTCTTCTTGATCACAAGGAAACAGTTCTTGATGCAAGGTTTCTTTTGAAAGATGAATCTATTGATCATGGAAGTATCATTGTTATGCCTTTTCATAAAGTTATTGTTGGAGATCAAGCTCTTTTGAATTTGTTAGGTTCTAGTGACAAGAAAATTCTAGAAATTTCAAAGGCATCTATTTCTGTTCCTGCACTTGCCCTGGATTTTTCTGTTGGTCTAAACTTTGAAGCTGGCATCATGAAAAAGTTTGGTTATGCGGTCAACTTCATTGGGGGTTTCAGAAGAAGAGAATTAATTTTGGTTATTTCTTTTGGAAGAGCAAAATTCAAGCTGGATATTCATTCTGTTGGATTAACCATTCAGGCTATTTTTGGAGGAAAAGCCTCTTCCTACCGTGTCAAACTTTTGCATGATAGAACCTTTAAGTTCTCTGTTGCTTCTAGAGTTGTGGGTTTTGAAATCTATAATATGGGTAAATTCTCAGGGGATATGTTTTAATGTTTTTTCAATCCTTGGGGAAATGGTGGTCCTAATTGGCGAGCTAAGGAGAAAAAATACTATCAGGAGCTAACTTTGGAATGGACTGTGGTTTCAAAAAAGAAAGGGAAAATTCTGTTTTTAATCGTCTGTCTGAGCTTAGTGCTAATCCTGGCAATATTAGCCTTCTTTCCTACCCCAATAATATTCCCGTTGGACAGATTAATTGGTATTCAACATTGGGCGTTAATCAGGCCATTTGCTCCAATGACAAATTCAAATGATAATTATTCGGTCGACGTGATGTTCCCTCCTGCTTTTAATGGGCCAAGCCAGGTCAACCTGAGCATTAATTCAGCAAATAAAGATCTTTAGCATAAGCTACCTATTCGGGAATACGCATCCTTACCTAAACGGGCTTGGCCCAACAATAACTATCTTAGTTGGTTCAAAGCCCAAGAACCCCGGTAGTTTTCCAGTTTTAGTGAATTTGGAATTTTCTCTAAAGGAAAGAAAAATCAAGACCCTGTCTTCTCGCCTTCCTCACCTGGTACAAACCCCATTTCAACTGATTGCTCTCCTCCTTGCTCTTCTCCGTCGGTTACCTTGTCGGCGGCAATGGCAAACATCCCCATTGATCCAAGGCCATTTGTGCCTCTGGGCTTTGAGATTCTTCAGATACCTGGTCGGGTGGGAGTCAAGCGGGTGGTCGTGGCTCACAGGCCTCTGCTCCATGAGAAGTACACCATCGCCACCATTACTCCAGTTCCTCCAGGTCAGATTCCATTTGCAAACATTGAAGAAGTACTGCAAGATTTCTTGGCCAATGAGATGCATGTGGGTTTTAGAGATATCCAGGCCTGTCCTTTTGGTTCTGCATATGTCAAATTTTCACTTACTTGTGACAGGGACAGGTTGATTAGAGAAAGTCCCATTCCGTTTGAGGAGGTGCATATCTCTTTTTCTAAGCACAACGAAGGCATCAATTGGAGAAGGGCACATTTTAATAGGGAGGTTTGGATCCTTCTAGTTGGTCCCCCTCTTGACCACTAGTATACTGAGGATCTGGATGCCATCTTTTATTATTTTAGCAAGCTTATCATGTGGGAAAACAACCCCAATCACAAAGGTAGAATCATGGCTAAGGTTAGAGTTACTGACCTTGAGGACATTCCAAAAAGTGTCAGGTTCACTGAAGGAGACTCTCCTCATTCTCAGTCCTGGACTTTCTCTGTAGAGGTTTTGTTGCAGAATATGCTGGTTGGTGGCCCACCAGATGAAGACCCTTTACCTGATGAGGGGCTTGACCCACACCCAATTCCTAACTTAAACCCTGCTGCCAACCTTTTTGTCCCACCTCCTTTCAACCCTCAAGATGCTGACAATAAGGATGATGAGGGGTGGGGGCACTGGGCTATGGGGAATAATCAGAATGAGAATCAACAAGATCAACCAAATGATGCTTTTAATCAACTAATGGATGCCCTTATGGAGGATGTTCTGCCTGATGATCCCCTGCATCCTCCTCCACAAGATAGCAGTGTTGTTACTATTTCTTCTTCTGTCCAGGATCAAAATGGCTCTGACAATAGTGGGGTATAGTCCCAAAATAACACTTTAGTTCTTGATGAGGATGAGGTTTTGCAAGATAATTTGAATGCTGCACTTGGAGAAGGTTTGGAGCAACTAATGAATGCCTACAACTCAGATTCAGAGGATGTTGAGAATGTGGATATCTTTGAGAATGCTGGTCTAGACAACTCACGTGGATTCCTGGAAGATTCTGAGATGCTTTCACCTCACTTGGCTCACTTTCAGGTTGGGTTTGTGCATACTCACTTTGCTCAGATTCCTGATCTTCATGCTGCCAAGCTGTCTTTTTCAAAGCAAGGATTAGATCTATGGGATAGGTTCTTTGCTCCTCATTGCAAAGTCAATGGAAAGGTCAGAAGTTTTGACATCCCTGTAAGTTGGTTCAATTACATCACTCTATTACTTTTGACACCTGTAAATTTTGATTGGGCAAACCATTTCTTGCAATCTTCCTTGTGGGATATCTTAAAGGAACCCAACTTAAATGAACAGATAATCCCATTCTCTGTTTCTGATGCTTGTGTCACTCAAACAGCACCTACTTGTATTCTTCAGGGGAAGTTAATCATTTGACTAAAACTCAGAGAGCATCCAACTCACCTCCTACTCCTATAAGGAAGAGGAGGGGAAGCTCCACTCTTGTTGAAAATGAGGTGTGGAGGAGTCCCAGGATCATTGAATTAAATGATGGTTTTAAAAGTCATGCTCATTGCATTAGTAAAGACTGTCTTACTTGCAATGCTGCTCCACCTGATATTAGTAAAAAAATTGTTAAAAAGCTTGCTACCTCCTTTTGCAAGGTTGCTCGGGAAGGAATTGAAAAGAGGCTCCTGAAAAAAAGCAAGATTGTTGAAAAAGTGAAGGTAGCACCAGGGCCAAGAACTTCTTCATCCACTACTGTTAGAGGGGAAAGGACCTGCAACAAACTCTGATAAGGTCATGGAAAAAAGGAATGCTTCTGCTAGAGATGGCTCTCAGCAGCACAAGAAACCATCCAAGAAATAATCTTAATGTATTACATCTTTTATTATCAGGGGGTGGCAGGATTTCCTTTTGTTGTCATGAGTAGTGTAATAGACCTATTCACTACTGCCTTTTGATGTCCTTTTGCCTTCAGTGGTTGATGAGATGGTTCTCTGACCTTCTTGAAAGATCCTTTGACTACCATGTCTTTTGCTCTGTCTGGAACTATACTTTGCTTCCCAACATAGTTCCACATCCTACCCTTACTTATGGATAATACAAGAAGTTGGAAAATTATGAACTGGAATATTAGAGGAATAAATTCTGAGAAAAAGTGGGTAGCCCTATATAATAAAATTGTTGAATCTAGATGTGATATTATCTGCCTGCAAGAAACAAAAAGAGAAAGCTTTGATCTGGATTACATAAAGAAATTCGGTCACATGAAATTCAATAAGTTTGAGTTTCTACCATCAGTTGGTGCCTCTGGTGGAATTATTGCCATTTGGAATGAGGCTTTATTTTCTGGTGACTTGGACTTTAAAAATGACTTTTCTATCTCCATCAAGTTTCAGTCAAATTTATCCAATGAAATCTGGTATCTTACCAATATCTATGGCCCCTATGACTCACGCAGAAAAGCATCTTTCATTCAGTGGTTTCATAATATTGACTTTAATGATGGTGTGGACTGGCTTGTGCTGGGAGACTTTAATTTCATTAGACAGCCTTCTGACATAAATAAAGGTGGAGGAGATATCAATGATATGTTACTTTTTAATGAAGCTATAAGTAATCTTGGGCTGATTGAATTACCTCTAAAGGAAAAAAGTTTACTTGGAGTAACATGCAAAAGGACCCACTTCTTGAAAGACTTGACTGGTTTTTACCTCTAGCTCTTGGACTTCCTCTTATCCATCAACCTTTGTTTACCCTCTTGTCAGTCCTACATCTGATCATACTCCATGTATTATTAACATTGGCACCAAAATTCCCAGGGCAAGAGTTTTTAGATGGCTACCCACAGTGATTTTCTTGGCATAGTTCAAAATGCTTGGAACATTCCTGTCGCCTATCATGACAGTGCAAAAAATGTAAATGCTAAGCTTAAAAATGTGAGAAGAGGCTTAAAGCTCTGGGCAAAGAACCTTCCTTGTCTCAAACATTTGATTGACAAGGTTAATCTAGTCATTGAACTTCTGGATAGTTTTGAAGAGTTTGGATGCTTGACCTTTCTTGAATGTAACTTGAGAGATATTCTAAAATCTCATGTTATAAATCTGTTACAAAATCAAAAGTCTTATTGGAAGCAAAGGGGGAAGATTAAATGGGTCAACCTTGGAGATGGAAACACAAAATTCTTTCACTCAAAGGAAACTATCAACTATAGACATAATTGCATCTCTGCTCTCAAGAATGCTAATCAAGAGGAACTCTCTAATCATGAGGGTAAAGCTGCTTTATTATGGAATGCTTTCAAAAATAGAATGGGCACTTTTGATAATACCACTATGCATTTTAACCTGGTTGTTTTTTTTGGAGAAGGAATGAGCTCAAATTTAAGAGATGGTTTGGAAGCCCCTTTTCTAGACAAAGAAATTGAAGATGTAGTGAAGGAACTTCCCAATTACAAGTCTCCTAGACCAGATGGCTTCAATAATGAGTTCGTTAAATGTTGTTGTCCTATAATTGGTAAAGATATAAATAAGATGATTCATGACTTCTATCAGGAGAAAATATCTCTTGAGAGCATCAACTCCTCTTTCATTACTCTGATTCCTAAAAAATGTTGCCTAGAGACACCATCAGACTTCAAACCAATATCTCTCCTCAATAGTGTGTTAAAGATCATCACTAAACTCCTGGCAAATAGATTGTAGAAGATTATTTTAAAACTTGTCCATAAAAATCAATATGGATTTCTTCAACAAAGATCCATTCAGGATTGCCTTGGCTGGGGATTTGAATATCTATTCAAATGTCACCAATCAAAAGAGGAGATTCTTGTTTTAAAACTGGATTTTGAGAAGGCTTTTGACATGATTGAACATAATGCATTATTTGAGGTTCTCGGGGCTAGAGGTTTTGGAGAAAAATGGATAAAATGGATTCAAATGTTATTTAGTTCTGGCACTTCATCTGTTTTGCTGAATGGTGTTCCTTGGAAGAAATTTTACTGCAAAAGAGGAGTCAAACAAGGGGATCCATTATCACCACTACTGTTTGTTCTTGCTGCTGATTTGCTTCAATCTATCTTGAATAAGGCAATGAATCTGAATTTAATCTCTGCACCTCTCAACTGTCCTGCATGCCTTGACTATCCTGTAATTCTGTATGCTGATGACACCGTTCTAATCATGAAAGATGATGCCAAAGAATTGATTTGCCTAAAATCTATTCTAAACACCTTCTCTGATTCAACTAGGCTGAAAGTCAATTATCAAAAATCAAGTTTGATCCCCATCAACCTAGAGAGTGAAAGGGTGGATCACTTTGCAAAAACACTGAATTGTCTAAAAGGTACTTTTCCTTTTACTTACCTTGGTCTACCTTTAGGTCTTACCAAGCCCTCTTTAGAATATTTCATTCCACTTGTTCAAAGAGTGGAAAAGAGGCTAAGTGGAATAACCAGCTTCCTCAATTATGGTGGTAAACTTGAAATGGTTAAGTCAGTTTTATCCTCTTTGCCAATGTTCTACATGAGCTGCCTCGAGATACCACCAACTATATAGAATCAATTGATCAAATATTTCAGACACTGCTTATGGAGAAAAAAGGCTCTGAAAGTGCTGATGTTCAAGCAAAAGGATCTTCTCTTGTGGCTTGGGACAAAATCTATAGGCCAAAGAAACAAGGAGGCTTAGGTGTCCTTGATATAACTATCCAGAATAATGCATTACTGTTAAATTTTTTGGATAAGTTTTATAATGACCATGACATTCCTTGGGTAAAACTGGTGAAAAGTTCTTATTATCTGGATGGTTCTGTTCCTAGTCACCACCTAGAAGGCTCATTCTGGTGGAGATATCATCTCAAGCAAATTGATACATACAAGGCGATGGTTAGAGGAAATCTGGGCAATGGTGAGTCCATATTATTCGGGACTGATCTCTGGGAGGAGCAGTGTCTTCATCACAAATTCCCTCATCTGCTGTCCTTTGCAAAAAAAATACAAACTACACTATAAAAGAAGTGGTACAAACTGAGTTCCTTGAAGATCTATTTCACTTGCCCTTATCTCAACAAGCATTCAACGAGTTTGAGCAGATGGAAATGATTTGTCAACAAGCATTGGTAAAGATTCAAGAAGGCAGAAAGGATAGTTGGTCCTACATTTGGGGAAATAACAAGTTCACATCTCAAAAAGCTTACAAAGTCATGATTGGGTACAAACCTACCCCCTCACACTTCACATGGATTTGGAACTCCTCCTGTCAACCAAAGCATAAGTTCTTTTTTTGGTTATTACTTCAAGATCGTCTGAACACAAGGAATCTTATTAGAAGGAAAAATATGCAACTTCAATCATATTCATGTGTTGTTATGGAATGCTCACAAGAAGAAACTCTTTCTCATCTGTTTTGGACTTGTCCCTTTGCTGAAAATTGTTGGGACTTTATTTGCCCACAAAGACACAGGGGTTTATCAGTTTTTGAGGCCATTGAAGATATTAAGGGAAAATTGCAATTACCCTTTGCTATGGAAATCATCATTCTAGCGGCTTGGGGATTTGGATTATCAGAAATAACAAGATTTTCAATAATCAAAGGACAAATTTCAACAGTTGGAAGGCAATTTATATGGAAGAACTAAGATGGATTAGCTTTAGAATAAAAAGAAACCTTGCGAAAAACTTCAAAGCTTGGCTTCAATCTCAGACTGAGATGTCTTCCTATTTCTTTTTTTAGCTAGATCTTTGTAATTAAGATTGTTTACTCATTATAAATATAAAAGTTGAAGTGGGCTTTTGCTCACTGTTCATCCTTAAAAAAATCCTGATCTTTACCTAACACCCCAGCTGTAACAGGCCTCCTCCTCCTCTATGGTCGTGCATGGCCCCACTCCCCTCCCCTCTGCACCACTGAAAGCTACCCTAGCTCTCCCTAGCCCGTCTCCCTCCCCTCTTTTCTTTTCACCCGAGGTGAAGAAAGAGAGATATATTGCCTATTAAACGCAGAGCCACGACCACCTCTGTCTCCTATCCTCCCCACTAACCTCTCCACCGCCCCTCTTCCCAACCAGCAGCCAGGACCCCCTCCTATGTCCTCTCTTGGACTTGGTACACCATAGACCCTCTCCCTTCGGTTTAAAGGCAAGAGGCCACCCCCAGCACGTCTCTGCCTCTCATTTTCTTCCTTCCACACCACCTTACTTTCCCAGAGCACACTCTCCTCCTCCACTGCCTTGTTTTTCCTGAGAGAGGAAGACAATGGCCTCTCGGCCAACCTCCAAGATATGAACGTAGCTCCTTCTACTCTGCTCCCCTCTCCTTGCATGTGTCATTTCTGAGATCCCCATGTTCCCCTGAACCTAACCCTGCTCGCCTCTTGCTCTAGGATGGCCCCTGGAAGCATCCCCGGCGAGCTCCTGAACGCCCTCCAAGGCCAACATCGCGCGAGAAAGCTCCGAGCACCAAACCCAATGCTCAAGACTCGCCGAGTCGCCGCGCCTGCACCACGCACCTTTTCTTGGCGAAAAACCCTCCGAGGTGAGCCCCTGCACCACCCCTGCTCGCCTCTAGGGTTCTACCGCTGCTAGACCTTTCTCTGAGGACGACGACGGAGAGCCGCTCGATTCCTCTTGATCGGACGGACCCCGTGCCCCCATACTCTTTGACTCGGCCCCTCGCTGACCCATGGGCCCGACCTAGCGGGTTCAAAACCGCGCCCACGCATGCGAGTGTCGCCCCGGTTGGGCCGCATCTTCCCCTGGACGGCCCAATTGCTCCAGATCCGGCTGGGCTGGCCTTTATCATTTTTGATTCTTAATTTAAATCCAGCTTTGAAAGTTGTGTGTTGGTTTAAATCGAAATAAAAATGAAAATGACCATATTTTGCCCAGATCTAATTTTGTACATGTTCCCTGACAAACCCTCTAACATGCAGTACCAGGACTTGGACCAAAATAATAATACTTAAATTCTGGAAATTAATCCCCTAAGAAGCATATATTTTAGTTAATATTTTCTCCACTGAGTTACACATATCCAAATTGAATGAAACAAGGTTACACTGGTAGATAAATTTAATACCCATCTGTTGGCCTTGGCCCCATGCAAAATGGAGTAGTATTTTTACTATGGTAAAAATAACAAAATCACTCCATTTCTGACTTTAGAAAAATCCAAGGGCAGATCTACAACTCCAATTGACTTGATTCCAACTCTCAATGATGTGCTACACTAATACATACCAAACCCTACGAGATCCAGATTTATTGACACATTAATATTTTATAGGGAATTAAACCATTCTGCCTAGTGTAGTTTCACCAAATAAATCCTACCAGAAGCTCGGCAACTCCAAAAATGGTGATTCCAATTCCTAAAGAAAGGTATTGTTGATACCTATACAATGCCCTTGACCTCATACTATTTGGATCTGCAAAATAAATATAGTGAAAAAGGATTATTGCTTACAGAATTGACTGTGGGAATTTCTCAATGGAGTTCTGGTAAATATTTTGAGATGAATACAACTCACAAAAATCTTAAACGCCAAAGTCTACCAAAACCTCGGAGGACAAATTTATTTGAGGTCCAGATCTTTTCTGGTGATTTATTCACCTAAACTAGAGGTTATTTCACTAGAAAAATCATAACTAAATATAGAAAATTGATAAAATCGTGAAACCACTTTTGTTGGTCTTGTTATTCTAATACCTACCTGATGGTATCATTTTTGTACAGTGATATCTTACAGACCCAAGCCCTAGTTCAGAACCCCCTTATTAGGTGGTATTGGACTTTAAAAACACAAAGAGGTTCCCCAAATGCCTTTCCATTACTTCTAATTGCAATAAACTCAATCTATCAAAACCTACTGAAGTGAATAATGTGTTGAATGCTTTTTTGTTGTATTGTAATGGTGCTTGTATGCTTTGTGTTGATTATGGCTTTGATTGCTTGCATGTGCTATCTTGACGACGATAGTTGCGATTATATCGGAGACCAGAAGAAGTGGTTATTATTGGATTATTATGGTTTTCTCAGAAGAAGTCCATGGACATATATTTCCATATTGCTCATCATAGGCAAGCCACCTTCTTGCTCATTATCCTTATCCTATTGTTTTACTTATGCATGTTTTATCTACTATTTATGAAACTGCACTGTTTTATTATATGAAGATGTATATCTGGTAGTGGCTTGGCTCCTCCAAACCATTACACAATGGTACTATTAAGTACAACACTCTTGATGACACCTATTTAACCCTAGTATGATAGATGGTGTATTACACCATACCCCTTTGGAGACCCCGTTTTAGCCGAAGCACAACTAGAGGATGGGAAGACCCCCGAAAAAGTTTTACCAAATGTTTTATGATAAAACCTTGGTGAGGTGGGACCTCCCAAGATATGTTGAGAAAGAAAAAGGTTTTGTTTTAAAAAATGCTGAAGGAAAGCTGGAGGAAAAAGGTTTACAAAAACGCACCCGGTTCTTTGCAGGTTTGCTAGAACAATTAACCCGTGCAACAACATTACTCTGGAATGGGACAGGGATGGATTTGATGATTGTTTATTCTGGTATAAGATGCCTCGCAATGACTACAGGGGATAAAAATCCTTGGAGGGTGGGCCTTCTCTGGCTGAGTCCATGTAAAACATCGACCAGGAGAAGGAACGAAGGGTCTGCAGGCCTCCACGCGTTACTATGAGCCCCTCATTGAAAGCGCACACATGGGAAGTGGAAAAAGCGCTCCGTTTGGCTTGTGTACTATATAGGGCGTCCAGGTGTTGAGGGGAACAACACTCATAGGGTAGGCACTTATACTGGAGTGGCATTCGGAGAGTCTTGATCGGTTACTCGACCCACGATCGATGTAGATTAGGGCAGGGTACCCAGATGGTGTGGGTAAAGTGTACAACCTCTACAGAGTGTAAATCTATTCGAATAGCCGTGTCTGCGGTCATGGACGGTGGGGAAGGTTGCTGTAGAGCGATGCTGGTTTTTGTAAAAGCAATGGCTTTGGAAATGTTTTGACCATGGGATGGTCGGAAAGGATACATGTTTTGACCATGGGATGGTCAGAAATAAAGGAAAGGATTTGGTCATGGGATGACCGGAAGGAGGAACAAATGGGTGACCCAATCCTAATGTTTTCCAAAACTTTTCAAAAAGGTTTCCAAAATGTTTACATAGGTTTTCAATAAAGATATGTAGATGCTATATCTAAAAGGGAAACTAATTGAGAAAAGATCCTCTCTTGGATCCCTCCTACTACCATAGCCATATTGCATATCCTCTTATTATTATTCTCTTAAGGTGGTTTGTGAGTAGTTCAAAGTACTCACGAGCATTGTCTGTGGATATTAACTTGGTAAGATATCAAGACGATGATGGAGTTGACATCTATGTGAGCTAGAATGTTCTCCTAGTAAGTTGCCTCTAGGTTATGTCATGGCTCGGGCTCTACGCTTGATGAAGTTCTGCTGATGAATATTGATGTAGCCATAATGGCATGTAAGCTATGCCATGTATCCGCTTAAGTAGTGGATGTTTACTTTGATACTTGTCGGTTATGTGCCACGACTAACTGATCATGGGATCGTGGTGTATGCATAACAGGGATTCTCGGAGGATTAATTCGGGGGCCCCACACATGTGGTTTATGAAAATAACACAAATGCATTGAAATCTAGTGGATCCATGTGGTTTATGACAAGAACACACATGTAATGATTCTAGTGGTGGTTTAGGAGAAGAACACACATGCAATGACTCTAGTGGATCCATATGTGGTTTAGAAAAAGAACACACACGCAATGACTCTAGTGGATCCATGTGGTTTATGAAAATAACACACATGCAATGACTTTAGTGGTGGTTTATGAAAATAACACACATTCAATGACACTATCGGATCCATGTGGCTTATGAAAAGCACACACATTCAATGAACTCTAGTGGATCCATGTGGTTTATGAAAAGAACACACATGCAATGAACTCTAGTGGATCCATATGGTTTATGAAAAAAACATGCAATGAACTCTAGTGGATCCATGTGGTTTATGAAAATAAGACACATGCAATGACTCTAGTGGTGGTTTATGAAAAGAACACACATGCAATGACAATAGTGGTGGTTTAGGAGAAGAACACACACGCAATCACTCTAGATGTGGTTTATGAAAAGAACACACATGCAATGACACTGGTAGATCCATGTGGTTTATGAAAAGAACACACATTCAATAACACTAGTGGATCCATGTGGTTTATGAAAAGAACATACAGTCAATGAACTCTCGTGGATCCATGTGGTTTATGAAAAGAACACACATGCAATGAACTATAGTGGATCCATGTACTTTATGAAATGAACACAAATGCAATGAAGTCTAGTGGATCCATGTGGTTTATGAAAAGAAGACACATGCAATGACCCTAGTGGTGGTTTACGAAAAGAACACAACAATTACTCTAGTGGTGGTTTAGGAGAAGAACATACATGCAATGACTCTAGTGGATCCATATGTGGTTTATAAAAAGAACACTCATGCAATGACTCTAGTGGTGATTTATGAAAAGAACACACATGCAACAGTCTAGTGGTGGTTTACCAAAAGAACACACATGCAATGACACCGGTGGTTCCATGTGGTTTATGAAAAGAACACACATCCAATGACACTAGTGTAGCCATGTGGTTTATGAAAAGAACACACATGCAATGAACTCTAGTGGATCCATGTGGTTTATAAAAAGAACACATATGCAATGACTCTAGATGTGGTTTATGAAAAGAAAACGCATGCAATGACACTGGTGGATCCATGTGGTTTATGAAAAGAACACACATTCAATGACACTAGTGGATCCATATGGTTCATGAAAAGAACACACATGCAATTACACAGGTGGATCCATGTGGTTTATGAAAAGAACACACATTCAATGACACATGCAATGACAATAGTGGTGGTCCTGGAGAAGAACACACATGCAATGACTCTAGATGTGGTTTATGAAAAGAACACACATGCAATGATACTGGTGGCTCCATGTGGTTTATGAAAAGAACACACATGCAATGACTCTAGATGTGGTTTATGAAAAGAACACACATGCAATGACACTGGGGGATCCATGTGGTTTATGAAAAGAACACACATTCAATGAACTCTAGTGGATCCATGTGGTTTATGAATGCAATGACTCTAGATGTGGTTTATGAAAAGAACACACGTGCAATGACCCTAGTGGTGGTTTATGAAAAGAACACACATGCAATGACACTATTGGATCCATGTGGTTTATGAAAAGAACACACATCCATTGACTGGTGGATCCATCTGGTTTATGAAAAGAACACACATGCAATGAACTCTAGTGGATCCATGTGGTTTATGAAAAGAACACACATGCAATGACTCTAGATGTGGTTTATGAAAGGAACACACATGCAATTACACTGGTGGATCTATGTGGTTTATGAAAAAAACATTCAATGACACTGGTGGATCCATGTGGTTTATGAAAAGAACACACATTCAATGAACTCTAGTGGATCCATGTGGTTTATGAAAAGAACACACATGCAACGACTCTATTGGTGGTTTATGAAAAGAACACACATGCAATCACTCTATTGGTGGTTTATGAAAAGAACACACATGCAATGCCAATAGTGGTGGTTTAGGAGAAGAACACACATGCAATGAATCTAGATGTGGTTTATGAAAATAACACACATGCAATGACACTGGTGGATCCATGTGGTTTATGCAAAGAACACACATTCAATGACACTAGTGGATCCATGTGGTTTATGAAAAGAACACACATTCAATGAACTCTAGTGGATCCATGTCGTTTATAATAAGAGCACACATACAATAAACTCTAGTGGATCTATGTGGTTTATGAAATGAACACAAATTCAATGAATGTTAGTGGATCCATGTGGTTTATGAAAAGAACACACATGCAATGACTCTAGTGGTGGTTTATGAAAATAACACACATGCAATGACTCTAGTGGTGTTTTAGGAGAAGAACACACATGCAATGACTCTAGTGGATCCATATGTGGTTTATGAAAAGAACTCACATGCAATGACTCTAGTGGTGGTTTATGAAAAGAACACACATGCGATGACTCTAGTGGTGGTTTATGAAAAGATAACACATGAAATGACACTGGTGGATCCATGTGGTTTATGAAAAGAACACACATCCAATGACATTGGTGTATCCATGTGGTTTATGAAAAGAACACCCATGAAATGAACTCTAGTGGATCCATGTGGTTTATGAAAATAACACACATTCAATGACTCTAGTGGTGGTTTATGAAGAGAACACACATCCAATGACTCTAATGGTGGTTTGTGAAAAGAATGCACATGCAATGACTCTAGTGGTGGTTTATGAAAAGAACACACATGTAATGACAATAGTGGTGGTTTAGGAGAAGAACACACATGCAATGACTCTAGATGTGGTTTATGAAAAGAACACACATGCAATGACACTGGTGGCTCCATGTGGTTTATGAAAAGAACACAGATGCAATGACACTGGTGGCTCCATGTGGTTTATGAAAAGAACACACATTCAATAAACTCTAGTGGATCCATGTGGTTTATGAAAAGAACACACATGCAATTATTCTAGTGGTGGTTTAGGAGAAACACACATGCAATGACTCTAGTGGATCCATATGTGGTTTAGAAAAATAACACGCATGCAATTACTCTAGTGGATCCATGTGATTTATGAAAATTACACACATGGAATGACTCTAGTGGTGGTATATGAAAAGAAACCACAGGCAATGACATTGGTGGATCCATGTGGTTTATTAAAAGAACACACATCCAATGACACTGGTGCATCCATGTGGTTTCTGAAAAGAACACACATGCAATAAACTCTAGTGGATCCATGTGGTTTATGAAGAGAACACACATGCAATGAACTCTAGTGGATCCATGTGGTTTACGAAAAGAACACACATGCAATAACTCTAGTGGTGGTTTAGGACAAGAATAAACATGCAATGACTCTAGTGGATCCATATGTGGTTTAGGAAACGAACACACATGCAATGACTCTAGTGGTGGTTTTTGAAAAGAACACACGTGCAATGACTCTAAATGTGGTTTATGAAAAGAACACACATGCAATGATACTGGTGGCTCCATGTGGTTTATGAAAAGAACACACATGCAATGACTCTAGATGTGGTTTATGAAAAGAACACACATGCAATGACAATGGGGGGATCCATGTGGTTTATGAAAAGAACACATATGCAATGACACTGGGGGATCCATGTGGTTTATGAAAAGAACACACATTCAATGAACTCTAGTGGATCCATGTGGTTTATGAATGCAATGACTCTAGATGTGGTTTATGAAAAGAACACACGTGCAATGACCCTAGTGGTGGTTTATGAAAAGAACACACATGCAATGACACTGGTGGATCCATGTGGTTTATGAAAAAACACACATCCATTGACTGGTGGATCCATCTGGTTTATGAAAAGAACACACATGCAATGAACTCTAGTGGATCCATGTGGTTTATGAAAAGAACACACATGCAATAACTCTAGATGTGGTTTATGAAAGGAACACACATGCAATTACACAGGTGGATCTATGTGGTTTATGAAAAAAAACATTCAATGACACTAGTGGATCCATGTGGTTTATGAAAAGAACACGCATTCAATGAACTCTAGTGGATCCATGTGGTTTATGAAAAGAACACACATGCAACGACTCTATTGGTGGTTTATGAAAAGAACACACATGCAATCACTCTTTTGGTGGTTTATGAAAAGAACACACATGCAACGACTCTAGTGGTGGTTTATGAAAAGAACACACATGCAATGACACTGGTGGATCCATGTGGTTTATGAAAAGAACACACATGCAATGACACTGGTGGATCCATGTGGTTTATGAAAAGAACACACATGCAATGAACTCTAGGGGATCCATGTGGTTTATGAAAAGAACACACATGGAATTACTCTAGTAATGGTTTATGAAGAGAACACACATCCAATGACTCTAGTGGTGGTTTATGAAAAGAACACACATACAATAACACTGGTGGATCCGTGTGGTTTATGAAAATAACACACATCCATTAACACTGGTGGATCCATGTGGTTTGTGAAAAGAACACACATGCAATGAACTCTAGTGGATCCATGTGGTTTATGAAAAGAACACACATGCAATGACTCTAGATGTGGTTTATGAAAAGAACACACATGAAATTACAATGGTGGATCCATGTGGTTTATGAAAAGAACACACTTCAATGACACTGGTGGGTCCACGTGGTTTATGAACAGAACACACATCTAATGACACAGGTTGATCCATGTGGTTTATGAAAAGAACACACATGAAATGAACTCTAGTGGATCCATGTGGTTTGTGAAAAGAACACGCATGGAATGACTCTAGTGATGGTTTATGAAGAGAACACACATCCAATGACTATAGTGGTGGTTTATGAAAAGAACGCACATGCAATGACACTGGTGGATCCGTGTGGTTTATGAAAAGAACACACATCCATTGACACTGGTGGATCCATGTGGTTTGTGAAAAGAACACACATGCAATGAACTCTAGTGGATCCATGTGGTTTATGAAAAGAACACACATGCAATGACTCTAGATGTGGTTTATGAAAAGAACACACATGCAATTACAGTGGTGGATCCTTGTGGTTTATGAAAAGAACACACATTCAATGACACTGGTGGATCCATGTGGTTTATGAACAGAACACACATCCAATGACACGGGTTGATCCATGTGGTTTATGACAAAAACACACATGAAATGAACTCTAGTGGATCCATGTGGTTTGTGAAAAGAACACGCATGGAATGACTCTAGTGATGGTTTATGAAGAGAACACACATCCAATGACTCTAGTGGTGGTTTATGAAAAGAACACACATGCAATGACACTGGTGGATCCATGTGGTTTATGAAAAGAACACACATCCAATGACACTGGTGGATCCATGTGGTTTATGAAAAGAACACACATGCAATGAACTCTAGTGGATCCATGTGGTTTATGAAAAGAACACACATGCAATGACTCTAGTGGTAGATTATGAAAAGAACCCACATGCAATGACTCTAGTGGTGGTTTATGAAAATAACACACATGCAATGACTCTAGTGGTGGTTTATGAAAAGAACACACATGCAATGACACTGGTGGATCCATGTGGTTTATGAAAAGAAACACACATCCAATGAAACTGGTGGATCCATGTGGTTTATGAAAAGAACACACATGCAATGAACGCTAGTGGATCCATGTGGTTTATGAAAAGAACACACATGCAATGACTCTAGTGGATCCATGTGGTTTATGAAAAAAAGCACATGCAATGAACTCTAGTGGATCCATGAGGTTTATGAAAAGAACACACGTGCAATGAACTCTAGTGGATCTATGTGGTTTATGAAACAAAAACACATGCAATGACTCTAGTGCTGGTTTATGAAAAGAACACACATGCAATGACAATAGTGGTGGTTTAGGAAAAGAACACACGCGCAATCTCTCTAGATGTGGTTTATGAAAAGAACACACATGCAATGACTCTAGATGTGGTTTATGAAAAGAACACACATGCAATTACAATGGTAGATCTTTGTGGTTTATGAAAAGAACACACATTCAATGACACTGGTGGATCCATGTGGTTTATGAACAGAACACACATCCAATGACACGGGTTGATCCATGTGGTTTATGAAAAGAACACACATGAAATGAACTCTAGTGGATCCATGTGGTTTGTGAAAAGAACAAGCATGGAATGACTCTAGTTTTGGTTTATCAAGAGAACACACATCCAATGACTCTAGTGGTGGTTTATGAAAAGAACACACATGCAATGACACTGGTGGATCCATGTGGTTTATGAAAAGAACACACATCCAATGACACTGGTGGATCCATGTGGTTTATGAAAAGAACACACATGCAATGAACTCTAGTGGATCCATGTGGTTTATGAAAAGAACACACATGCAATGACTCTAGTGGTAGATTATGAAAAGAACACACATGCAATGACTCTAGTGGTGGTTTTTGAAAATAACACACATGCAATGACTCTAGTGGTGGTTTATGAAAAGAACACACATGCAATGACACTGGTGGATCCATGTGGTTTATGAAAAGAAACACACATCCAATGAAACTGGTGGATCCATGTGGTTTATGAAAAGAACACACATGCAATGAACTCTAGTGGATCCATGTGGTTTATGAAAAGAACACACATGCAATGACTCTAGTGGATCCATGTGGTTTATGAAAAAAACACATGCAATGAACTCTAGTGGATCCATGAGGTTTATGAAAAGAACACACGTGCAATGAACTCTAGTGGATCTATGTGGTTTATGAAACAAACACACATGCAATGACTCTAGTGGTGGTTTATGAAAAGAACACACATGCAATGACTCTAGTGGTGGTTTAGGAAAAGAACACACGCGCAATCACTCTAGATGTGGTTTATGAAAATAACACACATGCAATGACACTAGTGGATCCATGTGGTTTATGAAAAGAACACACATTCAATGACACTAGTGGATCCATGTGGTTTATGAAAAGAACAAACATTCAATGAACGCTAGTGGATCCATGTGGTTTATGAAAAGAACACACACGCAATGAACTCTAGTGGATCCATGTGGTTTATGAAATGAACACAAATGAAATGAACTCTAGTGGATCCATGTGGTTTATGAAAAGAACACACATGCAATGACTCTTGTGGTGGTTTATGAAAAGAACATAGCAATTACTCTAGTGGTGGTTTAGGAGAAGAACACACATCCAATGACTCTAGTGGATCCATATGTGGTTTATGAAAAGAACACACATGCAATGACTCTAGTGGTGGTTTATGAAAAGAACACACATGCAATGACTCTAGTTGTGGTTTCTGAAAAGAACACACATGCAATGACACTGGTGGATCCATGTGGTTTATGAAATGAACACACATCCAATGACACTGGTTGATCCATGTGGTTTATGAAAAGAACACACATGCAATGACTCTTGATGTGGTTTATGAAAAGAACACACATGCAATTACACTGGTGGATCCATGTGGTTTATGAAAGAACCCACATTCAATGACACTAGTGTATCTATGTGGCTTATGAAAAGAACACACATCCAATGACACTGGTTGATCCATGTGGTTTTTGAAAAGAACACACATTAAATGAACTCTTGTGGATCCATGTGGTTTATGAAAACAACACATTTGCAATGAACTCTAGTGGATCCATGTGGTTTATGAAAAGAGCACACATGCAATTAACTCTAGTGGATCCATGTGGTTTATGAAAAGAACACACATGCAATGACTCTAGTGGTGGTTTAGGAGAAGAACAAACATGCAATGACTCTAGTGGATCCATATGTGGTTTAGGAAATGAACACACATGCAATGACTCTAGTGGTGGTTCATGAAAAGAACACAAAATGCAATTACTCTAGTGGTGGTTTATGAAAAGAACACACATGGAATGACACTACTGGATCCATGTGGTTTATGAAAAGAACACACATCCAATTACTCTAGTGGTGGTTTATGAAAAGAACACACATGCAATAACACTACTGGATCCATGTGGTTTATGAAAAAACACACATGCAATGACACTGGTGGATCCATGTGGTTTATGAAAAGAACACACACTCAATGAACTCTAGTGGATCCATGTGGTTTATGAAAAGAACACACATGCAATGAACTCTAGTGGATCCATGTGGTTTATGAAAACAACACACATGTAATGACTCTAGTGGTGGTTTATGAAAAGAACACACATGCAATGAACTCTAGTGGATCCATGTGGTTAATGAAAAGAACACACATGCAATGACTCTAGTGGTGGTTTATGAAAAGAACACACATGCATTGACTCTAGTGGTGGTTTATGAAAAGAACACACATGCAATGACACTGGTGGATCCATGTGGTTTATGAAACGAAACACACATCCAATGAAACTAGTGGATCCATGTGGTTTATGAAAAGAACACACATGCAATGAACTCTAGTGGATACATGTGGTTTATGAAAAGAACACACATGCAATGACTCTAGTGGTGGTTTATGAAAAGAACACACATGCAATGACTCTAGTGGTGGTTTATGAAAATAACACACATGCAATGAAACTAGTGGTGATTTATGAAAAGAACACACATGCAATGACTCTAGTGGTGGTTTATGAAAAGAACACACATGCAATAACACTATTGGATCCATGTGGTTTATGAAAAGAACACACATGCAATGACACTGGTGGATCCATGTGGTTTATGAAAAGAACACACATCCAATGACACTGGTGGATCCTTGTGGTTTATGAAAAGAGCACACATGCAGGGAACTCTAGTGGATGCATGTGGTTTATGAAAAGAACACACATGCAATGAACTCTAGTGGATACATGTGGTTTATGAAAAGAACACACATCCAATGACACTGGTAGATCCATGTGGTTTATGAAAAGAACACACATGCAAGGAACTCTAGTGGATCCATGTGGTTTATGAAAAGAACACACATGCAATGACTCTAGTGGTAGTTTAGGAAATGAACACACATGCAATGACTCTAGTGGTGGTTTATGAAAAGAACACACATGCAATTACTCTAGTGGTGGTTTATGAAAAGAACACACATGCAATGACACTACTGTATCCATCTGGTTTATGAAAAGAACACACATCCAATGACACTGGTGGATCCATGTGGTTTATGAAAAGAACACACATCCAATGACACTAGTGGATCTATGTGGTTTATGAAACAAAAACACATGCAATGACTCTAGTGCTGGTTTATGAAAAGAACACACATGCAATGACAATAGTGGTGGTTTAGGAAAAGAACACACGCGCAATCTCTCTAGATGTGGTTTATGAAAAGAATACACATGCAATGACTCTAGATGTGGTTTATGAAAAGAACACACATGCAATTACAGTGGTAGATCTTTGTGGTTTATGAAAAGAACACACATTCAATGACACTGGTGGATCCATGTGGTTTATGAACAGAACACACATCCAATGACACGGGTTGATCCATGTGGTTTATGAAAAGAACACACATGAAATGAACTCTAGTGGATCCATGTGGTTTGTGAAAAGAACAAGCATGGAATGACTCTAGTTATGGTTTATCAAGAGAACACACATCCAATGACTCTAGTGGTGGTTTATGTAAAGAACACACATGCAATGACACTGGTGGATCCATGTGGTTTATGAAAAGAACACACATCCAATGACACTGGTGGATCCATGTGGTTTATGAAAAGAACACACATGCAATGAACTCTAGTGGATCCATGTGGTTTATGAAAAGAACACACATGCAATGACTCTAGTGGTAGATTATGAAAAGAACACACATGCAATGACTCTAGTGGTGGTTTATGAAAATAACACACATGCAATGACTCTAGTGGTGGTTTATGAAAAGAACACACATGCAATGACACTGGTGGATCCATGTGGTTTATGAAAAGAAACACACATCCAATGAAACTGGTGGATCCATGTGGTTTATGAAAAGAACACACATGCAATGAACTCTAGTGGATCCATGTGGTTTATGAAAAGAACACACATGCAATGACTCTAGTGGATCCATGTGGTTTATGAAAAAAACACATGCAATGAACTCTAGTGGATCCATGAGGTTAATGAAAAGAACACACGTGCAATGAACTCTAGTGGATCTATGTGGTTTATGAAACAAACACACATGCAATGACTCTAGTGGTGGTTTATGAAAAGAACACACATGCAATGACTCTAGTGGTGGTTTAGGAAAAGAACACACGCGCAATCACTCTAGATGTGGTTTATGAAAATAACACACATGCAATGACACTAGTGGATCCATGTGGTTTATGAAAAGAACACACATTCAATGACACTAGTGGATCCATGTGGTTTATGAAAAGAACAAACATTCAATGAACGCTAGTGGATCCATGTGGTTTATGAAAAGAACACACACGCAATGAACTCTAGTGGATCCATGTGGTTTATGAAATGAACACAAATGAAATGAACTCTAGTGGATCCATGTGGTTTATGAAAAGAACACACATGCAATGACTCTTGTGGTGGTTTATGAAAAGAACATAGCAATAACTATAGTGGTGGTTTATTAGAATAACAAACATCCAATGACTCTAGTGGTTCCATATGTGGTTTATGAAAAGAACACACATGCAATGACTCTAGTGGTGGTTTATGAAAAGAACACACATGCAATGACTCTCGTTGTGGTTTCTGAAAAGAACACACATGCAATGACACTGGTGGATCCATGTGGTTTATGAAATGAACACACATCCAATGACACTGGTTGATCCATGTGGTTTATGAAAAGAACACACATGCAATGACTCTTGATGTGGTTTATGAAAAGAACACACATGCAATTACACTGGTGGATCCATGTGGTTTATGAAAGAACCCACATTCAATGACACTAGTGTATCTATGTGGCTTATGAAAAGAACACACATCCAATGACTGGTTGATCCATGTGGTTTTTGAAAAGAACACACATTAAATGAACTCTTGTGGATCCATGTGGTTTATGAAAACAACACATTTGCAATGAACTCTAGTGGATCCATGTGGTTTATGAAAAGAGCACACATGCAATTAACTCTAGTGGATCCATGTGGTTTATGAAAAGAACACACATGCAATGACTCTAGTGGTGGTTTAGGAGAAGAACAAACATGCAATGACTCTAGTGGATCCATATGTGGTTTAGGAAATGAACACACATGCAATGACTCTAGTGGTGGTTCATGAAAAGAACACAAAATGCAATTACTCTAGTGGTGGTTTATGAAAAGAACACACATGGAATGACACTACTGGATCCATGTGGTTTATGAAAAGAACACACATCCAATTACTCTAGTGGTGGTTTATGAAAAGAACACACATGCAATAACACTACTGGATCCATGTGGTTTATGAAAAAACACACATGCAATGACACTGGTGGATCCATGTGGTTTATGAAAAGAACACACACTCAATGAACTCTAGTGGATCCATGTGGTTTATGAAAAGAACACACATGCAATGAACTCTAGTGGATCCATGTGGTTTATGAAAACAACACACATGCAATGACTCTAGTGGTGGTTTATGAAAAGAACACACATGCAATGAACTCTAGTGGATCCATGTGGTTAATGAAAAGAACACACATGCAATGACTCTAGTGGTGGTTTATGAAAAGAACACACATGCATTGACTCTAGTGGTGGTTTATGAAAAGAACACACATGCAATGACACTGGTGGATGCATGTGGTTTATGAAACGAAACACACATCCAATGAAACTAGTGGATCCATGTGGTTTATGAAAAGAACACACATGCAATGAACTCTAGTGGATACATGTGGTTTATGAAAAGAACACACATGCAATGACTCTAGTGGTGGTTTATGAAAAGAACACACATGCAATGACTCTAGTGGTGGTTTATGAAAATAACACACATGCAATGAAACTAGTGGTGATTTATGAAAAGAACACACATGCAATGACTCTAGTGGTGGTTTATGAAAAGAACACACATGCAATAACACTATTGGGTCCATGTGGTTTATGAAAAGAACACACATGCAATGACACTGGTGGATCCATGTGGTTTATGAAAAGAACACACATCCAATGACACTGGTGGATCCATGTGGTTTATGAAAAGAGCACACATGCAATGAACTCTAGTGGATGCATGTGGTTTATGAAAAGAACACACATGCAATGAACTCTAGTGGATACATGTGGTTTATGAAAAGAACACACATCCAATGACACTGGTAGATCCATGTGGTTTATGAAAAGAACACACATGCAAGGAACTCTAGTGGATCCATGTGGTTTATGAAAAGAACACACATGCAATGACTCTAGTGGTAGTTTAGGAAATGAACACACATGCAATGACTCTAGTGGTGGTTTATGAAAAGAACACACATGCAATTACTCTAGTGGTGGTTTATGAAAAGAACACACATGCAATGACACTACTGTATCCATGTGGTTTATGAAAAGAACACACATCCAATGACACTGGTGGATCCATGTGGTTTATGAAAAGAACACACATGCAATGAACTCTAGTGGATGCATGTGGTTTATGAAAAGAACACACATGCAATGAACTCTAGTGGATACATGTGGTTTATGAAAAGAACACACATCCAATGACACTGGTGGATCCATGTGGTTTATGAAAAGAACACACATGCAATGAACTCTAGTGGATCCATGTGGTTTATGAAAAGAACACACATGCAATGACTCTAGTAGTAGTTTAGGAAATGAACACACATGCAATGACTCTAGTGGTGTTTTATGAAAAGAACACACATGCAATTACTCTAGTGGTGGTTTATGAAAAGAACACACATGCAATGACACTACTGTATCCATGTGGTTTATGAAAAGAACACACATCCAATGACACTGGTGGATCCATGTGGTTTATGAAAAGAACACACATGCAATGAACTCTAGTGGATCCATGTGGTTTATGAAAAGAACACACATGCAATGACTCTAGTGGTGGTTTATGAAAAGAACACACATGCAATGACTCTAGTGGTGGTTTATGAAAATAACACACATGCAATGACACTAGTGGATCCCTGTGGTTTATGAAAAGAAACACACATCCAATGAAACTAGTGGATCCATGTGGTTTATGAAAAGAACACACATGTAATGAAGTCTAGTGGATCCATGTGGTTTATGAAAAGAACACACATGCAATGACTCTAGATATGGTTTATGAAAAGAACACACATGCAATGACACCGGTGGATCCGTGTGGTTTATGAAAAGAACACACATTCAATGACACTAGTGGATCCATCTGGTTTATAAAAGAATAAACATGCAATTGTAGCACCCCGGTAAAACCACTACTAGAAAATCGCTTGGTGTTTTTATTTTGTGCATCATCATGACAACATGCTCATATCATCATGCCACATTGCATTTGAGCATCGTCATCAATATGCATTTGTTTGTCTAAAACTATTTTTATAAGAGGGTCTCTTTATTTTCCAAATAACCCCTCTTTATTCAAATACAAAACCCGGTCTTTCTGAATATTTTATTTATCTCAAAACTAATAACAAAACAAAAGTCTTTCAAAATAATAAATAAATATTTTCCGGGGGAGGCCGCCACCTGCCAGGCCCAAATGGCCCAGCTGGCAGCAGGCGACTACCCCGAAGCCCTAAACCTAAAATCCCCAAACCCTAGACTACCTGACTGAACCAGACCCCAGCCGCAGCCCCTCATCCTTGCCTAGCAGTGCACACATGAACACTACACGCGTGAGCAGCGCAACAACCTACCTACCGTCACGCTAGACCACCCAACACGACCCAGACCACCCCACATGAAAACCAACCCACCCTGGTTTTGCATCGCCCGCTCACGAGTCATGACACGCTCCCCAGGACGCCCCTCATCCACCAACCCGCCTGGCCCAACCCCATGGCTGGCCCCACCACGACCGCTCCACGGACCCGCCCCGCTCCTTCCTCGATCCCATCGCCCAACCTCTGCTCACCTCCCGTGATTCCCCACCACCACGGTGGGCCCCGTCCTCGAGCCGCCAGCGCCTCCCTCCGCAGGCCGCCGTTGGATCCCGGGTGCCTCGCGACCTCCTTCCTCCCCATCGTGCGTCGTTGGCCACTCCGCCCCGGGCACGTCGTCGTCTGTCGCCGTTCTAGCTGTCCCTCTACTCAAGTAGAGCTCGTGTAGGCCTCGCCTCCCTGCGGTCGCCAACAGCCGCTGCCTCCGCACCGAACCCCGGCTCCGCCCTGCAAGCTAGCCCTGTCTCCGCCTCTGTGCGCTCCCGGCAGGACCTCGTCGGCCTCGCCATCTTCCCCTGAACCTTGTCGTCCCTCGCTGTCAGGTCCCGGTCGCCGCCATCCTCCCCGAGTCCTACCCGTTCTCGACCCCCAAGTCCCGCCATCCGCCTCCACCGTGACCTTGCTATGCCTCCCGTCGTCGACCATTGCCGGGAACCGCAGCATATCCACCCTGATGATGTGAAGTTCACACGGTCCCTCTGCCTCGAGCTCTGAAGCCCCGCACAACGTCCGCCTCCAGCGACGGTGTCCTCTGCCGTTCGAGTCTTCGTCCCCAAGCCCTCCTGCTCCTACGCGTCCCTGACACCTCGAGTCCGTGTGTTGCCTGATTCATGCTTTGACATAGTGGTGGAGAGCCCGTGAGGGCATGATGGTGTGTACATGGACATTTTGGTTAGGTGGTACTGCAATGTTGTGAAGATGGTGTGGGTGTGAAGACGGACTGCTGCTCGGAGACCATGGCACTAATCCAAGTTCTCCAACAACCACGAGATCTTCACGGAACCGAAGACCGTGGAACGCCAAGGTCTCCTTCCCGGAACCACCAAGCCCTCCATCATGGATCCGATGGATGGACATCCGAAGACCAAACTCCAACCCCTCGGACCCAAGATCGTCGAGTCCCCAATGTGATCCCCTTTTCAAGACCCCTATTTTTATAATATGACATTATCACTTGTTGCATATTAAATGGTTCATGCTCGCATACATATTCATTTGTTTGGGGGGTACTTTGTCGAATCACCTCATAATTAAATATGGAGCGCATATGCAGGCTATACTTGTATTATACTGCCTCCATTTAAATTTGTGTAGCAAACCGGTGCCATGATTGCCTTGTTAATTCCACATTTAAATTGCGGGGTAGTTAAATAACTTGAACCTTCTAATTAAATGTCGGAACCCTAGTTCCGCTTAATATTGCCTAGTCGCATTGCATCTGTGCCATGTCATACATCACATGCATCATGCCTGATCTTCTGTCGTAGTATTAAATAGTGCATCCGGTGTTTCTTTTAGTGCTTTGGTTCTTCGCCGATTAGGCCGATGAGTTGATGCGAGTATCGACAAGTCCTTTGGATAATGTATCTCCGGCTATCTTTCCAGGCGAGCATTCTCCCCCTTTCAACCTATTTTGCATTTATAGTCTTTATTTCCTCTTGTTGATCTATTGCTATCCGTGTCGCGATGCTTTAGTGTTCCGTACCAGATATATTCCGTGCAGCCTTTATATTGCCTTGGACACCTCCTATTACCTGTTGTTTGGTAGATAGATGGCCTTGGGAGTCGTAGTCGCTTGCTCAGGTGCGATCCCGTGTCGTGAAGTACCACACAGTTGTTGGAATGTTGTCATATGCTTTATGGTGGAGATGATCATGACTTTAAATACAACTATTAAATTGACAGGACAACTAATGAAAGAGGCACCGGTGGGCAATATATGCTATTTGGTTTTTCATGTCCACTTGTGTCCCGCAGGCCCCGAGTACTTGATACCTGTTCCTTGATTATTCGCACTATCCACATCCGGGAGACCCTATGGATCCCCCTTAGCCAGAGCTTGATTCATTTCTTATTTCTTGGGGCCACAAACTAGTTTGGGGCTTTATTACTATCTTGTACTTATGCCATGCTTTACTGCTTTATTTATGATTGTGCGTGGAGCACCTGTATTGTTTAGGAATGTGGAATGTTTTCGCGGTATTGACAAGCCCAGTCACACTTTCGGGTTCCCAGTCGTTTACAGCCATTGGCACAAACCTTGGGTCCGTCTCGGAGCCGGCCAACTTCGTTGCGGGTAGCTTAATGGGGTGGCCCCCTGAAATAATTTATGAATCCTGTGATTGCTTTGTCGTGAAAGCCTCGTTGGGATTTGATTTGGTTTTTCCGAGGTTGATCATGTGTGTGTTTCTATTTGTGCACCGCTGCAGGGTAAATCTTTCTGAAATCCGTGTCCACGGTTACGGACGACTTGGAGCACAATATCTTGATCATAGACAAGCATAACTAAAGTAGTGCTATAAATTTGACTTAATACGTGACTAGTAATCAACTTCACTACAATGGAATGGATAATAAAAGTGCCAACAACTGGTGTAACTAGGGTGTATCGTGTCATGTTATACCTGCCTAGTAAGTATCGCAACTCCAATGGAATGAAATAAAAGTGCCAACAACTGCTGGGTTTGGGATGTCACATGCTAATTGTATCTGACTAGTAAGCACTGCAACTACAACTGAATGGTGAACTAAAACTGCCCACTACTTATGCTATCAGGATGACTCGTGCTATCTATATCTGACTAGTAAGTGATGCAACTATAATGGAATGAATAAAACTGCCAACTGTGTGAGTTCCTCGGTTTGACTTCCTCGTCTGGTCTCGAGGGGGAATACTAGGATGGGTATGATTTGTGTTAGTATCAGGTTGGTCCCGAATAGGTATTTCTTACCCCTCTCTAATAGCCGGCAGTTATATTGAGTCTCTATAGATTGTATAGTGCATGCTTTGCTGCCGCTTCAGTCCACCATACCTACGTAGGCGAGAGTCGCCGAATTCTAGCCTCGCCATGTACTGGCCTCAGTACTGACGCTCCTCTTTTTCCTTTGCCCTTTGTCGGCACCCATTTTGTTTTAGCAGGTTTGAGATCGATGTCGTTAGCAGGGTTACCCTTCCGGCTTGGCCTGGGCAGGGTTATGGATGCCTTTGGTTATTCTTCAGGGATCTTAGCTCAATTTGCTTCTTATCCGTACTCGGATGTTGTATCGATTTCAAGGTGATTTGGATCTTTGTATAGTATATCTGTATTCTTGACTCATGGAGTCGTTGTTGTATATATATGTTCTGTGGGTTCCATCGTTGACTAATGTGTAATGGTATTACTTCGTTTTTTCCACCCGCACGCAAGTGCTTGGTGGGCGTCCTTGAATCGTTTCTATGCGGGTTTGGCGGGAAGCGTTGAAACTTTCATAGGGCCGATTCGAGGGTGTTGCGGTTCTCACGAAGCTTGTTTAGGACATACCGAAGGTGTTCTTCATGTTCTTCCTTTGACTTAGAATAGACTAGAATGTCATCCAGATAGACCATGACGAACTTATCAACATACTCCATGAAAACCGAGTTCATAAGCCTCGAGAAGGTGGCAGGTGCGTTGGTGAGACCGAAGGACATGACCGTGTACTCGTACAAGCCACAGCGGGTGGTGAAAGCTGTTTTGGGAACATCTTCCTTGTGAATCTTGATTTGATGCTAACCACTTCTCAAGTCAAGCTTGGATAGTACCACTGCTCCTACAAGCTGATCGAAGAGATCATTGATCCGCAGAAGGGGATATTTATTCTTGATGGTTTTTGCATTGAGAGCTCAGTAATCAACACAAAGTCGATCAGTGCGGTCTCGCTTCTTCACAAAGATTGTTGGGCTACCCCAAGAGGAAGTGCTATGCTGAATGAAACCCAACTTCTCTTGTTCATCAAGCTGACGTTTGAGTTCAGCCAACTCAGCAGGACCCATTTTATAAGGCCGCTTGGAGATAGGAGCGGTACCCGATTCAAGCTCAATCACAAACTCGACCTCTCGGTCAGGAGGCATACCTGGTAACTCTTCAGTAAAAACATCTAGGAACTCATGGACCACCGGAACACTCTGAATAGCATCCATAGCATCATCATTCAGAGAAGACAAAGAGAAGAGCTGAATTGCAGGAATCAGACTTGGAGAATAGACTATATGGCCTTCGGGAATTTTCTGAGAAACCGAGCGTTCAGCACAATCAATCACAGCTGCATTTGCCGTTAACCAATCCATGCCCAAGATAACATCGATGCCGGAATTGCCGAGAATGATTAAGGAAGCCAGAAATGAAGAACCACCAATTTGAATTTGATTGCCATGACTGATCTTGGAAGATGCCATAGTTGCTCCGGGCGAGAGAACCATTAAACGTTTAGGGAGAGGATCCATAGGTAACCCATTCTCATCAGCAAAACTTGTAGAGACAAAAGAATGAAATGCACCAGAATCAAATAAAACTCGTGCAGGGACTGAGTTAACGGGAAGCGTACCCATCATAACTCTAGGTGCATGTTCAGCTTGAACCATGTTGACACAGTTGGCACGAGCCACAGTGGATTCGGGCTTGGTGTTGATGTTGAGAGCCCGTGGTGCAGGTGCACGAGCCGTAGTTGTTGAAGCAGTTCTTGGAGGTGGAGGAGGAATAGCTTTGTTGTTCATAGGACAATTCCATTGCTGATGTCCAAAGTTCCCACAAGTGTAACAAGCACCAGGCGGACATGGAGCAGCGTAGCCAGGGACTCTGCCAGGCGCTCCAGGGTAGTTGTGGTTGTAGCCCCTAGGAGCAGCGTTGAAGGAGTTTTGTGGCCTTGCCGCGTAGCTTGGAGGTCTTGGTGGAGCCGGGAGCGGCGGTGCGGTATTAGGAACCCACATGCGGCACTTAGAAGGAGCTGTCATAGCTGAAGAGCTTGCTGCGTCACGACTGTGTTTCTTGGACTCCTCGAACACTTGCCAACTGGCTTCTTCCTGTAGAGTTGTATGCTGGAGTTCCAGAAAAGACCCCGGCCTTGCATGAGTGATTGCATATTTGATAGATGCATTGAGCCCTTGCCTGAACCTCTTTTGTTTCTTCTTGTCATCAGAGATCTCATCGCCACCATACCGAGAAAGATTCATGAAGTTTCTGATATAGGTGTCGACATTGTCATTGCCCTGCTTGAGGTTGAGAAACACCTCCTTCATTCTCTCCATGACAATTTCTAATAGGTATTGCTCTTTGAAAGCCCCAGCGAACTGCTCCCAAGTAGGCTGAAAACGAGAGTGGTTTGCCTTCAGGTAATTCTCCCACCATAGAGTTGCGTCTCCTTTCAGAAGGTGAGTGGCGCATTTTACCCATTCTTGTTTAGGAACATCAGCAGTCATCAGCAACCTTGACATCTCACGAAGCTAATCATCAGCATCCAGTGGCTGATCAGACACCTCAAAGTGGCGTGGGTTAAACTTCAGAAAGTCCTTGATGTCTCCTTGCTTGGGAGGTGGAGGCAGCAGGGCAAACTCATTCCTCCTGCCACTTTCTTCAAAGCGTTGCTGGTTCTGTTGCATTGTGCCCAAGGCATTAGCAATACTTGCCAACGTAGCCCCCAGTTCAGGTGGTATGTCATCCTCAGTGCGGCATGGTGCTGCCATCTTGTGATTGATATAAAACTCAAGTCTGTACCATAATGGAGAATAATAATAATCCAAATAGTACCAAAATGGAATTAACCAAGATTAAAGGATACAAATTACAAAGATGATATTAAAATATCAACAAAGTTCAAAGCACCTAGAAGATAGTAAGCATATCGCACACGACTGAACAAGGAGTGTGGTACACAAAGCTATCAAAGAAAAAAATTGCAAATTTTGGCATTAAAATACCACTAAATGCGTAGAACCACTTAACGAATCAAGATTAGTAACTCTACCAATTCAATATACACGAGCGAATGATAAAAGTAGTGGTATGGTCACGACTCCATCCCGCACTCAAAGCATTACTCTGCACATGAATAAGTAAAACACATATCCCGACTCTCTTCCTTCTTAAGATGAACCTAAAGATTAGCAACTACGGAAAACAAACACCCCTAACAAGATAGCGACAACAAGTTGGATGCAACAGATAGACAAAGAATTACCCCCCCCCCCACACACACACACTCACTCAACCTATGGTACTACGGAACCCAGAACACGTGAATCCTAGTTTGAATTTTACAGGAGGATTGAAAACGTTACACTTCCTTACGAGAAAAGGGTGGGTGGGTGGGTAAGAAGAGAAATGGAAGCAGTCCTACTCTCGCGTTTTGTTTTTCCCTAGTATACATAACTACCAAAATATTTGCTAGACTGACAACGACCATTTTGGCCGAGACCCTGAAGGGCGGAATGGCTCTGATACCAATTTTGATAAGTTGCATCCTGCCTTGCCATGTCATGTATCATAGCATAAACATGCTGGTTTTTCTACCGTAGTATTAAATATGCACCCGGTGTTTCTTGCTAGTGTTTTTCTTCTTCTCGGATAAGACGATGAGATGATGTGATCTCTGATAAGTTCTTCGGATATCTATCTCCGGCAATGTTTCCCAGGCGAGCATTCTCCCCCTTTCTACCATTTTGCATTTATAGTCTTTATTCCCTCCTGTTGATCTATTGCTATCCGTGTCGCGATGCTTTAGTGTTCCGTACCAGATATATTCCGTGCAGCCTTTATATTTTTCTGATTCAAAAACATATATTATTTGTATTATTTGGAAAAGTAAATTAAAAGATATTGTTTTCTGGATTTAAAAACATATTAACAAATTTCTGGATGTTGGGGATATACTTTCCGGGTATCCTCACAGTTCCTCACTAACCAGGGTGGCCCACTTCGGGTTAGAGCTTTGCTTCACGGGCGGCCCAGTCAGGGAGAAAGACACAATCCAATCCGGCTACGGGAAGGCCCAGAAGACTTACCGACTTAGGCCCATAATCTTACTTGTAGTTCAAGATGTACTCTGTAACCGACTCTTAGTCGTAGCCAGATAGATCTCTCCTGTAAACCCTAGGCCGGATATCTATATAAGCCGTCCTAGGGAGAGCCTTTAGGGCACCCAATACTTTAGATCCTCAAGACAAAGTAAACCCTTGTAACCCATATTTTTCGCTCGCCAGACATCGATTACTAGCAGGAGTAGGATCCGTCCAAAGCCGGCGGATTCGAACCTGGGTAAACTTGTGTGCTCACCGTCCTAGAATACCATACGTCTCACACCCCTCTCTTCCACACGCCTCGAGGACCCCCTCATGGCGTACTTGTCATCAATCTGACGATAGTTGGCACCCACCATGGGGCATGTGAGCTACGGATATGCATTCCGAGCGGAATCTGCAAGAATCAGAATCGGCGAGACTATCGCCGTTGGTCGCATCCTCTACGCCAGTGACGTCCCTCTCATCATTCTCGACGAGACTTGGATTCCGGCAAGGGAGGCCGTGACTGCTTACACAATCATGTCTTTTGGCGAGATCGATGTTTACATCGATTTCGCTGAACCTGCCCAACCCACCCCAGTGGTGATGATAGAGGCAGAAGAATTTTCTAGGTCCCCTTTGTCCACAGAGGCGGCAGAGTTCTGGATCTCAGAAAACCCTAATCCCACCCAGCCCGCACCAGTTGCGGAGACAGTGGAGAAATCCGAACCTGAAGAAGACCTAGCGGTCAACGTCGAATCTGGAGTGGATCTCCCCGGAGGAGCCAAATCCCAGATTGACCCACCCGTGCAAGTCGAAATCCAGGAGGAGCATATCAACGACACTGATTCCAGCTCTGATGATGCCGGAACAGATAGGCCTTTCCTAAGGTACACACTACGACATATGATACTGCAAGGCGAAAGCGCAAATGCAATCCTCGAGACCATCAAAAGTTTTGATATGGCTGATCGCGAAAGCCACAGGTACCTCAGAAGCATGCGTCACACTTCGTCGGATACGTGGGATCCGGATCCGGCTCTGCCGATGCTAGAGAAAACACCGACTCGGTGCTGGAGGCAATCGGAACAAACGCCGACATAACCGCATCCTCAGATGAGTCGATGACGTCAGCAGATTTCTGAAAGTTCTCCGTGGAATATGAACAGGAGTATAACTACAAAGCTGCAGAAGAAGGAGAAGCCATGGACGAAGGATCTGGAGAACACTCTCCCAAAATGTAGGATGACATGGACGTCAGAGATAATCCCGAGGTCCAGATGTTCGAAAGTACCGATTAGAGCTTGACTCCGGGAAACGGACCCAAAGCCGTCTTTGCTACCGGCGCTGCCAGGAAGGCAAAGAAGAAGAACAAGAAAAACAAGACCCCGACAAAAGACCCTCTGACAGAGGAGGTGATTGTCTAGGAATAGGAAGAAGACTTGGATGGAGCACTTATCCCAGACGAGCTGAAAAAAGAAGCATCGGTGGATGGACACATGATCACTGAAGGTGCGCGTAAACTCATCGATGCCGCATTAACCACACCTATCCCTACAGCTGCAGAACTTACTGCAGATGAGCTGGATGGAAGGGCGCAAGCCCTAGAAGCGTGTCGTCAACAACTCCTCGATAAAGCCAAAAACATCGAGGTGGATAAGAAATGCATGTCGAACAAGGAGTACATGTCTCTGCGCATCAAGACACGAAGGCCACATAGATGACAACCAATTCCCACGTGTCCGTGCCGTCCTTTTTGGAGATGAGATGGGGAAGCCACGGAAAGATAGCAAGGGAGATTGGGTATACCCAACACCAGTACAGAATACCGTGGCAGCCCGAGAAATTCTATCGGCTAATCCAGGACCAGAGGAGATCCGTTTGGGTATCAAGCTACTCAACAAGGGACTGGAGCAGCAAAAGGTCGCCTGTCGTAAGTCAAAACTGGTCTCGAATGTCACCAATGTCGCACAGATCCGGCATGGGCTGACGTAAGACCCCATTACGTTCCAGAGCAGCATTATCGCCCTGAACAACGGGAAGACAATTATTCGAGAACCGGATCGTTAGGACAGCATCGCAGGACTACACGCGGCTGGAGCAACGTCACACCAGCGGCCCAGAAAGACGCATCGCTGCCCTGAATCCGACGAACCCTCCCCGATGAGAATCTAAGGATCAAAGGGGAGAAGATAAAGAGAAACGTCGGGAGGAGGATCGTCAGAGAATGCCACCTCCTAGACATGAGAACCGTCCGGCTGAGCCTCACTATGGTGGGAACGACGGACAAAGAAACGATAGAAACCATGCTGGTACAAGCCGGCAGGGGCTCGTCGTAGTCAAGACCCTCCCCAGAATCAGAATAATGAAGTTCCGGACGGAGGTGGGCGATCAGCCAGAAACTATCCAGCTGCTCCACCTTCTCCACCACACAGTCATCACAACGGCTCCCATGGAGGGCAAGGAGGACGACATGGCGGAGGAGGTGGTGGCGGTCAAGTCCGCCCACGGCACCACAGCCACAGCCGGCATTCGGGACGATCTCTATCCCCGAATGACGCAAGACACAAGATCAACTCCAACATAGAGGCTCGGCGCTATGAAAACGATGACGTGTACGTGGGTCCAAAGTGCTTCGGTCCATGCATCGGAGCTACAAAATTCCCAGAAGGATTTGCTATCTCAAGACATATCCAAGCCTACGACGGCATTGCTCGGCCAGACACCTGGTTACAGGACTTCTTCCAAGCTTGTTGCATCGCCAAAGGCAAAAACAGCCTGGTCGCAACCCGATATCTCCCACTTATGTTGCGGAAGACGGCACGATCATGGCTCAATGAACTTCCGGAAAACACCATCCATAACTGGTATGATTTACAAAGCGCGTTCTTTCGGAATTTTGAAGGCACATATCGGAGGCCCTGTATGGTTGGAGACCTACAACGTTGCACCCAGAAAGCCGGAGAAACTTGCCGAGATTACCTCGGACGATGGATCGACACCAAGAACTCCTGCGAAGGAGTAAATGATCAAACTGCGATTGAAGCTTTCATCGCAGGTCTCCCTATTGGTTTACTACGCCATCGCTTGAAGTGTGACAAGGTTACTGATTTGGGAGAGATGATAGAAACAACGAGAAAGTATGCAGATGCTGACGACGATGCAGAAGGACTACTCAATGCCCTAGTTGTGCCTCAGTCGGCAAAACAACCAAAGCAACAAGCTCAGAAGCGCAAAAACACCTCGGAAGAAAAACCCAACGCGGAAACAGCGGTAGTCACTATTGTTTCCGGGTCTGGAGGACGAGGAGGACGTGGCGGAGGCTGCGGGCGTGGCCGTGGGACATCAAGGGTCCAAGGTAGAGGAGAACAACAACCAGGCAAAACCTACTCTTGGGCCGACATTGCCAATAACCCATGTGTGCATCACCTAGACGCCAGTGGGGGCTCGTCCCACACCAACGATGAATGTCGTTTCAATGACGACATCAAAAGAGATGACACCGTGGGCTACAAAGCTAAGCGGAAGAAGGGAAATAAAAATCCCGAAAAAGACAAGGAGACCAAGGAAGATTCCGACATGGAGGAAGCTGATGCTTCAAACCCCAAGTCGGAAGGGAAGAAGACTTTTCCCACCAAGAAGGACACTTATGTCACCTTCCTCGGATCTCAACCAGCAAAGGACAAGAAAGCATTTCTACACGAGCTCAATGCAATAGTTCCGGTTGTCCCCTAGTAGCTGGACTGGTCGGAAGTGGCAATCACGTTTGACCGCGATGATCATCCGCCTAAATTACACAGGCGAGGAAAATACGCCTTAATCGTCAACCCACTTATTGAAGGTTATGGTTTCTCCAAGACCCTCATGGACGGTGGTAGCAGCATCAATATTCTCTATGTCGAAACGCTACGCCGAATGAAGATCTCGGAGACATAGCTAAACCATAGCTCTGTGATTTTTCACGGAGTTGTCCCAGGAAGACAAGCTAATTCCCTGGGAGAGATCACTTTGGATGTTACCTTTGGAACTCCAAAGAATTACCGGACGGAGGCACTTTCCTTCGAAGTGGTCCTGTTCAAGAGCGCATACCACACTATATTCGGATGTCCGGCTTACTAGGCTTTTATGGCTCGTCCGTGTTACATTTACAATATGATGAAAATTCCAGGTCCCAACATCGTGATCACCATCAGGGGAGACCCGAAGAAAGAGCGAGAGTGCGAGGATGGAAATGTCGCCTTTGCTGAAGCCGTGCTGCACACCCAGGAGTACCAGGAGATCAAGAAGAGCATAGATCCGTCCGAGATGCCCGCAACGAAGAAGGAGGTTACCAAGCCAAATCCGGAGTTCAAGGCATCAGAAGAGACGAACAAAGCACCGTTGAAGGATGATGACCCCTCCAAGGTGACCCAGATAGGCGTAGGCCTAGATAGCGCATAGGAAAGTGCGCTCGTCAAGTTCCTCCAAGCAAATCAAGATATCTTCGCATGGCAGCCATCTGACATGACTGGAGTACCTAGGGAACTTGCCGAGCAGTCTCTAAATCTAAACCCGAACGCTGAACCCGTCAAACAGTCCTTACGATGGTTTGGCGATGAAAAGCGTAAGGCAATAGCTAAGGAACTAGCACGACTCGAGTTAGCCGGATTCATAGAAGAGGTCATCCACACTGAGTGGTCGGCCAATCCTATAATGGTCCCTAAAAAGGACACCACTGTTTTAAGGATGTGTGTTGATTATACTGCCTTGAACAAGGCTTGTCCAAAAGATCTGTTCGCTCTACCTAGAATTTATCAAGTTATCGATTCTACGGCAGGCTCGGAACTCCTCTGTTTTCTCGACGCATATTCCGGCTATCACCAAATCCGGATGAAGGAATCTGACAAAATCAAAACTTCATTCATAACCCCCTTCGGAACCTTCTGCTTTGTTACGATGCCCTTTGGGCTGAAGAACGCGGGAGCTACGTACCAGTGCAAAGGTTGCCTTCACGACCAACTCGGACACAATGTACATGCATACGTGGATGATATCGCGGTGATGTCCAAAAAGAAGGAAACACTCATTTCCGACTTGGAGGAAACGTTCGCCAATCTACGAAAATACAACATCATGCTTAACCCGAAGAAATGCTTCTTTGGAATACCAGCCGGAAAATTGTTAGGCTTCATCGTGTCTCAAAGAGGCATAGAGGTGAACCACGACAAAATCAAGGCTATACTCAATATTTCTAGGCCAACTCGTCTGAAGGATGTACAAAGACTAACTGGTTGCATTGCTGTGGTCAGTAGATTTGTAAGCCAGCTTGGTGAAAGAGTCGCACCATTATACAAACTCTTGAAGAAAACCAAGGATTTTGTCTGGACTGACGAAGCTGAAGCTACACTGCAAGACCTGAAGAAATTACTCTCACCTGCTCCTATCCTCGCAGCGCTGGAACCTCAGGAACCGATGTTGCTTTATATTGCTGCGACAAATAAGGTCGTTAGCATCATCATGGTGGTGGAGAGACCAGAGGAAAATCAGGAACACTTGGTGCAGCGTCCGACTTATTTTGTCAGCGAGGTCTTGATGGAATCAAAATAGCGATATCCGCACTATCAAAAGTTAGCTTACGGTGTTTTCCTAGCATCTCGTAAGCTACGACACTATTTTTAGGAGCATCCAATTACCATGGTGAGCAAAGCACCCATGAGAGACATAATCAACAACAGCGACGCCACAGGACGTGTCACCAAATGGGGCATAGAGCTCTCAGCTTTTGATATGGAGTATAAACCTCGGACAGCAATCAAATCCCAGATCCTTGCCGACTTTGTTGCTGATTGGACAGAGACGAAGGAGAACATGGTCATCCCTGAGTCGGAATATTGGACCCTCTTTTTCAATGGGTCTAAGGCTCGAGGGGGCTCGGGGGCTGGCGTGGTTCTCAAATCACCCCAAGGAGATAAACTATTATACGTGTTGCAGATCCACTTCACAGCAACAAACAATATTGCTGAGTATGAAGCACTGCTGCATGGAATCCATACTGCCAAGGATATTAGCATCCAAAGTTTGATGTGTTACGGAGATTCGGATCTTGTTACTCAGCAAGTCTCGGATATTTATAATGCAAATAAGCACATGGCAGCATACAAAGCCATCGTGGATGATCTATCTAAATCATTCGAAGGGTTTGAAGTTCAACACATCCCTCGAGCAGAAAATGAGGAAGCAGATGCACTATCTCGAATAGGCTCTGCGCGGAAAGAGGTCTCGGATGGCGCATTTTTAGAGCACCTCAAGGTTCCCTCGATAAAGGGAGTAGATGAGGAATATCTGACTAAATCCGACTCACCTTTAATAGCAGTTCTGGCTGTAATTCCTAGCTGGACTCAACCCTACCTCGATTATTTGGTAGATGGCAAATTACCCGAAGACGAGGTGCTGAGCCGGCAGATTATCTGACGAGCAAAAGCCTATACTATTATTAAGGGTGAGCTCCATAAACGGAGTGTTTCTAGAGTTTTTTAGCGATGTGTATCTCTGGAAGAAGGAGTGGAAATCTTAAGGGAAATACACGAAGGCGAGTGTGGTCACCACGCTGCAGCCAAATCTTTAGTGGCAAAAGCTTTTCAACATGGATTTTTTTGGCTTTCAGCTCAAGCAGATGCCAAACGGTTAGTCAAGACATGCAAAGGCTACCAAAAGTACGCCAAGCAAGCTCATGTTCCGGCTGATCAGCTGCGAACAATACCTATAACATGGCCTTTTGCGGTCTGGGGGCTTGAGATGGTAGGACCCTTTAAATGAGCTCCAAGTGGATTTACCCACCTCTTAGTGATGGTGGATAAGTTCACCAAGTGGATCGAGGCTAAACCTGTCACTAGTTGTGATGGAGCAACAGCCAAAAGATTTGTCGAGGATGTTATAATCCGGTATGGTTATCCGCATAGCATTATCACGGACAACGGGAGTAACTTTTCTATGGGAGAACTGGCTGAATTCTGCGACGAACAAAATATCCGGCTTGACATTACGTCAGTCGCACATACACAGGCTAACGGACAAGTCGAAAGAGCAAATGGTTTAATTCTACAAGGCCTGAAACCAAGACTCGAAGCACCACTACGACGTGCTGCGGGGGCTTGGGCAGAGGAACTACCCTCTGTAATTTGGAGTTTACGAACAACTCCGAACAGGTCAACAGGATACACACCTTTCTTCTTGGTCTATGGCGCAGAAGCAGTTCTTCCTAGTGATTTAATTCATACTTCTCCTAGAGTGGCCGCGTATATCGAAGAGGATGCCGAGATTTCTCGACAAAATGATCTCGACTTAGTCAAAGAAGTTCACGTCGTTGCTGAAATGAGATCTACAGCCTATCAGCAGAAGTTACGCAAGTATCATAGCCAGAGAGTCCGAAATAGATCTTTCAATAAAGGTGATTTGGTTCTCCGGCTTGTGCAACAAAGAAAGCACAAAATTTCCCTAGTATGGGAAGGGCCCTTTTTAGTTAGTCGAGTATTGCACAATGGATCGTACTACTTAACTGACATGAGGCCAGTCAGAGAAAGACCTGCTACTAAGAGGAGAAAGAGAGCTGGAGGCAGTACAAATCCAGATGAGTTAGACAGACCATGGAATATTGGTCAGCTACGTCCCTTTTATTCTTAGTTTATCCTTATTTGTAATCATACATATGTACATGTTCTGTGAGAAATAAAAGTTTTGGTTGCCTCAAGTTTTTCTGAGAAGTTCTTAGACCATCTTATTTCCGAATGATCATGTCATAGTCGAAAATCCCAGAATGCTTGAAAGTACTTTATGCTCGTGTTCGTTCTGGTTTAGATTTCCGATTCTAAAAGTTGCTACCTTCGGGTATAACTCTAAAAAAAAATTTAGTCCTTACTTTGGTTATTTATCTGATTGCCGGATGCGGGCAATTTCCGAGTAGTGAATTGTTGGTACTGGAAGCCGGCTTTGTTTCCAAGTTTAAACTGGTTTAGCAATTGAGCTCTGTTGCTCGGCAAAGTTTCCGGCTGAAGGTTTAGCCGGCTCATGAAAGGGACGAGGCGGAAAGCCAGATAAACGATAAGTCGAGACGAAAAATAAAAGTGCTTATGTAAACATTTCAGGCACGCAAAAATTTCAAAAGTCAAAAGTGCTGAATAGATCAAAAGCTTAGCACTTGCAAAGATAAATAGTACTTAATATTTACAATCACATCAGTTTTTTCAAGAATAATACATCAATTTATGGTCTATAATGCAGGAGAAGATGAAGGATCTGCCGGCTCACTGGTCACTCCGCCTTGATATCGTTCCGAGATGTCCGCATCCGAGTTGGTGCGTTCATCGTCGGAAACTTCTTCGGCTTCTTCTATAGGAGGAGGCGGAGTAGCCACGCGGGTGAAGAAGGGGATCTCGTAGCTGGTCAGATCAGCTACGTGACACCCGTATCCGGTGCAAGAGTGCATGATGGCTTGAAGGTCCTGCTCCTGGCCGTCTTCGTCTACCTTGCAGTACCCTTTAGTCACTTGCCATATCTCCATGTTTCCATGATGGCTCATGACCATGGAGAGGGCGTTTCAAGCGCAGCTGCTGTAGGACATATTCCAGTCCTAAACAAGCTGCGACATCTCTTTGGCCCTGTCCCACACCTCAAAATCCGACATACTTGGCATGTTCGGAATCCTGAGAGACTCGCCAATGTCCTCAAGGGACTGGCAGTAGTCATGAAGAAGATCACCGACTTGGGTAAGCCGATGAGTGCGGGGCTCGGACGAGGAAGAGTCCGACAACTTTAGAGGACCTATACACAAAACAAGTCAAGAAAAATCCGACATTTATAAAAGTCGAAGAAAAGATAAGTCAGAGAGGTGGAACGTACCAAAAATGACGTCAATCTTGGTCTTCTCCTCCGGAGACTCGAGTTCAGCCCGGAGCACTGGATATGTCCTTCTCTGCCAAGCTCATTCTTGAGGTCCGAGATTATTTTATCTTGAGCAGCAATCTTATGTCAAGGCTTTCAAAGGGCCATGGAGGAGGATTCCAGGACTTGAGCTATGCTCGTTTATGATCCGCCTTGAGCTTATCCAGCTCTTGGCGAAGTCCCTTGTTTTCCACCACCGTTTTGAGGTTCTCCTCTTCAATTATAGCGATGGATTGTTTCACCAACGTAAGACAAAAAAGAACAACAGTTCAGAAAAATCGACATAGAAAAGCAAAAGACAAGGTTTGAATCTCAAATATTTACCTTCACCTTCATCCTTGGCTACCTTGAGCTCAGCATTTTAAGCCCGAGAGCTTTGATCTCTCCGCTTATTACGTACATTGGACAATAATTCCTGGTTATAGGAACATACTTTCAGAAGTCGTAATACCCCAAGTCGAAGTTACTTAAGACTCGGGCTAATATTTCTACTAAATATCAGCACGAGCCTTGGGGCTACACTAGTTCGTTCTTTGGCATCCTAATGAAAGCATAAACTCGGATTCTATATCCTACTTCATGCTTGGGGGCTAGAGGATATGATATAACATAATGTAAAAACAAGAGTTGGAATTCCGACTTACATATTGCCACCTTCTCGGCGAGAGTAAGAGGAATCACTAGGGCTGTTGGAAGCTCGCCAGTCCTGATCCTCTTGTCGCGAAGGCGGACTTGAGTAAGAAGGTCAGAGAACTTGACGTCCTCTGCTTCTTGCGCTTCCTCTTTGGGGGATAGATGGCTTTTGTCCAGGACTTGCTCGGCTAGCCGGATCTCCTTCAGATTTCGGATCTGGCCAAACTTGGCAAGACCCGGATTGTTGAGGAGGTTTTCGGCGAAGACTTCAGCCGAGGGATCATTACCTGAAGAGGGTTCACCCTTATATTGACCGACACCTGACGCACCCATGATGGCCAGTTTGACTCAAGGATCACATGCTCCGTTTGAGGAGCCGGATCTTCTGTAGCTTCCGACGAGATAACCAGAGTTGCAGAAGGTTAAGGAGCCGGAGTCGGTGGATCTATGGTAGGCGAAGCTATGATAAGCTTCGTCTGGCATAAGGGCTTCGAAGAAACCCCTTTCCCCTTGCCCTTGATGATCGATTTTGCTCTGAGAAGGTAACAAAGTCGGAAACGTTACATCTCAGAAAGAAGTTTAAGTAAAGCACAAAGACGGACAAGTTGTGACGGAAAGGATACCTCTTCACGACAGGAACCTCCTTTGTGCCAACCGCTACTGTTGGAGCTTTGTGCTTCTTGAGCGCAAGATCTGGTAGTGGAACTACTTCCACCTCCTGAGAGAACTCCGGAGGGTATCCTTCGAGCGGAGCAAGTTCCGACTCGGGGATGTCAGCAAGCTGAAAACAAGAAAGCATATCAGCATTGCAATATAACTCAAAGATAGAAACACATAAAAGATGTGATGATAAAAGCTTACCGGCACCACGGGGTTTTCCGCCGTGTGCATGTCCAGAGAAAGCTCTGGAATCTGCCTCTCGATCCGCTCCTTGATCAGCCATTTGATTTGGCTTATGTAGCCTTGAGTGGTGTAGGCCTTGGGGCTGATGCGGAGGGAGTCAGTCAGAGAAGACGTGAAGGAGTGCATCAGTCTATCCCCGTGGTACTAAAGTGGCTGGATCCGGCGTGAGACCCAGCACTGGACCAAGTCGGATCCCTTCAGACCATTGTGCTTGATCAGATATTCGACCCGCCTCTTAGCGAGGATCAGATCATCTGTGAGAGCCGGAGCAGCCTCGTCCCAGGAAGGCTAGGCTGTGGTGGCTCCATCAACAAAAACCGGCAAAGCAGTATCTTTGCCGGGAGCCGGAATATCCCTATGATAGAAAAAGTGGCTGGCCATTGTTTGACCGAGTCACTGGCAGAAATTTTGGGATATGCCCGGTCTCGTCTAAGAGAAAAACTAATGGTGCCGGTGATGTAAGGAACACCGGCAGTGATGGAATTCCTCCGGACATGAAAGTAAAACCGTAAGAGAAGCAAACTCGGCCTAATGCCGAGAAAGCCCTTGCAAAGCGCAGCATATGCGCTCATTTCTAGAAGATAATTGGGAGGAAGATTGTGGAGTTGAACTCCATAGTGATCTATCACCTCGGAGAAGAACTCCGAGGGAGGAAAGGACAGACCTCGGTCCATATGAGTGCCGAAGTGGACTCGCTCGCCCTCGTGAGGGCTAGGGACGGTTTCGCCGGAGCCGCTCCGCCAGTCGCCGACGACGAGCCGCCCCTCCTTCTCCATGTTCTTGAGGCCTGCTTCATCGAGGGCGCAGGGGATCCAGATTCCCCTATAGCTTTCCTTCTCCGCTGCATCTTCTGCTTTCGCCGCCGCTGCCGCTGCCAAGCCAGAGGAAGATGATGAAGCCATTTTTCTCTGGTGATAAAGTGACCTTAAAGGGGCAGCGCTGGGAGTTTCTGTGGGGGAAGGACGAAGAGGCTCTGTGCGTGCAGGAGGATTGGGAAGGAAGGAAATGGCAAAGGACTAGTAGAAAGGAGAAGAAGAAATCTAAACCCCTTATATCCACCTACCTGCGCCAAGATTCATGCAAACGCTACAGTACAACCGCCACGCGTCGTGGAAAGAACTGGGACAGACCCGCGCGATGATTGCGTCGCCTCGATCTCCACGCACGCATTGAAACGGCGCCTCGGTTCCGTGGAACACGGACCCACCAACGGTCGTGCTGACGGAACACTGTCAGGTGACTTGACTTGACCATGCTTGTGTCAAGTGGCGTTAGAGACCAAGTTCCGGCTTAGTTTGAAAACGAGCTGGAAAATCCGAGTAACCAACTAAAAGGTCCTACTTATTTTTTAAGACCCGGATCGTATCTTTTGTTGTGAAGTTTCAGGAACCCTTCGAGATTCTGCAAGCCGAAGATCAAGCTAGACGATGATGAATCCGACTCTGGATCTTGGAGGCCTCCGGGGGCTGCTGTTGGGGATATACTTTCCGGGTATCCTCACAGTTCCTCACTGACCACGGTGGCCCACTTCGGGTTAGAGCTTTGCTTCACAGGCGGCCCAGTCAGGGAGAAAGACAGAGTCCAATCCGGCTACGGGAAGGCCCAGAAGACTTACAGACTTAGGCCCATAATGTTACTTGTAGTTCAAGATGTACTCTGTAACTGACTCTTAGTCATAGCCGGATAGATCTCTCCTATAAACCCTAGGCCGGATATCTATATAAGCCATCCTAGGGAGATCCTTTAGGGCACCCAATACTTTAGATCCTCAACTCGCACAGGCGAAACCCTTGTAACCCATATATTCGCTCACAGACATCGATTCCTAGCAGAGTAGGATCCGGCCCAAAGCCGCTAATTCAACTGGGTAAACTTGTGTGCTCACCGTCCCGAAATACCGTACGTCTCACACCCCTCTCTTCCACACGCCTCGAGGACCCCCTCATGGCGTACTTGTCATCAATCCGACGACACTAGAATTTTTATTGTTTAGAAAAAGATCACAGCTACTTTTTGCACCGAGACAGACCTAGGCAGGGAGACTGACGGGTGGGACAGACGCGGAGTCAGCGCCAGCTGATGCAACGTCTGCACGGGAACTTCTCTCACTACGGCTGTGCTTAACCCCAGGGAATGACAAGTGGGACCGGACGCTTGGTAGGGCCACGCGCGGGCGGGCGAGAGGAGCAGCGCCACGTGGCCGATCCGGGGCTGTGGGAGAAGCTTCGGAAAGGATTGGGATCTTTTTGGAAAAACGTCACCGGCACTGTGGCTGACCAGTGATCCAGGGATGGACCGCGGCGGGAAAAACAAAAGCACCAGGGGTGAACTATAAAAGCTGCCGGCTGCTGCTCTCTCTGAAACACTGACAAAAACAGAAAGCGCTCGTGAAAACAGCTAGCTGAAGCCAAGTTCGGAGGAAGATGGCCACGAATCTAGCGATAGTTTGGAGATGATGTAAAAACGAAAAGTGTAGATCTCACTTAGCTCTACAATGTTCGTGTACAAAGTTTCTTCGTCGGGAGACTGTGTGCGCCGGAAATCGGCGAGATTTAGAGCAAAAATGGTGACCGCGACTCACGGACGAGATGTAGTTAAAAAGAGGTTCTTCTGGAGACTTCTCCAGAAGATTCCTAGCGTGTTAGTTGATGGATTTGACTACGGATTGTTGCGTTCGAGAGAGGGGATGATGGGCTAAGTATTGATAGTCTCGGCTCTACAAACTACAGAGTGAGGCGATGACATGGTTGTCCGGAACAAAGGCCCAAAAACTGGGTTGCAGACTGACGAACTGCAAGTAGTTTTATTAGGAACAACAGTGAGATTCATTTGATTTTCGAGGAAGGTTACGAGATCCACAGGCCACCATTTTGAGCGAGCTCGGGCTATTTGGAAAGAGGGAAGTTGGGCTACTATTCTCGTTTAAGAAGTTTCATCGGAGGAGGACTGCAACGGCTGGGATCTTGCGACGAACACAGCCGAAAACTCAACCGCGACTGACGATGAGATACAGATAAAACGATGTTTTCCACTGGTTTTCGCGAGATGATCTTGATCGATTTACTAGATGGTTTTGGGGGTGATAAATATTGTTTTGAAGAGGGGACATCTGGCTAGATCTTTTGTTCACGCATCGTCCAAAGAAGAGCGACACAAAGACGACACCGACGCGACGAACAGGGGCAGGCACGGGCTATAGACGCTGTTGTTTGTCTATGCGCGAGGCTGCTGTTGTATGCTGCTGTTATGGCTTTTGCACGACAAGCGACACGGCGGTTACAAAGACGTCAAGGCGAGCGAGATGGAGAAGATGCTGGGAAGGCAGGAAAGCGGTGGTGCTCACCGCGAGGGACGCAAGCTCGAGCTTGTGTCGGACGGGGGCGAGGTAGAGATCAGCAGCGTGCGCGGGTTCCGGGAGACGGCGGCGAGGTCCTGGCGATGACGTCCTGGTACTGGGTGGCGTGGAGGAGGATGGAAAGCATCCACGAACACCTACGCCTCTAGCTTCCACGACCACTCCGGCTAGCAGGTGAGACCAAGTCTAAGGCTTTGGTTGGCCACGGCCATGGCTGGGGTTTTAAGCTGTCGAAGATGAAGAAGAGGATGGGGATGGCGATCTAGATCGGGTTGGTGGAGTAGGTAGAGAGAAGAGGGTGAGCTTTGCTGCTGGTTGCTTTATGCCAAAGCGAAGAGGAAGGCCACGGGCCCAGCGTGGGAGATCGCTAGCCAAGGAGGGGTGATCACGTGCCAGGGGAAGGAAGAGAAACAGGAGCCTTGTTGTCTGCTTGGCGCTAGCGAGGGGTTGCACCGGAACAAGAGGGAGGGCTCGGCGCAAGCGGCCTGGGCTGGTGCACATGAGCCGGGAAGAGGCGCCTGGTTAGAGAGGGATCGCTGCCTACTACTGCTGCTGAACAGAAACAAGCAGAGCTTGCCCAGATAGAAAACGAACAGGGGCCAACAACCAGGTGGTACACCGGTTGGTTAGGGTTGAGGAAAAAAAGGTTTGGGACACAAATGGAAAAGAGAGAGGGGTTTGGAGGGAGTATGGGTGCACAAGTGAGGTTACACATTAGGCAGATGATTAGGATTGAACACATATGGCATAAGCTAGATAAAGAAAGGGAGAGAGGCTAGGCTTGATCATGAGGGAAAATAAAACCATGCTCCACTCAAAAATCAAATAAAAATCCAAAACGAGACGGTGGATGATGATCTTGCATGGCCCATGCATAAACAGTAAATGCCCCCTCTAGTAGTGAAAACCACTAGAATATCTCATGGCATTTATATAAGCAAGTTTCCCAAATTTTGGAATAAGGACCAACAAAAGAAAAGAGAGCTTGTTTACCACATGGTCTAAATAAAAGATCACGCATGAATATAAGGTGGCCAAGCTCGTGGGTGTGAGCCACTAGGCATAATATGGCCATAGTTATATTCTTACATGAGCAGTTATTCAAATTCAAACCATATGTAAGCTTGCCAAGGATTCCACTCACATAGCATGCAATGGTGGCTATATGGCTCTCCACATATCAATAATGTGAAAACGACATGATGCATATATGGGAGCATGTGGAAGTAGAAGTGGATCCATCTTAAATATATGTGAGCTAGACAAGATCCAAAAGAAGTGCAAAAACACACCTATAGTTTGGATGGTGGAATTATGGCGTGGGGACAAAGAAAGGTGGTGGAGTTAAAAGAGAGATGCCCCCAACTCAACTTGGGCATGAGCAATTCATCAAGAAGCAAATACATTTTATTAAGAACCAAATACAATTGATAAATGCATATGAGACAAAAACCAAATGAAAAGAGTTTTATATGATGCTAAACTGCAATGTGGCATGATGACATGAGCATGCTATAATTATGATGCAACAATTATATGTAGGAATGTAGCATATTATTATTATACCATGTAGCATTACAGATGTTAGACAGATGGGATGCTACAACTCTCCCCCACTAAACAGGAATCTCGCCCCGAGATTCTAGGAAGAAGAAGAAGACACGAAGAGGGTAGGATACTTGGCACGGAGCTCATCCTCGCGTTCACAAGTGGATCCATGAGGTTTATGAAAAGAACACACATGCAATGAACTCTAGTGGATCCATGTGGTTTACAAAAAGAACACACATGCAATGAATCTAGTGGTGGTTTCTGAAAAGAACAGACATGCAATGATAATAGTGGTGGTTTAGGAGAAGAACACACACGCAGTCACTCTAGATGTGGTTTATGAAAATAACACACATGCAATGACACTGGTGGATCCATGTGGTTTATGAAAAGAACACACATTCAATGACACTCATGGATCCATGTGGTTTATGTAAAGAACACACATTAAATGAACTCTAGTGGATCCATGTGGTTTATGAAAAGAACACATTTGCAATGAACTCTAGTGGATCCATGTCGTTTATGAAAAGAACACACATGCAATGAACTCTAGTGGATCCATGTGGTTTATGAAAAGAACACACATGCAATGACTCTAGTGGTGGTTTAGGAGAAGAACAAACATGCAATGACTCTAGTGGATCCATATGTGGTTTAGGAAATGAACACACATGTAATGACTCTAGTGGTGGTCTATGAAAAGAACACACATGCAATGACTCTAGTGGTGGTTTATGAAAAGAACACACATGCAATGACACTACTGGATCCATGTGGTTTATGAAAAGAACACACATCCAATGACACTGGTGGATCCATGTGGTTTATGAAAAGAACACACATGCAATGAACTCTAGTGGATCCATATGGTTTATGAAAATAACACACATGCAATGACTCTAGTGGTGGTTTTTGAAAAGAACAGACATGCAATGACTCTAGTGGTGGTTTATGAAAAGAACACACATGCAATGACTCTAGTGGTGGTTTATGAAAAGAACACACATGCAATGACACTAGTGGATCCATGTGGTTTATGAAAAGAAACACACATCCAATGAAACTAGTGGATCCATGTGGTTTATGAAAAGAACACACATGAAATGAAGTCTAGTGGATCCATGTGGTTTATGAAAAGAACACACATGCAATGACTCTAGATGTGGTTTATGAAAAGAACACACATGCAATGACACTGGTGGATCCGTGTGGTTTATGAAAAGAACACACATTCAATGACACTAGTGGATCCATCTAGTTTATGAAAAGAACACACATGCAATGAACTCTAGTGGATCCATGAGGTTTATGAAAAGAACACACATGTAATGAACTCTAGTGGATCCATGTGGTTTATGAAAAGAACATACATGCAATGAATCTAGTGGTGGTTTATGAAAAGAACACACATGCAATGCCAATAGTGGTGGTTTAGGAGAAGAACACACACGCAATCAATCTAGATGTGGTTTATGAAAAGAACACACATGCAATGAAACTGGTGGATCCATGTGTTTTATGAAACGAGCACACATTCAATGACACTAGTGGATCCATGTGATTTATGAAAAGAACACACATTCAATGAACTCTAGTGGATCCATGTGGTTTATGAAATGAACACAAATGCAATGAACTCTAGTGGATCCATGTGGTTTATGAAAAGAACACACATGCAATTACTCTAGTGGTGGTTTATGAAAAGAACACAACAATTACTCTAGTGGTGGTTTAGGAGAAGAACACACATGAAATGACTCTAGTGGATCCATATGTGGTTTATGAAAAGAACACACATGCAATGACTCTAGTGGTGGTTTATGAAAAGAACACACATGCAATGACTCTAGTGGTGGTTTATGAAAAGAACACACATGCAATGACTCTAGTAGTGGTTTATGAAAAGAACACACATGCAATAACACTGGTGCATCCCTGTGGTTTATGAAAATAACACACATCCAATGACACTGGTTGATCCATGTGTTTTATGAAAAGAACACACATGCAATGAAATCTAGTGGATCCATGTGGTTTATGAAAAGAACACACATGCAATGACTCTAGATGTGGTTTATGAAAAGAACACACATGCAATGACACCGGTGGATCCGTGTGGTTTATGAAAAGAACACACATTCAATGACACTAGTGGATCCATCTGGTTTATGAAAAGAACACACATGCAATGAACTCTAGTGGATCCATGAGGTTTATGAAAAGAACACACATGTAATGAACTCTAGTGGATCCATGTGGTTTATGAAAAGAACACACATGCAATGAATCTAGTGGTGGTTTATGAAAAGAACACACATGCAATGACAATAGTGGTGGTTTAGGAGAAGAACACACACACAATCACTCTAGATGTGGTTTATGAAAAGAACACACATGCAATGACACTGGTGGATCCATGTGTTTTATGAAACGAGCACACATTCAATGACACTAGTGGATCCATGTGGTTTATGAAAAGAACACACATTCAATGAACTCTAGTGGATCCATGTGGTTTATGAAATGAACACAAATGCAATGAACTCTAGTGGATCCATGTTGTTTATGAAAAGAACACACATGCAATTACTCTAGTGGTGGTTTATGAGAAGAACACAACAATTACTCTAGTGGTGGTTTAGGAGAAGAACACACATGCAATGACTCTAGTGGATCCATATGTGGTTTATGAAAAGAACACACATGCAATGACTCTAGTGGTGGTTTATGAAAAGAACACACATGAAATGACTCTAGTGGTGGTTTATGAAAATAACACACATGCAATAACACTGGTGGATCCCTGTGGTTTATGAAAAGAACACACATCCAATGACACTGGTTCATCCATGTGGTTTATGAAAAGATCACACATCCTATGAACTCTAGTGGATCCATGTGTTTTATGAAAAGAACACACATGGAATTACTCTAGTGATGGTTTATGAAGAGAACACACAACCAATGACTCTAGTGGTGGCTTATGAAAAGAACACACATGCAATGACACTGGTGGATCCATGTGGTTTATGAAAAGAATACACATCCATTAACACTGGTGGATCCATGTGTTTTATGAAAAGAACACACATGCAATGAACTCTAGTGGATCCATGTGGTTTATGAAAAGAATGCACATGCAATGACTCTAGATGTGGTTTATGAAAAGAACACACATGCAATGACACCGGTGGATCCGTGTGGTTTATGAAAAGAACACACATGCAATGACACCGGTGGATCCGTGTGGTTTATGAAAAGAACACACATTCAATGACACTAGTGGATCCATCTGGTTTATGAAAATAACACACATGCAATGAACTCTAGTGGATCCATGAGGTTTATGAAAAGAACACACATGTAATGAACTCTAGTGGATCCATGTGGTTTATGAAAAGAACACACATGCAATGAATCTAGTGGTGGTTTATGAAAAGAACACACATGCAATGACAATAGTGGTGGTTTAGGAGAAGAACACACACGCAATCACTCTAGATGTGGTTTATGAAAAGAACACACATGCAATGACACTGGTGGATCCATGTGTTTTATGAAACGATCACACATTCAATGACACTAGTGGATCCATGTGGTTTATGAAAAGAACACACATTCAATGAACTCTAGTGGATCCATGTGGTTTACGAAATGAACACAAATGCAATGAACTCTAATGGATCCATGTGGTTTATGAAAAGAACACACATGCAATTACTCTAGTGGTGGTTTATGAAAAGAACACAACAATTACTCTAGTGGTGGTTTAGGAGAAGAACACACATGCAATGACTCTAGTGGATCCATATGTGGTTTATGAAAAGAACACACATGCAATGACTCTAGTGGTGGTTTATGAAAAGAACACACATGCAATGACTCTAGTGGTGGTTTATGAAAATAACACACATGCAATAACACTGGTGGATCCCTGTGGTTTATGAAAAGAACACACATCCAATGACACTGGTTCATCCATGTGGTTTATGAAAAGATCACACATCCTATGAACTCTAGTGGATCCATGTGTTTTATGAAAAGAACACACATGGAATTACTCTAGTGATGGTTTATGAAGAGAACACACATCCAATGACTCTAGTGGTGGCTTATGAAAAGAACACACATGCAATGACACTGGTGGATCCATGTGGTTTATGAAAAGAATACACATCCATTAACACTGGTGGATCCATGTGTTTTATGAAAATAACACACATGCAATGAACTCTAGTGGATCCATGTGGTTTATGAAAAGAATGCACATGCAATGACTCTAGATGTGGTTTATGAAAAGAAAATACATGCAATGACACCGGTGGATCCGTGTGGTTTATGAAAAGAACACACATGCAATGACACCGGTGGATCCGTGGTTTATTAAAAGAACACACATTCAATGACACTAGTGGATCCATCTGGTTTATGAAAATAACACACATGCAATGAACTCTAGTGGATCCATGAGGTTTATGAAAAGAACACACATGTAATGAACTCTAGTGGATCCATGTGGTTTATGAAAAGAACACACATGCAATGAATCTAGTGGTGGTTTATGAAAAGAACACACATGCAATGACAATAGTGGTGGTTTAGGAGAAGAACACACACGCAATCACTCTAGATGTGGTTTATGAAAAGAACACACATGCAATGACACTGGTGGATCCATGTGTTTTATGAAACGAGCACACATTCAATGACACTAGTGGATCCATGTGGTTTATGAAAAGAACACACATTCAATGAACTCTAGTGGATCCATGTGGTTTTGAAATGAACACAAATGCAATGAACTCTAATGGATCCATGTGGTTTATGAAAAGAACACACATGCAATTACTCTAGTGGTGGTTTATGAAAAGAACACAACAATTACTCTAGTGGTGGTTTAGGAGAAGAACACACATGCAATGACTCTAGTGGATCCATATGTGGTTTATGAAAAGAACACACATGCAATGACTCTAGTGGTGGTTTATGAAAAGAACACACATGCAATGACTCTAGTGGTGGTTTATGAAAATAACACACATGCAATAACACTGGTGGATCCCTGTGGTTTATGAAAAGAACACACATCCAATGACACTGGTTCATCCATGTGGTTTATGAAAAGATCACACATCCTATGAACTCTAGTGGATCCATGTGTTTTATGAAAAGAACACACATGGAATTACTCTAGTGATGGTTTATGAAGAGAACACACATCCAATGACTCTAGTGGTGGCTTATGAAAAGAACACACATGCAATGACACTGGTGGATCCATGTGGTTTATGAAAAGAATACACATCCATTAACACTGGTGGATCCATGTGTTTTATGAAAAGAACACACATGCAATGAACTCTAGTGGATCCATGTGGTTTATGAAAAGAATGCACATGCAATGACTCTAGATGTGGTTTATGAAAAGAAAATACATGCAATGACACCGGTGGATCCGTGTGGTTTATGAAAAGAACACACATGCAATGACACCGGTGGATCCGTGTGGTTTATGAAAAGAACACACATTCAATGACACTAGTGGATCCATCTGGTTTATGAAAATAACACACATGCAATGAACTCTAGTGGATCCATGAGGTTTATGAAAAGAACACACATGTAATGAACTCTAGTGGATCCATGTGGTTTATGAAAAGAACACACATGCAATGAATCTAGTGGTGGTTTATGAAAAGAACACACATGCAATGACAATAGTGGTGGTTTAGGAGAAGAACACACACGCAATCACTCTAGATGTGGTTTATGAAAAGAACACACATGCAATGACACTGGTGGATCCATGTGTTTTATGAAACGAGCACACATTCAATGACACTAGTGGATCCATGTGGTTTATGAAAAGAACACACATTCAATGAACTCTAGTGGATCCATGTGGTTTACGAAATGAACACAAATGCAATGAACTCTAATGGATCCATGTGGTTTATGAAAAGAACACACATGCAATTACTCTAGTGGTGGTTTATGCAAAGAACACAACAATTACTCTAGTGGTGGTTTAGGAGAAGAACACACATGCAATGACTCTAGTGGATCCATATGTGGTTTATGAAAAGAACACACATGCAATGACTCTAGTGGTGGTTTATGAAAAGAACACACATGCAATGACTCTAGTGGTGGTTTATGAAAATAACACACATGCAATAACACTGGTGGATCCCTGTGGTTTATGAAAAGAACACACATCCAATGACACTGGTTCATCCATGTGGTTTATGAAAAGATCACACATCCTATGAACTCTAGTGGATCCATGTGTTTTATGAAAAGAACACACATGGAATTACTCTAGTGATGGTTTATGAAGAGAACACACATCCAATGACTCTAGTGGTGGCTTATGAAAAGAACACACATGCAATGACACTGGTGGATCCATGTGGTTTATGAAAAGAATACACATCCATTAACACTGGTGGATCCATGTGTTTTATGAAAAGAACACACATGCAATGAACTCTAGTGGATCCATGTGGTTTATGAAAAGAATGCACATGCAATGACTCTAGATGTGGTTTATGAAAAGAACACACATGCAATGACACCGGTGGATCCGTGTTGTTTATGAAAAGAACACACATGCAATGACACAGGTGGATCCGTGTTGTTTATGAAAAGAACAAACATTCAATGACACTAGTGGATCCATCTGGTTTATGAAAATAACACACATGCAATGAACTCTAGTGGATCCATGAGGTTTATGAAAAGAACACACATGTAATGAACTCTAGTTGATCCATGTGGTTTATGAAAAGAACACACATGCAATGAATCTAGTGGTGGTTTATGAAAAGAACACACATGCAATGACAATAGTGGTGGTTTAGGAGAAGAACACACACGCAATCACTCTAGATGTGGTTTATGAAAAGAACACACATGCAATGACACTGGTGGATCCATGTGTTTTATGAAACGAGCACACATTCAATGACACTAGTGGATCCATGTGGTTTATGAAAAGAACACACATTCAATGAACTCTAGTGGATCCATGTGGTTTACGAAATAAACACAAATGCAATGAACTCTAATGGATCCATGTGGTTTATGAAAAGAACACACATGCAATTACTCTAGTGGTGGTTTATGAAAAGAACACATCAATTACTCTAGTGGTGGTTTAGGAGAAGAACACACATGCAATGACTCTAGTGGATCCATATGTGGTTTATGAAAATAACACACATGCAATGACTCTAATGGTGGTTTATGAAAAGAACACCCATGTAATGACTCTAGTGGTGGTTTATGAAAAGAACACACATGAATAACTCTAGTGGTGGTTTATGAAAAGAACACATCAATTACTCTAGTGGTGGTTTAGGAGAAGAACACACATGCAATGACTCTAGTGGATCCATATGTGGTTTATGAAAATAACACACATGCAATGACTCTAGTGGTGGTTTATGAAAAGAACACCCATGCCATGATTCTAGTGGTGGTTTATGAAAATAACACACATGAAATGACACTGGTGGATCCATGTTGTTTATGAAAAGAACACACATCAAATGACAATGGTGTATACATGTGGTTTATGAAAAGAACACACATGCAATGAACTCTAGTGGATCCATGTGGTTTATGAAAAGAACACACATGCAATGACTCTAGTGGTGGTTTAGGAGAAGAACAAACATGCAATGACTCTAGTGGATCCATATGTGGTTTAGGAAATGAACACACATGTAATGACTCTAGTGGTGGTTTATGAAAAGAACACACATGCAATGACTCTAGTGGTGGTTTATGAAAAGAACACACATGTAATGACACTAATGGATCCATGTCGTTTATGAAAAGAACACACATCCAATGACACTGGTGGATCCATGTGGTTTATGAAAAGAACACACATGCAATCAACTCTAGTGGATCCATATGTTTTATGAAAATAACACACATGCAATGACTCTAGTGGTGGTTTATGAAAAGAACAAACATGCAATGACTCTAGTGGTGGTTTATGAAAAGAACACACATGCAATGACTCTAGTGGTGGTTTATGAAAAGAACACACATGCAATGACACTAGTGGATCCATGTGGTTTATGAAAATAAACACACATCCAATGAAACTAGTGGATCCATGTGGTTTATGAAAAGAACACACATGAAATGAAGTCTAGTGGATCCATGTGGTTTATGAAAAGAACACACATGCAATGACTCTAGATGTGGTTTATGAGAAGAACACACATGCAATGACACTGGTGGATCCGTGTGGTTTATGAAAAGAACACACATTCAAAGACACTAGTGGATCCATCTAGTTTATGAAAAGAACACACATACAATGAACTCTAGTGGATCCATGAGGTTTATGAAAAGAACACACATGTAATGAACTCTAGTGGATCCATGTGGTTTATGAAAAGAACATACATGCAATGAATCTAGAGGTGGTTTATGAAAAGAACACACATGCAATGACAATAGTGGTGGTTTAGGAGAAGAACACACACGCAATCACTCTAGATGTGGTTTATGAAAAGAACACACATGCAATGAAACTGGTGGATCCATGTGTTTTATGAAACGAGCACACATTCAATGACACTAGTGGATCCATGTGGTTTATGAAAAGAACACACATTCAATGAACTCTAGTGGATCCATGTGGTTTATGAAATGAACACAAATGCAATGAACTCTAGTGGATCCATGTGGTTTATGAAAAGAACACACATGCAATTACTCTAGTGGTGGTTTATGAAAAGAACACAGCAATTACTCTAGTGGTGGTTTAGGAGAAGAACACACATGCAATGACTCTAGTGGATCCATATGTGGTTTATGAAAAGAACACACATGCAATGACTCTAGTGGTGGTTTATGAAAAGAATACAGATGCAATGACTCTAGTGGTGGTTTATGAAAAGAACACACATGCAATAACACTGGTGGATCCCTGTGGTTTATGAAAAGAACACACATCCAATGACACTGGTTGATCCATGTGGTTTACGAAAAGAACACACATCCTATGAACTCTAGTGGATCCATGTGGTTTCTGAAAAGAACACACATGGAATTACTCTAGTGATGGTTTATGAAGAGAACACACATCCAATGACTCTAGTGGTGGTTTATAAAAAGAACACACATGCAATGACACTGGTGGATCCATGTGGTTTATGAAAAGAATACACATCCATTGACACTGGTGGATCCATGTGTTTTATGAAAAGAACACACATGCAATGAAATCTAGTGGATCCATGTGGTTTATGAAAAGAACACACATGCAATGACTCTAGATGTGGTTTATGAAAAGAACACACATGCAATGACATCGGTGGATCCGTGTGGTTTATGAAACGAACACACATTCAATGACACTAGTGGATCCATCTGGTTTATAAAAAGAACACACATGCAATGAACTCTAGTGCATCCATTGTAGGGGTTCGTAGCATGGAAAACAAAAATTTTCTATCGCATACAAACAAACAAGCCAAGATCTATCTACTAGATTGCAGCAACGAGTCGATGGAATAACTCACCCTCGAAGATTCCAAAGTGTTTAACGAGAGCAGATTCTCGTGGGTGATGTAGTCGTACTCTTTCCGATCTCAAGATCGCGCAGACGATCCTTCCGGCGCCGCGTTCAGAGCGCTCCCAGATCGGTCACACGTTCATGCTCGACGAAGACCTTCCTCTCCTTGTTCCAAAGAAAATGGAGGTTGTAGCACTCTCCTCGCGATTCCGGCAAGACAACCTGTGGTACCGGAGGTAGAGGGGAGATCCCGCAGGGCTTCGCCTTAAGCCGGTGCGAGTATGGTGGAGCTTATGAGAGAGGCTATTAGTGGTCTAGTAATTAGACACACCAATTAGAGGGCTCTAAACCAATTAGAAGGCTCTAAACCGAATAGCTCTAAACCGGGGTCTAGATCTAGGGTTTAGTTTAGAGGATAGGTAACTTGTGTGTGTATCTAGGAGGGGAGGCCCTGCCCCTCCCTTTATAGGTGGGAGGGCCGGCGGCCAAGGGGAGGAGTCCCTCCCCAAGTCGGCCTTGGGAGGCGCGCCGGCCAAGGGGACTCCTCCCCCAAGTCGGTTTCCTCTTCTCCTCCTTCTCCTCTTTCCGAAAACTGGCAGTTTGACTTTTCAAACTAGCCGTTTGACTTTTCAAATTAGGATTTGAATTAATCCTTTATTTCGGACAGCGAGAACACTTAGTACATGATGCAATCATTCCAATATGTAATGACACATTCATGTACCCTCCCCCCTCCGGAGTGCCGGACATTCCGGGACCTTCTAGAATGTTCCCGATGAAAACACCGGAATCATTCCGCTACTCCGAAATGGGACTTTCCTTATATGAATCTTATTCTCCGGACCATTCCGGATCACCTCGTGATATCCCGGATCCCATCCGAGACTCCGAACAACATTCGGTCTCTTTCTCATAATACCATAACTACTCAAACAACGTCGAATCCTTAAGTGTGTCTCCCTACGGTTCGTGAATTATGCGGACATGATCGAGACACTTCTCCGAACAATAACCAATAGAGGAATCTGGAAATTCATATGGCTCTACATATTTCTACGATTACTTTATGCGTCGAATGAACCACTTACATACGATACCAATTTCCCTTTGTCTCACGATATGTTACTTATCCGAGGTTATGATCGCTTCGATTCTCGCATACCTAGTTCATCCTCGCATCGATAAGTACTCTTTCTCGCTCCGTGATATGCGCTCCCGTCTGACCCAGTCACATGCTTGCCAGCTAATTGCATGACATTTCACCGAGAGGGCCCAGAGAATATCTATCCGTCATGTGGATGGACAAATCCCACTCTTGATCCATGTGTTTCAACCAATACTTTCCGAACACTCAATGCCACCTTTATAGCCACCCTGTTACGGTGTGGTGTTTGATGACATCAAAGCATCCATCCAGTAAAGGCAATATGCATGATCTCATGGTCGAAGGAATTAGGTTACTATGTATCAGAAAGCATATAGCAATTGAACTATTGAAATGACTTGATCTTTATGCTACGCTTGTCTATAGGAGTATGTCCACCATATCATTCTCCTAACGATATGATCTTGTTGTTGATAACATCTCAATGTTCATGATAGGGAAACCACAATCATCAATCAACCAACAAGCTAGTGAAGTATAGAGGCTATACTAGGGACTTCAAATTAAGTTTACAAATCACACAAGTATTAATGGTTTCCTTGTTAATACTATTATAGCATGAATGTAAACATTTATCATAAACACAAAGATATATAATAATAACTATATTTATTATTGCCTCTAGGGCATATCTCCAACATCCATGAGGTTTATGAAAAGAACACACATGTAATGAACTCTAGTGGATCCATGTGGTTTATGAAAAGAAAACACATGCAATGAATCTAGTGGTGGTTTATGAAAAGAACACACATGCAATGACAATAGTGGTGGTTTAGGAGAAGAACACACACGCAATCAATCTAGATGTGTTTTATGAAAAGAACACACATGCAATGACAATAGTGGTGGTTTAGGAGAAGAACACACACGCAATCACTCTAGATGTGGTTTATGAAAAGAACACACATGCAATGAAACTGGTGGATCCATGTGTTTTATGAAACGAGCACACATTCAATGACACTAGTGGATCCATGTGGTTTATGAAAAGAACACACATTCAATGAACTCTAGTGGATCCATGTGGTTTATGAAATGAACACAAATGCAATGAACTCTAGTGGATCCATGTTGTTTATGAAAAGAACACACATGCAATTACTCTAGTGGTGGTTTATGAAAAGAACACAACAATTACTCTAGTGGTGGTTTAGGAGAAGAACACACATGCAATGACTCTAGTGGATCCATATGTGGTTTATGAAAAGAACACGCATGCAATGACTCTAGTGGTGGTTTATGAAAAGAAGACACATGCAATGACTCTAGTGGTGGTTTATGAAAATAACACACATGCAATAACACTGGTGGATCCCTGTGGTTTATGAAAAGAACACACATCCAATGACACTGGTTCATCCATGTGGTTTATGAAAAGAACACACATCCTATGAACTCTAGTGGATCCATGTGTTTTATGAAAAGAACACACATGGAATTACTCTAGTGATGGTTTATGAAGAGAACACACATCCAATGACTCTAGTGGTGGCTTATGAAAAGAACACACATGCAATGACACTGGTGGATCCATGTGGTTTATGAAAAGAATACACATCCATTGACATTGGTGGATCCATGTGTTTTATGAAAAGAACACACATTCAATGAACTCTAGTGGATCCATGTGGTTTATGAAAAGAATGCACATGCAATGACTCTAGATGTGGTTTATGAAAAGAACACACATGCAATGACACGGGTGGATCCGTGTGGTTTATGAAAAGAACACACATGCAATGACACCGGGTGGATCCGTGTGGTTTATGAAAAGAACACACATTCAATGACACTAGTGGATCCATCTGGTTTATGAAAAGAACACACATGCAATGAACTCTAGTGGATCCATGAGGTTTATGAAAAGAACACACATGTAATGAACTCTAGTGGATCCATGTGGTTTATGAAAAGAACACACATGCAATGAATCTAGTGGTGGTTTATGAAAAGAACACACATGCAATGAGAATAGTGGTGGTTTAGGAGAAGAACACACACGCAATCACTCTAGATGTGGTTTATGAAAAGAACACACATGCAATGACACTGGTGGATCCATGTGTTTTATGAAACGAGCACACATTCAATGACACTAGTGGATCCATGTGGTTTATGAAAAGAACACACATTCAATGAACTCTAGTGGATCCATGTGGTTTACGAAATGAACACAAATGCAATGAACTCTAATGGATCCATGTGGTTTATCAAAAAGAACACACATGCAATTACTCTAGTGGTGGTTTATGAAAAGAACACATCAATTACTCTAGTGGTGGTTTAGGAGAAGAACACACATGCAATGACTCTAGTGGATCCATATGTGGTTTATGAAAATAACACACATGCAATGACTCTAGTGGTGGTTTATGAAAAGAACACCCATGCAATGACTCTAGTGGTGGTTTTTGAAAAGAACACACATGCAATAACTCTAGTGGTGGTTTATGAAAAGAACACATCAATAACTCTAGTGGTGGTTTAGGATAAGAACACACATGCAATGAATCTAGTGGATCCATATGTGGTTTATGAAAATAACACACATGCAATGACTCTAGTGGTGGTTTATGAAAAGAACACCCATGCAATGACTCTAGGGGTGGTTTATGAAAAGAACACTCATGAAATGACACTGGTGGATCCATGTTGTTTATGAAAATAACACACATCAAATGACAATGGTGTATACATGTGTTTTATGAAAAGAACACACATGCAATGAACTCTAGTGGATCCATGTGGTTTATGAAAAGAACACACATGCAATGACTCTAGTGGTGGTTTAGGAGAAGAAAAAACATGCAATGACTCTAGTGGATCCATATGTGGTTTAGGAAATGAACACACATGTAATGACTCTAGTGGTGGTTTATGAAAAGAACACACATGCAATGACTCTAGTGGTGGTTTATGAAAAGAACACACATGTAATGACACTACTGGATCCATGTGGTTTATGAAAAGAACACACATCCAATGACACTAGTGGATCCATGTGGTTTATGAAAAGAACACACATGCAATCAACTCTAGTGGATCCATATGGTTTATGAAAATAACACACATGCAATGACTCTAGTGGTGGTTTATGAAAAGAACAAACATGCAATGACTCTAGTGGTGGTTTATGAAAAGAACACACATGCAATGACCCTAGTGGTGGTTTATGAAAAGAACACACATGCAATGACTCTAGTGGTGGTTTATGAAAATAACACACATGCAATAACACTGGTGGATCCCTGTGGTTTATGAAAAGAACACACATCCAATGACACTGGTTCATCCATGTGGTTTATGAAAAGAACACACATCCTATGAACTCTAGTGGATCCATGTGTTTTATGAAAAGAACACACATGGAATTACTCTAGTGATGGTTTATGAAGAGAACACACATCCAATGACTCTAGTGGTGGCTTATGAAAAGAACACACATGCAATGACACTGGTGGATCAGTGTGGTTTATGAAAAGAATACACATCCATTGACATTGGTGGATCCATGTGTTTTATGAAAAGAACACACATTCAATGAACTCTAGTGGATCCATGTGGTTTATGAAAAGAATGCACATGCAATGACTCTAGATGTGGTTTATGAAAAGAACACACATGCAATGACACGGGTGGATCCGTGTGGTTTATGAAAAGAACACACATGCAATGACACCGGGTGGATCCGTGTGGTTTATGAAAAGAACACACATTCAATGACACTAGTGGATCCATCTGGTTTATGAAAAGAACACACATGCAATGAACTCTAGTGGATCCATGAGGTTTATGAAAAGAACACACATGTAATGAACTCTAGTGGATCCATGTGGTTTATGAAAAGAACACACATGCAATGAATCTAGTGGTGGTTTATGAAAAGAACACACATGCAAAGACAATAGTGGTGGTTTAGGAGAAGAACACACACGCAATCACTCTAGATGTGGTTTATGAAAAGAACACACATGCAATGACACTGGTGGATCCATGTGTTTTATGAAACGAGCACACATTCAATGACACTAGTGGATCCATGTGGTTTATGAAAAGAACACACATTCAATGAACTCTAGTGGATCCATGTGGTTTACGAAATGAACACAAATGCAATGAACTCTAATGGATCCATGTGGTTTATTAAAAGAACACACATGCAATTACTCTAGTGGTGGTTTATGAAAAGAACACATCAATTACTCTAGTGGTGGTTTAGGAGAAGAACACACATGCAATGACTCTAGTGGATCCATATGTGGTTTATGAAAATAACACACATGCAATGACTCTAGTGGTGGTTTATGAAAAGAACACCCATGCAATGACTCTAGTGGTGGTTTATGAAAAGAACACACATGCAATAACTCTAGTGGTGGTTTATGAAAAGAACACATCAATTACTCTAGTGGTGGTTTAGGATAAGAACACACATGCAATGACTCTAGTGGATCCATATGTGGTTTATGAAAATAACACACATGCAATGACTCTAGTGGTGGTTTATAAAAAGAACACCCATGCAATGACTCTAGTGGTGGTTTATGAAAAGAACACACATGAAATGACACTGGTGGATCCATGTTGTTTATGAAAAGAACACACATCAAATGACAATGGTGTATACATGTGGTTTATGAAAAGAACACACATGCAATGAACTCTAGTGGATCCATGTGGTTTATGAAAAGAACACACATGCAATGACTCTAGTGGTGGTTTAGGAGAATAACAAACATGCAATGACTCTAGTGGATCCATATATGGTTTAGGAAATGAACACACAAGTAATGACTCTAGTGGTGGTTTATGAAAAGAACACACATGCAATGACTCTAGTGGTGGTTTATGAAAAGAACACACATGTAATGACACTACTGGATCCATGTGGTTTATGAAAAGAACACAAATCCAATGACACTGGTGGATCCATGTGGTTTATGAAAAGAACACACATGCAATCAACTCTAGTGGATCCATATGGTTTATGAAAATAACACACATGCAATGACTCTAGTGGTGGTTTATGAAAAGAACAAACATGCAATGACTCTAGTGGTGGTTTATGAAAAGAACACACATGCAATGACTCTAGTGGTGGTTTATGAAAAGAACACACATGCAATGACACTAGTGGATGCATGTGGTTTATGAAAATAAACACACATCCAATGAAACTAGTGGATCCATGTGGTTTATGAAAAGAACACACATGAAATGAAGTCTAGTGGATCCATGTGGTTTATGAAAAGAACACACATGCAATGACTCTAGATGTGGTTTATGAAAAGAACACACATGCAATGACACTGGTGGATCCGTGTGGTTTATGAAAAGAACACACATTCAATGACACTAGTGGATCCATCTAGTTTATGAAAAGAACACACATGCAATGAACTCTAGTGGATCCATGAGGTTTATGAAAAGAACACACATGTAATGAACTCTAGTGGATCCATGTGGTTTATGAAAAGAACATACATGCAATGAATCTAGAGGTGGTTTATGAAAAGAACACACATGCAATGACAATAGTGGTGGTTTAGGAGAAGAACACACATGCAATCACTCTAGATGTGGTTTATGAAAAGAACACACATGCAATGAAACTGGTGGATCCATGTGTTTTATGAAACGAGCACACATTCAATGACACTAGTGGATCCATGTGGTTTATGAAAAGAACACACATTCAATGAACTCTAGTGGATCCATGTGGTTTATGAAATGAACACAAATGCAATGAACTCTAGTGGATCCATGTGGTTTATGAAAAGAACACACATGCAATTACTCTAGTGGTGGTTTATGAAAAGAACACAGCAATTACTCTAGTGGTGGTTTAGGAGAAGAACACACATGCAATGACTCTAGTGGATCCATATGTGGTTTATGAAAAGAACACACATGCAATGACTCTAGTGGTGGTTTATGAAAATAACACACATGCAATGACTCTAGTGGTGGTTTATGAAAAGAACACACATGCAATAACACTGGTGGATCCCTGTGGTTTACGAAAAGAACACACATCCAATGAACTCTAGTGGATCCATGTGGTTTCTTAAAAGAACACACATGGAATTACTCTAGTGATGGTTTATGAAGAGAACACACATCCAATGACTCTAGTGGTGGTTTATGAAAAGAACACACATGCAATGACACTGGTGGATCCATGTGGTTTATGAAAAGAATACACATCCATTGACACTGGTGGATCCATGTGTTTTATGAAAAGAACACACATGCAATGAAATCTAGTGGATCCATGTGGTTTATGAAAAGAACACACATGCAATGACTCTAGATGTGGTTTATGAAAAGAACACACATGCAATGACATCGGTGGATCCGTGTGGTTTATGAAAAGAACACACATTCAATGACACTAGTGGATCCATCTGGTTTATGAAAAGAACACACATGCAATGAACTCTAGTGCATCCATGAGGTTTATGAAAAGAACACACATGTAATGAACTCTAGTGGATCCATGTGGTTTATGAAAAGAACACACATGCAATGAATCTAGTGGTGGTTTATGAAAAGAACACACATGCAATGACAATAGTGGTGGTTTAGGAGAAGAACACACACGCAATCACTCTAGATGTGGTTTATGAAAAGAACACACATGCAATGACACTGGTGGATCCATGTGTTTTATGAAACGAGCACACATTCAATGACACTAGTGGATCCATGTGGTTTATGAAAAGAACACACATTCAATGAACTCTAGTGGATCCATGTGGTTTATGAAATGAACACAAATGCAATGAACTCTAGTGGATCCATGTGGTTTATGAAAAGAACACACATGCAATTACTCTAGTGGTGGTTTATGAAAAGAACACAACAATTACTCTAGTGGTGGTTTAGGAGAAGAACACACATGCAATGACTCTAGTGGATCCATATGTGGTTTATGAAAAGAACACACATGCAATGACTCTAGTGGTGGTTTATGAAAAGAACACACATGCAATGACTCTAGTGGTGGTTTATGAAAAGAACACACATGCAATAACACTGGTGGATCCCTGTGGTTTATGAAAAGAACACACATCCAATGACACTGGTTCATCCATGTGGTTTATGAAAAGAACACACATCCTATGAACTCTAGTGGATCCATGTGGTTTATGAAAAGAACACACATGGAATTACTCTAGTGATGGTTTATGAAGAGAACACACATCCAATGACTCTAGTGGTGGTTTATGAAAAGAACACACATGCAATGACACTGGTGGATCCATGTGGTTTATGAAAAGAAGACACATCCATTGACACTGGTGGATCCATGTGTTTTAAGAAAAGAACACACATGCAATGAAATCTAGTGGATCGATGTGGTTTATGAAAAGAACACACATGCAATGACTCTAGATGTGGTTTATGAAAAGAACACACATGCAATGACATCGGTGGATCCGTGGTTTATGAAAAGAACACACATTCAATGACACTAGTGGATCCATCTGGTTTATGAAAAGAACACACATGCAATGAACTCTAGTGCATCCATGAGGTTTATGAAAAGAACACACATGTAATGAACTCTAGTGGATCCATGTGGTTTCTGAAAAGAACACACATGCAATGAATCTAGTGGTGGTTTATGAAAAGAACAACACATGCAATGACAATAGTGGTGGTTTAGGAGAAGAACACACACGCAATCACTCTAGATGTGGTTTATGAAAAGAACACACATGCAATGACACTGGTGGATCCATGTGTTTTATGAAACGAGCGCACATTCAATGACACTAGTGGATCCATGTGGTTTATGAAAAGAACACACATTCAATGAACTCTAGTGGATCCATGTGGTTTATGAAATGAACACAAATGCAATGAACTCTAGTGGATCCATGTGGTTTATGAAAAGAACACACATGCAATTACTCTAGTGGTGGTTTATGAAAAGAACACAACAATTACTCTAGTGGTGGTTTAGGAGAAGAACACACATGCAATGACTCTAGTGGATCCATATGTGGTTTATGAAAAGAACACACATGCAATGACTCTAGTGGTGGTTTATGAAAAGAACACACATGCAATGACTCTAGTGGTGGTTTATGAAAAGAACACACATGCAATAACACTGGTGGATCCCTGTTGTTTATGAAAAGAACACACATCCAATGACACTGGTTCATCCATGTGGTTTATGAAAAGAACACACATCCTATGAACTCTAGTGGATCCATGTGGTTTATGAAAAGAACACACATGGAATTACTCTAGTGATGGTTTATGAAGAGAACACACATCCAATGACTCTAGTGGTGGCTTATGAAAAGAACACACATGCAATGACACTGGTGGATCCATGTGGTTTATGAAAAGAATACACATCCATTGACACTGGTGGATCCATGTGTTTTATGAAAAGAACACACATGCAATGAACTCTAGTGGATCCATGTGGTTTATGAAAAGAACACACATGCAATGAATCTAGTGGTGGTTTATGAAAAGAACACACATGCAATGACAATAGTGGTGGTTTAGGAGAAGAACACACACGCAGTCACTCTAGATGTGGTTTATGAAAAGAACACACATGCAATGACACTGGTGGATCCATGTGTTTTATGAAACGAGCACACATTCAATGACACTAGTGGATCCATGTGGTTTATGAAAAGAACACACATTCAATAAACTCTAGTGGATCCATGTGGTTTACGAAATGACCACAAATGCAATGAACTCTAATGGATCCATGTGGTTTATGAAAAGAACACACATGCAATTACTCTAGTGGTGGTTTATGAAAAGAACACATTAATTACTCTAGTGGTGGTTTAGGAGAAGAACACACATGCAATGACTCTAGTGGATCCATATGTGGTTTATGAAAATAACACACATGCAATGACTCTAGTGGTGGTTTATGAAAAGAACACCCATGCAATGACTCTAGTGGTGGTTTATGAAAAGAACACACATGCAATAACTCTAGTGGTGGTTTATGAAAAGAACACATCAATTACTCTAGTGGTGGTTTAGGATAAGAACACAAATGCAATGAACTCTAGTGGATCCATGAGGTTTATGAAAAGAACACACATGTAATGAACTCTAGTGGATCCATGTGGTTTATGAAAAGAACATACATGCAATGAATCTAGAGGTGGTTTATGAAAAGAACACACATGCAATGACAATAGTGGTGGTTTAGGAGAAGAACACACATGCAATCACTCTAGATGTGGTTTATGAAAAGAACACACATGCAATGAAACTGGTGGATCCATGTGTTTTATGAAACGAGCACACATTCAATGACACTAGTGGATCCATGTGGTTTATGAAAAGAACACACATTCAATGAACTCTAGTGGATCCATGTGGTTTATGAAATGAACACAAATGCAATGAACTCTAGTGGATCCATGTGGTTTATGAAAAGAACACACATGCAATTACTCTAGTGGTGGTTTATGAAAAGAACAAGAATTACTCTAGTGGTGGTTTAGGAGAAGAACACACATGCAATGACTCTAGTGGATCCATATGTGGTTTATGAAAAGAACACACATGCAATGACTCTAGTGGTGGTTTATGAAAATAACACACGTGCAATGACTCTAGTGGTGGTTTATGAAAAGAACACACATGCAATAACACTGGTGGATCCCTGTGGTTTACGAAAAGAACACACATCCAATGAACTCTAGTGGATCCATGTGGTTTCTTAAAAGAACACACATGGAATTACTCTAGTGATGGTTTATGAAGAGAACACACATCCAATGACTCTAGTGGTGGTTTATGAAAAGAACACACATGCAATGACACTGGTGGATCCATGTGGTTTATGAAAAGAATACACATCCATTGACACTGGTGGATCCATGTGTTTTATGAAAAGAACACACATGCAATGAAATCTAGTGGATCCATGTGGTTTATGAAAAGAACACACATGCAATGACTCTAGATGTGGTTTATGAAAAGAACACACATGCAATGACATCGGTGGATCCGTGTGGTTTATGAAAAGAACACACATTCAATGACACTAGTGGATCCATCTGGTTTATGAAAAGAACACACATGCAATGAACTCTAGTGCATCCATGAGGTTTATGAAAAGAACACACATGTAATGAACTCTAGTGGATCCATGTGGTTTATGAAAAGAACACACATGCAATGAATCTAGTGGTGGTTTATGAAAAGAACACACATGCAATGACAATAGTGGTGGTTTAGGAGAAGAACACACACGCAATCACTCTAGATGTGGTTTATGAAAAGAACACACATGCAATGACACTGGTGGATCCATGTGTTTTATGAAACGAGCACACATTCAATGACACTAGTGGATCCATGTGGTTTATGAAAAGAACACACATTCAATGAACTCTAGTGGATCCATGTGGTTTATGAAATGAACACAAATGCAATGAACTCTAGTGGATCCATGTGGATTATGAAAAGAACACACATGCAATTACTCTAGTGGTGGTTTATGAAAAGAACACAACAATTACTCTAGTGGTGGTTTAGGAGAAGAACACACATGCAATGACTCTAGTGGATCCATATGTGGTTTATGAAAAGAACACACATGCAATGACTCTAGTGGTGGTTTATGAAAAGAACACACATGCAATGACTCTAGTGGTGGTTTATGAAAAGAACACACATGCAATAACACTGGTGGATCCCTGTGGTTTATGAAAAGAACACACATCCAATGACACTGGTTCATCCATGTGGTTTATGAAAAGAACACACATCCTATGAACTCTAGTGGATCCATGTGGTTTATGAAAAGAACACACATGGAATTACTCTAGTGATGGTTTATGAAGAGAACACACATCCAATGACTCTAGTGGTGGTTTATGAAAAGAACACACATGCAATGACACTGGTGGATCCATGTGGTTTATGAAAAGAAGACACATCCATTGACACTGGTGGATCCATGTGTTTTAAGAAAAGAACACACATGCAATGAAATCTAGTGGATCGATGTGGTTTATGAAAAGAACACACATGCAATGACTCTAGATGTGGTTTATGAAAAGAACACACATGCAATGACATCGGTGGATCCGTGTGGTTTATGAAAAGAACACACATTCAATGACACTAGTGGATCCATCTGGTTTATGAAAAGAACACACATGCAATGAACTCTAGTGCATCCATGAGGTTTATGAAAAGAACACACATGTAATGAACTCTAGTGGATCCATGTGGTTTCTGAAAAGAACACACATGCAATGAATCTAGTGGTGGTTTATGAAAAGAACACACATGCAATGACAATAGTGGTGGTTTAGGAGAAGAACACACACGCAATCACTCTAGATGTGGTTTATGAAAAGAACACACATGCAATGACACTGGTGGATCCATGTGTTTTATGAAACGAGCACACATTCAATGACACTAGTGGATCCATGTGGTTTATGAAAATAACACACATTCAATGAACTCTAGTGGATCCATGTGGTTTATGAAATGAACACAAATGCAATGAACTCTAGTGGATCCATGTGGTTTATGAAAAGAACACACATGCAATTACTCTAGTGGTGGTTTATGAAAAGAACACAACAATTACTCTAGTGGTGGTTTAGGAGAAGAACACACATGCAATGACTCTAGTGGATCCATATGTGGTTTATGAAAAGAACACACATGCAATGACTCTAGTGGTGGTTTATGAAAAGAACACACATGCAATGACTCTAGTGGTGGTTTATGAAAAGAACACACATGCAATAACACTGGTGGATCCCTGTTGTTTATGAAAAGAACACACATCCAATGACACTGGTTCATCCATGTGGTTTATGAAAAGAACACACATCCTATGAACTCTAGTGGATCCATGTGGTTTATGAAAAGAACACACATGGAATTACTCTAGTGATGGTTTATGAAGAGAACACACATCCAATGACTCTAGTGGTGGCTTATGAAAAGAACACACATGCAATGACACTGGTGGATCCATGTGGTTTATGAAAAGAATACACATCCATTGACACTGGTGGATCCATGTGTTTTATGAAAAGAACACACATGCAATGAACTCTAGTGGATCCATGTGGTTTATGAAAAGAACACACATGCAATGAATCTAGTGGTGGTTTATGAAAAGAACACACATGCAATGACAATAGTGGTGGTTTAGGAGAAGAACACACACTTGATCACTCTAGATGTGGTTTATGAAAAGAACACACATGCAATGACACTGGTGGATCCATGTGTTTTATGAAACGAGCACACATTCAATGACACTAGTGGATCCATGTGGTTTATGAAAAGAACACACATTCAATAAACTCTAGTGGATCCATGTGGTTTACGAAATGACCACAAATGCAATGAACTCTAATGGATCCATGTGGTTTATGAAAAGAACACACATGCAATTACTCTAGTGGTGGTTTATGAAAAGAACACATTAATTACTCTAGTGGTGGTTTAGGAGAAGAACACACATGCAATGACTCTAGTGGATCCATATGTGGTTTATGAAAATAACACACATGCAATGACTCTAGTGGTGGTTTATGAAAAGAACACCCATGCAATGACTCTAGTGGTGGTTTATGAAAAGAACACACATGCAATAACTCTAGTGGTGGTTTATGAAAAGAACACATCAATTACTCTAGTGGTGGTTTAGGATAAGAACACAAATGCAATGAACTCTAGTGGATCCATGAGGTTTATGAAAAGAACACACATGTAATGAACTCTAGTGGATCCATGTGGTTTATGAAAAGAACATACATGCAATGAATCTAGAGGTGGTTCATGAAAAGAACACACATGCAATGACAATAGTGGTGGTTTAGGAGAAGAACACACACGCAATCACTATAGATGTGGTTTATGAAAAGAACAAACATGCAATGAAACTGGTGGATCCATGTGTTTTATGAAACGAGCACACATTCAATGACACTAGTGGATCCATGTGGTTTATGAAAAGAACACACATTCAATGAACTCTAGTGGATCCATGTGGTTTATGAAATGAACACAAATGCAATGAACTCTAGTGGATCCATGTGGTTTATGAAAAGAACACACATGCAATTACTCTAGTGGTGGTTTATGAAAAGAACACAGCAATTACTCTAGTGGTGGTTTAGGAGAAGAACACACATGCAATGACTCTAGTGGATCCATATGTGGTTTATGAAAAGAACATACATGCAATGACTCTAGTGGTGGTTTATGAAAAGAACACACATGCAATGACTCTAGTGGTGGTTTATGAAAAGAACACACATGCAATAACACTGGTGGATCCCTGTGGTTTATGAAAAGAACACACATCCAATGACACTGGTTGATCCATGTGGTTTACGAAAAGAACACACATCCTATGAACTCTAGTGGATCCATGTGGTTTCTGAAAAGAACACACATGGAATTACTCTAGTGATGGTTTATGAAGAGAACACACATCCAATGACTCTAGTGGTGGTTTATGAAAAGAACACACATGCAATGACACTGGTGGATCCATGTGGTTTATGAAAAGAATACACATCCATTGACACTGGTGGATCCATGTGTTTTATGAAAAGAACACACATGCAATGAAATCTAGTGGATCCATGTGGTTTATGAAAAGAACACACATGCAATGACTCTAGATGTGGTTTATGAAAAGAACACACATGCAATGACATCGGTGGATCCGTGTGGTTTATGAAAAGAACACACATTCAATGACACTAGTGGATCCATCTGGTTTATGAAAAGAACACACATGCAATGAACTCTAGTGCATCCATGAGGATTATGAAAGAACACACATGTAATGAACTCTAGTGGATCCATGTGGTTTATGAAAAGAACACACATGCAATGAATCTAGTGGTGGTTTATGAAAAGAACACACATGCAATGACAATAGTGGGGGTTTATGACAAGAACACACATAATCACTCTAGATGTGGTTTATGAAAAGAACACACATGCAATGACACTGGTGGATCCATGTGTTTTATGAAACGAGCACACATTCAATGACACTAGTGGATGCATGTGGTTTATGAAAAGAACACACATTCAATGAACTCTAGTGGATCCATGTGGTTTATGAAATGAACACAAATGCAATGAACTCTAGTGGATCCATGTGGTTTATGAAAAGAACACACATGCAATTACTCTAGTGGTGGTTTATGAAAAGAACACAACAATTACTCTAGTGGTGGTTTAGGAGAAGAACACACATGCAATGACTCTAGTGGATCCATATGTGGTTTATGAAAAGAACACACATGCAATGACTCTAGTGGTGGTTTATGAAAAGAACACACATGCAATGACTCTAGTGGTGGTTTATGAAAAGAACACACATGCAATAACACTGGTGGATCCCTGTTGTTTATGAAAAGAACACACATCCAATGACACTGGTTCATCCATGTGGTTTATGAAAAGAACACACATCCTATGAACTCTAGTGGATCCATGTGGTTTATGAAAAGAACACACATGGAATTACTCTAGTGATGGTTTATGAAGAGAACACACATCCAATGACTCTAGTGGTGGCTTATGAAAAGAACACACATGCAATGACACTGGTGGATCCATGTGGTTTATGAAAAGAATACACATCCATTGACACTGGTGGATCCATGTGTTTTATGAAAAGAACACACATGCAATGAACTCTAGTGGATCCATGTGGTTTATGAAAAGAACACACATGCAATGAATCTAGTGGTGGTTTATGAAAAGAACACACATGCAATGACAATAGTGGTGGTTTAGGAGAAGAACACAGACGCAGTCACTCTAGATGTGGTTTATGAAAAGAACACACATGTAATGACACTGGTGGATCCATGTGTTTTATGAAACGAGCACACATTCAATGACACTAGTGGATCCATGTGGTTTATGAAAAGAACACACATTCAATGAACTCTAGTGGATCCATGTGGTTTACGAAATGACCACAAATGCAATGAACTCTAATGGATCCATGTGGTTTATGAAAAGAACACACATGCAATTACTCTAGTGGTGGTTTATGAAAAGAACACATTAATTACTCTAGTGGTGGTTTAGGAGAAGAACACACATGCAATGACTCTAGTGGATCCATATGTGGTTTATGAAAATAACACACATGCAATGACTCTAGTGGTGGTTTATGAAAAGAACACCCATGCAATGACTCTAGTGGTGGTTTATGAAAAGAACACACATGCAATAACTCTAGTGGTGGTTTATGAAAAGAACACATCAATTACTCTAGTGGTGGTTTAGGATAAGAACACACATGCAATGAACTCTAGTGGATCCATGAGGTTTATGAAAAGAACACACATGTAATGAACTCTAGTGGATCCATGTGGTTTATGAAAAGAACATACATGCAATGAATCTAGAGGTGGTTTATGAAAAGAACACACATGCAATGACAATAGTGGTGGTTTAGGAGAAGAACACACACGCAATCACTATAGATGTGGTTTATGAAAAGAACACACATGCAATGAAACTGGTGGATCCATGTGTTTTATGAAACGAGCACACATTCAATGACACTAGTGGATCCATGTGGTTTATGAAAAGAACACACATTCAATGAACTCTAGTGGATCCATGTGGTTTATGAAATGAACACAAATGCAATGAACTCTAGTGGATCCATGTGGTTTATGAAAAGAACACACATGCAATTACTCTAGTGGTGGTTTATGAAAAGAACACAGCAATTACTCTAGTGGTGGTTTAGGAGAAGAACACACATGCAATGACTCTAGTGGATCCATATGTGGTTTATGAAAAGAACACACATGCAATGACTCTAGTGGTGGTTTATGAAAAGAACACACATGCAATGACTCTAGTGGTGGTTTATAAAAAGAACACACATGCAATAACACTGGTGGATCCCTGTGGTTTATGAAAAGAACACACATCCAATGACACTGGTTGATCCATGTGGTTTACGAAAAGAACACACATCCTATGAACTCTAGTGGATCCATGTGGTTTCTGAAAAGAACACACATGGAATTACTCTAGTGATGGTTTATGAAGAGAACACACATCCAATGACTCTAGTGGTGGTTTATGAAAAGAACACACATGCAATTACACTGGTGGATCCATGTGGATTATGAAAAGAATACACATCCATTGACACTGGTGGATCCATGTGTTTTATGAAAAGAACACACATGCAATGAAATCTAGTGGATCCATGTGGTTTATGAAAAGAACACACATGCAATGACTCTAGATGTGGTTTATGAAAAGAACACACATGCAATGACATCGGTGGATCCGTGTGGTTTATGAAAAGAACACACATTCAATGACACTAGTGGATCCATCTGGTTTATGAAAAGAACACACATGCAATGAACTCTAGTGCATCCATGAGGTTTATGAAAAGAACACACATGTAATGAACTCTAGTGGATCCATGTGGTTTATGAAAAGAACACACATGCAATGAATCTAGTGGTGGTTTATGAAAAGAACACACATGCAATGACAATAGTGGTGGTTTAGGAGAAGAACACACATGATCACTCTAGATGTGGTTTATGAAAAGAACACACATGCAATGACACTGGTGGATCCATGTGTTTTATGAAACGAGCACACATTCAATGACACTAGTGGATCCATGTGGTTTATGAAAAGAACACACATTCAATGAACTCTAGTGGATCCATGTGGTTTATGAAATGAACACAAATGCAATGAACTCTAGTGGATCCATGTGGTTTATGAAAAGAACACACATGCAATTACTCTAGTGGTGGTTTATGAAAAGAACACAACAATTACTCTAGTGGTGGTTTAGGAGAAGAACACACATGCAATGACTCTAGTGGATCCATATGTGGTTTATGAAAAGAACACACATGCAATGACTCTAGTGATGGTTTATGAAAAGAACACACATGCAATGAATCTAGTGGTGGTTTATGAAAAGAACACACATGCAATAACACTGGTGGATCCCTGTGGTTTATGAAAAGAACACACATCCAATGACACTGGTTCATCCATGTGGTTTATGAAAAGAACACACATCCTATGAACTCTAGTGGATCCATGTGGTTTATGAAAAGAACACACATGGAATTACTCTAGTGATGGTTTATGAAGAGAACACACATCTAATGACTCTAGTGGTGGTTTATGAAAAGAACACACATGCAATGACACTGGTGGATCCATGTGGTTTATGAAAAGAATACACATCCATTGACACTGGTGGATCCATGTGTTTTATGAAAAGAACACACATGCAATGAAATCTAGTGGATCGATGTGGTTTATGAAAAGAACACACATGCAATGACTCTAGATGTGGTTTATGAAAAGAACACACATGCAATGACATCAGTGGATCCGTGTGGTTTATGAAAAGAACACACATTCAATGACACTAGTGGATCCATCTGGTTTATGAAAAGAACACACATGCAATGAACTCTAGTGCATCCATGAGGTTTATGAAAAGAACACACATGTAATGAACTCTAGTGGATCCATGTGGTTTCTGAAAAGAACACACATGCAATGAATCTAGTGGTGGTTTATGAAAAGAACACACATGCAATGACAATAGTGGTGGTTTAGGAGAAGAACACACACGCAATCACTCTAGATGTGGTTTATGAAAAGAACACACATGCAATGACACTGGTGGATCCATGTGTTTTATGAAACGAGCACACATTCAATGACACTAGTGGATCCATGTGGTTTATGAAAAGAACACACATTCAATGAACTCTAGTGGATCCATGTGGTTTATGAAATGAACACAAATGCAATGAACTCTAGTGGATCCATGTGGTTTATGAAAAGAACACACATGCAATTACTCTAGTGGTGGATTATGAAAAGAACACAACAATTACTCTAGTGGTGGTTTAGGAGAACAACACACATGCAATGACTCTAGTGGATCCATATGTGGTTTATGAAAAGAACACACATGCAATGACTCTAGTGGTGGTTTATGAAAAGAACACACATGCAATGACTCTAGTGGTGGTTTATGAAAAGAACACACATGCAATAACACTGGTGGATCGATGTTGTTTATGAAAAGAACACACATCCAATGACACTGGTTCATCCATGTGGTTTATGAAAAGAACACACATCCTATGAACTCTAGTGGATCCATGTGGTTTATGAAAAGAACACACATGGAATTACTCTAGTGATGGTTTATGAAGAGAACACACATCCAATGACTCTAGTGGTGGCTTATGAAAAGAACACACATGCAATGACACTGGTGGATCCATGTGGTTTATGAAAAGAATACATATCCATTGACACTGGTGGATCCATGTGTTTTATGAAAAGAACACACATGCAATGAACTCTAGTGGATCCATGTGGTTTATGAAAAGAACACACATGCAATGAATCTAGTGGTGGTTTATGAAAAGAACACACATGCAATGACAATAGTGGTGGTTTAGGAGAAGAACACACCTTGATCACTCTAGATGTGGTTTATGAAAAGAACACACATGCAATGACACTGGTGGATCCATGTGTTTTATGAAACGAGCACACATTCAATAACACTAGTGGATCCATGTGGTTTATGAAAAGAACACACATTCAATGAACTCTAGTGGATCCATGTGGTTTACGAAATGAACACAAATGCAATGAACTCTAATGGATCCATGTGGTTTATGAAAAGAACACACATGCAATTACTCTAGTGGTGGTTTATGAAAAGAACACATCAATTACTCTAGTGGTGGTTTAGGAGAAGAACACACATGCAATGACTCTAGTGGATCCATATGTGGTTTATGAAAATAACACACATGCAATGACTCTAGTGGTGGTTTATGAAAAGAACACCCATGCAATGACTCTAGTGGTGGTTTATGAAAAGAACACACATGCAATAACTCTAGTGGTGGTTTATGAAAAGAACACATCAATTACTCTAGTGGTGGTTTAGGATAAGAACACACATGCAATGACTCTAGTGGATCCATATGTGGTTTATGAAAATAACACACATGCAATGACTCTAGTGGTGGTTTATGAAAAGAACACCCATGCAATGACTCTAGTGGTGGTTTATGAAAAGAACACACATGAAATGACACTGGTGGATCCATGTTGTTTATGAAAAGAACACACATCCAATGACAATGGTGTATCGATGTGGTTTATGAAAAGAACACACATGCAATGAACTCTAGTGGATCCATGTGGTTTATGAAAAGAACACACATGCAATGACTCTAGTGGTGGTTTAGGAGAAGAACAAACATGCAATGACTCTAGTGGATCCATATGTGGTTTAGGAAATGAACACACATGTAATGACTCTAGTGGTGGTTTATGAAAAGAACACACATGCAATGACTCTAGTGGGGGTTTATGAAAAGAACACACATGTAATGACACTACTGGATCCATGTGGTTTATGAAAAGAACACACATCCAATGACACTGGTGGATCCATGTGGTTTATGAAAAGAACACACATGCAATCAACTCTAGTGGATCCATATGGTTTATGAAAATAACACACATGCAATGACTCTAGTGGTGGTTTATGAAAAGAACAAACATGCAATGACTCTAGTGGTGGTTTATGAAAAGAACACACATGCAATGACTCTAGTGGTGGTTTATGAAAAGAACACACATGCAATGACACTAGTGGATCCATGTGGTTTATGAAAATAAACACACATCCAATGAAACTAGTGGCTCCATGTGGTTTATGAAAAGAACACACATGAAATGAAGTCTAGTGGATCCATGTGGTTTATGAAAAGAACACACATGCAATGACTCTAGATGTGGTTTATGAAAAGAACACACATGCAATGACACTGGTGGATCCGTGTGGTTTATGAAAAGAACACACATTCAATGACACTAGTGGATCCATCTAGTTTATGAAAAGAACACACATGCAATGAACTCTAGTGGATCCATGAGGTTTATGAAAAGAACACACATGTAATGAACTCTAGTGGATCCATGTGGTTTATGAAAAGAACATACATGCAATGAATCTAGAGGTGGTTTATGAAAAGAACACACATGCAATGACAATAGTGGTGGTTTAGGAGAAGAACACACACGCAATGACTCTAGATGTGGTTTATGAAAAGAACACACATGCAATGAAACTGGTGGATCCATGTGTTTTATGAAACGAGCACACATTCAATGACACTAGTGGATCCATGTGGTTTATGAAAAGAACACACATTCAATGAACTCTAGTGGATCCATGTGGTTTATGAAATGAACACAAATGCAATGAACTCTAGTGGATCCATGTGGTTTATGAAAAGAACACACATGCAATTACTCTAGTGGTGGATTATGAAAAGAACACAGCAATTACTCTAGTGGTGGTTTAGGAGAAGAACACACATGCAATGACTCTAGTGGATCCATATGTGGTTTATGAAAAGAACACACATGCAATGACTCTAGTGGTGGTCTATGAAAAGAACACACATGCAATGACTCTAGTGGTGGTTTATGAAAAGAACACACATGCAATAACACTGGTGGATCCCTGTGGTTTATGAAAAGAACACACATCCAATGACACTGGTTGATCCATGTTTTTTACGAAAAGAACACACATCCTATGAACTCTAGTGGATCCATGTGGTTTCTGAAAAGAACACAAATGGAATTACTCTAGTGATGGTTTATGAAGAGAACACACATCCAATGACTCTAGTGGTGGTTTATGAAAAGAACACACATGCAATGACACTGGTGGATCCATGTGGTTTATGAAAAGAATACACATCCATTGACACTGGTGGATCCATGTGTTTTATGAAAAGAACACACATGCAATGAAATCTAGTGGATCCATGTGGTTTATGAAAAGAACACACATGCAATGACTCTACATGTGGTTGATGAAAAGAACACACATGCAATGACATCGGTGGATCCGTGTGGTTTATGAAAAGAACACACATTCAATGACACTAGTGGATCCATCTGGTTTATGAAAAGAACACACATGCAATGAACTCTAGTGCATCCATGAGGTTTATGAAAAGAACACACATGTAATGAACTCTAGTGGATCCATGTGGTTTATGAAAAGAACACACATGCAATGAATCTAGTGGTGGTTTATGAAAAGAACACACATGCAATGACAATAGTGGTGGTTTAGGAGAAGAACACACACGCAATCACTCTAGATGTGGTTTATGAAAAGAACACACATGCAATGACACTGGTGGATCCATGTGTTTTATGAAACGAGCACACATTCAATGACACTAGTGGATCCATGTGGTTTATGAAAAGAACACACATTCAATGAACTCTAGTGGATCCATGTGGTTTATGAAATGAACACAAATGCAATGAACTCTAGTGGATCCATGTGGTTTATGAAAAGAACACACATGCAATAACTCTAGTGGTGGTTTATGAAAAGAACACAACAATTACTCTAGTGGTGGTTTAGGAGAAGAACACACATGCAATGACTCTAGTGGATCCATATGTGGTTTATGAAAAGAACACACATGCAATGACTCTAGTGGTGGTTTATGAAAAGAATACACATGCAATGACTCTAGTGGTGGTTTATGAAAAGAACACACATGCAATAACACTGGTGGATCCCTGTGGTTTATGAAAAGAACACACATCCAATGACACTGGTTCATCCATGTGGTTTATGAAAAGAACACACATCCTATGAACTCTAGTGGATCCATGTGGTTTATGAAAAGAACACACATGGAATTACTCTAGTGATGGTTTATGAAGAGAACACACATCCAATGACTCTAGTGGTGGTTTATGAAAAGAACACACATGCAATGACACTGGTGGATCCATGTGGTTTATGAAAAGAATACACATCCATTGACACTGGTGGATCCATGTGTTTTTTGAAAAGAACACACATGCAATGAAATCTAGTGGATCGATGTGGTTTATGAAAAGAACACACATGCAATGACTCTAGATGTGGTTTATGAAAAGAACACACATGCAATGACATCGGTGGATCCGTGTGGTTTATGAAAAGAACACACATTCAATGACACTAGTGGATCCATCTGGTTTATGAAAAGAACACACATGCAATGAACTCTAGTGCATCCATGAGGTTTATGAAAAGAACACACATGTAATGAACTCTAGTGGATCCATGTGGTTTCTGAAAAGAACACACATGCAATGAATCTAGTGGTGGTTTATGAAAAGAACACACATGCAATGACAATAGTGGTGGTTTAGGAGAAGAACACACACGCAATCACTCTAGATGTGGTTTATGAAAAGAACACACATGCAATGACACTGGTGGATCCATGTGTTTTATGAAACGAGCACACATTCAATGACACTAGTGGATCCATGTGGTTTATGAAAAGAACACACATTCAATGAACTCTAGTGGATCCATGTGGTTTATGAAATGAACACAAATGCAATGAACTCTAGTGGATCCATGTGGTTTATGAAAAGAACACACATGCAATTACTCTAGTGGTGGTTTATGAAAAGAACACAACAATTACTCTAGTGGTGGTTTAGGAGAAGAACACACATGCAATGACTCTAGTGGATCCATATGTGGTTTATGAAAATAACACACATGCAATGACTCTAGTGGTGCTTTATGAAAAGAACACACATGCAATGACTCTAGTGGTGGTTTATGAAAATAACACACATGCAATAACACTGGTGGATCCCTGTGGTTTATGAAAAGAACACACATCCAATGACACTGGTTCATCCATGTGGTTTATGAAAAGAACACACATCCTATGAACTCTAGTGGATCCATGTGGTTTATGAAAAGAACACACATGGAATTACTCTAGTGATGGTTTATGAAGAGAACACACATCCAATGACTCTAGTGGTGGCTTATGAAAAGAACACACATGCAATGACACTGGTGGATCCATGTGGTTTATGAAAAGAATACACATCCATTGACACTGGTGGATCCATGTGTTTTATGAAAAGAACACACATGCAATGAACTCTAGTGGATCCATGTGGTTTATGAAAAGAATGCACATGAAATGACTCTAGATGTGGTTTATGAAAAGAACACACATTAAATGACACCGGTGGAACCGTGTGGTTTATGAAAAGAACACACATGCAATGACACCGGTGATCCGTGTGGTTTATGAAAAGAACACACATTCAATGACACTAGTGGATCCATCTAGTTTATGAAAAGAACACACATGCAATGAACTCTAGTGGATCCATGAGGTTTATGAAAAGAACACACATGTAATGAACTCTAGTGGATCCATGTGGTTTATGAAAAGAACACACATGCAATGAATCTAGTGGTGGTTTATGAAAAGAACACACATGCAATGACAATAGTGGTGGTTTAGGAGAAGAACACACACAATCACTCTAGATGTGGTTTATGAAAAGAACACACATGCAATGAAACTGGTGGATCCATGTGTTTTATGAAACGAGCACACATTCAATGACACTAGTGGATCCATGTGGTTTATGAAAAGAACAGACATTCAATGAACTCTAGTGGATCCATGTGGTTTATGAAATGAACACAAATGCAATGAACTCTAGTGGATCCATGTGGTTTATGAAAAGAACACACATGCAATTACTCTAGTGGTGGTTTATGAAAAGAACACATCAATTACTCTAGTGGTGGTTTAGGAGAAGAACACACATGCAATGACTCTAGTGGATCCATATGTGGTTTATGAAAATAACACACATGCAATGACTCTAGTGGTGGTTTATGAAAAGAACACCCATGCAATGACTCTAGTGGTGGTTTATGAAAAGAACACACATGCAATAACTCTAGTGGTGGTTTATGAAAAGAACACATCAATTACTCTAGTGGTGGTTTAGGAGAAGAACACAAATGCAATGACTCTAGTGGATCCATATGTGGTTTATGAAAATAACACACATGCAATGACTCTAGTGGTGGTTTATGAAAAGAACACCCATGCAATTACTCTAGTGGTGGTTTATGAAAAGAACACAACAATTACTCTAGTGGTGGTTTAGGAGAAGAACACACATGCAATGACTCTAGTGGATCCATATGTGGTTTATGAAAATAACACACATGCAATGACTCTAGTGGTGCTTTATGAAAAGAACACACATGCAATGACTCTAGTGGTGGTTTATGAAAATAACACACATGCAATAACACTGGTGGATCCCTGTGGTTTATGAAAAGAACACACATCCAATGACACTGGTTCATCCATGTGGTTTATGAAAAGAACACACATCCTATGAACTCTAGTGGATCCATGTGGTTTATGAAAAGAACACACATGGAATTACTCTAGTGATGGTTTATGAAGAGAACACACATCCAATGACTCTAGTGGTGGCTTATGAAAAGAACACACATGCAATGACACTGGTGGATCCATGTGGTTTATGAAAAGAATACACATCCATTGACACTGGTGGATCCATGTGTTTTATGAAAAGAACACACATGCAATGAACTCTAGTGGATCCATGTGGTTTACGAAAAGAATGCACATGAAATGACTCTAGATGTGGTTTATGAAAAGAACACACATTAAATGACACCGGTGGATCCGTGTGGTTTATGAAAAGAACACACATGCAATGACACCGGTGATCCGTGTGGTTTATGAAAAGAACACACATTCAATGACACTAGTGGATCCATCTAGTTTATGAAAAGAACACACATGCAATGAACTCTAGTGGATCCATGAGGTTTATGAAAAGAACACACATGTAATGAACTCTAGTGGATCCATGTGGTTTATGAAAAGAACACACATGCAATGAATCTAGTGGTGGTTTATGAAAAGAACACACATGCAATGACAATAGTGGTGGTTTAGGAGAAGAACACACACAATCACTCTAGATGTGGTTTATGAAAAGAACACACATGCAATGAAACTGGTGGATCCATGTGTTTTATGAAACGAGCACACATTCAATGACACTAGTGGATCCATGTGGTTTATGAAAAGAACAGACATTCAATGAACTCTAGTGGATCCATGTGGTTTATGAAATGAACACAAATGCAATGAACTCTAGTGGATCCATGTGGTTTATGAAAAGAACACACATGCAATTACTCTAGTGGTGGTTTATGAAAAGAACACATCAATTACTCTAGTGGTGGTTTAGGAGAAGAACACACATGCAATGACTCTAGTGGATCCATATGTGGTTTATGAAAATAACACACATGCAATGACTCTAGTGGTGGTTTATGAAAAGAACACCCATGCAATGACTCTAGTGGTGGTTTATGAAAAGAACACACATGCAATAACTCTAGTGGTGGTTTATGAAAAGAACACATCAATTACTCTAGTGGTGGTTTAGGAGAAGAACACAAATGCAATGACTCTAGTGGATCCATATGTGGTTTATGAAAATAACACACATGCAATGACTCTAGTGGTGGTTTATGAAAAGAACACCCATGCAATGACTCTAGTGGTGGTTTATGAAAAGAACACACATGAAATGACACTGGTGGATCCATGTTGTTTATGAAAAGAACACACATCCAATGACAATGGTGTATCGATGTGGTTTATGAAAAGAACACACATGCAATGAACTCTAGTGGATCCATGTGGTTTATGAAAAGAACACACATGCAATGACTCTAGTGGTGGTTTAGGAGAAGAACAAACATGCAATGACTCTAGTGGATCCATATGTGGTTTAGGAAATGAACACACATGTAATGACTCTAGTGGTGGTTTATGAAAAGAACACACATGCAATGACTCTAGTGGTGGTTTGTGAAAAGAACACACATGCAATGACACTACTGGATCCATGTGGTTTATGAAAAGAACACACATCCAATGAGACTGGTGGATCCATGTGGTTTATGAAAAGAACACCCATGCAATGAACTCTAGTGGATCCATATGGTTTATGAAAATAACACACATGCAATGACTCTAGTGGTGGTTTATGTAAAGAACAAACATGCAATGACTCTAGTGGTGGTTTATGAAAAGAACACACATGCAATGACTCTAGTGGTGGTTTATGAAAAGAACACACATGCAATGACACTAGTGGATCCATGTGGTTTATGAAAAGAAACACACATCCAATGAAACTAGTGGATCCATGTGGTTTATGAAAAGAACACACATGAAATGAAGTCTAGTGTATCCATGTGGTTTATGAAAAGAACACACATGCAATGACTCTAGATGTGGTTTATGAAAAGAACACACATGCAATGACACTGGTGGATCCGTGTGGTTTATGAAAAGAACACACATTCAATGACACATGTGGATCCATCTAGTTTATGAAAAGAACACACATGCAATGAACTCTAGTGGATCTATGAGTTTTATGAAAAGAACACACATGTAATGAACTCTAGTGGATCCATGTGGTTTATGAAAATAACATACATGCAATGAATCTAGTGGTGGTTTATGAAAAGAACACACATGCAATGATAATAGTGGTGGTTTAGGAGAAGAACACACACGCAATTACTCTAGATGTGGTTTATGAAAAGAACACACATGCAATGAAACTGGTGGATCCATGTGTTTTATGAAACGAGCACACATTCAATGACACTAGTGGATCCATGTGGTTTATGAAAATAACACACATTCAATGAACTCTAGTGGATCCATGTGGTTTATGAAATGAACACAAATGCAATAAACTCTAGTGGATCCATGTGGTTTATGAAAATAACACACATGCAATTACTCTAGTGGTGGTTTATGAAAAGAACACAACAATTACTCTAGTGGTGGTTTAGGAGAAGAACACACATGCAATGACTCTAGTGGATCCATATGTGGTTTATGAAAAGAACACACATGCAATGACTCTAGTGGTGGTTTATGAAAAGAACACACATTCAATGACTCTAGTGGTGGTTTATGAAAAGAACACACATGCAATAACACTGGTGGATCCCTGTGGTTTATGAAAAGAACACACATCCAATGACACTAGTTGATCCATGTGGTTTATGAAAAGAACACACATCCTATGAACTCTAGTTGATCCATGTGGTTTCTGAAAAGAACACACATGGAATTACTCTAGTGATGGTTTATGAAGGGCACACACATCCAATGACTAGTGGTGGTTTATGAAAAGAACACACATGCAATGACACTGGTGGATCCATGTGGTTTATGAAAACAATATACATCCATTGACACTGGTGGATCCATGTGTTTTATGAAAAGAACACACATGCAATGAAATCTAGTGGATCCATGTGGTTTATGAGAAGAACACACATGCAATGACTCTAGATGTGGTTTATGAAAAGAACACACATGCAATGTCACCGGTGGATCCGTGTGGTTTATGAAAAGAACACACATTCAATGACACTAGTGGATCCATCTGGTTTATGAAAAGAACACACATGCAATGAACTCTAGTGGATCCATGAGGTTTATGAAAAGAACACACATGTAATGAACTCTAGTGGATCCATGTGGTTTATGAAAAGAACACACATGCAATGAATCTAGTGGTGGTTTATGAAAAGAACACACATGCAATGACAATAGTGGTGGTTTAGGAGAAGAACACACACGCAATCACTCTAGATGTGGTTTATGAAAAGAACACACATGCAATGACACTGGTGGATCCATGTGTTTTATGAAACGAGCACACATTCAATGACACTAGTGGATCCATGTGGTTTATGAAAAGAACACACATTCAATGAACTCTAGTGGATCCATGTGGTTTATGAAATGAACACAAATGCAATGAACTCTAGTGGATCCATGTTGTTTATGAAAAGAACACACATGCAATTACTCTAGTGGTGGTTTATGAAAAGAACACAACAATTACTCTAGTGGTGGTTTAGGAGAAGAACACACATGCAATGACTCTAGTGGATCCATATGTGGTTTATGAAAAGAACACACATGCAATGACTCTAGTGGTGGTTTATGAAAAGAACACACATGCAATGACTCTAGTGGTGGTTTATGAAAATAATACACATGCAATAACACTGGTGGATCCCTGTGGTTTATGAAAAGAACACACATCCAATGACACTGGTTCATCCATGTGGTTTATGAAAAGAACCCACATCCTATGAACTCTAGTGGATCCATGTGGTTTATGAAAAGAACACACATGGAATTACTCTAGTGATGGTTTATGAAGAGAACACACATCCAATGACTCTAGTGGTGGCTTATGAAAAGAACACACATGCAATGAGACTGGTGGATCCATGTGGTTTATGAAAAGAATACACATCCATTAACACTGGTGGATCCATGTGTTTTATGAAAATAACACACATGCAATGAACTCTAGTGGATCCATGTGGTTTATGAAAAGAATGCACATGCAATGACTCTAGATGTGGTTTATGAAAAGAACACACATGCAATGACACCGGTGGATCCATGTGGTTTATGAAAAGAACACACATGCAATGACACCGGTGGATCCGTGTGGTTTATGAAAAGAACACACATTCAATGACACTAGTGGATCCATCTGGTTTATGAAAAGAACACACATGCAATGAACTCTAGTGGATCCATGAGGTTTATGAAAGGAACACACATGTAATGAACTCTAGTGGATCCATGTGGTTTATGAAAAGAACACACATGCAATGAATCTAGTGGTGGTTTATGAAAAGAACACACATGCAATGACAATAGTGGTGGTTTAGGAGAAGAACACACACACAATCACTCTAGATGTGGTTTATGAAAATAACACACATGCAATGACACCGGTGGATCCATGTGTTTTATGAAACGAGCACACATTCAATGACACTAGTGGATCCATGTGGTTTATGAAAAGAACACACATTCAATGAACTCTAGTGGATCCATGTGGTTTATGAAATGAACACAAATGCAATGAACTCTAGTGGATCCATGTGGTTTATGAAAAGAACACACATGCAATTACTCTAGTGGTGGTTTATGAAAAGAACAGATCAATTACTCTAGTGGTGGTTTAGGAGAAGAACACACATGCAATGACTCTAGTGGATCCATATTTGGTTTACGAAAATAACACACATGCAATGACTCTAGTGGTGGTTGATGAAAAGAACACACATGCAATAACACTGGTGGATCCCTGTGGTTTATGAAAAGAACACACATCCAATGACACTGGTTGATCCATGTGGTTTATGAAAAGAACACACATCCTATGAACTCTAGTGGATCCATGTGGTTTATGAAAAGAACACACATGGAATTACTCTAGTGATGGTTTATGAAGAAAACACACATCCAATGACTCTAGTGGTGGTTTATTAAAAGAACACACATGCAATGACACTGGTGGATCCATGTGGTTTATGAAAAGAATACACATCCATTGACACTGGTGGATCCATGTGTTTCATGAAAAGAACACACATGCAATGAACTCTAGTGGATCCATGTGGTTTATGAAAAGAACACACATGCAATGACTCTAGATGTGGTTTATGAAAAGAACACACATGCAATGACACTGGTGGATCCATGTGGTTTATGAAAAGAACACACATTCAATGACACTGGTGGATCCATGTGATTTATGAAAAGAACACACATCCAATGACACTGGTTGATCCATGTGGCTTATGAAAAGAACACACATGCAATGAACTCTAGTGGATCCATGTGGTTTATGAAAAGAACACACATGGAATTACTCTAGTGATGGTTAATGAAGAGAACACACATCCAATGACTCTAGTGGTGGTTTATGAAAAGAACACACATGCAATGACACTGGTGGATCCATGTGGTTTATGAAAAGAACACACATCCATTGACACTGGTGGATCCATGTGGTTTATGAAAAGAACACACATGCAATGACCTCTAGAGGATCCATGTGGTTTATGAAAAGAACACACATGCAATGACTCTAGATGTGGTTTATGAAAAGAACACACATGCAATTACACTAGTGGATCCACGTGGTTTATGAAAAGAACACACATTCAATGACACTGGTGGATCCATGTGGTTTATGAAAAGAACACACATCCAATGACACTTCGATCCATGTGGTTTATGAAAAGAACACACATGCAATGAACTCTAGTGGATCCATGTGGTTTATTAAAAGAACACACATGGAATGACTCTAGTGATGGTTTATGAAGAGAACACACATCCAATGACTCTAGTGGTGGTTTATGAAAAGAACACACATGCAATGACACTGGTGGATCCATGTGGTTTATGAAAAGAACACACATCCATTGACACTGGTGGATCCATGTGTTTTATGAAAAGAACACACATGCAATGAAATCTAGTGGATCCATGTGGTTTATGAAAAGAACACACATGCAATGACTCTAGATGTGGTTTATGAAAAGAACACACATGCAATTACACTGGTGGATAAACGTGGTTTATGAAAAGAACACACATTCAATGACACTGGTGGATCCTTGTGGTTTATGAAAAGAACACACATCCAATGACACTGGTTGATCCATGTGGTTTATGAAAAGAACACACATCCTATGAACTCTAGTGGATCCATGTGGTTTATGAAAAGAACACACATGGAATTACTCTAGTGATGGTTTATGAAGAGAACACACACCCAATGACTCTAGTGGTGGTTTATGAAAAGAACACACATGCAATGACACTGGTGGATCCATGTGGTTTATGAAAAGAACACACATCCATTGACACTGGTGGATCCATATGGTTTATGAAAAGAAAACACATGCAATGACCTCTAGAGGATCCATGTGGTTTATGAAAAGAACACACATGCAATGACTCTAGATGTGGTTTATGAAAAGAACACACATGCAATTACACTGGTGGATCCACGTGGTTTATGAAAAGAACACACATTCAATGACACTGGTGGATCCATGTGGTTTATGAAAAGAACACACATCCAATGACACTGGTTGATCCATGTGGTTTATGAAAAGAACACACATGCAATGACCTCTAGTGGATCCATGTGGTTTATGAAAAGAACACACATGGAATTACTCTAGTGATGGTTTATGAAGAGAACACACATCCAATGACTCTAGTGGTGGTTTATGAAAAGAACACACATGAAATGACACTGGTGGATCCATGTGGTTTATGAAAAGAACACACATCCATTGACACTGGTGGATCCATGTGGTTTATGAAAAGAACACACATGCAATGACCTCTAGTGGATCCATGTGGTTTATGAAAAGAACACACATGCAATGACACTAGATGTGGTTTATGAAAAGAACACACATGCAATTACACTGGTGGATAATCGTGGTTTATGAAAAGAACACACATTCAATGACACTGGTGGATCCTTGTGGTTTATGGAAAGAACACACATCCAATGACACTGGTTGATCCATGTGGTTTATGAAAAGAACACACATCCTATGAACTCTAGTGGATCCATGTGGTTTATGAAAAGAACACACATGGAATTACTCTAGTGATGGTTTATGAAGAGAACACACATCCAATGACTCTAGTGGTGGTTTATGAAAAGAACACACATGCAATGACACTGGTGGATCCATGTGGTTTATGAAAATAATACACATCCATTAACACTGGTGGATCCATGTGTTTTATGAAAAGAACACACATGCAATGAACTCTAGTGGATCCATGTGGTTTATAAAAAAAAACACATGCAATGACTCTAGATGTGGTTTATGAAAAGAACACACATGCAATGACACTGGTGGATCCATGTGGTTTATGAAAAGAACACACATTCAATGACACTGGTGGATCCATGTGATTTATTAAAATAACACACATTCAATGACACTGGTTGATCCATGTGGCTTATGAAAAGAGCACACATGCAATGAACTCTAGTGGATCCATGTGGTTTATGAAAAGAAGACACATGGAATTACTCTAGTGATGGTTAATGAAGAGAACACACATCCAATGACTCTAGTGGTGGTTTATGAAAAGAACACACATGCAATGACACTGGTGGATCCATGTGGTTTATGAAAAGAACACACATTCATTGACACTGGTGGATCCATGTGGTTTATGAAAAGAACACACATGCAATGACCTCTAGTGGATCCATGTGGTTTATGAAAAGAACACACATGCAATGACTCTAGATGTGGTTTATGAAAAGAACACACATGCAATTACACTGGTGGATCCACGTGGTTTATGAAAAGAACACACATTCAATGACACTGGTGGATCCATGTGGTTTATGAAAAGAACACACATCCAATGACACTGGTCGATCCATGTGGTTTATGAAAAGAACACACATGCAATGAACTCTAGTGGATCCATGTGGTTTATTAAAAGAACACACATGGAATGACCCTAGTGATGGTTTATGAAGAGAACACACATCCAATGATTCTAGTGGTGGTTTATGAAAAGAACACACATGCAATGACACTGGTGGATCCATGTGGTTCATGAAAAGAACACACATCCAATGACACTGGGGGATTCATGTGGTTTATTAAAAGAACACACATTTAATGAACTCTAGTGGATCCATGTGTTTGATGAAAACAAAACACATCCATTGACACTGGTTTATGAAAAGAACACACATTCAATGACACTAGTGGATCCATCTGGTTTATGAAAAGAACACACATGCAATGAACTCTAGTGGATCCATGAGGTTTATGAAAAGAACACACATGTAATGAACTCTAGTGGATCCATGTGGTTTATGAAAAGAACACACATGCAATGAATCTAGTGGTGGTTTATGAAAAGAACACACATGCAATGACAATAGTGGTGGTTTAGGAGAAGAACACACACGCAATCACTCTAGATGTGGTTTATGAAAAGAACACACATGCAATGACACTGGTGGATCCATGTGTTTTATGAAACGAGCACACATTCAATGACACTAGTGGATCCATGTGGTTTATGAAAAGAACACACATTCAATGAACTCTAGTGGATCCATGTGGTTTATGAAATGAACACAAATGCAATGAACTCTAGTGGATCCATGTTGTTTATGAAAAGAACACACATGCAATTACTCTAGTGGTGGTTTATGAAAAGAACACAACAATTACTCTAGTGGTGGTTTAGGAGAAGAACACACATGCAATGACTCTAGTGGATCCATATGTGGTTTATGAAAAGAACACACATGCAATGACTCTAGTGGTGGTTTATGAAAAGAACACACATGCAATGACTCTAGTGGTGGTTTATGAAAATAATACACATGCAATAACACTGGTGGATCCCTGTGGTTTATGAAAAGAACACACATCCAATGACACTGGTTCATCCATGTGGTTTATGAAAAGAACCCACATCCTATGAACTCTAGTGGATCCATGTGGTTTATGAAAAGAACACACATGGAATTACTCTAGTGATGGTTTATGAAGAGAACACACATCCAATGACTCTAGTGGTGGCTTATGAAAAGAACACACATGCAATGACACTGGTGGATCCATGTGGTTTATGAAAAGAATACACATCCATTAACACTGGTGGATCCATGTGTTTTATGAAAATAACACACATGCAATGAACTCTAGTGGATCCATGTGGTTTATGAAAAGAATGCACATGCAATGGCTCTAGATGTGGTTTATGAAAAGAACACACATGCAATGACACCGGTGGATCCATGTGGTTTATGAAAAGAACACACATGCAATGACACCGGTGGATCCGTGTGGTTTATGAAAAGAACACACATTCAATGACACTAGTGGATCCATCTGGTTTATGAAAAGAACACACATGCAATGAACTCTAGTGGATCCATGAGGTTTATGAAAGGAACACACATGTAATGAACTCTAGTGGATCCATGTGGTTTATGAAAAGAACACACATGCAATGAATCTAGTGGTGGTTTATGAAAAGAACACACATGCAATGACAATAGTGGTGGTTTAGGAGAAGAACACACACACAATCACTCTAGATGTGGTTTATGAAAATAACACACATGCAATGACACCGGTGGATCCATGTGTTTTATGAAACGAGCACACATTCAATGACACTAGTGGATCCATGTGGTTTATGAAAAGAACACACATTCAATGAACTCTAGTGGATCCATGTGGTTTATGAAATGAACACAAATGCAATGAACTCTAGTGGATCCATGTGGTTTATGAAAAGAACACACATGCAATTACTCTAGTGGTGGTTTATGAAAAGAACACATCAATTACTCTAGTGGTGGTTTAGGAGAAGAACACACATGCAATGACTCTAGTGGATCCATATGTGGTTTACGAAAATAACACACATGCAATGACTCTAGTGGTGGTTGATGAAAAGAACACACATGCAATAACACTGGTGGATCCCTGTGGTTTATGAAAAGAACACACATCCAATGACACTGGTTGATCCATGTGGTTTATGAAAAGAACACACATCCTATGAACTCTAGTGGATCCATGTGGTTTATGAAAAGAACACACATGGAATTACTCTAGTGATGGTTTATGAAGAAAACACACATCCAATGACTCTAGTGGTGGTTTATTAAAAGAACACACATGCAATGACACTGGTGGATCCATGTGGTTTATGAAAAGAATACACATCCATTGACACTGGTGGATCCATGTGTTTCATGAAAAGAACACACATGCAATGAACTCTAGTGGATCCATGTGGTTTATGAAAAGAACACACATGCAATGACTCTAGATGTGGTTTATGAAAAGAACACACATGCAATGACACTGGTGGATCCATGTGGTTTATGAAAAGAACACACATTCAATGACACTGGTGGATCCATGTGATTTATGAAAAGAACACACATCCAATGACACTGGTTGATCCATGTGGCTTATGAAAAGAACACACATGCAATGAACTCTAGTGGATCCATGTGGTTTATGAAAAGAACACACATGGAATTACTCTAGTGATGGTTAATGAAGAGAACACACATCCAATGACTCTAGTGGTGGTTTATGAAAAGAACACACATGCAATGACACTGGTGGATCCATGTGGTTTATGAAAAGAACACACATCCATTGACACTGGTGGATCCATGTGGTTTATGAAAAGAACACACATGCAATGACCTCTAGAGGATCCATGTGGTTTATGAAAAGAACACACATGCAATGACTCTAGATGTGGTTTATGAAAAGAACACACATGCAATTACACTAGTGGATCCACGTGGTTTATGAAAAGAACACACATTCAATGACACTGGTGGATCCATGTGGTTTATGAAAAGAACACACATCCAATGACACTGGTCGATCCATGTGGTTTATGAAAAGAACACACATGCAATGAACTCTAGTGGATCCATGTGGTTTATTAAAAGAACACACATGGAATGACTCTAGTGATGGTTTATGAAGAGAACACACATCCAATGACTCTAGTGGTGGTTTATGAAAAGAACACACATGCAATGACACTGGTGGATCCATGTGGTTTATGAAAAGAACACACATCCATTGACACTGGTGGATCCATGTGTTTTATGAAAAGAACACACATGCAATGAAATCTAGTGGATCCATGTGGTTTATGAAAAGAACACACATGCAATGACTCTAGATGTGGTTTATGAAAAGAACACACATGCAATTACACTGGTGGATAAACGTGGTTTATGAAAAGAACACACATTCAATGACACTGGTGGATCCTTGTGGTTTATGAAAAGAACACACATCCAATGACACTGGTTGATCCATGTGGTTTATGAAAAGAACACACATCCTATGAACTCTAGTGGATCCATGTGGTTTATGAAAAGAACACACATGGAATTACTCTAGTGATGGTTTATGAAGAGAACACACACCCAATGACTCTAGTGGTGGTTTATGAAAAGAACACACATGCAATGACACTGGTGGATCCATGTGGTTTATGAAAAGAACACACATCCATTGACACTGGTGGATCCATGTGGTTTATGAAAAGAAAACACATGCAATGACCTCTAGAGGATCCATGTGGTTTATGAAAAGAACACACATGCAATGACTCTAGATGTGGTTTATGAAAAGAACACACATGCAATTACACTGGTGGATCCACGTGGTTTATGAAAAGAACACACATTCAATGACACTGGTGGATCCATGTGGTTTATGAAAAGAACACACATCCAATGACACTGGTCAATCCATGTGGTTTATGAAAAGAACACACATGCAATGAACTCTAGTGGATCCATGTGGTTTATTAAAAGAACACACATGGAATGACTCTAGTGATGGTTTATGAAGAGAACACACATCCAATGACTCTAGTGGTGGTTTATGAAAAGAACACACATGAAATGACACTGGTGGATCCATGTGGTTTATGAAAAGAACACACATCCATTGACACTAGTGGATCCATGTGGTTTATGAAAAGAACACACATGCAATGACCTCTAGTGGATCCATGTGGTTTATGAAAAGAACACACATGCAATGACACTAGATGTGGTTTATGAAAAGAACACACATGCAATGACACTGGTGGATCCATGTGGTTTATGAAAAGAACACACATTCAATGACACTGGTGGATCCATGTGATTTATTAAAAGAACACACATCCAATGACACTGGTTGATCCATGTGGCTTATGAAAAGAGCACACATGCAATGAACTCTAGTGGATTCATGTGGTTTATGAAAAGAAGACACATGGAATTACTCTAGTGATGGTTAATGAAGAGAACACACATCCAATGACTCTAGTGGTGGTTTATGAAAAGAACACACATGCAATGACACTGGTGGATCCATGTGGTTTATGAAAAGAACACACATTCATTGACACTGGTGGATCCATGTGGTTTATGAAAAGAACACACATGCAATGACCTCTAGTGGATCCATGTGGTTTATGAAAAGAACACACATGCAATGACTCTAGATGTGGTTTATGAAAAGAACACACATGCAATTACACTGGTGGATCCACGTGGTTTATGAAAAGAACACACATTCAATGACACTGGTGGATCCATGTGGTTTATGAAAAGAACACACATCCAATGACACTGGTCGATCCATGTGGTTTATGAAAAGAACACACATGCAATGAACTCTAGTGGATCCATGTGGTTTATTAAAAGAACACACATGGAATGACCCTAGTGATGGTTTATGAAGAGAACACACATCCAATGATTCTAGTGGTGGTTTATGAAAAGAACACACATGCAATGACACTGGTGGATCCATGTGGTTCATGAAAAGAACACACATCCAATGACAATGGGGGATTCATGTGGTTTATTAAAAGAACACACATTTAATGAACTCTAGTGGATCCATGTGTTTGATGAAAACAAAACACATCCATTGACACTGGTGGATCCATGTGGTTTATGAAAAGAACACACATGCAATGAATTCTAGTGGATCCATGTGGTTTATGAAAAGAACACACATGCAATGACTCTAGATGTGGTTTATGAAAAGGACACACATGCAATTACACTAGTGGATCCATGTGGTTTATGAAAAGAAGACACATTCAATGTCACTAGTGGATCCATGTGGTTTATGAAAAGAACACATATTCAATGAACTCTAGTGGATCCATGTGGTTTATGAAAAGAACACACATGCAATGACTCTATTGGTGGTTTATGAAAAGAACACAGATGCAATGACTCTATTGGTGGTTTATGAATAGAACACACATGCAATGACAATAGTGGTGGTTTAGGAGAAGAACACACATGCAATGACTCTATATGTGGTTTATGAAAAGAACACACGTGCAATGGCACAAGTGGATCCATGTAGTTTATGCAAAAAGCACACATTCAATGACACTAGTGGATCCATGTGGTTTATGAAAAGAACGCACATTCAATGAACTCTAGTGGATCCATGTGGTTTATGAAAAGAACACACATGCAATGAACTCTAGCGAATCCATGTGGTTTATGAAATGAACACAAATTCAATGAACACTAGTGGAGCCATGTGGTTTATGAAAAGAACAAACATGCAATGACTCTAGTGGTGGTTTATGAAAAGAACACACATGCAATGACTCTACTGGTGGTTTATGAGAAGAACCCACATTCAATGACTCTAGTTGATCCAGGTGTTGTTTATGAAAAGAACACACATGCAATGACTCTAGTGGTGGTTTATGAAAAGAACGCACATGCAATGCCTCTAGTGGTGGTTTATGAAAAGAACATGCATGCAATGACAATAGTTGTGGTTTAGGAGAAGAACACAGATGAAATGACTCTAGATGTGGTTTATGAAAATAACACACATGCAATGACATTCGTGGCTCTATGTCTTTTCTGAAAAGAACACACATTCAATGACACTACTGGATCCATGTGGTTAATGGAAAGAACACACATTCAATAAACTCTAGTGGATCCATGTGGTTTATGAAAAGAACACACATGCAATGATCTCTAGTGGATCCATGTGGTTTATGAAATGAACACAAATGCAATGCACTCTAGTGGATCCATGTGGTTTATGAAAAGAACACACATGCAATGACTCCAGTCGACCCATGTGGTTTATGAAAATAACACACATGCAACGACTCTAGTGGTGGTTTATGAAAAGAAACCACATGCAATGACACTGGTGGATCCATGTGGTTTATGAAAAGAACACACATCCAATGACACTGGTGGATCCATTTGTTTTCTGAAAAGAACACACATGCAATAAACTCTAGTGGATCCATGTGGTTTATGAAAAGAACACACATGGGATGACTCTAGTGATGGTTTATGAAGAGAACACACATCCAATGACTCTAGTGGTGGTTTACGAAAAGAACACACATCAATGACACTGGTGGATCCATGTGGTTTATGAAAACAACACACATCCATTGACATTGGTGGATCCATGTGGTTTATGAAAAGAACACACATGCAATAAACTCTATTAGATCCATGTGGTTTATGAAAAGAACACACATGCAATGACTCTAGATGGGGTTTATGAAAAGAACACACATGTAATTACTCTGGTGGATCCATGTGATTTATGAAAATAACACACATTCAATGACACTGGTGGATCCATGTGGTTTATGAAAAGAAGACACATCCAATGACACTGGTTAATCCATGTGGTTTATGAAAAGAACACACATGCAATGAACTCTAGTGGTGGTTTATGAAAAGAACGCACATGCAATGACTCTAGTGGTGGTTTAGGAAAAGAACACGCATGCAATGACAATAGTTGTGGTTTAGGAGAAGAACACAGATGCAATGACTCTAGATGTGGTTTATGAAAATAACACACATGAATGACATTCGTGGCTCTATGTCTTTTATGAAAAGAACACACATTCGATGACACTACTGGATCCATGTGGTTAATGGAAAGAACACACATTCAATAAACTCTAGTGGATCCATGTGGTTTATGAAAATAACACACATGCAATGAAATCTAGTGGATCCATCTGGTTTATGAAATGAACACAAATGCAATGAACTCTAGTGGATCCATGTGGTTTATGAGAATAACACACATGCAATGATTCTAGTGGTAGTTTAGGAGAAGAACACACATGCAATGACTCCAATGGATCCATGTGGTTTATGAAAATAACACACATGCAATGACTCTAGTGGTGGTTTATGAAAAGAAACCACATGCAATGACACTAGTGGATCCATGTGGTTTATGAAAAGAACACACATTCAATTACACTGGTGGATCCATGTGGTTTATGAAAACAACAAACATCCATTGACACTGGTGGATCCATGTGGTTTCTGAAAAGAACACACATGCAATGAACTCTAGTGGATCCATGTGGTTTATGAAAAGAAAACACATGCAATGACTCTAGATGTGGTTTATGAAAAGAACACACATGCAATTACACTGGTGGATCCATGTGGTTTATGAAAAGAACACACATTCAATGACACTGGTGGATCCATATGGTTTATGAAAAGAACACACATTCAATGAACTCTAGTGGATCCATGTGGTTTATGAAAAGAATACACATGCAATGACTCTATTGGTGGTTTATGAAAAGAACACAGATGCAATGACTCTATTGGTGGTTAATGAAAACAACACACATGCAGTGACAATAGTGGTGGTTTAGGAGAATAACACACATGCAATGACTCTAGATGTGGTTTATGAAAAGAACACACATGCAATGACATTGGTGGATCCATGTGGTTTATGCAAAAACACACATTCAATGACACTAGTGGATCCATGTGGTTTATGAAAAGAACACGCATTCAATGAACTCTAGTGGATCCATGTGGTTTATGAAAAGAACACACATGCTATGAACTCTAGTGGATCCATGTGGTTTATCAAATGAACACAAATTCAATGAACGCTAGTGGATCCATGTGGTTTATGAAAAGAACACACATGCAATGACTCTAGTGGTGGTTTATGAAAAGAACACACATGCAATGACTCTACTGGTGGTTTAGGAGAAGAACCCACATGCAATGACTCTAGTGGATCCATGTGTTGTTTATGAAAAGAACACACATGCAATGACTCTAGTGGTGGTTTATGAAAAGAACGCACATGCAATGACTCTAGTGGTGGTTTATGAAAAGAAGACGCATGCAATGACAATAGTGGTGGTTTAGGAGAAGAACACAGATGCAATGACTCTAGATGTGGTTTATGAAAATAACACACATGCAATGACATTCGTGGCTCTATGTCTTTTATGGAAAGAACACACATTCAATGACACTACTGGATCCATGTGGTTAATGGAAAGAACACACATTCAATAAACTCTAGTGGATCCATGTGGTTTATGAAAAGAACACACATGCAATGAACTCTAGTGGATCCATGTGGTTTATGAAATGAACACAAATGCAATGAACTCTAGTGGATCCAGGTGGTTTAAGAAAAGAACACAAATGCATTGAAATCTAGTGGATCCATGTGGTTTATGAAAAGAACACACATGCAACGATTCTAGTGGTGGTTTAAAATAGTACGGTGGGGCCAAGGGCCACTCACAGGTAGACCTTTCGGCCGTCCTAACCATTTTCAGAACATCGGGACAAGAACGAGCGGCGAATTCAAAAGAAGGGATCAACTACATACACAATTGAGTATGTATGCAAGCCACATACAACAGTCCTCAGAGCCATTCCATCTAAAAGAAATAGAAATATTGCAACGCCATACGGCAAGATCCAAATATCCTAGATAAAGATAATAATTTAGGATACTCCTCATACATCAAACATCAGAGTATCAGGCGGAAGCGGAAGACAAGATCCGAGTACGGATAAGAAGCAAATCGGCATAAGATGCCACATAAATAAACACATCCCGCCCACAGATCTCACGGATCCCCGTTCCCAGAATCTCTACACCGAGTGATCGTTGCCAACATCGTCCGTCTCCTCCACCTAGTATCCATCTTGCGAATACACCTGTTCATCTGAATCAAACAATTTATCGTGTGATACCCTAGGGGTACTCAGCAAGTCTTTATGCCTCTAAAGGGGACATATACCTGGGGTGACGCAATTGCAGCAAAAGATAATAACTAATAAGTCTATAGATACTCGCTAACCATCCGCCTAACCAATGATAGACGGATGCCCGTTAATTAGTAACAACAGTTATAACAGTATAATTAACAGATCCATCCTCCTTCTCGCTTACTAACGAGAAAGCGGACGAACAACTCCCCATCCGTTGGCAGTTTTATTAACCATTCCAGGAGTGTTCCACTATTTACTAGTCCGGTACTTAGTCAATTTTAAAGCGGTACTTTAGTTATACTTGTCTATGATCGAGAAGCTGTGCTCCAAGTCGTCCATAACCGCGGACATGGCTTTCAGAAAGTTTTACCCTACAGGGGTGCACAAATAGCAACACACACTCGATCAACCTCAGAAAAACCAAATCAAAATCCAACTACGCATTCACGACAAAGCGATCACAGGATTCAGAAATGTTTCAGGGGCCCACCCCACTAAGCTACCCGCAACGAAGTTGGCCGGCTCCGGAAAGGACCCAGGGTTTGTGTGGACGGCGGTAAACGACTGGGAACCCGAAAGTGTGACTGTTCTTGTCGATACAGCGAAAATGTGTCACGATCCAAAATAGTACAGGTGCTCCACGCACAATCTTAAATAAAGCAGTAAAGCATGGCATAAGTACAGGATAGTAATAAAGCCCCAAACTACTTTGTGGCCCCAAGAAATAAGAATGAATCAAGCTCTGGCTCAGGGGGGTCCATAAGGCCTCCCGGATGTGGATAGTTCGAATAGTCAAGGAACAGGAATCAAGTACTCGGGGTCCTACGGGACACAAGTGAGCATAAAGAACCAAATAGCAGATATTGCTCACCGGTGCCACTTTCATTAGTTATCCCATTACTACTCAGGTTAAGTTGTTTAGGTACCTCGTTATCCATCAGACACTCACATACCCTACACATGCTGTTCTATGACCCGCATGGCTCAAACAACTCCTATAGTAAAGGCTCATGGGATGGTGGAACAAGCTTCGGTGGGGTTTAAAAGTAAAGGCTATGCAGTACTTGGGATTCAATTTAATGCAATCGCGACTCAATGATGCAAGAATAAGATAGAGGCAATAGGTACTATATGTATGCAAGCATGTGGTAGTGCTTGCCTGGAAGCTCAGTTGAAGCGAGAGAAGGATCTGGGTAGTGCTCCTGGGATTCCTGATATATCCCCTGCTCAGCGTCTATTCAAAGAAGAACCAAACAAACAAACAAGGCCAACATAAATAAAGTGCACAAGCATATGTATTGAAATGCGACAAGCAAACAAGCATGCCATGATGAATGATGCACAACTTACAAGGTAATAAAGTAGCATGGCATGGGTGAGGTGTGGGGTACAAGAGTAAAGCATTTCATTAAGTTTTAGTCATGTTTTTCTCTCATAACACTTGCTGTACACTTAATATTTATATGATGCATGCTGCAATTCAGAACATGGAATGCATAGTTAGAACGGGCTCGTCGCGCTGATCGATTTAGACATATTATTTGTTAAATTTGGAGTTATAAAACTAAAGTTATTATTTAATTAAGAAAAGGGCAATTTCTTGTAATTTTAATCATCTCGAAAATTAAAGTGCTCAAACATTATTTTGAATAGCATATTTGAAATCCTCACATTTTTCTGATTCCAAAACATATATCATTTGTATTATTTGGATTTATAATTAAAAGTTATTAAAAACAGATTTTAAATTCATATTAATCATTTCCTGAAATTGGTTTTATTTTAAACAGAAAACAGCCAAACTTTTTATACTCAGCGGCAGCTAGCCCCTGTCACTAATGACTGGGCCCAGGCTGATCTGGCGAAAAAGCATCGCGCAGAACCTTTCTCACCACGGAAGGGTTAGCCATGGTGCATGACAAGTGGGTCCGATGGAAAAATGGTCCCACGTGTCAGAGGCAGAGAGGGGGCTTGCCACGCGGCACAGCGGGGGACTGCGGGTTGAGAAACTGAAACCCGAGGTGCCTATCTGTAAAAGACAGGGATGCTGACTGGTGGGGTCAGAGGGAGCGCGGGTTAAGGAACTAAAAAGGGGTGGGGGGTTTCTGGAAAAGTACCACGCGGTACTGTTTTTCTTCCTCTGAATTATCTGATGACGGATTGGTGGTCGGCACGCGGCTAGTCTATATAAATGCTACTAGCCTAGTCTATATAAATGCTACTTCCTACATATAATTGTTGCATCATAATTATATCATGCTCATGTCATCATGCCACCTTGCATTTGAGCATCATATAAAACCCTTTTTGTTTTGGTTCTTCTCTCATATGCATTGTAAATTGTATTTGCCTCTTGATATTGTATTTGGTTATTGATATATTGTTTAATGCCCAAGTTGAGTTGGGGGCATATCTTTCATTCAACTCCATCACCTTTCTCTCTCACCACCTTATAATTCCACCATCCAACTAAATATGAGCTTTGCACCTTATTGAGATTTTTACCTCTAGCTCATGTGTGTTGGGATGGATCCAATTCTATTTCCACATGCTCTCATATTAGCATCATGTTGTTTTCACATTATTGATATGTGGAGCCACCTTTGCATGCATTATGAGTAGTGCTCCTTTTCCTAGCTTTCATATGGATTATTATGGATTTATGCTCATGTTGGGATATTTTTGGGACTATTAAACATCTAGTGGAATATACACACTAGCAAGCCCCAATTATAATCAAATATGATCATCTCCATCTACTCCACTTGGAACTTTCTTTTGAATTCTTTTTGCTTGGCTTTTATTCCAATTTTGGGAATGCATAATAATAATGCCATGTTAATATTATTGTTTCACAAGAATAAGCATGGCATTAATAGTCTTGCATGGGCCATGCAAGAACCACCACATTCTAGTCTTTTGGGTTTTATTTGAATTTTTTAGTGGATCATCATCTATCTCTCTCCCTCCTTTTGCTTGATCTTGTTGATCTTGCTTTTAGCCCTACCCTAAACCCCTCTCTCCTTTTCTACCTCTAAACTCTCTCCACCTAGCCCCCCCTCTCTCTCTCTTTCTCTCTTTACCATGAGCACCATCTAACCCTTGAGCCCTCTCTCTAAACCCTAGTCCCACCTCTCTCTCTCTCTCCTCTCTCCACCTTGCAGGCCCCACCTAGCTACTAACCACCCAGGCCGAAGCCCTACCCCAACCCTAGTACAAAACCCTAACCCGAGGCTACCAAACCCGAGCCCGAGCCCTCCTCCTACCCTACCTCTCTCTCTCTCCCTCTCTTTTCTCTCCCTGCCGTGAGGGCCCCTCCAGCCCGAGTCTCCTCACCGTCCCCACCGGCACCCTACCACCTCCATCACCTCCCCCGCCTGCCGTCCAGCCGAGCACGTGAGGAGGAGAAGGTAAAAGGTGGCCGAAGCCACCTTTATCTCCAACCTGCTCCCACACGGCACCCACGCCTCTCCCTCACTTTCCCTCCTCCCACACGCCTCCTCTGGCCTCTCCAGATCCGCCCGAGCCTGCCTCCTCTCCTCCCTTTTCCTCTCCACCGCCACCAGCTATCCCATCGCCGGCCACCGTCGGTCTCCACCAGCCCCGTCGATCCAAGAGGCGCAGGCGAGCAGGAGGTTGTCGGCGAGGTCGGGGAGGTCCTCTGCATCAGCTCCGTACACGACGTCGAGGAGGAGAAGGACCAGAGCCGTCAATCACCATCGAGCCCGTCGCCAAACCCTAATCTCGCCGTCCGTCTGCATCGTCGCTAATCCCCTGTGTCCCAGGCTGATCTGACCCCACCAACCCAACCGCGGTGAGCCTCTCTCCCTCCCTGACATGCTCCGTCTCACCGGACCGCTCGGGCAACGTCAGTCGATTCGACGAGCGCCCTCAGTGCACCACCGCTCGCTGCCGTCTGCTCTCTCCCGCACCGCATAGCGCCATAACTAGGCCGCGCCTAACCCCCTAACAACTACCCCGCCCTAGCCCAGCGGTAGCCACCGCCGGTCGCGCACGCGCGGTCGCGAGTTCGAGCCCCGCCATTGTCAAGACATCTCTCTGGCATTTAAACAGCGTGGAAGAAAAACAGTGCGGGGTGTCCTTTTTGCCGATACCCCCTGCCTTTTTGCGCGCTCAACCCGCGCTACTGCCAGCCCCACCTGTCTGCCTCTGTGTGGCTTTTACAGAAAAGCACCCGGGTTAGTTGCGCCATCACCAACGTGTTCCGCCCCATCCTTGTTGCTTGCGCCACAATTTATGGCCTTGATCGGATCAGTGACCCGCGGGCCCCCACCGTCCACCACTCTTGGTCTGTTCAACCCGCTTGATGTGAGAAAAGCCAGCCTGGCCCCACTTGTCAATGACTGTGGCTAGGCCTGGGCTGAGTGATAAAACGTTTCTGTTTTCTGTTTTAAAATAAACCTTTTCAGAAATTATTTCAAATTCAAATTTAAATCTGTTTTTAAATATCTTTTAAAATATAAACCCAATTTAAACATGTAATATATGTTTCTGAATCAGAAAATTATGAGGAATTCAAATATGCCCTCCAAAATATATTTTGAACCCTTTAATTTTCAAGTTGATGAAAATTACAAATAAAATGCCCTTTTCCTTAATTAATTAATAACTTTTGTTTTATAACTCCAAATTTAACAAATAATATGTCTAAAATGATTAGCTCGACGAGACCTTTCTGTTTATGCATTCCATGTTCTATTTTGCAGCATGCATCATATAAATATAAAGTATACAGCAACTTATTTGAGGTTCAAATGTGACCAAAACTCAATAAAAGGCTTTATTCTTGTATTCCACCCCTCACCCATGCCATGCTACATTATTGCCATGCAAATTGTGCATCATTCATCATGGCATGATTGTTTGCTTGTCGCATTTAATTCATATGCTTGTGCACTTTATTTATGTTGGTCCTTGTTTGTTTGGTTCTTCTTCGAATAGACGCTGAGAAGGGGATATATCAAGAGACCCAGGAACACTACCCAGATCCTTGTCTCGCTTCAACTGAGCTGCCAGGCAAGCACTACCACATGCTTGCATACAGATAGTACCTATTGCCTCTATCTTAATCTTGCATCATTGAGTCGCGAATGCATTAAACTGAATCCCAAGTACTGCATCGCCTTTACTTTTAAACCCCACCGAAGCTTGTTCCTCCATCCCATGAGCCATTACTACAGGAGTTGTTTGAGCCATGCGAGTCGTAGAACAGCATGTGTAGGGTATGTGAGTGTCTGATGGATAACGAGGCACCTAAACAACTTAACCTGAGTAGTAATGGGATAACTAATGAAAGCGGCATCGGTGAGCAATATCTGCTATTTGGTTTTTCATGCTCACTTGTGTCCCGTAGGACCCCGAGTACTTGATTCCTGTTCCTTGAATATTCGCGCTATGCACATCCGGGAGGCTTATGAACCCCCCTAAGCCAGAGCTTGATTCATTCTTATTTCTTGGGGCCACAATTAGTTTGGGGCTTTATTACTATTCTGTACTTATGCCATGCTTTACTGCTTAATTTAAAATTGTGCGAGGAATGCACCTGTACTGTTTAGGGCTGTGACACGTTTTCGCTGTATCGACAAGCCCAGTCACACTTTCGGGTTCCCAGTCGTTTACAGCCGTCCACACAAACCTTGAGTCCGTCTCGTAGCCGGCCAGTTTGCTATGGTAGCTTAATGGGGTGGCCCCCTGAAATACTTCTGAATCCTATGATCACTTTGTCGTGACTGCCTCGTTGGGTTTTGATTTGGTTTTTCCGAGGTTGATCGAGTGTGTGTTGCTATTTGTGCACCCCTGCAGGGTAAAACTTTCTGAAAGCCGTGTCCGCAGTTATGGACGACTTGGAGCACAGTTTCTCGATCATAGACAAGCATAAATAAAGTACCGCTTTTAACCTGACTAAGTACCTGACTAGTAAATAGTGCAATTCTCATGGAATGGATAATAAAACTGCCAACGAATGGGGGTTGTTTGTCCGCTTCCTCGTTGGTAAGCGAGGAGGAGGATGGATCTGTTAATATTACTGTTATAACTGTTGCTATTAATTCACGGACATTCGTCTATCTTTGGTTAGGCGGATGGTTAGCGAGTATCTATAGAATTGTTAGGGTTTATCTTTTGCTGCAATTGCGTCACCCCAGGTTGTGTCCCCTTTAAAGGCATAAAGACTTGCTGAGTACCCCTAGGGTCTCACACGATAAATTGTTTGATTCAGATGAACAGGTAACCTCGCAAGATGGATACTGGGTGGAGGAGACGGACGATGTGTGCAACGATCATTCGGTGTAGAGATTCCGGGAACAGGGATCCGTGAGATCTGTGGGCGGGATGTGTTTATTTATGGGGCATCTTATACCGATTTGCTTCTTATCCGTACTCGGATCTTGTTTTCGCTTCCGCTTTGATACTGATGTTTGATGTATGAGGAGATATCCTAAACTATTATATCTATCTAGGATATTTGGATCTTGCCGTATGGCGTTGCAATATTTCTATTTCTTTTAGATGGAATGGCTCTGAGGACTATTGTATGGTGGCTTGCATACATACTCATTTGTGTATGTAGTTGATCCCTTCGCTTGCCGATTACGCCGCCCGTTCTTGTCCCGATGTTTGGAAATGGTTAGGGCGAAAGGTCTCACCTGTGAGTGGCATTTGGGCCCCACCGCATTATTTTAACCATTTCCGCTCATCCAGCTTGTAACTAGGAGCGTAATTCACCGAGGTAGTTACAATTGGTATCGAGCCATCCGCCCTTCGTGGTCTCAGCCAAATGGTCGTTGTCATCTAGCAAATATTTTTGGTAGCTATGTATACTAGGGAAAAAACCAGAGTAGGACTGCTTCCACTTTTCTTCTTACCCACCCATCCTTTTCTGGTAAGGAAGTGTAACGTTTCAATCCTCTTCTTAAAAATTCAAACTAGGATTCACGTGTTCTGGGTTTCCGTAGTACCATAGAAAGTGTGTGTGTGTGTAATTCCTTGTCTATCTGTTGCATCCAATTTGTTATCACAATCTGCCTTTGGTTATCAACTGTTGGTACATTCCATCTTGTGAGCTTTTGAAAACCGGCGCGATCTACCTGACTCCTTGTTAACCGGTGCCATCTTCTTAAGGGTGTCCTTCCTTCTAGCAACTCCACATTCTGTGTAAGCATCTGTTGCTAATCTCTACCTGATAAGTGTTTTTGCGCATCTATTGGTATTTTAATGCCGAAAAATGCGGAAAATTTTTCTTTGATACATTTGTGCTTCCACACTCCTTTTCAGTCGTGTGTGAAACATTATCTATCTCCCTTTTATCAGCATGTCCATGCTAACTCATTCTTTTATCACCGGCGCTTAATCCTGGAGTTTAATTTCATCTCCAATTCTCTTGGGATAATTACATAACATGTGTCGATCCGATGCTGGTGATTGTAATTTGGCTCTTGGCATAGCTATAGGACACTTATCATGAGTGGAATATGGAAAATGCAATCACCACTATCCTCCAAATGGTGACGGTTATCTCCTGTGTTTTGAGTACACCGGGATCATATTTATGCATATTCAAGCATCTTTGGCAATCCGGAGTTTCCAAGGCACTACGGTGGTCTATCATCTGTCCATCATGCTGCACACCTTTTTGAACTCCATATCTGCAAAATTCTCTTTGAGACGAGGGAATTGCATCTTTTCGCTTCTGATAGCTTTGCTTAAGGTAAGAGCTATCATCGGTTCTTATCCAAGATCTCTTTATCTTTGTAACCGGTGATCCGATCGACAATGTGAACCAGGTGACATCTCTTTTTCTTCCGAAGGACCAGATAATCTATTCTTCCAGTGCATCTTCTTCAACAGGAATCCTTACTCGTAACGTTGATCTTTCTAAGAGCGTTGAGCTCAGAAAGTGTTTCGAGCATTTGTTCGTTTCTCCCGCCTCTTGAACTTGATATTCTGGGAATATCCTGTTAATCCATGGTGGTATATGTTGATAATATGCTTGCCTATTCGATATCAATGGAAGGACATGGAAGATCATATGTGTCCCTTTCTCTCAAGCTATTTCTGGCTTCTTGAAATCACCTACCTCGACCATGTCCTTCTGCTAAATACATTACTTCAACTCTGGGGTCAGCAACTCCATTGTTAATTCCATCTTCCATCTTCAATCAAACCCGGAGTTTTCCTTGTTGGCAAGTTATCATCGTCGTTCCGCTAAAGATTTTACTCAAGACCGCTAAATCTCTCTCAATCATTTCAAGAAGAACATGGAGTTCTTTTCACCTCTGTCTCGTCAAGTGATCTTTTGAAACCTCTCGCTCTATCGTCTATGCTCAATCCACCGGAGGCCATGAAGATTTTTCAGATCTTTTGTAATCCTTATGTTCAAGCGGTGCTATCTTTTTCTTTATCTGTGGAATCTTGCAGTTGTCTCAGTGATCTTCCTTCTTATCTTTCCGGTGGCTGGTTACTTATGACATGATGACAACATCATCATCTTTGTCTATCTATGAATCCGGCGAATCGTTTGCATCTATCCTTGTTTTCTAACGAAGTTCCATGAGTTATTGTCAATACATTCAGTCTGTTTCGGTAGTTGGGTTGCATGGTTTTCTTATTCATGTGCGGAGTAATGCTTTGAGTGCGGGATGGAGTAGCTACCATACCACTACTCTTATCATTCGCTCTTGTACATTGAATTGGTGAATTAATGTGATTTCACTCATTCCACGGAAGTTAGAAGTGGCCTTTATCCCTCGATACTTTCACTTCCGTCCTTGTTTTTCCGGAGTGCTCTCTCGAAGAAAGTAATCAATAATCTCTTGTTGGTGGTCTGTCTATTCTAGATGGAGCAAAATCTACAATTATCTGGTGGAAACAGACGCAAACTCTTTTCTGTCCTCGTCATTCTACCGATGCTCTACATCCACAAACAAGATGAAAGGAAACTATCTCTCTTTGTTTCATCAATTCTTTTTCTGTGGTAAAGCCAAGTATGGTTGATGCCATCAGCTGCAAATCTATTGCGTTAGCCTCGAGGCTAAAGAAAGCAATAAGTATATCTACAATAAACTCCAGATCCTCCATATTCTTTGCTTCCCAGGATTCCACCATGATCTAGCTTCACATCCGTCTCTAGAAGTTCTATCCGCGCACCGCAATTGCGTGATCCTTTGGGCCTTACCGGCGCAATAAGAATCTAATCCGACGATATATAACTAAATCTTTCTGTTGATATCAAGGGACTCTATTGTTTGAAGGCAATATTGTTTCCGTACTTCATTTCTCAAATCCGAGAGAAGATACGATGCTATTGTCATAGTGGTTCAAAACCTCTCCAATCTAACTCTTTTTCTTCCGGCGAGATAAAGTTTTCATCCTCTCTAGTATCGATAAATCTTTAATCTTAACGGTGTGTCTTTCTTTATCCATGATACATCATCTTTTCCTTTTCTTTCACAAGTGGTTGTATTCTTTTATCATGCTTCTTGAGAAAACCGGAGCTATGTCCATCCTATCCTTCTTGTCTCACGACAATCCTTCAATTCTTCTAACCCGTTGTTTCTCAAGAAAAACGCAAGACTCGCAACAAGTCTAGCAAGTTTTGCAAGGTGTAGTGGTCGCACCATTCCGTTGTTCATCAACTTGGGAAAGTGAGGGTCACCTTCGTTCCGAACAACCGCCTCTCCTTGTGTTGTGTTCCTTTTCCTAGGAATCTCGGGGCGAGATTCTTGTTTAGTGGGGGAGAGTTGTAGCATCCCAATTGTCTAACAATTGCAATGCTACTAGCCTAGTCTATATAAATGCTACTTCCTACATATAATTGTTGCATCATAATTATATCATGCTCATGTCATCATGCCACCTTGCATTTGAGCATCATATAAAACCCTTTTTGTTTTGGTTCTTCTCTCATATGCATTGTAAATTGTATTTGCCTCTTGATATTGTATTTGGTTATTGATATATTGTTTAATGCCCAAGTTGAGTTGGGGGCATATCTTTCATTCAACTCCATCACCTTTCTCTGTCACCACCTTATAATTCCACCATCCAACTAAATATGAGCTTTGCACCTTATTGAGATTTTTACCTCTAGCTCATGTGTGTTGGGATGGATCCAATTCTATTTCCACATGCTCTCATATTAGCATCATGTTGTTTTCACATTATTGATATGTGGAGCCACCTTTGCATGCATTATGAGTAGTGCTCCTTTTCCTAGCTTTCATATGGATTATTATGGATTTATGCTCATGTTGGGATATTTTTGGGACTATTAAACATCTAGTGGAATATACACACTAGCAAGCCCCAATTATAATCAAATATGATCATCTCCATCTACTCCACTTGGAACTTTCTTTTGAATTCTTTTTGCTTGGCTTTTATTCCAATTTTGGGAATGCATAATAATAATGCCATGTTAATATTATTGTTTCACAAGAATAAGCATGGCATTAATAGTCTTGCATGGGCCATGCAAGAACCACCACATTCTAGTCTTTTGGGTTTTATTTGAATTTTTTAGTGGATCATCATCTATCTCTCTCCCTCCTTTTGCTTGATCTTGTTGATCTTGCTTTTAGCCCTACCCTAAACCCCTCTCTCCTTTTCTACCTCTAAACTCTCTCCACCTAGCCCCCTCTCTCTCTCTCTTTCTCTCTTTACCATGAGAACCATCTAACCTAACCCGAGCCCTCTCTCTAGCTAACCCTAGTCCCACCCTCTCTCTCGGCCTCTCTCCTCTCTCCACCTTGCAGGCCCCACCTAGCTACTAACCACCCAGGCCGAAGCCCTACCCCAACCCTAGTACAAAACCCTAACCCGAGGCTACCAAACCCGAGCCCGAGCCCTCCTCCTACCCTACCTCTCTCTCTCCCTCTCTTTTCTCTCCCTGCCGTGAGGGCCCCTCCAGCCCGAGTCTCCTCACCGTCCCCACCTGGCAGCCCTACCAGCCTCCATCACCCTCCCCCTGCCCTGCCGTCCAGCCGAGCACGTGAGGAGGAGAAGGTAAAAGGTGGCCGAAGCCACCTTTATCTCCAACCTGCTCCCACACGGCACCCACGCCTCTCCCTCACTTTCCCTCCTCCCACACGCCTCCTCTGGCCTCTCCAGATCCGCCCGACCCTGCCTCCTCTCCTCCCTTTTCCTCTCCACCGCCACCAGCTATCCCATCGCCGGCCACCGTCAGTCTCCACCAGCCCCGTCGATCCAAGAGGCGCAGGCGAGCAGGAGGTTGTCGGCGAGATCGGGGAGGTCCTCTGCATCAGCTCCGTACACGACGTCGAGGAGGAGAAGGACCAGAGCCGTCGATCACCGTCGAGCCCGTCGCCAAACCCTAATCTCGCCGTCCGTCTGCATCGTCGCCAATCCCCTGCGTCCCAGGCTGATCTGACCCCACCAACCCAACCGCGGTGAGCCTCTCTCCCTCCCTGACATGCTCCGTCTCACCGGACCGCTCGGGCGACGCTACCGATTCGACGAGCGCCTCGCACCACCGCTGCCGCTGCTCTCCCGCCGATAGCGCCATAACTAGGCCGCGCCTAACCCCCTAACAACTACCCCGCCCTAGCCCAGCGGTAGCCACCGCCGGTCGCGCGGTCGCGAGTTCGAGCCCCGCCGCGTGCGACATCTCTGCTGGCCAAAACAACAGGAAGAAAAACAAGTGGTGTCCTTTTGCCGATACCCCGCTTTTTGCGCTCAACCAGCGCCATCGCCACCCCACTGCGCCTCTGTGTGGCTTTTACAGAAAAGCACCCGGGTTAGTTGCGCCATCACCAACGTGTCCCTGTCCTTGCCGCGTGGCACGCCCTGGCTGGCTGCGCGCGCAGTGGACCCGCGAGATCGCTGGCCCCACCTGTCGGCCTCTTGGTCTAGCCCAGCCGCGGTGAGAAAAGCCTCTCCGCGCGCTGTGTCCCAGTCAGCCCTGGCCCCACTTGTCAATGACTGTGGCTAGGCCTGGGCTGAGTGATAAAACGTTTCTGTTTTCTGTTTTAAAATAAACCTTTTCAGAAATTATTTCAAATTCAAATTTAAATCTGTTTTTAAATATCTTTTAAAATATAAACCCAATTTAAACATGTAATATATGTTTCTGAATCAGAAAATTATGAGGAATTCAAATATGCCCTCCAAAATATATTTTGAACCCTTTAATTTTCAAGTTGATTAAAATTACAAATAAAATGCCCTTTTCCTTAATTAATTAATAACTTTTGTTTTATAACTCCAAATTTAACAAATAATATGTCTAAAATGATTAGCTCGACGAGACCTTTCTGTTTATGCATTCCATTTTCTGTTTTGCAGCATGCATCATATAAATATAAAGTATACAGCAACTTATTTGAGGTTAAAATGTGACCAAAACTCAATAAAAGGCTTTATTCTTGTATTCCACCTCTCACCCATGCCATGCTACATTATTGCCATGCAAATTGTGCATCATTCATCATGGCATGATTGTTTGCTTGTCGCATTTAATTCATATGCTTGTGCACTTTATTTATGTTGGTCCTTGTTTGTTTGGTTCTTCTTCGAATAGACGCTGAGCAGGGGATATATCAAGAGACCCAGGAACACTACCCAGATCCTTCTCTCGCTTCAACTGAGCTGCCAGGCAAGCACTACCACATGCTTGCATACAGATAGTACCTATTGCCTCTATCTTAATCTTGCATCATTGAGTCGCGAATGCATTAAACTGAATCCCAAGTACTGCATCGCCTTTACTTTTAAACCCCACCGAAGCTTGTTCCTCCATCCCATGAGCCATTACTACAAGAGTTGTTTGAGCCATGCGAGTCGTAGAACAACATGTGTAGGGTATGTGAGTGTCTGATGGATAACGAGGCACCTAAACAACTTAACCTGAGTAGTAATGGGATAACTAATGAAAGCGGCATCGGTGAGCAATATCGCTATTTGTTTTTCATGCTCACTTGTGTCCCGAGGACCCCGAGTACTTGATTCCTGTTCCTTGAATATTCGCTATCCACATCCGGGAGGCTTATGAACCCCCCGAGCAGAGCTTGATTCATTCTTATTTCTTGGGGCCACAATTAGTTTGGGGCTTTATTACTATTCTGTACTTATGCCATGCTTTCTTTGCTTAATTTAAAATTGTGCGAGGAATGCACTATTAGCATGCATTATTTAGGGTCATCGACAAGCCCAGTCACACTTTCGGTTCCCAGTCGATTCACAGCCGTCCACACAAACCTTGAGTCCGTCTCGTAGCCGCCAACTTGCTATGGTAGCTTAATGGGGTGGCCTGAAATACTTCTGAATCCTGTGATCGCTTTGTCGTGGATCGCCTTGTTGGGTTTTGATTTGGTTTTTCCGAGGTTGATCGAGTGTGTGTTGCTATTTGTGCACCTCGCAGGTAAAACTTTCGAAAGTCGTGTCCGCGTTATGGACGACTTGGAGCACGTTCTCGATCATAGACAAGCATAACTAAAGTACCGCTTTTAACCTGATTAAGTACCTGACTAGTAAATAGTGCAATTCTCATGGAATGGATAATAAAACTGCCAACGGATGGGGGTTGTTCGTCCGCTTCCTCGTTGGTAAGCGAGGAGGAGGATGGATCTGTTAATATTACTGTTATAATTGCTATTAATTCACGGACATCCATCTATCTTTGGTTAGGCGGATGGTTAGCAGTATCTATAGAATTGTTAGGGTTTATCTTTTGCTGCAATTCGTCACCCCAGTTGTGTCCCTTTAGAGGCATAAAGACTTGCTGAGTACCCTAGGGTCTCACACGATAAATTGTTTGATTATGAACAGTAACCTCGCAAGATGGATCTTGGGTGGAGGAGACAGACGATGTGCAACGATCATTCGGTGTAGAGATTCCGGAACGGGATCCGTGAGATCTATGGGCGGGATGTGTTTATTTATGGGGCATCTTATGCCGATTTGCTTCTTATCCGCTCGGATCTTGTTTTCCGCTCACCGATACTCGATGTTTGATGTATGAGGAGATATCCTAAACTATTATATCTATCTAGGATATTTGGATCTTGCCGTATGGCGTTGCAATATTTCTATTTCTTTTAGATGGAATGGCTCTGAGGACTGTTGTATGGTGGCTTGCATACATACTCATTTGTGTATGTAGTTGATCCTTTGCCGATTACGCCGCCCGTTCTTGTCCCGATGTTTGGAAATGGTTAGGATGGCCGAAAGGTCTACCTGTGAGTGGCATTTGGGCCCCACCGTACTATTTTAACCATTTCCGCTCATCCAGGCTTGTAACTAGGAGCGTAATTCACCGAGGTAGTTACAGCGCGTGGCACGGGGATCGAACCAGAGACCTGGCGCTCGCACAGAGAGGCGAAACCACTGCGGTGGGGCTTGGTTGGTGTTAGGGACAGGGACGCGCGACTAGAAGTGCTCTCGCGACGCGACGGTGTGGAAACAAACGCGAACGCCGGCGCACAGAGGGCGTTCGATGGAACGACCGGTGTGACCAGGGAACAACGGCGACTGTGAGGATGTCAGGGAGGGTCGGGCGCTCACCGCGGGCTCGTCGGAGGGCTCGGATCGGGACGGGAAGCGGTGGATCAGCGATGATGCAGACGCTCCCGCGGCTAGGGTTTCGGTCGGCCTCGTCGGAGTGTCGCTGGTACGGGGTGTCTCCTCCTCGCTGCTGCGTATGGGGCAACGCTGGGCTCCTCTGGTTCTTCCTCGACGCCCAACGCACCACTCCCGCCACCGTGTAGAAGGTAACCGAGAGCAAGCCGACGGTAGGTTAGATGGAGGAGGGGAGAGAGCAGCGGCAGGTGGGGGGACTTGAGGTGATGGGCAGAGCCCTAGGGAGATCTGAGCGAGGCAGAGGAGTCATGAGGGGGTAGATAGGGACGGGAGAGAGAGAGGGGTGCCGTGGGGGATCGAGTTGAGAAAAAGGTGGCTTCGGCCACCTTTTCTCTCCTTGTCCCTTCACGTGCTCGGCCTGGGGCTAGGGCAAGGCAGCTGCAGGTGGGCCAGAGAAAAGAGAGGGCTCAGGTAGGGTCCTTGTGCAGCGAGAGAGAGAGAGGCCGAGAGAGAGAGAGGCTCAGTGGAAGCTAGGGTTGGAGTGAGGCTCGCTTAGGGTTAGGTTTAAAAAGGGGTTAGATGAGGTAGTTGGTTGGGGTGGTGGTAGGGTGGTTCGAGTAGGTCCTACTTGGCAGCGAGGGAGAGAGAGCAACGAGAGGGGAAGGTGCTCGGCTAGGTCTAGGGCTAGAGGGGGAAGCGGCATGGTAGAAAGAAAAGAGGGGTGAGGGAGGCTAGGGTTTGCTAGGTGTAGATAGATAGAGAGAGAGAGATAGACCACTAAGCTATAAGAGAAAAAGAGAGAGTCACATGTGGGCACACATGCATGTGTAGGTGTGGCATGAGTAGCTTGGAGTGTAGGGTTTTTGTTCATGATCAAGTGCATGGGGTATGGAGGGGATGGAGATGAGTGGTTTTTTTGGTTGGACCCATGGTGATGATTAGAAGAGAGATAGAGAGTTCAACAAAGAGAAGACCCTCTCAAAATCAAAGAAAAACCAAGGAGTCAAAGATGGTGGTGAGGGTTGCATGGACCATGCATGAGCATTAAATGCCATGTCTATTCTTGTGAAAACAATAGATAAATTAACATGGCACTTATTCAAATGCATTCCAACAATATGGATTTAAGTCCAAGCAAAAGAAAAGAGTTGTGTCCCAAGTATAATGGATGGAAAATGCCCATATTTGAATATAAGGTGGCATGCTAGTGTGTATGTCCCAATAGGTAAATATATAGCCACCATTATATTCATACATGATCAAATACTCCAAACCAACCCATTTGGAAGCTAGACAAGGGGAAAATACTCACATAACATGCAAAGGTGGCCATGTGTCTCTCCTCATATCAACATTGTGAAAACAACATGATGCATATATGGAAGCATGTGGAAGTAGAAGTGGATCCATCCCAAGCCACATGAGCTAGAGGTAAACTCATAAAATGCCAAGCTCACATGTGGTGGAATGGTGGAACTATGGGATGGTGACAAGACAGGTGGTTGAGTTAATAAAAGATATGCCCCCAACTCAACTTGGGCATCAAGCATTTATCAAGAACCAAATACAATATATCAAGAGGCAAATACAATTAATAATGCATATGAGAAAAGAACCAAATGAAAAGGGGTTTTATATGATGCTCAAATGCAAGGTGGCATGATGACATGAGCATGATATAATTATGATGCAACAATTATATGTAGGAAGTAGCCATTATATTATTAAACCAAGTAGCATTACAATTGTTATACAATTGGGATGCTACACATTAGGAGAAGAACACACATGCAATGACTCTAGTGGATCCATGTGGTTTATGAAAATAACACACATGCAATGACTCTAGTGGTGGTTTATGAAAAGAAACCACATGCAATGACACTGGTGGATCGATGTGGTTTATGAAAAGAACACACATCCAATGACACTAGTGGATCCATGTGGTTTCTGAAAAGAACACACATGCAATAACTCTAGTGGATCCATGTGGTTTATGAAAAGAACACACATGGAATGACTCTAGTGATGGTTTATGAAGATAACACACATCCAATGACTCTAGTGGTGGTTTACGAAAAGAACACACATGCAATGACACTGGTGGATCCATGTGGTTTATGAAAACAACACACATCCATTGACAATGGTGGATCCATGTGGTTTATGAAAAGAACACACATGCAATGAACTCTAGTGGATCCATGTGGTTTATGAAAAGAACACACATGCAATGACTCTAGATGTGGTTTATGAAAAGAACACACATGTAATTACTCTGGTGGATCCATGTGGTTTATGAAAAGAACACACATTCAATGACACTGGTGGATCCATGTGGTTTATGAAAAGAAGACACATCCAATGACACTGGTTGATCCATGTGGTTTATGAAAAGAAGACACATGCAATGAACTCTAGTGGATCCATGTGGTTTATGAAAAGAACACACATGCAATTACTCTAGTGATGGTTTATGAAGAGAACACACATCCAATGACTCTAGTGGTGGTTTATGAAAAGAACACACATGCAATGACACTGGTGGATCCATGTGGTATATGAAAAGAACACACATCCATTGACACTGGTGGATCCATGTGGTTTATGAAAAGAACACACATGCAATGAGCTCTAGTGGATCCATGTGGTTTATGAAAAGAACACACATCCAATGACACTCGTTGATCCATTTGGTTTATGAAATGAACACACATGCAACGAACTCTAGTGGATCCATGTGGTTTATGAAAAGAACACACATGGAATGACTCTAGTGATGGTTTATGAAGAGAACACACACCGAATGACTCTAGTGGTGGTTTATGAAAAGAACACGAATGCAATGACACTGCTAGATCCATGTGGTTCATGAAAAGAACACACATCCAATGACACTGGGGGATCCATGTGGTTTATTAAAAGAACACACATTCAATGAACTCTAGTGGATCCATGTGGTTGATGAAAACAACACACATCCAATGACTCTAGTGGTGGTTTACGAAAAGAACACACATCCAATGACACTGGGGGATCCATGTGGTTTATTAAAAGAACACACATTCAATGAACTCTAGTGGATCCATGTGGTTGATGAAAACAACACACATCCATTAACACTGGTGGATCCATGTGGTTTATGAAAAGAACACACATGCAATGAACTATAGTAGATCCATGTGGTTTATGAAAAGAACACACATGCAATGACTCTAGATGTGGTTTATGAAAAGGACACACATGCAATTACACTAGTGGATCCATGTGGTTTACGAAAAGAAGACACATTCAATGACACTGGTGGATCTATGTGGTTTATGTAAAGAACACATATTCAATGAACTCTAGTGGATCCATGTGGTTTATGAAAAGAACACACATGCAATGACTCTAGATGTGGTTTATGAAAAGAACACACATGTAATTACTCTGGTGGATCCATGTGGTTTATGAAAAGAACACACATTCAATGACACTGGTGGATCCATGTGGTTTATGAAAAGAAGACACATCCAATGACACTGGTTGATCCATGTGGTTTATGAAAAGAAGACACATGCAATGAACTCTAGTGGATCCATGTGGTTTATAAAAAGAACACACATGCAATTACTCTAGTGATGGTTTATGAAGAGAACACACATCCAATGACTCTAGTGGTGGTTTATGAAAAGAACACACATGCAATGACACTGGTGGATCCATGTGGTTTATGAAAAGAACACACATCCATTGACACTGGTGGATCCACGTGGTTTATGAAAAGAACACACATGCAATGAGCTCTAGTGGATCCATGTGGTTTATGAAAAGAACACACATCCAATGACACTCGTTGATCCATTTGGTTTATGAAATGAACACACATGCAACGAACTCTAGGTGATCCATGTGGTTTATGAAAAGAACACACATGGAATGACTCTAGTGATGGTTTATGAAGAGAACACACACCGAATGACTCTAGTGGTGGTTTATGAAAAGAACACGAATGCAATGACACTGCTAGATCCATGTGGTTCATGAAAAGAGCACACATCCAATGACACTAGGGGATCCATGTGGTTTATTAAAAGAACACACATTCAATGAACTCTAGTGGATCCATGTGGTTGATGAAAACAACACACATCCAATGACTCTAGTGGTGGTTTACGAAAAGAACACACATCCAATGACACTGGGGGATCCATGTGGTTTATTAAAAGAACACACATTCAATGAACTCTAGTGGATCCATGTGGTTGATGAAAACAACACACATCCATTGACACTGGTGGATCCATGTGGTTTATGAAAAGAACACACATGCAATGAACTCTAGTAGATCCATGTGGTTTATGAAAATAACACACATGCAGTGACTCTAGATGTGGTTTATGAAAAGGACACACATGCAATTACACTAGTGGATCCATGTGGTTTATGAAAAGAAGACACATTCAATGACACTGGTGGATCTATGTGGTGTATGAAAAGAACACATATTCAATGAACTCTAGTGGATCCATGTGGTTTATGAAAAGAACACACATACAATGACTCTATTGGTGGTTTATGAAAAGAACACAGATGCAATGACTCTATTGGTGGTTTATGAAAAGAACACACATGCAATGACAATAGTGGTGGTTTAGGAGAAGAACACACATGCAATGACTCTAGATGTGGTTTATGAAAAGAACACACGTGCAATGGCACTAGTGGATCCATCTGGTTTATGCAAAAAGAACACATTCAATGACACTAGTGGATCCATGTGGTTTATGAAAAGAACACACATTCAATGAACCCTAGTGGATCCATGTGGTTTATGAAAAGAACACACATGCAATGAACTCTAGTGGATCCATGTGGTTTATGAAATGAACACAAATTCAATGAACACTAGTGGAGCCATGTGGTTTATGAAAAGAACACACATGCAATGACTCTAGTGGTGGTTTATGAAAAGAACACACATGCAATGACTCTACTGGTGGTTTAGGAGAAGAACACACATGCAATGACTCTAGTGGATCCATGTGTGGTTTATGAAAAGAACACACATGCAATGACTCTAGTGGTGGTTTATGAAAAGAACACGCATGCAATGACAATATTGGTGGTTTAGGAGAAGAACACACATGCAATGACTCTAGATGTGGTTTATGAAAAGAACACACATGCAATGACATTCGTGGCTCTATGTGTATTATGAAAAGAACACACATTCAATGACACTACTGGATCCATGTGGTTAATGGAAAGAACACACATTCAATAAACTCTAGTGGATCCATCTGGTTTATGAAAAGAACACACATGCAATGAACTCTAGTGGATCCATGTGGTTTATGAAATGAACACAAATTCAATAAACTCTAGTGGATCAATGTGGTTTATGAAAAGAACACAAATGCATTGAAATCTAGTGGATCCATGTGGTTTATGAAAAGAACACACATGCAATGATTCTAGTGGTGGTTTAGGAGAAGAACACACATGCAATGACTCTAGTGGATCAATATGTGGTTTTGAAAAAGAATACATATGCAATGACTCTAGTGGATCCATGTGGTTTATGAAAATAACACACATGCAATGACTCTAGTGGTGGTTTATGAAAAGAAACCACATGCAATGACACTGGTGGATCCATGTGGTTTATGAAAAGAACACACATCCAATGACACTGGTGGATCCATGTGGTTTCTGAAAAGAACACACATGCAATGAACTCTAGTGGATCCATGTGGTTTATGAAAAGAACACACATGGAATGACTCCAGTGATGGTTTAAGAAGAGAACACACATGCAATGACTCTAGTGGTGGTTTACGAAAAGAACACACATGCATTGACACTGGTGGATCCATGTGGTTTATGAAAACAACACACATCCATTGACACTGGTGGATCCATGTGGTTTATGAAAATAACAGACATGCAATGAACTCTAGTGGATCCATGTGGTTTATGAAAGGAACACACATGCAATGACTCTAGATGTGGTTTATGAAAAGAACACACATGAAATTACACTGGTGGATCCATGTGGTTTGTGAGAAGAACACACATTCAATGACACTGGTGGATCCATGTGGTTTATGAAAACAACACACATCCATTGACACTGGTGGATCCATGTGGTTTATGAAAATAACAGACATGCAATGAACTCTAGTGGATACATGTGGTTTATGAAAGGAACACACATGCAATGACTCTAGATGTGGTTTATGAAAAGAACACACATGAAATTACACTGGTGGATCCATGTGGTTTGTGAGAAGAACACACATTCAATGACACTGGTGGATCCATGTGGTTTATTAAAAGAACACATATTCAATGAACTCTAGTGGATCCATGTGGTTTATGAAAAGAACACACATGCAATGAATCTATTGGTGGTTTATGAAAAGAAACCACATGAAATGACACTAGTGGATCCATGTGGTTTATGAAAACAAACACACATCCAATGAAACTGGTGGATCCATGTATTTTATGAAAAGAACACACATGCAATGAACTCTACTGGATCCATGTGGTTTATGAAAATAAGACACATGCAATGAGTCTAGATGTGGTTTATGAAAAGAACACACACGCAATGACACTGGTGGATCCGTGTGGTTTATGAAAAGAACACACATTTAATGACTCTAGTGGTGGTTTATGAAAAGAAACCACATGCAATGACACTGGTGGATCCATGTGGTTTATGAAAAGAACACACATCCAATGACACTGGTGGGTCCATGTGTTTTCCGATAAGCACATACATGCAATGAACTCTAGTGGATCCATGTGGTTTATGAAAAGGACACACATGGAATTACTCTAGTGATGATTTATGAAAAGAACACACATCCAATGACTCTAGTGGTGGTTTATGAAAATAACACACATGCAATGACACTGGAGGATCCATGTGGTTGATGAAAACAACACACATCCATTGACACTGGTGGATCCATGTGGTTTATGAAAAGAACACACATGCAATGAACTCTAGTGGATCCATGTGGTTTATGAAAAGAAAACACATGCAATGACCCTCGATGTGGTTTAGGAAAAGAACACACATGCAATTACACTGGTGGATCCATGTGGTTTATGAAAAGAACACACATTCAATGACACTGGTGGATCCATGTGGTTTATGAAAAGAACACATATTCAATGAACTCTAGTGGATCCATGTGGTTTATGAAAAGAAGACACATGCAATGACTCTATTGGTGGTTTATGAAAAGAACACACATGCAATGACTCTATTGGTGGTTTATGGAAACAACACACATGTAGTGACAATAATGGTGGTTTAGGAGAATAACACACATGCAATGACTCTAGATGTGGTTTATGAAAAGAAACCACATGCAATCACACTGGTGGATCGATGTGGTTTATGAAAAGAACACACATCCAATGACACTAGTGGATCCATGTGGTTTCTGAAAAGAACACACATGCAATAACTCTAGTGGATCCATGTGGTTTATGAAAAGAACACACATGGAATGACTCTAGTGATGGTTTATGAAGATAACACACATCCAATGACTCTAGTGGTGGTTTACGAAAAGAACACACATCCATTGACACTGGTGGATCCATGTGGTTTATGAAAAGAACACACATGCAATGAACTCTAGTGGATCCATGTGGTTTATGAAAAGAACACACATGCAATGACTCTAGATGTGGTTTATGAAAAGAACACACATGTAATTACTCTGGTGGATCCATGTGGTTTATGAAAAGAACACACATTCAATGACACTGGTGGATCCATGTGGTTTATGAAAAGAAGACACATCCAATGACACTGGTTGATCCATGTGGTTTATGAAAAGAAGACACATGCAATGAACTCTAGTGGATCCATGTGGTTTATGAAAAGAACACACATGCAATTACTCTAGTGATGGTTTATGAAGAGAGCACACATCCAATGACTCTAGTGGTGGTTTATGAAAAGAACACACATGCAATGACACTGGTGGATCCATGTGGTTTATGAAAAGAACACACATCCATTGAAACTGGTGGATCCATGTGGTTTATGAAAAGAACACACATGAAATGAGCTCTAGTGGATCCATGTGGTTTATGAAAAGAACACACATCCAATGACACTGGTTGATCCATTTGGTTTATGAAATGAACACACATGCAATGAACTCTAGTGGATCCATGTGGTTTATGAAAAGAACACACATGGAATGACTCTAGTGATGGTTTATGAAGAGAACACACACCGAATGACTCTAGTGGTGGTTTATGAAAAGAACACGAATGCAATGACACTGCTAGATCCATGTGGTTCATGAAAAGAACACACATCCAATGACACTAGGGGATCCATGTGGTTTATTAAAAGAGCACACATTCAATGAACTCTAGTGGATCCATGTGGTTGATGAAAACAACACACATCCAATGACTCTAGTGGTGGTTTACGAAAAGAACACACATCCAATGACACTGGGGGATCCATGTGGTTTATTAAAAGAACACACATTCAATGAACTCTAGTGGATCCATGTGGTTGATGAAAACAACACATATCCATTGACACTGGTGGATCCATGTGGTTTATGAAAAGAACACACATGCAATGAACTCTAGTAGATCCATGTGGTTTATTAAAAGAACACACATGCAATGACTCTAGATGTGGTTTATCAAAAGGACACACATGCAATTACACTAGTGGATCCATGTGGTTTATGAAAAGAAGACACATTCAATGACACTGGTGGATCTATGTGGTTTATGAAAAGAACACATATTCAATGAACTCTAGTGGATCCATGTGGTTTATGAAAAGAACACACATACAATGACTCTATTGGTGGTTTATGAAAAGAACACTGATGCAATGACTCTATTGGTGGTTTATGAAAACAACACACATGCATTGACAATAGTGGTGGTTTGGGAGAAGAACACACATGCAATGACTCTAGATGTGGTTTATGAAAAGAACACACGTGCAATGGCACTAGTGGATCCATGTGGTTTATGCAAAAAGAACACATTCAATGACACTAGTGGATCCATGTGGTTTATGAAAAGAACACACATTCAATGAACCCTAGTGGATCCATGTGGTTTATGAAATGAACACAAATTCAATGAACAGTAGTGGAGCCATGTGGTTTATGAAAAGAACACACATGCAATGAACTCTAGTGGATCCATGTGGTTTATGAAATGAACACAAATTCAATGAACACTAGTGGAGCCATGTGGTTTATGAAAAGAACACACATGCAATGACTCTAGTGGTGGTTTATGAAAAAAAAACACATGCAATGACTCTACTGGTGGTTTAGGAGAAGAACACACATGCAATGACTCTAGTGGATCCATGTGTGGTTTATGAAAAGAACACACATGCAATGACTCTAGTGGTGGTTTATGAAAAGAACACGCATGCAATGACAATATTGGTGGTTTAGGAGAAGAACACACATGCAATGACTCTAGATGTGGTTTATGAAAAGAACACACATGCAATGACATTCGTGGCTCTATGTCTTTTATGAAAAGAACACACATTCAATGACACTACTGGATCCATGTGGTTAATGGAAAGAACACAAATGCATTGAAATCTAGTGGATCCATGTGGTTTATGAAAAGAACACACATGCAATGATTCTAGTGGTGGTTTAGGAGAAGAACACACATGCAATGACTCTAGTGGATCCATATGTGGTTTCGAAAAAGAACACATATGCAATGACTCTAGTGGATCCATGTGGTTTATGAAAATAACACACATGCAATGACTCTAGTGGTGGTTTATGAAAGGAAACCACATGTAATGACACTGGTGGATCCATGTGGTTTATGAAAAGAACACACATCCAATGACACTGGTGGATCCATGTGGTTTCTGAAAAGAACACACATGCAATGAACTCTAGTGGATCCATGTGGTTTATGAAAAGAACACACATGGAATGACTCTAGTGATGGTTTAAGAAGAGAACACACATGCAATGACTCTAGTGGATCCATGTGGTTTATGAAAAGAACACACATGGAATGACTCTAGTGATGGTTTAAGAAGAGAAAACACATGCAATGACTCTAGTGGTGGTTTACGAAAAGAACACACATGCAATGACACTGGTGGATCCATGTGGTTTATGAAAACAACACACATCCATTGACACTGGTGGATCCATGTGGTTTATGAAAATAACACACATGCAATGAACTCTAGTGGATCCATGTGGTTTATGAAAGGAACACACATGCAATGACTCTAGATGTGGTTTATGAAAAGAACACACATGAAATTACACTGGTGGATCCATGTGGTTTGTGAGAAGAACACACATTCAATGACACTGGTGGATCCATGTGGTTTATGAAAAGAATACATATTCAATGAACTCTAGTGGATCCATGTGGTTTATGAAAAGAACACACATGAAATGAATCTATTGGTGGTTTATGAAAAGAAACCACATGAAATGACACTGGTGGAACCATGTGGTTTATGAAAAGAACACACATCCAATGACACTGGTGGGTCCATGTTGTTTCCGATAAGCACATACATGCAATGAACTCTAGTGGATCCATGTGGTTTATGAAAAGGACACACATGGAATTACTCTAGTGATGATTTATGAAAAGAACACACATCCAATGACTCTAGTGGTGGTTTATGAAAAGAACACACATGCAATGACACTGGAGGATCCATGTGGTTTATGAAAACAACACACATCCATTGACACTGGTGGATCCATGTGGTTTATAAAAAGAACACACATGCAATGAACTCTAGTGGATCCATGTGGTTTATGAAAAGAAAACACATGCAATGACCCTCGATGTGGTTTAGGAAAAGAACACACATGCAATTACACTGGTGGGTCCATGTGGTTTATGAAAAGAACACACATTCAATGACACTGGTGGATCCATGTGGTTTATGAAAAGAACACATATTCAATGAACTCTAGTGGATCCATGTGGTTTATGAAAAGAAGACACATGCAATGACTCTATTGGTGGTTTATAAAAAGAACACACATGCAATGACTCTATTGGTGGTTTATGAAAACAACACACATGTAGTGACAATAATGGTGGTTTAGGAGAATAACACACATGCAATGACTCTAGATGTGGTTTATGAAAAGAACACACATGCAATGACACTGGTGGATCCATGTGGTTTATGCAAAAACACGCATTCAATGACACTAGTGGATCCATATGGTTTATGAAAAGAACACACATTCAATGAACTATAGTGGATCCATGTGGTTTATGAAAAGAACACACATGCAATGAACTCTAGTGATGATTTATGAAAAGAACACACATCCAATCACTCTAGTGGTGGTTTATGAAAAGAACACACATGCAATGACACAGGTGGATCCATGTGGTTTATGAAAACAACACACATCCATTGACACTGGTGGATCCATGTGGTTTATGAAAAGAACACACATGCAATGAACTCTAGTGGATCCATGTGGTTTATGAAAAGAAAACACATGCAATGACTCTAGATGTGGTTTATGAAAAGAACACACATGAAATTACACTGGTGGATCCATGTGGTTTGTGAGAAGAACACACATTCAATGACACTGGTGGATCCATGTGGTTTATGAAAAGAACACATATTCAATGAACTCTAGTGGATCCATGTGGTTTATGAAAAGAACACACATGCAATGAATCTATTAGTGGTTTATGAAAAGAAACCACATGCAATGACACTGGTGGAACCATGTGGTTTATGAAAAGGACACACATGGAATTACTCTAGTGATGATTTATGAAAAGAACACACATCCAATGACTCTAGTGGTGGTTTATGAAAAGTACACACATGCAATGACACTGGAGGATCCATGTGGTTTATGAAAACAACACACATCCATTGACACTGGTGGATCCATGTGGTTTATGAAAAGAACACACATGCAATAAACTCTAGTGGATCCATGTGGTTTATGAAAAGAAAACACATGCAATGACCCTCGATGTGGTTTAGGAAAAGAACACACATGCAATTACACTGGTGGATCCATGTGGTTTATGAAAAGAACACACATTCAATGACACTGGTGGATCCATGTGGTTTATGAAAAGAACACATATTCAATGAACTCTAGTGGATCCATGTGGTTTATGAAAAGAAAACACATGCAATGACCCTCGATGTGGTTTAGGAAAAGAACACACATGCAATTACACTGGTGGATCCATGTGGTTTATGAAAAGAACACACATTCAATGACACTGGTGGATCCATGTGGTTTATGAAAAGAACACATATTCAATGAACTCTAGTGGATCCATGTGGTTTATGAAAAGAAGACACATGCAATGACTCTATTGGTGGTTTATGAAAAGAACACACATGCAATGACTCTATTGGTGGTTTATGAAAACAACACACATGTAGTGACAATAATGGTGGTTTAGGAGAATAACACGCATGTAATGACTCTAGATGTGGTTTATGAAAAGAACACATATGCAATGACACTTGTGGATCCATGTTGTTTATGCAAAAACACACATTCAATGACACTAGTGGATCCATGTGGTTTTTGAAAAGAACACACATTCAATGAACTCTAGTGGATCCATGTGGTTTATGAAAAGAACACACATGCAATGAACTCTAGTGATGATTTATGAAAAGAACACACATCCAATCACTCTAGTGGTGGTTTATGAAAAGAACACACATGCAATGACACAGGTGGATCCATGTGGTTTATGAAAACAACACACATCCATTAACACTGGTGGATCCATGTGGTTTATGAAAATAACACACATGCAATGAACTCTAGTGGATCCATGTGGTTTATGAAAGGAACACACATGCAATGACTCTATATGTGGTTTATGAAAAGAACACACATGAAATTACACTGGTGGATTCATGTGGTTTGTGAGAAGAACACACATTCAATGATACTGGTGGATCCATGTGGTTTATGAAAAGAACACATATTCAATGAACTCTAGTGGATCCATGTGGTTTATGAAAAGAACACACATGCAATGAATCTATTGGTGGTTTATGAAAAGAAACCACATGCAATGACACTGGTGGAACCATGTGGTTTATGAAAAGAACACACATCCAATGACACTGGTGGGTCCATGTGGTTTCCGATAAGCACATACATGCATTGAACTCTAGTGGATCCATGTGGTTTATGAAAAGGACACACATGGAATTACTCTAGTGATGATTTATGAAAAGAACACACATCCAATAACTCTAGTGGTGGTTTATGAAAAGAACACACATGCAATGACACTGGAGGATCCATGTGGTTTATGAAAACAACACACATCCATTGACACTGGTGGATCCATGTGGTTTATGAAAAGAACACACATGCAATGATATCTAGTGGATCCATGTGGTTTATGAAAAGAAAACACATGCAATGACCCTCGATGTGGTTTAGGAAAAGAACACACATGCAATTACACTGGTGGATCCATGTGGTTTATGAAAAGAACACACATTCAATGACACTGGTGGATCTATGTGGTTTATGAAAAGAACACATATTCAATGAACTCTAGTGGATCCATGTGGTTTATGAAAAGAAAACACATGCAATGACCCTCGATGTGGTTTAGGAAAAGAACACACATGCAATTACGCTGGTGGATCCATGTTGTTTATGAAAAGAACACACATTCAATGACACTGGTGGATCCATGTGGTTTATGAAAAGAACACATATTCAATGAACTCTAGTGGATCCATGTGGTTTATGAAAAGAAGACACATGCAATGACTCTATTGGTGGTTTATGAAAAGAACACACATGCAATGACTCTATTGGTGGTTTATGAAAACAACACACATGTAGTGACAATAATGGTGGTTTAGGAGAATAACACACATGCAATGACTCTAGATGTGGTTTATGAAAAGAACACACATGCAATGACACTGGTGGATCCATGTGGTTTATGCAAAAACACGCATTCAAAGACACTAGTGGATCCATATGGTTTATGAAAAGAACACACATTCAATGAACTATAGTGGATCCATGTGGTTTATGAAAAGAACACACATGCAATGAACTCTAGTGATGATTTATGAAAAGAACACACATCCAATCACTCTAGTGGTGGTTTATGAAAAGAACACACATGCAATGACACAGGTGGATCCATGTGGTTTATGAAAACAACACACATCCATTGACACTGGTGGATCCATGTGGTTTATGAAAAGAACACACATGCAATGAACTCTAGTGGATCCATGTGGTTTATGAAAAGAAAACACATGCAATGACTCTAGATGTGGTTTATGAAAAGAACACACATGAAATTACACTGGTGGATCCATGTGGTTTGTGAGAAGAACACACATTCAATGACACTGGTGGATCCATGTGGTTTATGAAAAGAACACATATTCAATGAACTCTAGTGGATCCATGTGGTTTATGAAAAGAACACACATGCAATGAATCTATTAGTGGTTTATGAAAAGAAACCACATGCAATGACACTGGTGGAACCATGTGGTTTATGAAAAGGACACACATGGAATTACTCTAGTGATGATTTATGAAAAGAACACACATCCAATGACTCTAGTGGTGGTTTATGAAAAGTACACACATGCAATGACACTGGAGGATCCATGTGGTTTATGAAAACAACACACATCCATTGACACTGGTGGATCCATGTGGTTTATGAAAAGAACACACATGCAATAAACTCTAGTGGATCCATGTGGTTTATGAAAAGAAAACACATGCAATGACCCTCGATGTGGTTTAGGAAAAGAACACACATGCAATTACACTGGTGGATCCATGTGGTTTATGAAAAGAACACACATTCAATGACACTGGTGGATCCATGTGGTTTATGAAAAGAACACATATTCAATGAACTCTAGTGGATCCATGTGGTTTATGAAAAGAAAACACATGCAATGACCCTCGATGTGGTTTAGGAAAAGAACACACATGCAATTACACTGGTGGATCCATGTGGTTTATGAAAAGAACACACATTCAATGACACTGGTGGATCCATGTGGTTTATGAAAAGAACACATATTCAATGAACTCTAGTGGATCCATGTGGTTTATGAAAAGAAGACACATGCAATGACTCTATTGGTGGTTTATGAAAAGAACACACATGCAATGACTCTATTGGTGGTTTATGAAAACAACACACATGTAGTGACAATAATGGTGGTTTAGGAGAATAACACACATGTAATGACTCTAGATGTGGTTTATGAAAAGAACACATATGCAATGACACTTGTGGATCCATGTTGTTTATGCAAAAACACACATTCAATGACACTAGTGGATCCATGTGGTTTTTGAAAAGAACACACATTCAATGAACTCTAGTGGATCCATGTGGTTTATGAAAAGAACACACATGCAATGAACTCTAGTGATGATTTATGAAAAGAACACACATCCAATCACTCTAGTGGTGGTTTATGAAAAGAACACACATGCAATGACACAGGTGGATCCATGTGGTTTATGAAAACAACACACATCCATTAACACTGGTGGATCCATGTGGTTTATGAAAATAACACACATGCAATGAACTCTAGTGGATCCATGTGGTTTATGAAAGGAACACACATGCAATGACTCTATATGTGGTTTATGAAAAGAACACACATGAAATTACATTGGTGGATCCATGTGGTTTGTGAGAAGAACACACATTCAATGACACTGGTGGATCCATGTGGTTTATGAAAAGAACACATATTCAATGAACTCTAGTGGATCCATGTGGTTTATGAAAAGAACACACATGCAATGAATCTATTGGTGGTTTATGAAAAGAAACCACATGCAATGACACTGGTGGAACCATGTGGTTTATGAAAAGAACACACATCCAATGCAACTGGTGGGTCCATGTGGTTTCCGAAAAGCACATACATGCAATGAACTCTAGTGGATCCATGTGGTTTATGAAAAGGACACACATGGAATTACTCTAGTGATGATTTATGAAAAGAACACACATCCAATGACTCTAGTGGTGGTTTATGAAAAGAACACACATGCAATGACACTGGAGGATCCATGTGGTTTATGAAAACAACACACATCCATTGACACTGGTGGATCCATGTGGTTTATGAAAAGAACACACATGCAATGATCTCTAGTGGATCCATGTGGTTTATGAAAAGAAAACACATGCAATGACCCTCGATGTGGTTTAGGAAAAGAACACACATGCAATTACACTGGTGGATCCATGTGGTTTATGAAAAGAACACACATTCAATGACACTGGTGGATCCATGTGGTTTATGAAAAGAACACATATTCAATGAACTCTAGTGGATCCATGTGGTTTATGAAAAGAAAACACATGCAATGACCCTCGATGTGGTTTAGGAAAAGAACACACATGCAATTACGCTGGTGGATCCATGTGGTTTATGAAAAGAACACACATTCAATGACACTGGTGGATCCATGTGGTTTATGAAAAGAACACATATTCAATGAACTCTAGTGGATCCATGTGGTTTATGAAAAGAAGACACATGCGATGACTCTATTGGTGGTTTATGAAAAGAACACACATGCAATGACTCTATTGGTGGTTTATGAAAACAACACACATGTAGTGACAATAATGGTGGTTTAGGAGAATAACACACATGCAATGACTCTAGATGTGGTTTATGAAAAGAACACATATGCAATGACACTGGTGGATCCATGTGGTTTATCCAAAAACACACATTCAATGACACTAGTGGATCCATGTGGTTTATTAAAAGAACACACATTCAATGAACTCTAGTGGATCCATGTGGTTTATGAAAAGAACACACATGCAATGAACTCTAGTGATGATTTATGAAAAGAACACACATCCAATCACTCTAGTGGTGGTTTATGAAAAGAACACACATGCAATGACACAGGTGGATCCATGTGGTTTATGAAAACAACACACATCCATTGACACTGGTGGATCCATGTGGTTTATGAAAAGAACACACATGCAATGAACTCTAGTGGATCCATGTGGTTTATGAAAAGAAAACACATGCAATGACTCTAGATGTGGTTTATGAAAAGAACACACATGAAATTACATTGGTGGATCCATGTGGTTTGTGAGAAGAACACACATTCAATGACACTGGTGGATCCATGTGGTTTATGAAAAGAACACATATTCAATGAACTCTAGTGGATCCATGTGGTTTATGAAAAGAACACACATGCAATGAATCTATTGGTGGTTTATGAAAAGAAACCACATGCAATGACACTGGTGGAACCATGTGGTTTATGAAAAGAACACACATCCAATGCAACTGGTGGGTCCATGTGGTTTCCGAAAAGCACATACATGCAATGAACTCTAGTGGATCCATGTGGTTTATGAAAAGGACACATGGAATTACTCTAGTGATGAACACATCCAATGACTCTAGTGGTGGACACATGCAATGACGATCCATGTGGATCCATGTGGTTTATGAAAAGAACACACATGCAATGATCTCTAGTGGATCCAAAACACATGCAATGACGATGTGGTTTAGGAAAAGAACACACATGCAATTACAGTGGATCCATGTGGTTTATGAAAAGAACACACATTCAATGACACTATCCATGTGGTTTATCCAAACTCTAGTGATGATTTATGAAAAGAACACACATCCAATCACTCTAGTGGTGGTTTATGAAAAGAACACACATGCAATGACACAGGTGGATCCATGTGGTTTATGAAAACAACACACATCCATTGACACTGGTGGATCCATGTGGTTTATGAAAAGAACACACATGCAATGAACTCTAGTGGATCCATGTGGTTTATGAAAAGAAAACACATGCAATGACTCTAGATGTGGTTTATGAAAAGAACACACATGAAATTACATTGGTGGATCCATGTGGTTTGTGAGAAGAACACACATTCAATGACACTGGTGGATCCATGTGGTTTATGAAAAGAACACATATTCAATGAACTCTAGTGGATCCATGTGGTTTATGAAAAGAACACACATGCAATGAATCTATTGGTGGTTTATGAAAAGAAACCACATGCAATGACACTGGTGGAACCATGTGGTTTATGAAAAGAACACACATCCAATGCAACTGGTGGGTCCATGTGGTTTCCGAAAAGCACATACATGCAATGAACTCTAGTGGATCCATGTGGTTTATGAAAAGGACACACATGGAATTACTCTAGTGATGATTTATGAAAAGAACACACATCCAATGACTCTAGTGGTGGTTTATGAAAAGTACACACATGCAATGACACTGGAGGATCCATGTGGTTTATGAAAACAACACACATCCATTGACACTGGTGGATCCATGTGGTTTATGAAAAGAACACACATGCAATAAAATCTAGTGGATCCATGTGGTTTATGAAAAGAAAACACATGCAATGACCCTCGATGTGGTTTAGGAAAAGAACACACATGCAATTACACTGGTGGATCCATGTGGTTTATGAAAAGAACACACATTCAATGACACTGGTGGATCCATGTGGTTTATGAAAAGAACACATATTCAATGAACTCTAGTGGATCCATGTGGTTTATGAAAAGAAGACACATGCAATGACTCTATTGGTGGTTAATGAAAACAACACACATGTAGTGACTCTATTGGTGGTTTATGAAAACAACACACATGTAGTGACAATAATGGTGGTTTAGGAGAATAACACACATGCAATGACTCTAGATGTGGTTTATGAAAAGAACACACATGCAATGACACTGGTGGATCCATGTGGTTTATGCAAAAACACACATTCAATGACACTAGTGGATCCATGTGGTTTATGAAAAGAACACACATTCAATGAACTCTAGTGGATCCATGTGGTTTATGAAAAGAACACACATGCAATGAACTCTAGTGGATCCATGTGGTTTATGAAATGAACACAAATTCAATGAATGCTAGTGGATCCATGTGGTTTATGAAAAGAACACACATGCAATGACTCTAGTGGTGGTTTATGAAAAGAACACACATGCAATGACTCTACTAGTGGTTTAGGAGAAGAACCCACATGCAATGACTCTAGTGGATCCATGTGTTGTTTATGAAAAGAACACACATGCAATGACTCTAGTGGTGGTTTATAAAAAGAATGCACATGCAATGACTCTTGTGGTTGTTTATGAAAAGAACACGCATGCAATGACAATAGTGGTGGTTTAGGAGAAGAACACAGATGCAATGACTCTAGATGTGGTTTATGAAAAGAACACACATGCAATGACATTCATGGCTCTATGTCTTTTTTGAAAAGAACACACATTCAATGACACTACTGGGTCCATGTGGTTAGTGGAAAGAACACACATTCAATAAACTCTAGTGGATCCATGTGGTTTATGAAAAGAACACACATGCAATGAACTCTAGTGGATCCATGTGGTTTATGAAATGAACACAAGTGCAATGAACTCTAGTGGATCCATGTGGTTTATGAAAATAACACAAATGCATTGAAATCTAGTGGATCCATGTGGTTTATGAAAAGAACACACATGCAATGATTCTAGTGGTGGTTTAGGAGAAGAACACACATGCAACGACTCTAGTGGATCCATGTGGTTTATGAAAAGAACACACATGCAATGACTCTAGTGGTGGTTTATGAAAAGAAACCACATGCAATGACACTGGTGGATCGATGTGGTTTATGAAAAGAACACACATCCAATGACACTAGTGGATCCATGTGGTTTCAGAAAAGAACACACATGCAATAACTCTAGTGGATCCAAGTGGTTTATGAAAAGAACGCACATGGAATGACTCTAGTGATGGTTTATGAAGATAACACACATCCAATGACTCTAGTGGTGGTTTACAAAAAGAACACACATGCAATGACACTGGTGGATCCATGTGGTTTATGAAAACAACACACATCCATTGACACTGGTGGATCCATGTGGTTTATGAAAAGACCACACATGCAATGAACTCTAGTGGATCCATGTGGTTTATGAAAAGAACACACATTCAATGAACTCTAGTGGATCCATGTGGTTTATGAAAAGAACACACATGCAATGAACTCTAGTGGATCCATGTGGTTTATGAAATGAACACACATGCAATGACTCTAGATGTGGTTTATGAAAAGAACACACATGTAATTACTCTGGTGGATCCATGTGGTTTATGAAAAGAACACACGTTCAATGACACTGGTGGATCCATGTGGTTTATGAAAAGAAGACACATCCAATGACACTGGTTGATCCATGTGGTTTATGAAAAGAACACACATGAAATGAACTCTAGTGGATCCATTTGGTTTATGAAAAGAACACACATGGAATTACTCTAGTGATGGTTTATGAAGAGAACACACATCCAATGACTCTAGTGGTGGTTTATGAAAAGAACACACATGCAATGACAGTGGTGGATCCATGTGGTTTATGAAAAGAACACACATCCATTGACACTGGTGGATCCATGTGGTTTATGAAAAGAATACACATCCATTGACACTGGTGAATCCATGTGTTTTATGAAAAGAACACACATGCAGTGAACTCTAGTGGATCCATGTGGTTTATGAAAAGAACACACATGCAATGACTCTAGATGTGGTTTATGAAAAGAACACACATTCACTAACACTGGTGGATCCATGTGGTTTATGAAAAGAACACATATTCAATGAACTCTAGTGTATCCATGTGGTTTATGAAAAGAAGACACATGCAATGACTCTATTGGTGGTTTATGAAAAGAACACACATGTAATGACTCTATTGGTGGTTTATGAAAACAACACACATGCAGTGACAATAGTGGTGGTTTACGAGAATAACACACATGCAATGACTCTAGATGTGGTTTATGAAAAGAACACACATGCAATGACACTAGTGGATCCATGTGGTTTATGCAAAAACACACATTCAATGACACTAGTGGATCCATGTGGTTTATGAAAAGAACACACATTCAATGAACTCTACTGGATCCATGTGGTTTATGAAAAGAACACACATGCAATGAACTCTAGTGGATCCATGTGGTTTATGAAATGAACACAAATTCAATGAACGCTAGTGGATCCATGTGGTTTATGAAAAGAACACACATGCAATGACTCTAGTGGTGGTTTATGAAAAGAACACACATGCAATGACTCTACTGGTGGTTTAGGAGAAGAACCCACATGCAATGACTCTAGTGGATCCATGTGTTGTTTATGAAAAGAACACACATGAAATGACTCTAGTGGTGGTTTATAAAAATAATGCACATGCAATGACTCTAGTGGTGGTTTATGAAAAGAACACGCATGCAATGACAATAGTGGTGGTTTAGGAGAAGAACAAAGATGCAATGACTCTAGATGTGGTTTATGAAAAGAACACACATGAAATGACATTCGTGGCTCTATGTCTTTTTTGAAAAGAACACACATTCAATGACACTACTGGATCCATGTGGTTACTGGAAAGAACACACATTCAATAAACTCTAGTGGATCCATGTGGTTTATGAAAAGAACACACATGCAATGAACTCTAGTGGATCCATGTGGTTTATGAAATGAAAACAAATGCAATGAACTCTAGTGGATCCATGTGGTTTATGAAAAGAACACAAATGCATTGAAATCTAGTGGATCCATGTGGTTTATGAAAAGAACACACATGCAGTGATTCTAGTGGTGGTTTAGGAGAAGAACACACATGCAATGACTCTAGTGGATCCATGTGGTTTATGAAAATAACACACATGCAATGACTCTAGTGGTGGTTTATGAAAAGAAACCACATGCAATGACACTGGTGGATCGATGTGGTTTATGAAAACAACACACATCCAATGACACTAGTGGAACCATGTGGTTTCTGAAAAGAACACACATGCAATAACTCTAGTGGATCCATGTTGTTTATGAAAAGAACACACATGGAATGACTCTAGTGATGGTTTATGAAGATAACACACATCCAATGACTCTAGTGGTGGTTTACTAAAAGAACACACATGCAATGACACTGGTGGATCCATGTGGTTTATGAAAGCAACACACATCCATTCACACTGGTGGATCCATGTGGTTTATGAAAAGAACACACATGCAATGAACTCTAGTGGATCCTTGTGGTTTATGAAAATAACACACATGCAATGACTCTAGATGTCGTTTATGAAAGGAACACACATGTAATTACTCTGGTGGATCCATGTGGTTTATGAAAAGAACACACATTCAATGACACTGGTGGATCCATGTGGTTTATGAAAAGAAGACACATCCAATGACAGTGGTTGATCCATGTGGTTTATGAAAAGAACACACATGCAATGAACTCTAGTGGATCCATGTGTTTTATGAAAAGAACACACATGGAATTACTCTAGTGATGGTTTATGAAGAGAACACACATCCAATGACTCTAGTGGTGGTTTATGAAAAGAACACACATGCAGTGAACTCTAGTGGATCCATGTGGTTTATGAAAAGAACACACATGCAATGACTCTAGATGTGGTTTATGAAAAGAACACACATGCAATTACACTGGTGGATCCATGTGGTTTATGAAAAGAACACACATTCACTGACACTGGTGGATCCATGTGGTTTATGAAAAGAACACATATTCAATGAACTCTAGTGTATCCATGTGGTTTATGAAAACAAGACACATGCAATGACTCTAGTGGTGGTTTATGAAAAGAACACACATGTAATGACTCTATTGGTGGTTTATGAAAACAACACACATGCAGTGACAATAGTGGTGGTTTACGAGAATAACACACATGCAATGACTCTAGATGTGGTTTATGAAAAGAACACACATGCAATGACACTGGTGGATCCATGTGGTTTATGCAAAAACACACATTCAATGACACTAGTGGATCCATGTGGTTTATGAAAAGAACACACATTCAATGAACTCTAGTGGATCCATGTGGTTTATGAAAAGAACACACATGCAATGAACTCTAGTGGATCCATGTAGTTTATGAAATGAACACAAATTCAATGAACGCTAGTGGATCCATGTGGTTTATGAAAAGAACACACATGCAATGACTCTAGTGGTGGTTTATGAAAAGAACACACATGCAATGACTCTACTGGTGGTTTAGGAGAAGAACCCACATGTAATGACTCTAGTGGATCCATGTGTTGTTTATGAAAAGAACACACATGCAATGACTCTAGTGGTGGTTTATAAAAAGAATGCACATGCAATAACTCTAGTGGTGGTTTATGAAAAGAACATGCATGCAATGACAATAGTGGTGGTTTAGGAGAAGAACACAGATGCAATGACTCTAGATGTGGTTTATGAAAAGAACACACATGCAATGACATTCGTGGCTCTATGTCTTTTTCGAAAAGAACACACATTCAATGACACTACTGGATCCATGTGGTTACTGGAAAGAACACACATTCAATAAACTCAAGTGGATCCATGTGGTTTATGAAAAGAACACACATGCAATGAACTCTAGTGGATCCATGTGGTTTATGAAATGAAAACAAATGCAATGAACTCTAGTGGATCCATGTGGTTTATGAAAAGAACACAAATGCATTGAAATCTAGTGGATCCATGTGGTTTATGAAAAGAACACACATGCAGTGATTCTAGTGGTGGTTTAGGAGAAGAACACACATGCAATGACTCTAGTGGATCCATGTGGTTTATGAAAATAACACATGCAATGACTCTAGTGGTGGTTTATGAAAAGAAACCACATGCAATGACACTGGTGGATCGATGTGGTTTATGAAAAGAACACACATCCAATGACACTAGTGGAACCATGCGGTTTCTAAAAAGAACACACATGCAATAACTGTAGTGGATCCATGTTGTTTATGAAAAGAACACACATGGAATGACTCTAGTGATGGTTTATGAAGATAACACACATCCAATGACTCTAGTGGTGGTTTGCGAAAAGAACACACATGCAATGACACTGGTGGATCCATGTGGTTTATGAAAACAACACACATCCATTCACACTGGTGGATCCATGTGGTTTATGAAAAGAACACACATGCAATGAACTCTAGTGGATCCTTGTGGTTTATGAAAATAACACACATGCAATGACTCTAGATGTCGTTTATGAAAGGAACACACATGTAATTACTGTGGTGGATCCATGTGGTTTATGAAAAGAACACACATTCAATGACACTGGTGGATCCATGTGGTTTATGAAAAGAAGACACATCCAATGACACTGGTTGATCCATGTGGTTTATGAAAAGAACACACATGCAATGAACTCTAGTGGATCCATGTGTTTTATGAAAAGAACACACATGGAATTACTCTAGTGATGGTTTATGAAGAGAACACACATCCAATGACTCTAGTGGTGGTTTATGAAAAGAACACACATGCAGTGAACTCTAGTGGATCCATGTGGTTTATGAAAAGAACACACATGCAATGACTCTAGATGTGGTTTATGAAAAGAACACACATGCAATTACACTGGTGGATCCATGTGGTTTATGAAAAGAACACACATTCACTGACACTGGTGGATCCATGTGGTTGATGAAAAGAACACATATTCAATGAACTCTAGTGTATCCATGTGGTTTATAAAAAGAAGACACATGCAATGACTCTATTGGTGGTTTATGAAAAGAACACACATGTAATGACTCTATTGGTGGTTTATGAAAACAACACACATGTAGTGACAATAGTGGTGGTTTACGAGAATAACACACATGCAATGACTCTAGATGCGGTTTATGAAAAGAACACACATGCAATGACACTGGTGGATCCATGTGGTTTATGCAAAAACACACATTCAATGACACTAGTGGATCCATGTGGTTTATGAAAAGAACACACATTCAATGAACTCTAGTGGATCCATGTGGTTTATGAAAAGAACACACATGCAATGAACTCTAGTGGATCCTTGTGGTTTATGAAATGAACACAAATTCAATGAACGCTAGTGGATCCATGTGGTTTATGAAAAGAACACACATGCAATGACTCTAGTGGTGGTTTATGAAAAGAACACACATGCAATGACTCTAGTGGTGGTTTAGCAAAAGAACACACATGCAATGACACTGGTGGATCCATGTGGTTTATGAAAAGATCACACATCTATTGACACTGGTGGATCCATGTGGTTTATGAAAAGAACACACATGCAATGACCTCTTGTGGCTCCATGTGGTTTATGAAAAGAACACACATGCAATGACTCTAGACGTGGTTTATGAAAAGAACACACATGCAATTACACTAGTGGATCCATTTGGTTTATGAAAAGAACACACATTCAATGACACTGGTGGATCCATGTGGTTTATGAAAATAACACACATCCAATAAAACTAGTTGATCGATGTGGTTTATGAAAAGAACACACATGCAATGAACTCTAGTGGATCCATGTGGTTTATGAAAAGAACACACATGGAATGACTCTAGTGATGGTTTTTGAAGAGAACACACATCAAATGACTCTAGTGGTGGTTTATGAAAAGAACAGACATGCAATGATACTGCTGGATCCATGTGGTTCATGAAAAAGAACACACATCCAATGACACTGGGGGATCCATGTCGTTTATTAAAAGAACACACATTCAATGAACTCTAGTGGATCCATGTGGTTGATGAAAACAACACACATCCATTGACACTGGTGGATCCATGTGGTTTATGAAAAGAACACACATGCAATGAACTCTAGTGGATCCATGTGGTTTATGAAAAGAACACACATGCAATGACTCTAGATGTGGTTTATGAAAAGTACACACATGCAATTACACTAGTGGATCCATGTGGTTTGTGAAAAGAAGACACATTCAATGACACTGATGGATCCATGTGGTTTATAAAAAGAACACATATTCAATGAACTCTAGTGGATCCATGTGGTTTATGAAAAGAACACACATGCAATGACTCTATTGGTGGTTTATGAAAAGAACACAGATGTAATGACTCTATTGGTGTTTTATGAAAAGAACACACATGCAATGACAATAGTGGTGGTTTAGGAGAAGAACACACATGCACTAACTCTAGATGTGGTTTATGAAAATAACACGCGTGCAATGGCACTAGTGGGTCCATGTGGTTTATGAAAAAAACACATTCAATGACATTAGTGGATCCAAGTGGTTTATGAAAAGAACACACATTCAATGAACTCTAGTGTATCCATGTGGTTTATGAAAAGAACATACATGCAATGAACTCTAGTGGATCCATGTGGTTTATGAAATGAACACAAATTCAATGAACACTAGTGGAGCCATGTGGTTTATGAAAAGAACACACATGCAATGTCTCTAGTGGTGGTTTATGAAAAGAACACACATGCAATGACTCTACTGGTGGTTTAGGAGAAGAACACACATGCAATGACTCTAGTGGATCCATGTGTGGTTTATGAAAAGAACACACATGCAATGACTCTAGTGGTGGTTTATGAAAAGAACGCACATGCAATGACTCTAGTGGTGGTTTATGAAAAGAACACGCATGCAATGACAATATTGGTGGTTTCGGAGAAGAATACACATGCATTGACTCTAGATGTGGTTATGAAAAGAACATACATGCAATGTCATTAGTGGCTCTATGTCTTTTATGAAAAGAACACACATTCAATGACACTACTGGATCCATGTGGTTAATGGAAAGAACACACATTCAATAAACTCTAGTGGATCTATGTGGTTTATGAAAAGAACACACATGCAATGAACTCTAGTGGATCCATGTGGTTTATGAAAAGAACACAAATGCATTGAAATCTAGTAGATCCATGTGGTTTATGAAAAGAACACACATGCAATGATTCTAGTGGTGGTTTAGTAGAAGAACACACATGCAATGACTCTAGTGGATCCATATGTGGTTTCGAAAAAGAACACATATGCATTAACTCTAGTGGATCCATGTGGTTTATGAAAATAACACACATGCAATTACTCTAGTGGTGGTTTATGAAAAGAAACCACATGCAATGACACTGGTGAATCCATGTGGTTTATGAAAAGAACACACATCCAATGATACTGGTGGATCCATGTGGTTTCTAAAAAGAACACACATGCAATGAACTCTAGTGGATCCATGTGGTTTATGAAAAGAACACACATGGAATGACTCTAGTGATGGTTTATGAAGAGAAGACATATGCAACGACTCTAGTGGTGGTTTACGAAAAGAACACACATGCAATGAGACTAGTGGATCCATGTGGTTTATGAAAACAACACACATCCATTGACACTGGTGGATCCATGTGGTTTATGAAAATAACACACATGAAATGAACTCTAGTGGATCCATGTGGTTTATGAAAAGAACACACATGCAATGACTCTAGATGTGGGTTATGAAAAGAACAAACATGCAATTACACTGGTGGATCCATGTGGTTTGTGAGAAGAACACACATTCAATGACACTAGTGGATCCATGTGGTTTATGAAAAGAACACATATTCAATGAACTCTAGTGGATCCATGTGGTTTATGAAAAGAACACACATGCAATGAATCTATTGGTGGTTTATGAAAAGAAACCACATGCAATGACACTGGTGGATCCATCTGGTTTATGAAAAGAACACACATCCAATGACACTGGTGGGTCCATGTGGTTTCCGAAAAGAACAAACATGCAATGAACTCTAGTGGATCCATGTGGTTTATGAAAAGGACACACATGGAATTACTCTAGTGATGATTTATGAAAAGAACACACATCCAATGACTCTAGTGGTGGTTTATGAAAACAACACACATGCAATGACACAGGTGGATCCATGTGGTTTATGAAAACAACACACATCCATTGACACTGGTGGATCCATGTGATTTATGAAAAGAACACACATGCAATGAACTCTAGTGGATCCATGTGGGTTATGAAAAGAAAACACATGCAATGACTCTAGATGTGGTTTATGAAAAGAACCCACATGCAATTACACTGGTGGATCCATGTGGTTTATGAAAAGAACACACATTCAATGACACTGGTGGATCCATATGGTTTATGAAAAGAACACACATTCAATGAACTCTAGTGGATCCATATGGTTTATGAAAACAAGACACATGCAATGACTCTATTGGTGGTTTATGAAAAGAACACACATGCAATGACTCTATTGGTGGTTTATGAAAACAGCACACATGCAGTGACAATAGTGGTGGTTTAGAAGAATAACACACATGTAATGACTCTAGATGTGGTTTATGAAAAGAGCACAAATGCAATGACACTGGTGGATCCATGTGGTTTATGCAAAAACACACATTCAATGACACTAGTGGATCCATGTGGTTTATTAAAAGAACGCACATTCAATGAACTCTAGTGGATCCATGTGGTTTATGAAAAGAACACACATGCAATGAACTCTAGTGGATCCATGTGGTTTATGAAATGAGCACAAATTCAATGAACGCTAGTGGATCCATGTGGTTTATGAAAAGAACACACATGCAATGACTCTAGTGGTGGTTTATGAAAAGAACGCACATGCAATGACTCTAGTGGTGGTTTATGAAAAGAACACGCATGCAATGACAATATTGGTGGTTTCGGAGAAGAACACACATGCATTGACTCTAGATGTGGTTATGAAAAGAACATACATGCAATGTCATTAGTGGCTCTATGTCTTTTATGAAAAGAACACACATTCAATGACACTACTGGATCCATGTGGTTAATGGAAAGAACACACATTCAATAAACTCTAGTGGATCTATGTGGTTTATGAAAAGAACACACATGCAATGAACTCTAGTGGATCCATGTGGTTTATGAAAAGAACACAAATGCATTGAAATCTAGTAGATCCATGTGGTTTATGAAAAGAACACACATGCAATGATTCTAGTGGTGGTTTAGTAGAAGAACACACATGCAATGACTCTAGTGGATCCATATGTGGTTTCGAAAAAGAACACATATGCATTAACTCTAGTGGTTCCATGTGGTTTATGAAAATAACACACATGCAATTACTCTAGTGGTGGTTTATGAAAAGAAACCACATGCAATGACACTGGTGAATCCATGTGGTTTATGAAAAGAACACACATCCAATGATACTGGTGGATCAATGTGGTTTCTAAAAAGAACACACATGCAATGAACTCTAGTGGATCCATGTGGTTTATGAAAAGAACACACATGGAATGACTCTAGTGATGGTTTATGAAGAGAAGACATATGCAACGACTCTAGTGGTGGTTTACGAAAAGAACACACATGCAATGAGACTAGTGGATCCATGTGGTTTATGAAAACAACACACATCCATTGACACTGGTGGATCCATGTGGTTTATGAAAATAACACACATGAAATGAACTCTAGTGGATCCATGTGGTTTATGAAAAGAACACACATGCAATGACTCTAGATGTGGGTTATGAAAAGAACAAACATGCAATTACACTGTGGATCCATGTGGTTTGTGAGAAGAACACACATTCAATGACACTGGTGGATCCATGTGGTTTATGAAAAGAACACATATTCAATGAACTCTAGTGGATCCATGTGGTTTATGAAAAGAACACACATGCAATGAATCTATTGGTGGTTTATGAAAAGAAACCACATGCAATGACACTGGTGGATCCATCTGGTTTATGAAAAGAACACACATCCAATGACACTGGTGGGTCCATGTGGTTTCCGAAAAGAACAAACATGCAATGAACTCTAGTGGATCCATGTGGTTTATGAAAAGGACACACATGGAATTACTCTAGTGATGATTTATGAAAAGAACACACATCCAATGACTCTAGTGGTGGTTTATGAAAACAACACACATGCAATGACACAGGTGGATCCATGTGGTTTATGAAAACAACACACATCCATTGACACTGGTGGATCCATGTGATTTATGAAAAGAACACACATGCAATGAACTCTAGTGGATCCATGTGGGTTATGAAAAGAAAACACATGCAATGACTCTAGATGTGGTTTATGAAAAGAACCCACATGCAATTACACTGGTGGATCCATGTGGTTTATGAAAAGAACACACATTCAATGACACTGGTGGATCCAGATGGTTTATGAAAAGAACACACATTCAATGAACTCTAGTGGATCCATATGGTTTATGAAAACAAGACACATGCAATGACTCTATTGGTGGTTTATGAAAAGAACACACATGCAATGACTCTATTGGTGGTTTATGAAAACAGCACACATGCAAGGACAATAGTGGTGGTTTAGAAGAATAACACACATGTAATGACTCTAGATGTGGTTTATGAAAAGAGCACAAATGCAATGACACTGGTGGATCCATGTGGTTTATGCAAAAACACACATTCAATGACACTAGTGGATCCATGTGGTTTATTAAAAGAACGCACATTCAATGAACTCTAGTGGATCCATGTGGTTTATGAAAAGAACACACATGCAATGAACTCTAGTGGATCCATGTGGTTTATGAAATGAGCACAAATTCAATGAACGCTAGTGGATCCATGTGGTTTATGAAAAGAACACACATGCAATGACTCTAGTGGTGGTTTATGAAAAGAACGCACATGCAATGACTCTAGTGGTGGTTTATGAAAAGAACACGCATGCAATGACAATATTGGTGGTTTCGGAGAAGAACACACATGCATTGACTCTAGATGTGGTTATGAAAAGAACATACATGCAATGTCATTAGTGGCTCTATGTCTTTTATGAAAAGAACACACATTCAATGACACTACTGGATCCATGTGGTTAATGGAAAGAACACACATTCAATAAACTCTAGTGGATCTATGTGGTTTATGAAAAGAACACACATGCAATGAACTCTAGTGGATCCATGTGGTTTATGAAAAGAACACAAATGCATTGAAATCTAGTAGATCCATGTGGTTTATGAAAAGAACACACATGCAATGATTCTAGTGGTGGTTTAGTAGAAGAACACACATGCAATGACTCTAGTGGATCCATATGTGGTTTCGAAAAAGAACACATATGCATTAACTCTAGTGGTTCCATGTGGTTTATGAAAATAACACACATGCAATTACTCTAGTGGTGGTTTATGAAAAGAAACCACATGCAATGACACTGGTGAATCCATGTGGTTTATGAAAAGAACACACATCCAATGATACTGGTGGATCAATGTGGTTTCTAAAAAGAACACACATGCAATGAACTCTAGTGGATCCATGTGGTTTATGAAAAGAACACACATGGAATGACTCTAGTGATGGTTTATGAAGAGAAGACATATGCAACGACTCTAGTGGTGGTTTACGAAAAGAACACACATGCAATGAGACTAGTGGATCCATGTGGTTTATGAAAACAACACACATCCATTGACACTGGTGGATCCATGTGGTTTATGAAAATAACACACATGAAATGAACTCTAGTGGATCCATGTGGTTTATGAAAAGAACACACATGCAATGACTCTAGATGTGGGTTATGAAAAGAACAAACATGCAATTACACTGGTGGATCCATGTGGTTTGTGAGAAGAACACACATTCAATGACACTGGTGGATCCATGTGGTTTATGAAAAGAACACATATTCAATGAACTCTAGTGGATCCATGTGGTTTATGAAAAGAACACATGCAATGAATATATTGGTGGTTTATGAAAAGAAACCACATGCAATGACTGGTGGATCCATCTGGTTTATGAAAAGAACACACATCCAATGACTGGTGGGTCCATGTGGTTTCCGAAAAGAACAAACATGCAATGAACTCTAGTGGATCCATGTGGTTTATGAAAAGGACACACATGGAATTACTCTAGTGATGATTTATGAAAAGAACACACATCCAATGACTCTAGTGGTGGTTTATGAAAACAACACACATGCAATGACACAGGTGGATCCATGTGGTTTATGAAAACAACACACATCCATTGACACTGGTGGATCCATGTGATTTATGAAAAGAACACACATGCAATGAACTCTAGTGGATCCATGTGGGTTATGAAAAGAAAACACATGCAATGACTCTAGATGTGGTTTATGAAAAGAACCCACATGCAATTACACTGGTGGATCCATGTGGTTTATGAAAAGAACACACATTCAATGACACTGGTGGATCCATATGGTTTATGAAAAGAACACACATTCAATGAACTCTAGTGGATCCATATGGTTTATGAAAACAAGACACATGCAATGACTCTATTGGTGGTTTATGAAAAGAACACACATGCAATGACTCTATTGGTGGTTTATGAAAACAGCACACATGCAGTGACAATAGTGGTGGTTTAGAAGAATAACACACATGTAATGACTCTAGATGTGGTTTATGAAAAGAGCACAAATGCAATGACACTGGTGGATCCATGTGGTTTATGCAAAAACACACATTCAATGACACTAGTGGATCCATGTGGTTTATTAAAAGAACGCACATTCAATGAACTCTAGTGGATCCATGTGGTTTATGAAAAGAACACACATGCAATGAACTCTAGTGGATCCATGTGGTTTATGAAATGAGCACAAATTCAATGAACGCTAGTGGATCCATGTGGTTTATGAAAAGAACACACATGCAATGACTCTAGTGGTGGTTTATGAAAAGAACACACATGCAATGACTCTACTGGTGGTTTAGGAGAAGAACCCACATGCAATGACTCTAGTGGATCCATGTGTTGTTTATGAAAAGAACACACATGCAATGACTCTAGTGGTGGTTTATGAAAAGAACACACATGCAATGACTCTAGTGGTGGTTTATGAAAAGAACACGCATGCAATGACAATAGTGGTGGTTTAGGAGAAGAACACAGATGCAATGACTCTAGATGTGGTTTATGAAAAGAACACACATGCAATGACATTCGTGGCTCTATGTCTTTTATGAAAAGAACACACATTCAATGACACTACTGGATCCATGTGGTTAATGGAAAGAACACACATTCAATAAACTCTAGTGGATCCATGTGGTTTATGAAATGAACAAAAATGCAATGAACTCTAGTGGATCCATGTGGTTTATGAAAAGAACACAAATGCATTGAAATTTAGTGGATCCACATGGTTTATGAAAAGAACACACATGCAATGATTCTAGTGGTGGTTTAGGAGAAGAACACACATGCAATGACTCTAGTGGAATCATGTGGTTTATGAAAATAACCCACATGCAATGACACTGGTGGATCCATGTGGTTTATGAAAGAACACACATCCAATGACACTGATGGTTCCATGTGGTTTATGAAAAGAACGCACATGCAATGAACTCTAGTGAATCCATGTGGTTTATGATGTGAACACACATGCAATGAACTCTAGTGGATCCATATGTGGTTTATGAAAAGAACACACATGCAATGACTCTAGTGGTGGTTTATTAAAAGAACACACATGCAATGACTCTAGTGCATCCATGTGGTTTATGAAAAGAAAACACATACAATGACTCTAGTGGTGGTTTATGAAAAGAACACATATGCAATGACTCTGTTGGTGATTTATGAAAAGAACACACATGCAATGACTCTACTGGTGGTTTAGGAAAAGAACCCACATGCAATGAACTCTAGTGGATCCATGTGGTTTATGAAAACAAGACACATGCAATGACTCTATTGGTGGTTTATGAAAATAACACACATGCAATTACACTGGTGGATCCACTTGGTTTATGAAAACAACACACATCCATTGAAACTGGTGGATCCATGCGGTTGACGAAAACAAAACACATCCATTGACACTGGTGGATCCATGTGGTTTATGAAAAGAACACACATGCAATGAACTCTAGTGGATCCATGTGGTTTATGAAAAGAACACACATGCAATGACTCTAGATGTGGTTTATGAAAAGGACACACATGCAATTACACTAGTGGATCCATGTGGTTTATGAAAAGAAGACACATTCAATGACACTGGTGGATCCATATGGTTTATGAAAAGAACACACATTCAATGAACTCTAGTGGATCCATGTGGTTTATGAAAACAAGACACATGCAATGACTCTATTGGTGGTTTATGAAAAGAACACACATGCAATGACTCTATTGGTGTTTTATGAAAATAACACACATGTAGTGACAATAGTGATGGTTTAGGAGAATAACACAGATGCAATGACTCTAGATGTGGTTTATGAAAAGAACACATATGCAATGACACTGGTGGATCCATGTGGTTTATGCAAAAACACACATTCAATGACACTAGTGGATCCATGTGGTTTATGAAAAGAACACACATTCAATGAACTCTAGTGGATCCATGTGGTTTATGAAAAGAACACACATGCAATGAACTCTAGTGGATCCATGTGGTTTATGAAATGAGCACAAATTCAATGAACGCTAGTGGATCCATGTGGTTTATGAAAAGAACACACATGCAATGACTCTAGTGGTGGTTTATGAAAAGAACACACATGCAATGACTCTACTGGTGGTTTAGGAGAAGAACCCACATGCAATGACTCTAGTGGATCCATGTGTTGTTTATGAAAAGTACACACATGCAATGACTCTAGTGGTGGTTTATGAAAAGAACGCACATGCAATGACTCTAGTGGTGGTTTATGAAAAGAACACGCATGAAACGACAATAGTGGTGGTTTAGGGGAAGAACACAGATGAAATAACTCTAGATGTGGTTTATGAAAAGAACACACATGCAATGACATTCGTGGCTCTATGTCTTTTATGAAAAGAACACACATTCAATGACACTACGGGATCCATGTGGTTAATGGAAAGAACACACATTCAATAAACTCTAGTGGATCCATGTGGTTTATGAAAAGAACACACATGCAATGAACTCGAGTGGATCCATGTGGTTTATGAAATGAACACAAATGCAATGAACTCTAGTGGATCCATGTGGTTCATGAAAAGAACACAAATGCATTGAAATCTAGTGGATCCATGTGGTTTATGAAAAGAACACACATGCAATGATTCTAGTGGTGGTTTAGGAGAAGAACACACATGCAATGACTCTAGTGGATCCATGTGGTTTATGAAAATAACACACATGCAATGACTCTAGATGTGGTTTATGAAAAGAACACACATGTAATTACTCTGGTGGATCCATGTGGTTTATGGAAAGAACACACATTCAATGACACTGGTGGATCCATGTGGTTTATGAAAAGAAGACACATCCAATGACACTAGTTGATCCATGTGGTTTATGAAAATAACACATATGCAATGAACTCTAGTGGATCCATGTGGTTTATGAAAATAACACACATGGAATTACTCTAGTGATGGTTTATGAAGAGAACACACATCCAATGACTCTAGTGGTGGTTTATGAAAAGTACAGACATTCAATGACACTAGTGGATCCATGTCGTTTATGAAAAGAACACACATTCAATGAACTCTAGTGGATCCTTGTGGTTTATGAAAAGAACACACATGCAATGAACTCTAGTGGATCCATGTGGTTTATGAAATGAGCACAAATTCAATGAATGCTAGTGGATCCATGTGGTTTATGAAAAGAACACACATGCAATGACTCTAGTGGTGGTTTATGAAAAGAACACACATGCAATGACTCTACTGGTTCCAAGTGGTTTATGAAAAGAACGCACATGGAATGACTCTAGTGATGGTTTATGAAGATAACACACATCCAATGACTCTAGTGGTGGTTTACGAAAAGAACACACATGCAATGACACTGGTGGATCCATGTGGTTTATGAAAACAACACACATCCATTGACACTGGTGGATCCCCGTGGTTTATGAAAAGAACACACATGCAATGAACTCTAGTGGATCCATGTGGTTTATGAAAAGAACACACATTCAATGAACTCTAGTGGATCCATGTGGTTTATGAAAAGAACACACATGCAATGAACTCTAGTGGATCCATGTGGTTTATGAAATGAACACACATGCAATGACTCTAGATGTGGTTTATGAAAAGAACACACATGTAATTACTCTGGTGGATCCATGTGGTTTATGAAAAGAACACACGTTCAATGACACTGGTGGATCCATGTGGTTTCTGAAAAGAAGACACATCCAATGATATTGGTTGATCCATGTGGTTTATGAAAAGAACACACATACAATGAACTCTAGTGGATCCATTTGGTTTATGAAAAGAACACACATGGAATGATTCTAGTGATGGTTTATGAAGATAACACACATCCAATGACTCTAGTGGTGGCTTATGAAAAGAACAGACATGCAATGACACTGGTGGATCCATGTGGTTTATGAAAAAATATCCATTGACACTGGTGGAGCCATGTGGTTTATGAAAAGAACACACATTCAATGACAATGGTGGATACATGTTGTTTATGAAAATAACACACATATAATGACTCTAGATGTGGTTTATGAAAAGAACACACATGTAATTACTCTGGTGGATCCATGTGGTTTATGGAAAGAACACACATTCAATGACACTGGTGGATCCATGTGGTTTATGAAAAGAAGACACATCCAATGAACTCTAGTGGATCCATGTGGTTTAGGAAAATAACACACATGGAATTACTCTAGTGATGGTTTATGAAGAGAACACACATCCAATGACTCTAGTGGTGGTTTATGAAAAGTACAGACATTCAATGACACTAGTGGATCCATGTGGTTTATGAAAAGAACACACATTCAATGAACTCTAGTGGATCCTTGTGGTTTATGAAAAGAACACACATGCAATGAACTCTAGTGGATCCATGTGGTTTATGAAATGAGCACAAATTCAATGAACGCTAGTGGATTCATGTGGTTTATGAAAAGAACACACATGCAATGACTCTAGTGGTGGTTTATGAAAAGAACACACATGCAATGACTCTACTGGTGGTTTAGGAGAAGAACCCACATGCAATGACTCTAGTGGATCCATGTGTTGTTTATGAAAAGAATACACATGCAATGACTCTTGTGGTGGTTTATGAAAAAAGAACACATGCAATTACTCTAGTGGTGGTTTATGAAAAGAACACGCATGCAATAACAGTAGTGGTGGTTTAGGAGAAGAACACAGATGAAATGACTCTAGATGTGGTTTATGAAAAGAACACACATGCAATGACATTCATGGCTCTATGTCTTTTATGAAAAGAACACACATTCAATGACACTACTGGATCCATGTGGTTAATGGAAAGAACACACGTTCAATAAACTCTAGTGGATCCATGTGGTTTATGAAAAGAACACACATGCAATGAACTCTAGTGGATCCATGTGGTTTATGAAATGAACACAAATGCAATGAACTCTAGTGGATCCATGTGGTTTATGAAAAGAACACAAATGCATTTAAATCTAGTGGATCCATGTGGTTTATGAAAAGAACACACATGCAATGATTCTAGTGGTGGTTTAGGATAAGAACACACATGCAATGACTCTAGTGGATCCATGTGGTTTATGAAAATAACACACATGCAATGACTCTAGTGGTCGTTTATGAAAAGACACCACATGCAATGACACTGGTGGATCGATGTGGTTTATGAAAAGAACACACATCCAATGACACTAGTGGATCCATGTGGTTTCTGAAAAGAACACACATGCAATAACTCTAGTGGATCCATGTGGTTTATGAAAAGAACACACATGGAATGACTCTAGTGATGGTTTATGAAGATAACACACATCCAATGACTCTAGTGGTGGTTTACGAAAAGAACACAACTGCAATGACACTGGTGGATCTATGTGGTTTATGAAAAAACAACATCCATTGACACTGGTGGAGCCATGTGGTTTATGAAAAGAACACACATTCAATGACAATGGTGGATACATGTGGTTTATGAAAAGAACACACATGCAATGACTCTAGATGTGGTTTATGAAAAGAACACACATGTAATTACTCTGGTGGATCCATGTGGTTTATGAAATGAACACATATGCAATAACTCTAGTGGATCCATGTGGTTTATGAAAAGAAGACACATGGAATGACACTGGTTGATCCATGTGGTTTATGAAAAGAACACACATACAATGAACTCTAGTGGATCCATGTGGTTTATGAAAAGAACACACATGGAATTACTCTAGTGATGGTTTATGAAGAGAACACACATCCAATGACTCTAGTGGTGGTTTATGAAAAGAACAGACATTCAATGACACTAGTGGATCCATGTGGTTTATGAAAAGAACAGACGTTCAATTAACTCTAGTGGATCCATGTGGTTTATGAAAAGAACACACATGCAATGAACTCTAGTGGATCCATGTGGTTTATGAAATGAGCACAAATTCAATGAATGCTAGTGGATCCATGTGGTTTATGAAAAGAACACACATGCAATGACTCTAGTGGTGGTTTATGAAAAGAACACACATGCAATGACTCTACTGGTGGTTTAGGAGAAGAACCCACATGCAATGACTCTAGTGGATCCATGTGTTGTTTATGAAAAGAACTCACATGCAATGACTCTAGTGGTGGTTTATGAAAAGAACACACATGCAATGACTCTAGTGGATCCATGTGGTTTATGAAAGAACACACACATGCAATGAACTCTAGTGGATCCATGTGGTTTATGAAAAGAACACAAATGCAATGGCTCTAGTGGTGGTTTATGAGAAAGAACACACATGCAATGACTCTAGTGGATCCATGTGGTTTAGGAAAAGAACACACATACAATGACTCTGGTGGATCCATGTGATTTATGAAAAGAACACACATGTAATGACTCTAGTGGATCCATGTGGTTTATGAAAAGAACACACATGCAATGACAATGGTGGATCCATGTGGTTTATGAAAAGATCACACATGCAATCACTCTAGATGTGGTTTATGAAAAGAACACACATGTAATTACTCTGGTGGATCCATGTGGTTTATGAAAAGAACACACATTCAATGACACTGGTGGATCCATGTGGTTTATGAAAAGAAGACACATCCAATGACACTGGTTGATCCATGTGGTTTATGAAAAGAACACACATGCAATGAACTCTAGTGGATCCATTTGGTATATGAAAACAACACACATGGAATTACTCTAGTGATGGTTTATGAAGAACACACATCCAATGACTCTAGTGGTGGTTTATGAAAAGAACACACATGCAATGACACTGCTGGATCCATGTGGTTCATGAAAAGAACACACATCCAATGACACTGGGGATCCATGTGTTTTATTAAAAGAACACACATGCAATGAGCTCTAGTCGATCCATGTGGTTTATGAAAAGAACACACATGCAATGACTCTAGATGTGGTTTATGAAAAGAACACACATGCAATTACACTGGTGGATCCATGTGGTTTATGAAAAGAACACACATTCAATGACACTGGTGGATCCATGTGGTTGATGAAAAGAACAACAAACCAATTACACTTGTTGATCGATGTGGTTTATGAAATGAACACACATGCAATGAACTCTAGTGGATCCGTGTGGTTTATGAAAAGAACACACATGGAATGACTCTAGTGATGGTTTATGAAGAGAACACACATCGAATGACTCTAGTGGTGGTTTATGAAAAGAACACACATGCAATGACACTTTGGATCCATGTGGATCATGAAAAGAACACACATCCAATGACACTTGGGGATCCATGTGGTTTATTAAAAGAACACACATTCAATGAACTCTAGTGGATGCATGTGGTTAATGAAAACAACGCACATCCATTTACATCTGGATCCATGTTGTTTATGAAAAGAACACACATGCAATGAACTCTAGTGGATCCATGTGGTTTATGAAAAGAACACACATGCAATGACTCTATTGGTGGATTATGAAAAGAACACACATGCGATGACTCTAGTGGTGGTTTATGAAAAGAACACACATGCAATGACAATAGTGGTGGTTTAGGAGAAGAACACACAGGCAATGACTCTAGATGTGGTTTATGAAAAGAACACATGTGCAATGGCACTAGTGGATCCATGTGGTTTATGCAAAAAACACACATTCAATGACACTAGTGGATCCATGTGGTTTATGAAAAGAACACACATTCAATGAACTCTAGTGGATCCATGTGGTTTAAGAAAAGAACACACATGCAATGAACTCTAGTGGATCCATGTGGTTTATGATAAGAACTCAAATTCAATTAACACTAGTGGAGCCATGTGGTTTATGAAAAGAACACACATGCAATGAACTCTAGTGGATCCATGTGGTTTATGAAATGAGCACAAATTCAATGAACGCTAGTGGATCCATGTGGTTTATGAAAAGAACACACATGCAATGACTCTAGTGGTGGTTTATGAAAAGAACACACATGCAATGACTCTACTGGTGGTTTAGGAGAAGAACCCACATGCAATGACTCTAGTGGATCCATGTGTTGTTTATGAAAAGAATACACATGCAATGACTCTTGTGGTGGTTTATGAAAAGAACGCACATGCAATTACTCTAGTGGTGGTTTATGAAAAGAACACGCATGCAATAACAGTAGTGGTGGTTTAGGAGAAGAACACAGATGAAATGACTCTAGATGTGGTTTATGAAAAGAACACACATGCAATGACATTCATGGCTCTATGTCTTTTATGAAAAGAACACACATTCAATGACACTACTGGATCCATGTGGTTAATGGAAAGAACACACGTTCAATAAACTCTAGTGGATCCATGTGGTTTATGAAAAGAACACACATGCAATGAACTCTAGTGGATCCATGTGGTTTATGAAATGAACACAAATGCAATGAACTCTAGTGGATCCATGTGGTTTATGAAAAGAACACAAATGCATTTAAATCTAGTGGATCCATGTGGTTTATGAAAAGAACACACATGCAATGATTCTAGTGGTGGTTTAGGATAAGAACACACATGCAATGACTCTAGTGGATCCATGTGGTTTATGAAAATAACACACATGCAATGACTCTAGTGGTGGTTTATGAAAAGACACCACATGCAATGACACTGGTGGATCGATGTGGTTTATGAAAAGAACACACATCCAATGACACTAGTGGATCCATGTGGTTTCTGAAAAGAACACACATGCAATAACTCTAGTGGATCCATGTGGTTTATGAAAAGAACACACATGGAATGACTCTAGTGATGGTTTATGAAGATAACACACATCCAATGACTCTAGTGGTGGTTTACGAAAAGAACACAACTGCAATGACACTGGTGGATCTATGTGGTTTATGAAAAAACAACATCCATTGACACTGGTGGAGCCATGTGGTTTATGAAAAGAACACACATTCAATGACAATGGTGGATACATGTGGTTTATGAAAAGAACACACATGCAATGACTCTAGATGTGGTTTATGAAAAGAACACACATGTAATTACTCTGGTGGATCCATGTGGTTTATGAAATGAACACACATGCAATAACTCTAGTGGATCCATGTGGTTTATGAAAAGAAGACACATGGAATGACACTGGTTGATCCATGTGGTTTATGAAAAGAACACACATACAATGAACTCTAGTGGATCCATGTGGTTTATGAAAAGAACACACATGGAATTACTCTAGTGATGGTTTATGAAGAGAACACACATCCAATGACTCTAGTGTTGGTTTATGAAAAGAACAGACATTCAATGACACTAGTGGATCCATGTGGTTTATGAAAAGAACAGACGTTCAATTAACTCTAGTGGATCCATGTGGTTTATGAAAAGAACACACATGCAATGAACTCTAGTGGATCCATGTGGTTTATGAAATGAGCACAAATTCAATGAATGCTAGTGGATCCATGTGGTTTATGAAAAGAACACACATGCAATGACTCTAGTGGTGGTTTATGAAAAGAACACACATGCAATGACTCTACTGGTGGTTTAGGAGAAGAACCCACATGCAATGACTCTAGTGGATCCATGTGTTGTTTATGAAAAGAACTCACATGCAATGACTCTAGTGGTGGTTTATGAAAAGAACGCACATGCAATGACTCTAGTGGTGGTTTATGAAAAGAACACGCATGCAATGACAATAGTGGTGGTTTAGGAGAAGAATACAAATGAAATGACTCTAGATGTGGTTTATGAAAAGAACACGCATTCAATGACACTACTGGATCCATGTGGTTAATGGAAAGAACTCACATTCAATAAAAACTCTAGTGGATCCATGTGGTTTATGAAAAGAACACACATGCAATGAACTCTACTGGATCCATGTGGTTTATGAAATGAACACAAATGCAATGAACTCTAGTGGATCCATGTGGTTTATGAAAAGAACACAAATGCATTGAAATCTAGTGGATCCATGTGGTTTATGAAAAGAACACACATGCAATGATTCTAGTGGTGGTTTAGGAGAAGAACACACATGCAATGACTCTAGTGGATCCATGTGGTTTATGAAAAGAAACCACATGCAATGACACTGGTGGATCCATGTGGTTTACGAAAAGAACACACATCCAATGACACTAGTGGATCCATGTGGTTTCTGAAAAGAACACACATGCAATAACTCTAGTGGATCCATGTGGTTTATGAAAATAACACACATGGAATGACTCTAGTGATGGTTTATGAAGATAACACACATCCAATGACTCTAGTGGTGGTTTACGAAAAGAACACACATGCAATGACACTGGTGGATCCATGTGGTTTATGAAAAAAAACATCCATTGACACTGGTGGAGCCATGTGGTTTATGAAAAGAACACACATTCAATGACAATGGTGGATAGATGTGGTTTATGAAAAGATCACACATGCAATCACTCTAGATGTGGTTTATGAAAAGAACACACATGTAATTACTCTGGTGGATCCATGTGGTTTATGAAAAGAACACACATTCAATGACACTGGTGGATCCATGTGGTTTATGAAAAGAAGACACATCCAATGACACTGGTTGATCCATGTGGTTTATGAAAAGAACACACATGCAATGAACTCTAGTGGATCCATGTGGTTTATGAAAAGAACACACATGGAATTACTCTAGTGATGGTTTATGAAGAGAACACACATCCAATGACTCTAGTGGTGGTTTATGAAAAGAACACACATGCAATGACACTGCTGGATCCATGTGGTTCATGAAAAGAACACACATCCAATGACACTGGGGGATCCATGTGGTTTATGAAAAGAACACACATGCAATGAGCTCTAGTCGATCCATGTGGTTTATGAAAAGAACACACATGCAATGACTCTAGATGTGGTTTATGAAAAGAACACACATGCAATTACACTGGTGGATCCATGTGGTTTATGAAAAGAACACACATTCAATGACACTGGTGGATCCATGTGGTTGATGAAAAGAACAACAAACCAATTACACTTGTTGATCGATGTGGTTTATGAAATGAACACACATGCAATGAACTCTAGTGGATCCGTGTGGTTTATGAAAAGAACACACATGGAATGACTCTAGTGATGGTTTATGAAGAGAACACACATCGAATGACTCTAGTGGTGGTTTATGAAAAGAACACACATGCAATGACACTGCTGGATCCATGTGGTTCATGAAAAGAACACACATCCAATGACACTTGGGGATCCATGTGGTTTATTAAAAGAACACACATTCAATGAACTCTAGTGGATGCATGTGGTTAATGAAAACAACGCACATCCATTTACACTGGTGGATCCATGTGGTTTATGAAAAGAACACACATGCAATGAACTCTAGTGGATCCATGTGGTTTATGAAAAGAACACACATGCAATGACTCTATTGGTGGATTATGAAAAGAACACACATGCGATGACTCTAGTGGTGGTTTATGAAAAGAACACACATGCAATGACAATAGTGGTGGTTTAGGAGAAGAACACACAGGCAATGACTCTAGATGTGGTTTATGAAAAGAACACATGTGCAATGGCACTAGTGGATCCATGTGGTTTATGCAAAAAACACACATTCAATGACACTAGTGGATCCATGTGGTTTATGAAAAGAACACACATTCAATGAACTCTAGTGGATCCATGTGGTTTAAGAAAAGAACACACATGCAATGAACTCTAGTGGATCCATGTGGTTTATGATAAGAACTCAAATTCAATTAACACTAGTGGAGCCATGTGGTTTATGAAAAGAACACACATGCAATGGCTCTAGTGGGGGTTGATGAATAGAACACACATGCAATGACTCTACTGGTAGTTTAGGGGAAGAACACACATGCAATGACTCTAGTGGATCCATGTGTGGTTTATGAAAATAACACACATGCAATGAATCTAGTGGTGGTTTATGAAAAGAACACACATGCAATGACTCTAGTGGTGGTTTATGAAAACAACACGCATGCAATGACAACATTGGTAGTTTAGGAGAAGAACACACATGCAATGACTCTAGATGTGGTTTATGAAAAGAACGCACATGCAATGCCATTCGTGGCTCTATGTCTTTTATGAAAAGAACACACATTCAATGACACTACTGGATCCATGTGGTTAATGGAAAGAACACACGTTCAATAAACTCTAGTGGATCCATGTGGTTTATGAAAAGAACACACATGCAATGAACTCTAGTGGATCCATGTGGTTGATGAAATGAACACAAATGCAATGAACTCTAGTGGATCCATGTGGTTTATGAAAAGAACACAAATGCATTGAAATCTAGTGGATCCATGTGGTTTATGAAAAGAACAGACATGCAATGATTCTAGTGGTGGTTTAGGAGAAGAACGCACATGCAATGACTGTAGTGGATCCATATGTGGTTTCAAAAAATAACACATATGCAATGACTCTAGTGGATCCATGTGGTTTATGAAAATAACACACATGCAATGACTCTAGTGGTGGTTATGAAAAGAAACCACATGCAATGACTCTAGTGGTGGTTATGAAAAGAAACCACATGCAATGACACTGGTGGATCCATGTGGTTTATGAAAAGAACACACATCCAATGACACTTGTGGATCCATGTGGTTTCTAAAATGAACACACATGCAATGAACTCTAGTGGATCCATGTGGTGTATGAAAAGAACACACATGGAATGACTCTAGTGATGGTTTATGAAGAGAACACACATGCAATGACTCTAGTGGTCGTTATTCGAAAAGAACACACATGCAATAACACTGGTGGATCCATGTGGTTTATGAAAACAACACACATGCATTGACACTTGTGGATCCATGTGGTTTATGAAAATAACACACATGCAATGAACACTAGTGGATCCATGTGGTTTATGAAAAGAACACACATGCAATGACTCTAGATGTGGTTTATGAAAAGAACACACATGCAATTACACTGGTGGATCCATGTGGTTTGTGAGAAGAACACACATTCAATGACACTGGTGGATCCATGTGGTTTATGAAAAGAACACATATTCAATGAACTCTAGTGGATCCATGTGGTTTATGAAAAGAACACACATGCAATGAATCTATTGGTGGTTTATCAAAAGAAACCACATGCAATGACACTGGTGGAACCATGTGATTTATGAAAAGAACACACATCCAATGACACTGGTGGGTCCATGTGGTTTCCGAAAAGAACACACATGCAATGAACTCTAGTGGATCCATGTGGTTTATGAAAAGGACACACATGGAATTACTCTAGTGATGATTTATGAAAATAACACACATCCATTAACACTGGTGGATCCATGTGGTTTATGAAAATAACACACATGCAATGAACTCTAGTGGATCCAAGTGGTTTATGAAAAGTACACACATGCAATGACTCTAGATGTGGTTTATGAAAAGAACACACATGCAATTACACTGGTGGATCCATGTGGTTTCTGAAAAGAACACACATTCCATGACACTAGTGGATCCATGTGGTTTATGAAAAGAACACATATGCAATGACTCTATTGGTGTTTTATGAAAAGAACAAAGATGCAATGACTCTATTGGTGGTTTATGAAAAGAACACACATGCAATGACAATAGTGGTGGTTTAGGAGAAGAGCACACATGCAATGACTCTAGATGTGGTTGATGAAAAGAACACACGTGCAATGACACTAGTGGATCCATGTGGTTTATGCAAAAAACACACATTCAATGACACTAGTGGATCCATGTGGTTTATGAAATGAACACAAATTCAATGAACACTAGTGGAGCCATGTGGTTTATGAAAAGAACACACATGCAATGACTCTAGTGGTGGTTTTTGAAAAGAACACACATGCAATGACTCTACTGGTGGTTTAGGAGAAGAACACACATGCAGTGACTCTAGTGGATCCATGTGTGGTTTATGAAAAGTGTTGGGTCCGCAGCATAGAAAACAAAAAAATTCCTACGGTGTGAACTACACGCCAAGATCTATCTACTAGGTATAAAGCAACGGGTGGACATACATCCAATGAGAACTTACCCTCGTAGACAACGAGCTTTGTTAACGAATAGGAACTCGTGGTTGACGTAGTCGTACACTTGCCGATCTCAAGATCGTGAGGAAGTCCAGCAGGTCCGGCTCCAGCACGTCCATCAGATCCAGCTCCAGCACCACCAAGTCCAGCACCGCAAAGCAGCGGTGCATCCGTGATCGCACACACGTCCGGTACCCCGACAACCTCCGTCCCTCGCTCCAGCAAAGCAGCGGAAGCAGCAACTCCTTCTATGGTCGTGAGAACCTTTAACGCTTGTAACTAAATCCCTTTGTCTCGCGATATATTACATGTCCGATATTCGATCATCGGTATCTCCATACCTAGTTTGATCTCGTTTCCGACATGCACTCTTTTCTCGTTCCCGTGATATAACATTCTAGTGATCACATCACTTGCTTGCAAGCTATCTTAATGTGATATCACCGAGAGGGCCCAGAGTATATCTATCCGTCATTGGGATGGACAAATCCCACTCTTGATACATGAGCCTCAACATAACACCTTCAGAAAGTAATCGAACCCACCTTTATAGTCACCCTGTTACGGTGTGATGTTTGATGTTATCAAGATACTCTTCTGGTGTTAGCAATTAACATGATCTCATGGTCTAAGGACTAAGATTACTTCGTATGATGTTATAGCAATATAAACATAATGACTTTGATCGTAATGCTATACTTCGGATGAATGTTCATCACATCATTCCACCAATGTTGTGACCTCGTTATTAACAACATCCAATGTCCATGATCAGGAAACCTTGATCATCTTGTTAATCAACGAGCTAGTCTATAAGAGAGGCATAACTAGGAACCCTTTTTGTTTATTAAACACACATGTATTGACGTTTCCGATCAATACAATTATAGCATGCAAAATAAACATTTATCATAAACATGGAATAAGATAATAACCACTTTATTATTGCCTCTCGGGCATATTCCCTTCAGTCTCCCACTTGCACTAGAGTCAATAATCTAGTTTGAAAAACTTTGCGTATTGAACACCTATGGCTTTCTGGTGTTGCATATATGCTATTGCTAGTGGTTAACATAATCTTCGGATCTGACAATTTCAGGTCCGTGTGTATTTACATGTCTTTGCGTCTCTACGCATCACTCATTCTCAAATGAGATGGAATTGTATAAATTCGGTCCTCTGGTGAGACCTTTAGTTCGTTCGGCTCAAAATATTTTGATATTATTGTCACACAATATATCTTCATAGTATTATCCCACTTTGAACCACACCTAGTTTGATAACAAACTACTTAACACAAATGCCCTCCTTCTGCTACTATAGCAGCTATATACTTAGCCTTTTGTTGTAGTATCCGTCACAATATCTCAACTTTGGAACTCATCCAAATCCATCATGGAACATCCTTTCCATTATATTGTGCCACCCATAGCCTAAATTGAGATAAATTTAATTTGTATCTTGTGACAAAACTAGTATCAATGTAACACTTTACAATGAACTACCTTTAACTATTTGTCACTTATACATGATTTATTCTTAGTTCTTCCAAAGCTCATAAGAATATCTTTACTATTGTCCAATGATCATCTTATGAATCATTCTGGTATATGCTCATAACATTTAGAGCATAGGACATTCTGGATATATACATATCATGGTATAATCGATCAGAATCTTCATGTGATTTTACTCACCAAGTGTTGAAACACTTGAATCTGAATACAATTCTTTCCATGCAGCAAGAACCTTTCTTGTTGTTTCCATATTGAACCCTTTCAATATCTCATATTGAACCCTTTCAATATATTATATATGTATGTCTGGCACAACCATATTAGCGCCTTAATCTATCCTTATAGATATTGATGCCTAATATTCTGGGTTTGCCCAAGTCTTTCATCGAAATCTTATTTTAATGAAATCCTTAACTTGTGTCAATTCAAGATACATCATTTCCAATCAACAATATGTCCTCTACATAATGTATTAGAAATATGTCTCAGCGCTCCCACTTAATTTCTTGCAAATGCAAGCATCTTCATCATCTCCGATGAATTTAAACTCTTTTAACAGTTTCATCATGGTGAAGATTCCAACTCCGCTATGCTTACTTCAACTATTGAAGTTTACATGCCCTTTTAGCACCCTTTGAATTAACAAAACCCTTCGGACCATGTCATGTACATGTCCTAGGTTACCGTTCTATTATAAGAACCTTGTTTTGTTTATTCAACTACCATATACCAAATTATATGTAGTGGTTGCTACATTAATCCGTCAAGACTATATATCGCTATGAAAGATCAAATCTTGTCATAGTCAACTCCTTGAACATTGTCGTAAACTTCTTTTTGACATGTCGACTATTTCATAGATGTTAAACATCCATGTCTTATTTCTTTATAGATTCAAACACGACCGATAGGCTTCACACCTTTCCGGAGGGTCTTCCAAGTTCAGAAACTTGATTTCTCGTGTATGGATACTATCACGGATTCTATGACTTCTAGTCATTTTATGGAGTCAGGGCCCATCATCGCTTCTTTGCATGTAGTTGGTTCATCATTGTCAAAACAATAACGACTTGCTTATCAAATCTTACTATTTGATTCTTACCGACCCACACGGTTCTATAGGAACTCTAATCTCCGAGATCACACCTTTTGTAATCACGAGAGCCATGAGCATTATGGCCGCCACCTGGAGACTTTCCGGCGCTGCTCTACTTAGCACATATAGCTAAGGTTCAACAACCTTATCAAAGTTCTATTGTCCTCCCACTTAACTTTTCATGAAAAGTTCCTTCTCAATAAACTTGATGTTCCAAGTAACAAACTCTTTTGTCCTCGGTGTTATGGAGAAATTCCCAACAAATTCTTTGGGATAACCTACAAAGATGTGCTTATCTGACTTTGGTTGTAAACATTTTACTTATGCATAGCATACCAAAATTTAAGAAAAGATAGTTCGGGTTTTATCCCAAACCATAACTTATATGGTCTCATTTCAACGGATCATGACGGCGCTCTTTTTAGTGTAAAAGCGGTAGTCTCTAAAGCTTCAATCCTTAAAACATAATGGCAGTTTTATAAATGACACCTTTGATCTTACCAAGTCAAACATGGTTTGATTTCATCTCTCGAATATGCCATACTCCTATGGATTATCGGGAAACACAAATCATGGAACAATTCCTCAAATCTTAGGTGTTTTGCTAAACATGTAACTCAAATATCTTCCTTTATGATCGAATCATAAACTCTTTATTTTCTTGTTACAATGATTTTCCACTTCATCTTGAAAGTCTTTGAACAACTTTCAAATGTTTCAACTTCTTCCTTATTAAGTAAATATACAGATATATTCACTCAAATTTTTGAAGAAAGCATATGAAGCAAAATGATCCATCGCATATGGCTACACATAATGGACTATGCACATTAGCATGCACAATTTCCAATAAGCTAGTCATCCGTTCCTCTCTGGCCTATGGACAGAGTTTCAATTATCTCGAGGAAAGTCTCACATGCGTCAATTGATCAAAATCAAAAGACTCCAAAAATCCATCAACATGGAGTTTCTTCATGTTTTATTTCCAATATAATTTAAAACAGCGATGTCACTTCATAAGTGATCTTTAATCATTTGTCTTGTGACATTTTAGCAATAGTGTTTATGGATGTGATTTCTCCAACTAGACTTGTAAAATTTCATCAATCCTTTATGGAATACGGTAATTATTTGAACAGCCATTGTTCTCATAATACCAGAGCAAAATAACAATTATTTAAACAAATCTTGAAGGCTTGGTTTGATGACAACGAAAAACACAATAACACTTTATTTGTTTTCGATGAACATCATCACTCATTCTCTTGGTAGTTACTTAGGCCATTGTAGTTCATGAATTGCGTTGTCCTGTATGACACTTCATACCAACCAATTCGCTATCCAATAACGGTATCCAATACCTAAGAACCACATTGTTTAACAAGCAAGGAATATAGCCATAACATGTATATATTCTATATACCTAAGTTGGACATCTCCAACCTTTTATTTTCTGCCAAATATTTTATAGATTCTCTTTCAGCAATTCCTTTTGTTTTAAAAGAATCTATCAACATCAATAGTGGTGTCATCAACATGACACATGGTACAAAGCGTATATAGTCAAATACTAATACCTTTGGACTTGCACTTTGAAGTGGATCATCATCATCAAATGTTTGGTGTTCTTTCAAAAATCCATTCTTTAGTAATCTATTAGTGTAGTAAACATTTTACTTACATCTTCTATTCGTCCTTATCATGACAACTTTCATGATCAAGCTACTATAGCCTATAAGGAAGAATCGCGAGTATAATATCAGTTCCCAAAACCTTTTTGGTAGATTCGGATGCCTAGCATATCCATCCTTCACAAATTCTCATACAATATGAGAACATGTATTTTGCTAAATTATACTCTATCATAATGCAACCAAAAACATTGTTTCAGATATCACAATATCTTTCACACATGATGGTTTCTGAAACAATTTCCAGCTCCAATATAATCTTGATATTAAAACAACTTTTTGAATATCAATAATCATGGAGGCAAACATGATACTCTAGATACTAACATTGGAATTCTTACTCTTGATTTAATACTACTTATTAAACTTCATGGAGTAAATAGAGTTTGCTGAAAGTTTGCAATAGGACTTATAAACTTTAAATTGACATTCAAAACAATACGATACTAGTTTGTAAAGTAAATATCCAGAATTCTATAGTTCTATTATCTCAAATAAAAACTAATAAGGTAGAAAACGAATGCCAATGACTACAACAAACTATGCAAATTCACTTTGATTTAATTTATGACAAATTGAGTTCGACTAATCCAAATTAGAAATGAACTCCCACTCAAAAACGACATCCCTCGTGCCTTTTTGGTGATTACATGAACCAAATCCACTACACCAAGTCCGATCATCACGTGAGTCGGTGTAGCTTCAAAGGCGAGCATCAATATGGTCATCACATCAACTATATGACTCATGCTTAACCTTTTGGTCCGTGTTCCAAGGCCATGTCTGTACATGCTAGGCTCGCCAAGTAAGAACCTTAGTATTCGCGTGTGTAAAACTGTCTTATACCCGTTGCATGAAAGCGTAGAGTTGAGAACACCCGATCATCACGTGATGTCTCAAAACACGATCCATAGAACGGTGCATACTTAAGGAAGAACACATTTTATCTTGATATTTAAATGAGGGATCATATTACAATGCTATAGAAAGCGCCAAACTAGCAGTATAAGATGCGAACATCTAATGTGTAAAGTGAGATGATATGGTCCATGCATTTGATCTCTATCACTTGCATCGTGGTATGATCTCTATCATTCCTTTGTGTGTAAGGCCAAGGTCTATGGAACTTACACGTTGAGTGTGTTGTAAGAGTATCTATCATACATCTACTTACAACAATACCATATCAAGACACTAGCCCAGCAACGATCTAAACTAGACGCCTCTAATTTATCAATTGCAAGTTTTACGTGGCTTAGGGCTTTCGGAGATAGAACCGTTCTTACCTACGAACATGAACCACAACGAGGATAACTAAGTTATTAGCAACTCGTTGTAAATCAGATATTGACTATAGTAGGAGAGACAGACACCACGACCACTTATGCAAAACAAGTTGCATGTCAGTCGTGGAACCGGTCTCATGTACGATGACATGTAAGGTTGGTCCGGGCCGCTTCATCCCACTATGCCACCAATATCCAAAATACATGAAAGAAGCAATAACATGATCATCATCGCCCACATATAAACATATGTGTACTTCCCGTGCTAAGCACCTACGCATAGATCAGGCTCTGATACCACTATTGGGTCCGCAGCATAGAAAAAGAAAAAATTTCCTACGGTGTGAACTACACACCAAGATCTATCTACTAGGAACAAAGCAACGGGTGGACATACATCCAATGAGAACATACCCTCATAGACAAAGATCTTTGTTAACGAGTAGGAACTCGTGGTTGATGTAGTCATACACTTGCCGATCTCAAGATCGTGAGGAAGTCCAGCAGGTCCGGCTCCAGCACGTCCATCAGATCCAGCACCAGCACCACCAAGTCCAGCACCGCAAAGCAGCGGTGCATCCGTGATCGCACACACGTCCGGTACCCCGACAAACTTCCTCCCTCGCTCCAGCAAAGCAGCGGAAGCAGCAACTCCTTTCCAGATAAAGCCACCGGGAACATGTATCTCGCTAATCCGAGACCATGGGGGAATAATACTAGAGGGGGAGAGAGATCCTTCACAAGGAGGTGTGTGTGAGAAGTGAGGAGGGGGTGGCCTTTTATAGGAGGAGGGGGGTTCCCCTCCTTCATGGCCGGAGCATGGAGGAGGTGACTCTTCACCTCCTCCATTCATGTGGTGGTAACTCCCTCCACATAAATTTGCCCCTTCACATTCTCTTTTAAAGTCTCCACTTTAAATGCATTAAATTTCTCCAATTTTAATGCTCTCTCATTTAATAAAACTCTTTTATTATTTTTATTCAGAATTTTGTTAATTACTTTAATTAACAAACATTCATATAAAACCCCCTACAACATTTTAATATTACATGCAGAACCAATTTCAGCAATTTGACCCGAAACAGTTTCGGTGTCTATTGAAATAATTCCAGCGCTTTCTTAAATCTTTATCTGAAACATATTTGCTCCAAATGGTGTCGGTATCCCTTAACTGTGTCACCCTATGGGTCGCGAATAATGCAGACATGATTGAGACCCCTCTCCGATTAATAATCAGCAGCGTGACCTAGAGATCCATACTGACTCCTACACATTCAACGGTGACTTCTGTGATCGTGAGAACCTTTAACGCTTGTAACTAAATCCTTTGTCTCGCGATATATTACATGTCCGAGATTCGATCATCAGTATCTCCATACCTAGTTTGATCTCGTTTCCGACATGCACTCTTTTCTCATTCTCGTGATATAACATTCTAGTGATCACATCACTTGCTTGCAAGCTATCTTAATGTTATATCACCGAGAGGGCCCAGAGTATATCTATCCGTCATTGGGATGGACAAATCCCACTCTTGATCCATGAGCCTCAACATAACACCTTCGTAGCACTGAACCCACCTTTATAGTCACCCTGTTACGGTGTGACGTTTGATGTTATCAAGATACTCTTCCGGTGTTAGCAATTAACATGATCTCATGGTCTAAGGACTAAGATTACTTCGTATGATGTTATAGCAATATAAACATAATGAATTTGATCGTAATGCTATACTTCGGATGAATGTTCATCACATCATTCCACCAATGTTGTGACCTCGTTATTAACAACATCCAATGTCCATCATCAGGAAACCTTGATCATCTTGTTAATCAACGAGATAGTCTATAAGAGAGGCATAACTAGGAACCCTTTTTGTTTATTAAACACACATGTATTGACGTTTCCGATCAATACAATTATAGCATGCAAAATAAACATTTATCATAAACATGGAATAAGATAATAACCACTTTATTATTGCCTCTCAGGCATATTCCCTTCAAAAAGAACACACATGCAATGACTCAAGTGGTGGTTTATGCAAAGAACGCACATGCAATGACTCTAGTGGTGGTTTATGAAAAGAGCACGCATGCAATGACAATATTGGTGGTTTAGGAGAAGAACACACATGCAATGACTCTAGATGTGGTTTATGAAAAGAACACACATGCAATGACATTCGTGGCTCTATGTCTTTTATGAAAAGAACACACATTCAATGACACTACTGGATCCATGTGGTTAATGGAAAGAACACACAATCAATAAACTCTAGTGGATCCATGTGGTTTATGAAAAGAACACACATGCAATGAGCTCTAGTGGATCCATGTGGTTTACAAAATGAACACAAATGCAATGAACTCTAGTGGATCCATGTGGTTTATGAAAAGAACAGAAATGCATTGAAATTGTGGTTTCTCAAAAAGAACACACATGCAATGAACTCTAGTGGATCCATGTGGTTTATGAAAAGAACACACATGGAATGACTCTAGTGATGGTTTATGAAGAGAACACACATGCAATGACACTGGTGGATCCATGTGGTTTATGAACACAACACACATCCATTGACACTGGTGGATCCATGTGGTTTATGAAAATAACACACATGCAATGAACTCTAGTGGATCCATGTGGTTTACGAAAAGTACACACATGCAATGACTCTAGATGTGGTTTATGAAAAGAACACACATGCAATTACACTGGTGGATCCATGTGGTTTGTGAAAAGAACACACATTCAATGACACGGGTGGATCCATGTGGTTTATGAAAAGAACACACATGCAATGAACTCTAGTGGATCCATGTGGTTTATGAAAAGAACACACATGCAATGAATCTATTGGTGGTTTATGAAAAGAAACCACATGCAATGACACTGGTGGATCCATGTGGTTTATGAAAAGAACACACATCCAATGAAACTGGTGGGTCCATGTGGTTTCCGAAAAGAACATACATGCAATGAACTCTTGTGGATCCATGTGGTTTATGAAAAGGACACACATGGAATTACTCTATTGACGATTTATGAAGAGAACAAACATCCAATGTCTCTAGTGGTGGTTTGTGAAAACAACACACATCCATTGAAACTGGTGGATCCATGCGGTTTATGAAAACAACACACATTCATTGACACTGGTGGATCCATGTGGTTTATGAAAAGAACCCACATGCAATGAACTCTAGTGGATCCATGTGGTTTATGAAAAGAAAACAAATGCAATGACTCTAGATGTGGTTTATGAAAAGAACACACATGCAATTACACTGGTGGATCCATGTGGTTTATGAAAAGAACACACATTCAATGACACTGGTAGATCCATGTGGTTTATGAAAAGAACACATATTCAATGAACTCTAGTGGATCCATGTGGTTTATGAAAAGAAGACATATGCAATGACTCTATTGGTGGTTTATGAAAAGAACACAAATGCAATGACTCTATTAGTGGTTTATGAAAACAACACACATGCAATGACAATAGTGGTGGTTTAGGAGAATAACACACATGCAATGACTCTAGATGTGGTTTATGAAAAGAACACACATGCAATGACACTGGTGGATCCATGTGGTTTATGCAAAAAACACACATTCAATGACACTAGTGGATCCATGTGGTTTATGAAAAGAACACACATTCAATGAACTCTAATGGATCCATGTGGTTTATGAAAAGAACACACATGCAATGAACTCTAGTGGATCCATGTGGTTTATGAAATTAACACAAATTCAATGAACGCTAGTGGATCCATGTGGTTTATGAAAAGAACACACATGCAATGAATCTAGTGGTGGTTTATGAAAAGAAAACACATGCAATGACTCTAGTGGTGGTTTAGGAGAAGAACACACATGCAATGACTCTAGTGGTGGTTTAGGAGAAGAACACAAATGCAATGACTCTACTGGATCCATATGTGGTTTATGAAAAGAACACACATGCAATGACTCTAGTGGTGGTTTACGAAAAGAACGCACATGCAATGATTCTAGTGGTGGTTTATGAAAATAACACACATGCAATGACAATAGTGTGGTTTAGGAGATGAACACACATGCAATGACTCTAGATGTGGTTTATGAAAATAACACACATGCAATGACATTGGTGGCCCCATGTAGTTTATGAAAAGAACACACATTCAATAACACTACTGGATCCATGTGGTTAATGGAAAGAACACACATTCACTAAACTCTAGTGGATCCATGTGGTTTATGAAAAGAACACACATGCAATGAACTCTAGTAGATCTATGTGGTTTATGAAATGAACACAAATGCAATGAACTCTAGTGGATCCATGTGTTTTATGAAAAGAACACAAATGCATTGAAATCTAGTGGATCCATGTGGTTTATGAAAAGAACACACATGAATGATTCTAGTGGTGGTTTAGGAGAAGAACACACATGCAATGACTCTAGTGGATCCATATGTGGTTTATGAAAAGAACACACATGGAATGACACTTGTGGATCCATGTGGTTTATGAAAACAACACACATCCATTGACACTGGTGGATCCATGTGGTTTATGAAAATAACACACATGCAATGAACTCTTGTGGATCCATGTGGTTTATGAAAAGAACACACATGCAATGAACTCTAGTAGATCTATGTGGTTTATTAAATGAACACAAATGCAATGAACTCTAGTGGATCCATGTGGTTTATGAAAAGAACGAAAATGCATTGAAATCTAGTGGATCCATGTGGTTTATGAAAAGAACAAACATGCAATGATTCTAGTGGTGGTTTAGGAGAAGAACACACATGCAATGACTCTAGTGGATCCATATGTGGTTTAGAAAAAGAACACGTATGCAATGACTCTAGTGGATCCATGTGCTTTATCAAAATAACACACATGCAATGACTCTAGTGGTGGTTGATGAAAAGAAACCACATGCAATGACACTGGTGGATCCATGTGGTTTATGAAAAGAACACACATCCAATGACACTGGTGGATACATGTGGTTTCTGAAAAGAACACACATGCAATGAACTCTAGTGGATCCATGTGGTTTATGAAAAGAACACACATGGAATGACACTTGTGGATCCATGTGGTTTATGAAAACAACACACATCCATTGACACCGGTGGATCCTTGTGGTTTATGAAAATAACACACATGCAATGAACTCTTGTGGATCCATGTGGTTTATGAAAAGAACACACATGCAATGAACTCTAGTAGATCTATGTGGTTTATTAAATGAACACAAATGCAATGAACTCTTGTGGATCCATGTGGTTTATGAAAAGAATGCAAATGCATTGAAATCTAGTGGATCCATGTGGTTTATGAAAAGAACACACATGCAATGATTCTAGTGGTAGTTTAGGAGAAGAACACACATGCAATGACTCTAGTGGATCCATATGTGGTTTAGAAAAAGAACACATTTGCAATGACTCTAGTGGATCCATGTGGTTTACGAAAATAACACACATGCAATGACTCTTGTGGTGGTTTATGAAAAGAAACCACATGCAATGACACTGGTAGATCCATGTGGTTTATGAAAAGAACACACATCGAATGTCACTGGTGGATCCATGTGGTTTCTCAAAAGAACACACATGCAATGAACTCTAGTGGATCCATGTGGTTTATGAAAAGAACACACATGCAATGACTCTAGATGTGGTTTATGAAAAGAACACACATGCAATGACACTGGGGGATCCATGTGGTTTATTAAAAGAACACACATTCAATGACAATGGTGGATCGATGTGGATTATGAAAAGAACACACATTAAATGAACTCTAGTGGATCCATGTGGTTTATGAAAAGAACACACATTCAATGAACTCTAGTGGATCCATGTGGTTTATGAAAAGAACACACATGCAATGACTCTAGTGGTGGTTTATGAAAAGAACACACATGCAATGACACTGGTGGATCCGTGTGGTTTATGAAAAGAAGACACATTCAATGACACTAGTGGATCCATGTGGTTTATCAAAATAACACATATTCAATGAACTCTAGTGGATACATGTGGTTTATGAAAATAACATACATGCAATGACTCTATTGGTGGTTTATGAAAAGAACACAGATGCAATGACTCTATTGGTGGTTTATGAAAATAACACACATGCAATGAAAATAGTGGTGGTTTAGGATAAGAACACACATGCAATGACTCTAGATGTGGTTTATGAAAAGAACACACGTGCAGTGACACTGGTGGACCATGTGGTTTATGCAAAAAAAAACATTCAATGACACTATTGGATCCATGTGTTTTATGAAAAGAACACACATTCAATGACACTGGTGGATCCATGTGGTTTATGAAAAGAACACATATTCAATGAACTCTAGTGGATCCATGTGGTTTATGAAAAGAACACACATGCAATGACTCTATTGGTGCTTTATGAAAAGAAGACACATGCAATGACTCTATTGGTGGTTTATGAAAAGAACACACATACAATGACAATAGTGGTGGTTTAGGAGAAAAACACACATGCAATGACTCTAGATGTGGTTTATGATAATTAGGGAAAGCTTTACGAGATGAAAAGACAAGTGTAAAGTTGAAATATAGAGTTATTTTTCCTAAGGGTTTTCCTTAGTCTAATCCATTCTAGGGTCACGAACCTACAGGCAACACAATGCTCTGATACCATCTGTAAGATCTCACCATAATAAGGTAAGATCCCTGCGATTGCAGTGCTAGTCCCTGGATCGAAAATGCTAGCACCCACAGTTTAAGATGAAGTACACAGGAACAAAGGTCATTATTACATCGCATATCCAGGAATATAATGGTTCTTACAACTCACTTAGACAAAGGCTAAGACACTTCAAGTTCACATTACATAGCATAATAATAATAGTCTTTAGTCTTCATGTGCCACAGTCAAGCATGTCGAGTGTAGACCCGCAACCCTACTCATCATCAGAGTATCCTGCAACATAATAAGTTACAGCCACAAGGGTCAATACATTTGGAATTGTATTGGCAAGTGATACCAGAGATACCTAGTATAATCCAATAACTACATGAATATATGGCTAAGTGGGGTTATGGCTGGCTTTGCTAAAAGCTGGTTTAACTTATAGTTTTTGAGGAGTAAGTTTTTCTCATTCTACACTAAGGTACCAATGATAGACATCACTGAACCTCTACCCTTTTTCACCCACAAGTTTTAACTTAGAGAAATTTGGATGAGGAGATTATTGAACTACTTCACTGTCGTGAGGCTCAGGAATGTCCATAACCGGGGACACGGCTAAGTACTTAGTTTTACCCTCTCGAGAGGTGGTGCACTTTCCCCACAAGACTCGACATGCATCGAGACAAGACTTTTCAGAAGCAACCCCTCAGTCCACCACGGACGCGTTCCATCCTATCATATCTACCACCTTCTGTTTGTCTGGCTGAGTTCTTGCAAGTTAGTTGGTCAAGGAAGCGCCCATATATCATGTGGTTGCACTGGAAGCTTCATGACAAGAATGTCTCCAATCTCTTTGTTCCTGGGTGGCCATCCACAAGTGTGATACACCAGCTGACCATAGACATGGCCCTTGGGTAACCACTCAACATAATCCAAGCAAGCCCCATTCCACCCAGGTGTTTCATTAACATTAGTTGTTTTCTTAGTTAAACAAAATAATATATTTCCATACTATATTATGTGTATATTCCACCCACGAATTCTAATAGCATGGCTAAGCAATCTAGCATACGAAGTCTTTCAACTAGGAGATGCTACCAAGATATAATCTATAGGGTAGTATAGCATAATATAAAACATGTAAATAATCCTATCATGCTAATATCTACCAAAATAACACTAGTGCAATAGTGAAAAATAATAGGACATGAGATGAAATATCACTTGCCTTGGTAGCTAGGGGAATAGGTACAATCCTCACAGCAACAAACTTCACAATCCACACAATCTACACAACATCAAACAACAACAATAATTCAATCAATAAAACATTACAAAAACATGAATGCATGCAAAATGCAATGATATGAACATAATTCTATAATTTATAGAGTCTACAGTACTGAGGATAGAATACCTCATCCAAATGCATAAGAAATACCCAAAAATAATTTATAGATCAATTTTTGTGAGCAAAATACTCCTAAAAAGGTTCTGCCTATAATTCCAATTTTTCAGAGGCAAAAGTGTGAAACAAGGCCTCCATAATAAAGGTCTCATTTTTCTGAATCCATAGACACCAAATTTGTATTTTTCTGATTTGTGGGTCAAAAGTTATTGAATTTCTAAGTTAAATACTAAATCTGTCTATTTTTCTATTTAAACGAAATAACTTGCCCAGCTGGCGCTTTCCTATTGGCTGGTACCGATTCGGCCGGATCGTTGTGGCATCGCCAGGGGCCGCGATCTTAAGTAACTATGGACGGATCTGATTAGCCTGTACCCTTTCGTTTAGTGATCTAATCCTAGCCGCTAAAACTTGATCGAACTGGCGGCGCTGGCTCTCTATGCACGACGGAGGTTCGTCGGACGATGGTGTTCCGGTGGTCCCAAAGGGGCAGGGGGTCCGTGGACTCTCACCAGAGGTCGAGGCGATCGTGGCGGTCTCGATGGAGGTCACGGTGGAGGGTGGGGTGCTCTGCCTCGATCCCGATTCCTCGCCGGAGCTCTGTCGACGGCGGAGCTCGTGGCCCCGCGTCGGTGACGATGATATGGGGCTCGAACAGGCAAGAAGAGGGGTTAGTGAGGGGCACCCGGGTCAGCATGATCTAGCAGAGGATAAAAAGGGGTGGCGGGAACCTTAACCTCACCGGAGAACTCGACGGACAGCGGCGGCAGAGGGAGTTTCGCCGGAGTAGACCGTGTCGTCGACCTGGGGCAAGAGAAAGCACGCGGCCAGAATTAAAAGATGCGCCAGGACATTGCAAGGGTGATAGGGCAGAGAGGAGGGCACGGCGCGGCCGGAGCTCACCAGAATCATCGCCGGAGTAGCGTCGGACAGTGGCGGTTCGAGCTCGTAATTGGGGAGCCTGGGGTCTCTCCAGGGGAAGTGGCTGAGGGGAAACGGTCGGGGAGAAGGAGGGGATTAAGAAGGGGTGATCACGGTGGAGTTTTAATGCGGGTAACGCTCGAATTCGAGCCGATTTCGAAACGACAGAGAAGGGGGAGTGGTGTTCGTCGCCTGGGATTGAAGACGATGAGGTGTGGCGATAGCACAGGCCCAGTAAGTGGGAGGGTGGTTGAGGGTGCAGAAAAACAGAGAGGGGGAGAGTTGGCCCGGGTGGGCTTAGTGGGCTGGGTTTGGGCTGAAAGGCCACAAGCTGTCTGCTGCTTTATTTTTTCTCCCTTATTATTTTTATTTTTCTAATTCTGTTTTCTCCAAAACTTTTGATTTAAGGATTCAATTTGATTCAAACCAATTTGTGAACATTTGTAAAAACTCAAATTAGGTTTTTAGGGTATTATAAAACATATTTATCTTCTATTTTAACCCAAAGTATTTACTTGGACTTAATAGGTAATATAGCATTTTCTTTGATTCTATTTTCAAAATAAATCATATATTTTTATTCATAGCTCAAAATTGCACCAAATTTTTGGAGGACATTCTAAATGCAATGCAATTACATGCTATGATGATATGAGTGCAATGATGATGATTTCAGATGAAATTTTGGGATGTTACAATCTAACCCCTTAAGATGTATCTCGCCCTCGAGATTCGGGTTGGCTAGCAAATAGGTGAGGGTGATCTCTCCAAAGTTCATCCTCTCGCTCCCATGTTGCTTCTTATTCAGTGTGATGGTTCCACTACACTTTGCAGAATTTGATGGTCTTGGTACGGGTAATTCTTTCTGATGTCTCCAGAATCTTAATAGGTCTCTCTTCATAAGTGAGATCATTCTCTAGCTGAACTTCTTCTAATGGTATGGTGCCTTTCAATGAAGTCTCTTCCATTTCTGGGTGACACTTTTCAGCTGACTGACATGGAATACGTTATGAACTGCTGACAGAGATTCTGGTAATTCTATCTCATATGCCACTTCTCCTTTGCGGCTCAAAATTTTGAAAGGTCCTACATAGCGTGGTGCTAATTTTCCTTTGATTCCAAATCTCTTCACACCACGAAGTGGTGATACCCTGAGATAAGCTCTATCACCAACCTCATAGGTAACCTCTCTTTGGATCGGCATAGCTCTTCTGCCGAGATTGGGCTACCTTTAGCCTATCCCTTACCATCGTGACTTTCTCTTCAGCCTCTTGGATGAGGTCTGGCCCGAACAAATTTCTTTCTCCTACTCCATTCCACAGCAATGGTGTAGTACACTTCCTTCCATAAAGGAATTCAAATGGAGCCATTTCTATGCTTGATTGATAGCTGTTATTGTAGGAAAACTCTGCGTATGGTAGACTTTCATCCCAACTGGATCCATAATCTAACGCACATGCTCTTAGCATGTCTTCCAATATTTGATTTGTCCTTTCTGTCTATCCATCAGTTTGTGGATGAAATGCAGTGCTGAACTCCAGTCGAGTTCCCAATGACTCGTGAAGTTGTCGCCAAAAGTGCGAAGTGAATTGAGTTCCTCTGTCGGACATGATACTTTTAGGTACCCCATGCAAACATACAATTATATTCATGTATATCTTGGCTAGCTTTGCACTTGTATAAGTGGTCTTCACTGGTATGAAATGGGCCACTTTTGTCAAGCGGTCAACGATAACCCATATGGAATCATGTCCAGATTTAGTCCTGGGTAGTCTGGTGATAAAATCCATACCAATTTTATCCCATTTCCAATCAGGTATTGGCAGTGGTTGTAATAATCCTACCGGTTTCTGATGTTCTGCCTTTACACGATTGCACACGTCGCACAAGGCAATGTGCTCTGCTATGTCTTTCTTTAAATTATTCCACCAAAACCTCTCCTTAACATCCATGTACATCTTAGTATTGCGAGGATGAATTGAATATGGTGAGTTGTGCGCTTCTTGTAAGATCAATTTCTTAAGTTCAAGATCCTGCGGAACACAAATACGTTTTTTGTACCATAAGATTCCTTGATCATCTACATGGAATCCTTTTGCCTTGCCTTCACTAACCTTACTTTTGATTTCTTCTATTTCTTTGTCCAACTTTTGGGCTTCTTGGATTCTGTCCATCAGTGTGGGTTGCACTTCCAAGGATGCAAGGTACCCTTCAACCACTATTTCAAGTCTCAGCTCTCTAAATTGGGCACATAACTCCTCCGGCAATTCTCCTTTATTGAGGCCATTTACATAAGCCTTGCGGCTTAATGCATCGGCTACGACGTTTGCCTTTCCAGGGTGGTATTGCAAACTTAAGTCATAATCTTTGATAAGTTCTAGCCATCTTCTTTGTCTCATGTTGAGTTCTTTCTGTGTAAAAATGTATTTCAGACTCTTGTGATCAGTGAACATTTCACAACGTTTTCCCATAAGATAATGCCTCCATGTTTTTAAGGCATGCACAACTGATTCCAACTCTAGATCATGAGTAGGGTAGTTCACTTCATGATTTTTGAGTTGTCTTGATGCATAAGCTACCACTCTACCTTCCTGCATCAATACACCTCCTAATCCTTGGTGAGATGCATCACAGTATACTTGAAAGTCTTTCTCAATATCTAGCAAACATAACACTAGGGCTGACACTAGCCTCTTTTTCAATTCCTGAAAGCTGGTTTCACAAGCTTCTGTCCAATTAAACTTATTCTCCTTCTTCAGCAGATTAGTCATGGGCTTTGCAATCTTAGAGAAATTTTCAATGAACCTCCGATAGTACCCTGCTAGGCCAAGGAAGCTACGGATTTCTTTAACTGATTTAGGAGGTTCCCATTCTATCACAGCTGCCACTTTTGCTGGATCAACAGCTATACTATTTCCAGATACTATATGTCCAAGAAAACCCACTTCATTCAGCCAGAATTCACATTTGCTGAACTTGGCATAAAGTTTATGTTCTCTAAATTTCTCTAGAATCAGGCGTGGATGTTCTTCATGTTCTTTGCTGCTCTTGGAATATACCAATATATCATCGATGAATACCACTATGAACTTGTCAAGGAATTCCATGAATACCTTATTCATCATGTTCATGAAGTAGGCCGGTGCATTAGTCAATCCAAACGGCATCACTGTATATTCATACAACATGTATCTAGTGGTGAATGCGGTCTTGGGTATGTCATGTTCTCTAATCTTTAGTTGGAAGTATCCTGATCGAAGATCAATTTATGAGAACACACATTCTCCCTCTAGATGATCGAAGAGATCATTTATTCTAGGAAGGGGATATTTGTTCTTTATGGTCACTTCATTGAGTGAACGATAATCTATGCATAGCCTTTGACTTCGGTCCTTCTTCTCAACAAACAAGACTGGTGCTCCCCAAGACGATGAACTTGGTTGGATAAATCCCTTTTTCAACTGTTCTCCTAGCTGTTTCTTGAGTTCTTTTAATTCGTCCACCAACATTTTATAAGGTCTCTTCGCTATAGGCCCCATTCCTGGTAGTAGGTCTATCAGAAACTCCACGTCCCTATCTGGTGGCATGCCAGGTAATTCCTCGGGGAACACATCTGGATATTCCCTCACTATTGGCACATTATCTAGGCTAACCCCCTTAAGAGAATTAACCTTGCTCCCCTTGGGTTCAAAGTTAGACTTGAACCTGATCCTTTTCTTTTCTGGGGTGGTGAACATAACAGTTCGCTTGGCACAATCAATCACCCCTTCATAACGGGTCAACCAGTCCATCCCTAGTATTACATCTAATCCTTGGGACTCTAGGATTATTAAACTAACCGGGAACTTGTTCTTTCCAATTTCTAGAATGATATGTCAGCACCCTGAATTTACTATCATTTCTCCACCCGGGGAACTTACTTTAATGGGACATCCCATGGTTTTAGTGGAGAGTTTGTTTTTGATTACAAATGCTCTTGAAATGAATGAATGCGATGCGCCAGTATCGAAAAGGATAAGTGCAGGAATGGAATTAATCTTGAACTTACCGATCACGGCATCAAATCCTTCTTGAATTTCCTCCACATTAATGTGATTCACATGACCCTTTTGGAATGGGTTTGGCTTAGCCCCATCAGTCTTCTTTTCTGGGCATTCATTAGCATAGTGTCCTGTCTTCTTACACTTGAAACATTCCACCTGACTGATGTCTTTCTTCGCTGGCTGACTGTGACGGTTCTGACCATTTTGGTTCCCATGGCCATGGTTATTGTGATTGTTCCTGAATCCACCTTTGTTATGCCCACGATGATTGTTTCCATCATGGTTGTGGTTATTGTTACGATGGTTATTATGATTCCCATTCTTGTGTAATCCTGAACTCCCACTTCCTTCACCATGAGAGCGCTTGTGAGGAGATCCTGATCCAAACTTATCAAAATGGTGCTTCCTCTTTCTACCCTCCAATTGTTTCATTTTGTTTTCCAGGATGGTAGCTTTATCACACAAGGATTGATAAGTTGGAACATATGCAACAGATAGTTGCTTAGAAATTTCATCATTCAGCCCATCTAGGAACTTCTCTTTCCTCTTCGCATCAGTGTCAACATCATCGGGTGCATAACGTGACAAATTATTGAACTCCTCGATGTATTCAGAAATACTGCGGTGGTGTTGCTTGAGGTTATGAAACTCCTTTTTCTTCAACCCCATTATTCCAGCAAAGATGTGAGTGGTGCGAAACCCATCTTCAAACATTTCCCAAGTCACTTCCTCAATAGGGTGGGTAATTTGAAAATTATCCCAGCAAGCAGCTGCATGACCTTCCAATAAGTGTGCTGCAAATCTGACCTTTTCTGCATCCGTGCATCCAACCATGACTAGGTCCTTATTCACAGAGCGTAACCAATCATTTGCTACCATGGGGTCAGTGGTACCCGAGAACTTAGCAGGTCTCATCCTTAGAAATCTGGTCATCATATCTAGAGGTGGTGGATTGTTCTGGTTGTTCTTATTGTTATTATTATTGTTCTGATTCCTTAGATGTGGTTTATGAAAAGAACACACATGCAATGACTCTAGATGTGGTTTATGAAAAGAACACACATGCAATGACACTGGGGGATTTATGTGGTTTATCAAAAGAACAAACATTCAATGACAATGGTGGATCCATGTGGTTTATGAAAAGAACACACATTAAATGAACTCTAGTGGATCCATGTGGTTTATGAAAAGAACACACATGCAATGAACTCTAGTGGATCCATGTGGTTTATGAAAAGAACACACATGCAATGACTCTAGTGGTGGTTTATGAAAAGAACACACATGCAATGACACTACTGGATCCATGTGGTTTATTAAAAGAACACACATCCAATGACACTGGTGGATCCATGTGGTTTATGAAAAGAACACACATGCAATGATCTCTAGTGGATCCATGTGGTTTATGAAAAGAACACACATGCGATGACTCTGGTGGTGGTTTATGAAAAGAACACACATGCAATGACTCTAGTGGTGGTTTATGAAAAGAACACATATGCAATGACTCTAGTGGTGGTTTATGAAAAGAACACACATGCAATGACACTGGTGGATCCATGTGGTTTATGAAAAGACGACACATTCAATGACACTGGTGGATCCATGTGGTTTATCAAAATAACACATATTCCATGAACTCTAGTGGATCCATGTGGTTTATGAAAAGAACACACATGCAATGACTATATTGGTGGTTTATGAAAAGAACACGGATGGAATGACTCTATTGGTGGTTTATGAAAAGAACACACATGCAATGCCAATAGTGGTGGTTTAGGATAAGAACACACATGCAATGCCTCTAGATGTGGTTTATGAAAAGAACACACGTGCAATGACACTGGTGGATCCATGTGGTTTATGCAAAAAACCACATTCAATGACACTAGTGGATCCATGTGGTTTATGAAAAGAACACACATTCAATGAACTCTAGTGGATCCATGTGGTTTATGAAAAGAAAACACATGCAATGAACTCTAATGGATCCATGTGGTTTATGAAATGAACACAAATTCAATGAACACTAGTGGATCCATGTGGTTTATGAAAAGAACACACATGCAATGAATCTAATGGTGGTTTATGAAAAGAACACACATGCAATGACTCTAGTGGTGGTTTAGGAGAAGAACACACATGCATTGACTCTAGTAGATCCATGTGTGGTTTATGAAAAGAACACACATCCAATGACTCTAGTGGTGGTTTATGAAAAGAACGCACATGCAATGACTCTAATGGTGGTTTATGTAAAGAACACGCATACAATGACAATAGTCGTGGTTTAGGAGAAGAACACACATGCAATAACTCTAGATGTGGTTTATGAAAAGAACACACATGTAATGACATTGGTGGCTCCATGTCGTTTATGAAAAGAACACACATTCAATGACACTACTGGATCCATGTGGTTAATGGTAAGAACAAACATTCAATAAACTCTAGTGGATCCATGTGGTTTATGAAAAGAACACACATGCAATGAACTCTAGTGGATCCATGTGGTTTATGAAATGAACACAAATGCAATGAACTCTAGTGTATCCATGTGGTTTATGAAAAGAACACAAATGCATTGAAATCTAGTGGATCCATGTGTTTTGTGAAAAGAACACACATGCAATGATTCTAGTGGTGGTTTAGGAGAAGAACACACATGCAATGACTCTAGTGGATCCATATGTGGTTGATGAAAAGAACACACATTCAATGAACTCTAGTGGATCCATGTGGTTTATGAAAATAACACACATGCAATGACTCTTGTGGTGGTTTATGAAAAAGAAAACACATGAAATGACACTGGTGGATCCATGTGGTTTATGAAAAGAACACACATCAAATGACACTGGTGGATCCATTTGGTTTCTGAAAAGAACACACATGCAATGAACTCTAGTGTATCCATGTGGTTTATGAAAAGAACACACATGGAATGACTCTAGTGATGGTTTATGAAGAGAACACACATCCAATGACTCTAGTGGTGGTTTACAAAAAGAACACACATGCAATGACACTGGTGGATCCATGTGGTTTATGAAAACAACACACATTCATTGGCACTGGTGGATCCAAGTGGTTTATGAAAATAACACACAAGCAATGAACTCTAGTGGATCCATGTCGTTTATGAAAAGAACACACATGCAATGACTCTAGATGTGGTTTATGAAAAGAACACGCATGCAATTACACTGGTGGATCCATGTGGTTTATGAAAAGAACACACAGTCAATGACACTGATGGATCCATGTGGTTTACGAAAAGAACACATATTCAATGAACTCTAGTGGATCCATGTGGTTTATGAAAAGAACACACATGCAATGACTCTATTGGTGGTTTATGAAATGAAACCACATGCAATGACACTGGTGGATCCATGTGGTTTATGAAAATAACACACATCCAATGGCACTGATGGATCCATGTGGTTTCTGAAAAGAACACACATGCAATGGACTCTAGTGGATCCATGTGGTTTATGAAAAGAACACACATGGAATGACTCTGGTGATGATTTATGAAGAGAACACACATCCAATGACTCTAGTGGTGGTTTATGAAAAGAACACACATGCAATGACACTGGTGGATCCATGTGTTTATGAAAACAACACACATCCATTGACACTGGTGGATCCATGAGGTTTATGAAAATAACACACATGCAATGAACTCTAGTGGATCCATGTGGTTTATGAAAAGAACACAGATGTAATCACTCTAGATGTGGTTTATGTAAAGAACACACATGCAATTACACTGGTGGATCCATGTGGTTTATGAAAAGAACATACATTCAATGACACTGGTGGATCCATCTGGTTTATGAAAAGAACACATATTCAATGAACTCTAGTGGATCCATGTGGTTTATGAAAAGAACACACATTCAATGGCTCTATTGGTGGTTTATGAAAAGAACACACATGCAATGACTCTATTGGTGGTTTATGAAAAGAACACACATCCAATGACAATAGTGGTGGTTTAGGAGAATAACACACATGCAATGACTCTAGATGTGGTTTATGAAAAGAACACGCATGCAATGACACTGGTGGATCCATGTGGTTTATGCAAAAAAAAACACATTCAATGACACTAGTGGATCCATGTGGTTTATGAAAAGAACACACATGCAATGAACTCTAGTGGATCCATGTGGTTTATGAAAAGAAAACTCATGCAATGAACTATAGTGGATCCATTTGGTTTATGAAATGAACACAAATTCAATGAACGCTAGTGGATCCATGTGGTTTATGAAAAGAACACACATGCAATGACTCTAGTGGTGTTTTATGAAAAGAACACACATGCAATGACTCTAGTGGTGGTTTAGGAGAAGAACACACATGCAATGACTCTAGTGGATCCATAAGTGGTTTAGGAATAGAAGACACATGCAATGACACTAGTGGTGGTTTATGAAAGGAACACACATGCAATGACTCTAGTGGTGGTTTATGAAAAGAACACACATGCAATGACTCTAGTGGTGGTTTATGAAAAGAACACACATGCAATGACACTGGTGGATCCATGTGGTTTATTAAAAGAACGCACATCCAATGACACTAGTTGATCCATGTGGTTTATGAAAAGAACGCACATGCAATGAACTCTAGTGGATCCATGTGGTTTATGAAAAGAACACACATGGAATGACTCGAGTGATGGTTTATGAAGAGAACACACATCCAGTGACTCTAGTGGTGGTTTATGAAAAGAACACACATGCAATGACACTGGTGTCACATCCCAAGATTTTCCAAATCTTGTAATGTGAAAATAAATGAATAAAATAAAACTTTGTTTGATTTTCAAGGCCAGAAGAAACTTTTTGAATTCAATTGGGACTTCAAACCAGTTGGATCAAATAAAATCCTAAAGGGATTTATAAAGATAAACATTTAATAAAGGCAAATAAAATGTTTTGGAATTACTATTTTGGATCTTTTAAATAAAAGGATTTGGTTTTCAAAAGAAATATAAGTTTTATAAATAAGGATTATTTTATAAAGCCAAATTAAACCTTGGCCAAGCTTTTGAAATAAAACTTTTTGATTTGATTAAAATAGTAGAGGTTTATTTAAATAAAATAAAAAGGATTTTAATATCCAAGTTTTTATTAATAAAGGTTTTACTATTTCCAAAACATCAAAACTTATTTATTCTTTTAAAATCAGTTTTCCAAGTATTTTGTTTTCTCAAATAAAACCTACTGAAGTGTTTTGGTTTTACTTTTGATTTCAAAATAAATATTTTATTAAAACAAATCCTATTTGATTTATTAACTAAGGTCCATTATATTTAATTATTAATGGAACCTAAAATAAAAGGTTATTTTGTTTTAAAACAAGTTCCAAGTATTCTTTATTTCCAAATAAAACCTACTGTTTTGGTTTTGAAAATATTTGGATTTCAAATGGAAATTTTATTAAATAAATCAAACCCTATTTGATTAAATAACTAAAGGGCTATTTTATTTAAATATTAAATAGTTCCTAAAATGAATACAAATATTATTTTATTTTGAGATTTGGTTTATGTTGATAAACAGAACCAAAAACTCTTTATAAGTTTGAATTGTTTGAATGGTTTGAGTGAATGAATAATTGATTCAAATTCAAAACAGAAAAATAGAAATAGAAATGGAAAAAGAATTCAGACAGAAAAAAATAGAACTGGCCGACCAGCCCAGCTAAAGCCCACTAAGGCCCAGAAGCAGCCCAGTTATTCTCCCCGAACAGAAAACGATTCGCACCTCATTTCTAACCCGAACAGAGTATGACCAATGGACCCTCCCTCTCCTTTCATTTTCGGTATTTGGACCCGGCTTCTGCTCATCGTCTTCACCCGGGTAGCCTCCCCCCCACCTGCCGTTTCTACCGTTGATAGCACCATCAATCCCGTTAAGCGACGCGTTAATTACCCAGCCATCACGCGCCGATAGGCGCTGCCTCCCCTCTTCGTTTCCCCGACACCGCCTCCCTCTGCCTCGACTGCCCCAATTCGAGCTCGAGCTCCCTTGCTCACTTCAGCCGATTCGGCACCCGTCAACCGCCCCCACCTCCGAGCACACAGAACCTGCCCCTCTTCTTCGCGTCTCCCAGCACCAATCTCACACCAGCGCGAGCACCGTAGCCTCGGCAACTTCAACATCGAGCATCGCCGCCTCCACCGACTCGACTCGAGTTTCCCCAGTGAGTCTGGGCGCGCCCACACCTATCAATGATGCCACTGTGACCCCGATACTGTACACAACTAACCGCATGGTCTGTTTGCCTCGGTGCGCCCTCAAACCTGCGCCTCGGCGACGAGAGGTACTCGCCGGCGCAAGCTCCGGCGACAATCCACCCGTTCGGTCGCCTCGACGAACTGATCATGTCTTGAGCTTCACCGGCAAGCACGGTGAGCATCCTACCCCTCTCCGCGACCTAACTCGGCAAGCTCATCGGCCGAAACCGCACCACCGTCGCCGCGCTAAGCGCCAGCCGATTATAATCTGTTGTGAACCATTGGATCTCGATCCGTTGGCTAGGATAGATTCATTAAAAGCGAAGAATGCGTTTGATCAAAGCCGTGCATTTTAAGTTAGATCCAACGATCCAAGGGCTGATCCGCCTGACGGTACCGTCGATTAGATTGCACCGTGGCGGTTTGGTTTAAACAGAAATTTGAAAACAGAATTGTTTGTGAATTTGAAAACACTATAACTTTAGATCCACACGTCCAAAAATTACAAACTTTATACCGTTGGAATCAGGGGAACAAACCCTAGCCAACCATGCCTTTGGTTTAGCAAATAGTATTTGTTAGATTGGTTGATTATGCAGAAACATTTGATTGCTTGTTTAGATTAGAAAAATGATTCAAAAATGTTTTTGAGTTTGAAACCTTGACAAAATGGTTTGTTGTGAACTTACTGACCGTAGGAACCAACCCATGGAGTTAAAAATGAATTTGGTGAAATTTAGGATAGATTAATTGATTTAGTCCATTTCTAGCCAAACAAAAAAAATGGTTTTTGTTGAGAAAAATGTTTTGGAGTAAAAACTTTGGGAACATGCTTTGGACCAAACCTACTGACCCTAAACACCAAGTTTTGAGAAACAACAACTTATTTGGTGAACAACCTAAAGTTGTTGCTTTGATAAAAATATTTTCCACCACATAAAATATTGAAAGGATTTAAAAATGGTTTTTGGACAAAACCCTTTTCCAAATGACTTTGCCACTTTGGAAAATGACCAAAATGGAACTTACAAAGTTTAGAAGCCTAATGGAGACCACCTTTGCAAATAGAACCATCCCTTGCATGCTTACATGCATGACTTAGATTCCATTGTTTTATGTGTGTGAATTGTTGATTGATTCGTGGTTTGGAATGCTTGTTGATTTTGTGTTTGCTTGATTGATTGTAGTGAAGTTAGAAAAGTGTGAGACTAGCAAGATCAAGGAGTGAACCATCATTCCCTACCAAAAAGGCAAGTTACACTATCATACAAAAGTCCTATTATTTTCATTATACTTAGTGGATTTTGAAAACATGCATGAAAATAATTTTATACTTATGCTATGCTAAATCCTATTAGGATACCTTATACATTCCTTAGAGAAAACATTGTAGTTGATACATGCTTAGCCATGCTATATTTTGAAAAGAGTTACATGTTGATATTTTATGAGATTGAGAAAAGACTTATGTTTTATATAATAAAACAAGGACTCAATGAACCACCTGGGTGGCCAAGGATACTTTGAGTTTTGGAGAAGGTGGAAAGAAAAGGAATCTTGTCTATGGCAAATCTCTTTGTGTTGTGCTCCAAAGGAAAACCACCCAGGAAACTTAGAGATTGAACATGTTTCTCGTCTGATGGCTTCCGTGTCTGACCACATGCTAAATGGGCTCTGGCTTAGTCAACTACATAGTGGAAGACCCATGCATTGGCATCTTTAGGTTAACTGGATTTGTGCTAGGGAACGTGAAAACCCTACATTGGTGCCTGATAGACACGCTAGCATTTTGTATTGGGAGGACTTCTATGGAAAGACTTTGTCACATTCTCGATCTGCCGGTACTCCATTTTGGTGAGTACTTATCCAGCGGCCACTGGTGGCGTCAAGACGAGATTGTGTCATGTGGGTAAACTGTACAACTTCTGCAGAAGATCAAATTCTAAGTACTTAGCCGTGTCCCCGGTTATGGACAATACTGAGCAACTAAGGCCTGAAGCTATGGAAGATCTCGACACTCTAATTTCTAAAAGAAAACTTTTAAAACTTGATGCACTTGGGGTTACCAAGGTGCTCAAGAGATTTTGACAAGGACTTGAACAATTGAGTTTTTACCAAGGAGTTCAAGGGATTTTTGAAAGGAGATTTGACAAAGGACCAAAACCATTTTGAAAAGATAGGATAAAATATTGCTTTATGCAAATGAGCCTGAAACTCTACTTAGCCAAATTTGCATGTAATGATAGGATCCACTTATATTATACATAGTAGTGAAACTTGCCAATACAATTCAAATGTATTGACCCTTTGTGGCTGTAACTTGTATGTTGCAGGTTTGATTGTTTTAGTGAAGATTGATTGATTAGGATTACAAAGTTTACAACCAACATCTGCCTGTGGCACTTTGAAGATGAAGGACCCCATGACTATAGTTATTCCGCTGCAATGTAATGTAATATCCAAATGAGCTATGTTTGATGTAATAAACTTATGTTATTCCTGGTTATAAAGTTATATTATGACCTTTGTTTCTTGATATTACATCTAAACTGTGGATGCTAGCTATTGATCCAGGGACTAGCATTGTAAACACAGGGGGCTCTACCTTATTAAAGGTTGGGGACCCTATAACTGGTGGATCCATGTGGTTTATGAAAAGAACACACATCCATTAACACTGGTGGATCCATGTGGTTTATGAAAAGAACACACATGCAATGAACTCTAGTGGTTCCATGTGGTTTATGAAAAGAACACACATGCAATGACTCTAAATGTGGTTTATGAAAAGAACACACATGCAATTACACTAGTGGATCCATGTGGTTTATGAAAAGTACACACATCCAATTACACTGGGGGACCCGTGTGGTTTATTAAAAGAACACACATTCAATGAACTCTAGTGGATCCATATGGTTGATGAAAAGAACACACATGCAATGACTGTAGTGGTTGTTTATAAAAATAACACACATGCAATGACTCTAGTGGTGGTTATGAAAAGAAACCACATGCAATGACACTGGTGGATCCATGTGGTTTATGAAAATAACACACATCCAATGACACTGGTGGATCCATGTGGTTTATGAAAAGAACACACATGCAATGAACTCCAGTGGATACATGTTGTAGCATCCCAATTGTCTAACAATTGTAATGCTACTTGGTCTAGTAATATAATGGCTACTTCAAATATATAATTGTTGCATCATCATTATATCATGCTCATGTCATCATGCCTCCTTGCATTTGAGCATCATATAAAACCCTTGCTCATTTGGTTCTTATCTCATATGCATTATTAATTGTATTTGGGTATTGATATATTGTTTAATGCCCAAGTTGAGTTGGGGGCATATCTTTTATTCAACTTCACCACCCTTTCTTTTCACCACCTTATAATTCCACCACCCGACTAAATATGAGCCTTGCACCTTATTTTGGTTTTACCTCTAGCTCATGTGGGTTGGGATGGATCCAATTCTTTTTCCACATGCTCTCATCTTGGCATCATGTTGTTTTCACAATATTGAAACATGAGAGCCACATGGCCACCTTTGCATGCCTTGTGAGTGGAATCTTTTCCTAACTTCCATATGTGTGGTTTTGAGGTTATCATCATGTTGGGTTATTTTCGTGGGCTTATTAAATACCTAGTGGCATATACACACTAGCAAGTTCCAAACATAATCCAATATGATCATCTCCATATACTCCACTTGGAATTCTTTCTAAATTCCTTTGCTTGGGCCTTATTCCAATTGTTGGGAATGCATAATAATAATGCCATGCAATAATAGTGATTTCACAAGAATCAACATGGCAATAAATATTTTGCATGGGCCATGCAAGTACCACCTTTTGCTTGTCATTTGGTTTTTAGTTGAATCTTGAGTGGAACATCTCTCTCTCTACCTCTATCCTTCCTTTTGTCTTGACCTTAGTTGATCTTGCTTAAACCCATATCACCACCTCTCCCTCGTTTTGGTCTAGCTTGGTTTGACCTTGTTCTTACTTGAGCTTGCCAAAAAGAGAAACCATCTCACACTCCCTCATCTATCCTAAACCCTACCACCTTACCCCATACCCCATATAAGCTAACTCTAATCTACCCACACCCCTAGCTCTAACCGTGGCTACCACCCCCCCTCCTCTCTCTAGCTCCCTCTCTCTGCCTAGTAAGCCCCCACCGAGCACGCCCTCCAACCCCACGAGCTCCCCTCCTCCCTGGTCCCTCTCTTCCCTCTCTAAGCTACAGGACAAGAAAGGAGGCAAGAAAAAGCCCTAGCCCGATCTCTCCTCCTCACTTTACGCAAGGCCACCACCTCCCTTGTGCCTCTCCCCTCTCTCTCATCACCCCAACCACCCCGGGCACCCTAGATCGAGATCTGAGACCCCAGGAACCCCTCTCCCTCCTTGCCTCCTTCCCCAAGCATGGCCATGGCCACCCGCCCTCTAAACCCTAGATCGGCCGGGAAGAAGGCGGTTGGAGCTATGCTAGAAGGTGTCCAAGGCGTCCAGGAGGTTCATCTCGTTCCCCTACATCCGCCGTGCATCCAGAGCCGTTGGACCTCGCCGACTGGCCTTGCCGTGCACCGCCAAGACCAGAAGCTCCGGACGCCAGCCTCGTCGACGTTCGCCGACTCCTCTGCCCAAACCAACCACACCGACGAGCCCCTGGTGAGGCCCGCTACCTCCCAGACATGGCCTCCCCCTCGCTCGTGCACCATAGCGTCGCCGCCCGTCGTCGAGCACCTCGCGCGCATGCCGCTTCGCCGCTGCATGCAGACAGCGGCGGCCCGCGGTAGCCCGTCACGCCTGTTAAAGCCCAGCTTGCCTGGCCCTCCTCCGTGCTAGCCACCTGAATGAGACTTGTAGCCGGTAGCGCCCTCTTTATCTTTGGTTTTTGCGGCGTGGCCAGAATCGCTGTGGTTCGCCATCGTCGTCCAAAGCTCGGCCGGATCCACCGCATGACACCGTCCGGCGGCCGGCCGCTTGTTTTGCGCTTAGCCCCTGATTTTCCCGCCTAAACCCGCCGTCCCCGGAGCCCGACCTGGCAGCCGCCCATCCCATCTTGCAAAAAGGCCCCCGCAGATCTGAACCTCGCGACAGCCCTTGGATTGCCCACGTGTCATGCCGGATGGCCGCAGCGTGTAGCCTACCAAGGTCCAGGCCGCTTGTCATTCACGCAGGATAAGTAGAAACCGGTGTGAAAAGTTTTTGTCTTGGCAGCGTGTCGACCAGTCGCGGCGACCCCACATCATGGACTGTGGGTAGAATCGGCCAGTAGCAAAAGTCCACGAACCTTTCTGTTTCAAATTCAAATCCTTTCAAATTAATTCAAATTCAATTCAAATTTTCCAATCTGTTTAAATCTAAATGAATTCATAACTTCCAAATGGTTTGGAATTTGAATTCAAACTTAATATGAAAAGTGTTTTGTTTTTGAATTTTCATTCAAATCTTCAATCAAATAATTTCAGAATTAATTTAAATAATCAACCTTTGACTTTGACCCTATTTAATAATTTTGACTTAAAATAAATTTAAACCCATAATTCCAAATAATACAAATAATATATGTTTTCAAATCAGAAAAATGAGGATTTCAAATATGCAATCCAAAATATATTTGGAACACTTTAAAATTCCAAGTTGGTTTAATTACAATAAAATGCCCTTTTCACTAATTAATTAATAACTTTAGTTTTATAACTCCAAATTTAACAAATAATATGTCTAAAATGATTAGCTCGACGAGACCTTTCTGTTTATGCATTCCATGGTTTGTTTTGCAGCATGCATCATATAAATATAAGGTATACAGCAACTAAAATGAGGATAAATTGGGGCCAAAACTCAATAAAATGATTTAATCTTGTATCTCACACCTCACCATGCCATGCTACCTTAATACCATGCCAATTGTGCATCATTCATCATGGCATGATTGTTTGCTTGTCGCATTTATTCCTATGCTTGTGCACTTTATTTATGTTGGCCCTTGTTTGTTTGGTTCTTCTTGAATAGGCTTTGGCGGGGATATATCAAGAGAACCAGGAGCACTACCCAGATCCTTCTCTCACTTCAACCGAGCTGCCAGGCAAGCACTACCACATGCTTGCATACATATAGTACCTATTGCCTCTATCTTACTCTAGCATCATTGAGTCGCGATTGCATTAAATTGAATCCCAGGTATTGCATAGCCTTTACTTTTAAACCCCATCGAAGCTTGTTCCTCCATCCCATGAGCCATTACTACAGGAGTTGTTTGAGCCATGCGAGTCGTAGTACAGCATGTGTAGGGTATGTGAGTGTTTGATGGATAACGAGGTACCTAAACAACTTAACCTGAGTAGTAATGGGATAACTAATGAAAGTGGCATCGGTGAGCCATATTTGCTATTTGGTTTTCAGGCTCACTTGTGTCCGTGGGACCCAGAGTACTTGATTCTGTTCCTTGAATATTCGCTATCCACATCCGGAGGCTTATGAACCCCACAGGCAGAGCTTGATTCATTCTTATTTCTTGAGGGCCACAAACTAGTTTGAGGTTTTATTTACTATCTGCATGCTTATGCCATGCTTTCTTGCTTTATTTAAGATTGTGCGAGAGCTGCTGTCTTGTTAGGAAAGCGGAGTGTTTTCAGCGGTGTCGACAAGCCCAGTCACATTTTCGGGTTCCCGATCGTTCACGACCGGCGCAAACCTTGAGGCCATCTCGAAGTCGCTAACCGTTGCGGGTAGCTCAATGGGGTGGCCCCTGAAATATTTATGAATCCTGTGATCGCTTTGTCGTGACTGCCTCGTTGGGTTTTGATTTGGTTTTTCCGAGGCATATCGAGTGTGTGTTGCTATTTGTGCACCCCTGCAGGGTAAAACTTTCTGAAAGCCGTGTCCGCGGTTATGGACGACTTGGAGCACAGTTTCTCGGTCATAGACAAGCATAACTAAAGTACCGCTTTTAATTTGACTAGACTAGGTACCTGACTAGTAAATAGTGCAACACTCACGGAATGGATAATAAAACTGCCAACGGTTGGGGGTTGTTCGTCCGCTTCCTCGTCGGTAAGCGAGGAGGAGGATGGATCTGTTAAGATTACCGTTATGACTGTTATAACTGTTGTTATTAATTCACGGACATCCGTCTATCTCTGGTTAGGCGGATGGTTAGCGAGTTTCTATAGAATTGCTAGGGTTTATCTTTTGCTGCAATTGCGTCACCCCAGGTTGTGTCCCCTTTAGCGACATAAAGACTTGCTGAGTACCCCTAGGGTCTCACACGATAAATTATTTGGTTCAGATGAATAGGTACACCCACAAGATGGATACTGGTTGGAAGAGACGGATGACATGGGCAACAATCATTCGGTGTAGAGATTCCGGGAACGGGGATCCGTGAGATCTGTGGGCGGGATGTGCTTATTTATGGGGCATCTTATGCCGATTTGCTTCTTATCCATACTCGGATTTTGTCTTCCGCTTCCGCTTGATACTATGTTGATTGATGTATGAGGAGATATCCTAAACTATTATATCTATCTAGGATATTTGGATCTTGTCGTATGGCGTTGCTATATTTCCTTTCTTTTTAGATGGAATGGCTCTGATGTACTGTTGTATGGTGGCTTGCATACATACTCACTTGTGTATGTAGTTGATCCCTTCGCCTGCCGATTACGCCACCCGTTCTTGTCCCGATGTTCGGAAATGGTTGGGACGGCCGAAAGGTCTACCTGTGAGTGGCATTTGGGCCCCACCGTACTATTTCAACCATTTCTGAACATCCAGGCTTGTACTAGGGCGTAATTCACCGAGTAGTTACAATTGGTATCGAGCCATCCGACCTTGAGGTCTCAGCCAAATGGTCGTTTGTCATCTAGCAAATATTTTTGGTAGCTATGTATACTAGGGAAAAACAAACATGAGAGTAGGACTGCTTCCATTTTTCTTCTTACCCACCCACCGCCCTTTTCTGGTAAGGAAGTGTAACATTTTCAATCCTCTTCTTAAATTCAAACTAGGATTCACGTGTTCTGGGTTTCCGTAGTACCATAGGTTGTGTATCTGTGTGTGTGAGTGTGTGTGTGTGTAATTCCTTGTCTATCTGTTGCATCCAAGTTGTTATCTTATCGGCCTTTGGTTATCAACTGTTGGTACATTCCATACCGACAGGCTTTTGCTAACCGACGCGATCTATCTGATTCGTTGTATACCGACGCGATCTGTCTTACTTTTTGTTATCCGACGTTATCTTGTTTGTGGTGTTCGTTCCCGTAGTTGCTAATCTTTAGGTTCATCGTGTGAAGAAGGTGTTGAGATAGGTGTTTTATTTATTCATGTGCGAAGTAATGGTTTGAGTGCGGGATGGAGTCACGACCATACCACTACTCTTATCATTTTCTCTTGTATATTGAGTTGGTAGAGTCACTAATCTTGATTCGTTAAATGGTTTTGCGCATCTATTGGTATTTTAATGCCGAAATTTGTGGAAAATTTTTCTTTGATATATATGTGTACCACACTCCTTTTCAGTCGTGTGCGATATGCTTAATATCTTCTAGGTGCTTTGAACTTCGTTGATATTTTAATATCATCTTAGTAAATTGTATCCTTTAATCTTGGTTAATTCCATTTTGGTACTATTGTGGATTATTATTATTCTCCATTATAGTACTGACTTGTGTGTTATATCAATCACAGGATGGCACCACCACGCCGTTCTGAGGAGGACATACAACCTGAACTGGGGGCAGCGTTGTCAAGCATCGCCAATGCCTTGGCAGCAATGCAGCGCAATGAGAACCATGGCTTTGAGGAAAGTGTCGGGAGGAATGAGTTTGTTCGCTACCTCCACCTCCCAAGCAAGGAGACATCAAGAGCTTCACGAAGTTTAACCCACGCCCGATTTGATGTTTCGATCAACCACTTGATCTTGATGATTGGTTGCGTGAGATGTCAAGGTTCTTGATATTTGCTGATGTTCTGAGCAAGAATGGGTAAAATGTGCTACTCACCTTACGAAGGAGATGCACTCTCGGTGGGAGAATTACGAAGGCAAAGCTGCCGGTTTTCAGCCTACTTGGGAACAGTTCACCGGAGCTTTCAAAGAGCAGTATCTGTCAGGAATTGTCATGGAGAGGATGAAGGAAGTGTTTCTCAACCTCAAGCAGGGCAATGATAATGTCAATACCTACATCAGGAACTTCATGAACCTTCTCGTTATGGTGGCGATGAGATCTCGGATGACAAGAAGAAGCAAAAGAGGTTCGAGCAAGGGCTCAATGCATCGATTAAGTATGCAATCACACATGCAAGGCAGCGTCTTTTACGGAACTTCAGCATACTGACTCTGCGGGAAGAAGCAAGTAGGCAAGTGTTAGAGTCAAAGAACACAGCCGTGATGCAGCAAGCTCTTGACTATGTCGGCTCCTTCTAAGCGTCGTGGTATGCAGGTTCCTAACACTTACCGTCGCTCCGGCTCCACCAAGACCTTCAAGCTACGGCAAGGCCACCAAACTTCCTCACTGCTGCTCCGGGGTTATAACCACCACTACCAGGCGCTGGCGGAGTCCAGCTACGTTGCTCCACGTCCACAGTGCTTGTTACACTTGTGGAGACTCAGGCATCAACAATGGAACTGTCCGATGAAGAACAAGGCTCTTCCTCCACCACCTCCAAGATCTGCGGCAAGCTCTCCTTTGGTTCGTGCACCACCACCTCGGGCTCTCAACATCAACACCAAGCCCGGGTCTACTGTTGCTCGTGCCAAGCTGTGTCAACGCCCGCTCAAGCTGAGCACGCACCTGGAGTTGTGATGGGTATGCTTCCGTTAACTCAGTCCCTACGAGTTACTGTTTGATTACGGTGCATCGCATTCTTTTGTGTCAACCAAGTTTGCAGATGAGAATGGGTTAGCTATGGATCCTCTCCTTAAGCGGTTAATGGTCCTCTCTCCTGGAGCAAAGATGGCAGCTTCTAAAATCAGCCATGGCAATCAAATTGAGATTGGTGGCTCTTCGTTCTCGGCTTCCTTAATCATTACAGGCAATTCGACATTGATGTCATCTTGGGCATGGATTGGTTGACGCAAATGCAGCTGTGATTGATTGTCTTTGAGCTCGGTTTCTCTGAAGATTCCTGAAGGCCATATAGTCTATTCTCCAAGTCTGACTCCCTGCTATCCAGCTTTTCTCTTTGGCAGCTCTGAATGTTGATGCTATGGAAGCTATCAGAGTGTTCCGGTGGTCTGTGAGTTCCCGGATGTCTTTCTGAAGAGTTGCGGTATGCCTCCAATCGTGAGGTTGAGTTTGTAATTGAGCTTGAACTGGTACGCTCCTATATCCAAGCGGCCTTATAAAATGGGCCCTGCTGAGTTGGCTGAACTCAAGCGTCGACTTGATGAACAAGAGAAGTTGGGTTTTATTCAGCAGTACTTCTTCTTGGGGTAGCCCAACTCTCTTTGTGAAGAAGCGAGACGGTGATAGACTTTGTGTTGACTATCGGGCTCTCAATGCTAAAACCATCAAGAATAAATATCCCTTCTCGGATTAATGATCTCTTTGATCAGCTATTTGGAGCTGTGGTTTCTCTAAGCTGGACTTGAGAAGTGGTTATCACCAAATCAAGATTCATAAGGAAGATGTTCCTAAGACAGCTTTCACCACCCGCTATGGCCTGTATGAGTACACGGTCATGTCTTCGGTCTCACTGCACCTGCCACCTTCTCAAGGCTCATGAACTCGGTTTTCATGGAGTATCTTGATAAGTTAGTTGTGGTCTATCTGGATGACATCCTAGTCTATTCTAAGTCACAAGAAGAGCATGAAGAACACCTTGGTGTGTCCTAAGCAAGCTTCGTGAGAACGCTTGTATGCAAAGTTCTCCAAGTGTGAGTTTTGGCTGCCTCAAGTAACCTATCTTGGTCACGTCATCTCTGCCAAGGGCATTGCAGTCAATCCGGAAACTGTGAAGACAATTGTCGAATGGCTCCCTCCTGTCAATGTCAAAGAAGTGCGGAGTTTCCTTGGTTTGGCTAGTTATTGCCCGTTCAGAACTTTTCAAGATAGCGAAGCCTCTTCTTGATCTCCTCAAGAAGGCAAGAAATACCTTTGGACTCCTGCATGTCAAGCAAGCTTTGAGACACTCAAAGAGAAGCTTACTTCCACCGTCTTGGTTCCTCCGGATACATCCAAGCCGTTCGGATCTTCTGTGGCCTCTTTGCATGGATTGGGTGTGGTCCTTATGCAAGAAAAACAAGTTGTTGCTTATGCCTCTCGTCGATTGAAGACGCATGAGATCAACTATCCACACATGACCTCGAGCTCATGGCGATTGTCTTTGCTTTGAAAGTATGGAGGCACTACTTGCTTGGCAACCGTTGTGAGATCTTTTACGATCACAAGAGTCTGAAGTATATCTTTACTCAGCCTGATCTCAACCTTGACAAGGAGATGGATTGAAGCGATCAATGACTTGATTTGACCATCAACTACACTCCGGGCAAAGCTAATGTCATGGCAGATGCTCTCAGCCGCAAAGCTTATGTCAACAACCTCATGATGGAAGAACAACAGCCTCTCTTGTGCGAGGAATTCCGTCAGCTCAACCTGGAAATTATTGAACAAGGGTATCTCCTGAACCTTCTAGCAACACCTCTCTTGGAAGAAAAGGTTCGCTCTTCTCAGCTTGGTGATCCGTACACAAGAAAGATCATCTCTAGGCTTCAGCTTCCGAAGTATAAGTCCTTCCACGTCGATGATCAAGGCACGCTCTTCTTTGAACACCGGATGTTTGTTCCGAACTACCCGGGTTTGAGAGAGCAAGTTCTCAAGGAGGCGCATGATTCTGTTCTTTCTATCCACCCTGGCAGCACAAAGATGTACATGGACTTGAAAACACAATATTGGTGGCCTGGTGTGAAACGGTATTGTGGCAAGTATGTCTCGAAGTGTGATGTATGCCGCAGAGTGAAAGCTGTCCATCAGAAACCTTCCGGTCTTCTACAGCCATTGAAACCCCCGGAATGGAAATCGGAGAAAGTAGAGATGGACTTCATCACTGGGTTTCCAAGGTCGCAGAAGGGCAACAATGCAATCTTTGTTGTCATTGACAGGCTATCTAAAGTGGCTCACTTCTTCCCCGTCAAGGAAACCATTTCTGCAATTCAGTTGGCGGAGCTCTATATCAGCAATTGTCTCTCTGTATGGGGTTCCGCTTGAGATCGTTCAGACCGTGGAAGCATCTTCACTTCCAAGTTCTAGGAGAGTTTCCAAAATGCTTTGGGAACAAAGTTGAACCTCAACCTGACTTACCACCCTCAGTCGCAAGGACAAGTTGAAAGGGTCAATCAGATTCTGGAGGATATGCTTCGTGCTTGCGTCATCTCTTTTGGCATGAAGTGGGAAGAATGTCTTCCTTATGCTGAATTCTCTTACAACAATAGCTTCCAGAAAAGTCTGAAGATGGCACCATTTGAGGCTCTCTATGGTCGCAAATGCAGAACTCCGATTGGTTGGTCGGGTGCAGGTGAAAGAATCTTGTTTGGCCCTGACATTGTGACTCAAGCGGAGGAAAAGGTTCACATCATTCTTGAAAATCTGAGGATTGCTCAAAGTCGCCAGAAGAGAAATTATGACAGGAAGCACACGGATATGGAGTATGTCCCTGGTGATCTCGTTTACCTTCGTGTCACTCCCATGAGAGGCACGCACCGTTTTGGTATCAAAGGGAAGCTGGCTCCTAGATACATCGGTCCCTTCAAAATTCGTGGAAGAAGAGGAGAAGTTGCTTATGCTCTTGAGCTCCCGGAAAAACTCAAAGTCCATGATGTTTTCCACATCTCTCAGCTCAAGAAGTGCTTCAAGGATCCCGGCAGGACCGTGGATCATGAGCTTATCAATCTCCAAGAAGACCTGTCTTATCAAGAACACCCCACAAAAATCCTTGAAGTCGCAGAAAGAAGGACTCGCAACAAGTCCATCAAGTTCTGCAAGGTGCAGTGGTCGCACCATTCCGTTGATGAAGCCACTTGGGAACGTGAAGATGATCTCCGTGCTAAGTATCCTACCCTCTTCGTGTCTTCTTCTTCATCCTAGAATCTCGGGGCGAGATTCCTGTTTAGTGGGGGAGAGTTGTAGCATCCCAATTGTCTAACAATTGTAATGCTACTTGGTCTAGTAATATAATGGCTACTTCAAATATATAATTGTTGCATCATCATTATATCATGCTCATGTCATCATGCCTCCTTGCATTTGAGCATCATATAAAACCCTTGCTCATTTGGTTCTTATCTCATATGCATTATTAATTGTATTTGGGTATTTATATATTGTTTAATGCCCAAGTTGAGTTGGGGGCATATCTTTTATTCAACTTCACCACCCTTTCTTTTCACCACCTTATAATTCCACCACCCAACTAAATATGAGCCTTGCACCTTATTTGGGTTTTACCTCTAGCTCATGTGGGTTGGGATGGATCCAATTCTTTTTCCACATGCTCTCATCTTGGCATCATGTTGTTTTCACAATATTGAAACATGAGAGCCACATGGCCACCTTTGCATGCCTTGTGAGTGGAATCTTTTCCTAACTTCCATATGTGTGGTTTTGGGGTTATCATCATGTTGGGTTATTTTCGTGGGATTATTAAATACCTAGTGGCATATACACACTAGCAAGTTCCAAACATAATCCAATATGATCATCTCCATATACTCCACTTGGAGTTCTTTCTAAATTCCTTTGCTTGGGCCTTATTCCAATTGTTGGGAATGCATAATAATAATGCCATGCAATAATAGTGATTTCACAAGAATCAACATGGCAATAAATATTTTGCATGGGCCATGCAAGTACCACCTGTTGCTTGTCATTTGGTTTTAGTTGAATCTTGAGTGGAACATCTCTCTCTCTACCTCTATCCTTCCTTTTGGCTTGACCTTAGTTGATCTTGCTTAAACCCATATCACCACCTCTCCCTCGTTTTGGTCTAGCTTGGTTTGACCTTGTTCTTACTTGAGCTTGCCAAAAAGAGAAACCATCTCACACTCCCTCATCTATCCTAAACCCTACCACCTTACCCCATACCCCATCTAAGCTAACTCTAATCTACCCACACCCCTAGCTCTAACCGTGGCTACCACCCCCTCCTCTCTCTAGCTCCCTCTCTCTCTGACTAGTAAGCCCTACACGAGCACCTGCCCTCCAACCCACGAGCTCCCTCCTCCTGGTCCCTCTCTTCCCTCTCTAAGCTACAGGACAAGAAAGGAGGCAAGAAAAAGCCCTAGCCGATCTCTCCTCCTCACTTTACGCAAGGCCACCACCTCCCTTGTGCCTCTCCCTCTCTCTCATCACCCCAACCACCCGGGCACCCAGATCGAGATCTGAGACCCGGGAACCCCTCTCCTCCTTGCCTCCTTCCCCAAGCATGGCCATGGCCACCCCCTCTAAACCCTAGATCGGCCGGGCCGGAAGAAGGCGGTTGGAGCTGTGCTAGAAGGTGTCCAAGGCGTCCAGGAGGTTCATCTCGTTCCCCTACATCACGCCGTACCGCTGGGAGCCGTTGGACCTCGCCGGAGCCGCCTGACGCCGCCGTGCACCGCCAAGATCAAAAGCTCCGGCCGCCAGCCTCGTCGACGTTCGCCGACTCCTCTGCCCAAACCAACCACACCAGAGCCCGGTGAGCCCCGCTACCTCCGGACATGGCCTCCCTCGCTCGTGCACCGTGGCGTCGCCGCCCGTCGTCGAGCACCTCGCCGCAGCGCCGCGCTCATGCCTGTAGACAGACGGCGGCCGCGATAGCCCGTCACTGCCTGTTCGCTTGAGCCGCAGCGGCTGACCCTCCTCCGTGCTAGCCACCTGAACGAGACTTGTAGCCGGTAGCGCCCTCTTCATCTTTGGTTTTTGCAGCGTGGCGAATCGGCGTGGTTCGCTCGCCATCATCGTCGTCAAAGCTCGGCCAGATCCACCGGCAGACCGCGTCCGGCAATGACGGCAGCCGCTGCTTGTTTTGGCGCTTACAACCCTGCAGTTTTTCCGCCTAAACCCGCCGTCCGGAGCCCCACTGGCGCCCATCCCATCTTGCAAAAGGCCCCTTGATCTGAACCTGTGACCCGCAGCCTTGGATTGCCCGTGCCATGCCGGATGGTCAGCGTGTGTGGCCTGCTAGGTCCCTGGCGCTTGTCATTCAGCGGATAAGTAGCCGTGTGAAAAGTTTTTTGTAGCGTGTCGACCAGCCGTCGACACCACTGTCATGGACTGTGGGTAGAATCATTGAGTAGCAAAAGTCCACGAACCTTTCATTTCAAATTCAAATCCTTTCAAATTAATTCAAATTCAATTCAAATTTTCCAATCTGTTTAAATCTAAATGAATTCATAACTTCCAAATGGTTTGGAATTTGAATTCAAACTTAATATGAAAAGTGTTTTGTTTTTGAATGTTAATTCAAATCTTCAATCAAATAATTTCAGAATTAATTTAAATAATCAACCTTTGACTTTGACCCTATTTAATAATTTTGACTTAAAAATAAATTTAAACCCATAATTCCAAATAATACAAATAATATATGTTTTCAAATCAGAAAAATGTGAGGATTTCAAATATGCAATCCAAAATATATTTGGAACACTTTAAAATTCCAAGTTGGTTTAATTACAATAAAATGCCCTTTTCACTAATTAATTAATAACTTTAGTTTTATAACTCCAAATTTAACAAATAATATGTCTAAAATGATTAGCTCGACGAGACCTTTCTGTTTATGCATTCCATGGTTTGTTTTGCAGCATGCATCATATAAATATAAGGTATACAGCAACTAAAATGAGGATAAATTGGGGCCAAAACTCAATAAAATGATTTAATCTTGTATCTCACACCTCACCATGCCATGCTACCTTAATACCATGCCAATTGTGCATCATTCATCATGGCATGATTGTTTGCTTGTCGCATTTATGTTGGCCCTTGTTTGTTTGGTTCTTCTTCGAATAGACGCTGAGCAGGGGATATATCAAGAGAACCAGGAGCACTACCCAGATCCTTCTCTCACTTCAACCGAGCTTCCAGGCAAGCACTACCACATGCTTGCATACATATAGTACCTATTGCCTCTATCTTACTCTTGCATCATTGAGTCGCGATTGCATTAAATTGAATCCCAAGTATTGCATAGCCTTTACTTTTAAACCCCACCGAAGCTTGTTCCTCCATCCCATGAGCCATTACTACAGGAGTTGTTTGAGCCATGCGAGTCGTAGTACAGCATGTGTAGGGTATGTGAGTGTTTGATGGATAACGAGGTACCTAAACAACTTAACCTGAGTAGTAATGGGATAACTAATGAAAGTGGCATCGGTGAGCCATATTTGCTATTTGGTTTTCAGGCTCACTTGTGTCCCGTAGGACCCCGAGTACTTGATTCCTGTTCCTTGAATATTCGCGCTATCCACATCCGGGAGGCTTATGAACCCCCCCAGCGAGCTTGATTCATTCTTATTTCTTGAGGGCCACAAACTAGTTTGAGGTTTTATTTACTATCCTATACTTATGCCATGCTTTACTGCTTTATTTAAGATTGTGCGAGGAGCACACTGTACTGTTTAGGAAAGCGGAGTGTTTTCGCGGTGTCGACAAGCCCAGTCACATTTTCGGGTTCCCAGTCGTTCACAGCCACTGGCGCAAACCTTGAGGCCGTCTCGAAGTCAGCTAACTTCGTTGCGGGTAGCTCAATGGGGTGGCCCCCTGAAATATTTATGAATCATGTGATCGCTTTGTCGTTGGGTTTTGATTTGGTTTCCCGAGGCATATCGAGTGTGTGTTGCTATTTGTGCACCCCTGCAGGGTAAAACTTTCTGAAAGCCGTGTCCGCGGCTATGGACGACTTGGAGCACAGTTTCTCGGTCATAGACAAGCATTACTAAAGTACCGCTTTTAATTTGACTAGACTAGGTACCTGACTAGTAAATAGTGCAACACTCACGGAATGGATAATAAAACTACCAATGGTTGGGGGTTGTTCGTCCGCTTCCTCGTCGGTAAGCGAGCAGGAGGATGGATCTGTTAAGATTACCGTTATGACTGTTATAACTGTTGTTATTAATTCACGGACATCCGTCTATCTCTGGTTAGGCGGATGGTTAGCGAGTTTCTATAGAATTGCTAGGGTTTATCTTTTGCTGCAATTGCGTCACCCCAGGTTGTGTCCCCTTTAGCGACATAAAGACTTCTTGAGTACCCTAGGGTCTCTACGATAAATTATTTGGTTCGGATGAGCAGGTACACCACAAGATGGATCTTTGCTTGGAAGAGACAGGGCGACATGGGCAGCGATCATTCGGTGTAGAGATTCCGGAGCGGGATCCGTGAGATCTGTGGGCGGGATGTGCTTATTTATGGGGCATCTTATGCCGATTTGCTTCTTATCCGTAATCGGATTTTGTCTTCCGCTTCCGCTTGATACTCTGTTGATTGATGTATGAGGAGATATCCTAAACTATTATATCTATCTAGGATATTTGGATCTTGTCGTATGGCGTTGCTATATTTCCTTTCTTTTTAGATGGAATGGCTCTGATGTACTGTTGTATGGTGGCTTGCATACATACTCACTTGTGTATGTAGTTGATCCCTTCGCCTGCCGATTACGCCGCCCGTTCTTGTCCCGATGTACGGAAATGGTTGGGACGGCCGAAAGGTCTACCTGTGAGTGGCATTTGGGCCCCACCGTACTATTTCAACCATTTCTGAACATCCAGGCTTGTACTAGGAGCGTAATTCACCGAGGTAGTTACACATGTGGTTTATGAAAAAAACACGTTCAATGACACTAGTGGATCCATGTGGTTTATGCAAAGAACACACATTCAATAAACTCTAGTGGATCCATGTGGTTTATGAAAAGAACACAAATGCATTGAAATCTACTGGATCCATGTGGTTTATGAAAAGAACACACATGCAATGATTCTAGTGGTGGTTTAGGAGAATAATGCACATGCAATGACTCTAGTGGATCCATATGTTGTTCAGAAAAAGAAAACACATGCAATGACTCTAGTGGATCGATGTGGTTTATGAAAATATCACACATGCAATGACTCTAGTGGTGGTTTATGAAAAGAACACACATGCAATGAAAATGGTGGATCCATGTGGTTTATGAAAAGAACACACATCCAATGACACTAGTTGATCCATGTGGTTTATTAAAAGAACACACATGCAATGACTCTAGTGGTGGTTTATGAAAAGAACACACATGCAATGACTCTAGTGGTGCTTTATGAAAAGAACATAGATGCAATGACACTAGTGGATCCATGTGGTTTATGAAAAGAAACACACATCGAATGAAACGGGTGGATCCATGTTGTTTATGAAAAGAACACACATGTAATGAACTCTAGTGGATCCATGAGGTTTATGAAAATAACACACATGCAATGAACTCTAGTGGATCCATGTGGTTTATGAAAAGAACACACATGCAATAACCCTGGCGGATCCATGTGGTTTATGAAAACAAACAGACATCCAATGAAACTGGTGGATCCATGTGGTTTATGAAAAGAACACACATGCAATGAACTCCACTGGATCCATGTGGTTTATGTAAATAAGACACATGCAATGACTCTAGATGTGGTTTATCAAAAGAACACACATGCAATGACACTGGTGGATCCGTGTGGTTCATGAAAATAACACACATTTAATGACACTAGTGGATCCATGTGGTTTATGAAAAGAAGACACATGCAATGACTCTAGATGTGGTTTATGAAAAGAACACACACGCAATGACACTGGTGGATCCGTGTGGTTTATGAAAAGAACACACATTTAATGACACTAGTGGATCCATGTGGTTTATGAAAAGAACAAACATTCAATGAACTCTAGCGGATCCATCTTGTTTATGAAAAGAACACACATGCAATAAACTATAGTGGATCCATGTGGTTTATGAAAACCACACACATGCAATGACTCTAGTGGTGGTTTATGAAAAGAACACACATGCAATGACAATAGTGGTGGTTTAGGAGAAGAACACACACGCAATCACTCTAGATGTGGTTTATGAAAACAACACACATGCAATGACACTGGTGGATCCATGTGGTTTATGAAAAGAACACACATGCAATGACACTGGTGGATCCGTGTGGTTTAGGAAAAGACCACACATTCAATGAACTCTAGTGGATCCATGTGGTTTATGAAAAGAACACACATGCAATGAATTCTAGTCGATACATGTGGTTTATGAAATGAACACAAATGCAATGAACTCTAGTGGATCCATGTGGTTATGAAAAGAACACACATGCAATGACTCTAGTGGTGGTTTATGAAAAGAACACAGCAATTACTCTAGTGGTGGTTTAGGAGAAGAACACACATGCAATGACTCTAGTGGATCCATAAGTGGTTTATGAATAGAAGACACATGCAATGACACTTGTGGCGGTTTATGAAAAGAACACACATGCAATGACTCTAGTGGTGGTTTATGAAAAGAACACACATGCAATGACAATAGTGGTGGTTTAGGAGAAGAACACACACGCAATCACTCTAGATGTGGTTTATGAAAACAACACACATGCAATGACACTGGTGGATCCATGTGGTTTATGAAAAGAACACACATGCAATGACACTGGTGGATCCGTGTGGTTTAGGAAAAGACCACACATTCAGTGAACTCTAGTGGATCCATGTGGTTTATGAAAAGAACACACATGCAATGAATTCTAGTCGATACATGTGGTTTATGAAATGAACACAAATGCAATGAACTCTAGTGGATCCATGTGGTTATGAAAAGAACACACATGCAATGACTCTAGTGGTGGTTTATGAAAAGAACACAGCAATTACTCTAGTGGTGGTTTAGGAGAAGAACACACATGCAATGACTCTAGTGGATCCATAAGTGGTTTATGAATAGAAGACACATGCAATGACACTTGTGGCGGTTTATGAAAAGAACACACATGCAATGACTCTAGTGGTGGTTTATGAAAAGAACACACATGCAATGACACTGGTGGATCCATGTGGTTTACTAAAAGAACACATATCCAATGACACTGGTTGATCCATGTGGTATTTGAAAAGAACACACAGGCAATGAACTCTAGTGGATCCATGTGGTTTATGGAAAGAACACACATGGAATGACTCTAGTGATGGTTTATGAAGAGAACACACATCCAGTGACTCTAGTGGTGGTTTATGAAAAGAACACACATGCAATGACACTGGTGGATCCATGTGGTTTATGAAAAGAACACACATCCATTGACACTGGTGGATCCATGTGGTTTATGAAAAGAACACACATGCAATCAACTCTAGTGGATCCATGTGGTTTATGAAAAGAACACACATGCAATGACTATAGATGTGGTTTATGAAAAGAACACACATGCAATTACACTGGTGGATCCATGTGGTTTATGAAAAGAACACACATCAAATTACACTGGAGGATCCATGTGGTTTATTAAAAGAACACACATTCAATGAACTCTAGTGGATCCATGTGGTTGATGAAAAGAACACACATGCAATGACTGTAGTGGTTGTTTATGAAAATAACACACATGCAATGACTCGAGTGGTGGTTTATGAAAAGAAACCACATGCAATGACACTGGTGGATCCATGTGGTTTACTAAAAGAACACATATCCAATGACACTGGTTGATCCATGTGGTTTATGAAAAGAACACACAGGCAATGAACTCTAGTGGATCCATGTGGTTTATGGAAAGAACACACATTCAATAAACTCTAGTGGATCCATGTGGTTTATGAAAAGAACACACATGCAATTAACTCTAGTAGATCCATGTGGTTTATGAAATGAACACAAATGCAATGAACTCTAGTGGATCCATGTGGTTTATGAAAAAAACACAAATGCATTGAAATCTAGTGGATCCATGTGGTTTATGAAAAGAACACACATGCAATGATTCTAGTGGTGGTTTAGGAGAATAACACACATGCAATGACTCTTGTGGATCCATATGTGGTTTAGAAAAAGAACACACATGCAATGACTCTAGTGGTTGTTTATGAAAAGAACACACATGCAATGACTCTAGTGGTGGTTTATGAAAAGAACACACATGCAATAACACTGGTGGATCCATGTGGTTTATGAAAACAAACACACATCCAATGAAACTGGTGGATCCATGTGGTTTATGAAAAGAACACACATGCAATGAACTCTACTGGATCCATGTGGTTTATGAAAATAAGACACATGCAATGACTCTAGATGTGGTTTATGAAAAGAACACACACGCAATGACACTGGTGGATCCGTGTGGTTTATGAAAAGAACACACATTTAATGACACTAGTGGATCCATGTGGTTTATGAAAAGAACACACATTCAATGAACTCTAGCGGATCCATCTGGTTTATGAAAAGAACACACATGCAATAAACTATAGTGGATCCATGTGGTTTATGAAAACAACACACATGCAATGACTCTAGTGGTGGTTTATGAAAAGAACACACATGCAATGACAATAGTGGTGTTTTAGGAGAAGAACACACACGCAATCACTCTAGATGTGGTTTATGAAAACAACACACATGCAATGACACTGGTGGATCCATGTGGTTTATGAAAAGAACACACATGCAATGAACTCTAGTGGATCCATGTGGTTTATGAAAAGAACACACATGCAATGACTATAGATGTGGTTTATGAAAAGAACACACATGCAATTACACTGGTGGATCCATGTGGTTTATGAAAAGAACACACATCAAATTACACTGGGGGATCCATGTGGTTTATTAAAAGAACACACATTCAATGAACTCTAGTGGATCCATGTGGTTGATGAAAAGAACACACATGCAATGACTGTAGTGGTTGTTTATGAAAATAACACACATGCAATGACTCGAGTGGTGGTTTATGAAAAGAAACCACATGCAATGACACTGGTGGATCCATGTGGTTTACTAAAAGAACACATATCCAATGACACTGGTTGATCCATGTGGTTTATGAAAAGAACACACAGGCAATGAACTCTAGTAGATCCATGTGGTTTATGGAAAGAACACACATTCAATAAACTCTAGTGGATCCATGTGGTTTATGAAAAGAACACACATGCAATGAACTCTAGTAGATCCATGTGGTTTATGAAATGAACACAAATGCAATGAACTCTAGTGGATCCATGTGGTTTATGAAAAGAACACAAATGCATTGAAATCTAGTGGATCCATGTGGTTTATGAAAAGAACACACATGCAATGATTCTAGTGGTGGTTTAGGAGAATAACACACATGCAATGACTCTTGTGGATCCATATGTGGTTTAGAAAAAGAACACACATGCAATGACTCTAGTGGTTGTTTATGAAAAGAACACACATGCAATGACTCTAGTGGTGGTTTATGAAAAGAACACACATGCAATAACACTGGTGGATCCATGTGGTTTATGAAAACAAACACACATCCAATGAAACTGGTGGATCCATGTGGTTTATGAAAAGAACACACATGCAATGAACTCTACTGGATCCATGTGGTTTATGAAAATAAGACACATGCAATGACTCTAGATGTGGTTTATGAAAAGAACACACACGCAATGACACTGGTGGATCCGTGTGGTTTATGAAAAGAACACACATTTAATGACACTAGCGGATCCATCTGGTTTATGAAAAGAACACACATGCAATAAACTATAGTGTATCCATGTGGTTTATGAAAACAACACACATGCAATGACTCTAGTGGTGGTTTATGAAAAGAACACACATGCAATGACAATAGTGGTGTTTTAGGAGAAGAACACACACGCAATCACTCTAGATGTGGTTTATGAAAACAACACACATGCAATGACACTGGTGGATCCATGTGGTTTATGAAAAGAACACACATGCAATGAACTCTAGTGGATCCATGTGGTTTATGAAAAGAACACACATGCAATGACTATAGATGTGGTTTATGAAAAGAACACACATGCAATTACACTGGTGGATCCATGTGGTTTATGAAAAGAACACACATCAAATTACACTGGGGGATCCATGTGGTTTATGAATAGAAGACACATGCAATGACACTTGTGGCGGTTTATGAAAAGAACACACATGCAATGACTCTAGTGGTGGTTTATGAAAAGAACACACATGCAATAACACTGGTGGATCCATGTGTTTTATGAAAACAAACACACATCCAATGAAACGGGTGGATCCATGTGGTTTATGAAAAGAACACACATGCAATGAACTCTACTGGATCCATGTGGTTTATGAAAATAAGACACATGCAATGACTCTAGATGTGGTTTATGAAAAGAACACACATGCAATGACACTGGTGGATCCGTGTGGTTTATGAAAAGAACACACATTTAATGACACTAGTGGATCCATGTGGTTTATGAAAAGAACACACATTCAATGAACTCTAGCGGATCCATGTGGTTTATGAAAAGAACACACATGCAATGAACTCTAGTGGATCCATGTGGTTTATGAAAACAACACACATGCAATGACTCTAGTGGTGGTTTATGGAAAGAACACACATGCAATGACAATAGTGGTGGTTTAGGAGAAGAACACACACGCAATCACTCTAGATGTGGTTTATGAAAACAACACACATGCAATGACACTAGTGGATCCATCTGGTTTATGAAAATAACACTCATGCAATGACAATGGTGGATCCATGTGGTTTATGAAAAGACCACACATTCAATGAACTCTAGTGGATCCATGTGGTTTATGAAAAGAACACACATGCAATGAATTCTAGTGGATACATGTGGTTTATGAAATGAACACAAATGCAATGAACTCTAGTGGATCCATGTGGTTGATGAAAAGAACACACATGCAATGACTCTAGTGGTGGTTTATGAAAAGAACACATCAATTACTCTAGTGGTGGTTTAGGAGAAGAACACACATGCAATGACTCTAGTGGATCCATAAGTGGTTTATGAATAGAAGACACATGCAATGACACTAGTGGCGGTTTATAAAAAGAACACACATGCAATGACTCTAGTGGTGGTTTATGAAAAGAACACACATGCAATGACACTGGTGGATCCATGTGGTTTATTAAAAGAACACATATCCAATGACACTGGTTGATCCATGTGGTTTATGAAAAGAACACACAGGCATTGAACTCTAGTGGATCCATGTGGTTTATCAAAAGAACACACATGGAATGACTCTAGTGATGGTTTATGAAGAGAACACACATCCAGTGACTCTAGTGGTGGTTTATGAAAAGAACACACATGCAATGACACTGGTGGATCCATGTGGTTTATGAAAAGAACACACATCCATTGACACTGGTGGATCCATGTGGTTTATGAAAAGAACACACATGCAATGAACTCTAGTGGATCCATGTGGTTTATGAAAAGAACACACATGCAATGACTCTAGTGGATCCATGTGGTTTATGAAAAGAACACACATGCAATGACTCTAGATGTGGTTTATGAAATGAACACAAATGCAATGAACTCTAGTGGATCCATGTGGTTTATGAAAAGAACACAAATGCATTGAAATCTAGTGGATCCATGTGGTTTATGAAAAGAACACACATGCAATGATTCTAGTGGTGGTTTAGGAGAATAACACACATGCAATGACTCTAGTGTATCCATATGTGGTTTAGAAAAAGAACACACATGCAATGACTCTAGTGGTTGTTTATGAAAAGAACACACACGCAATGACTCTAGTGGTGGTTTATGAAAAGAACACACAGGCAATAACACTGGTGGATCCATGTGGTTTATGAAAACAAACACACATCCAATGAAACTGGTGGATCCATGTGGTTTATGAAAAGAACACACAAGCAATGAACTCTACTGGATCCATGTGGTTTACGAAAATAAGACACATGCAATGACTCTAGATGTGGTTTATGAAAAGAACACACACGCAATGACACTGGTGGATCCGTGTGGTTTATGAAAAGAACACATATTTAATGACACTAGTGGATCCATGTGGTTTATGAAAAGAACACACATTCAATGAACTCTAGCGGATCCATCTGGTTTATGAAAAGAACACACATGCAATAAACTATAGTGGATCCATGTGGTTTATGAAAACAACACACATGCAATGACTCTAGTGGTGGTTTATGAAAAGAACACACATGCAATGACAATAGTGGTGGTTTAGGAGAACACACACGCAATCACTCTAGATGTGGTTTATGAAAACAACACACATGCAATGACACTGGTGGATCCATGTGGTTTATGAAAAGAACACACATGCAATGACACTGGTGGATCCGTGTGGTTTAGGAAAAGACCACACATTCAATGAACTCTAGTGGATCCATGTGGTTTATGAAAAGAACACACATGCAATGAATTATAGTCGATACATGTGGTTTATGAAATGAACACAAATGCAATGAACTCTAGTGGATCCAGGTGGTTATGAAAAGAACACACATGCAATGACTCTAGTGGTGGTTTATGAAAAGAACACAGCAATTACTCTAGTGGTGGTTTAGGAGAAGAACACACATGCAATGACTCTAGTGGATCCATAAGTGGTTTATGAATAGAAGACACATGCAATGACACTTGTGGCGGTTTATGAAAAGAACACACATGCAATGACTCTAGTGGTGGTTTATGAAAAGAACACACATGCAATAACACTGGTTGATCCATGTGGTTTATGAAAACAAACACACATCCAATGAAACTGGTGGATCCATGTGGTTTATGAAAAGAACACACATGCAATGAACTCTACTGGATCCATGTGGTTTATGAAAATAAGACACATGCAATGACTCTAGATGTGGTTTATGAAAAGAACACACATGCAATGACACTAGTGGATCCGTGTGGTTTATGAAAAGAACACACATTTAATGACACTAGTGGATCCATGTGGTTTATGAAAAGAACACACATTCAATGAACTCTAGCGGATCCATGTGGTTTATGAAAAGAACACACATGCAATGAACTCTAGTGGATCCATGTGGTTTATGAAAACAACACATGCAATGACTCTAGTGGTGGTTTATGAAAAGAACACACAATGACAATAGTGGTGGTTTAGGAGAAGAACACACGCAATCACTCTAGATGTGGTTTATGAAAACAACACACATGCAATGACACTGGTGGATCCATCTGGTTTATGAAAATAACACACATGCAATGACACTGGTGGATCCGTGTGGTTTATGAAAAGAACACACATGCAATGAATTCTAGTGGATACATGTGGTTTATGAAATGAACACAAATGCAATGAACTCTAGTGGAGCCATGTGGTTGATGAAAAGAACACACATGCAATGACTCTAGTGGTGGTTTATGAAAAGAACACACATGCAATGACAATAGTGGTGGTTTAGGAGAAGAACACACACGCAATCACTCTAGATGTGGTTTATGAAAACAACACACATGCAATGACACTGGTGGATCCATCTGGTTTATGAAAATAACACACATGCAATGACACTGGTGGATCCGTGTGGTTTATGAAAAGAACACACATGCAATGAATTCTAGTGGATACATGTGGTTTATGAAATGAACACAAATGCAATGAACTCTAGTGGATCCACGTGGTTTATGAAAAGAACACACATGCAATGAATTCTAGTGGATACATGTGGTTTATGAAATGAACACAAATGCAATGAACTCTAGTGTATCCATGTGGTTGATGAAAAGAACACACATGCAATGACTCTAGTGGTGGTTTATGAAAAGAACACATCAATTACTCTAGTGGTGGTTTAGGAGAAGAACACACATGCAATGACTCTAGTGGATCCATAAGTGGTTTATGAATAGAAGACACATGCAATGACACTAGTGGCGGTTTATGAAAAGAACACACATGCAATGACTCTAGTGGTGGTTTATGAAAAGAACACACATGCAATGACACTGGTGGATCCATGTGGTTTATTAAAAGAACACATATCCAATGACACTGGTTGATCCATGTGGTTTATGAAAAGAACACACAGGCATTGAACTCTAGTGGATCCATGTGGTTTATCAAAAGAACACACATGGAATGACTCTAGTGATGGTTTATGAAGAGAACACACATCCAGTGACTCTAGTGGTGGTTTATGAAAAGAACACACATGCAATGACACTGGTGGATCCATGTGGTTTATGAAAAGAACACACATCCATTGACACTGGTGGATCCATGTGGTTTATGAAAAGAACACACATGCAATGAACTCTAGTGGATCCATGTGGTTTATGAAAAGAACACACATGCAATGACTCTAGATGTGGTTTATGAAAAGAACACACATGCAATTACACTGGAGGATCCATGTGGTTTATGAAAAGAACACACATCCAATTACACTGGGGGATCCATGTGGTTTATTAAAAGAACACATATTCAATGAACTCTACTGGATCCATGTGGTTGATGAAAAGAACACACATGCAATGACTGTAGTGGTTGTTTATAAAAATAACACACATGCAATGACTCGAGTGGTGGTTTATGAAAACAAACCACATGCAATGACACTGGTGGATCCATGTGGTTTATGAAAATAACACACATCCAATGACAATGGTGGATCCATGTGGTTTCTGAAAAGAACACACATGCAATGAACTCCGGTGGATCCATGTGGTTTATGAAAAAAACACGTTCAATGACACTAGTGGATCCATGTGGTTTATGGAAAGAACACACATTAAATAAACTCTAGTGGATCCATGTGGTTTATGAAAAGAACACACATGCAATGAACTCTAGTAGATCCATGTGGTTTATGAAATGAACACAAATGCAATGAACTCTAGTGGATCCATGTGGTTTATGAAAAGAACACAAATGCATTGAAATATAGTGGATCCATGTGGTTTATGAAAAGAACACACATGCAATGATTCTAGTGGTGGTTTAGGAGAATAACACACATGCAATGACTCTAGTGTATCCATATGTGGTTTAGAAAAAGAACACACATGCAATGACTCTAGTGGTTGTTTATGAAAAGAACACACATGCAATGACTCTAGTGGTGGTTGATGAAAAGAACACACAGACAATAACACTGGTGGATCCATGTGGTTTATGGAAACAAACACACATCCAATGAAACAGGTGGATCCATGTGGTTTATGAAAAGAACACACATGCAATGAACTCTACTGGATCCATGTGGTTTATGAAAAGAACACACATGCAATGAACTCTAGTAGATCCATGTGGTTTATGAAATGAACACATATGCAATGAACTCTAGTGGATCAATGTGGTTTATGAAAAGAACACAAATGCATTGAAATCTAGTGGATCCATGTGGTTTATGAAAAGAACACACATGCAATGATTCTAGTGGTGGTTTAGGAGAATAACACACATGCAATGACTCTAGTGTATCCATATGTGGTTTAGAAAAAGAACACACATGCAATGACTCTAGTGGTTGTTTATGAAAAGAACACACACGCAATGACTCTAGTGGTGGTTTATGAAAAGAACACACATGCAATAACACTGGTGGATCCATGTGGTTTATGAAAACAAACACACATCCAATGAAACTGGTGGATCCATGTGGTTTATGAAAAGAACACACATGCAATGAACTCTACTGGATCCATGTGATTTATGAAAATAAGACACATACAATGACTCTAGATGTGGTTTATGAAAACAACACACACGCAATGACACTGGTGGATCCGTGTGGTTTATGAAAAGAACACACATTTAATGACACTAGTGGATCCATGTGGTTTATGAAAAGAACACACATTCAATGAACTCTAGCGGATCCATGTGGTTTATGAAAAGAACACACATGCAATAAACTATAGTGGATCCATGTGGTTTATGAAAACAACACACATGCAATAACTCTAGTAGTGGTTTATGAAAAGAACACACATGCAATGACAATAGTGGTTGTTTAGGAGAAGAACACACACGCAATCACTCTAGATGTGGTTTATGAAAACAACACACATGCAATGACACTGGTGGATCCATGTGGTTTATGAAAAGAACACACATGCAATGAATTCTAGTGGATACATGTGGTTTATGAAATGAACACAAATGCAATGAACTCTAGTGGATCCATGTGGTTATGAAAAGAACACACATGCAATGACTCTAGTGGTGGTTTATGAAAAGAACACAACAATTACTTTAGTGGTGGTTTAGGAGAAGAACACACATGCAATGACTCTAGTGGATCCAAAAGTGGTTTATGAATAGAAGACACATTCAATGACTCTAGTGGTGGTTTATGAAAAGAACACACATGCAATGACTCTAGTGGTGCTTTATGAAAAGAACATAGATGCAATGACACTAGTGGATCCATGCGGTTTATGAAAATAAACACACATCGAATGAAACGGGTGGATCCATGTTGTTTATGAAAATAACACACATGCAATGAACTATAGTGGATCCATGTGGTTTATGAAAAGAACATAGATGCATAGACTCTAGACGTGGTTTAGGAGAATAACACACATGCAATGACTCTAGTGGATCCATATGTTGTTTAGAAAAAGAACACACATGCAATGACTCTAGTGGATCGATGTGGTTTATGAAAATATCACACATGCAATGACTCTAGTGGTGGTTTATGAAAATAACACACATGCAATGACACTGGTGGATCCGCGTGGTTTATGAAAAGAACACACATTCAATGACACTAGTGGATCCATCTGGTTTATGAAAAGAACACACATTCAATGAACTCTAGTGGATCCATGTGGTTTATGAAAAGAACACACATGTAATGAACTCTAGTGGATCCATGAGGTTTATGAAAAGAACACACATGCAATAACACTAGCGGATCCATGTGGTTTATGAAAACAAACACACATCCAATGAAACTGGTGGATCCATGTGGTTTATGAAAACAAACACACATCCAATGAACTCTACTGGATCCATGTGGTTTATGAAAAGAAGACACATGCAATGACTCTAGATGTGGTTTATGAAAAGAAGGCACATGCAATGACTCTAGTGGTGGTTTATGAAAAGAACACACATGCAATGACACTAGTGGATCCATTTATGAAAAGAACACACATCCAATGACACTGGTGGATCCATGTGTTTATGAAAAGAAAACACATGTAATGATCTCTAGTGGATCCATGTGGTTTATGAAAAGAACACACAAGCAATGACTCTAGTGGTGGTTTATGAATAGAAGACACATGCAATGACTCTAGTGGTTGTTTATGAAAAGAACATACATGCAATGACTCTAGTGGTGGTTTATGAAAAGAACACACATGCAATCACTCTAGATGTGGTTTATGAAAACAACACACATGCAATGACACTGGTGGATCCATGTGGTTTATGAAAAGAACACACATGCAATGACACTAGTGGATCCGTGTGGTTTATGAAAAGACCACACATTCAATGAACTCTAGTGGATCCATGTGGTTTATGAAAAGAACACACATGCAATGAATTCTAGTGGATACATGTGGTTTATGAAATGAACACAAATGCAATGAACTCTAGTGGATCCATGTGGTTTATGAAAAGAACACACATGCAATGACTCTAGTGGTGGTTTATGAAAAGAACACAACAATTACTCTAGTGGTGGTTTAGGAGAAGAACACACATGCAATGACTCTAGTGGATCCATAAGTGGTTTATGAATAGAAGACACATGCAATGACACTAGTGGCGGTTTATGAAAAGAACACACATGCAATAACTCTAGTGGTGGTTTATGAAAAGAACACACATGCAATGACACTGGTGGACCCATGTGGTTTATTAAAAGAACACACATCCAATGACACTGGTTGATCCATGTGGTTTATGAAAAAAAAACACATGCAATGAACTCTAGTGGATCCATGTGGTTTATGAAAAGAACACACATGGAATGACTCTAGTGATGATTTATGAAGAGAACACACATCAAGTGACTCTAGTGGTGGTTCATGAAAAGAACACACATGCAATGACACTGGTGGATCCATGTGGTTTATGAAAAGAACACACATCAATTGACACTGGTGGATCCATGTGGTTTATGAAAAGAACACAGATGCATTGACTCTAGACGTGGTTTAGGAGAATAACACACATGCAATGACTCTAGTGGATCCATATGTTGTTTAGAAAAAGAACACACATGCAATGACTCTAGTGGATCGATGTGGTTTATGAAAATATCACACATGCAATGACTCTAGTGGTGGTTTATGAAAATAACACACATGCAATGACACTGGTGGATCCGCGTGGTTTATGAAAAGAACACACATTCAATGACACTAGTGGATCCATCTGGTTTATGAAAAGAACACACATTCAATGAACTCTAGTGGATCCATGTGGTTTATGAAAAGAACACACATGTAATGAACTCTAGTGGATCCATGAGGTTTATGAAAAGAACACACATGCAATGAACTCTAGTGGATCCATGTGGTTTATGAAAAGAACACACATGCAATAACACTGGCGGATCCATGTGGTTTATGAAAACAAACACACATCCAATGAAACTGGTGGATCCATGTGGTTTATGAAAAGAACACACATGCAATGAACTCTACTAGATCCATGTGGTTTATGAAAAGAAGACACATGCAATGACTCTAGATGTGGTTTATGAAAAGAAGGCACATGCAATGACTCTAATGGTGGTTTATGAAAAGAACACACATGGAATGACACTAGTGGATCCATGTGGTTTATGAAAAGAACACACATCCAATGACACTGGTGGATCCATGTGGTTTATGAAAAGAACACACATGTAATGATCTCTAGTGGATCCATGTGGTTTATGAAAAGAACACACAAGCAATGACTCTAGTGGTGGTTTATGAATAGAAGACACATGCAATGACTCTAGTGATTGTTTATGAAAAGAACATACATGCAATGACTCTAGTGGTGGTTTATGAAAAGAACACACATGCAATCACTCTAGATGTGGTTTATGAAAACAACACACATGCAATGACACTGGTGGATCCATGTGGTTTATGAAAAGAACACACATGCAATGACACTAGTGGATCCGTGTGGTTTATGAAAAGACCACACATTCAATGAACTCTAGTGGATCCATGTGGTTTATGAAAAGAACACACATGCAATGAATTCTAGTGGATACATGTGGTTTATGAAATGAACACAAATGCAATGAACTCTAGTGGATCCATGTGGTTTATGAAAAGAACACACATGCAATGACTCTAGTGGTGGTTGATGAAAAGAACACAGCAATTACTCTAGTGGTGGTTTAGGAGAAGAACACACATGCAATGACTCTAGTGGATCCATAAGTGGTTTATGAATAGAAGACACATGCAATGACACTAGTGGAGGTTTATGAAAAGAACACACATGCAATAACTCTAGTGGTGGTTTATGAAAAGAACACACATGCAATGACACTGGTGGACCCATGTGGTTTATTAAAAGAACACACATCCAATGACACTGGTTAATCCATGTGGTTTATGAAAAAAACACACATGCAATGAACTCTAGTGTATCCATGTGGTTTATGAAAAGAACACACATGGAATGACTCTAGTGATGGTTTATGAAGAGAACACACATCCAGTGACTCTAGTGGTGGTTTATGAAAAGAACACACATGCAATGACACTGGTGGATCCATGTGGTTTATGAAAAGAACACACATCCATTGACACTGGTGGATCCTTGTGGTTTATGAAAAGAACACACATGCAATGAACTCTAGTGGATCCATGTGGTTTATGAAAAGAACACACATGCAATGACTCTAGATGTGGTTTATGAAATGAACACAAATGCAATGAACTCTAGTGGATCCATGTGGTTTATGAAAAGAACACAAATGCATTGAAATCTAGTGGATCCATGTGGTTTATGAAAAGAACACACATGCAATGATTCTAGTGGTGGTTTAGGAGAATAACACACATGCAATGACTCTAGTGTATCCATATGTGGTTTAGAAAAAGAACACACATGCAATGACTCTAGTGGTTGTTTATGAAAAGAACACACACGCAATGACTCTAGTGGTGGTTTATGAAAAGAACACACAGGCAATAACACTGGTGGATCCATGTGGTTTATGAAAACAAACACACATCCAATGAAACTGGTGGATCCATGTGGTTTATGAAAAGAACACACATGCAATGAACTCTACTGGATCCATGTGGTTTATGAAAAGAAGACACATGCAATGACTCTAGATGTGGTTTATGAAAAGAAGGCACATGCAATGACTCTAATGGTGGTTTATGAAAAGAACACACATGCAATGACACTAGTGGATCCATGTGGTTTATGAAAAGAACACACATCCAATGACACTGGTGGATCCATGTGGTTTATGAAAAGAACACACATGTAATGATCTCTAGTGGATCCATGTGGTTTATGAAAAGAACACACAAGCAATGACTCTAGTGGTGGTTTATGAATAGAAGACACATGCAATGACTCTAGTGATTGTTTATGAAAAGAACATACATGCAATGACTCTAGTGGTGGTTTATGAAAAGAACACACATGCAATCACTCTAGATGTGGTTTATGAAAACAACACACATGCAATGACACTGGTGGATCCATGTGGTTTATGAAAAGAACACACATGCAATGACACTAGTGGATCCGTGTGGTTTATGAAAAGACCACACATTCAATGAACTCTAGTGGATCCATGTGGTTTATGAAAAGAACACACATGCAATGAATTCTAGTGGATACATGTGGTTTATGAAATGAACACAAATGCAATGAACTCTAGTGGATCCATGTGGTTTATGAAAAGAACACACATGCAATGACTCTAGTGGTGGTTGATGAAAAGAACACAGCAATTACTCTAGTGGTGGTTTAGGAGAAGAACACACATGCAATGACTCTAGTGGATCCATAAGTGGTTTATGAATAGAAGACACATGCAATGACACTAGTGGAGGTTTATGAAAAGAACACACATGCAATAACTCTAGTGGTGGTTTATTGAAAGAACACACATGCAATGACACTGGTGGACCCATGTGGTTTATTAAAAGAACACACATCCAATGACACTGGTTAATCCATGTGGTTTATGAAAAAAACACACATGCAATGAACTCTAGTGGATCCATGTGGTTTATGAAAAGAACACACATGGAATGACTCTAGTGATGGTTTATGAAGAGAACACACATCCAGTGACTCTAGTGGTGGTTTATGAAAAGAACACACATGCAATGACACTGGTGGATCCATGTGGTTTATGAAAAGAACACACATCCATTGACACTGGTGGATCCATGTGGTTTATGAAAAGAACACACATGCAATGAACTCTAGTGGATCCATGTGGTTTATGAAAAGAACACACATGCAATGACTCTAGATGTGGTTTATGAAATGAACACAAATGCAATGAACTCTAGTGGATCCATGTGGTTTATGAAAAGAACACAAATGCATTGAAATCTAGTGGATCCATGTGGTTTATGAAAAGAACACACATGCAATGATTCTAGTGGTGGTTTAGGAGAATAACACACATGCAATGACTCTAGTGTATCCATATGTGGTTTAGAAAAAGAACACACATGCAATGACTCTAGTGGTTGTTTATGAAAAGAACACACACGCAATGACTCTAGTGGTGGTTTATGAAAAGAACACACAGGCAATAACACTGGTGGATCCATGTGGTTTATGAAAACAAACACACATCCAATGAAACTGGTGGATCCATGTGGTTTATGAAAAGAACACACATGCAATGAACTCTACTGGATCCATGTGGTTTACGAAAATAAGACACATGCAATGACTCTAGATGTGGTTTATGAAAAGAACACACACGCAATGACACTGGTGGATCCGTGTGGTTTATGAAAAGAACACATATTTAATGACACTAGTGGATCCATGTGGTTTATGAAAAGAACACACATTCAATGAACTCTAGCGGATCCATCTGGTTTATGAAAAGAACACACATGCAATAAACTATAGTGGATCCATGTGGTTTATGAAAACAACACACATGCAATGACTCTAGTGGTGGTTTATGAAAATAACACACATGCAATGACAATAGTGGTGGTTTAGGAGAACACACACGCAATCACTCTAGATGTGGTTTATGAAAACAACACACATGCAATGACACTGGTGGATCCATGTGGTTTATGAAAAGAACACACATGCAATGACACTGGTGGATCCGTGTGGTTTAGGAAAAGACCACACATTCAATGAACTCTAGTGGATCCATGTGGTTTATGAAAAGAACACACATGCAATGAATTATAGTCGATACATGTGGTTTATGAAATGAACACAAATGCAATGAACTCTAGTGGATCCAGGTGGTTATGAAAAGAACACACATGCAATGACTCTAGTGGTGGTTTATGAAAAGAACACAGCAATTACTCTAGTGGTGGTTTAGGAGAAGAACACACATGCAATGACTCTAGTGGATCCATAAGTGGTTTATGAATAGAAGACACATGCAATGACACTTGTGGCGGTTTATGAAAAGAACACACATGCAATGACTCTAGTGGTGGTTTATGAAAAGAACACACATGCAATAACACTGGTTGATCCATGTGGTTTATGAAAACAAACACACATCCAATGAAACTGGTGGATCCATGTGGTTTATGAAAAGAACACACATGCAATGAACTCTACTGGATCCATGTGGTTTATGAAAATAAGACACATGCAATGACTCTAGATGTGGTTTATGAAAAGAACACACATGCAATGACACTAGTGGATCCGTGTGGTTTATGAAAAGAACACACATTTAATGACACTAGTGGATCCATGTGGTTTATGAAAAGAACACACATTCAATGAACTCTAGCGGATCCATGTGGTTTATGAAAAGAACACACATGCAATGAACTCTAGTGGATCCATGTGGTTTATGAAAACAACACACATGCAATGACTCTAGTGGTGGTTTATGAAAAGAACACACATGCAATGACAATAGTGGTGGTTTAGGAGAAGAACACACACGCAATCACTCTAGATGTGGTTTATGAAAACAACACACATGCAATGACACTGGTGGATCCATCTGGTTTATGAAAATAACACACATGCAATGACACTGGTGGATCCGTGTGGTTTATGAAAAGAACACACATGCAATGAATTCTAGTGGATACATGTGGTTTATGAAATGAACACAAATGCAATGAACTCTAGTGGAGCCATGTGGTTGATGAAAAGAACACACATGCAATGACTCTAGTGGTGGTTTATGAAAAGAACACACATGCAATGACAATAGTGGTGGTTTAGGAGAAGAACACACACGCAATCACTCTAGATGTGGTTTATGAAAACAACACACATGCAATGACACTGGTGGATCCATCTGGTTTATGAAAATAACACACATGCAATGACACTGGTGGATCCGTGTGGTTTATGAAAAGAACACACATGCAATGAATTCTAGTGGATACATGTGGTTTATGAAATGAACACAAATGCAATGAACTCTAGTGGATCCACGTGGTTTATGAAAAGAACACACATGCAATGAATTCTAGTGGATACATGTGGTTTATGAAATGAACACAAATGCAATGAACTCTAGTGTATCCATGTGGTTGATGAAAAGAACACACATGCAATGACTCTAGTGGTGGTTTATGAAAAGAACACATCAATTACTCTAGTGGTGGTTTAGGAGAAGAACACACATGCAATGACTCTAGTGGATCCATAAGTGGTTTATGAATAGAAGACACATGCAATGACACTAGTGGCGGTTTATGAAAAGAACACACATGCAATGACTCTAGTGGTGGTTTATGAAAAGAACACACATGCAATGACACTGGTGGATCCATGTGGTTTATTAAAAGAACACATATCCAATGACACTGGTTGATCCATGTGGTTTATGAAAAGAACACACAGGCATTGAACTCTAGTGGATCCATGTGGTTTATCAAAAGAACACACATGGAATGACTCTAGTGATGGTTTATGAAGAGAACACACATCCAGTGACTCTAGTGGTGGTTTATGAAAAGAACACACATGCAATGACACTGGTGGATCCATGTGGTTTATGAAAAGAACACACATCCATTGACACTGGTGGATCCATGTGGTTTATGAAAAGAACACACATGCAATGAACTCTAGTGGATCCATGTGGTTTATGAAAAGAACACACATGCAATGACTCTAGATGTGGTTTATGAAAAGAACACACATGCAATTACACTGGAGGATCCATGTGGTTTATGAAAAGAACACACATCCAATTACACTGGGGGATCCATGTGGTTTATTAAAAGAACACACATTCAATGAACTCTAGTGGATCCATGTGGTTGATGAAAAGAACACACATGCAATGACTGTAGTGGTTGTTTATAAAAATAACACACATGCAATGACTCGAGTGGTGGTTTATGAAAACAAACCACATGCAATGACACTGGTGGATCCATGTGGTTTATGAAAATAACACACATCCAATGACAATGGTGGATCCATGTGGTTTCTGAAAAGAACACACATGCAATGAACTCCGGTGGATCCATGTGGTTTATGAAAAAAATACGTTCAATGACACTAGTGGATCCATGTGGTTTATGGAAAGAACACACATTAAATAAACTCTAGTGGATCCATGTGGTTTATGAAAAGAACACACATTCAATGAACTCTAGTAGATCCATGTGGTTTATGAAATGAACACAAATGCAATGAACTCTAGTGGATCCATGTGGTTTATGAAAAGAACACAAATGCATTGAAATCTAGTGGATCCATGTGGTTTATGAAAAGAACACACATGCAATGATTCTAGTGGTGGTTTAGGAGAATAACACACATGCAATGACTCTAGTGTATCCATATGTGGTTTAGAAAAAGAACACACATGCAATGACTCTAGTGGTTGTTTATGAAAAGAACACACATGCAATGACTCTAGTGGTGGTTGATGAAAAGAACACAGACAATAACCGGTGGATCCATGTGGTTTATGGAAACAAACACACATCCAATGAAACAGGTGGATCCATGTGGTTTATGAAAAGAACACACATGCAATGAACTCTACTGGATCCATGTGGTTTATGAAAAGAACACACATGCAATGAACTCTAGTAGATCCATGTGGTTTATGAAATGAACACATATGCAATGAACTCTAGTGGATCAATGTGGTTTATGAAAAGAACACAAATGCATTGAAATCTAGTGGATCCATGTGGTTTATGAAAAGAACACACATGCAATGATTCTAGTGGTGGTTTAGGAGAATAACACACATGCAATGACTCTAGTGTATCCATATGTGGTTTAGAAAAAGAACACACATGCAATGACTCTAGTGGTTGTTTATGAAAAGAACACACACGCAATGACTCTAGTGGTGGTTTATGAAAAGAACACACATGCAATAACACTGGTGGATCCATGTGGTTTATGAAAACAAACACACATCCAATGAAACTGGTGGATCCATGTGGTTTATGAAAAGAACACACATGCAATGAACTCTACTGGATCCATGTGATTTATGAAAATAAGACACATGCAATGACTCTAGATGTGGTTTATGAAAACAACACACACGCAATGACACTGGTGGATCCGTGTGGTTTATGAAAAGAACACACATTTAATGACACTAGTGGATCCATGTGGTTTATGAAAAGAACACACATTCAATGAACTCTAGCGGATCCATGTGGTTTATGAAAAGAACACACATACAATAAACTATAGTGGATCCATGTGGTTTATGAAAACAACACACATGCAATAACTCTAGTAGTGGTTTATGAAAAGAACACACATGCAATGACAATAGTGGTTGTTTAGGAGAAGAACACACACGCAATCACTCTAGATGTGGTTTATGAAAACAACACACATGCAATGACACTGGTGGATCCATGTGGTTTATGAAAAGAACACACATGCAATGAATTCTAGTGGATACATGTGGTTTATGAAATGAACACAAATGCAATGAACTCTAGTGGATCCATGTGGTTATGAAAAGAACACACATGCAATGACTCTAGTGGTGGTTTATGAAAAGAACACAACAATTACTTTAGTGGTGGTTTAGGAGAAGAACACACATGCAATGACTCTAGTGGATCCAAAAGTGGTTTATGAATAGAAGACACATTCAATGACTCTAGTGGTGGTTTATGAAAAGAACACACATGCAATGACTCTAGTGGTGCTTTATGAAAAGAACATAGATGCAATGACACTAGTGGATCCATGCGGTTTATGAAAATAAACACACATCGAATGAAACGGGTGGATCCATGTTGTTTATGAAAATAACACACATGCAATGAACTATAGTGGATCCATGTGGTTTATGAAAAGAACATAGATGCATTGACTCTAGACGTGGTTTAGGAGAATAACACACATGCAATGACTCTAGTGGATCCATATGTTGTTTAGAAAAATAACACACATGCAATGACTCTAGTGGATCGATGTGGTTTATGAAAATATCACACATGCAATGACTCTAGTGGTGGTTTATGAAAATAACACACATGCAATGACACTGGTGGATCCGCGTGGTTTATGAAAAGAACACACATTCAATGACACTAGTGGATCCATCTGGTTTATGAAAAGAACACACATTCAATGAACTCTAGTGGATCCATGTGGTTTATGAAAAGAACACACATGTAATGAACTCTAGTGGATCCATGAGGTTTATGAAAAGAACACACATGCAATAACACTAGCGGATCCATGTGGTTTATGAAAACAAACACACATCCAATGAAACTGGTGGATCCATGTGGTTTATGAAAACAAACACACATCCAATGAACTCTACTGGATCCATGTGGTTTATGAAAAGAAGACACATGCAATGACTCTAGATGTGGTTTATGAAAAGAAGGCACATGCAATGACTCTAGTGGTGGTTTATGAAAAGAACACACATGCAATGACACTAGTGGATCCATGTGGTTTATGAAAAGAACACACATCCAATGACACTGGTGGATCCATGTGGTTTATGAAAACAAACACACATCCAATGAACTCTACTGGATCCATGTGGTTTATGAAAAGAAGACACATGCAATGACTCTAGATGTGGTTTATGAAAAGAAGGCACATGCAATGACTCTAGTGGTGGTTTATGAAAAGAACACACATGCAATGACACTAGTGGATCCATGTGGTTTATGAAAATAACACACATCCAATGACACTGGTGGATCCATGTGGTTTATGAAAAGAAAACACATGTAATGATCTCTAGTGGATCCATGTGGTTTATGAAAAGAACACACAAGCAATGACTCTAGTGGTGGTTTATGAATAGAAGACACATGCAATGACTCTAGTGGTTGTTTATGAAAAGAACATACATGCAATGACTCTAGTGGTCGTTTATGAAAAGAACACACATGCAATCACTCTAGATGTGGTTTATGAAAACAACACACATGCAATGACACTGGTGGATCCATGTGGTTTATGAAAAGAACACACATGCAATGACACTAGTGGATCCGTGTGGTTTATGAAAAGACCACACATTCAATGAACTCTAGTGGATCCATGTGGTTTATGAAAAGAACACACATGCAATGAATTCTAGTGGATACATGTGGTTTATGAAATGAACACAAATGCAATGAACTCTAGTGGATCCACGTGGTTTATGAAAAGAACACACATGCAATGACTCTAGTGGTGGTTTATGAAAAGAACACACATGTAATGAACTCTAGTGGATCCATGAGGTTTATGAAAAGAACACACATGCAATGAACTCTAGTGGATCCATGTGGTTTATGAAAAGAACACACATGCAATAACACTGGCGGATCCATGTGGTTTATGAAAACAAACACACATCCAATGAAACTGGTGGATCCATGTGGTTTATGAAAAGAACACACATGCAATGAACTCTACTGGATCCATGTGGTTTATGAAAAGAAGACACATGCAATGACTCTAGATGTGGTTTATGAAAAGAAGGCACATGCAATGACTCTAGTGGTGGTTTATGAAAAGAACAGACATGCAATGACACTAGTGGATCCATGTGGTTTATGAAAAGAACACACATCCAATGACACTGGTGGATCCATGTGGTTTATGAAAAGAACACACATGTAATGATCTCTAGTGGATCCATGTGGTTTATGAAAAGAACACACAAGCAATGACTCTAGTGGTGGTTTATGAATAGAAGACACATGCAATGACTCTAGTGATTGTTTATGAAAAGAACATACATGCAATGACTCTAGTGGTGGTTTATGAAAAGAACACACATGCAATCACTCTAGATGTGGTTTATGAAAACAACACACATGCAATGACACTGGTGGATCCATGTGGTTTATGAAAAGAACAGACATGCAATGACACTAGTGGATCCGTGTGGTTTATGAAAAGACCACACATTCAATGAACTCTAGTGGATCCATGTGGTTTATGAAAAGAACACACATGCAATGAATTCTAGTGGATACATGTGGTTTATGAAATGAACACAAATGCAATGAACTCTAGTGGATCCATGTGGTTTATGAAAAGAACACACATGCAATGACTCTAGTGGTGGTTTATGAAAAGAACACAACAATTACTCTAGTGGTGGTTTAGGAGAAGAACACACATGCAATGACTCTAGTGGATCCATAAGTGGTTTATGAATAGAAGACACATGCAATGACACTAGTGGAGGTTTATGAAAAGAACACACATGCAATAACTCTAGTGGTGGTTTATGAAAAGAACACACATGCAATGACACTGGTGGACCCATGTGGTTTATTAAAAGAACACACATCCAATGACACTGGTTAATCCATGTGGTTTATGAAAAAAACACACATGCAATGAACTCTAGTGGATCCATGTGGTTTATGAAAAGAACACACATGGAATGACTCTAGTGATGGTTTATGAAGAGAACACACATCAAGTGACTCTAGTGGTGGTTTATGAAAAGAACACACATGCAATGACACTGGTGGATCCATGTGGTTTATGAAAAGAACACACATCAATTGACACTGGTGGATCCATGTGGTCTATGAAAAGAACACACATGCAATGAACTCTAGTGGTTCCATGTGGTTTATGAAAAGAACACACATGCAATGACTCTAAATGTGGTTTATGAAAAGAACACACATGCAATTACACTAGTGGATCCATCTGGTTTATGAAAGGAACACACATCCAATTACACTAGGGGATCCATGTGGTTTCTTAAAAGAACACACATTCAATGAACTCTATTGGATCCATGTGGTTGATGAAAAGAACACACATGCAATGACTGTAGTGGTTGTTTATAAAAATAACACACATGCAATGACTCGATTGGTGGTTTATGAAAAGAAACCACATGCAATGACACTGGTGGATCCATGTGGTTTATGAAAATGACACACATCCAATGACAATGGTGGGTCCATGTGGTTTCTGAAAGGAACACACATGCAATGAACTCTAGTGGATCCATGTGGTTTATGAAAAAAACACGCTCAATGACACTAGTGGATCCATGTGGTTTATGGAAAGAACACACATTCAATAAACTCTAGTGGATCCATGTGGTTTATGAAAAGAACACACATGCAATGAACTCTAGTAGATCCATGTGGTTTATGAAATGAACACAAATGCAATGAACTCTAGTGGATCCATGTGGTTTATGAAAAGAACACAAATGCATTGCAATCTAGTGGATCCATGTGGTTTATGAAAAGAACACACATGCAATGATTCTAGTGGTGGTTTAGGAGAATAACACACATGTAATGACTCTAGTGGATCCATATGTGGTTTAGAAAAAGAACACACATGCAATGACTCTAGTGGATCGATGTGGTTTATGAAAATATCACACATGCAATGACTCTACTGGTGGTTTATGAAAAGAACACACATGCAATGACAATGGTGGTCCATGTGGTTTATGAAAAGAACACACATCCAATGACACTAGTTGATCCATGTGGTTTATTAAAAGAACACACATGCAATGACTCTAGTGGTGGTTTATGAAAAGAACACACATGCAATGACTCTAGTGGTGGTTTATGAAAAGAACACACATGCAATGACTCTAGTGGATCCATGTGGTTTATGAAAAGAAACACACATCGAATGAAACGGGTGGATCCATGTGGTTTATGAAAAGAACACACATGCAATGAACTCTAGTGGATCCATGCGGTTTATGAAAAGAACACATATCCATTGACTCTAGATGTGGTTTATGAAAAGAACACACATGCAATGACACTGGTGGATCCGCGTGGTTTATGAAAATAACACACATTCAATGACACTAGCGGATCCATCTGGTTTATGAAAAGAACACACATTCAATGAACTCTAGTGGATCCATGTGATTTATGAAAATAACACACATGCAATGAACTCTAGTGGATCCATGAGGTTTATAAAAAGAACACACATGCAATGAACTCTAGTGGATCCATGTGGTTTATGAAAAGAACACACGTGCAATGACTCTAGTGGTGGTTTATGAAAAGAACACACATGCAGTCACAATAGTGGTGGTTTTGGAGAAGAACACACATGCAATCACTCTAGATGTGGTTTATGAAAAGAAACCACATGCAATGACACTGGTGGATCCATGAGGTTTATGAAAATAACACACATCCAATGATACTAGTGGATCCATGTGGTTTCTGAAAAGAACACACATGCAATGAACTCTAGTGGATCCACGTGGTTTATGAAAAGAACACACATGCAATGACTCTAGAGATGGTTTATGAAAAGAACACACATGCAATGACACTGGTGGATCCATGTGGTTTATTAAAAGAACACACACTACTAGGAAACGGCCTATAGATAGACAAGATGTTCAGTGGCGCATATGCGAAAGTATGCGCCACAGGAAAACGTCTGTGGCGCACCAAAAAGCATGCGCCACAGAAGATTGGAAGTTCTGTGGCGCATTCTCCAGAACATGCGCCACGGAAGATTGGTGGGACCCGCCGGCCAGGGTGGGTTGATCCAAGTTCTGTGGCGCATTCAGGAATATGCGCCACATTAGGTTCCTCTTTTGTGGCGCATATGTCCTCATGCGCCACAGAACATGGAAGGGGGCCCCACCACGGAATCTAATTCACCCAAGTTCTATGGCGCATGCTGGCATATGCGCCACAGATAGCCACTTGCATGCGATAAATCCAACATGCGCCACAGAACATGGAGGTGGGCCCCACACAGGGAATCTTATTCACCCACTTCTGTGGCGCATATGGACGTATGCACCATAGAAGATTAAGCATCTGTGGCGCATTTCCTCCATATACGCCACAGATGAGGGCGTCCAAATCCATGTTAAAAAGGTGACAAGAGCTAGGTTTCTTATCTATCTATCCACCACCACCCATTTCACATCTCTACCTCCTCCCAACTCGTCTTCCTCCTCCCTCACACCCCATCTTGCCCATAGTTTCTCCATTTTCTTGTAACTAAACCTACTTTAATCCATAGATTGGTAAGTGGAAGCTTCGCTCCAACTTTTAGATCTAAAAGTTCCTTACTTTTCTCTCTCACATCTCTATTTGTTTACTAATTTCCTCTCCACCAACTTGCATTGTAGATCTATTTGTCCACACTCTCTCATCGCGCGGTCTCGTCTCGCTATTATTGTGTCTACTATAGGTGAGTACTTGGCCATCATGAACATGTAGGTGAAGCTTGTCGCGCGGGCGGTGTGTGTGTGCGATCCATGGCGAGATGATGCTTGTGTGGTGCATGAATGTTTGCAATGGGAGGAAGTTCTTTGTTGGTTGCTTGTTGTTGTCGGGCCCGGCCGGTGTGGTTGCATGGATGTTTGCCAAAATGTTGATTCATTTCCATTTCGGCAAATTTTTGCACTATCCATATGTCCTAATTTTAGGAAAGGTTATGCCGAATTTTTTCCGGCTAGCATTCATGCATGTGTGTGTTCATATGGTGTGGTTCTAACCTATACTCTCTGTTTTGACTGCTCAGGCAACCATGGTCCTCACGATGAGCGAAGGTCGAATTGCTAGGTACAAGAAAGGCGCGAAGGAGGACATGATTCTGAACAACAAGACCATGATAAGATGTCCATGTCGAACATGCAAACTGCAGCGCTGGATGGACCCTGAATCTGGACAATTGGAGGGTCACCTGCTCAGGCGCGGTTTCATGCGCGACCTCAATGAGGCTCCAGCAGGACATGGTGGTGGTCACGAAGACGTGGGCGGGCATGATCATCATGACGAAGGAGATGCCAGCGGGCATGATCATCATGACGAAGGAGATGCCAACAGGCATGATCATCATGACGAAGAAGATGCCGGTGGGCATGATCAGCATGGAGAAGGAGATGACGATGGGCATGATCATGAAGAAGGAGAAGACGCGAACACACAGACGCTGCTAACTTTGATCTTGCAGGACCCTCATGTTCAAGAACTGCTCCTCAAGGAGACGAGCAACGACAAAGCTGCAGCCAGAGAGAAAGCCAAGCTGGCCCAAATGGAGGTAGACGGGATGACTCCATTGTATCTTGGGTGTCGCCCCGAGGATACACGTTTGAGTGTGACGCTCAAGGCTCTAGAGATGAAGGCCGAACACAAATGGACCGATGTGAGCTTCAACGCGAACATGGAATACTGGCACGACCGACTTCCTAAGGGGAACACATTGCCAACAAGTATTGAGGAGGCCAAGAAAATCGTGTGCCCTCTCGACCTACCACACATTAAATACCACGCATGCATCAATGATTGCGCACTTTATCAGAATGAGTACGCGGATAGAACCACATGTCCGGTGTGTGGCCAAGGACGGTACAAACAAGAAAGTTCCTCGAAAAGTGGTATGGTACTTTCCTATCACGCCTCGTCTGCAGCGATATTTCGTAGATCCTAAGGAAGCAAAGCTCATGCAATGGCACACGAAAAGAGAGAAACCCGAAGATGATCCAGAGAAGGGCAAGATCCTGACACACCCTTTAGACGCTAGCCAGTGGAACGCATTAGACATTGAGTTCGAAGAGTTCGGGGGCGATGCAAGGAACGTCAGGCTGGGTATGAGCACCGATGGAATCAATCCTTTTGGAAACCAGAGTAGCACGCATAGTACCTGGCCCGTGTTTGTATGGCCATACAACCTCCCCCCGTGGCTATGCACGAAGCAAAGGTATGTACACATGAGCATTCTTATTCAGGGGCCGAAACAACCAGGTATCGATATGCATCTATATCTCGGGCTATTGAGAGAGGAGTTAGCCAGCTTGTGGGAGACTCCGGCCCATACGTGGGATGCCTACACTAAAGAATATTTCCATCTGAGAGCCGCGTTGCTCACGACCGTGCAGGACTATCCTGGTTACGCATATGTATCGGCCCAGGTGAACCACGGACACAATGCATGCGTCAAGTGCATGGATGAGACACCGCATCTCCAGCTACCAAGGGATCCCGGGTCTTCTAAAACCGTGTTCCAAGGTACTCGAAAGTGGCTCCGCATGGATCACCCGTGGAGAAAACATGGTGACCTGTTCAATGGCATAAATAAAGATCTTCAGTACTGTCAACACCCAGATTTTTAATCCCATATGCCCGTTATGCCATACTTCGCAATCCCAGTATTACCATTTTTGCTAGACATAACAGATTGGATGTCACAGTACATCATCCATTACAAACCATACATAAGGTTTTACACAAACAAGGATCTCATTATCCAGTCTTTAATACAACAAGCAACGGAAATAAAAGATAGCATAGCGGTGGGGTCCATCTTCAGGGGCACAGGAAATGCTGATGAAGGCAGATAGTCCTAGTTATCATAGCCATCCTGCTGACCATCATCTTAATAATCTCCTTCATAGTCTGGCCATGATAATAGCCAGGGACAAAAGCCATGAGTACTCTTTAAGTACTCGCAAGCTACCACTAACAAGTAGTATAATTCTAAGTTAAAGTGCTAGAGCTAAGTTTAACTATAAAGTTAGGTTTGAAACCTAAGCTGAGTTTTGAAGCAAAGAAAGATAAAATAAAGTTCTAGAATCACTTAAGTTGGGAAGCTATTATCCTAAACACAACCCTGTTGTGGTCAAGTCAAAGTTCATCATTCATTTCAAGTTATTTAGAAAACATCTGACAACAAAACAGTATGGTCATTCCAATTGTCCATAACTGCGGACGCGGCTATTCGAATAGTTTAACACTCTGCAGAGGTGGTACACTTTCACCACAAGATTCAATACATCTGTCAGGGGTAACCCTGAATCATCATACTTAGTATGCAGATAATCAAACATAACCTTCCCTTTACACACCCTAGTATAAGCACCTCTCCTATGAGCATGGCCTCCCAACCATGACCATCAGTCATCTTGGGCACTGCATAGGTGGACATCATGAGAGGTAGCCTCAGCTCAAACCTCTCCCGTGAGGGAACTAATACTAATGCATATAAATTTCCAGCTAAGCCTTATCCAATTCAGGTTGTGTGGTTGTACGGTAAATTTGGAATGGTATCGCATCTGAATCCAACCATCAGTTTTATAAAAGGGTTAAGGCTCATGCCTCATCATTTTCATTATCATAAACCAGTTGTGTTTCTCAACACATGTCAAAACATCTCAATAGAATGACTCACCATTCCAAGGTTTTCACAATTCATTTTCACCACTTGTTCCCATCTAAAGTGACTCAAGTTTTTGATCTAATCTAAAATACTAAGTTAAGAGTGTTCACTAAGGTGGAAGGATGGGATCAATCTCATGCCATAGAATGACATCTAAAGGGTTCTAAATAGGTCAAGTTTTATAGTTTTTATGCTACCTTCAAAACAAGTAAAGAACTTTGTATAACCTAAGAGGGGTAAAACTTGTAACTAAGACTTGGGGTACTAATAGTCAAAGGGGTGTGATCAAAGCATGCTTAAGGCATCTTTGCTAAACCATCTAGATTGATTCTAGTTTGCTAAGTACTACACTTGCAAGGGTTAATCTTGGATAGTGCTATCTTGCTAAGGTTATCTTGCATTGTTAATGGTGGCTTGCCTTGGTTGGTGCAGTGGTTGAAGTTTTCTTCGTCTTCGTCTTGATAGCACTCCTCCTCCTCGTAAGCTTGGTCGGTACTATCTTCTATAACAATACATACGGAGTAGACAATCACCAAACAATACTTACTTAGGCTAGATAGCATTCTAAGACACACAATTCATGATCAATTATCATCACAAGCATCACAAGTTTAATTTAATAGTTTCTTTCTTTTTATTTTAGAAAAGTAATTTCTACTCATTGAAAAATTAACTAACATTTAATATTCACCACTTAAAACATGGGATCATGTTGACACATGTCATCACCACATATTCTAACATGTGGGAATGATATTTAAGGGTTGGATCAATATTACTTTGGTTTAAGTTCATTATTTAATGATTTAAAGTGACTAGAAATGCCTATATAGCATTATTTTGGTACTAGTCCAAAGTCACTGCATGTAAACCTTAATATTATTACATATTTAGATAGATATGATGAAATGTGATTTTTGAGAGTTGGAATCAACTCAAAAGCTAACTTGGTTGATTTTATAAAAATGTTGCAAGTTGCAAAAGCTTCTGTCTTCTTATTTTTTATTAGGAGAGATCTATAACTCTAATTGAATTAAATCCAACGGTCTTGGATAGAACATTTTAATACCTTTCAGACAAAATTGGTTTCATGCAATTTGGATTTCTAAAACTCTCTGAAATTGATTTTCAAACTAGGGGACGGAAACTATATTTAACTAAAAAGAAAAATCCAGATTTGAATGGGTGGGCTAGCGCGGGAAAAGAAATGGGCCGGCCCAGTGGCACTCCACGGCGCGGGGCTCAGCTGACAGGGGGTCCTGCTTGTCAGCGGCACTTAAAACGCGAAACGGTATGCGTGCTGTGGGCCGTGCGATTAGAATAGGAATCTCTGGTGAGGTCGTCGCCGAATAGGTCGCCATGAGCTCGAACCCTAAGCGGATCGGTGGGGGTCTCTGAGGCGTACCAGGGCTCCAGCTGAGGTCGGGAAGGCGGGCAAACGCGTGGAAGGCAGGCGAGGCGCCTTGATTCTTGGCGGAGCTTGGGGTGGTCGAAATCAACGACGCCCTTCTCCTCCTACCGCGGCTGCTCCGGCTCCAATTCCGGCGACCTGCTGCTCCCTTTGCTCCGGCGAGAGGTGGGTGAGGTTCAGAGAGGTGAGGGGAGTGGAATCGTGTGGAGAGAAGAGGCTGGGGAGGGTTCCTTTTATAGGCCCGACGGTGAGACCGAGCGAGATGGGCAGTCGACGGTGGCGACATGGCTACGGCGGGGTAGAGGCATGGCTGGGGATGGCGATCGATGGGCGGTTCCCTGGCGGTGCTCTAGAACTTGAATGCGAGCGTAGGGGCGGTGGTACGCGGTTTGGGCGAGGTGGCACTCTGAGAGGCAGAGGCGGCGGTGTCCACGGCGAGCGGTGGCTATGAGGCGTTGGGCGGCCAGCGGGGGTGTCTGGGGTGTTCTCCAGGTCGAGGCGGAGCGGCGGGCGCGGGCTGCTGCCAAGGGGCGGTCTGTGCGAGCGGGGATAGAGCGTTCTCTGGGGGCGGCACTAGCATGGTGCGGTGGCACTGGGCGCGGTTTGTGCTCGGTGGTCCACTGCTGCTCTGGTCTCAGGCAAGGGACAGGTGGTGGCGGTGAGCTCCTGGCTACCTCCTAGACATGGCGAGGGAAGAGGGAATGGTCTGCTGCAGCAGGGCAAGGGTTGGCCGGCGAGGCATGGCTCGGCATGGCATGGCCTGGGGACTAGGGACAAGGGAGTGGGGTGTTAGGGGTTTGGTTAGATCAAGAGGGGACAGAGGAGATAAATGAAGGTCATTTGGGGGCAAAACCCTGTAGTAAACAGTGAGCTAGGATTAGAGTAGAGATTATGCATGCCAAGTGTTTGATTAAATGGCCACATGAATGAAAGTTTTGAATTTTGGTTTCAAAATTTTTGAGTGATCTCCACTAGTGATAGGTAGTCTCTGGTTGCAAGGGTTTTGAAAGTGGAGCTCAAAAAGATGGTTTTTGAAATAGGGGTGATCTATGCATATGCATTAGATTCAATTTTAAACTATCATTTAAAATAGTTAATAGAATGTTTTTAGCAGATCCAAAGGTGGGCCTTGGTACCTCATTATGTGTACTAGCAAGGGGTACAAAGATCAAGAATTGTTTCCGTTAAGTTTTGAGTACTAGGAATAGCCAAAGTAGGCATGGGAGTTAAATTTGCCAAAATGACCATTCCTCCTTTTTAATTCTTTTTGATTTGATTTTCTTGAGGAAAAGTTTGGGAATGATGTAGATGATGTTTACATCACCTAAGAAACATTTTACAAGCATTGGATCATTCAATCATGGCACTTCAAACAACTCCTATTTTAAATGCACACATATATGAATGCTTTCATATTAAATTTGAAAAAGTTTTTGTTAACCCTATTTTTGGTTGATTTGATCTTGATAAGCTTGGATTGAAGTTTTGGGATGTTACAAACCTTCCCCCCTTAAACAAAATCTCGTCCCGAGATTTACAAAGAAAACTAGGAACTAAAGAGATCTGGGAACTATGTCCTAATGTAATCTTCGCGCTCCCAAGTAGCTTCCTCCTCGGTATGGTTGCTCCACTGAATCTTGAGAAACTTGATACTCCTGGTCCTGGTGGTTCTGTAGGCTTCTTCTAAGATACAGATGGGTACTTCCCGATAGGTCAGGTCATTGTTGATTTCCACAGCTCTGTGATCGATGTTCTTGAAAACTTCAGTCTTCTCAGGCACTTCCAAGCATTTGCGAACTAACGAGATATGGAACACATTGTGGATGGCTGACATCTCTTCATGCAATTCTAGTTGATACGATACTTCTCCTCGGCGGTTTAGAATCTTGAAAGGTCCGATATATCTGGGAGCTAACTTTCCCTTCAGACTAAAGCGCTGAGTTCCCTTCAATGGTGAAACCTAGAGATATATAAAATCTCCGACATTGAAAGTCTGGTCTCTCCTTCTCTTGTCGGCATAGCTCTTCTGTCTAGATTGGGCGGTCTTGAGGTGCTCACGGACTTTGTGAACTTTTTCTTCTACTTCGCGGAGAATGTCGGGTCCAAAGATCTAACTCTCTCCTACTTGCGACCAATTCAAAGGGGTACGACACTTTCTTCCGTATAGGAATTCAAATGGTGCCATCTATAAACTAGCTTGATAACTGTTGTTATATGAGAATTCTGTGAAAGGCAAGCAGTCTTCCCATTTTGATCCATATTCCAACACACAAGCTCTAAGCATATCCTCTAGGATCTGGTTGACTCTCTCAGTCTGTCCATCTGTTTGCAGGTGATAAGTGGTACTGAAGTTCAACTTGGTTCCTAAACCTTTCTAAACTTTCTGCCAAAATCTTGAAGTAAACTGGGTTCCTCGATCTGAGACGATGGTCTTGGGGGTTCCATGCAGACTAAGAATCCTAGCAATATACAGCTCTGCTAGCTTTGCACTTTGGTAGGTTGTTTTGACAGGTATGAAGTGGGCTACCTTGGACAGTCTATCAACTATGACCCAGATTGAGTCATTTCCCCTACTAGAAGTAGGTAAACCTGTGATAAAGTCCATTTCGACAGAATCCCCTTTCCATTCCGGAATCTGCAATGGTTGCAACAATCCTGCAGATCTCTGATGCTCTGCTTTGACTCTTTGACAGATGTCACATTTGGCGATGTAGCTTCCGATCTCTCTTTTCATCTTGTGCCACCAAAATTGCTCTTTCAAATCCTGATACATCTTTGTTCCTCCGGGGTGGATAGAAGAAAGAGTATCATGAGCTTCCTTCATGATAATTTTCTTCAGCTCCGAATCTGCTGGCACACAGATACGTACTTTGTACCACAGTACTCCTTCTTCGTCTTCGGTGAATCCAGGTACCTTTCACTGCCTGTCTGACGTTTGATTCCATCGATCTTTCATTCCCTGGTCTTCCTTGATTTGGATAATCAAAGTGGGTTGAAGTTCAATGCTAGCTAGGAATCCTTTGCTAACTAACTCAGTCTGGCTGCTCCAACTCCTCATACAAACTTGGTTGCTTCTCTTTGATCATGGTGTTAAGCCTACCCGGCAATCTGCTAAGAGCATCCGCTACCACATTGGCTTTGCCGGGTTGATAGTGAATGTCAAGGTCATAATCCTTGATTAACTCTATCCATCTTCTTTGCCTCATATTCATCTCCTTCTGAGTGAAGATATACTTCAAGCTCTTATGATCTGAGTAAATCTCATAGCGATTACCCATCAAATAATGACGCCATGTCTTCAATGCTAGAACCACGGCTGCTAGCTCAAGATCATGGGTCGGATGGTTCTGCTCATGCTGCTTCAGTTGTCGAGACAGATACGCGATGACTTTGCCTTCTTGCATCAATACACATCCTAGGCCAATCTTGGATGCATCACAATACACATCAAAGGGCTTCTTGATGTCTGGCATGATCAAAATTGGGGCTGATATCAATCTCTTCTTCAGCTCCTGGAAACTGGCTTCACATTTGTCTGTCCATTCAAACTTCTTGTCCTTCTTCAACAATTGGGTCATTGGTCGGGCTATGCTCGAGAATCCTTCTACGAACTTGCGATAATATCCTGCTAATCCGAGAAATGAACGAACTTGGGTTTGATTGGTTGGGGCTTCCCATTCTTCGACATCTTTGATCTTGGTGGGATCAACAGAGACTCCTCCGGCAGACACAATATGTCCTAGGAATCCTACTTCTTTCAGCCAAAACTCACACTTGCTGAACTTGGCATATAACTGATGCTCTCTCAAGGTTTCTAGAATGATTCTCAGATGTTGCTCGTGCTCTTCTTCTGACTTGGAGTAGATAAGGATGTCGTCGATAAACAAAACTACAAACTTATCTAGGAAATTCATAAAGATCTTCTTCATGAGATTCATGAAATAAGCAGGGGCATTGGTTAATCCAAAAGACATAACCGTATACTCGTATAAACCCTAGCGAGTAGTAAAGGCGGTCTTCGGAATATCCGTTGCACGAATCTTAAGTTGGTGATAACCAGTCCTAAGATCAATCTTTGAGAATACCTGGGCTCCAGTAACCTGATCAAATAGATCCTCTATCTTTGGCAAAGGGTACTTGTTCTTGATGGTGACATCATTCAACTTTCTGTAATCTGTACACAGGCGATTGCCTCTATCTTTCTTGTCGATGAATAACACTGGTGATTTCCATGGCGATGCGCTTGGCTGAATCAAGCCTATGGCTAACATGGCATCCAACTGCTTCTTCAGTTCGACTAACTCTGAGGGGTTCATGGTGTAGGGTCTCTGGGCTATAGGTCTGGTTCCAGGGATTAGTTCGATAATGAACTCAATATCCCTATCCGGGGGCATACCTGGCAATTCATCTGGGAATACGCCGGGTATTCACAGACTACTCTGACTTGGTCAATGGTGGGCAGGGCTACACTCTTGTTGCACTTGAATTGACGGCGTAAGGTTTTAGAGATATGCTCTACTGTTACTCCAGAACTACTGGTCATGGTGATGGCTTTCTTAGCACAATCTATCAGTCCTTTATGCCTTGACATCCAGTCCATACCTAGTACTACTTACAATCCTTTGGTTCCAAGTATAATTAGGTTGGCATAAAAATTTATCCCATGTATTCTGAGAGGTACAGCTTTGCAAATTTTTCTAGCTTTTGTTGTTGAACCGGGAATTTGAACTATCATGCCATGCTTCAGGTTGGTTGGGTGAATCTTACTAGTGCATACAAATTCTTCGGTGACAAATGAATGCGATGCTCCAGAATCAAACAATACTCTTGCTAAAACTGAGTTGATAGAAAACATACCCAGCACTACATCTGGCGCTTCTTGGGCTTCTTCTACGTTCATGTGGAAGAGACGACCGTTGTGGTTGTGAGGGTTCCCTGGGGCAAATCTCCTTCTTGGTTGAACATGACGCTGCTGCTGAGCTGGGGCATTCATAGGGGCATTGGAGGCAATCTTCTTGGGACACTCATTGGAGTAGTGACCCTTCACTCCACACTCGAAACAAGTGATCTGGGACTTGTCCTTGACAGCAACAGGTACAGCATTGCTGCTAGTTCTGGGCATATCCTTGGTGCATATCCTGGTGAGGGGTTGGGGCCAGTACTTGGTGACTCTGGATCGATCGCTGCATCATATGACGCTTGCGGTTGTCGTTTGCCTGGTTAATCTTCCCTTCCATCTGGATGGCAGAGTCGACTAGCTCTTCGTGATCATCGAAACGGATGTTGACGAGGATAGTTTGCATCTCATCATGCAGTCCGTTTAAGAATCTCTCCTTCTTCTTGGCCTCCGTGTTGATCTCATCCGGTGCATATCTGGCAAGTGACAAGAATCATCACGAGACTCCACAGTCATTCTTCCTTGCTTCAATTCGTGGAACTCATCTCTCATCCTGTTGACGAGACCTTGCGACACGTGGGTGCGGCTGAACTTGACCTTGAATGCTTCCCAGGTCATCACCTGGCCATGGTTCATAGTGCGGATGCTATTCCACCAAGCTCTTGCATCTCCCGCCAGATAGTGGGTGGCGAAGAGAACTTTCTCATTCTCATCAACTCTGGCAACCTCTAAGTTGTTTTCCATGGTCTGTAACCAGTCATCAGCATCTAATGGGTTTTCAGATTGGTTAAAGATTGGGGGATTGGTGTTTTGAAAGTTTTTGAGTTTGGATGCTTGGTGATCCTGATTTCCATGTCCTTGGTTGTTGAGAGCCATTTGGGTGATCTACTGCAATGTTGCTAAGTTGGCTTGACGCTCGGCCCTTCTTGCTTCACGGTCCACGATGAGATTCTGCAAGATCTGCAGCATTGGGTCCTGCGACGAGCTGCTCCCTCCTTGGTTTTCACGAGTCGTCTGAAGATTGAGATAGATATAGGGGTAAGAGGGAAATTCTAAGGTTCATGGTTTTGGGTTTTTCAAATCTAAAACTTTGAGTTAAACTCAGGTTTTTCAACTAACTTCTTTTTCATTCATGCAAGCAAGCACACGATACAACACACACCACAACAATCAAAGGGGAAAACAGATGGTTTGAAGAACCATTCTACAAGCTACGATACAATGAGATGATACATCTCATGCTACGACAGTGCTCTAGTGCATCTACTCATCGTCGATGAAGTCGGAGTCTTCATCATCAGTGTAGAAGTCCACAGCATCCTCATCCAGAAAGTCATCATCGTTGCTGAGGTAAGAATCCATATCTCCCTGGATGTCTTCACCCTCATCTTCTTCTTCCTTGGCGGCAAGCTGGGCTTCCTGCTCCTTGACGGTCTTCTCAAGGTCAGCCACCTTCTTGCGAAGACGGCGATGGTGCGATCCTTCTTTGCACACTGACGGCAAAGAGACTGGCGATCTTGGACGAGCAGTGCAAAAGTCTAGTCCTTCTGGTCGGCGATGGCACGGTTCTGGTTAGCTAACTCCCTAACATTGTCCAGTTCTTGTTGTCTGTCATGAAGCAAGAAGTCAAGGTTCTCCACTTGACGCCTCAACTCTGGGTGACTTGGCATCTCCATCGGCATTCCCATGAAGTCACGTCTTGCATAGTGGGCAAAACGGGTTCCTTGGATCTTGTTAATGCTGAGGGCACATAGACGTGCGAGAGCTTCATGCATTGCTCTGGCTAATCCATCTAGCCAGTTGTTCTCTCTCACGGAGAACTGAATTCTCCCGGAAGTTGGTGCTTCGATGCTTCCTCGAAGATCTGTGGTGACTAGCCACTGTAGGTCTCCTCCTAGGGGTCCTGGAAGTTGAGCTCCAAGAAACTCCGGATGTGGGTGTCCTAGTAACTCCGACAATGAATCCAGATCCCTCTCGAAGATCAGCTGACCTCTGTTTCCCAACTGGTAAAACTTGCTGAACTGAGTCTCCATCTACAAGGATTATGGATGAGGAAGTTAGTGAAGTGATCAAGTGTGTCAAGTTTTAAGTCATAATGTAAGAATTTTTGAGGAACATGAATTTTTGAGAAAGAATGAGTTCACAAGGGTAAGAGAGGAAATATGGTCAGGAAGGCTCTGATACCAACTTGTCAACACCCGGATTTTTAATCCCAGATGCCCGTTATGCCATACCTCGCAATCCCAGGATTACCATTTTTGCGAGACATAACGGATTGGATATCACAGTACATCATCCATTACAAACCATACATAAGGTTTTACACAAATAAGGATCTCATGATCCAGTCTTTAATACAACAAGCAGCGGAAATAAAAGATAGCGTAGCGGTGGGGTCCATCTTCAGGGGCACATGCAATGCTGACGAAGGCAGATAGTCCTAGTTATCATAGCCGTCCTGATGACCATCATCTTGATAATCTCCTTCATAGTTTGGCCATGATAATAGCCAGGGACAAAAGCCATGAGTACTCTTTAAGTACTCGCAAACTACCACTAACAAGTAGTATAATTCTAAGTTAAAGTGCTAGAGCTAAGTTTCACTGTAAAGTTAGGTTTGAAACCTAAGCTGAGTTCTGAAGCAAAGAAAGATAAAATAAAGTTCTAGAATCAGTTAAGTTGGGAAGCTATTATCCTAAACACAACCCTGTTGTGGTCAAGTCAAAGTTCATCATTCATTTCAAGTTATTTAGAAAACATCTGACAACGAAACAGTATGGCCATTCCAACTGTCCATAACCGCGGACGCGGCTATTCGAATAATTTGACACTCTGTAGAGGTGGTACACTTTCAGCACAAGATTTGATACATCTGTCAGGCGTAACCCTGAATCATCATACTTAGTATGCAGATAATCAAACATAACCTTCCCTTTACACACCCTGGTATAAGCACCTCTCCTATTAGCATGGCCTCCCAACCATGAACATCAGTCATCTTGGGCACTGCATAGGTGGACATCATGAGAGGTAGCCTCAGCTCAAACTTCTCCCGTGAGGGAACTAATACTAATGCATATAAATTTCCAGCTAAGCCTTACCTAATTCAGGTTGTGTGGTTGTACGGTAAATTTGGAATGGTATCACATCCGAATCCAACCATCAGTTTTATAAAAGGGTTAAGGCTCATGCCTCATCATTTTCATCATTATAAACCAGTTGTGTTTCTCAACACATGTCAAAACATCTCAATAGAATGACTCATCATTCCAAGGTTTTCACAATTCACTTTCACCACTTGTTCCCATCTAAAGTGACTCAAGTTTTTGATCTACTCTAAAATACTAAGTTAAGTGTGTTCACTAAGGTGGAAGGATGGGATCAATCTCATGCCATAGAATGACATCTAAAGGGTTCTAAATAGGTCAAGTTTTATACTTTTTATCCTACCTTCAAAACAAGTAAAGAACTTCGTATAACCTAAGAGGGGTAAAACTTGTAACTAAGACTTGGGGTATTAATAGTCAAAGGGATGTGATCAAAGCATGCTTAAGGCATCTTTGCTAAACCATCTAGTTTGATTCTAGTTTGCTAAGTACTACACTTGCAAGGGTTAATCTTGGATAGTGCTAGCTATCTAAGGTTAGCTTGCACTGTTAATGGTGGCTTGCCTTGGTTGGTGCAGTGGTTGAAGTTTTCTTCGTCTTTGTCTTGATAGCACTCCTCCTCCTCGTAAGCTTGGTCGTTACTATCTTCTATAACAATACATACGGAGTAGACAATCACCAAACAATACTTAACTAGGCTAGATAGTATTCTAACACACACAATTGATGATCTATTATCATCACAAGCATCACAAGTTTAATTCAATAGTTTCTTTCTTTTTTATTTTAGAAAAGTAATTCCTACTCATTGAAAAATTAACTAACATTTAATATTCACCACTTAAAACATGGTATCATGTTGACACATGTCATCACCACATATTCTAACATGTGGGAATGAGATTTAAGGGTTGGATCAATATTACTTTGGTTTAAGTTCATTGTTTAATGATTTAAAGTGACTAGAAATGCCTATATAGCATTATTTTGGTACTAGTCCAAAGTAACTGCATGTAAACCTTAATATTATTACATATTTAGATAGATATGATGAAATGTGATTTTTGAGAGTTGGAATCAACTCAAAAGCTAACTTGGTTGATTTTATAAAAATGTTGCAAGTTACAAAAGCTTCTGTCTTCTTATTTTTATTAGGAGAGATCTATAACTCTAATTGAATTAAATCCAACGGGCTTGGATAGATCATTTTAATACCTTTCAGACAAAATTGGTTTCATGCAATTTGGATTTCTAAAACTCTCTGAATTGATTTTCAAACTAGGGGACAGAAACTAGATTTAACTAAAAAGAAAAATCCAGATTTGAATGGGCGTGCGGCTCATCTGACAGGGGGGTCCCGCTTGTCAGCGGCACTTAAAAAGCGAAACGGTATGCGTGCTGTGGGCCGTGCGATTAGAATAGGAATCTACGGCTGAGTGTCGTCGTCGACGACGAACAGGTCGCCGGCGAGCTCGAACCCTAGCGGCTCGGTGGGGGTCTACTGGGGGCGTACCAGGGCTCCAGCAGGGTCGGCGAGGCGAGCAAATGACATGTAAGACGACGGCGAGGCGAGGCGCGGTTGCGGTGGAGCTTGGGGTGGTCGCAATCAACGGCGCCCTTCTCTTCCTGCCGCGGCTGCTCCGGCTCCAATTCTGGCGAGCTGCTGTTCCCTTTGCTCCGGCGAGAGGTGGGTGAGGTTCAGAGAGGTGAGGGGAGTGGAATGGTGTGGAGAGAAGAGGCTGGGGAGGGCTCCTTTTATAGGCCCGACGGTGAGACCGAGCGGGATGGGCAGTCGATGGTGGCGACATGGCTACGGCGGGGTAGAGGCATGGCTAGGGATGGCGATCGATGGGCGGTTCCCTGGCGGTGCTCTAGAACTTGAATGCGAGCATAGGGGCGGTGGCACGCGGTCTGGGCGAGGTGGCGCTCTGAGAGGCAGAGGCGGCGGTGTCCACGGCGAGTGGTGGCTGTGAGGCATTGGGAGGCCAGCGGGGGTGTCTGGGGTGTTCTCCAGGTCGAGGCGAAGCAGCGGGCACGGGCTGCTGCCAAGGGGCGGTCTGTGCGAGCGGGGACAGATCGTGCTCTGGGGGCGACACTGGCATGTTGCGGTGGCACTGGGCGCGGTTTGTGCTCGGTGGTCCACTGCTGCTCTAGGCTCGGGCAAGGGACAGGGGGTGGCGGTGAGCTCCTGGCTACCTCCTAGACATGGCGAGGGAAGAGGGAATGGTCTCACTGCAATGGGCAGGGTTGGTCGGCGAGGCATGGCTCGGCATGGCATGGCCTAGGGACTAGGGACAAGGGAGAGGGGTGTTAGGGGTTTGGTTAGATCAAGAGGGGACAGAGGAGATAAATGAAGGTCATTTGGGGGCAAAACCCTCAGTAAATAAAGGAGCTAGGATTAGAGTAGAGATTATGCATGCCAAGTGTTTGATTAAATGGCCGCATGAATGAAAGTTTTGAATTTTGGTTTCAAAATTTTTGAGTGATCTCCACTAGTGATAGGTAGTCTCTGGTTGCAAGGTTTTTGAAAGTGGAGCTCAAAAAGATGGTTTTTGAAATAGGGGTGATCTATGCATATGCATTAGATTCAATTTTAAACTATCATTTAAAATAGTTAACAGAATGTTTTTAGCAGATCCAAAGGTGGGCCTTGGTACCTCATTATGTGTACTAGCAAGGGGTGCAAAGATCAAGAATTGTTTATGTTAAGTTTTGAGTACTAGGAATAGCCAAAGTAGGCATGGGAGTTAAATTTGCCAAAATGACCATTCCTCCTTTTTAATTCTTTAGGAAAAGTTTGGGAATGATGTAGATGATGTTTACATCACCTAAGAAACATTTTACAAGCATTGGATCATTCAATCATGGCACTTCAAACAACTCCTATTTTAAATGCACACATATATGAATGCTTTCATATTTGAAAAAGTTTTTGTTAACCCTATTTTTGGTTGATTTGATCTTGATAAGCTTGGATTGAAGTTTTGGGATGTTACAAGTACCCTGATAGTGATGATGATGATGATGATCATCAGGAAGGGACTCAAGGTCGCCGCAAAAGAGTTAAGAAGAATGAGGTGGTGCTTCGCGCTGCCTACTTCACTCTGAGTCTGGAGGAGCTCGAGCAGTTTTTCAGGTGCCTCTTAGGAGTGAAAGTTCCTCACGGTTACTCGGGGAAGATAAGCAGATATCTGGACGTGGCGAAGAAGAGGTTCAGCGGTATGAAGTCTCACGACTGTCACGTGCTGATGACGTAGATACTCCCCGTTGCAATCCGTGGGATAATGGATGAGCATGTCCGTGAGACGTTGTTTGGCCTCTGTAACTTTTTCGACGTCATATCTAGGAAGTCGATCGGTGTGAAGTAGCTCGACAGGCTACAGGAAGAGATCGTGATGATACTATGCGAGATTGAGATTTACTTCCCACCCGCATTCTTCGACATCATGGTGCATCTGCTTGTACATGTCGTGGACGACATCATCCAGATCGGGTCGACATTCCTGCACAACATGATGCCGTTTGAAAGGCTAAACGGTGTAATCAAAGGATTCGTTCGCAATAGGTCTCGTCCAGATGGAAGCATAGCCAAGGGCTTTCTGATCTACAAGTGCATCTCCTTCTGCTAGAATTATCTAACCACCGAGAACGAGGATGTTGGAATACCCACAAAGAAGCACCTCGGCAGGCTCGGTGGATATGGTCACCGCGAGGGCTGCCGCTCACTACATGTCGGCATTGATGGTCGACGCACTGATTTTGAACGGGCACACAGAGTCGCGCTACAACACATTGAAGTGGTCGGCCCTTGGGTCGAAGAGCACAGAAGCTTAATCGAGCAGGAGTAGATCGACCAGGGCCGGCCAAGGAAGAAGGGAGACGTAACCAGAGAGCACAACTCCAGCTTCACGGGTTGGTTCAAGAAAAGGCAACTGGACAATCCCCCACAGACGCCTTCTACAGAAGATCAAAAACTCATATTCTCCTTGTCGCAGGGCCCAGGGCACAACCTAAGGACCTATCAGTCATACGACATAAACGGTTACATATTCTACACCGAGGAAAAGGACAAGAATAGTGAATATCAAAACTCAGGAGTAACTATGTTATCCTTTGCTGATGACGAGACTACTGTGATGGAAAGATTCTACGGAAGGATCGAGGAGATATGGGAGCTCGACTCATCGTGGAGATCGTACCGATGTTCCGTGTTAGATGGGCCAAGAACATGGAAAAAGAAGGCCGCTATTTCACCACAATCGTTATACCAGATGCCAAATCAACAAAGAACGCCTCCGCAAAAAATGAGCCTTGGGTACTCTCTAGCCAAGTTGATCAATGCTTTTTTATTACCGACCCGTCAAAGCCCAACCATGTTGTAGTTAGGAGGGGGAAGAGGAGCATCATCGGAATGGAAGGAGCCGCCAACGAGCAAAACTTCGACAAAAACAGCGACCCGAAGATCGAAGAGGAATTCGACAAGTACTTCGACATGCCTACTTGACATGGGTATACCCTACAGGTACTCGAGCTTGGTATATACGGTCCAAATACATACAGGCCCACGGTGTCGCCAAGGCCCGGATGGAGGGACTCGAGTAACCTACGGACTCTCAATTGCTTGAAGAACAAGAAGAAGCTAAAGATAGGAAGATTAAAGGGAAAAACCCTAACTTGTAACTGACTCGACCTGCTACCCGAGACCTAGCCTATCTATATAAAGGCTAGGAGGGGGCGGCGAGAAACACACACAACCCTAGTTTCCACAACCCTTGCCAGATTACATCTGCGCACCATTGTAACTTTCGACTCCCTCGATAATTCCACGAGCAGACAAGCAGGAGTAGGGACCTCTACGAGGCCTGAACCTGCGTAAATCCTTTGTCCCCTGTGTGCTTGTTTGCTAGCCGATAGATATCTCCAGCGCTCCCTCCTTCTCCAAAACCCAAGTCCATAACAATGGGCATTGACAAGTTAAACACTCGTCAATTGGCACCGTCTGTGGGAATTGGGAGTGATGATGTTGCGGCTTCTTCGGCCCCATCAACTGCGATCTACAACTCCGCAACAGCGGAGATTCGTCAGCTTTTTGGAACCTTCGACTTCACCGTCCACACGCCGGCCACCCGCCTGGCCTTCGAGTCCGTGGGCGACGGAATGAGCCTGGCGATTGGGAGCTTCCGCTTCCAAGTCGGTCAGATGGGCACGCTTCGCATGCCTGATCAGCCGACAACACCGGCGATTGCCCCGGCATCATGGTTCCCTCCATCGATCGGCACCCACAACAAGCTCAACGCTCCGGTGGCAGTCGAGAACACGGTCAGCGACAGCAGCCGCGACTCCGATCTAAGCGATCTGGCGACTGAAGATGGAACCTACAGTTCCGGATCTGAAAATTGTGGAAGCAACAGCTTCCCCAATCACTTCATATGCACCGTCATCAACGCAGGTGACACCTCCGCCAATCGCGGCAACGGTGGTAACACCAGCAATGGCACCGATCCACCCAATCGTGGCAACGGTGGTAACACCGACAATGACACCGATCCACCCAACGCCGGCAACGGTGGCAATGGTGGAAACGGCGGTAACGGTGGCAACGGAGGAGTAGTCAAACCTCCTAGCATGATCAATGAGCAAACCGGCGAACGCGTCGTGATCAGGCTCAACGAGCAAGAGTGGGATCACTGCCGCGAAGCCCTACGGGGTGCACCTCTACCCTTTGGATCCCCACAGGAACTATTGATGGGCTATCATTGGCTTCTAAAAGAAGAATTCAAGCGCCAAAAACAAGCAATCACGCAACTTGAGGCGCGTAAGAAGGCAGCGGACGAATCGAGCCTTCATCGTGCTGGGCTCTCCTCCTACGGAGGGTCCTCCTCAAGAGGCAACTAGTACCTCGCCAAGAAGAGGCAGTCGCGGATGGCTCACCTCACCGAACAAGAGCGCATAGAAGCCGCGAAAGTCCTTGACTTCGGCTCTATGACAGTTGACACGAGAGGCAACATGGTTCCTAGGACGCCACATGCCGCGGTGACAGCAGCCACCATGTACCTCCTCAATAACCAGCCGCCAGTTGCAGATTCCTGAACTGCCATGCACCGATCTATGATCGCAGGTTTGGGGTTAATCGAGGCCGCCCTCGACAAGGAGCCAGTACCAGACCCAAAAAAGGGTAAAGCGCTAGCAAAGCGCTACTCCTCGCCCTCATCCAGTGATGACAGTCACGACCTGTCTCGACGACGCCGCTCACGGCGGCACGACCGTGACTACGATGCACGCGACGACCTCACACGACACAAGATCGACAAGTCAAGGGCACGACATGCTCGGTCGACTGACTCGGAAGAGGAAGATGGGGAGCTCTGCGGCGCCATATGCTTCAGCAGATCCATTAGGCAGAAGCGAATGCCTAAAGGGTTTAAACTCCCATCGGAGAACCCGAAATTTGACGGTCTACAGGACCCTAAGATCTGGCTGGAGGACCACATCTCCTCCGTCAGGCTACACGGAGGCAGTCGAAGTACTACCATGCAATGCTTGCAGCTACAGCTGCAGGGCGCCGCCCGGGCATGGCTCCATAACCTCCCACGCGGATCCATTCGCAGTTGGGATGAGCTGGTCTACAACTTCGTACACAACTTCAAGGGCACGTACAAACGACCCGCCTCAATCGAAGAACTGAGATGCTGCCAGCAAAGATCTAGCGAATCGCTACGTTCCTACATCCAAAGGTGCTCCATCATCAAGAACTCCGCGGAGAACATCTCGGAAGACCGCGCAATTGATGCATTCAATGGTGGTGTCCGCCGCATGGAACTCAGGGAGGAGCTAGGCCGCTCAAAGCCCCAGACCATCGACCACCTAATGGAGATCGTGAACCGGTTGGGCGATGGAGAAGACTCGGTGAAGAATCGCGCTCACTCCAACGAGGAGGCAGAACTCGAATGCAGACGCGACCGCCGGGGCAAGCGTCGCATGTGCATCTACGACGATCGCGATGACATCGACATGGTCGCAGCCGGCTACGCCGATAAACGCGACGATAACCGCAACAGCGGATACCGCAGCGGCGGATACCACGACTCCGGGAAAACCACGCAAGTGTGGCAACACCGCACTCGCGATGAGGCACCCGCGACCTCCATCGAGGACAAACTATCCGGGCCATGCATGGTACACTTCTACATCGACAAGAATGATGGCAAGAGAAGTCAAGCCACCTCCTCAAGGACTACAGCGAGTTCCTCAAGCTACACGAGGGACTGATTCGGATGAACTGCAATGCGGTCGAAAGAGGCTACGGAGCCGCTCTAGGCGCCATGGCACATGGCGCACCACCACCACCACCTGGGCCACCCCCGAACGGAGCTGCACCGGACCAGCACCACGGAGGCGAACCGTACCCACGGGCCATGGGTACCATGATGATCCAAAAGGGGCGCTCCTCCAACAGGGTGCAGAAGGCCATCACTCGCCAAGTCAACTTGGCCACGCACTCGCCACCATCCACCACTGAGTACCTCAGTGGCAGAGAGTCGTGCATTACCTTCGACAAACGCGACCACCCGCCTTAAGTACCTCGCCCAGGTCATTGCCCCCTCGTACTCGAGGCGCAAATTGGAGGCTTCGAAATGAGTCGCGTCTTCATGGATGGCGGAAGCGGCATCAACCTCATATTCACGAGTACCTTGCGATCAATGAGGATCCCTCTAACCTGCTTGGAGGCATCAGACACAACGTTCCACGGCATCGTCCCAGGGAAAGGCGTATACCCCTAGGAAAAATCAACCTCGACGTCATCTTTGGCACGCCGAAGAACTTCTGACGCGAGCGCATCGACTTTGAGGTCGTCGACTGGCCCTCACAATACCATTGCATCCTTGGGCGCGTCGCATTCGCCAGGTTCATGGCAGTACCCCACTACGCCTACCTGTAGATGAAAATGCCAAGTCCCAACGGCGTCATAACGATCAACGGGAACTTTGAGCGATCTGACGCTTGCAACAGGAAACTCAACAGAATCTCCCAGTCCTTTGGCATGCAGGAGGAACTCGCAAGCTCACCTGATCTCTCCTTCGACTCATCCGTGCACACAAAGAAGGTGCAGGTCCATCCATCGGATCCCGCCATGACGGCCCTTATCGCCAACAACTTGAGTCCCGCATAGGAACTCAAGGCCGTCAATTCCTCCGTGAGCACTAGGAAATTTTTGCTGGTGTCCCGGACATGCCAAGAGTTCCTGTGAATTCGCCGAGCACGCACTCAACGCCAACCCCGACGCAAGGCCCAAGCAAACAATCAGCGACCGTCTCGAGCCACGAGCCAGCAATGAATGGAGATCAACAGACTCCTTGAGGCCAAGTTCATACGCGATATCAAAGAAAGCACTTGGCTCGCCAATACGGTGCTGGTACCAAAAAAGGATACGGACATCCTACGGATGTGTGTGGACTTCACTTCTTTAAACAAGCACTGCCCAAAAGATCACTTCCCGCTGCCACGGATCGATCAGATCATCGACTCCACCGCTGGATGTGAGCGCCTCTGCTTCCTCGACGCCTACTCAGGCTATAACCAAATTCGAATGAAGGAGGAAGACCAGGAAAAGACAGCGTTTACAACGCCCTTTGGTGTGTTCTGCTACAACACGATGCCCTTCGGGCTAAAAAACGCGGGAACCACCTACCAGCGGTGCATGCAGGCTTTCCTCAAGGAGCAACTGGGTCGCAACATCCAAGTCTATGTAGACGACATAGTAATAAAGACCAAGGCGGAAGCCTCCCTAATCGACGATTTGCGCGAAACCTTCGCCAATCTCGATCGCTACCGGATCAAGCTCAATCCGGACAAATGCGCCTTCGGCGTACCATCTGGGTAGCTACTCGGGTATCTCATTTCCGCAGGGGGGATCGAGGCAAACCCGAAAAAGATAAAGGCCATACTGTCCATGGAGAACCCAAAAAACATAAGAGGCGTCCAGCAACTAGCCAGACGAATCGCGGCACTCAGTCGATTTATCAGTCGGATGGGTGAAAAGGCGCTGCCCTTCTATCAGCTCCTCCGCAAAGCTGACAAATTCGAGTGGACCAATGAACGCAAGAAGCATTCGACGATCTCAAGCGCCTACTATCCACCTCCCCAGTATTGGTGACTCCACGAGAAAGGGAACCACTGTTGCTGTACATCTCCACCACCAACCAGGTGGTCAGCACAGTGCTCGTCGTCGAGCGAGCTGAGGAAAACAAGGTCCATGGCGTACAACGCCCGGTCTACTACCTCAGCGAGGTCCTCACGCCAACAAAACAGAGGTACCCGCACTACCAGAAGCTGGCGTACGGCGTCTTCCTGGCCGCCCGGCGACTAGGCCACTACTTCTAGGAACACCCAATCGTGGTAGTCAACGATGCCCCGTTGGGACATATCCTCAATAACCCCGACGCCACGGGGTGAGTCGCGCTTTGGGGAATAGAGCTATCACCACGAGACATCACATATGAAAAACACGACGCCATCAAGTCGCAAGTGCTCCCTGACTTTCTCGTGCACTGGATGGAGAACCAGCTCCCAGACAAGCCAGATATGTCCTACCTCTGGACAATGCACTTCGATGGGTCCAAATGGAAAGACGGAGAAGACGCATGTGTCATATTGACATCACCTCAAGGGGACAAGCTGAAATATATCCCTCGAATGCAGTTCACAGCCTCAAACAACGAGGCTGAATACGAGGCCCTGTTGCATGGGATGAGGATGGCAAAAGCCCGTGGCGCCAAAAGGCTCATCATATATGGCGACTCCAAATTGGTCGTCAACCAAACAATGCACGAGTGCGACGCACTGAACGACAACATGATCGCGTACCGCGACCTCTACGATACACTCGAGGGAGACTTTGATGGTTGCGAGTTGCGACACATAGGTCGCGAAAGCAACGAGGAGGCAGACACACTATCCAACATAGGCTCTACCTGCGCCCCCATACCACCGGGGGTATTTCTCGAGCGCATATGCGAACGCTCCATCAAGCCAAAGGCCGCAGAGAAGAAAACAAGCGCAGCCACGGACTCAGGGGCTACACCACCCAATGAGCCAATGGCACTCGATGACTTGGAGTTGGACACAGGTCTCGAGGGACCAATGAGCGTCATGATGATCGAGCAATCTTGGACACAGCCGTACATTACGTACCTCCACAGCAAGCGACTATTGGACGATCCGACAGATGCACGTCACATCGCGCGGCACTCCAAGGCATTCGCCGTTCCCAACGGCGAACTATATAAACGCAGCATCATAGGAGTGCTACAACGATGCGTCTCCATGGCTGACGCAAGAGCAATTCTCCTCGACATCCATGAAGGGACCTGCGGGCACCACGCAGGCAGTCGCGCCCTCGCCGCCAAAGCTCTACGAGCTGGATTTTACTGGCCCACGGCCATGCGCGACGCCAAGGACATAGTCCAAAAACGCAATGCTTGCCAGCGATTCATGGACAAGCCACATGCACCAGGCGCAGAGCTACGGCCTATTCGATATGGTTGGCAAGCTGCGAAGATCCTCGCGCGGAGGCTACGTCTACCTCTTGGTTGCAGTTGACAAATTCACAAAGTGGATCGAGGCAATGCCAATGACCAACCAATCAGGGCACTGCGCAGTCAAGTTCTTCGAATCCATCGTCTACCGCTTCGGCGTGCCGCACAGCATCATTACCGATAACGGGACGAACTTCACATCCAAAGAGTTCCAAGTATTCTGTGAGAACCTGGGGATCAACATCAGCTACGCCTCAGTAGCGCATCCACAGACCAACGGTCAGGTGGAAAAAGCAAACGGGCTCGTCTGCAGCGGCATCAAGAAGTGACTCCTGTGACCACTTGAACAAGCGACGGGTTGCTAGCCAGATGAGCTGCAATCCGAACTCTGGAATCTACGTACAACTCCAAACAGCGCCACGGGCTACACGCCATTCTTTATGGTGCACGGAGCAGAAGCAGTACTACCCGCCGAGGTACGGTACAAAGCGCCGCGCGTGGTTGCCTACAGCGAACAAGAGTCATCCCTTGCACTCGAAGACTCCGTCGACCTCCTCGATGAAGCAAGAGAAATCGCCGCAGAAAGATCTACGATCTACCAGCAGAACATGCGCAACTACCACAGTAGAAGGCTTCGCCCCAGATCCTTTGTCGAAGGTGACCTGGTCCTGCGACTAAAGCAACAAGGACATCTCAAGCTCGAGTCGCCCTGGGAAGGACCGTACGTGATTACAGAAGTAATCCTAGGTGGCGCCTATCGCCTTCAAGATTTAGAGACAGGAGTCGCATACTCCAACCCTTGGAACATCGCACAACTGCGACGCTTCTACCCTTAGTCGTTTTCTTTACTTTTACATCGCAAATAAGGCTACTCAGCCACACATTTTACCTCGCACTGGTCTCCGAATAAATAAAAGCTAAGTGCCCCAAAACTCTGCGTTTTCTCCTTTACTTTGTCAATTTTATACTCGGGGGCTGTGCCACCCTACTTGCATCTGTTCTTCGAACCCAAAAACGCGATATCCTGAGTAGCTTGCACATCAATCGACCCTTAAAACACAAACTCAACCCAGCTGCAGCGCACCTGACAAGTTGACAAGGGACTGAGATAAAAGATGGCCAGGCTAACGAAAATGACTCGCATAAGTGCAACACACCTCAAGCTCACAAAGATCCTTATACACATTTCGACAACAAATTATCTACAACATCTGTACGAACTTTACAACACAAGTACACTTATGTGCAGGATACAAATTTGGCTACTCTTGCAACGGATGAACGTTGGTTTGCTCCTCGAAGAAGTGAACAATCTCCTCTGCTGGACGGTCCACCGCCTGATAAAGCGGCACCATATTCCAGGCAGATCCTGCTGGTGGCGCTGGCGGCCTAGAAGCAATGGCGGCAACATCCACGTCAGGCCTGTGCAATCGCACAATTGAGAGAGCAGCCTTGGCACCAGCCACCAACTGCTGCCTCACGCACTCGCGAACCGCGGACATATCCTGAAATTTGGCAAGGAGAGCTTGATTTGAGCAGCGCCATCCAATGGGAACATTGCCCGATAAATGTTCTTCAAGCACGACCGCGACTTCTTCAGAAGAGCAGCACTGCTGGCGCGCGATCCTCGCAGGTCGCCAACGCAGCTTGCACGGTCATGATCTACCTGTATATCCGCTCCCGGTTGCTCCTGGGTGAGATCATGAAGGCGAATGGCAATTCTATCCTTCTCCTCCTGCGGACGGCGCGCGCTAACAACTACATGAAGCAACATCAATAGCATGAGTACAACGTACTGTTGCGGATAACTACAAAGGAAAAGATGATAATAAGCAAACTAACACTTAAACTGGTCGCCCAGCTGCGTCACCTTCCCAAGCAGATACTACTCGCGGGCGGCGGCTTTTTCAGCCTTCGACTTCCACACGTCCGCGCTACCGTAGATCACGGGAAACTCATGCTCCAGCTGCTTAACGCGATCACGAAGTCGCGAAAGCAAGGACAGCTCCTCTACCCTGGAGCGCGGTGGTGCCACTGTATCTTCAAGAGATGGCGAGTCCTGGGTTCCCCCCACAGGATCACTTGATGTACCCTACCACAAAGTCAATACAAAGGCAAATAAGGCGACCAACTTAACACAAAGGCAAAATTAACAGATGCATTCAGGATCAGCATAAAGTATTCACAAACACACTCGCCAGCAGGCATGTTCTTAGATCAAAATGATAATTCATTAACTATTACAAAAAAACTAACTACGGAGCATCCGGCTTCTTTGACTTCGACGGCTTCGAGGGCTTCATCAAGTCCGTGGGCAAGACGACGCCATCGATTTTCCACCGCCCCGAGGTCAAGCTGCAGCCTTCTTAGCACGTTCGAGCTCCTCCGAATACTTGGCAACGGTATTTATCAAGGAATGGCCATATTTGGCACAGGCAGTCGCGAAAGGAGCGAAGACTACCTGCTTACCGTCTGCGCCAACAGGCATCGCCTTCGACATCGTAGAGGGATCTATCTCGACTCCGTGGGATCTCACCATGGCGAGTGACATGGTCGCGCCAGCCGCGCGAAGGGAGTTCTTGTAGGTGGCAGGCACACCCCCGACGAGTGACTCCACCAGCTCGTCCACATTATCGACCAGCTCCTCCTTCGGCATAAACTCCTCCCGGAGGCGACTAAGGGTGACCTTGGCCTTGGAAAATGTATTTTGGACAGCGCCGCTATGGTCCTCGACTACAGACACCGCGCCTGCCAGAGCGTCATCGCGACGAAGGGCCTGCGGGTCAAAGCTCAAATCGCCAGCAGCTGCACAAAAAACCCACACATGGATGAAATCTCTAGCGCCACCGGCAAAACTCCAGATGCAGAGAAGGACAACAATAAAATATCTACCAGCAAAGGTACCTGAGAGGGCCTTGGCGACTGAGAAATGTTGCTCTTCGAACAACTTTTCCCTAGCCCCAAAGGAGGCACGCGGATCCTCTTCGTGCTTCTGTGCATCATCACGAGCCGCGATTGCCTCGTGGTGCCCCTTCACAGCCGCTGCTAATGTCTTTTCCAAGGTGGCGACGTTGCGCAGTAAAGCATTATGCTCAGCTACATGGCAACCAAAAGTTGACTATCAGTCGACTATACCAAAAAAAGGAGGAGACGAAAAAGAATAAGTGTAGAACACTCACTTTCGACCACGCGGTGACGCGTTTCCAACATTGCATGCTGGCGACCCATCGCCATCACCTGCTCCGCCACTTGCGCGGCTGCCTTTACAAGGAGCTGTTGCACAAACAAGGAATCAGAGAGGGCAACAGAGAACATCGACTGCCATACTAAAAAGAAGGAAAGATATATTTACATGGTCCTCCAGCGACTCCGAAGAAGTTTGCTGAACGATCATCCGAGCAACCATTCGATGTTCCCCTACGTGAGGAGAGCTCGAAGAATTGTGCCCGGAGTGGGCCGCCGCCGGAGGGGAAGAAGCGCGCTCGACCTCTACCTTGGCCCTTGAAGTGACTCGATTCCTTCAAAAACTCAACGTCGCCAGAAGATGACGACGCCTCTTGACTACAAGACCAAATCCACATTGAGAAATGGCAAACTCCAGGGCAAAGTCAACAAGAAGAAAACAGAAAAGAATGAATGACCTAGCAAACTTACTAGTCCAACTTGTCAAGATCAAACGTGGCCGCCGCCGACTCCGACGAAGACTCCTTGGGCAATCGCATCTTCTTGCGAGAAGACGGTGCCATAGCCCTCACATGAACGGCTGGAATTGGCGACTGCGCCAACAAATGCCTCCTGAGTCGAAGGAGTCGACGCTGTCGAGTCCTCGCTATGCTAACGCTATGGTATCCGAGCTCTCGGACTCGGGGCTTCTTCCACATCGGAAGGACAATGACTCAGACTCGCCCTCTTCCAAAGCTTTGGGAGGAATAATCCCCTCAGGAGAGGAGGCATACAAGGCGACACCGCCCAACTCGCATACGCATAAAGTGAAGATCAGCAAATGTAACAAGTAAGCAAGCAAAAGCAATCGTGAAAATAAGCCATCACAGAGCACAACTATACCTCAGGAGGAGGATTCGAAGCATCAAAAGGAGGAACAACTGGTTCACTTGGAAGCACATCCTTGACAGTGTACTTCGTGACCAGTCGAATCCTCTTATCCACCTCACTCGCGGACATGCCATCGGTAGACACGCGAGTGGCATCATCAGCGCCACTCCATTGAAACATGGGATGGACTCTGGCTTGGAGAGGCTGGACGCGACGGCGCAGTCAAGTTCTGATAAGAGCGCAACCTCCCTCTTCTGCGCCTATGCGACTTTCGAGGTCGCAGACGCGCTGATACATCACGTCTGTCTCCGCGAGTTCGCCAGGCATAACTAAGTTCTTCCAAGAACGCATCTTCTTGCAGGGAGTCGCCGGATCGAAGGGCGCGAGTCCAAAGTGCTCATCTTTGGCCTTCTGATCGCGGACATATAACCATTTGTCCCTCCATCCCTGGATGGACTTGGTAAGCTTGATGTCGAAGTAGGTGGCGGATGGGTCGACGTGGATTCCGTAACCACCTACGTCATAAACTAAAGAGCCAGATGCGGACTGATGCTTCAATTTAAACAAGCACTTGAAAAGAACAAAGTGTGGCTCGATTCCGATCCAGCACTCGCAAAGGGTGATGAAGCAGGTGATTTGGAGAATCGAATTTGGGGACAGCTGATGGAGCTGGAGCCCGTAGAAGCAAAGAAGACCCCTATGAAAGGGGTGGAGAGGCAAGGAGAGACCGCGAATGACGAATGCGAGAAACATCACTCGAAAACCAGCGGGAGGAGCAGGAATGGTCTCACCGCCAGGGACGCGCGCATCGGCGACTGCCATAGAAATAACTCCATCCTGGCGAAGAATACGGAGATCCGACGCCTTGATGATGGAGGGGTGCCATGCACCATTTGTCACGCGGGTGCCCGCGACCTTCTTCTTCCCGCCGGCGGCGGCGCTGGTGCCTGCAGCAGCGGAGCCACCCTTCTTCTTCGTCGCGGCAACGGTGGCCGCGGAATCAGCGGCAGCGCCTCCTTTCTTCTTTCCCATCGCGCGACGGCGATGAGAGGGCAGAAAGTAGCTTGGAAACGAACGGAGGTGGTCCAGCGCTGTGGAGGAGACGAGCGCAGGAAAGCATAAGAATAGCAGCAATGGCAATGGCAGCGAGGACGAAAGAGCGCAGATGGAAAATTACCGCCGTAGCGCTACTACTTAACCCCTGGGAGATGCAAACCAACGGCTGACAAAAACCCTATTGGACGCGTGACACGCATCCCATTGGACACGTGGAGAAGAGGAAGCGCGAACCGTCCCCCACTTCTACCATTACGCACGGAAATCGAGGAGGCGCAGTTAAAAATAAGATTACGCACGCCCAGTCAAATCAAAGTCAGAAAGTGGGACCCACCGCTCGTCACATCCAGTCAAACTCTCTCACGCGGGCAACTGAGGTCATACAAGCTTCAGCACTGACGTCATCAAAGCTACACAGCGGAAAACTTCGACTACTTTAGTCCTTGCTGGAGTCTTTGACTCCACCAAGCACTCGGGGGCTACTCCCATAAGGAGCGCTGGCCCTGCACCCTACAACTTTTTCTTTTCTTGTTGCAGGAACGTGGACAATCACAAAGCAAACCCAACCACTCGAAACACAGTTCGATTACAGACATGGGTTACTCCCATAGGGAGCACCGGAAACAAATTCGACTGAAAACAAACAAGCAAAATACGACTAGCTATGAAATTTTTTAGTCCTGCCGAGTCTTCACTCAACCAGCACTCGGGATACTCCCTATAGGAGATGCTGGTCGCGCACCCTATGATTATTTGCACAAAAACTGTGTGTTGATAACATCCGCACTCGCAACCCTTGGCGACACCGCCTCACAAATTTTCCCTACAAAGAGACTACGTCTCCTGGGACGCCCGAATCGTCTTCGCGGTGATAAAATTCGGATGCTGCGCTTACGGCGTGAAGGTAAGACCTGAATAAGGCCTGGCAACGCATTTAACTACGCACTACCATAAATGTATCCGTGCCTACAGGCACGAGGAACATGCCTTGACGGACGCGTCGAGTGCTCACACCCATATAACTGGAATTCGACACCTGTAAGACCTCCGTGGCCTGAGCCGAATTACACCAACACTTTTCTGGATTCGAGTCTGCGGACTCGAATTTGAGTAGATTGCGTTGTTTCACCCTAAGGTGGTTAACTTATACCGATACTTCGGTTATATCAGGCACGTATATCAACAATCCCTATGACACGAATAAAAGCAATCGAAATGTACTCATTTAGGCACTCGAAGGCTTCAAAAAGTCCCCAGTCAAATCGGCGATTCTTCTGGACACTCGGGGGCTACTGACATGGGTATACCCTACAGGTACTCGAGCTTGGTATATATGGTCCAAATACATACAGGCCCATGGTGTAGCCAAGGCCCGGATGGAGGGACTCGAGTAACCTACGGACTCTCGATTGCTTGAAGAACAAGAAGAAGCTAAAGATAGGAAGATTAAAGAGAAAAACCCTAACTTGTAACCGACTCGACCTGCTACCTGAGACCTAGCCTATCTATATAAAGGTTAGGAGGGGGCGGAGAGAAACACACACAACCCTAGTTTCCACAACCCTCGACAGATTACATCTACGCACCATTGTAACTTTCGACTCCCTCGATAATTCCACGAGCAGACAAGCAGGAGTAGGGACCTCTACGAGGCCTGAACCTGGGTAAATCCTTTGTCTCCTGTGTGCTTGTTTGCTATCCGATAGATGTCTCCAGCGCTCCCTCCTTCTCCAAAACCCAAGTGCATAACAATGGACATTGACGAGTTAAACCCTTGTCACTACTACTACTAAAGTAAGAAGGAAGACCACACTGCCAACTAAAGGCTATCCATTCACAAGAAGGAATCTCAAAGTGCACGGGCTAAAATATTCAACCGCGACGAAAAAGGGCAAGAAGATTGTGAAGAGACACTAGCAATTGTGTGACTTTTTGGTGTATTAATTCACATGTGTGCTTGCAAATTAAATATATATTAGTTAGAGCTAGACTAATAAATATAACGTGATTTTATATGTTCGGGGAGAGAGTTTTTTGAATAAATATGCATATTTGTATATGTTCATGCTTTATTTTAAACATATATATAATTAAAAATATTTAAAAAGAAAGAAAAAAAAGTCTGAGACAGCCAGGATTCAAACCTAGCTGCCCCAGGTTTAGAATGGCATAAGCAAGCTGACCACTAAGGCAAGTGTGTGATCTTGTCAAACTACTACGCGCGATGTGTTTTGTACTATGTTCACAGATTCTGTGGCGCATTTCGACAATATGCGCCATAAGTTCCAACTGTGGCGAATATTGGCCAAATGCGCCACAGAATCTGTGGACTTAGCCAAATAAACGATTCGGACTTTCCCTGCTAATCCCCTTCTGCATTTCTTCAGTTCCTACCTCGCCGCGCGCAAACCCTAGCCTCGCCGCCCTAGCCTCGCCACAGCCCGTACATGGAGGAGAGCCACCCCCGCTGCCGGAGCCGTGGAGGAGGAGCCCGTGGAGGAGAGCCGCCCCCGCCGCCGGAGCCGTGGAGGAGGAGCCTGTGGAGGAACTTGTCCGTAGCGCGTAGGAGGAGAAGGGCAGTGCACGGTCGTCACTCGCCACCGCCACCAGCAGCCACCTTGCCGTCCACCGTCCGCCAGCTAGTGTCCACCTCGCCGTCTGCCGTCCATCGTCCGTCAGGTAATCGCTGATTCTGCATATCATGTTTAGTGACTCGGATTGTCTGTACACAACTCTTTTTTTGCACTGCAGAGAAAATGAGCTCTTGCTCATGATTTTTTTTACCATGTAAGATCACTGGTCACCCTACAGATAACCATGCGAATTAGTTTGTCGAAAAAACTGGGGCTGGGGAATGTAACTGTATTATTACAGACATGGAGTTGAATGAACTAGGCATTGTAGGACGATGATGTGTTCTATTTGAAGTTGTCGTTGTTTGATTGCTTGGAGACCAGTCTTACTGATAGCTGCACTCATCGCTGGAGGCTGTTTTCATCGGACCCTTTGCATCAACATTTATCTGCCCGTGTGTACGCTGTTCTGAAAAACTTCTCCTCTCAGTAGCATGAATAGGGGGACAATTCGAAGGACGTGTTAATGGTCTCATTGTTTTGTAGGATACTAAAAAATGCTAGGATGGTTTTTTCCCCAGTTTTGCAATGGCACAGGTCATTTTAATCCTACGAGTTTTATTTTATTTTATTCCATTACATGAAGAGCAAATGATTCTTTGCAAGAGATCTGAGTAGATGCACTTTTACAATGGAATTTCTGCATATCATTTTCTGCATAAATAGTTCATAAAGAATTTGTTTTACTGCATCGTGTTTATTTCTGCATATCATTTTCTTACCATTTTCTATGGAATTTGTTATCAAGCTAGACAGAATAATATATCTAAGCTGTTAGGATAAAATTATTAAGCTGCCAGAATTACAAAGATAAAAATACTAAGCAGCCAGAATAAAAAGATAAGCTGCCAGGATATTTCAAAAAAATAAGTTTTCAAGATAGTTAGCAACATGGTTTTTGATGTGGTAAAAACACATGAGGAGTTGATATATATTTAGCATGTTTGACTATGAGAGTTGTTAAAATAGTTGTATATTAGCTATAAATGCTACTGCTATTTAGAGAGTTTTACTTGGTTGATATTTCACTGGCTACTGTTACTGCTATTACTACCTATAGTGATGGTTAAAAGTTTATATGGTGATGTTGTTATATATATGGTGCTGCTGTTATATGGTGATGATGTTATATGAACCAGAGCCTTTCCATCCTATTTGCACTGCTGAAGGACATGTACTGCTGCTGCTGTATAAACCAGAGCCTTTCCATCCTATTTTCTATATTAAACTATGCACTGCTGAAGGACATGTACTGCTGCTGTATATACTGATTATTTCTGCAGATTTGCAGATTTCTGAGCACTATAGAATTCTGTTTATGATCATACTATTCTGTCTTGTATGAGAAATACTAGGCATTCTAGTTAATATTTGTTATACATGCTATATGGGGATGATGGTACCTGCTGTTGAAATGTACTGTGGATGATGGATGATGGATACTAGGGTCAAGGCATGGGGGGATGGGGTCTTTTGTCTTGCAGGGATATATTTCTTCATTTGAGTTGCCCATTTCTCCCGAAGTATCGATTCACTTCCGTTTCGGTTGAGAAATGGGCACTCCTAGGTCAAAAAATTAGCAAAGGTCATGCCGAATTTTTTGGCCGAGATTTGTGCTAACTTTTTGCCTCTTTTAAATAGAGTAGTGCAAACATGTCAGGCAACAAGGAGTCTAGCCCTTCTAAGCACATGATCATCGTCGAAGAACAAGCTAGAAAGGCCAACCAGTCATTCTAGCAGGGGTCCCAATAAAAGGAGGAGGAGGAGGCGATGAGGATGACACCACCACCGGAGGAGGAGGCGACCGTCGCCAGAGCTGCTGGGGCCAATGAGGGAAGAGATCCTGATTACGAGGGGGATGAATATGACTACGATGGAACTAGTGAAGGCGGTGGCGAAGAGGATGACACCACCAATGGCGGGGCCTGCACCGATGGCGGCGAGCGCACGGATGGCGGTAGCGGCAACCCGACCGCTTCTCAGAAGAAGAAGAAGAAGAAGAAGAAGAAGGAACAGAAGGAGCGGAAGGTGCCAGTGCTCGCCACCGTCTGCGATGAGTTCACTGAGGTCACAGAAAGTGGCCTACCCATTGCGCCAGAGGCGATTGCTAAAGGGTACGGCCTGCAACTTGTGTGCATCGTCCGGGAAAGCATGTCGATCAACACGAAGTACATCAGACATGCTGACCATGCATCTTTGGTCGATAACCTCCTTAAGAAGCTTCACAAGAGATACAGATTCCCAGAGCAGTTTAGAAACATCGAGAGAAATAACCCGGTGAACAAACTAGCCCTCACGAAGATGAGCAACGCCTTGAGCAGCTGGAAAACCCGGGTGAAGAATAGCATTGACAAAGGTGAAAGATGGGAGGTTATTAGTAATAAAAATCCGATGCTCGACGAAGAGGAGTTTAGGATATTCAAGGTGGATATAGCTACCGCTGACGCTATAAAATGGACTAAATGGGGAAGGAGTATGCGGGAACAGAACATAGGTAACCACCGCCTTGGAAGCGGCGGTTACAGGGGGAAACAGGCCATTTGGGACAAGGAGGAAACCGAGCTTGAACGCCTTGGTAAAGACAACCCTTGGCTTAAAATCACGGACTTGCAGCTTAGGCAATTTGTTCGGGCCCGCTACTACCTGGACAAGGAAATAGGGGAGTTCATCACCGACGATCCGGAGGTGAAGGACTTCGAGAAGAATCTGGTAAGGAATTTATCGCCAATCTCAAGTCTATTGCGTTCTAATTAAGATAATGAAGCCAAGAATCTAAATGGGTTCACCTTTCCTTGTCTCTAAAGGAGGAGGAACTGAACGCTACTGCCACAGAGTCGTCCCAGGATTCGACGGAGCCGTGGGACACGGTTTTCAACAGGGTGACCAATGCTTACAAGAAGAGGGACAAGCGGTTGCCGCCGTCCTCAGCTGGTCGTGTGTCCGGCTTCGGTACGAGCATGAAGTTCAAGGAGTTTTACAAAGAGGACGCCAAGGAAAGAACGGAGAGGAAGAACCAGGATAAAGGCACTGTTGCAGAGCTGAAGATGAAGGGGCAGACACTAGAGGAGCAGGCGGTGGACCAGAAAATGGTGGACAAGTTAGTGGAAGAGAAGCTCCGCTCGATGACTCCCCCTGAGTTTTTAGAGGGGCTTACTGCTTGGAATGCGGGAGGTCGACAGGGGCAGATACATCTGCCCATCTTAAGCGGCAGTAACTCGGGCATCAATGTTACCGTGTCGCCGGACCTGGTGACCCCGCCGGCCGTCAACGTCAGGACGCAGCCCCTCGTTTTGGTCACACCAACGCCCCCTCCCGCCAAAGATACCAATAAGGCGCAGCCGACGGTGGTAGTGCTTCGTGAGGCACCCGAGCGGGAGATTGCAAATGATGATAGGCCGGCCGCCGGCATCGGCCATGTCTCTACATTAGCCGAGATCCACGCCATCACCAAGGTAACTAATTAGTTAGTGCACGTCATCTCCTTTATGCCTTTGATGCATGACTGTTGCCATCTCATGACGCCCAACAACATGTTTTTGCCTTAGGACACTTCTTGCGTACTCCTGCTTAAAGATGTCGGCGATGAGTTGAAGGATGTTGCCAAGGGCACTCTTATACAACCGCGAAATACGATGCACAACAATCCAATGGATGATGACGTGATGAGGGTCAGGTTGGCTCGGGTGTTGCTAGGGTGCGACGACATGGACCCCCCTTTCAACCTCAGGGAGCCGATGAACACAAGACCCTTGGGGAATGCTACAACTGGCCCTTAACATGGCCGAAGACCCAGATTCGTCTTGCGGGGGGGAGCACCGGCGCCACCTCTCGACCGATCATCGCCCGGCCACCACCTTGGAAGCCAGTAGCCACCGTTGTCACCACCACCAGCCGTCACCATCAACTCTTGGCAGCGTGTGCACCGCCACATGGCAAAGACGTTGTGCCGCAACCGCCGTCGCCCCCGCTACCACCACCACATGATCGCACCCATGAAGATGATGATGAATTGGTCAACGTTGATGACTTCATCAACACTGGCGCCGCCAAAGGATTGTATATGCCTTCTGTGGATGAAGAACCCTTCGCAGCTCGCGACGACCATCAAGCTGGTCGGCCCAATACATGCACGCAGCGCCTGGTCTTCCATGGTCTTTCTCAAGAGACGCCTCCGGCTGCCGAACCACCACAAGAGAAACCGGGATTGGTTTTCAGCCCCAACACACTCTGAAAGGCGACTGATGAGCATATGGCAGTGGCTGACACTGTTGTGAAGAAGAAGCACTACAGGAAGAGAGGTAATAATAATAATAATAAGGGTGCGAGCCAGCCTATTCCGAAGAGGATCCGGGGTCAGGACACCGTCGTACCATCCACACAATTTGGCTTGCCCCGAGTGCATGTAGCTGGTGATCCGATATTGACCCCGGATATGATCCACATTGCGGTTGGAGCCATGTTAACTTTGCACGAGGGTGTCAAGACACTAGAGGCCCTCCTTCTTAAAGACGAAGATCCAAATTACCCGGTTTTCACGGCCAAGGTGCCATTGGACGTGGGTTTCGTCAATGAATCCCCCGCGGATATATTCTTCATAGCGTTCGAGGACATATTCAAGCTGTTTCTCACGAAACGGCTGGACTATAACTTGGTCCGCCTATACGCGCTCAATCTGGCGCTCACGATCAAGAGAGAAAGTACCCTGGAAATCGTGATAGTGGATCCCTACTACATGCGGGACAGCCAGTTGGTCGAAGGATTAGAGACACGGACCAAGGCGACGGTGTACCTCGAGAAGTTCATGGTGGACAACAAGAGGAAGGGCACACTTCTTTTGCCTTTCTTTCCCGAGTAAGTACACACACTCGCTCATCGTCACCGTATCTTATGCATTTCTTATAGATTTCTTTCCTTTGCTCTTTTTCCAACATTCCGTTCCAATTATGTTGCGCAGAGACAAATACTGCACACTCATCGTCCTTGCCCCGAGGTATTCGCTAGCCACGTATTTCGACTCAGGGAGTTTGACGAAGAAGAAAGACTACACCAGAATAAGGGGTGTTCTCAATGAGGCTCTCGAGGGTACACCAAGAAGGTATGCACCTTCGTAGATAAGGGGGAATGTATCAAGGATGGCAAACACGTGTTCAAGCACGTGCTCGACTTCCCCTGCGTCAAGCAGTCGACTACTGGTGCCAAGGAGGCCCTCTACGTCCTCCATCACCTTAAAGGCTATGTTCGGGATTGCCATAACCTAACGCTGCCATCTAGTCTCCGAGGATGGGCCGAAACTTTGGCGAAAATCGACGATGCTAATCTTAGAGAAGACTTCCATCGCATTCTGATGAAGTTGTCGCAAATCATCATTGAAGATGTCAACACAAGGGGCGGTGCCCTACAACAAGCCAGAGGGTTGAGTAAGAGGGAGATCGAAGAACGCCTCCGTAAGCAGGGTGACACAAGGACGTGGACGATGAAAGAGGGATATCTACCGTCCCCGAAGCCGAGCGAGAAGAGGAAGTCTTCATCATGATCGATGTGTGTCTCTAGCATGATCCAGTGTGTGTATATTCTTGATGGACGCCTGCTATATTAGTGTGTGTGTGTCATAAACTTTACTATCTCGTGGTCGAAATGGTCATTGTTGTTAGACTTAAACTACCTTGTGGTCATGTTGTTGTTGAACTTATTGCTTCTATGATGATCTAACTTTTAGGTTTATGGATCCTTTCTTTTATATTCTATGAACATATATATATATATGGATGTGAACCCTTTATTCATTCTTTTCGTTGTATTTTTACTAATATGCCTTGTCGTCCATAGAGATGGCGACGAGGTGGTATGTGGTGTACATGGGTAGGGTTCCAGGAGTCTTCGAGGAGTGGTAGGATTGCCACAAACAAGTGAAAAAGTTCAGCGGCAACATCTACAGAGGATACGCGACTAGAGAGGAGGCGATAGCCAAGTGGAGGAACCACTTGTGGAAGAAGAACCGGATGAAGATATTGGTCGGGATAATGCTCTTGCTCACCATTATCACAGCTGTATTTTATTTGATCCTAGTGTAGGTGGCGGTGGCCACTTCATATTTGTAATGTGAGATGATATGAACTTTGTATTCAGCGCTTGTGTAAAAATTTGGCACTTGACACTATATATGTATCTCGATCGGGCTCTAAGTGTTTGTATTATATATATGTCGGTTTTCATGCATCTACTACTTGTGCAATGTATTTTATACTCATCTGGATAAATACTGTATAAATCCTGTATAAATACTTGATTATACACCAGGAAAGTATTTTACTTTGAATATGTGTTACACAATCAGTGGCGCATATAATTATATAGTCAGTGGCGCATGGCATATCTGTGGCGCATACACGTAAATGCATACAAAGTTCTTCTGTGGCATATGAAGAAATGCATACGCAGTCTGGAACTTCTATGGCGCATATCCATATGCGCTACAGAAAGAAGATATCCGTGGCGAGATACCAGTGGCGACTAGGATATGCGCCACAGAAGATGTATTTTCATGCGCCACAGAAGAGTTGTTTCCTAGTAGTGACACATTCAATGACAATGGTGGATCCATTGGTTTATGAAAATAACACACATTAAATGAACTCTAGTGGATCCATGTGGTTTATGAAAAGAACACACATGCAATGAACACTAGTGGATCCATGTAGTTTATGAAAACAACACACATGCAATGAACTCTAGTGGATCGATTTGGTTTATGAAAAGAACACACATGCAATGACTCTAGTGGTTCTTAAGGAGAAGAACATACATGCAATGACTCTAGTGTATCCATATGTGGTTTAGGAAAATAACACACATGCAACGACTCTAGTGGTGGTTTATGAAAAGAACACACATGTAATGACACTGGTGGATCCATGTGGTTTATGAAAAGAACACACATCCAATGACACTGGTGGATCCATGTGGTTTATGAAAAGAACACACATGCAATGAACTCCATTGGATCCATGTGTTTTATGAAAAGAACAGACATGAAATGACTCTAGTGGTCGTTTATGAAAAGAACACACATGCAATGACTCTAGTGGTGGTTTAGGAGAAGAACACACATGCAATCACTCTAATGTGGTTTATGAAAAGAACACACATGCAATGACACTGGTGGATCCATGTGGTTTATGAAAAGAACACACATGCAATGACATTGGTGGATCCATGTGGTTTATAAAAAGACCACACATTCAATGAACTCTAGTGGATCCATGTGGTTTATGAACAGAACACACATGCAATGAACTCTAGTGGATCCATGTGGTTTATGAAAAGAACACACATGCAATAACTCTAGTGGTGGTTTATGAAAAGAACACAATAATTACTCTAGTGGTAGTTTAGGAGAAGAACACGCATGCAATGACTCTAGTGGATCCATAAGTGGTTTATGAATAGAACACACATGCAATGACACTAGTGGTGGTTTATGAAAAGAACACACATGCAATGGCTCTAGTGGTGGTTTATGAAAAGAACACACATGCAATGACACCGGTGGATCCATGTGGTTTATGAAAAGAACACACATCCAATGACACTGGTTGATCCATGTGGTTTACAAAAAGAACACACATGCAATGAACTCTAGTGGATCCATGTGGTTTATGAAAATAACACACATGGAATGACTCTAGTGATGGTTTATGAAGAGAACACACATCCAGTGACTCTAGTGGTGGTTTATGAAAAGAACACACATGCAATGACACTGCTGGATCCATGTGGTTTATGAAAAGAACACACATCCATTGACACTGGTGGATCCATGTTGTTTATGAAAAGAACACACATGCAATGAAATCTAGTGGATCCATGTGGTGTATGAAAAGAACACACATGCAATGACTCTAGATGTGGTTTATGAAACGAACACACATGCAATTACACTGGTGGATCCATGTGGTTTATGAAAAGAACACACATCCAATTATACTGGGGGATCCATGTAGTTTATTAAAAGAACACACATTCAATGAACTCTAGTGGATCCATGTGGTTGATGAAAAGAACACACATGCAATGACTGTAGTGGTTGTTTATAAAAATAACACACATGCAATGACTCTAGTGGTGGTTTATGAAAATAAACCACATGCAATGACACTGGTGGATCCATGTGGTTTATGAAAAGAACACACATCCAATGACACTGGTGGATCCATGTGGTTTCTGAAAAGAACACAGATGCAATGAACTCTAGTGGATCCATGTGGTTTATGAAAAAAACACGTTCAATGACACTAGTGGATCCATGTGGTTTATGGAAAGAACACACATTCAATAAACTCTAGTGGATCCATGTGGTTTATGAAAAGAACACACATGCAATGAACTCTAGTAGATCCATGTGGTTTATGAAATGAACACAAATGCAATGAACTCTAGTGGATCCATGTGGTTTATGAAAAGAACACAAATGCATTGAAATCTAGTGGATCCATATGGTTTATGAAAAGAACACACATGCAATGATTCTAGTGGTGGTTTAGGAGAATAACACACATGTAATGACTCTAGTGGATCCATATGTGGTTTATAAAAAGAACACACATGCAATGAATCTAGTGGATCGAGGTGGTTTATGAAAATATCACACATGCAATGACTCTAGTGGTGGTTTATGAAAAGAACACACATGCAATGACAATGGTGGATACATGTGGTTTATGAAAAGAACACACGTCCAATGACACTAGTTGATCCATGTGGTTTATGAAAAGAACATACATGCAATGAACTCTAGTGGATCCATGTGGTTTATGAAAAGAACACACATGCAATGACTATATGTGGTTTATGAAAAGAACACACATTCAATGACTCTAGTGGTGGTTTAGGACAAGAACAAACATCCAATGACACTAGTTGATCCATGTGGTTTATTAAAAGAACACACATGCAATGACTCTAGTGGTGGTTTATGAAAAGAACACACATGCAATGACTGTAGTGGTGCTTTATGAAAAGAAAACACATGCAATTAACTCTAGTGGATCCATGTGGTTTATTAAAAGAACACACGTGCATTGACTCTAGATGTGGTTTATGAAAATAACACACATGCAATGACACTGGTGGATCCGCGTAGTTTATGAAAAGAACACACATTCAATGACACTAGTGGATCCATCTGGTTTATGAAAAGAACACACATTCAATGAACTCTAGTGGATCCATGTGGTTTATGAAAAGAACACACATGCAATGAACTCTAGTGGAGCCATGAGCTTTATGAAAATAACACACATGCAATGAACTCTAGTGGATCCATGCGGTTTATGAAAAGAACACACATGCAATCACAATAGTGGTGGTTTAGGAGAAGAACACAAATGCAATCACTCTAGATATGGTTTATGAAAAGAAAGCACATGCAATGACACTAGTGGATCCATGAGGTTTATGAAAAGAACATACATCAAATGACACTAGTGGATCCATGTGGTTTCTGAAAAGAACACACATGCAATGAACTCTAGTGTATCCACGTGGTTTATGAAAAGAACACACATGAAATGACTCTAGATGTGGTTTATGAAAAGAACACACATGCAATGACACTGGTGGATCCATGTGGTTTATTAAAAGAACACACATTCAATGACAATGGTGGATCCATGTGGTTTATGAAAAGAACACACATTAAATGAACTCTAGTGGATCCATGTGGTTTATGAAAAGAACACACATGCAATGAACTCTAGTGGATCCATGTAGTTTATGAAAATAACACACATGCAATGAACTCTAGTGGATCGATTTGGTTTATGAAAAGAACACACATGCAATGACTCTAGTGGATCCATATGTGGTTTAGGAAAAGAACACAGATGCAAAGACTAAAGTGGTGGTTTATGAAAAGAACACACATGCAATGACACTGGTGGATCCATGTGGTTTATGAAAGGAACACACATCCAATGACACTGGTGGATCCATGTGGTTTATGAAAAGAACACACATGCAATGAACTCCATTGGATCCATCTGGTTTATGAAAATAACAGACATGAAATGACTCTACTGGTCGTTTATGAAAAGAACACACATGCAATGACTCTAGTGGTGGTTTATGAAAAGAACACACATACAATGACTCTCGTGGTGGTTTATGAAAAGAACACACATGCGATGACACTAGTGGATCCATGTGGTTTATGAAAATAAATACACATCCAATGAAACTGGTTGATCCATGTGGTTTATGAAAAGAACACACATGGAATAAACTCTAGTGGATCCATGTGGTTTATGAAAAGAACACACATGCAATGACTCTAGATGCGGTTTATGAAAAGAACACACATGCAATGACGACACTGGTGGATCCGTGTGGTTTTTGAAAAGAACACACATTCAATGACACTAGTTTATCCATCTGGTTTATGAAAAGAACACACATTCAATGAACTCTATTGGAGCCATGTGGTTTATGAAAAGAACACACATGCAATGACTCTAGTGGTGGTTTATGAAAAGAACACAATAATTACTCTAGTGGTGGTTTAGGAGAAGAACACACATGCAATGGCTCTAGTGGATCCATATGTGGTTTATGAAATGAACACACATGCAATGGCTCAAGTGGTGATTTATGAAAAGAACACACATGCAATGACTCTAGTGGTGGTTTATGAAAACAACACACATGCAATGACACTGGTGGATCCATGTGGTTTATTAAAAGAACACACATCCAATGACACTGGTTCATCCATGTGGTTTATGAAAAGAACACACATGCAATGAAATCTAGTGGATCCATATGGTTTATGAAAAGAACACACATGTAATGACTCTAGTGGTGGTTTATGAAGAGAACACACATCCAATGACTCTAGTGGTGGTTTCTGAAAAGAACACACATGTAACAACAATGGTGGATCCATGTGGTTTATGAAAATAACACACATGCAATGACACTGGTGGATCCATGTGGTTTATGAAAATAAACACACATCCAATGAAACTGGTGGATCCATGTTGTTTATGAAAAGAACACACATGCAATGAACTCTAGTGGATCCATGTGGTTTATGAAAAGAACACACATGCAATGACTCTAGATGTGGTTTATCAAAAGAACACACATGCAATGACACTGGTGGATCTGTGTGGTTTATGAAAAGAACACACATTCAATGACACTAGTGGATCCATGTGGTGAATGAAAAGAACACACATTCAATGAACTCTAGTGGATCCATGTGGTTTATGAAAAGAACACACTTGCGATGAACTCTAGTGGATCCATGTGCTTTATGAAAAGAACACACATGCAATGAACTCTAGTGGATCCGTGTGGTTTATCAAAAGAACACACATGCAATGACTCTAGTGGTGGTTTATGAAAAGAACACACATGCAATGACAATAGTGGTGGTTTAGGAGAAGAACACACACGCAATCACTCTAGATGTGGTTTATGAAAAGAAGACACATGCAATGACACTGGTGGATCCATGTGGTTTATGAAAAGAACACACATTCAATGAACTCTAGTGGATCCATGTGGTTTATGAAAAGAACAACCATCCAATGAACTCTAGTGGATCCATGTGGTTTATGAAATGAACACAAATTCAATAAACTCTAGTTGATCCATGTGGTTTATGAAAAGAACACACATGTAATGACTCTAGTGGTGGTTTATGAAAAGAACACAACAATTACTGTTGTGGTGGTTTTGGAGAAGAACACACATGCAATGACTCTAGTGGATCCATATCTGGTTTATGAAAAGAACACACATGCAATGAATCTAGTGGTGGTTTATGAAAAGAACACACATGCAATGACTCTTGTGGTGGTTTATGAAAAGAACACACATGCAATTACTCTAGTGGTGGTTTATAAAAAGAACATACATGCAATGACTCTAGTGGATCCATGTGGTTTATGAAAAGAACACACATCTAATGACACTGGTGGATCCATGTGGTTTATGAAAAGAACACACATTCAATGAACTCTAGTGGATCCATGTGTTTTATGAAAAGAACACACATACATTTACTCTAGTGGTGGTTTATGAAAAGAACACACATCCAATGACAATAGTGGTGGTTTATGAAAAGAACAAACATGCAATGACTCTAGTGGTGGTTTATGAAAAGAACACACATGCAACGACTCTAGTGGATCCATGTGGTTTATGAAGAGAACACACATGCAATGACACTAGTGGATCCATGTGGTTTATGAAATGAAAAGACATGCAATGAACTCTGGTGGATCCATGTGGTTTATGAAAAGAACACACATGCAATGAACTCTAGTGTATCCATGTGGTTTCTGAAAAGGACACACATGCAATGACTCTAGTGGTGGTTTATGAAAAGAATACACATGCAATGACTCTATGGTTGTTTATGAAAAGAACACACATGTAATGACACTAGTGGATCCATGTGATTTATGAAAAGAACACACATCCAATGACATTGATGGATCCATGTGGTTTATGAAAATAACACGCATGCAATGAACTCTACTGGATCCATGTGATTTATGAAAAGAACACACATGCAATGACTCTAGATGTGGTTTATGAAAAGAACACACATGGAATGACTCTAGTGGATACATGTGGTTGATGAAAAGAACACACATGCAATGACACTAGTGGATCCATCTAGTTTACGAAAAGAACACACATCCAATGACACTGGTGGATCCATGTAGTTTATGAAAAGAACACACATGCAATGAACTATAGTGGATCCATGTGGTTTATGAAATGAACAAACACGCAATGAACTCTAGTGGATCCATGTGGTTTATGAAAAGAACACACATGCAATGACTCTAGATGTGGTTTGTGAAAAGCACACACATGCAATGACTCTAGTAGATTCATGTGGTTTATGAAAAGAGCACACATGCAATGACACTGGTGGATCCATGTGGTTTATGAAAGAACACACATCCAATGACACTGATGGTTCCATGTGGTTTATGAAAAGAACGCACATGCAATGAACTCTAGTGGATCCATATGTGGTTTATGAAAAGAACACACATGCAATGACTCTAGTGGTGGTTTATTAAAAGAACACACATGCAATGACTCTAGTGGATCCATGTGGTTTATGAAAAGAACTCACATCCAATGACTCTAGTGGTGGTTTATTAAAAGAACACACATGCAATGACTCTAGTGGATCCATGTGGTTTATGAAAAGAACACACATCCAATAACACTGGTGGATCCATGTGGTTTATGAAAAGAACACACATTCAATGAACTCTAGTGGATCCATGTGGTTTATGAAAAGAACACACATACGATGACTCTAGTGGTGGTTTATGAAAAGAACACACATGCAATGACAATAATGGTGGTTTATGAAAAGAACACACATGCAACGACTCTAGTGGTGGTTTATGAAAAGAACAGACATGCAATGACTCTAGTGGATCCATGTGGTTTATGAAAAGAACACACATCCAATGACACTGGTGGATCCATGTGGTTTATAAAAAGAACACACATTCAATGAACTCTAGTGGATCCATGTGGTTTATGAAAAGAACACACATTCAATGAACTCTAGTGGATCCATGTGGTTTATGAAAAGAACACACATACGATGACTCTAGTGGTGGTTTATGAAAAGAACACACATGCAATGACAATAATGGTGGTTTATGAAAAGAACACACATGCAACGACTCTAGTGGTGGTTTATGAAAAGAACAGACATGCAATGACTCTAGTGGATCCATGTGGTTTATGAAAAGAACACACATCCAATGACACTGGTGGATCCATGTGGTTTATAAAAAGAACACACATTCAATGAACTCTAGTGGATCCATGTGGTTTATGAAAAGAACACACATACAATGACTCTAGTGGTGGTTTATGAAAAGAACACACATGCAATGACAATAGTGGTGGTTTAGGAGAAGAACACACATGCAATGACTGTAGATGTGGTTTATGAAAAGAACACACATGCAATGACACTGGTGGATACATGTGGTTTATGAAAAGAACACACATTAAATGACACTAGTGGATCCATGTTGGTTTATGAAAAGAACACACATTCAATGAACTCTAGTAGATCCATGTGGTTTATGAAAAGAACACACATGCAATGAACTCTAGTGGATCCATGTGGTTTATGCAATGAACACACATGCAATGAACTCTAGTGGATCCATGTGGTTTATGAAAAGAACACAAATGCAATGAACTCTAGTGGATCCATGTGGTTTATGAAAAGAACTCACATGCAATGACTCTAGTGCTGGTTTATGAAAACAACACACATTCAATGACTCTAGTGGTGGTTTAGGAGATGATCAAACTTGCAATGACTCTAGTGGATCTGTATGTTGTTTATGAAAAGAACACACATGCATTTACTAGTGGTGGTTTATGAAAAGAACACACATGCAATGACTCTAGTGGTGGTTTATGAAAAGAACACACATGAAATGACACTGGTGGATCCATGTGGTTTATGAAAATAACACACATCCAATGACACTTGTGGATCCATGTGTTTTATGAAAAGAAACACATGCAATGGAATCTAGTGAATCCATGTGGTTTATGAAGTGAACACACATGCAATGAACTCTAGTGGATCCATATGTGGTTTATGAAAAGAACACACATGAAATGACTCTAGTGGTGGTTTATAAAAAGAACACACATGCAATGACTCTAGTGGATCCATGTGGTTTATGAAAAGAACACACATCTAATGACACTGGTGGATCCATGTGGATATGAAAAGAACACACATTCAATGAACTCTAGTGGCTCCATGTGGTTTATGAAAAGAACACACATACAGTTACTCTAGTGGTGGTTTATGAAAAGAACACACATGCAATGACAATAGTGGTGGTTTATGAAAAGAACAAACATGCAATGACTCTAGTGGTGGTTTATGAAAAGAACACACATGCAATGACTCTAGTGGATCCATGTGGTTTATGAAAAGAGCACACATCCAATGACACTGGTGGATCCATGTGGTTTATGAAAAGAACACACATTCAATGAACTCTAGTGGATCCATGTGGTTTATGAAAAGAACACTCATGCAATGACTCTAGTGGAGGTTTATGAAAAGAAGACACATGCAATGACAATAGTGGTGGTTTAGGAGAAGAACACACATGCAATGACTGTTGATGTGGTTTATGAAAAGAACACACATGCAATTACACTGGTGGATCCATGTGGTTTATGAAAAGAACACACATTCAATGAACTCTAGTAGATCCATGTGGTAAATGAAATGAACACACATGCAATGAACTCTAGTGGATCCATGTGGTTTATGCAATGAACACACATGCAATGAACACACATGCAATGAACTCTAGTGGATCCATGTGGTTTATGAAAAGAACACAAATGCAATGAACTCTAGTGGATCCATGTGGTTTATGAAAAGAACTCACATGCAATGACTCTAGTGGTGCTTTATGAAAAGAACACACATTCAATGACTCTAGTGGTGGTTTAGGAGAAGTTCAAACATGCAATGACTCTAGTGGATCCGTATGTGGTTTATGAAAAGAACACACATGCATTGACTCTAGTGGTGGTTTATGAAAAGAATATACATGCAATGACTCTAGTGGTGGTTTATGAAAAGAACACACATGCAATGACACTGGTGGATCCATGTGGTTTATGAAAATAACACACATCCAATGACACATGTGGATCCATGTGGTTTATGAAAATAAACACATGCAATGAACTCTAGTGAATCCATGTGGTTTATGAAGTAAACACACATGCAATGAACTCTAGTGGATCCATATGTGGTTTATGAAAAGGACACACATGCAATGACTCTAGTGGTCGTTTATAAAAAGAACACACATGCAATGACTCTAGTGGATCCATGTCGTTTATGAAAAGAACACACATCTAATGACACTGGTAGATCCATGTGGTTTATGAAACGAACACACATTGAATGAACTCTAGTGGATCCATGTGGTATATAAAAAGAACACACATACAATTACTCTAGTGGTGGTTTATGAAAAGAACACACATGCAATGACAATAGTGGTGGTTTATGAAAAGAACAAACATGCAATGACTCTAGTGGTGGTTTATGAAAAGAACACACATGCAATGACTCTAGTGGATCCATGTGGTTTATGAAAAGAGCACACATCCAATGACACTGGTGGATCCATGTGGTTTATGAAAAGAACACACATTCAATGAACTCTAGTGGATCCATGTGGTTTATGAAAAGAACACACATGCAATGACTCTAGTGGCGGTTTATGAAAAGAAGACACATGCAATGACAATAGTGGTGGTTTAGGAGAAGAACACACATGCAATGACTGTTGATGTGGTTTATGAAAAGAACACACATGCAATGACACTGGTGGATCCATGTGGTTTATGAGAAGAACACACATTAAATGACACTAGTGGATCCATATTGGTTTATGAAAAGAACACACATTCAATGAACTCTAGTAGATCCATGTGGTAAATGAAATGAACACACATGCAATGAACTCTAGTGGATCCATGTGGTTTATGCAATGAACACACATGCAATGAACTCTAGTGGATCCATGTGGTTTATGAAAAGAACACAAATGCAATGAACTCTAGTGGATCCATGTGGTTTATGAAAAGAACTCACATGCAATGACTCTAGTGGTGGTTTATGAAAAGAACACACATTCAATGACTCTAGTGGTGGTTTAGGAGAAGTTCAAACATGCAATGACTCTAGTGGATCCGTATGTGGTTTATGAAAAGAACACACATGCATTGACTCTAGTGGTGGTTTATGAAAAGAACAGACATGCAATGACTCTAGTGGTGGTTTTTGAAAAGAACACACATGCAATGACACTGGTGGATCCATGTGGTTTATGAAAATAACACACATCCAATGACACATGTGGATCCATGTGGTTTATGAAAATAAACACATGCAATGAACTCTAGTGAATCCATGTGGTTTATGAAGTAAACACACATGCAATGAACTCTAGTGGATCCATATGTGGTTTATGAAAAGGACACACATGCAATGACTCTAGTGGTCGTTTATAAAAAGAACACACATGCAATGACTCTAGTGGATCCATGTCGTTTATGAAAAGAACACACATCTAATGACACTGGTAGATCCATGTGGTTTATGAAAATAACACACATTGAATGAACTCTAGTGGATCCATGTGGTTTATAAAAAGAACACACATACAATTACTCTAGTGGTGGTTTATGAAAAGAACACACATGCAATGACAATAGTGGTGGTTTATGAAAAGAACAAACATGCAATGACTCTAGTGGTGGTTTATGAAAAGAACACACATGCAATGACTCTAGTGGATCCATGTGGTTTATGAAAAGAGCACACATCCAATGACACTGGTGGATCCATGTGGTTTATGAAAAGAACACACATTCAATGAACTCTAGTGGATCCATGTGGTTTATGAAAAGAACACACATGCAATGACTCTAGTGGCGGTTTATGAAAAGAAGACACATGCAATGACAATAGTGGTGGTTTAGGAGAAGAACACACATGCAATGGCTGTTGATGTGGTTTATGAAAAGAACACACATGCAATGACACTGGTGGATCCATGTGGTTTATGAAAAGAACACACATTAAATGACACTAGTGGATCCATGTTGGTTTATGAAAAGAACACACATTCAATGAACTCTAGTAGATCCATGTGGTAAATGAAATGAACACACATGCAATGAACTCTAGTGGATCCATGTGGTTTATGCAATGAACACACATGCAATGAACTCTAGTGGATCCATGTGGTTTATGAAAAGAACACAAATACAATGAACTCTAGTGGATCCATGTGGTTTATGAAAAGAACTCACATGCAATGACTCTAGTGGTGGTTTATGAAAAGAACACACATTCAATGACTCTAGTGGTGGTTTAGGAGAAGTTCAAACATGCAATGACTCTAGTGGATCCGTATGTGGTTTATGAAAAGAACACACATGCATTGACTCTAGTGGTGGTTTATGAAAAGAACAGACATGCAATGACTCTAGTGGTGGTTTTTGAAAAGAACACACATGCAATGACACTGGTGGATCCATGTGGTTTATGAAAATAACACACATCCAATGACACATGTGGATCCATGTGGTTTATGAAAATAAACACATGCAATGAACTCTAGTGAATCCATGTGGTTTATGAAGTAAACACACATGCAATGAACTCTAGTGGATCCATATGTGGTTTATGAAAAGGACACACATGCAATGACTCTAGTGGTCGTTTATAAAAAGAACACACATGCAATGACTCTAGTGGATCCATGTCGTTTATGAAAAGAACACACATCTAATGACACTGGTAGATCCATGTGGTTTATGAAAATAACACACATTGAATGAACTCTAGTGGATCCATGTGGTTTATAAAAGAACACATACAATTACTCTAGTGGTGGTTTATGAAAAGAACACACATGCAATGACAATAGTGGTGGTTTATGAAAAGAACAAACATGCAATGACTATAGTGGTGGTTTATGAAAAGAACACACATGCAATGACTCTAGTGGATCCATGTGGTTTATGAAAAGATCACACATCCAATGACACTGGTGGATCCATGTGGTTTATGAAAAGAACACACATTCAATGAACTCTAGTGGATCCATGTGGTTTATGAAAAGAACACACATGCAATGACTCTAGTGGCGGTTTATGAAAAGAAGACACATGCAATGACAATAGTGGTGGTTTAGGAGAAGAACACACATGCAATGGCTGTTGATGTGGTTTATGAAAAGAACACACATGCAATGACACTGGTGGATCCATGTGGTTTATGAAAAGAACACACATTAAATGACACTAGTGGATCCATGTTGGTTTATGAAAAGAACACACATTCAATGAACTCTAGTAGATCCATGTGGTAAATGAAATGAACACACATGCAATGAACTCTAGTGGATCCATGTGGTTTATGCAATGAACACACATGCAATGAACTCTAGTGGATCCATGTGGTTTATGAAAAGAACACAAATACAATGAACTCTAGTGGATCCATGTGGTTTATGAAAAGAACTCACATGCAATGAGTCTAGTGGTGGTTTATGAAAAGAACACACATTCAATGACTCTAGTGGTGGTTTAGGAGAAGTTCAAACATGCAATGACTCTAGGGGATCCGTATGTGGTTTATGAAAAGAACACACATGCATTGACTCTTGTGGTGGTTTATGAAATGAACAGACATGCAATGACTCTAGTGGTGGTTTATGAAAAGAACACACATGCAATGACACTGGTGGATCTATGTGGTTTATGAAAATAACACACATCCAATGAAACTTGTGGATCCTTGTGGTTTATGAAAATAAACAAATGCAATGAACTCTAGTGAATCCATGTGGTTTATGAAGTGAACACACATGCAATGAACTCTAGTGGATCCATATGTGGTTTATGAAAAGGACACACATGCAATGACACTGGTGGATCCATGTGGTTTATGAAAATAACACACATCCAATGACACATGTGGATCCATGTGGTTTATGAAAATAAACACATGCAATGAACTCTAGTGAATCCATGTGGTTTATGAAGTAAACACACATGCAATGAACTCTAGTGGATCCATATGTGGTTTATGAAAAGGACACACATGCAATGACTCTAGTGGTCGTTTATAAAAAGAACACACATGCAATGACTCTAGTGGATCCATGTCGTTTATGAAAAGAACACACATCTAATGACACTGGTAGATCCATGTGGTTTATGAATAGAACACGCATTGAATGAAGTCTAGTGGATCCATGTGGTTTATAAAAAGAACACACATACAATTACTCTAGTGGTGGTTTATGAAAACAACACACATGCAATGACAATAGTGGTGGTTTATGAAAAGAACAAACATGCAAAGACTCTAGTGGTGGTTTATGAAAAGAACACACATGCAATGACTCTAGTGGATCCATGTGGTTTATGAAAAGAACACACATCCAATGACACTGGTGGATCCATGTGGTTTATGAAAATAACACACATTCAATAAACTCTACTGGATCCATGTGGTTTATGAAAAGAAAACACATACAATGACTCTAGTGGTGGTTTATGAAAAGAACACGTATGCAATGACAATAGTGGTGGTTTATGAAAAGAACACACATGGAATGACTCTAGTGGTGGTTTATGAAAAGAACACACATGCAATGACTCTAGTGGATCCATGTGGTTTATGAAAAGAACACACATCCAATGACACTGGTGGATCCATGTGGTTTATGAAAAGAACACACATTCAATGAACTCTAGTGGATCCATGTGGTTTATGAAAAGAAAACACATACAATGACTCTAGTGGTGGTTTATGAAAAGAAGACTGATGCAATGACAATAGTGGTGGTTTAGGAGAAGAACACACATGAATGACTGTAGATGTGGTTTATGAAAAGAACACACATGCAATGACACTGGTGGATCCATGTGGTTTATGAAAAGCGCACATATTAAATGATACTAGTGGATCCATGTTGGTTCATGAAAAGAACACACATTCAATGAACTCTAGTAGATCCTTGTGGTTTATGAAAAGAACACGCATGCAATGAACTCTAGTAGATCCATGTGGTTTATGCAATGAACACACATGCAATGAACTCTAGTCGATCAATGTGGTTTATGAAACGAACACAAATGCAATGAACTCTAGTGGATCCATGTGGTTTATGAAAAGAACTCACATGCAATTACTCTAGTGGTGGTTTATGAAAAGAACACACATTCAATGACTCTAGTGGTGGTTTAGGAGAAGAACAAACATGAAATGACTCTAGTGGATCCGTATGTGGTTTATGAAAAGAACACACATGCATTGACTATAGTGGTGGTTTATGAAAAAACACACATGCAATGACTCTAGTGGTGGTTTATGAAAAGAACACACATTCAATGACTCTAGTGGTGGTTTATGAAAAGAACACACATTCAATGACTCTAGTGGTGGTTTAGGAGAAGATCAAACATGCAATGACTCTAGTGGATCCGTATGTGGTTTACGAAAAGAACACGCATGCATTGACTCTAGTGGTGGTTTATGAAAACAACACACATGCAATTACTCTAGTGGTGGTTTATGAAAAGAACACACATGCAATGACACTGGTGGATCCATGTGGTTTATGAAAATAACACCCATCCAATGACACTTGTGGATCCATGTGGTTTATGAAAAGAAACACATGCAATAAACTCTAGTGAATCCATGTGGTTTATGAAGTGAACACACATGCAATGAACTCTAGTGGATCCATATGTGGTTTATGAAAATTTCACACATGCAATGACTCTAGTGGTGGTTTATAAAAAGAACAAACATGCAATGACTCTAGTGGATCCATGTGGTTTATGAAAAGAACACACATCTAATGACACTGGTGGATCCATGTGGTTTATAAAGAGAACACACATTGAGTGAACTCTAGTGGATCCATGTGGTTTACGAAAAGAACACACATACAATTACTCTAGTGGTGGTTTATGAAAAGAACACAAATGCAATGACAATAGTGGTGGTTTATGAAAAGAACAAACATGCAATGACTCTAGTGGTGGTTTATGAAAAGAACACACATGCAATGACTCTAGTGGATCCATGTGGTTTATGAAAAGAACACACCGCCAATGACACTGGTGGATACATGTCGTTTATGAAAAGAACACACATTCAATGAACCCTAGTGTATCCATGTGGTTTATGAAAAGAAAACACATACAATGACTCTAGTGGTGGTTTATGAAAAGAAGACACATGCAATGACAATAGTGGTGGTTTAGGAGAAGAACACACATGCAATGACTATAGATGTGGTTTATGAAAAGAACACACATGCAATGACACTGGTCGATCCATGTGGTTTATGAAAAGAACACACATTAAATGACACTAGTGGATCCATGTTGGTTTATGAAAAGAACACACATTCCATGAACTCTAGTAGATCCATTTGGTTTATGAAAAGAACACACATGCAATGAACTCTAGTGTATCCATGTGGTTTATGAAAAGAACAAAAATGCAATGAACTCTAGTGGCTCCATGTGGTTTATGAAAAGAACTCACATGCAGTGACTCTAGTGGTGTTTTATGAAAAGAACACACATTCAATGACTCTAGTGGTGGTTTAGGGAAACATGCAATGACTCTAGTGGATCCGTATGTGGTTTATGAAAAGAACACACATACATTGACTATAGTGGTGGTTTATGAAAAGAACACACATGCAATGACTCTAGTGGTTATTTATGAAAAGAACACACATTCAATGACTCTAGTGGTGGTTTAGGAGAAGAACAAACATGCAATGACTCTAGTGGATCTGAATGTGGTTTATGAAAAGAACACACATGCATTGACTATAGTGGTGGTTTATGAAAATAACAGACATCCAATGACTCTAGTGGTGGTTTATGAAAAGAACACACATTCAATGACTCTAGTGGTGGTTTATGAAAAGAACACACATTCAATGACTCTAGTGGTGGTTTAGGAGAAGATCAAACATGCAATGATTCTAGTGGATCCGTATGTGGTTTATGAAAAGAACACACATGCATTGACTCTCGTGGTGGTTTATGAAAACAACACACATGCAATGACTCTAGTGGTGGTTTATGAAAAGAACACACATGCAATGACACTGGTGGATCCATGTGGTTTATGAAAAGAACACACATTCAATGAACTCTAGTGGATCCATGTGCTTTATGAAAAGAACACACATACAATGACTCTAGTGGTGGTTTATGAAAAGAAGACACATGCAATGGCAATAGTGGTGGCTTATGAAAAGAACACACATGCAATGACTCTAGTAGTTGTTTATGAAAAGAACACACATGCAATGACACTGGTGGAACCATGTGGTTTATGAAAATAACACACATCCAAAGACACTTGTGGATCCATGTGGTTTATGAAAAGAAACACATGCAATGAACTCTAGTGAAAATCCATGTGGTTTATGAAGTGAACACAAGTGCAATGAACTCTAGTGGATTCATATGTGGTTTATGAAAAGAACACAAATGCAATGACTCTAGTGGTGGTTTATGAAAAGAACACACATGCAATGAACTCTAGTGGATCCATGTGGTTTATGAAAAGAATAAAAATGCAATGAACTCTAGTGGCTCCATGTGGTTTATGAAAAGAACTCACATGCAATGACTCTAGTTGTGTTTTATGAAAAGAACACACATTCAATGACTCTAGTGGTGGTTTAGGGAAACATGCAATGACTCTAGTGGATCCGTATGTGGTTTATGAAAAGAACACACATACATTGACTATAGTGGTGGTTTATGAAAAGAACACACATGCAATGACTCTAGTGGTTGTTTATGAAAAGAACACACATTCAATGACTCTAGTGGTGGTTTAGGAGAAGAACAAACATGCAATGACTCTAGTGGATCTGAATGTGGTTTATGAAAAGAACACATGCATTGACTATAGTGGTGGTTTATGAAAATAATGACATCCAATGACTCTAGTGGTGGTTTATGAAAAGAACACACATTCAATGACTCTAGTGGTGGTTTATGAAAAGAACACACATTCAATGACTCTAGTGGTGGTTTAGGAGAAGATCAAACATGCAATGATTCTAGTGGATCCGTATGTGGTTTATGAAAATAACACACATGCATTGACTCTAGTGGTGGTTTATGAAAACAACACACATGCAATGACTCTAGTGGTGGTTTATGAAAAGAACACACATGCAATGACACTGGTGGATCCATGTGGTTTATGAAAATAACACACATCCAAAGACACTTGTGGATCCATGTGGTTTATGAAAAGAAACACATGCAATGAACTCTAGTGAATCCATGTGGTTTATGAAGTGAACACACGTGCAATGAACTCTAGTGGATCCATATGTGGTTTATGAAAAGAACACAAATGCAATGACTCTAGTGGTGGTTTATAAAAAGAACACACATGCAATGACTCTAGTGGATCCATGTGGTTTATGAAAATAACACACATCTAATGACACTGGTGGATCCATGAGGTTTATGAAAATAACACACATTGAATGAACTCTAGTGGATCCATGTGGTTTATGAAAAGAACACACATACAATTACTCTAGTGGTGGTTTATGAAAAGAACACACATGCAATGACAATAGTGGTGGTTTATGAAAAGAACAAACATGCAATGACTCTGGTGGTGGTTTATTAAAAGAACACACATGCAATGACTCTAGTGGATACATGTGGTTTATGAAAAGAACACACCGCCAATGGCACTGGTGGATACATGCGGTTTATGAAAAGAACACACATTCAATGAACCCTAGTGTATCCATGTGGTTTATGAAAAGAAAACACATACAATGACTCTAGTGGTGGTTTATGAAAAGAAGACACATGCAATGGCAATAGTGGTGGCTTATGAAAAGAACACACATGCAATGACTCTAGTAGTTGTTTATGAAAAGAACACACATGCAATGACACTGGTGGAACCATGTGGTTTATGAAAATAACACACATCCAAAGACACTTGTGGATCCATGTGGTTTATGAAAAGAAACACATGCAATGAACTCTAGTGAAAATCCATGTGGTTTATGAAGTGAACACAAGTGCAATGAACTCTAGTGGATTCATATGTGGTTTATGAAAAGAACACAAATGCAATGACTCTAGTGGTGGTTTATGAAAAGAACACACATGCAATGAACTCTAGTGGATCCATGTGGTTTATGAAAAGAATAAAAATGCAATGAACTCTAGTGGCTCCATGTGGTTTATGAAAAGAACTCACATGCAATGACTCTAGTTGTGTTTTATGAAAAGAACACACATTCAATGACTCTAGTGGTGGTTTAGGGAAACATGCAATGACTCTAGTGGATCCGTATGTGGTTTATGAAAAGAACACACATACATTGACTATAGTGGTGGTTTATGAAAAGAACACACATGCAATGACTCTAGTGGTTGTTTATGAAAAGAACACACATTCAATGACTCTAGTGGTGGTTTAGGAGAAGAACAAACATGCAATGACTCTAGTGGATCTGAATGTGGTTTATGAAAAGAACACACATGCATTGACTATAGTGGTGGTTTATGAAAATAACAGACATCCAATGACTCTAGTGGTGGTTTATGAAAAGAACACACATTCAATGACTCTAGTGGTGGTTTATGAAAAGAACACACATTCAATGACTCTAGTGGTGGTTTAGGAGAAGATCAAACATGCAATGATTCTAGTGGATCCGTATGTGGTTTATGAAAATAACACACATGCATTGACTCTAGTGGTGGTTTATGAAAACAACACACATGCAATGACTCTAGTGGTGGTTTATGAAAAGAACACACATGCAATGACACTGGTGGATCCATGTGGTTTATGAAAATAACACACATCCAAAGACACTTGTGGATCCATGTGGTTTATGAAAAGAAACACATGCAATGAACTCTAGTGAATCCATGTGGTTTATGAAGTGAACACACGTGCAATGAACTCTAGTGGATCCATATGTGGTTTATGAAAAGAACACAAATGCAATGACTCTAGTGGTGGTTTATAAAAAGAACACACATGCAATGACTCTAGTGGATCCATGTGGTTTATGAAAATAACACACATCTAATGACACTGGTGGATCCATGAGGTTTATGAAAATAACACACATTGAATGAACTCTAGTGGATCCATGTGGTTTATGAAAAGAACACACATACAATTACTCTAGTGGTGGTTTATGAAAAGAACACACATGCAATGACAATAGTGGTGGTTTATGAAAAGAACAAACATGCAATGACTCTGGTGGTGGTTTATTAAAAGAACACACATGCAATGACTCTAGTGGATACATGTGGTTTATGAAAAGAACACACCGCCAATGGCACTGGTGGATACATGCGGTTTATGAAAAGAACACACATTCAATGAACCCTAGTGTATCCATGTGGTTTATGAAAAGAAAACACATACAATGACTCTAGTGGTGGTTTATGAAAAGAAGACACATGCAATGACAATAGTGGTGGTTTAGGAGAAGAACACACATGCAATGACTGTAGATGTGGTTTATGAAAAGAACACACATGCAATGACACTGGTCGATCCATGTGGTTTATGAAAAGAACACACATTAAATGACACTAGTGGATCAATGTTGGTTTATGAAAAGAACACACATTCAATGAACTCTAGTAGATCCATTTGGTTTATGAAAAGAACACACATGCAATGAACTCTAGTGGATCCATGTGGTTTATGAAAAGAACAAAAATGCAATGAACTCTAGTGGCTCCATGTGGTTTATGAAAAGAACTCACATGCAATGACTCTAGTGGTGTTTTATGAAAAGAACACACATTCAATGACTCTAGTGGTGGTTTAGGGAAACATGCAATGACTCTAGTGGATCCGTATGTGGTTTATGAAAAGAACACACATACATTGACTATAGTGGTGGTTTATGAAAAGAACACACATGCAATGACTCTAGTGGTTGTTTATGAAAAGAACACACATGCAATGACACTGGTGGATCCATGTGGTTTATGAAAATAACACACATCCAAAGACACTTGTGGATCCATGTGGTTTATGAAAAGAAACACATGCAATGAACTCTAGTGAATCCATGTGGTTTATGAAGTGAACACACGTGCAATGAACTCTAGTGGATTCATATGTGGTTTATGAAAAGAACACAAATGCAATGACTCTAGTGGTGGTTTATGAAAAGAACACACATGCAATGAACTCTAGTGGATCCATGTGGTTTATGAAAAGAACAAAAATGCAATGAACTCTAGTGGCTCCATGTGGTTTATGAAAAGAACTCACATGCAATGACTCTAGTGGTGTTTTATGAAAAGAACACACATTCAATGACTCTAGTCGTGGTTTAGGGAAACATGCAATGACTCTAGTGGATCCGTATGTGGTTTATGAAAAGAACACACATACATTGACTATATTGGTGGTTTATGAAAAGAACACACATGCAATGACTCTAGTGGTTGTTTATGAAAAGAACACACATTCAATGACTCTAGTGGTGGTTTAGGAGAAGAACAAACATGCAATGACTCTAGTGGATCTGAATGTGGTTTATGAAAAGAACACACATGCATTGACTATAGTGGTGGTTTATGAAAATAACAGACATCCAATGACTCTAGTGGTGGTTTATGAAAAGAACACACATTCAATGACTCTAGTGGTGGTTTATGAAAAGAACACACATTCAATGACTCTAGTGGTGGTTTAGGAGAAGATCAAACATGCAATGATTCTAGTGGATCCGTATGTGGTTTATGAAAAGAACACACATGCATTGACTCTAGTGGTGGTTTATGAAAACAACACACATGCAATGACTCTAGTGGTGGTTTATGAAAAGAACACACATGCAATGACACTGGTGGATCCATGTGGTTTATGAAAATAACACACATCCAAAGACACTTGTGGATCCATGTGGTTTATGAAAAGAAACACATGCAATGAACTCTAGTGAATCCATGTGGTTTATGAAGTGAACACACGTGCAATGAACTCTAGTGGATCCATATGTGGTTTATGAAAAGAACACAAATGCAATGAATCTAGTGGTGGTTTATAAAAAGAACACACATGCAATGACTCTAGTGGATCCATGTGGTTTATGAAAATAACACACATCTAATGACACTGGTGGATCCATGAGGTTTATGAAAATAACACACATTGAATGAACTCTAGTGGATCCATGTGGTTTATGAAAAGAACACACATACAATTACTCTAGTGGTGGTTTATGAAAAGAACACACATGCAATGACAATAGTGGTGGTTTATGAAAAGAACAAACATGCAATGACTCTGGTGGTGGTTTATTAAAAGAACACACATGCAATGACTCTAGTGGATACATGTGGTTTATGAAAAGAACACACCGCCAATGACACTGGTGGATACATGCGGTTTATGAAAAGAACACAGATTCAATGAACCCTAGTGTATCCATGTGGTTTATGAAAAGAAAACACATACAATGACTCTAGTGGTGGTTTATGAAAAGAAGACACATGCAATGACAATAGTGGTGGTTTAGGAGAAGAACACACATGCAATGACTGTAGATGTGGTTTATGAAAAGAACACACATGCAATGACACTGGTCGATCCATGTGGTTTATGAAAAGAACACACATTAAATGACACTAGTGGATCCATGTTGGTTTATGAAAAGAACACACATTCAATGAACTCTAGTAGATCCATTTGGTTTATGAAAAGAACACACATGCAATGAACTCTAGTGGATCCATGTGGTTTATGAAAAGAACAAAAATGCAATGAACTCTAGTGGCTCCATGTGGTTTATGAAAAGAACTCACATGCAATGACTCTAGTGGTGTTTTATGAAAAGAACACACATTCAATGACTCTAGTGGTGGTTTAGGGAAACATGCAATGACTCTAGTGGATCCGTATGTGGTTTATGAAAAGAACACACATACATTGACTATAGTGGTGGTTTATGAAAGAACACACATGCAATGACTCTAGTGGTTGTTTATGAAAAGAACACACATGCAATGACACTGGTGGATCCATGTGGTTTATGAAAATAACACACATCCAAAGACACTTGTGGATCCATGTGGTTTATGAAAAGAAACACATGCAATGAACTCTAGTGAATCCATGTGGTTTATGAAGTGAACACACGTGCAATGAACTCTAGTGGATTCATATGTGGTTTATGAAAAGAACACAAATGCAATGACTCTAGTGGTGGTTTATGAAAAGAACACACATGCAATGAACTCTAGTGGATCCATGTGGTTTATGAAAAGAACAAAAATGCAATGAACTCTAGTGGCTCCATGTGGTTTATGAAAAGAACTCACATGCAATGACTCTAGTGGTGTTTTATGAAAAGAACACACATTCAATGACTCTAGTCGTGGTTTAGGGAAACATGCAATGACTCTAGTGGATCCGTATGTGGTTTATGAAAAGAACACACATACATTGACTATATTGGTGGTTTATGAAAAGAACACACATGCAATGACTCTAGTGGTTGTTTATGAAAAGAACACATTCAATGACTCTAGTGGTGGTTTAGGAGAAGAACAAACATGCAATGACTCTAGTGGATCTGAATGTGGTTTATGAAAAGAACACACATGCATTGACTATAGTGGTGGTTTATGAAAATAACAGACATCCAATGACTCTAGTGGTGGTTTATGAAAAGAACACACATTCAATGACTCTAGTGGTGGTTTATGAAAAGAACACACATTCAATGACTCTAGTGGTGGTTTAGGAGAAGATCAAACATGCAATGATTCTAGTGGATCCGTATGTGGTTTATGAAAAGAACACACATGCATTGACTCTAGTGGTGGTTTATGAAAACAACACACATGCAATGACTCTAGTGGTGGTTTATGAAAAGAACACACATGCAATGACACTGGTGGATCCATGTGGTTTATGAAAATAACACACATCCAAAGACACTTGTGGATCCATGTGGTTTATGAAAAGAAACACATGCAATGAACTCTAGTGAATCCATGTGGTTTATGAAGTGAACACGTGCAATGAACTCTAGTGGATCCATATGTGGTTTATGAAAAGAACACAAATGCAATGAATCTAGTGGTGGTTTATAAAAAGAACACACATGCAATGACTCTAGTGGATCCATGTGGTTTATGAAAATAACACACATCTAATGACACTGGTGGATCCATGAGGTTTATGAAAATAACACACATTGAATGAACTCTAGTGGATCCATGTGGTTTATGAAAAGAACACACATACAATTACTCTAGTGGTGGTTTATGAAAAGAACACACATGCAATGACAATAGTGGTGGTTTATGAAAAGAACAAACATGCAATGACTCTGGTGGTGGTTTATTAAAAGAACACACATGCAATGACTCTAGTGGATACATGTGGTTTATGAAAAGAACACACCGCCAATGACACTGGTGGATACATGCGGTTTATGAAAAGAACACAGATTCAATGAACCCTAGTGTATCCATGTGGTTTATGAAAAGAAAACACATACAATGACTCTAGTGGTGGTTTATGAAAAGAAGACACATGCAATGACAATAGTGGTGGTTTAGGAGAAGAACACACATGCAATGACTGTAGATGTGGTTTATGAAAAGAACACACATGCAATGACACTGGTCGATCCATGTGGTTTATGAAAAGAACACACATTAAATGACACTAGTGGATCCATGTTGGTTTATGAAAAGAACACACATTCAATGAACTCTAGTGGATCCATGTGGTTTATGAAAAGAACAAAAATGCAATGAACTCTAGTGGCTCCATGTGGTTTATGAAAAGAACTCACATGCAATGACTCTAGTGGTGTTTTATGAAAAGAACACACATTCAATGACTCTAGTGGTGGTTTAGGGAAACATGCAATGACTCTAGTGGATCCGTATGTGGTTTATGAAAAGAACACACATACATTGACTATAGTGGTGGTTTATGAAAAGAACACACATGCAATGACTCTAGTGGTTGTTTATGAAAAGAACACACATGCAATGACACTGGTGGATCCATGTGGTTTATGAAAATAACACACATCCAATGACACTTGTGGATCCATGTGGTTTATGAAAAGAAACACATGCAATGAACTCTAGTGAATCCATGTGGTTTATGAAGTGAACACACATGCAATTACTCTAGTGTTGGTTTATGATAAGAACACACATGCAATGACAATAGTGGTGGTTTATGAAAAGAACACACATGCAATGACTCTAGTTGTGGTTTATGAAAAGAACACACATGCAATGACTCTAGTGGATCCATGTGGTTGATGAAAAGAACACACATCCAATGACACTGGTGGATCCATGTGGTTTATGAAAAGAACACACATTCAATGAACTCTAGTGGATCCATGTGGTTTATGAAAATAACACACATACAATGACTCTAGTGGTGGTTTATGAAAAGAAGACACATGTAATGACAATAGTGGTGGTTTAGGAGAAGAACACACATGCAATGACTCTAGATGTGGTTTATGAAAATAACACACATGCAATGACACTTATGGATCCATGTGGTTTATGAAAAGAACACATATTAAATGACACTAGTGGATCCATGTGGTTTATGAAAAGAACACACATTCAATGAAATTTAGTAGATCCATGTGGTTTATGAAAAGAAGACACATGCAATGAACTCTAGTGGATCCATGTGGTTTATGCAATGAACACACATGCAATGAAGTCTAGTGGATCCATGTGGTTTATGAAAAGAACACAAATGCAATGAACTCTAGTGGATCCATGTGGTTTATGAAAAGAACTCACATGAAATGACTCTAGTGGTGGTTTATGAAAAGAACACACATTCAATGACTCTAGTGGTGGTTTAGGAGAAGAACAAACATGCAATGATTCTAGTGTATCCATATGTGGTTTATGAAAAGAACACACATGCATTGACTCTAGTGGTGGTTTATGAAAAGAAAACACATGCAATGACTCTAGTGGATCCATGTGGTTTATGAAAAGAACACACATCCAATGACATTGGTGTATCTATGTCGTTTATGAAAAGAACACACATGCAATGAACTCAATTGGATCCATGTGGTTTATGAAAAGAACACACATGCAATGACTCTAGTGGTGGTTTATGAAGATAACACACATCCAATGACTCTAGGGGTGGTTTATGAAAAGAACACACATGCAATGAGTCTAGTGGTGGTTTATGAAGAGAACACACATCCAATGACTCTAGGGATGGTTTATGAAAAGAACACATGCAATCACACTGGTGGATCCATGTGTTTTATGAAAAGAACACACATACAATGACACTGGTGGATCCATGTGGGATATGAAAAGCAGACACACGCAATGAACTCTAGTGGATCCATGTGGTTTATGAAAATAACACACATGCAATTACTCTAGATGTGGTTTATGAAAAGAACACACATGCAATGACTCTATTGGCGGTTTATGAAAAGAACACACATGCAATGAAACTGGTGGATCCATATGGTTTATGAAAAGAACACACATCCAATGACACTGGTGGATCCATGTGGTTTATGAAAATAACACACATGCAATGAACTCTAGTGGATCCATGTGGTTTATGAAAAGAACACACATGCAATGACTCTATATGTAGTTTATGAAAAGAACATACATGAAATGACACTGGTGGATCCATGTGTTTGATGAAAATAACACCCATTCAATGACACTAGTGGATCCATTTGGTTTATGAAATGAACACACATTCAATGAACTCTAGTGGATCCATGTGGTTTATGAAAAGAACACACAAGCAATGACTCGAGTGGTGGTTTCTCAAAAGAACACACATGCAATGACAATCGTGGTGGCTTAAGGGAAGAACACACATGCAATAACTCTAGATGTGGTTTGTGAAAAGAACACACATGCAATGACACTGGTGGATCCATGTGGTTTATGAAAAGAACACACATGCAATGAACTCTAGTGGATCCGTGTGTTTTATGAAAAGAACACACATGTAATGCCTCTAGATGTGGTTTATGAAAAGAACACACATGCAATGTGTGTAGTAGTGGTTTATGAATAGAACACACATGTAATGACACTAGTGGATCCATGTGGTTTATGAAAACAACACCCATTCAATGACACTGGTGGATCCATGTGGTTTATGAAAATAACACACATTTAATGAACTCTAGTGGATCCATGTGGTTTATGAAATGAACACACATGCAATGAACTCTAGTGGATCCATGTGGTTTATGAAATCAACACACATGCAATGAACTCTAGTGGATCCATGTGGTTTATGAAAAGAACACATATGCAATGACTCAAGTTGTGGTTTATGAAAATAACACACATGCAATGAACTCTAGTGGATCCATGTGGGTTATGAAAAGAACACATATGCAATGACTCAAGTTGTGGTTTATGAAAATAACACACATGCATTAACTCTAGTGGTGGTTTAGGAGAAGAACACACTTGCAATGACTCTAGATGTGGTTTATGAAAAGAACACACATGCAATGAAACTGGTGGATCCATGTGGTTTATGAAAATAACACACATTCAATGACATTGGTGGATCCTTGTGGTTTATGAAAATAACACACATTCATTGAACTCTAGTGGATCCATGTGGTTTATGAAAAGAACACACATGCAATGAACTCTAGTGGATCCATGTGGTTTATAAAATGAACACAAATGCAATGAACTCTAGTGCATCCATGTGGTTTATGAAAAGAACAGACATGCAATGACTCTAGTGGTGGTTTATGAAAAGAACACACATGCAATGACTCTCGTGGATCCATGTGGTTTATGAAAAGAACACACATGCAATGACACTGGTGGATCCATGTGGTTTATGAAAAGAACACACATTCAATGAACTCTAGTGGATCCATGTGCTTTATGAAAAGAACACACATACAATGACTCTAGTGGTGGTTTATGAAAAGAAGACACATGCAATGGCAATAGTGGTGGCTTAGGAGAAGAACACACATGCAATGATTCTAGATATGGTTTATGAAAAGAACACACATGCAATGACACTGGTGGATCCATGTGGTTTATGAAAAGAACACACATTAAATGACACTAGTGGATCCATGTGGTTTATGAAAAGAACACACATTCAATGAACTCTAGTAGATCTATGTGGTTTATGAAAAGAACACACATGCAATGAACCCTAGTGGATCCATGTGGTTTATGCAGTGAACACAGATCCAACGAACTCTAGTGGATCCATGTGGTTTATGAAAAGAACACAAATGCAATGAACTCTTGTGGATCCATGTGGTTTATGAAAAGAACTCACATGCAATGACTCTAGTGGTGGTTTATGAAAAGAACACACTTTCAATGACTCTAGTGATGGTTTAGGAGAATAACAAACATGCAATGACTGTAGTGGATCCATATGTGGTTTATGAAAAGAACACACATGCATTGACTCTAGTGGTGGTTTATGAAAAGAACACACATGCAATGACTCTAGTGGATCCATGTGGTTTATGAAAAGAACACACATCCAATGACATTGGTGGATCTATGTGGTTTATGAAAAGAATACACATGCAAAGAACTCTATTGGATCCATGTGGTTTATGAAAAGAACACACATGCAATGACTCTAGTGGTGGTTTATGAAGAGAACACACATCCAATGACTCTAGGGGTGGTTTATGAAAAGAACACATGCAATGACACTGGTGGATCCATGTGGTTTATGAAAAGAACACACATACAATGACACTGGTGGATCCATGTGGTTTATGAAAAGCACACACATGCAATGAACTCTAGTGGATCCATGAGGTTTATGAAAAGAACACACATGCAATTACTCTAGATGTGGATTATGAAAAGAACACACATGCAATGACTCTATTGGTGGTTTATGAAAATAACACACATGCAATGAAACTAGTGGATCCATGTGGTTTATGAAAAGAACACACATCCAATGACACTGGTGGATCCATGTGGTTTATGAAAATAACACACATGCAATGAATTCTAGTGGATCCATGTGGTTTATGAAAAGAACACACATGCAATGACTCTAGATGTAGTTTATGAAAAGAACATACATGAAATGACGCTGATGGATCCATGTGTTTTATGAAAATAACACCCATTCAAGGAAACTAGTGGGTCCATTTGGTTTATGAAAAGAACACACATTCAATGAAGTCTACTGGATCCATGTGGTTTATGAAAAGAACACACATGCAATGACTCGAGTGGTGGTTCATCAAAATAACACACATGCAATGACAATCATGGTGGCTTAGGGGAAGAACACACATGCAATGACTCTAGTTGTGGTTTATGAAAATAACACACATGCATTGACACTGGTGGATCCATGCGGTTTATGAAAAGAACACACATGCAATGAACTCTAGTGGATCCATGTGGTTTATGAAAAGAACACACATGTAATGACTAGATGTGGTTTATGAAAAGAACACACATGCAATGACTGTAGTGGTGGTTTATGAATAGAACACACATGCAATGACACTAGTGGATCCATGTGGTTTATGAAAACAACACCCATTCAATGATATTGGTTGATCCATGTGGTTTATGAAAATAACACACATTTAATGAACACTAGTGGATCCATGTGGTTTATGAAATGAACACACATGCAATGAACTCTAGTGGATCCATATGGTTTATGAAAAGAGCACACATGCAATGACTCAAGTTGTGGTTTATGAAAAGAACACACATGCATTAACTCTAGTGGTGGTTTAGGAGAAGAACACACATGCAATGACTCTAGATGTGGATTATGAAAAGAACACACATGCAATGAAACTGGTGTATCCATGTGGTTTATTAAAAGAACATACATTCAATGACATCGGTGGATCCATGTGGTTTATGAAAATAACACACATTCAATGAACTCTAGTGGATCCATGTGGTTTATCACAATAACACACATGCAATGAACTCTAGTGGATCCATGTGGTTTAGGAAATGAACACAAATGCAATGAACTCTAGTGCATCCATGTGGTTTATGAAAAGAAAACAAATGCAATGAACTCTAGTGGATCCATGTGGTATATGAAAAGAACACACATGCAATGACTCTAGTGTTGATTTATGAAAAGAACACACATGCAATGACTCTAGTGGTGGTTTATGAAAAGAATACACATGCAATGACACTTGGTGGATCCATGTGGTTTATGAAAAGAACACACATCCAATGACACTGGTGGATCCATGTGGTTTATGAAAAGAACACACATGCAATGAACTCTAGTGGATCCATGTGGATTATGATAAGAACACACATGCAATGATTCTAGTGGTGGTTTATGAAACGACCACACATGCAATGGCTCTAGTGGTTGTTTATGAAAAGAACACACATTCAATGACTATTGTGGTGGTTTAGGAGAAGAACAAACATGCAATGACTCTAGTGGATCTGTATGTGGTTTATGAAAAGAACACACATGCATTGACTATAGTGGTGGTTTATGAAAAGAACACACATGCAATGACTCTAGTGGTGGTTTATGAAAAGAACACACATTCAATGACTCTAGTGGTGGTTTATGAAAAGAACACACATGCAATGACACTTGTGGATCCATGTGGTTTATGAAAATAACACACATCCAATGACACTTGTGGATCCATGTGGTTTATGAAAAGAAACACATGCAATGAACTCTAGTGAATCCATGTGGTTTATGAAGTGAACACACATGCAATAAACTCTAGTGGATACATATGTGGTTTATGAAAAGAACACACATGCAATGACTCTAGTGGTGGTTTACAAAAAGAACACACATGCAATGACTCTAGTGGATCCATGTGGTTTATGAAAAGAACACATATCTAATGACACTGGTGGATCCATGTGGTTTATGAAAAGAACACACATTGAATGAACTCTAGTGGATCCATGTGGTTTATGAAAAGAACACACATACAATTACTCTAGTGGTGGTTTATGAAAAGAACAAACATGCAATGACAATAGTGGTGGTTATGAAAAGAACAAACATGTAATGACTCTAGTGGTGGTTTATGAAAAGAACACACATGCAATGACTCTAGTGGATCCATGTGGTTTATGAAAAGAACACACATCCAATGACACTGGTGGATCCATGTGGTTTATGAAAAGAACACACATTCAATAAACTCTAGTGGATCCATGTGGTTTATGAAAAGAAAACACATACAATGACTCTAGTTGTGGTTTATGAAAAGAACACACATGCAATGACAATAGTGGTGGTTTATGAAAAGAACACACATGCAATGACTCTAGTGGTGGTTTATGAAAAGAACACACATGCAATGACTCTAGTGGATCCATGTGGTTTATGAAAAGAACACACGGCCAATGACACTGGTGGATCCATGTGGTTTATGAAAAGAACACACATTCAATGAACTCTAGTGGATCCATGTGGTTTATGAAAAGAAAACACATACAATGACTCTAGTGGTGGTTTATGAAAAGAAGACACATGCAATAACAATAGTGGTGGTTTAGGAGAAGAACACACATGCAATGACTGTAGATGTGGTTTATGAAAAGAACACACATGCAATGACACTGGTGGATCCATGTGGTTTATGAAAAGAACACATATTAAATGACACTAGTGGATCCATGTTGGTTCATGAAAAGAACACACATTCAATGAACTCTAGTAGATCCTTGTGGTTAATGAAAAGAACACGCATGCAATGAACTCTAGTGGATCCATGTGGTTTATGCAATGAACACACATGCAATGAACTCTAGTGGATCCATGTGGTTTATGAAACGAACACAAACGCAATGAACTCTAGTGGATCCATGTGGTTTATGAAAAGAACTCACATGCAATGACTCTAGTGGTGGTTTATGAAAAGAACACTCATTCAATGACTCTAGTGGTGGTTTAGGAGAAGAACAAACATGCAATGACTCTAGTGGATCCGTATGTGGTTTATGAAAAGAACACACATGCATTGACTATAGTGGTGGTTTATGAAAAGAACACACATGCAATGACTCTAGTGGTGGTTTATGAAAAGAACACACATTCAATGACTCTAGTGGTGGTTTATGAAAAGAGCACACATTCAATGACTCTAGTGGTGGTTTAGGAGAAGATCAAACATGCAATGACTCTAGTGGATCCGTATGTGGTTGATGAAAAGAACACACATGCATTGACTCTAGTGGTGGTTTATGAAAACAACACACATGCAATGACTCTAGTGGTGGTTTATGAAAAGAACACACATGCAATGACACTGGTGGATCCATGTGGTTTATGAAAATAACACACATCCAATGACACTTGTGGATCCATGTGGTTTATGAAAAGAAACACATGCAATGATCTCTAGTGAATCCATGTGGTTTATGAAGTGAACACACATGCAATGAACTCTAGTGGATCCCTATGTGGTTTATGAAAAGAACACACATGCAATAACTCTAGTGGTGGTTTATAAAAAGAACACACATGCAATGACTCTAGTGGATACATGTAGTTTATGAAAAGAACACACATCTAATGACACTAGTGGATCCATGTGGTTTATGAAAAGAACACACATTGAATGAACTCTAGTGGATCCATGTGGTTTATGAAAAGAACACACATCTAATGGCACTGGTGGATCCATGTGGTTTATGAAAAGAACACACATTGAATGAACTCTAGTTGATCCATGTGGTTTATGAAAAGAACACACATACAATTAGTCTAGTGGTGGTTTATGAAAAGAACAAACACGAAATGATAATAGTGGTGGTTTATGAAAAGAACAAACATGCAATGACTCTAGTGGTGGTTTATGAAAAGAACACACATGCAATGACTCTAGTGGATCCATGTGGTTTATGAAAAGAACACACATCCAATGACACTGGTGGATCCATGTGGTTTATGAAAAGAACACACATTCAATGAACTCTAGGGAATCCATGTGGTTTATGAAAAGAAAACACATACAATGACTCTAGTGGTGGTTTATGAAAAGAACACACATGCAATGACAATAGTGGTGGTTTATGAAAAGAACACACATGCAATGACTCTAGTGGTTGTTTATGAAAAGAACACACATGCAATGACTCTAGTGGATCTATGTGGTTTATGAAAAGAACACACAGCCAATGACACTGGTGGATCCATGTGGTTTATGAAAAGAACACACATTCAATGAACTCTAGTGGATACATGTGGTTTATGAAAAGAAAACACATACAATGACTCTAGTGGTGGTTTATGAAAAGAAGCACATGCAATGACAATAGTGGTGGTTTATGAGAAGAACACACATGCAATGACTGTAGATGTGGTTTATGAAAAGAACACACATGCAATGACACTGGTGGATCCATGTGGTTTATGAAAAGAACACACATTAAATGACACTAGTGGATCCATGTTGGTTTATTAAAAGAACACACATTCAATGAACTCTAGTAGATCCATGTGGTTTATGAAAAGAACACACATGCAATGAACTCTAGTGGATCCATGTGGTTTATGCAATGAACACACATGCAATGAACTCTAGTGGATCCATGTGGTTTATGAAAAGAACACAAATGCAATGAACTCTAGTGGATCCATGTGGTTTATGAAAAGAACTCGTATGCAATGACTCTAGTGGTGGTTTATGAAAAGAACACACATTCAATGACTCTAGTGGTGGTTTAGGAGAAGAACAAACATGCAATGACTCTATTGGATCCGTATGTGGTTTATGAAAAGAACACACATGCATTGACTCTAGTGGTGGTTTATGAAAATAACACACATGCAATGACTCTAGTGGATCCATGTGGTTTATGAAAAGAACACACATCCAATGACACTGGTTGATCCATGTGGTTTACAAAAAGAACACACATGCAATGAACTCTATTGGATCCATGTGGTTTATGAAAATAACACACATGCAATGACTCTAGTGGTGGTTTATGAAGAGAACACACATCCAATGACTCTAGAGGTGGTTTTTGAAAAGAACACACATGCAATGACTCTAGTGGTGGTTTATGAAGAGAACACACATCCAATGACTCTAGGGTGGTTTATGAAAAGAACACATGCAACGAAACTGGTGGATCCAGGTGGTTTATGAAAAGAACACACATACAATGACACTAGTGGATCCATGTGGTTTATGAAAAGCACACACATGCAATGAACTCTAGTGGATCCATGTGGTTTATGAAAAGAACACACATGTAATTACTCTAGATGTGGTTTATACAAAGAACACACATGCAATGACTCTATTGGTGGTTTATGAAAAGAACACGCATGCAATGAAACTGGTGGATCCATGTGGTTTATGAAAATAACACACATCCAATGACACTGGTGGATCCATGTGGTTAATGAAAATAACACACATGCAATGAATTCTAGTGGATCCATGTGGTTTATGAAAAGAACACACATGCAATGACTCTGGATGTAGTTTATGAAAAGAACATACATGAAATGATGCTGGTTGATCCATGTGTTTTATGAAAATAACACCCATTCAATGACACTAGTGGATCCATTTGGTTTATGAAAAGAACACACATTCAATGAAGTCTACTGGATCCATGTGGTTTATGAAAAGAACACACATGCAATGACTCGAGTGGTGGTTCATCAAAAGAACACACATGCAATGACAATCGTGGTGGCTTAGGGGAAGAACACACATGCAATGACTCTAGATGTGGTTTATGAAAATAACACACATGCATTGACACTGGTGGATCCATGCGGTTTATGAAAAGAACACACATGCAATGAACTCTAGTGGATCCATGTGGTTTATGAAAAGAACACACATGTAATGACTCTAGATGTGGATTATGAAAAGAACACACATGCAATGACTGTAGTGGTGGTTTATGAATAGAACACACATGCAATGACACTAGTGGATCCATGTGGTTTATGAAAACAACACCCATTCAATGATATTGGTGGATCCATGTGGTTTATGAAAATAACACACATTTAATGAACTCTAGTGGATCCATGTGGTTTATGAAAAGAACACACATGCAATGAACTCTAGTGGATCCATGTGGTTTATGAAATGAACACACATGCAATGAACTCTAGTGGATCCATGTGGTTTATGAAAAGAACACACATGCAATAACTCAAGTTGTGGTTTATGAAAAGAACACACATGCATTAACTCTAGTGGTGGTTTAGGAGAAGAACACACATGCAATGACTCTAGATGTGGTTTATGAAAAGAACACACATGCAATGAAACTGGTGTATCCATGTGGTTTATGAAAAGAACATACATTCAATGACATCGGTGGATCCATGTGGTTTATGAAAATAACACACATTCAATGAATTCTAGTGGATCCATGTGGTTTATCACAAGAACACACATGCAATGAACTCTAGTGGATCCATGTGGTTTATGAAATGAACACAAATGCAATGAACTCTAGTGCATCCATGTGGTTTATGAAAAGAACACAAATGCAATGAACTCTAGTGCATCCATGTGGTATATGAAAAGAACACACATGCAATGACTCTAGTGGTGGTTTATGAAAAGAATACACATGCAATGACACTTGGTGGATCCATGTGGTTTATGAAAAGAACACACATCCAATGACACTGGTGGATCCATTTGGTTTATGAAAAGAACACACATGCAATGAACTCTAGTGGATCCATGTGGTTTATGATAAGAACACACATGCAATGATTCTAGTGGTGGTTTATGAAACGACCACACATGCAATGGCTCTAGTGGTTGTTTATGAAAAGAACACACATACAATGACACTGGTGGATCCATGTGGTTTATGAAAAGAACACACATCCAATAACACTGGTGGATCCATGTGGTTTATGAAAAGAACATACATGCAATGAACTCTAGTGTATCCATGTGGTTTCTGAAAAGAACACACATGCAATGTCTCTAGTGGTGGTTTATGAAAAGAACACACATGCAATGACTCTATGGTTGTTTATGAAAAGAACACACATGCAATTACACTAGTGGATCCATGTGGTTTATGAAAAGAACACACATCCAATGACACTGATGGCTCCATGTGGTTTATGAAAAGAACACACATGCAATGAACTCTAGTGGATCCAGGTGGTTTATGAAAAGAACACACATGCAATGACTCTAGATGTGGGTTATGAAAAGAACACACATGCAATGACTCTAGTGGATCCATGTGGTTGATGAAAAGAACACACATGCAATGACACTAGTGGATCAATATGGTTTACGAAAAGAACACATATCCAATGATACTAGTGGATCCATGTGGTTTATGAAAAGAACACACATGCAATGAACTATAGTGGATCCATGTGGTTTATGAAATGAACACACATGCAATGAACTCTAGTGTATCCATGTGGTTTATGAAAAGAACGCACATGCAATGACTCTAGATGTGGTTTATGAAAAGAACACACATGCAATGACTCTAGTGGATTCGTGTGGTTTATGGAAAAAATACACATGCAATGACCCTGGTGGATCCATGTGGTTTATGAAAGAACACACATCCAATGACACTGGTGGTTCCATGTGGTTTCTGAAAAGAACACACATGCAATAAACTCTAGTGAATCCGTGGTTTATGAAGTGAACACACATGCAATGAACTCTAGTGGATCCATGTGGATTATGAAAAGAACACACATGCAATGACTCTAGTGGTGGTTTATGAAAAGAACACACATGCAATGACTCTTGTGGTGGTTTAGGAGAAGAACACACATGCAATGACACTAGTTGAGCCATGTGGTTTATGAAAATAACACAAATTCAATGACACTGGTGGATCCATGTGGTTTATGAAAAGAACACACATTCAATGAACTCTAGTGGATCCATGTGTTTATGAAAAAGAACACACATGCAATGAACTCTACTGGATCCATGTGGTTTATGAAATTAACACAAATGCAATGAACTTTAGTAGATCCACGTGTTTTATGAAAAGAACACACATGCAATGACTCTAGTGGTGGTTTATGAAAAGAATACACATGCAATGACACTTGGTGGATCCATGTGGTTTATGAAAAGAACACACATCCAATGACACTGGTGGATCCATGTGGCTTATGAAAAGAACACACATGCAATGAACTCTAGTGGATCCATGTGGTTTATGATAAGAACACACATGCAATGATTCTAGTGGTGGTTTATGAAACGACCACACATGCAATGGCTCTAGTGGTTGTTTATGAAAAGAACACACATACAATGACACTGTGGATCCATGTGGTTTATGAAAAGAACACACATCCAATAAAACTGGTGGATCCATGTGGTTTATGAAAAGAACACACATGCAATGAACTCTAGTGTATCCAAATGGTTTCTGAAAAGAACACACATGCAATGTCTCTTGTGGTGGTTTATGAAAAGAACACACATGCAATGACTCTATGGTTGTTTATGAAAAGAACACACATGCAATTACACTAGTGGATCCATGTGGTTTATGAAAAGAACACACATCCAATGACACTGATGGATCCATGTGGTTTATGAAAAGAACACACATGCAATGAACTCTAGTGGATCCAGGTGGTTTATGAAAAGAACACACATGCAATGACTCTAGATGTGGGTTATGAAAAGAACACACATGCAATGACTCTAGTGGATCCATGTGGTTGATGAAAAGAACACACATGCAATGACACTAGTGGATCAATATGGTTTACGAAAAGAACACATATCCAATGACACTAGTGGATCCATGTGGTTTATGAAAAGAACACACATGCAATGAACTATAGTGGATCCATGTGGTTTATGAAATGAACACACATGTAATGAACTCTAGTGGATCCATGTGGTTTATGAAAAGAACACACATGCAATGACTCTAGATGTGGTTTATGAAAAGAACACACATGCAATGACTCTAGTGGATTCGTGTGGTTTATTGAAAAAATACACATGCAATGACACTGGTGGATCCATGTGGTTTATGAAAGAACACACATCCAATGACACTGGTGGTTCCATGTGGTTTCTGAAAAGAACACACATGCAATGATCTCTAGTGAATCCGTGTGGTTTATGAAGTGAACACACATGCAATGAACTCTAGTGGATCCATGTGGATTATGAAAAGAACACACATGCAATGACTCTAGTGGTGGTTTATGAAAATAACACACATGCAATGACTCTTGTGGTGGTTTAGGAGAAGAACACACATGAAATGACACTCGTTGAGCCATGTGGTTTATGAAAATAACACAAATTCAATGACACTGGTGGATCCATGTGGTTTATGAAAAGAACACACATTCAATGAACTCTAGTGGATCCATGTGTTTATGAAAAAGAACACACATGCAATGAACTCTACTGGATCCATGTGGTTTATGAAATGAACACAAATGTAATGAACTTTAGTAGATCCATGTGTTTTATGAAAAGAACACACATGCAATGACTCTAGTGGTGGTTTATGAAAAGAACACACATGCAATGACTCTAATGGTGGTTTAGGATAAGAACACACCTGCAATGAATATAGTGGATCCATATGTGGTTTATAAAAAGAACACACATGCAATGGCTCAAGTGGTGGTTTATGAAAAGAACACACATTTAATGACACTGGTGGATCCATGTGCTTTATGAAAAGAACACACATCCAATAACACTGGTGGATCCATGTGGTTTATGAAAAGAACACACATGCAATGAACTCTAGTGTATCCATGTGTGTTCTTTTCATAAACCACATGGATCCACTAGTGTCATTGGATGTGTGTTCTTTTCATTAAACACATGGATCCACTAGAAGTCATTGCATGAGTGTTCTTTTCATAAACCACATGGATCCACCAGTGTTGTTGATGTGTTCTTTCATAAACCACATGGATCCACCTGTGTCATCCATGTGGTTTATGAAAAGAACACACATGAAATTACTCTAGATGTGGTTTATGAAAACAACACGCATGCAATGACTCTAGTGTATTCATGTGGTTTATGACAAGAACACACATGCAATGACACTGGTGGATCCATGTGGTTTATGAAAGAACACGCATCCAATGACACTGGTGGTTCCATGTGGTTTATGAAAAGAACACACATGCAATGAACTCTAGTGAATCCATGTGGTTTATGAAGTGAACACAGATGCAATTAACTCTAGTGGATCCATGTGGTTTATGAAAAGAACACACATCCAATGACTCTAGTGGTGGTTTATGAAAAGAACACAGATGCAATGACTCTTGTGGTGGTTTAGGAGAAGAAAACGCATGCAATGACTCTAGTTGTGGTTAATGAAAAGAACACACATGCAATGACACTAGCGAAGCCATGTGGTTTATGAAAATAACATACATTCAATGACACCAGTGGATCCATGTGGTTTATGAAAACAACACACATTCAATGAACTCTAGTGGATTCATGGGGTTTATGAAAAAGAACACACATTGAATAAACTCTAGTGGATCCATGTGGTTTATGAAATGAACACAAATGCAATGAACTTTAGTGGATCCATGTGGTTTATGAAAAGAACACACATGCAATGACTCTAATAGTGGTTTAGGATAAGAACACACATGCCATGAATCTAGTGGATCCATATGTGGTTTATAAAAAGAACACACATGCAATATCTCTAGTGGTGGTTTATGGAAAAAACACATGCAATGGATCTAGTGGTGGTTTTTGAAAAGAACACACATGCAATGACACTGGGGGATCCATGTGGATTACGAAAAGAACACACATCCAATAACACTGGTGGATCCATGTGGTTTATGAAAAGAACACACATGCAATGAACTCTAGTGTATCCATGTGGTTTCTGAAAAGGAAACATATGCAATGACTCTAGTGGTGGTTTATGAAAAGAACACACAAGCAATGACTCTATGGTTGTTTATGAAAAGAACACACATGCAATTACACTAGTGGATCCATGTGGTTTATGAAAAAAACACACATCCAATGACACTAATGGATCCATGTGGTTTATGAAAAGAACACACATGCAATGAACTCTAGTGGATCCAGGTGGTTTATGAAAAGAACACACATGCAATGACTCTAGATGTGGGTTATGAAAAGAACACACATGCAATGACTCTAGTGGATCCATGTGGTTGATGAAAAGAACACACATGCAATGACACTAGTGGATCAATATGGTTTACGAAAAGAACACATATCCAATGATACTAGTGGATCCATGTGGTTTATGAAAAGAACACACATGCAATGAACTATAGTGGATCCATGTGGTTTATGAAATGAACACACATGCAATGAACTCTAGTGTATCCATGTGGTTTATGAAAAGAACGCACATGCAATGACTCTAGATGTGGTTTATGAAAAGAACACACATGCAATGACTCTAGTGGATTCGTGTGGTTTATGGAAAAAATACACATGCAATGACCCTGGTGGATCCATGTGGTTTATGAAAGAACACACATCCAATGACACTGGTGGTTCCATGTGGTTTCTGAAAAGAACACACATGCAATAAACTCTAGTGAATCCGTGTGGTTTATGAAGTGAACACACATGCAATGAACTCTAGTGGATCCATGTGGATTATGAAAAGAACACACATGCAATGACTCTAGTGGTGGTTTATGAAAAGAACACACATGCAATGACTCTTGTGGTGGTTTAGGAGAAGAACACACATGCAATGACACTAGTTGAGCCATGTGGTTTATGAAAATAACACAAATTCAATGACACTGGTGGATCCATGTGGTTTATGAAAAGAACACACATTCAATGAACTCTAGTGGATCCATGTGTTTATGAAAAAGAACACACATGCAATGAACTCTACTGGATCCATGTGGTTTATGAAATTAACACAAATGCAATGAACTTTAGTAGATCCATGTGTTTTATGAAAAGAACACACATGCAATGACTCTAGTGGTGGTTTATGAAAAGAATACACATGCAATGACACTTGGTGGATCCATGTGGTTTATGAAAAGAACACACATCCAATGACACTGGTGGATCCATGTGGCTTATGAAAAGAACACACATGCAATGAACTCTAGTGGATCCATGTGGTTTATGATAAGAACACACATGCAATGATTCTAGTGGTGGTTTATGAAACGACCACACATGCAATGGCTCTAGTGGTTGTTTATGAAAAGAACACACATACAATGACACTGGTGGATCCATGTGGTTTATGAAAAGAACACACATCCAATAAAACTGGTGGATCCATGTGGTTTATGAAAAGAACACACATGCAATGAACTCTAGTGTATCCAAATGGTTTCTGAAAAGAACACACATGCAATGTCTCTTGTGGTGGTTTATGAAAAGAACACACATGCAATGACTCTATGGTTGTTTATGAAAAGAACACACATGCAATTACACTAGTGGATCCATGTGGTTTATGAAAAGAACACACATCCAATGACACTGATGGATCCATGTGGTTTATGAAAAGAACACACATGCAATGAACTCTAGTGGATCCAGGTGGTTTATGAAAAGAACACACATGCAATGACTCTAGATGTGGGTTATGAAAAGAACACACATGCAATGACTCTAGTGGATCCATGTGGTTGATGAAAAGAACACACATGCAATGACACTAGTGGATCAATATGGTTTACGAAAAGAACACATATCCAATGACACTAGTGGATCCATGTGGTTTATGAAAAGAACACACATGCAATGAACTATAGTGGATCCATGTGGTTTATGAAATGAACACACATGTAATGAACTCTAGTGGATCCATGTGGTTTATGAAAAGAACACACATGCAATGACTCTAGATGTGGTTTATGAAAAGAACACACATGCAATGACTCTAGTGGATTCGTGTGGTTTATTGAAAAAATACACATGCAATGACACTGGTGGATCCATGTGGTTTATGAAAGAACACACATCCAATGACACTGGTGGTTCCATGTGGTTTCTGAAAAGAACACACATGCAATGATCTCTAGTGAATCCGTGTGGTTTATGAAGTGAACACACATGCAATGAACTCTAGTGGATCCATGTGGATTATGAAAAGAACACACATGCAATGACTCTAGTGGTGGTTTATGAAAAGAACACACATGCAATGACTCTTGTGGTGGTTTAGGAGAAGAACACACATGAAATGACACTCGTTGAGCCATGTGGTTTATGAAAATAACACAAATTCAATGACACTGGTGGATCCATGTGGTTTATGAAAAGAACACACATTCAATGAACTCTAGTGGATCCATGTGTTTATGAAAAAGAACACACATGCAATGAACTCTACTGGATCCATGTGGTTTATGAAATGAACACAAATGTAATGAACTTTAGTAGATCCATGTGTTTTATGAAAAGAACACACATGCAATGACTCTAGTGGTGGTTTATGAAAAGAACACACATGCAATGACTCTAATGGTGGTTTAGGATAAGAACACACCTGCAATGAATATAGTGGATCCATATGTGGTTTATAAAAATAACACACATGCAATGGCTCAAGTGGTGGTTTATGAAAAGAACACACATTAAATGACACTGGTGGATCCATGTGCTTTATGAAAAGAACACACATCCAATAACACTGGTGGATCCATGTGGTTTTTTAAAAGAACACAAAAGCCAAGAAATATAGTGTATACATTTGTGTTCTTTTCATAAAACACAAGGATCCACTAGTGATGTGTGTTCTTTTCATTAAACACATGGATCCACTAGAAGTCATTGCATGAGTGTTCTTTTCATAAACCACATGGATCCACCAGTGTCATTGGATGTGTGTTCTTTTCATAAACCACATGGATCCACCTGTGTCATCCATGTGGTTTATGAAAAGAACACACATGAAATTACTCTAGATGTGGTTTATGAAAACAACACGCATGCAATGACTCTAGTGTATTCATGTGGTTTATGAAAAGAACACACATGCAATGACACTGGTGGATCCATGTGGTTTATGAAATAACACGCATCCAATGACACTGGTGGTTCCATGTGGTTTATGAAAAGAACACACATGCAATGAACTCTAGTGAATCCATGTGGTTTATGAAGTGAACACAGATGCAATTAACTCTAGTGGATCCATGTGGTTTATGAAAAGAACACACATCCAATGACTCTAGTGGTGGTTTATGAAAAGAACACAGATGCAATGACTCTTGTGGTGGTTTAGGAGAAGAAAACGCATGCAATGACTCTAGTTGTGGTTAATGAAAAGAACACACATGCAATGACACTAGCGAAGCCATGTGGTTTATGAAAATAACATACATTCAATGACACCAGTGGATCCATGTGGTTTATGAAAACAACACACATTCAATGAACTCTAGTGGATCCATGTGGTTTATGAAAAAGAACACACATTGAATGAACTCTAGTGGATCCATGTGGTTTATGAAATGAACACGAATGCAATGAACTTTAGTGGATCCATGTGGTTTATGAAAAGAACACACATGCAATGACTCTAATAGTGGTTTAGGATAAGAACACACATGCCATGAATCTAGTGGATCCATATGTGGTTTATAAAAAGAACACACATGCAATATCTCTAGTGGTGGTTTATGGAAAAAACACATGCAATCGATCTAGTGGTGGTTTTTGAAAAGAACACACATGCAATGACACTGGGGGATCCATGTGGATTACGAAAAGAACACACATCCAATAACACTGGTGGATCCATGTGGTTTATGAAAAGAACACACATGCAATGAACTCTAGTGTATCCATGTGGTTTCTGAAAAGGAAACATATGCAATGACTCTAGTGGTGGTTTATGAAAAGAACACACAAGCAATGACTCTATGGTTGTTTATGAAAAGAACACACATGCAATTACACTAGTGGATCCATGTGGTTTATGAAAAAAACACACATCCAATGGCACTAATGGATCCATGTGGTTTATGAAAAGAACACACATGCAATGAACTCTAGTGAATCCATGTGGTTTATGAAGTGAACACAGATGCAATGAACTCTAGTGGATCCATGTGGTTTATGAAAAGAACACACATGCAATGACACTAATGGATCCATGTGGTTTATGAAAAAAACACATCCAATGCCATTGATGGATCCATGTGGTTTATGAAAAGAACACACATGCAATGAACTCTAGTGGATCCATGTGGTTTATGAAAAGAGCACACATGCAATGACTCTAGTGGATCCATGTGGTTGATGAAAAGAACACACATGCAATGACACTAGTGGATCCATATGGTTTACGAAAAGAACACACATCCAATGACACTGTTGGAACCATGTGGTTTATGAAAACAACACACATGCAATGAACTCTAGTGGGTCCATGTGGCTTATGAAATGAACACACATGCAATGAACTCTAGTGGATCCATGTGGTTTATGAAAAAAAACACATGCAATGACTCTAGTGGTGCTTTATGAAAAGAACACACATGCAATGACTCTAGTGGTGGTTTAGGAGAAGAACACACATGCAATGACTCTAGATGTGGTTTTTGAACACACATGGAATAACACTGGTGGATCCATGTGGTTTATGAAAAGAACACACATCCAATGACACTGGTGGATGCATGTGGTTTATGAAAAGAACACTCATTCGATGAACTCTAGTGGATACATGTGGTTTATGAAAAGAACACACACGCAATGAACTCTAGTGGATCCATGTGGTTTATGAAATGAACACAAATGCAATGAATTCTAGTGCATCCATGTGGGTAATGAAAAGGACACAAAAATGCAATGACTATAGTGGTGGTTTATGAAAAGAACACACATGCAATGACTCTAGTGGTGGTTTATGAAAAGAACACACATGCAATGACTCTAGTGGTGGTTTATGAAAACAACACACATGCAATGACATTGGTGGATCCATGTGGTTTATGAAAAGAAAACACATCCAATGGCACTTGTGGATCCATGTGGTCTGTGACAAGAACACACATGCAATGATCTCTAGGGGATTTATGTGGTTTATGAAAATAAAACACATGTAATGACTCTAGTGGTGGTTTATGAAAAGAACACACATGCAATGACTCTAGTGGTGGTTTATGTAAAGAACACACATGCAATGACACTGGTGGATCCATGTGGTTTATGAGAAGAACACACATCCAATGACACTAGTGGATCTATCTGGTTTATGAAAAGAACACACATGCAATGAACTGTAGTGGATCCATGTGGTTTATGAAAAGAACACACATACAATGACTCTAGATGTGGTTTATCAAAAGAACACACATGCAATGAATCTAGTGGTTGTTTATGAAAAGAACACACATGCAATGACACTGGTGGATCTATGTGGTTTATGAAAATAACACACATCCAATGACACTGGTGGATCCATGTGGTTTATGAAATAAACACACATGCAATGAACTCTAGTGGATCCATGTGTTTTATGAAAATAACAGACATGCAATGACTCTATATGTGGTTTATGAAAAGAACACACATGCAATTACACTGGTGGATCCATGTGGTTTATGAAAAGAACACACATGCAATGACACTGGTGGATCTATGTGGTTTATGAAAATAACACACATCCAATTACACTGGTGGATCCATGTGGTTGATGAAAAGAACACACGTGCAATGAACTCTAGTGGGTCCATGTGGCTTATGAAATGAACACACATGCAATGAACTCTAGTGGATCCATGTGGTTTATGAAAAAAAACACATGCAATGACTCTAGTGGTGCTTTATGAAAAGAACACACATGCAATGACTCTAGTGGTGGTTTAGGAGAAGAACACACATGCAATGACTCTAGATGTGGTTTTTGAACACACATGGAATAACACTGGTGGATCCATGTGGTTTATGAAAAGAACACACATCCAATGACACTGGTGGATGCATGTGGTTTATGAAAAGAACACTCATTCGATGAACTCTAGTGGATACATGTGGTTTATGAAAAGAACACACACGCAATGAACTCTAGTGGATCCATGTGGTTTATGAAATGAACACAAATGCAATGAATTCTAGTGCATCCATGTGGGTAATGAAAAGGACACAAAAATGCAATGACTATAGTGGTGGTTTATGAAAAGAACACACATGCAATGACTCTAGTGGTGGTTTATGAAAAGAACACACATGCAATGACTCTAGTGGTGGTTTATGAAAACAACACACATGCAATGACATTGGTGGATCCATGTGGTTTATGAAAAGAAAACACATCCAATGGCACTTGTGGATCCATGTGGTCTGTGACAAGAACACACATGCAATGATCTCTAGGGGATGTGGTTTATGAAAATAAAACACATGTAATGACTCTAGTGGTGGTTTATGAAAAGAACACACATGCAATGACTCTAGTGGTGGTTTATGTAAAGAACACACATGCAATGACACTGGTGGATCCATGTGGTTTATGAGAAGAACACACATCCAATGACACTAGTGGATCTATCTGGTTTATGAAAAGAACACACATGCAATGAACTGTAGTGGATCCATGTGGTTTATGAAAAGAACACACATACAATGACTCTAGATGTGGTTTATCAAAAGAACACACATGCAATGAATCTAGTGGTTGTTTATGAAAAGAACACACATGCAATGACACTGGTGGATCTATGTGGTTTATGAAAATAACACACATCCAATGACACTGGTGGATCCATGTGGTTTATGAAATAAACACACATGCAATGAACTCTAGTGGATCCATGTGTTTTATGAAAATAACAGACATGCAATGACTCTATATGTGGTTTATGAAAAGAACACACATGCAATTACACTGGTGGATCCATGTGGTTTATGAAAAGAACACACATGCAATGACACTGGTGGATCTATGTGGTTTATGAAAATAACACACATCCAATTACACTGGTGGATCCATGTGGTTGATGAAAAGAACACACGTGCAATGAACTCTAGTGGATCCATGTGGTTTATGAAAATAACAGACATAGAATTACTCTATATGTGGTTTATGAAAAGAACACACATGCAATGACACTGGTGGATCCATGTGGTTTATGAAAAGAACACACATCCAATGACACTGGTGGATCCATGAGGTTTATGAAAAGAACACACATGCAATGTACTCTAGTGGATCCATGTGATTTTTGAAAAGAACACACATCCTATGACACTGGGGGATCCATGTGGTTTATGAAAAGAACACACGTTCAATGAACTCTAGTGGATCCATGTGGTTTATGAAAAGAAAACACATGCAATGCCTCTAGATGTGGTTTATGAAAAGAATACACATGCAATGACTCTAGTTGTGGTTTATGAAAAGAACACACATGCAATGACACTGGTGGATCCATGTAGTTTATGAAAAGAACACACATCCAATGACACTGGTGGATCCATGAGGTTTATGAAAAGAACACACATGCAATGTACTCTAGTGGATCCATGTAGTTGATGAAAATAACAGACATGTAATGACTCTAGATGTGGTTTATGAAAAGAACACACATGCAGTGACTCTAGTGGTGGTTTATTATCGGGGGGATGACCTCCAGATACCCCAACCAAACAAGAACTATGGCTGAGCGCAGCCGGACAAGGCAAGTCAAGCTACCTCATGGTAGCAGCGAGCGAGAAGCAATGGCCACATCAACAGAATGAACCAATCAGGAGGACAGGGCGACGTGCAACATGTAACATCCCAATTTCAGCAACCCTGATTAGTTGTCTAGAATGCAAAAATCAGGGGGAATAAAAACTTTTTCTTGTTTAATGGTGAAGTGTTTGCCTGTTCTTTGAATATGTTTATGCCTATGAGTGTGTATTAGATGATATCCTCCTTACTTCAACACCAGTTGACAAAAGCTACTTCACAAAATTGTCTTGGCTTATTTTTCCATATTCTCAATGTTTTGGCATTTAAAAAACATGAGCCAAGATGCTTGTGTAACCAAAACTAGTTTAGTAGATTCCATTGACAAAACTATGGGGAGCTATAACCTCCGTATGTTTTCAAGGCAGAACCTTCAACTACTCTTACCTCTAGGATCTCCAAAACCTTTTATTAAGCTGTTGAAATCAACTCTTGGTAGAGATACCAAGGACTCTCATCTTATTCAAAATCCAACCTCTTCAAAATGCCCCAACCTTACCTCAATCTAGGCTTGATGGTAACCCCCAGTAGTGGATTGCTTAGTTTATAAGATGAGTTGCCTTGATCTGTTGCTTGGTTTGTCTACTTAGGAGATAATATGAGCTACTCTAGGAGCTCATCACTAGGATCAAGATACTTTAAAAATCACCAAACCCTAAGCAAGAATACAAGATGGATCTAATATGTAGCCACTAAGTGATCATCTAAAACCCTTAATCAGATCAATTCTGAGGTAATCCATTCTAGAAGTTTCCAAGTCCATGAAGACCAATATCAAGCATGGATCTATTCTACCCAATCTACACTTCAACATAATCCACTTGATGATTCTTTGGTACCTTGCATCCCATCAAAATCATCACCACCCACGTTCTAGTCAAAAACCCCAAATCTGCCAAATTTGGCTAAGTCTGGAATCTGTTTCAACATCACCTTTTTGAATGTCTCCTTTTCTCAACCCTTGTGCATTTTTGAAAATGCATTTGAACCATATTGTTAACCATCCTAAGGAATACCAAGGCCCACTAGTGCCCTTGGTTATATCATCCGCCCACCCACTTGTTCTTGATGGTTTTGCAGGCAAGAAAATAACTTTTCCTGCAAATCTAGTCAACATGCCCATTTTGATAGGAGCTCACATCACCATCCCACCTTCTATGGACCAACTCCTTGAATGGTTGTGTTCTAATCATATAGGTCTATCAATATCTACTTCACTTGTTCCAAATGGAGCTTTGTGCTTCTTAAACCAACATGGTTTATAAGGCATCATGACTCATCTGGTATGGCAGCCTTATTTTCAACAAAGTTTGCCATCACTTCCAGACCAGCTCAAATGTAACCAATCCAAACTCCCTCTGCAATGATCATCTATATTACTTGGTCTAACTATCCATCTATCCCTTGCATCAAGGTGAGCTCTGAGCTCCAAGATCCAACAAGGTTTTGGTGGTATAAAAATAACATCACCCTAGATCCACAACTCCTTGTTTTCCATCTAATTTAAGTTGGATTTCCAATTCCCAAGTTTGCAAAGGCTTGATACACCTTGTATACATCATATACCGTGATCATTAAGATTTATCAATTATTATCCATAATTATTATGGCTCCAAATCTAATTAATCTCTTTAATAGACAAAATCTCCAAAACTTCTTCCTTAAAGGAAAGTTTAGTTTTTACCAAAACACTTCGCCAACCGTTGGCTCAATTGATGTCCACATATCATGCCCTATCTTCCCACTTCAAAAATAAATATTTTTGAAGAGCTCTATTATTTCTTTTTGCCCATTTTCTTAAATGGCAGAGATGGAATAATAATGGTTTTAAATACTTTTAAGCCACAATAAATCTTGGGAAAAGTCCCCTAAGTGTGTATTCACATTTGGGACCATCTCACATGAAAAACTCACCTTGTCCAATTCTAGATTTTGAAAACAATTCAAATAAACCATTTGAGCAATATTTGAATAAGTGATATAAAGAGGATCTCTAATGATCCAATAAATCCTCAATAATTCCTGGATGTGTATACGGATCACATACACATGCTAGCACCTTTATCTCACCCAGCCAAGATCAATATACCAAAGATAACCCATGATAATCACTAATGGCTTTAATGATGTTTAATCAAAACCATGGGTTATACCCCATCAAACCAGCATCAGTCCCCTCCCTTGCTCAACACAACACCCAGCACTCACCCCTCTCGAAACCATCAGAAGACACCCTCTCTTGTCATTAGTACTTGGAAGGAGAGGGAAAGAGGATCTTAACATTATTGCCTACCCTGGAAATATAATTCTAGGGTAGCAGCCCTAGCCCTCCCCCACTCCTCTGGTCGAGCACCAGGACCCACCAACCTCCCAGCACCACCCTCCTCGACCAATGCCCTTGCCCTGCTCTCCCCCATGCTCCCCATGGACACAACCCACCATAGACCATGACCTATTTGGATAAGAAGTCACTGGCCACCCCAACCACTCCCTCTGCCCTCATTACACTCCCCTCCCTTCACTCTCTCCTCCATAGAGCTAGATCTCGAGCTCTGCCCCCTGCTGCTTGGGTACTCTCTTTCTCTCCGACGGGTATGCAAGCTTCCCATGGAGATAGGCATGGATCCCGACCACCCTCCCCTTCTCCCTCCTCTCAGTGTGTTCCTTACCTCTAATCTACATCCCCCTCTGCTTCTTTCTTCTGCAGGAACATCGGAGACCGCCATCGCCTTACTTGTCCGAGAGAGCTCCCCCCTCGAGCACCCGCGAGCCTAAGCTCCGACAGCCCCGCATGCACTAGCCCCTTACCTGTACAGGCCCCAGAACCCTCTCTAGAACCTCGCAGTTAGCATGCATGCCTCCCCTAGGCCATCTCCGACGAGCACCACGTCGTCCGCCTCGGGCGGTTGCGCGCGAGGTCCCCTCCGTCGCAAGGACCCCTGAAGCCGCCCATCTCCGGAGTCCCCTCGACGCGCCGCATCGGCCTGTCACCTCCTCGGTCACCTACGAGCCCCCAGGTGAGCTCCCCAGGTACCGCCTTTCTCTGCTAGGGTTTCCCCACTTGCCGCAGGCAGTGTCTGTCAAGGAAGACGATCGGAGACCGTTGATCTATACTTGATCGAACGGCCCACGCTCGCCCTTACCCTCTTCGGTACATGGTGTGGCTGACGCTTGGGCCCTGCCCCAGCTCTTTGAATCCCGGCTCCCCCACTGCACCACATCGCTTGGGTGGGCGGCTAGGCCTTGTCTTGACCCGGCAGCTATATCTGCCCATAGCCCGTGAGTTTTTTTCCTTTTTATTCCAGATCTGGTAATTAGCTGCTCAGTTTTCATTCAAATAAAAATGTAACAACCATATTTTGTCTAGATATAAAATCCTACTTGTTCCCACATGTTTTGTCAAACATGAAGGGCTTCTCACTTGCCAAAAATAATTTTCATTATTTGCTGGCATTAAATCCACTAAACTGTATTTTTTCACTAAATAATTTCCATAGTGAGTTGTACATACCCAAATGGTATGATTCAAAGTCCATATGGTGGGTAGTTGATGCACCTATCTCATGGAATTGTCCTCATGCCAAGTGGAGCATTTGTTTTCCTGTAGTAAAAATAACAAGAACAAACCTTTTCTGTCTTTAGGATTTTTCCCTAGGCCAAACTATAAATTGTGTATAGGTATTCTAAATACCTATACAAAAAGTTTGATTCCAATTTCTACAAAAAGGTATTGTAAATACCTATAATGTGTATTTGGAATCAATTAAAATCTTCTATAGATTTAATCTGGTTAAAAAGACAAAACGCCCACAAAACTGCCTTTGGGAATTTCTTGAGGGCATTCTGGTAATTATTTTGACTTGATTCCAGCTCTATTTGGATAAGTACAACAAACCCTACATAACCATCCAAGGAAATAATTTTTGGAGCTCCAGAACATTTCTGGTGAATTATTTCCTAAAACTAGAGCTTTTATCACTAGAATATTCATAAGAAATTAAAGAAAAGTGTTAAAATAGTGAAACCACTTTTGTTGGTTTCATTTTATCAATACCTATCTCTTGGTATCTTGTTTTTACAATGGTATATTACAGAATAAGTCCTTGGTCCAAAACCCTCTCATCCTTAGTTTCTAGACTATGAAACCCATATGGTTTCCTTCAATTGTTCCAAGACATGCTCCCAATGTTTCTAATCCATTTCCTCAACACCACTACTGATTTGTAAACTTGTGTTGTCATTTGCTTGCTGTATGGTTTTTATGCTTGAATGCCTTGTTTGATTGTGGACTTGTTTGTTTGCATGTATGCTCGATATCAGCGATCGTTGCGTTTGTGTGACGTCGAGAAGAAGGAAGCATCAGGTTATTCTATTTCGGTTATTATTGGTATTATGGTTTTCTAAGAAGAAGTCCAGGGACATATTGCCAGATTGCTGATCTCAGGCAAGCCACCATTCCCGAATTCCGATACTCGTCCTACTCTTTTTATTACCTGTTTTGTACCTCCTTTACAAATTGCATTATTTATCTGCATGTCTTGTTTTATAAATACTGCGCTAATGACTTGGCTCCTCCAAGTTACGTCATGGTGTCCCTCGTGGCACCACCCTGATGTACCTACCATTTTACCCCGTTAGACCAAGAGTACGATGGTTAGCATCCTACCTCGTTGGAAACCCCGGCTTTGAGAAAACAACTGTTTTGGGGATTTACCCACTAAAACTATTCTTATAAGGTTTAGGAAAAACCCTTGGGAAGAGGCATCATTCCAAGCAGATGTTTTAACTAAAGACTTGGTGATGATGAGAAATAAGGAATTGAACAAGAGAAAGAGAAGGGATGTTCTACGCCTTTACCAGAATAATTTGTATCCGTGCAACCACGTTACCCCACGTGCTAGGGCTTAGCTCGTAGTTTGTCTTCTTTAGCAGAGGCAGCTTGTACAATGCTTATTGGGAGAAATCCCTTGAATTCCGTGCAGGCGCTAACAGATCTACAGATCTGGAGCCTGTAGCTTGCTTCGGCAAGAGTGAGCCTGTCTTGGCAGGAGTGTTGGTGCGACAATTGGGTCTCCCACGGACGGTATGACTTAGGTGGTACGGAAGGAAGTGGAGTCACCAAGTTAAGGTATACACCAAGTTGCGGTTTGGGTATATGCATGTACAGAAGGCATGACTATGGCTGGGAGCCACATACTCGTTGTCGAGGAGAACAAACCCAAAAGGAAAAGCAGCCTTTGCTAGGGTCGAAAAGAGAAAGGTTAGGTTTGATTTTCCGAACCCCTGTCTACCGTGGGTAGAGGGCCGTGGTTTTATCCCGGCGGATGTATTGATTCTTGTGGGGAAAGTGCGCAAACTCTGCAGAGTATAATCTATTCGAATAGTCGTGTCCACAATCAAGGACGGTTGGAAAGGTGATGGCTAGGAGTACCCAAATGGTGGTGTTTGGAAAAATGGATGAAAGTATGGAGGTTCCGAGGGGACCTGAGTTTAACGTTTTGTTTTGACCAGAGGCGGTCAAAGAGGTTTAAAAAGGGTTTTAATCCAAAACTGTTTTCAAAAAAGGTTTTCAACAAGGATAGGGGGATACTCTGAATTATGAAACGGAGGCATGTTTTCGAAACTCCTTTTTCAACAAAGTTATAGAGATGCCATAACTACAAGAGATGATCTAGGCTTTTCAAAAGCAACCCTAGATAGAGATATCTCGCCATAGCCAAATTGCATTACCTTGTTTAACTTATGTTGGTGGTTTGCGAGTACATTCAAACATACTCACTAGCATTGTCCCTGGCTATTAACTTGGTCAAATTTCAAGAAGAAGGCGGTGATGACGATTATGCGAACTAGGACGTTCTCCTAGTCAGTTGCTGGTGGGTTGAGGCATGATTGGGCTCTGCACGTGATGATGTTCCGCTGCTAAAGATGGTATAGCCATAACGGCATTGATGTAAGTCTTGTAATTTGGTATGTCTGGAATGTTGTAATGATACTTGTCGGTTATGTTCCACGGCTCACTGATCATGGGAACGTGGATATATACATAATAGTGATTTCTCGGATGATTAATCCGGGGGGGCCACAGACTTGGTATCGGAGCCATCCTGACTGTAGGAGAACCTTAGTTAGCATGGTTGTTAGATAGAAAAACTATTTTTAAAACCCCGGCTTTCAAAACCTAGTTTCCCAATGAGTTTCAACAAGTGCTACTTCTTCTCTTACTCTAAGTAAATGCTTTCGAAAATGGTTTCCTCTAACTCTCGTCCAAACTTCAAACCTATGGATTTTAAAGAACTAGGACATAGAACCTGGTGAAGACAATGAGAGCAAGATGAAGACAAGCGACTACCAGCGAACACAAGGAGACTACAATATCGCCCTACCAGCGGAATCCTCACAAACAGAAGACATCGGGTGTTGCACTATCAAGAGGCGTCCAAGATACGACGATAGCTTCATCCGCAAGATAGTGACTTAGACCCTAAGAGTGATGATGTCTAGGATTAATAGTCCTAAGATAGGATTCCCTACATCGCGAGTAGCTAACTCCTTGGTCCCTAGCGATAACCGTGTTCGCTTGCCTAAGTGCATCCTGTGTCGCTTGATGTGTGTTGTTTGCCGAGGACATTGCGATCCCCTCGCTCTGTTCGCCTAGTTTGTATGCTTTGGTTTGCCTTGACCTCCTTAAAGATGTGACTCGAGGAGCGATAACCCACCTAGTAACTCAGGAAACCCCTATGGTAGTTCTCGGTAATGAGACCTAGAGTAACCTCGAGAATATATGAGAAGAAAAGCATCGCAAGATCAAGGAGTTCGACATCGTCAAGTCAGAATCAACTCGAAGAGTTCACCTCAGCAGGACGGCATACCTCGTCAAACTCACCTCGCAAAACTTGTCAATAGCACCACACTCCCTTGTTCTTCAGTCTACTACAGCAAGAATTCCGTTGGAGCTGGAAGTCAATCATCGAAGGATCCTCAATATCCACAAGAAACCACCTGATAAGTCAACCAAGACAAGAAGTGAAGACCTAACCACACTAACCTTTAGTGTATTAGAGATTCTGACCACCTCAGGAGACTAACTAATCTAGTCGACCCTACCCAAACTAACGGAATGATCCTCCCTAGAAGGTCAGAACCACCCCTAAAGTCAGGATTAGGAAGCGTGAATATAACGAGTCCACTCCGCCATCAAGCAGAAGCAACGCAAGAAATGCCAATGAAGACCGCTTACCCGACGCTGACTGCTTCAACCCTGACTAACTACTACCAAGAAGAGTCGTAAACCGCTAATTTACCTTGAGCTAACCCCTTAAGGGCTACGTTAGGAAACCACCCCCACCAAGTTTTGCGAGAGTTGGGCGTCGCTCGAAGACCTCAGCTCAAAATTCAGGTAAGATATACCCTTCCGCTAACATCAAGTCAACACTCCAAGACAGAAGATCCGCACCCCTTCTCGATGAACCTTAGTGAAGCTCTAAGGTGGAAAGACTACGTCTTTACACTCAATCTCCAGAAGATTGTCTACCAGAAGATACTTCAGAAAAGATCCCCGAATAAGACATATTCTCGCCAAATAGCAACTCGCGAGTCGTCAGAGGAGAAACTAACTGAATATGCTATGAAGTCTCTTCGCTACTTCAGCTGAAGACCTACCTAAAGGACCCCAAGTTCGCCAACCGTTCAGTTCCAATCACTTAGAGGACGTGGGACTCCAACGGCTCCAACAGACTAAGTACGAATAATCATAGTATATAAGCCCCGTAGGACCTACCTTCGCGGACGTCATCGGAAGATTCCAACTCTAGGAGAAAGAGTGACGACAGTCTTCAAAACATCAATCCACGACTCCAAGAAGGAAGGACTATGTCAACTCTCCGATCTACCCCAGTTTAATCCTCAGGGGGAAAGACTGCGTCTTTCCCACCAAAATCGGGTAACCCTTCGCTGAAGCAAACTCAGGAGTCCCGACCCTAACATCGTTAAATAGGATACGCTACGCCTCTAAGGAAGAACCCTGGACCCTTAGAGAGAGGTACTCCCCGCTGTAGATTCTATCCTCCGACGAGTACTCTGTGAAGTTAAGAATCGAGGTAGTTTGCCTAGTCTAAGCCCTCGAGATATGGAGTCCGGAAGGAAAATAAGGTCATCCCTCACAATCAGGACTGGACTCTACTCAACTCTCCGTGCATCCCGGAAGACTGGAAGATCAACTTCATCGACGTAGTAACCACTTCCAAGGACGGGTACCGTAAGATAACATGCTTGAAACCAGTAGCGCTAACCTTGACTCAAAATCCCCTAACCCTACTCTCCTGAATCTCGGGACGAGATTCTTTTAAGGTGGAAAGGTCTGTAACATCCCAATTTCAGCAACCCTGATTAGTTGTCTAGAATGCAAAAATCAGGGGGAACAAAAACTTTTTCTTGTTTAATGGTGAACTGTTTGCCTGTTGTTTGAATATGTTTCTGCCTATGATTGTGTATTAGATGATATCCTCCTTATCTCAACACCAGTTGACAAAGCTATTTCACAAAATTGTCTTGGCTTATTTTTCCATATTCTCAATGTTTTGGCATTTCAAAAACATGAGCCAACATGCTTGTGTAACCAAAACTAGTTTAGTAGCTTCCATTGACAAAACTATGGGGAGCTATAACCTCCTTATGTTTTCAAGACAGAACCTTCAACTACTCTTACCTCTAGGATCTCTAAAACCTTTTATTAAGTTGTTGAATTCCACTCTTGGTAGAGATACCAAGGACTCTCATCTTATTCAAAATCCAACCTCTTCGAAATGCCCCAACCTTACCTCAAGCTAGGCTTGATGGTAACCCCCAGTAGTGGATTTCTTAGTTTATAAGATGAGTTGCCTTGATATGCTGCTTGGTTTGTCTGCTTGGGAGATAATATGAGCTACTCTAGGAGCTCATCACTAGGATCAAGATACTTTAAAAATCACCATACCCTAATCAAGAATACAAGATGGATCTGATCTCTAGCCACTAAGTGATCATCTAAAACCCTTAATCAGATCAATTCTGAGGTGATCCATTCTAGAAGTTTCCAAGTCCATGAAGACCAATATCAAGGATGGATCTATTCTACCCAATCTACACTTCAACATGATCCACTTGATGATGCTTTGGTACCTTGCATCCTATCAAAATCATCACCACCCACATTCTAGTCAAAAACCCCAAATCTGCCAAATTTTGTTGTCTGGAATCTGTTTCAACATCACCTTTTTGAATGTCTCCTTTTCTCAACCCTTGTGTATTTTTGAAAATGCATTTGAACCATATTGTTAACCATCCTAAGGAATACCAAGGCCCACTAGTGACCTTGGTTATATCATCCTCCCACCCACTTGTTCTTGATGGTTTTGCAGGCAAGAAAATAACTTTTCCTGCAAATCTAGTCAACATGCCTATTTTGATAGAAGCTCACACCACCATCCCACCTTCTATGGACCAACTCCTTGCATGGTTATGTTATACTCATATAGTTCTATCAATATCTACTTAACTTGTTCCAAATGGATCTTTGTGCTTCTTAAACCAACATGGTTTATAAGGCATCATGACTCGTCTGGTATGGCAGCCTTATTTTCAACAAAGTTTGCCAACATTTCCAGACCACCCCAAATGTAACCAATCCAAACTACCTCTTCAATGATCATGTATATGACTTGGTCTAACTATCCATCTATCCCTTGCGTCAAGGTCAGCTCTGAGCTCCAAAATCCAACAAGGTTTTGGTGGTATAAAAATAACATCACCCTAGATCCACAACTCCTTGTTTTCCATCTAATTTAAGATGGATTTCCAATTACCAAGGTTGCAAACGCTTTCTACACCTTGTATACATCATCTACCGTGATCATTAAGATTTTTCAAATATTATCCATAATTATTATTGCTCCAAATCTAATTAATCTCTTTAATAAACAAAATCTCCAAAACTTCTTCCTTAAAGGAAAGTTTGGTTTTTACCAAAACACTTCGCTAACCGTTAGCTCAATTGATGTCCACATATAATACCTATCTTCCCACTTCAAAAATAAATATTTTTGAAGAGCTCTATTATTTCTTTTTGCCCATTTTCTTAAATGGCAGAAATGGAATAATAATGGTTTTAAATACTTTTAAGCCACAATAAATCTTGGGAAAATTCCCTTAAGTGTTTATTCACATTTGGGACCATCTCACATGAAAAACACACCTTGTCCAATTGTAGATTTTGAAAACAATTCAAATAAACCATTTTAGCAATATTTGAATATGTGATATAAAAGGGATCTCTAATGATCCAATAAATCCTCAATCATTCCTGGAGGTGTATACCATACACATGCTAGCAAATTTATCTCAACCAGCCAAGATCAATATACCAAAGATAACCCATGATAATCACTAATGGCTTTAATGATGTTTAATCAAAACCATGGGTTATACCCCATCAAACCAGCATCAGTCCCCTCCCTTGCTCAACACAATACCCAGCACTCACCCCTGGTCGAAACCACTGTAGCACACCCCCCCTCTCTTGTCATTAGTACTTGGAAGGAGAGAGAAAGAGGATCTTAACATTATTGCCTACCTTGGAAATATAATTCTAGGGTAGCAGCCCCAGCCCTCCCCCACTCATCTGGTCGAGCACCAGGACCCACCAACCTCCCAGCACCACCCTCCTCGACCAATGCCCTTGCCCTGCTCTCCCCATGCTCCCCATGGACAAAACCCACCATAGACCATGACCTATTCGGATAAGAAGGCATAGGCCACCCCAACCACTCCCTCTGCCCTCATTACACTCCCCTCCCTTCACTCTCTCCTCCATAGAGCCAGATCTCGATCTCTGTCCCCTGCTGCTCGGGTACTCTCTTTCTCTCCGACGGGTATGCAAGCTTCCCATGGAGATAGGCATGGATCCCGACCACCACTCCCCTTCTACCTCCTCTCAGTGTGTTCCCTACCTCTAATCTACATCCCCCTCTGCTTCTTTCTTCTACAGGAACATCGGAGACCGCCACCGCCTTGCTTGTCCGAGAGAGCTCCCCCTCGAGCACCTGCGAGCCTGAGCGCTGACAGCCCCGCATGCATCGTTCCCTTACCAGTCCAGGCCCTAGAACCCTCTCTAGAACCTTGTAGTTGGCATGCATGCCTCCCCTAGGCCATCTCCGACGAGCACCACGCCTTCCACCTCGGGTGGTCACGCGCGAGGTCCCCTCCATCGCAAGGACCCCTGAAGCCGCCCATCTCCGGAGGCCCCTCGACGTGCCGCGTCGGCCTGTCACCTCCTTGGTCGCCTACGATCCCCCTGGTGAGCACCCCAGGTGCCGCCTTTCTCTACAAGGGTTTCCCCCTTGCCGCCGGTACTGTCTGTCGAGGAAGACGATGGGAGATCGTTGATCTATACTTGATCAAACGGCCCACGCTCTCCCTTACCCCCTTCGGTACACGGTGTGGCTGACGCCTGGGCCCCACCCCGACTCTTTGAATCCCGGATCCCGCCCTGCGCCTTGCCGCTTGGGTGGGCTGGCTAGGCACTGTGCGGCCCACGGCAGTCTATATCTGGCCCGAGTGAAGTTTTTCTTTTTTTTTCCTTTTTTTTCCAGATCTGGTAATTAGCTGCTCAGTTTTAATTCAAATAAAAATTTAACAACCATATTTTGTCCAGATATAAACTCCTACCTGTTCCCACATGTTTTTTCAAACATGAAGGGCTTCTCACTTGCCAAAAATAATTTTCATTATTTACTGGCATTAAATCCACTAAACTATAACTTTTTCACTAAATAATTTCCACAGTGAGTTGTACATACCCAAATGGTATGATTCAAAATCCATACGGTGGGTAGTTGATGCACCTATCTCATGGAATTATCCTCATGCCAAGTGGAGCATTTTTCCTGTAGTAAAAATAACAAGAATAGTCCTTTTCTATCTTTAGGATTTTTCCCTAGGCCAAACTATAATTTTTTTTGACCTGATTCCAATTACTAAGGAAGTGGTACATCAGGATATGTCACAATCCAGGAGCTCAAGAATTATTGAGTTTCTGAGGATTTCTAGTGAATTAAACATTTCTATATGTAGTATTAGCACTAGATAAATCACTACAGTACCTCTGCAACTCCAAAAAAGGTTGATTCCAATTTCTATAGAAAGGTATTCTAAATACCTACAATGTATCTTTGGAATCAAATTAAAACCTTCTGTAGATTTAATCTGGTTAAAAAGACAAAAAAACCACAGAACTGCGTTTGGGAATTTCCTGAGGGCATTCTGCTAATTATTTTGACTTGATTCCAGCTCTATTTGGATAAGTACAACATGCCTATTTTGATAGAAGCTCACACCACCATCCCACCTTCTATGGACCAACTCCTTGCATGGTTTTGTTATACTCATATAGGTCTATCAATATCTACTTGACTTGTTCCAAATGGATCTTTGTGCTTCTTAAACCAACATGGTTTATAAGGCATCATGACTCGTCTGGTATGGCAGCCTTATTTTCAACAAAGTTTGCCATCACTTCTAGACCACCTCAAATGTAACCAATCCAAACTCCCTCTGCAATGATCATGTATATGACTTGGTCTAACTATCCATCTATCCCTTGCATCAAGGTCAGCTCTGAGCTCGAAGATCCAATAAGGTTTTGGTGGTATAAAAATAACATCACCCTAGATCCACAACTCCTTGTTTTCCATCTAATTTAAGTTGGATTTCCAATTCCCAAGGTTGCAAACGCTTTCTACACCTTGTATACATCATCTAACGTGATCATTAAGATTTATCAAATATTATCCATAATTATTATGGCTCCAAATCTAATTAATCTCTTTAATAAACAAAATCTCCAAAACTTCTTCCTTAACGGAAAGTTTGATTTTTACCAAAACACTTCGCCAACCGTTGGCTCAATTGATGTCCACATATAATACCCTATCTTCCCACTTCAAAAATAAATAATTTTGAAGAGCTCTATTATTTCTTTTTGCCCATTTTCTTAAATGGCAGAAATGGAATAATAATGGTTTTAAATACTTTTAAGCCACAATAAATCTTGGGAAAATTCCCTTAAGTGTTTATTCACATTTGGGACCATCTCACATGAAAAACACACCTTGTCCAATTCTAGATTTTGAAAAAAATTCAAATAAACCATTTCAGCAATATTTGAATAAGTGATATAAAAGGGATCTCTAATGATCCAATAAATCCTCAATAATTCCTGGAGGTGTATACCATACACATGCTAGCACATTTATCTCACCCAGCCAAGATCAATATACCAAAGATAACCCATGATAATCACTAATGGCTTTAATGATGTTTAATCAAAACCATGGGTTATACCCCATCAAACAAGCATCAGTCCCCTCCCTTGCTCAACACAACACCCAGCACACACCCCTGGTCGAAACCACTGTAGCACACCCCCCTCTCTTGTCATTAGTACTTGGAAGGAGAGAGAAAGAGGATCTTAACATTATTGCCTACCTTGGAAATATAATTCTAGGGTAGCAGCCCCAGCCCTCCCCCACTCCTCTGGTCGAGCACCAGGACCCACCAACCTCCCAGCACCACACTCCTCGACCAATGCCCTTGCCCTGCTCTCCCCATGCTCCCCATGGACAAAACCCACCATAGACCATGACCTTTTCGGATAAGAAGGCACAGGCCACCCCAACCACTCCCTCTGCCCTCATTACACTCCCCTCCCTTCACTCTCTCCTCCATAGAGACAGATCTCGAGCTCTGCCCTCCTGCTGCTCGGGTACTCTCTTTCTCTCCGATGGGTATGCAAGCTTCCCATGGAGATAGGCATGGATCCCGACCACCACTCCCCTTCTACCTCCTCTCAGTGTGTTCCCTACCTCTAATCTACATCCCCCTCTGCTTCTTTCTTCTACAGGAACATCGGAGACCGCCACCGCCTTGCTTGTCCGAGAGAGCTCCCCCTCGAGCACCTGCGAGCCTGACAGCCCCGCATGCATCGCTCCTTACCAAAGACAGCCCTGTAACCTCTCTAGAACCTTGTAGTTGGCATGCACGCCTCCCCTAGGCCATCTCCGACGAGCACCACGCCATCCACCTCGGGCGGTCGCGCGCGAGGTCCCCTCCGTTGCAAGGAGCCCTGAAGCCGCCCATCTTCGGAGGCCCCTCGACGTGCCACGTCGGCCTGTCACCTCCTTGGTCGCCTACGAGCCCCCTGGTGAGCTCCCCAAGTGCCACCTTTCTCTGCAAGGGTTTCCCCCTTGCCGCCGGCAGTGTCTGTTGAGGAAGACGATGGGAGATCGTTGATCTATACTTGATCGAATGGCCCACGCTCTCCCTTACCCCCTTCGGTACACGGTGTGGCTAGAGCCTGGGCCCCGCCCCGGCTCTTTGAATCCCGGCTCCCGCGATGTGCCTTGTCGCTTGGGTGGGCCGGCTAGGCACTATGCGGCCCACGGCAGTCTATATCTGGCCCGAGTGAAGTTTTTCTTTTTTTCCTTTTTTTTCCAGATCTGGTAATTAGCTGCTCAGTTTTATTTCAAATAAAAATGTAACAACCATATTTTGTCCAGATATAAACTCCTACCTGTTCCCACATGTTTTGTCAAACATGAAGGGCTTCTCACTTGCCAAAAATAATTTTCATTATTTACTGGCATTAAATCCACTAAACTATAACTTTTTCACTAAATAATTTCCACAGTGAGTTGTACATACCCAAATGGTATGATTCAAAATCCATATGGTGGGTAGTTGATGCACCTATCTCATGGAATTATCCTCATGCCAAGTGGAGCATTTTTTCCTGTAGTAAAAATAACAAGAATTGTCCTTTTCTATCTTTAGGATTTTTCCCTAGGCCAAACTATAAATTGTTTTGACCTGATTCCAATTACTAAGGAAGTGGTACATCAGGATATGTCACAATCCAGGAGCTCAAGAATTATTGAGTTTCTGAGGATTTCTAGTGAATTAAACATTTCTGTATGTAGTATTAGCACTAGATAAATCACTACAGTACCTCTGCAACTCCAAAAAAGGTTGATTCCAATTTCTATAGAAAGGTATTCTAAATACCTACAATGTATCTTTGGAATCAAATTAAAAGCTTCTGTAGATTTAATCTGGTTAAAAAGACAAAAAAAACCCCACAAAACTGCCTTTGGGAATTTCCTGAGGGCATTCTGCTAATTATTTTGACTTGATTCCAGCTCTATTTGGATAAGTACAACAAAACCTACCTAAGCATCCAAGGAAATAATTGTTGGAGCTCCAGAACTTTTCTGGTGAATTATTTCCTAAAACTCGAGCTTTTATCACTAGAATATTCATAAGAAATTAAAGAAAAGTGATAAAATAGTGAAACCACTTTTGTTGGTTTCATTTTATCAATACATATCTGTTCGTATCTTGTTTTTACAATGATATCTTATAGAATAAGTCCTTGGTCCAAAACCCTCTCATCCCTAGTTTCTAGACTATGAAACCCATATGGTTTCCTTCAAATGTTCCAAGACATGCTCCCAATCTTTCTAATCCATTTCCTCAACACCACTACTGATTTGTAAACTTGTATTGTCATTTCCTTGCTGTATGGTATTGATGCTTGAATGCCTTGTTTGATTGTGGACTTGTTTGTTTGGATGTATGCTCGATATCGGCGATAGTTGCGTTTGTGTGACGTCGAGAAGAAGGAAGCATCGGGTTATTCTATTTCGGATATTATTGGTATTATGGTTTTTTAAGAAGAAGTCCAGGGACATATTGCCAGATTGCTGATCTTAGGCAAGCCACCATTCCTGAATTCCGATACTCGTCCTACTCTTTTTATTACCTGTTTTGTACCTCCTTTACAAATTGCATTATTTATCTGCATGTCTTGTTTTATAAATACTGTGCTAATGACTTGGCTCCTCCAAGTTATGTCGTGGTGTCCCTCGTGGCACCACCCTGATGTACCTACCATTTTACCCCGTTAGACCGAGAGTATGATGGTTAGCATCCTACCTCGTCGGAAACCCCGGCTTTGAGAAAACAATTGTTTTGGGGATTTACCCACTAAAACTATTCTTATAAGGTTTCAGAAAAACCCTTGGGAAGAGGCATCATTCCAAGCGGATGTTTTAACTAAAGACGTGGTGATGATGAGAAATGATGAAATGGACAAGAGAAAGAGAAGGGATGTTCTACGCCTTTACCAAAACAATTTATATCCGTGCAACCACATTACCCCAGGTGTTGGGGCTTAGCTCATAGTTTGTCTTATTTAGCCGAGGCAGCTTGTACAATGCTTATTGGGAGAAATCCCTTGAATTCCCGGCAGGCGCTAACAGATCTACGGATCTGGAGCCTGTAGCTTGCTTCAGCAAGAGTGAGCCTGTCTTGGCAGGAGTGCCGGTGCAACAATTGGGTCTCCCGCGGACGGTATGACTTAGGTGATACGGAAGAAAGTGGAGTCACCAAGTTAAGGTATATGCCAAGCTGCGGTTTAGGTATATGCATGTACGAAAGGCAGGACTATGGCTGGGAGCCACATACTCGTTGCCGGGGAGAACAAACCCAAAAGGAAAAGCAGCCTTTGCTAGGGTCAACAAGGGAAAGGTTAGGTTTGATTATCCGAACCCCTGTCTACCGTGGGTAGATGGCCGTGGTTTTACCCCAGCGGATGTATTGATTCTTGTAGGGAAACTGCGCAAACTCTGCAGAGTATAATCTATTCGAATAGTCGCATCCACGGTCAAGGATGGTTGGAAAGGTGATGGCTAGGAGTACCCAAATGGTGGTGTTTGGAAAAATGGATGAAAGTATGGAGGTTCCGAGGGGAACTGAGTTTAAAGTTTTGTTTTGACCAGAGGCGGTCAAAGAGGTTTAAAAAGGGTTTTAATCCAAAACTGTTTTCAAAAAAGGTTTTCAACAAGGATAGGGGGATACTCTGAATTATGAAACGGAGGCATGTTTTCAAAACTCCTTTTTCAACAAAGTTATAGAGATGCCATAACTGCAAGAGATGATCTAGGCTTGTCAAAAGCAATCCTAGATAGAGCTATCTCGCCACAGCCAAATTGCATTACCTTGTTTAACTTATCTTGGTGGTTTGCGAGTACATTCAAACGTACTCACTGGCATTGTCCCTGGCTACTAACCTTGTCAGATTTCAAGAAGAAGGCAATGATTACGATTATGCGAACTAGGACGTTCTCCCAGTCAGTTGCCGGTGGGTTGAGGCATGATTGGGCTCTGCGCGTGATGATGTTCCGCTGCTAAAGATGGTATAGCCATAACGGCATTGATGTAAGTCTTGTAATTCGGTATGTCTTGGATGTTGTAATGATACTTGTCGGTTATGTTCCATGGCTCACTGATCATGGGAACTTGGATATATACATAACAGTGATTTCTCGGATGATTAATCCGGGGGCCCCACACAGCACAGTGCGCGGTACGCCCTGGTATGACGACAAGACTGGCAACTACTCGGCCATACCGAAGACTTCGTGGGGTGATGCAGGAACAGTGGCCCGATGCTAATGATAGGATCGCATGGCATTCACTGTGCCCATGAGGACCATATCGCTCGTACTTTGATGGGACATAGTTGTACCAGATACTGTAGATGACCAGCCGGCTGGGACCCACCTGTGGGGCCCGCCACCGACGGGTTAAGGAGACCTTGCCTCTCTGCCTATAAAAGGAGAGGCAAGGACTCAGTAGAAAGGGTTGGTCTGTGTGCATTTAAGGCAGTAGCCAGAGAATACAGCTCAAGGAGCTTTGTAGCCTGTATATCGCTCATAGTCAAATCGGCAGGAGTAGGAGCTTTACCTCATCTCGAGGGCTCCGAACCTGGGTACATCCTGCGTCCAGCTACGCTTGCTTGTATCCAATCCCGCCTGCGGACGCTGTCGATAGCTTCCCTGCTAGTCCCCACACCTCTATCTAACCTGCTTAGGTACTGCCGTTCCCAATACAACAACAGTTGGGGCCCACCGTGGGTCTAATGGCTTCGACCGGAGTCATGTTCCGCATGGGACCCTGCACTTCAGCCGGTGAGCGCGTGGCCTCTGGCCTGGTGCTCACGCTCGGCAAATTCGACTGCGACATCGAAAACGCTTCCTGCTTCACCGGAACCTCCTTCCCGGCGAACGGCTCCATCTTGCTTTTCGGCGACCTCCCCGTTTATGTCGCCACCGTTCCGGAGCGTTTACCTAGGGAGATTGTCTCTATCATGGAGCTGCCGCATTTGCGTAGTCGCACCTCCGTCGCTTCCTGCAGCGTCAAGGTCATGATGGCTGGCTCTAGTTCTCACCCCCGCCAGCCGCGGGAGTAGGGCGCGGAGGAGGGCAAAACCTCCATGCCACCGCAGCCCCGGAACCTGGTGGAGGAGGCCATTGATCGGCTCCTCATGCCGGTTAACCTCGGGGATAACCTGGAAGAGGCGGAGGCCAACTTCGCCATGGAGAGACAGCTTCTCCTCCAAGAGGCCATGGAGCTGGCGGCGACCCGTAAGCAACTCGAGATCACCCGGCGCGAGTATGACCGCGCGCATGGCTTCACTTCGGCTACCGCGGAGCCGAGCCGGCGCGGCTAGGTGCAACGCTGGGGCGGCGAGCTAGGCGGGAGGATGGAAAAGGATGGGGAAAACGATCCCGCACCCGCTCTCATCCGACCCACCTACAACACGCCCATCAAGAACCTGCGCGTGGCACGAGCTGCAGCAGAAGAACTACCCAACTTGGAGGGCGAGGAGCGAGCCCGCCAGCACGCTCGGGTGCAGGAGCTCCTCCGGATCATGGACGAGCAGGTTGACGCCAACCGGCAGATGCAGGACCCCATCTACTCCAAGGGGAGCAGGCCACCCGCCAACAGCAAGGGCGCGCCTCGCGACACCCAACTGGCATCCTCCCCTCAGCCGGCCAAGGCCCGCAGCAAGCTTTGCAGTTCGGGCAGCAAGGGCCAGCCGCGCCAGGAACAAACGGTGAACAGCAACCCACCGCCTCCCCCTCCCCCAACCGGAGCGCCAAGACCCGCCGGTTCCCGTCTCTCGGGCTGAGTGGGAGCACCCAACCCGGATCGCCCGGATGCCCGTGACCGCATCGAGCTCCTCGCTCAGGCGCGTGTTACGGAGGAAGAAGACTCCACCGGACCGGTTTGTTTTAGACCCTGCATCCGGAACGAGCCGTTTCCGGAAAAGTTCACCCTGCCCAGGGACACCCCCAAGTACGACAGCAATATGAAGCCGGAAGACTGGCTAACCGACTACGCCACGACAGTCGGCATCGCCCACGGGAATAAGCGCATAGCTGTGCGCTACGTCCCCTTATGCTAACTAGGTCGGCGAGGACATGGCTCAATAGCCTCGCACCCAACATCATCAACGCCTAGCTAGACTTCGAGAAGGTGTTCGATCGCAACTTCAATGGCATGTACAAGCGTCCAGGACACCCACGCAACCTGGCCTTGTGCGTCCAGGGCGACCGCAAGACCGACCGCGAGTACCTCGCCAAGTGGACGGAGTTGCGCAACACTTGCGAGGGCATCCTAGAGAGCCAGGCCATCGGTTTCTTCATCGAGGGATGCCGAGAAGGCACCATGCTTCTTCACCGGCTACTGTGTGACGAGTCGAAAACCATGGCGGAGCTCATGACGGTAGTGTACCAGTACGCCACGTTGGATGCCGCCATGAAGAAGCCCCTCCGAGTAAGCGCTGACGGGCGTCCGAGCAATCCGGCTAGAGAAGCCGGATCCTCTAGGCGCCACGGCAACGACAACCGGTTCCATGGGGACCGCCAGGCCGGATAGCAGAAGCCTCGCTACCACGCGCGTCATGTCAATGTTGTGGAGGGCGTGCCCAACGCGCCGGCTAGCGATGCAAGAAGGCAGAAGCCATGGCTCACCTTCGACCAGATGTTTGACGGCCCGTGCAAGTGGCATAGCGGTCCCGTCAAACCGGCTACACACACCACTCGGAACTGCAGCTGGACTCGCCTGCTAAAGGACCAGGGCAACCAGTAACGTCTCCCCCCGCCCCGTCCTGGTGGACCACCACCACCGGCTAGGGGAGCCGGTAATGATGATAACAGCGGCAATGGCGGCAACAACAACAACGGCTACCCCCAGCCGCACGCTGCCTACCACATCTTCAAGACGGAGCTGGACTACAAGCATAGCCACAGGCGACGCTCCAAGGAGGTCAACGCCATCGTATCTCCGGTCCCCCAGTACCTGACCGGGTTGGAAACCCCCATCACCTGGAGCCGAGAAGACCACCCTGAGCAGCTGCCGACTCCGGAGGCTACGCCATGGTGCTAGATCCCCTCATTGTCTCCAACGAGCGCGACTGCCGCTTCTTGCGCGTCCTCATCAATGGAGGCAGCATCCTCAACCTCCTCTACCGGTCTTTGCTGGAGAAGCTGGGCATTCGCGAATTCGACCTGCGCCCGACTACCACAATGTTCCATGGCGTATTGCTGGGACTGGCTTGCGCCCCGCTGGGTAAAATCTAGCTGGACGTCATCTTCGGGACCGAGGAAAACTTCCGCCGCGAGCCGATTTGGTTCGAGGTGGTAAACCTGACGAGCTCCTACCATGCTCTCCTTGGGTGCCCTACCCTCGCCAAATTCATGGCCGTCCCCCATTACGCATACCTTGAGACAAAGATGCCGGGACCAAACGGCGTGATCATCGTCGCCGGCTGCTTTAGGCGGTCGATGGAGTGCGCCTCAGCCGGTTCCAAACTGGCAGAGGCCCTCATCATAGCCGAAGAGAAGTGTGTGATAATGCGAAACATGGCCATGGCCCAGCAAGAAATGCTGGCTAGCAGCAAGCCGGCTGGAGAAGGAGTTTTCCAGCCGGCAAAAGAGACGAAGAGGATCCCGCTCGACCCCTCCGACCCGACCAAGTTCGTCAACATTGGTGCCAACTTGGATAGCAAATAGGAAGGCGCGCTTGTCGACTTCCTTCGTGAGAATCGGGATATCTTCGCATGGTCACCCAAGGACATGCCAGGTGTACCGAGGGAGTTCGCCGAGCACTCACTTCATGTGCGTCCGGATGCCAAGCCGGTCAAGCAACCTCTATGCCGGTTCGGAGAGGAGAAGAGGAAGATTATCGATGATGAGATCACCCGGCTCCTCGCAGCCGGATTCATCATGGAAGTACACCACCCGGACTGGCTGGCAAACCTAGTCCTGGAGTTGAAGAAGAACAAGACCTGGCGCATGTGTATCGACTACACCAGCATGAACAAGGCGTGCCCGAAAGACCCATTCGCATTGCCTCATATCGATCAAGTCATCGATTCCACGGCCAGCTGCGATTTGTTGTCTTTTCTAGATTGTTATTCTGGTTACAATCAGATCCGGCTAAACCTGGCTGACCGGATAAAAACATCGTTCATCACCCCGTACGGGGCTTTCTGCTATGTAACCATGCCTTTCGGTCTGAAGAATGCAGACGCTACCTATCAGCATTGCATGCAGAAGTGCTTGCACTCGCAGATCGGCCGAAATGTGCACGCTTATGTGGACGATGTGGTCATCAAGACCAAGGAGAAGCGCACCCTCCTCGAAGACCTGGGAGAAACATTTGGCAACCTCCAGAAATACCAGATGAAGCTGAACCCGGAGAAATGCGTCTTCGGAGTCCCATCTGGCCAACTACTCGGTTTCCTCGTATCGCAACGAGGGATCGAGGCGAATCCGGAAAAGATCACGGCCTTCGAGAGGATGCAGCCGCCCAGGAGCCTGCTTGGAGTCCAGAAGTTCACCGGATGCCTAGCCTCCCTCAGCCGTTTCGTCATCCGGTTGGGGGAGAAGGCACTCCTGCTGTACCAACTGATGAAGAAGACGGACAAGTTCTCCTGGACCTCGCAAGCCGACGCCGCCTTTCACGACCTCAAGCGCATGCTATCCACAGCATTGGTTCTAGCCACGCCGGCTAGCAAGGAGCTGATTTCCTCTATATAGCAACCATCAGCCGGGTCGTCAGCGTCGTCCTGGTGGTGGAGCGCCCTGAGGAAGGTAAGTCTCAGCCGGTTCAGCGACCCGTCTACTACCTCAGTGAGGTTCTCTTCCTCTCCAAGCAGAACTACCCCCACTACCAGAAGATGTGTTATGGCGTGTACCTGGCATGCAAGAAGCTCAAGCACTACTTCTAGGAGCATCTGATCAAGGTCGTGTGCACCGCACCCCTTTCGAAAATCATCGGCAACAAGGACGCCACCGTCCGAGTCGCCAAGTGAGCCATTGATCTTGCTGCCTACTCCATCCAGTACGAGCCCCGGCTCACGATCAAGTCGCGGGCGCTGGCGGACTTCCTCGTCGACTGGGCCGAGACCCAATACCTCCCACCGGTTCCAGATTCGGACCACTAGAGGATGCACTTAGACGGGTCGAAGATGCTCGTGGGCTTGGGAGCCAGCATCATGCTCACCTCACCCAAAGTAGACCGGCTGGAATACGTCCTGCAGATCCACTTCAAGGCCTCCAACAACGTAGCCGAATACGAGGCACTGGCGCACGGCCTCCAGCTAGCCAGAGAGATTGGTGTCAACTGGATCCTTTGCTTCGACGATTCGGATCTGGTGGTGCAGCAGGTATCCGGAGAGTGGGATGCCCGCGATGCAAACATGGATCTCTACCGGTTCCACATACAGAAGCTCAGCGCTTGCTTCGACGGATGTGAATTCCATCACGTCCCTCGCATCAACAACGAGGCAGCCGATTCGCTCACATGAATCGGATCCACCAGGCAGGCGATCCTACCTGGGGTCTCCTTGGAGCACCTGCGCAAGCCCTCCATCAACCCGTCCCCCGAGTCGGATTCCATCATATGGGCAAGGAGCGCCCTGGTAGAAGGTGCGGCAGATGCAGAGCCGATAGAACCTCCAAAGAAGAAGGCCCGCACCAACTCCGGCAAGTCAGTACCCTCTGGCTCGCAAGACCCGGGGGCTGCCGACTCATCAAGCGGCTCGGGGGCTATCGTCCCGGGTACTTCATCCGGACGACCCCCCGACGACCATCAACCGGAGAGCGGAAGCGTCCTCGTCATCCGGGAAATACCATCCTGGGCACAAACCTTCATGAACTACATCGCCAATGGGGAACTTCCGGATGACGAGGTGGAGGCCATGCAAATCCGACGCTGCGCGCACACGTACACCATCATCAACAAAGAATTGTACAAGCGCAGCGTATCCGGCATCTTCCAAAGGTGTGTCGACATGGACACAGGCTACCGGCTGCTCAAGGACATCTAGCAGGGGAGTGCGGGCACCACGCCTCGTCAAGGGCGATAGTCGCTAAGGCGTTTCGCCATGGCTTCTATTGGCCCACCGCCCTCGAGGATGCCGAACAGCTAGTCCGCACGTGCAATGGGTGCCAACGCATCGGGCAGCTCAGGCATATGCCGGCTTCGGTGCTCAAGACCATACCGATCACCTGTCCCTTTGCTGTTTGGGGCCTCGACATGGTCGGTCCCTTCAAGCGGGCGCGCGCGGGCATGACCCATCTGCTGGTGGTGGTGGATAAATTTACAAAGTGGATCGAGGCCAAGCCCATCCGGAAGCTAGACGGGGCGACAGTCGTCACCTTCTTCACCGACATCATCAACCAGTTCGGCTACCCCAACAGCATCATCACCGACAACGGCACAAACTTTGCTAAGGGGGCCTTCACCTGGTTCTGCAGCAACAAGGGCATCCGGCTATACCTTGCTTCCGTCGTGCACCCGTAGTCCAACGGGCAAGTCGAAAGGGCAAACGACTTAGTTCTAGCCGGCATCACACCATGCCTCATCGAGCCTTTGGAGCGGTCACCCGGATGCTAGATCGAGCAGCTTCCGGCTGTGCTATGGAGCCTCCACACCATGCCGAATAGATCAACCGGCTACACCCCGTTCTTCCTGGTCTACGGATCGGAAGCCGTCCTCTCCGCGGACATCGAGTTTGACTCTCCATGCAAGCTCCTCTATGATGAAAAGGCTAACCAGGAGGCGTGGGAAGACGGTGTGGACCTCCTCGAGGAGGCCCGCGAACTGGCATTGTCCAAATCAGCCTTGTACCAGCAACGCCTACGCCACTACCATTCAGGCCGGATCTGCCCTGTCGCGTTCCGTGAAGGCGACCTAGTCCTCCGGCTAGTGCAGGACATGAAGGGCATGCACAAGCTATCGCCACCCTAGGAAGGTCCCTTCATCATCAGCCGGGCGCTGCCCAAGGACTCCTACTACCTCATCGATGCGCAGCAGCCGCGCAAGAACAAGATGGACAAGTCGGATGAGGAGACAGAGCGTCCTTGGAACATGGCCTTGCTACGCCCGTTTTACACCTAGTCACCAGACAGTGTATGTATACCGCAAACCATATGAATGAAAATGCGGACCCCTACGAGATACTCGAGGGCTCCTTGCTAGAAATTTGTATACATCCGTTTTCCGGTTCAGTTTTTCTGGCTCCGGCAATCCCTACCTGGGGGCTTGCCGGCTGGCCCGGCCTGCTAAGTCAACAAACCAGCTGAGTAATGTGCGACGATGTCAGAGTCCCACTCTTCATCTCAGCTACAGACTGCAACCTGGCTATCCGGCTAGCAAGAGAAAATGCCCAAGGCATCCCACATGAAAAACAGGGAGGAGATGCAACAAACCGGGCGTCCCGGCCTCACAACTAGCTTAAGATAATCTAGCTGCTAAGCCGTTAGTACCGTGCGCAATGTATTGTCAGCTCCCTTCGATTCCGGTTGTAGACCGCAACCCGGCTGCCCGGCAAGGACGCAGCAGAAACAGCAGAGCACACGGGAAAATGACTAAGTGTTGTAACTACCTCGGTGAATTACGCTCTTAGTTGCAAGCCTGGATGAGCGGAAATGGTTAAAATAGTACGGTGGGGCCAAATGCCACTCACAGGTAGACCTTTCGGTCGTCCTAACCATTTCCAAACATCGGGACAAGAACGAGCGGCGTAATCGGCAGGCGAAGGGATCAACTACATACACAAATGAGTATGTATGCAAGCCACCATACAACAGTCCTCAGAGCCATTCCATCTAAAAGAAATAGAAATATTGCAACGCCATACGGCAAGATCCAAATATCCTAGATAGATATAATAGTTTAGGATATCTCCTCATACATCAAACATCAGAGTATCAGGCGGAAGCGGAAACAAGATCCGAGTACGGATAAGAAGCAAATCGGCATAAGATGCCCCATAAATAAACTCATCCCGCCCATAGATCTCACGGATCCCCGTTCCCGGAATCTCTACACCGAATGATCGTTGCCCACATCGTCCGTCTCCTCCACCCAGTATCAATCTTGTGAGTGTACCTGTTCATCTGAATCAAACAATTTATCGTGTGAGACCCTAGGGGTACTCATCAAGTCTTTATGCCTCTAAAGGGGACACAACCTGGGGTGACGCAATTGCAGCAAAAGATAATACCTAACAATTCTATAGTTACTCGCTAACCATCCGCCTAACCAAAGATAGATGGATGTCCGTGAATTAATAACAACAGTTATAACAGTAATATTAACAGATCCATCCTCCTCCTCGCTTACCAACGAGGAAGCGGACGAACAACCCCCATCCATTGGCAGTTTTATTATCCATTCCATGAGTGTTGCACTATTTACTAGTCAGGTACTTAGTCAAATTAAAAGCAGTACTTTAGTTATACTTGTCTATGATCGAGAAACTGTGCTCCAAGTCGTCCATAACCACGGACACGGCTTTCAGAAAGATTTACCCTGCAGGGGTGCACAAATAGCAACACACACTCGATCAACCTCGGAAAAACCAAATCAAAACCCAACGAGGCATTCACGACAAAGCGATCACAGGATTCAGAAATATTTCAGGGGGGCCACCCCACTAAGCTACCCGCAACGAAGTTGGCCGGCTCCGAAACGGACCGTGGTTTGTGTGTGGGTAAGAACGACGGAACCCGAAAGTGTGACTGGGCTTGTCGATACAACGTGTCACGATCCTAAATAAGACAAAGTGCTCCTCGCACAATCGTAAATAAAGCGATAAAGCATGGCATAAGTACAGGATAGTAATAAAGCCCCAAACTACTTTGTGGCCCCAAGAAATAAGAATGAATCAAGCTCGCTCGGGGGGTTCATAAGCCTCCCAGATGTGGATAGCGCGAATATTCAAGGAACAGGAATCAAGTACTCGGGGTCCTACGGGACACAAGTGAGCATGAAAAACCAAATAGCAGATATTGCTCACCGGTGCCACTTTCATTAGTTTTCCCATTACTACGCAGGTTAAGTTGTTTAGGTATCTCGTTATCCATCAGACACTCACATACCCTACACATGCTGTTCTACGACCCGCATGGCTCAATCAACTCCTGTAGTAATGGCTCATGGGATGGAGGAACAAGCTTCGGTGGGGTTTAAAAGTAAAGGCTATGCAGTACTTGGGATTCAGTTTAATGCAATCGCGACTTAATGATGCAAGAATAAGATAGATGCAATAGGTACTATATGTATGCAAGCATGTGGTAGTGCTTGCACAGCTCGATTAGCGAGGATGGATCTGGTAGTGCTCTGGGTTTCTTGGTATATCCCCTTTCCGTCTATTCGAAGAAGAACCAAACAAACAAGGGCCAACATAAATAGAGTGCACAAGCATATGAATTAAAATGCGACAAGCAAACAATCATGCCATGATGAATGATGCACAATTTGCATGGCAATAATGTAGCATGGCATGGGTGAGGTGTGGGGTACAAGAATAAATCATTTTTATGGTGTTTTAGTCACCTTTTATCCTCCAATAAGTTTCTGTAACCTTTATATTTATATGATGCATGCTGCAATTCAGAACATGGAATGCATAAACAGAAAGGTCTCGTCGAGCTGATCAAGTTAGACATATCATTTGTCAAATTCGGAGTTATAAAACAAAAGTTATTAATTAATTAAGGCAAAGGGCATTTTATTTGTAATTTTAATCAACTCGAAAATTAAAGTGTTCAAAATATATTTTGAAGGGCATATTTGAAATCCTCACATTTTTCTGATTTCAAAACATATATTATTTGTATTATTTGGTTTTAGAATTCAAAAGTTATTAAAAACAGATTTAAATTTATATTAAAACATATACTGAAATCATTTTATTAAAACAGAAAAGCAGGCGGCCCTTTTCTACTCAGCCGCACCTAGCCCCAGTCACTGATGGGTGGGGCCAGTGCTGACTGGGCAGACAACGGCGCGCGGCGGTCTTTCTGCACCACGAGCTCAGCTAGCCCAGGTGACTGGCGAGTGGGGCCCGGCCTTGTGAGCCCTACAATGAAGCGAACTAGAGGATGCCACGTAGGGGATCTAGGGGCCGCGGGTTGACGAAAAGGAAGGCTGGGTCCCTTTTTGCAAAAACGCCACGGGAGGCTGACAAGTGGGCCTAGAGGGAGCGCGGGTTGATGCAAAAAGTGTGGGGGGGGGGTATCCGCAAGATTGACAGCGCTACTGTTTTTCTTCTCATGAACTGACAAAACTGACGACGACTGATCGGTGTTCGACCGGGAGCAGCGCACGGGGGATTGAACCTGCGACCGAAGCGGCGCCGGCGGCTGCCGCCATGATGGAAGGGAGGTTGCTGCAGGGTTCGCTCTGTGGCGAGATAAGGGTTCACGCGACAAGAAGAAGACGACGACGAACCCGCCGTGCACAGAGGGCGTTCGTCGCCGTGATCTGCTCGTCTAGGAAGAGAAAAACAACGGGAGGGTGCCAGAGAGGTGCAGCAGCTCACCGGGAGTGCGACAGTGGCGGTGGAATGGGCCGAGGTGCAGGGGATCGGCGACGGAGCTGGCGGCCGGCGGGGTTAGGGTTTTGGCTCGGCTCGTCAGCGTGCAGCGTCTGCGGGGGCGGTCTCCTCCTCGGCTCCGTGTACGAGGCGACGCAGGGTGCTCCTCCAGCCATCGCCGACAACCTCCTGCTCACCTGCGCCTCCTGGATCGACGGGAGATGGTGGAGACCGACGGTGGCCGGCGATGGGGTAGGTGGTTGTAGGGGAAGACAGGGAGGAAGGGGAGCAGCCTGGGGAGATCTGGGAGAGGACGAGGAGACGTGAGAGGGAGGTAGATAGCAGAGGGAGAGGGGAGGGTGCCGTGGGGGAAAGGTGGAGGAAAAGGTGGTCTCGGCCACCTTTTGCTCCTCCCTCTCCTCACGTGCTCGGGCAGGGCTCGGCTTGGGTGTGGCTGCAGCTGGGCCAGGGCGAGGACAGGGCGGAGAGGAGGCTCGGGTGGGGCAGCTGGCAGAGAGAAAAAGAGAGAGGAGGGAGAGGCTCGGGCAATTAGGGTTGGGGTAGCTCGGCTAGGTTAGGAGGAGGAGGTAGGGAGAGAGGGTAGGCCTCGGCATGGGGTGGTGAGGGTAGCTAGGGTAGGCCCTTGCTGGTAGAGAGAGGGAGAGGTGAGAGAGGTGTGGTTAGGGTTGGCTTAGAACTAGGGTTAGAAGAAAAGAGAGGAAACTAGAGTTAGGGTTTAGATTAGGTGTTAGGTTTTAGGAGAGAGGATTAGAGAGAGCGGGTGATGTGGTGGTGGCTTTTTAACAAGATCAAGCAAGATCAAGCAAAGATCAAACAAGATCTAGCAAAAGGAGTAGAAGAGATAAAAAGGTGGTGAGGGGTGTTGGTATGCATGATCAAGTGAGAGAAAAGGATGGACAAGGTGATGATCTTACAAGCTCATGCATGGCACTACTCAAGAGGGGTTGATGAGGTTTGATGACACAAGGCAAGCAAGAAAGCAAGGTAGAAAGGATTGAGAGAAAGAGAGAGATGAGAAGATGATCCACTCAAAAACAAATAAAACCGAAGGAGAACACATGGTGGTGATGGTTGCATGGCCCATGCAAGATAATAAATGCCATGTATTATCCTTGTGAAAACAAAATAAAGTCTCATGGCATTTATTTATGTGCATCCTCAAAAGATGGAGTAAGGCCAAGCTAAGGATTGAAGGAATGTTCCATGTGGAGTGAATGGAGATGACCATATTTGAATATATTTTGGACATGCTAGTGTGTATATTCCACTATATGCATATTATCCTCAAAATATTCCAACATGAACAACCTTCCCATATCATTCCATATGGAAGCAGGTAGAATGGAAAAGGGTCCATTCCAACAACATGAGCTAGAGGTAAACCCAAATAAAATGCAATGCTCACATATGGTGGAATGGTGGAATGATGGGGTGGTGACAAGAAAGGTGGTGGAGTCAGAAAGAGATGCCCCCAACTCAACTTGGGCATTTAAACAATATATCAATAACCAAATACATTATCAAGAGGCAAAAAATACAATTAATAATGCATATGAGAGAAGAACCAAAGAAAGAGGGTTTTATATGATGCTCAAATGCAAGGTGGCATGATGACATGAGCATGATATAATTATGATGCAACAATTATATGTAGGAAGTAGCATTTATATAGACTAGGCTAGTAGCATTGCAATTGTTAGACAATTGGGATGCTACAACTCTCCCCCACTAAACAAGAATCTCGCCCCGAGATTCCTAGGAAAAAGAAAACAACACAAGGAGAGGCGGGTGTTCGAACGAACGTGACCCTCACGTTCCCAAGTTGATGAACCATGGAATGGTGCGACCACTACACCTTGCAAAACTTGCTAGACTTGTTGCGAGTCTTGCATTTTGCTTGAGAAACAACGGTTAGAAGAGTTGAAGGATTGTTGTGAGGCAAGAAGGTAGGATGAACATAGCTTCGGTTTTCTCAAGAAACATGATAAAAGAATAGAACCACTTGTGAAAGAAAGGACAAGATGATGTATGATGGATAAAGAAAGACACATCATTAAGATTAAAGATTTATTGATACGAGAGAGGATGAATCTTTATCTCGCCGGAAGAAAAAGAGCTAGATTGGAGAGGTTTTGAACCACTATGACAATAGCATCGTATCTTCTCTCGGATTTGAGAAATGAAGTACGGAAACAATATTGCCATCAAACAATAGAGTCCCTTGATATCAACAGAAAGATTTAGTTAGACATCGTCGGATTAGATTCTTGTTGTGTCGGTAAGACCCAACGGATCACGCAATTGAGGTGCGCGGATAGAACTTCCAGAGACGGATGTGAAGCCAGATCATGGTGGAATCCCGAGAAGCAAAGAATATGGAGGATCTGGAGTTTATTGTAGAGATACTTATTGCTTTCTTTAGCCTTGAGGCTAACGCAATAGATTTGCGGCTGATGGCCTCAACCATAATTGGCTTTACCACAGAAAAAGAATTGATGAAACAAAGAGAGAGATAGTTTCCTTTCATCTTGTTTGGGGATGTCGAGCATCGGTAGAATGACGAGGACAGAAAAGATTTTGCGTTTGTTCCCACCGGATAATTGATGATTTGCTCCCTCTAGAATAGATAGTCCACCAACAAGAGATTATTGATTACTTCCTTCGAGAGAGCACTCCGGAAAAACAAGGACGGAAGTAAAAGTATCAAGGGATAAAGGCCACTTCTAACTTCCGTGGAATGAGTGAAATCACATAAATTCACCAATTCAATGTACAAGAGCGAATGATAAGAGTAGTGGTACGGTAGCTACTCCATCCCGCACTCAAAGCATTACTCTGCACATGAATAAGAAAACCATGCAACCCAACTACCGAAACAGACTGAAGGTATTGACAATAACTCATGGAACTTCGTTAGAAAACAAGGATAGATGCAAACGATTCGCCGGATTCATAGATAGATAAAGATGATGATGTTTTCGTCATGTCTGAAGTACCAAGCCACCAGAAAGATATGAAGGAAGATTACGGAGAAGAACTGCAAGATTCAACAACTACAGAAAAGATAGCACCAACTTGAACAGAAGGAAATACAAGATCTAGAAGGTCTTCATGGCCTCCGGTGGATTGAGCATAGAAGATAGAGCGAGAGGGTTTCAAGAGATTACTTAACGAGATAGAGGTGAAAAGAACTCCATGTTCTTCTTGAAATGATTGAGAGAGATTTAGCAGTTTTGAGGAAAACTCTACGGTAAGCAGCGATGATAACTCGCCAACAAGGAAAACTCCGGGTTTGATTGAAGATGGAAGATGGAATTAACAATGAACTTGCTGATTTCAGAATTGAAGCGATCTATTTAGCAGAAGGACGTGGCCGAGATAGGTGACTTCAAAAAGTCAGAATTCTCACTTTGAGACTTTGCACACAGGCAGTGCTCACGAAGCTTGAGAGAAAGAGACACAGATGATCTTCCATGTCCCTCCATTGATATCGAATAGGCAAGCATATTATCACATATACCACCATGAATTAACAGGACATTCCCAGAATATCAAGTTCAAGAGGCGGGAGAAACGAACAAATGCTCGAAACACTTTCTGAGCTCAACGCTCTTAGAAAGATCAATATTAAGAGCACGGGTTCGTGTTGAAGAAGATGCACTGGAAGAATAGATTATCTGGTCCTTCGGAAGAAAAAAAAGAGATGTTACCTGGTTCGAATTGCCGATCGGATCACCGGTTACAAAGATAAAGAGATCTTGGATAAAGAAAAGATGATAGATCATACCTTAAGCAAAGCTATCAGAGACGAAAAGATGCAATTCCCTCGTCTCAAAGAGAATTTTGCAGATATGGAGTTCAAAAAGATGTGCAGCATGATGGACAGATGATAGATCGCCGTAGTGCCTTGAGAAACTCCAGATTGCCAAAGATGCTTGAATATGCATAGATATGATCACGGTGTACTCAAAATCACAGGAGATAACCGTCACCGTTTGGAGGATAGTGTTGATTGCATTTTCCATATTCCACTCATGATAAGTGTCCTATAGCTATGCCGAGAACCAACTTACAATCACCAGCATCGGATCGACACATGTTATGTAATTAGCCCAAGAGAATTGGAGATGAAATAAAACTCCAGGATTAAGCGCCGGTGACAAAAGAATGAGTTAGCATGGACATGCTGATAAAAGGGAGATCGATAATGTTTCACACACGACTGGAAAGGAGTGTGGAAGCACAGATGTATCAAAGAAAAAATTTCCGCATTTTCGGCATTAAAATACCAATAGATGCGCAAAATCACTTATCAGGTAGAGATTAGCAACTCCACATTCTGTGAAAGCATGCTGGAAGGAAGAACACCCTTAAGAAGATGGCACCGGTTAACAAGGAGTCAGATAAATCGCGCCGGTTTTCAAAAGCCTGTCAGTATGGAATGTACCAACAGTTGATAACCAAAGGCAGATTGTGATAACAAATTGGATGCAACAGATAGACAAGGAATTACACACTCACACACATACACTTTCTATGGTACTACGGAAACCAGAACACGTGAATCCTAGTTTGAATTTTAAGTAGAGGATTGAAAACGTTACACTTCCTTACCAGAAATTGGTGGGTGGTTGGGTAAGAAGAAAAGTGGAAGCAGTCCTACTCTCACGTTTTGTTTTTCCCTAGTATACATAGCTACCAAAAATAATTGCTAGACTGACAACGACCATTTGGCTGAGACCCTGAAGGGCGGGATGGCTCTGATACCAATTGTAACTACCTCGGTGAATTACGCTCTTAGTTGCAAGCCTGGATGAGCGGAAATGGTTAAAATAGTACGGTGGGGCCAAATGCCACTCACAGGTAGACCTTTCGGCCGTCCTAACCATTTCCAAACATCGGGACAAGAACGAGCGTAATCGGCGAAGGGATCAACTACATACACAAATGAGTATGTATGCAAGCCACCATACAACAGTCCTCAGAGCCATTCCATCTAAAAGAAATAGAAATATTGCAACGCCATACGGCAAGATCCAAATATCCTAGATAGATATAATAGTTTAGGATATCTCCTCATACATCAAACATCAGAGTATCAGGCGGAAGCGGAAACAAGATCCGAGTATGGATAAGAAGCAAATCGGCATAAGATGCCCCATAAATAAACTCATCCCGCCCACAGATCTCACGGATCCCCGTTCCCGGAATCTCTACACCGAATGATCGTTGCCCACATCGTCCGTCTCCTCCACCCAGTATCCATCTTGTGAGTGTACCTGTTCATATGAATCAAACAATTTATCGTGTGAGACCCTAGGGGTACTCAGCAAGTCTTTATGCCTCTAAAGGGGACACAACCTGGGGTGACGCAATTGCAGCAAAAGATAATACCTAACAATTCTATAGTTACTCGCTAACCATCCGCCTAACCAAAGATAGACGGATGTCCGTGAATTAATAACAACAGTTATAACAGTAATATTAACAGATCCATCCTCCTCCTCGCTTACCAACGAGGAAGCGGACAAACAACCCCATCCGCTGGCGTTTTATTATCCATTCCATGAGTGTTGCACTATTTACTAGTCAGTACTTAGTCAAATTAAAAGCGATGCTTTAGTTATACTTGTCTATGATCGAAACTGTGCTCCAAGTCGTCCATAACATGGACACGGCTTTGAAAGATTTACCTGAGGGTGCACAAATAGCAACACACACTCGATCAACCTCGGAAAAACCAAATCAAAACCCAACGAGACATTCACGACAAAGCGATCACAGGATTCAGAAATATTTCAGGGGGCCACCCCACTAAGCTACCTTAGCGAAGTTGGCCGGCTCGAAATGGACCCGTGGTTTGTGTGGGCCAGTAAACGATCGGGAACGAAAGTGTGACTGGGCTTGTCGATACCGCAAAAACGTGTCACGATCCTAAACAGTACAGGTGCTCCACGCACAATCGTAAATAAAGCAGTAAATCATTGCATAAGTACAGGATAGTAATAAAGCTCCAAACTACTTTGTGGCCCCAAGAAATAAGAATGAATCAAGCTCTGGCTCAGGGGGTTCATAAGCCTCCCGGATGTGGATAGCGCGAATATTCAAGGAACAGGAATCAAGTACTGGGTCCTCAGGACACAAGTGAGCATGAAAACCAAATAGCAGATATTGCTCACCGGTGCCACTTTCATTAGTTTTCCCATTACTACGCAGGTTAAGTTGTTTAGGTATCTCGTTATCCATCAGACACTCACATACCCTACACATGTTGTTCTACGACCCGCATGGCTCAATCAACTCCTGTAGTAATGGCTCATGGGATGGAGGAACAAGCTTCGGTGGGGTTTAAAAGTAAAGGATATGCAGTACTTGGGATTCAGTTTAATGCAATCGCGACTTAATGATGCAAGAATAAGATAGAGGCAATAGGTACTATATGTATGCAAGCATGTGGTAGTGCTTGCCTGGCATCTCAGTTGAAGCGAGGGATGGATCTGGGTAGTGCTCCTGGGTTTCTTGGTATATCCCCTGCTCAGCGTCTATTCGAAGAACCAAACAAACAAGGGCCAACATAAATAGAGTGCACAAGCATATGAATTAAAATGCGACAAGCAAACAATCATGCCATGATGAATGATGCACAATTTGCATGGCAATAATTTAGCATGGCATGGGTGAGGTGTGGGGTACAAGAATAAATCATTTTTATGGTGTTTTAGTCACCTTTTATCCTCCAATAAGTTGCTGTAACCTTTATATTTATATGATGCATGCTGCAATTCAGAACATGGAATGCATAAACAGAAAGGTCTCGTCGAGCTGATCAAGTTAGACATATCATTTGTCAAATTCGGAGTTATAAAACAAAAGTTATTAATTAATTAAGGCAAAGGGCATTTTATTTGTAATTTTAATCAACTCGAAAATTAAAGTGTTCCAAATATATTTTGAAGGGCATATTTGAAATCCTCACATTTTTCTTATTTCAAAACATATATTATTTGTATTATTTGGTTTTAGAATTCAAAAGTTATTAAAAACAGATTTAAATTTATATTAAAACATATACTGAAATCATTTTATTAAAAGCAAGCAGTGCCCTTTTCTACTCAGCCGCACCTAGCCCGATCATCGATGGGTGGGCCAGTCTTGATCAAGGCATAACGGCGCTGCGGTCTTTTCTGCACCACGAGCTCAGCTAGCCAGTGGTGGCGAGTGGGCCAATGCAGCCCTACACGACAATGCTTAACTAGAGGATGCCACGTGGGGATCTAGGGCATGGGTTGTGAAAAGGAAGGCTGGGTCCCTTTTTGCAAAAACGCCACGGGAGGCTGACAAGTGGGCCTAGAGGGAGCGCGGGTTGATGCAAAAAGTGTGGGGGGGTATCCGCAATATTGATGGCCATCGCTTTTTCTTCTCGAACCGAACCAGCGACGACGATCGGTGTTCGGGGAGCAGCGCGACGGGATCGAACCAGCGACCTAAGCGGCCTTGCGGCGGCTGCCGCTACGGTGGAAGGGAGGTTGCTGCAGGGTTCGGCTACGCGGCGAGATAAGGGTTCCGCGACACACAGCAAGAAGACGACGACGAACCCGCCGTGCACAGAGGGCGTTCGTCGCTGTGATCTGCTCGTCTAGGAAGAGAAAAACAACGGGAGGGTGCCAGAGAGGTGCAGCAGCTCACCGGAGTCACGCGATGGCGGTGGAACGGCGAGGTGCAGGGATCAGCGGAGCTGGCGGCCGGCGGGGTTAGGCTTTTGGCTCGGCTCGTCGGCGTGCAGCGTCTGCGGGGGCGGTCTCCTCCTCGGCTCCGTGTACGAGGCGACGCAGGGTGCTCCTCCAGCCATCGCCGACAACCTCCTGCTCACCTACACCTCCTGGATCGACGGTTGATGGTGGAGACCGACGGTGGCCGGCGATGGGGTAGGTGGTTGTAGGGGAAGACAGGGAGGAAGGGGAGCAGCCTGGGGAGATCTGGGAGAGGACGAGGAGACGTGAGAGGGAGGTAGATAGCAGAGGGAGAGGGGAGGGTGCCGTGGGGGAAAGGTGGAGGAAAAGGTGGTCTCGGCCACCTTTTTCTCCTCCCTCTCACGTGCTCGGGCAGGGCTCGATCTGGTGTGGCTGCAGTGGGCCAGGCGAGGCGGAGAGGAGGCTCGGGTGGGGCAGCTGGCAGAGAGAAAACGAGAGAGGAAGGAGAGGCTCGGGCAATTAGGGTTGGGGTAGCTCGGCTAGGTTAGGAGGAGGAGGTAGGGAGAGAGGGGAGGCCTCGGCATGGGGTGGTGAGGGTAGCTAGGGTAGGCCCTTGCTGGTAGAGAGAGGGAGAGGTGAGAGAGGTGTGGTTAGGGTTGGCTTAGAACTAGGGTTAGAAGAAAAGAGAGGAAACTAGAGTTAGGGTTTAGATGAGGTGTTAGGTTTTAGGAGAGAGGATTAGAGAGAGCGGGTGATGTGGTGGTGGCTTTTTAACAAGATCAAGCAAGATCAAGCAAAGATCAAACAAGATCTAGCAAAAGGAGTAGAAGAGATAAAAAGGTGGTGAGGGGTGTTGGTATGCATGATCAAGTGAGAGAAAAAGGATGGACAAGGTGATGATCTTACAAGCTCATGCATGGCACTACTCAAGAGGGGTTGATGAGGTTTGATGACACAAGGCAAGCAACAAAGCAAGGTAGAAAGGATTGAGAGAAAGAGAGAGATGAGAAGATGATCCACTCAAAAACAAATAAAACCGAAGGAGAACACATGGTGGTGATGGTTGCATGGCCCATGCAAGATAATAAATGCCATGTATTATCCTTGTGAAAACAAAATAAAGTCTCATGGCATTTATTTATGTGCATCCTCAAAAGATGGAGTAAGGCCAAGCTAAGGATTGAAGGAATGTTCCATGTGGAGTGAATGGAGATGACCATATTTGAATATATTTTGGACATGCTAGTGTGTATATTCCACTATATGCATATTATCCTCAAAATATTCCAACATGAACAACCTTCCCATATCATTCCATATGGAAGCAGGCAGAATGGAAAAGGGTCCATTCCAACAACATGAGCTAGAGGTAAACCCAAATAAAATGCAATGCTCACATATGGTGGAATGGTGGAATGATGGGGTGGTGACAAGAAAGGTGGTGGAGTCAGAAAGAGATGCCCCCAACTCAACTTGGGCATTTAAACAATATATCAATAACCAAATACATTATCAAGAGGCAAATACAATTAATAATGCATATGAGAGAAGAACCAAAGAAAGAGGGTTTTATATGATGCTCAAATGCAAGGTGGCATGATGACATGAGCATGATATAATTATGATGCAACAATTATATGTAGGAAGTAGCATTTATATAGACTAGGCTAGTAGCATTGCAATTGTTAGACAATTGGGATGACAAGTGTCCAGAAAAGCACAAGCTGGTTTTCAAAAAACAAATCCGCCTTCCGGCTACAGTTTAGCAGACTAACCTATTAACGGGTAAGAATGTATGTGTGTGTGTATATTTTTGTATGACTACTTCGAGTCAGAGTTCAGGAAGAAAAGGAGAAGATTTGAAGTCCTTGCCTTCATCAAGCGCTCCGAATCTTGGGGGCTACACCCACTGGGTGCGCTCGTGCGCCCCTAGTGGAATCTTGTAGTGTCCCGACCGGCTAAGGGCGTTTAGCCAGATATTTGGAGCCCAGGTGAGGGCAAGGGCAGGAGGAGAAGAAAGAAGAAGATTCGAAGTACCTGGCTGCGCCAGCTACTCCGAATCTCGGGGGCTACACCTAGTGGGTGCGCTGGCGTGCCCCCACTGGAATGGAAGTTCCTCCGACTGCTGGCGTTCAGCCAGCGGAAATAACCGGCTAAGAGGTGTCTAGTCGGACGAAGATAGAAGACTTAAGGAAAGAAAGAAGATTCAAAGTACCTGGCTACGCCAGCTACTCCGAATCTCAGGGGCTACACCCAGTGGGTGCGCTGGGGCGCCCCCACTGGAATTGCAGTTCCCCCGGCTAATGGCGTTCAGCCGAGCAAAGTCAGCCGGATAAAGTCAATCGGCGAAATATCTAAAGGAGCATATAGAAAACACAAGTTGGGAGCAAACCAAGATAATTTAGACTAACATTAAAAGGAAAGGGGAGACGAAGCTCCCATGAGTTTGCCCGGCACAAGAAGCAACTGGTACAGACAAACAAAGTTTCAAGCCAGATAAGACAAACAAATACACCCGGCATCCCGGGGTCATAGCTAAACGGCGGGGCCCTTGCCGTGCGGAGCGCCCTGGCTGGCGGCAGTCTCGGGAGGTGGAGGAGGCGCGGCGGTCGATCCGATTCTGGCGTCGCCACCAGCCGGTTGCATCGAGGCCTCCGCATCCGGAGTTCCGACGGACTCCGAGTCGGTGACCACCTCGTCGGTGTCCACATAGTCAGCAATCTTGATGGTGGAGGCCCGGAGCTCTGGATGGGCCTGGCAGATGGCCGCGAGATCGGCGTCGACACGGAAACCCCCGTCGATCTTCTCGACACGGGCGTCCTTGTACTAGGAGAGCATGAGGGCCAAAGCCATCTCCGCTCCGGCTCGCGCCGCCAAGTCTCGCAGCCCGTCGACGGTAGCCGACACCTCCCCCACCTTGGCAGCTAGCTGCGCCATCATCTCCGGAATCGGAGCGTCCGGCCACAGGAAGGAGAAGATGGCATGTGCCGCCTGACGAAGCTTGGTAGCCTCCTCGCCAAGAAGGATGACCAAATCCAGGGCTGTCGGCTGTTCTCCCGGCCAGTTCTCCTGTAGCCGGTTGTAGGACAGCAGATCTACGCCGGGATAATAGGCTGTTAGAAAAAATAAAGTCAGATCCGGCTACCGGATCCGGAAAGACAAGGGAAGTCGGAAAAGAGAACTTACCCTTGGCCGTGTGCCCGACCTACATCAGCTCTTCCACCAGGGCCTTCTCCTTCGCCGTTAGCCGCTTAACTTCCTTCGCTTGCTCCTTGTTCTGGGCCTCGAGAAGGTTGAAGGCTTCGGTCCGGACCCCGAGGGAGGCGTCGTGCTCCTTCACGGTGGCCTCCAGAGCCTCCACCTTGGCGTGCCAGTCCTTATTCTGCAGCCGCAGCGTAGAATTGGAGTTGCTCAGCCGGTCGTTCGCCTTCTTCAGACAATCGATTTCCCGCTAGGCGCACACAAGGATAGCTGCGACAAAACCAGCTATCATCAAAAAAAAGATGATTTCGGATGAAGCAAACTTACTCTGCGAGGTACCATTGGCAGCAGCAAGTTTCTGCTCCAAGGACCGGTTGCCGCCGGCTGCGGCCTCGAGCAGCTGGATATCCTTCACCGCCAGCTCAAGGGTGGCGGCGAGATGCGTCAGCAAGGCGGCGGAGGAGGCGTCATCGTCAATGGCATTGGCGACTAGCAACTCTTTCGCCGCGACCACCTCCGTCTTCCATTCCTCCCCCGGCTCGCTGTCAGAGTTGTTGTCGCCGACAACTACGAGCTCCTTGCCAGCAGCGGCCCTCCGTGACCCCGCAGAGGAGCCGTCCCTGCCCGGCGAGGCGGTTACAACCATTTTTGGCTGGACCACCGTGGCCGGTTGAGGGCCCCCCGCTCCGGCTGGCGCAGCCGGTTCAGCTCGAGGTGGTGGCGGGGGTGCCTTGGAAGAAGGAGGGGCGGAGGCAGACGCAGGCGGCACGCGGGGCGACGACCCAGTCGGCGCCCGCACCAGGCTCGCGGCCCCAAAAGAGATCAGCATGCTGAAGCGGCAAAAGGAAAGGAAAAAAGAAAGAGGCAAATGAGCCGAAAATAGACAAGAATAGCACAAGGAGTGGAAGTAGTAAAAGAACTTAGAAGAAGACTTACCCTTGTACCACCGGGGGCGGCCCTTTCTTCCGACCAAGGCGGCTCGAGGGAAGGGCATTGGTCCGGCTCCTCTTGGGGGTCGGCTCCTCCGCCGTGGGCTAGCTGGCGCTGGAACGGCTAGAGCCACTCCCGCCAGCACTGGACCGGCTGGAGTCGCCGTCCGTCGTGCGGCGCCATGACGGCTCGGGAGCCGGCGTGGCCTCCTCCTCCTCGTCGACCTCCGCATGAGGATCGGCAGCCGGCTAATCATTCTGACTGGGGAAGACATCGCTGTCCCTGTCAGACTCCTCGCCAAATGGTGAGAGCGCGGCTCGGGCAAGTCGGGCGTGAAGTTCTGAAGAGGGGTCTCGCCCTCCTCGCGAAGGATGCAGGGCAACATCTGCCAAAAGAGCAAAAAAGGCAAGAAGATCAGTCGGATGATGAAAGAAGAAAAGCAAGAGAAATTCTGGCTAGAAGGACTTACCCGGGGCACGCGGTTGTCGCGGCAGTAAGGGGCCAGCCCAAAGTTCTAGCCTTCCGGCAGCCGCTCCTTCGTGATGGTCCACATCCACTCCCTCGGGTTGTGGTAGCGGGGATCACGGCGAGACAACCGGGTCGGGTCTAGCCGGCCAGAGTAGTAGCACACATCTTGTGTGCTTGCTGCTACAGCGGCATCATCAGCCTGGACATCTAGCTGAGGGTGATGTCCAGGCCGGTTAGACCCGCGGTGACGAGGGACTGCATGCGCAGCAGCATCGCATCCGACTCCGCCTTCTCATCATGGATCTTCAGATCCCAGTGCTGTCGGCTGGACTCCACGTCCTGGAATGCTGGCAAGTTGATCTGGTCTTCGGCGGTGAGGTTGCGGACGTAGAAGTACGACTGTTGCCACAGCCGTACCATGTCGTGTAGCCGGAACTTGGGGTAGCCGGTCTATGTGCCGGAGTAGATGGAGGCGCCGCCGCACGCGACTAGCGGCCCCTTGGTGAATTGAACCTATGGCCGGACTCGGAAGAGCCAGCAGAAGAGCCCAAGATCCGGCTGGATCCCGAGGTAGCCTTCGCAGAAGGCTACGAAATGCACCAACGTCCCGATAGCATTGGCGCCTAGGTGGTGGAGGCGGAGGTCGAAGAAGGCGAGAAAGGTGAGGAAGAACGGGTGCACCGGCAGCGCGAACCCGCAGGCCAGATGCGAGAGGAAGATGACCCGCTCCCCCTCCGCCGTCTGCGGCGACTCCTCCCCCGCTGGCACGAGCCGCACCTCAACCTCCTCCTCCGACGGAAGGACGCGGGTCGCTCGATACTTCTGGATGTGCTCATCCGTAATAGAGGAGCCGCACCATGCTCTGCGTTTGGCCGCCATTGCCGGTTCGCTGGGAGGTGCTGCGACGGAAGAGTGGCGGTGGCCCGTACCACCGACGACGTCAAACGGGCGGCGCGGCAGACTACAGCGATGGTGGCGAAGCGAGGCAGCGCGAGGAAGACAAGGGCGCAATCTTCTCCCTTGTAGATAATAATCGTTGACTTCTACATGATCTTATCTTATATTATCTTACCACTATATAGTGTACGGATAACTTTGAATGTTGACCGTTAGATCAAGACTCGCAAATCCCAGCATTTCTAGCAGTTGGATCTTCTTTTCCATTCTAGCATCTAGAAGATTCTATTGATAGTCTTGAACACAATGAATGCACTATGCATAAACCTCTCAAAACACACTTCTCCATCATACAAGAATCTTCTCCCCCGTTTCTCTAGACCATGTTACCAAAAATTTCAAGTGTTAGGTAGCTAATAATATTTGACTTCTACACATGATGATACAAAGTACAAGGACCAAATATACACCCATACTTTATAGATGTTGATCAAATTTATAATTTTTTGTGATTTACCAATTATAATTTTATATAGTGATGATATGTCATACGTTTACTATCTGAGCCTTAATAAGGTGTGATTTTTTACACAATGTGGGAGTAGTATATTTCTTTGCTTAGACATATGGTCACCTCTATCCATGCGCTCTACCTGCTGAGAGAGTAAAACGGTGGCAGGGGAAGAGGGTAGCAGCGAAGAGAAGTTGAAGGCGGTTCCATGTCAGAGCAAAGTTATGATGGGTTTCTGACACGAGGTACTCCGGCGGCCTTACAGTGTACACTCTACTAGTAGTAAATTTCAAGACCTATGCACGCAAAACAAATCGTGTGTTTTCTCTCTCCTTCCCTATGCTCCATCTCTCCTCCCCCTTCCCCTCGTGCACCGGTCCGACTGATCTCTCTCCCCTCGTCCACAGTGTGGCGCTACGCACGTGTGCCTTGGTACGGCGGCTCTGTGTCTCTGGCGTGTTCAGCAGCCGCGTGTTGGTGTGGAGTAGGGACGAGGAGTACATAGGAAGGAAACCAATTTGGTCCATGGCGGCAAAAAAATTCAAAGTATTCCAGTTTTTGAAATTTTCACTTGCTTCCCAAACATCGGGAGGGAAGGTTATCCAAAAGATCGGCCAAACATCGGGAGGGAAGGCAAATTTGAACCCGTTTTGAACATTGACCGTTGGATCAAGACTGGCAAATCCAAACTTTGAACATTGACCATTGGATCAAGACTAGCAAATCCAAACTTTGCTAACCGTTGGATCTTGTTTTATATTATTAGCATCTAGAAAGATTCTACCGATAGTCTTTAGCACAATGGATGCTAGTATGCGCAAACCTCAAAACACACACTTCATTGCTCAGTTTCAGGGTCCTTGTGCTAAATGCATGCATGGCTTGGATGCAATTTTCATTTTTTATGAGGTCCTTGATGTAACTTGTAATTCCACTGACCATCTTAACTCTCAAGCACCTCGCTCCAACGAGACCAACCATTAGATCGGCCATTTTCGGTACTTCTTAACTTATCTTTATCTTGTCTTATCTCTTACAATACCATACCACCATTTTTTTAGTGTACGAATTAACTTCGAACATTGACCATTGGATCAAGACTGGCAAATCCAAACATTGCTAACCGTTAGATCTTCTATTTTCCCTTAGAATCGAGAAAGATTCTATTGATAGTATTTAGCATGATGAACGCTAGTATGCGCAAACCACAAAACACACACACTTCATTATTCATTTGTAGGGTCATTGTGTTAAATGGATGGACTTGGATGCAATCTTCATTTTTTTATGAGGTCCTTGATGTAAGTTGTACTACCATCGATCGTGGTAACTCTCAACCACCTCTATCCTACAGACCTACCATAGTTAAAATAAAATGCAATCACCCCAATTATCACACAAACTGGACCAACGGTTTCTTATACATAATGCCCAAGTTTTTAGTACTAGGATTTTTCAAGCTTCCTATCAAACTTTGCACACTTCAGTGACTTCTTGTCGATTTAACGAAATTAGAACTAACTGGAGCTACAAGTAAGCACGATAGATTGCTCTTGAATTAAATGTATTTTTGTAGGTAGATGGGTGCATCTTCTTCTAGTAAACAATGTCGTCGATGTGAGTTTCTAACTATGAGGAAAGAAAATCCTCGGTTTTCCAAGTGATGACGAGATGGTTATTTTATGTAAAGAAAGTATGAAGAATATGGATCGCAATGCCATAAGCCAAGCTTTTAGACATATTAAGTGGACCAACGTGTTTTACTTACGATTCCCATGTTTTATGAGTTTTCAAACTCCCTATGTAGCTAATTAACTTTGACCCACTTGAATGACTTCATGCCTATATTTATTGAAAAAATTTCAAACTTGAACTACAACAACTAAATTATTGTAGGTTGCTTCTAAAGAATTACAAAAAACTTTTGGATATGTACCCATTGGGGGCTCAGTTAATATATTAGAAAACAACTGAGAGTTTGGACAATAGGTTTTTAACTCCTTTCTAATTAAGATTTTGCATCTTGACAATTTAACAAAAAAATAGCTCAAACTTGAGCTACAAGTAAGCGCGATAGATTTTTCTTTAATTAAATGTCTCTTTGGAAGTAGATGGATGCATATTCTTGTAGTAATCAGTACCGCCGGTGTGAGTTTCCAACTATTAGGAAAGAACATTCTCAATTTTATGAGTGATGATGAGATTATTGTTCGTTTTCGTAAACAAAATCCAAAGGATATGGACCTGAATGCCACAAGCCAAGCTTTCAAACATATATTGTGGACCCTCATGTTGTACTTATGATTCCCGTGTTTTATGACTTTTCAAACTTATTCCTATAGCTAACTTTGCCCACTTGAAATTGATTTTATGTTGATTTATTGAAATTAGTTCAATTTTGAACTACAAGTAAATGGTAGGTTGCATTGAAAGTTTTATGTTTTTTGGAGGTAACCATTGGGGGCTGATTTAATATATCACAAACCACCAATGATAGTTTTTACAACAAGTTCAACTTCTTTCTAAGATTTTGCACCTTGACAATTTAACGAAATTATATCAAACTTGAGCTACAAGTAAATGCGATAGATTGCCCTTGAGTTAATTGTCTTTTTGGAGGTAAATGGGTGCATCTTCTTGTAGTAAACAATGTCGTCGATGTGAGTTTCCAAATATCAGAAAATATCATTCTTAATTTTCAGAGTGACGACGAGATTGTTCCTTTCTGTAAAGACAGTCTGAAGAGTATGGATCTGAATGCCACAAGCCATGTTTTTAGACATCTTATCTTACCACTATATAGTGTACGAATAACTTTGAATATTGACCATTGGATCAAGACTCACGAATCCGAACATTTCTAGCCATTGGATCTTCTTTTCCTTTCTAGCACCTAGAAGATTCTATTGATAGTCTTGAGCACAATGAATGCACTATGCATAAACCTCTCAAAACACACGTCTCCATCATACTAGAATCTTCTTCCTCATTTCTCTAGACCATGTTACCAAAAATTTCAAGTGTTAGGTAGCTAATAATCTTTGACTTCTAGACATAATGATACAAAGTAGAAGAACCAAACATACACCCATACTTTATAGATGTTGATCAAATTTATATTTTTCCACTTTACCTATTATAATTTTATATAGTGATGATATGCTAGACGTCTATTATCTGAGCCTCATGTGCAGGGCACGTGCAACTTACTAGTATCTTATATTATCTTATCTTACCACTATATAGTGTACGAATAACTTTGAATGTTAACCGTTGGATCAAGACTCGTGAATCCCTGCATTTCTAGCCGTTGGATCTTCCTTTGCATTCTAGCATCTAGAAGATTCTATTGATATTCTTTGGCATAATGAATGCTATGCACAAACCTCAAAACACACTTCTCCGTCATACTAGAAGCTTCTCCCTTGTTTCTCTAGACCATGTTATCAAAAAAAATCATCTGTTAGGTAGCTAATAATCTTTGACTTCTACATGATGATACAAAGTACAAGGACCAAATGTACACCTATACTTTATAGATGTTGATCAAATTTATAAATTTTTGTGCTTTACCAATTATAATTGTATATAGTGATGATACGTCATACGTCTACTATCTGAGTCTCAGGTGCAACTTACTAGTAGCTAATAATCGTTGACTTCTACATGATCTTGCCACTATATAGTGTACAAACAACTTTGAATATTGACCGTTGGATCAAGACTCGCGAATCCCAACATTTCCAGTCGCTAGATCTTCTTTTCCAATCTAGCATCTTGAATATTCTATTGATAGTGTTCATTACAAACTACTATATAGTGTACGAATAACTTTGAATGTTGACCGTTGGATCAAGACTCGCGAATCCCAGCATTTCTAGTTGTTGGATCTTCTTTTCCTTTCTAGCATCTAGAAGATTCTATTGATAGTCTTGAATACAATGAATGCACTATGTATAAACCTCTCAAAACACACTTCTCCATCATACTATAATCTTCTCCCTCATTTCTCTAGACCATGTTACCAAAAATTTCAAGTGTTAGGTAGCTAATAATATTTGACTTCTACACATGATGATACAAAGTACAAGGACCAAATATACACCTATAATTTATAGATGTCGATTAAATTTATAATTTTTTATGCTTTACCAATTATAATTTTATATAGTGATGATATGTCATACGTTTACTATCTGAGCCTTATTAACGTGTGCTTTTTTACACAATGCGGGAGTAGTATATTTATTTGCTTAGACATATGGTCACCTCTGTCCACACGCTGTACATGCTGAGAGAATAAAACGTTGGCAGGGGAAGAGGGCAACAGCGAAGAGAAGTTGAAGGCGGTTCCATGTCAGAGCAAAGTAATGATGGGTTTCTGGCACGAGGTACTCCTGTGGCCTTATAATGTACACTCTACTAGTAGTAAATTTCAGGACCTATGCACGCAAAACAAATCGTGTGTTTTCTCTCTTCTTTACTATGATCCATCTCTCCTCCCCTTTCCCCTCGTGCACTGGTCCGACTGATCTCTCTCCCCTCGTCCACAGCGTGGCGCTGCACACGTGTGCCTTGGTACGACGACTCTGTGTCTCTGGCGTGTTCGGCAGTCGCGCATTGGTGTGGAGTAGGGACGAGGAGTACACAGGAAGGAAACAACTTTGGTCCTTGGCGGCACAAAAATTTGAACTTTTCCGGTTTTCGAAATTTTCACTTGCTTCTCAAACATCGGGAGGGAAGGTTATCCAAAAGATCGGCCAAACATCGGGAGGGAAGGCAATTTTGAACCTATTTTGAACACTGATCATATTGAATAAATGAAAAACAAAAAACAAAAGTTTTACTCATGATGTCCTATCATGTCTTGTGCACCACGTGCCATGAAAACTGTAATCATGGGATTAGATAAGTTTTGGAAAAATAGCTTCACAATATTGTCCTACCATGTGTATGGACACTATCGGGTTTATTTCAACCCGAACGACCAAGGTCATCAAGGCCATATTGACATCATAGTTTACAATTTGATAGAGTTACCATGATAGTTTGGTAGATGGGTGCATCTTGACGTAGTAAGCATTATTGCATGTGGGAGTTTCCAACAATTAGGGGAAAAAAGAATTTCAATTTTCCCAGTGAGGATAGTGATGTTTTTTTGTGAAGAAAGTCCAAATAATATGGTTCAGAATGCCACAACCAATGGTTTCACACATACTGTAGTTGATCATGGTTCCTATCTAACTTCAGCTAAAAGTTTACATATTACGATGGGTCGTGACACACGGTACTAGTACACATACTACTACGTAGTAGATTTTCTCTCTCCTTCGTCCCCCTCTCACCATCCATCCACTATCCTCTCCATTGCTCCTTCCTTCTCGTGTAAGTTTTCACGCAATGATTATATTTCTAGTCTGAGATGCAACGGTGCAGAAAAAGATGAGGCCCACACCGTACCACCATCAATCAAGTTCGGTGACGCAACTTTGTGAAGAGTATACGTATACTAGTAGTAATGTAGCTAGATAAGTATGTACTACTATACACACTTAATGTTTAACGGAGGAAATAAGATACACCGAGTAATTCAGCATGATCTGCATGATTCTCTTTCATTTTTAGATAAAATGGGGCACCTCCTAAATTCTCTAGGCCAAGAAAAATCAAGAACCAAGAAGTCTGGTATAATCCTTTTTTTTGTTGACGGGACGAGTCTAGTACAATCTATTTATGATAGTTTGGGATAGTTTTCAGGGTATTAACACAAGCACGACTATAAATAGACATTATAAATTGCAACAGTACACACCCCTACTTTCACCCAAAACACACAACCCACCATTGCTTAGAACTCGATCTCTCTCTCTTTCCTTCCAAAATGTTGTATGACAACTCTCTCCAGAACACGTCGATTGACCTAACAAATGGGAAAGGCCTCGAAACTCCACCTGGAAGCCTAGACTCAGTCGACGGGCCATGGCTACCGCCGCTGTCTGACTCCTCTGATGAAGAAGATAGCCACTGGTAGCGCTTTTTCGAAGGGACACCACCACCAACACCGAGCGACTCCGATAAGACAGAAGATGAGACTAAGGAAGAGGAGGAGTTTGAGTTCGACCTTGAGGAGGAGGCCGAAGACGACGACAGGGAGGAGGACAAGGACGATGATGGAGAGGAGGCCGAGGACGACGACGAGGAGGTCTCTTCCCGCCCCCCACCAAAGAAGCGTGCCCGAGTGCAAAATTAAATGTCATCCAGAGAAGAGGCGGGCAGTGTACTATATCTTGTTCTACGAAGCATCTTGGCTTTGGTAAATAATGTTGTCAATGAGAGTTCTGAACTTTTAGGAAAATGCTTTTCAATTTCCAAGTGATAGGATTTGTTTTTAGTAATTAAGTACGTCTAGATAATTTGGCTTAGAGTGCACTCACTGTATTCTAGCAAAATATAGATAATTTCCACCGCATGTTAGTACTATATGAAAATACTTATTTCAATGTGTGTCATGATAAATATTTTTTTTGCAGGAGGGGGGTTATGGTGTCCTCTTATATTTGTGCTTGTTTGGACGAAACTACAAACATGGATTTGGACAACTTTCGAAAAACTTGGTACACAATATGGTCATAACCATGTATGAACATTGTTCACATTTTAAGCCAAGTTACTAATGCCAAGGTCATATCTGCATCACTCGTCCCATTTATTGGGATAAATTAAAGAAAAGTAAAGAAAACAATAAAAAATATTAAGCACTTATGTATGGTGTCCTATTCCGTAAATGATAAACATGAATTTTGACAAGGTTTAAAAACACTTCTTCACAATATGACTAGCGATGTGTTAACATATACTTCAGTTTCAAGTTAAATAATGACAAAGGCCGTGTCCATTTCGAGGAGACAGGGTGCATCTTGGCATGGCATACTAATGTTGTTAATTGTACTTTTCAACTTTTATGTATAGAATTTTGTTAAATTATTTTAGAAGTGCCACATATAATTATTTTTTAAAAGAAAAGGCAAAGAGTATGGCTCCGAATGCCACAACACACTAAATTTCACACAAAATAGAGTATGTTTCATGGTTAACAAGTTTCATGAATTTTCAGGCCTTCTAGCTAATTTTGCATAATTAAATGACATTTTGTCAATCAAACCAAAGTAGGTAAATTTTGAACTACAAGTGCATGATAGATTGCTTGTAAAATTTTCAGAAATTCATATAGTACTAATTATTGTACCCACGCAGTCATACTGAAAACCAGCTATTGTTTTGAAAGATACAACTTCTTTGTATGAAGTTTCATGTTGACACATCTGACCATGTTTCAAAAAAGTGAAAGAAAATAAGGAAACATGCACACAACCTTTTAGTAGTACTCCTATTAAAAATTCATACTTGTAAAACAGTAAAGACGGCGTTGTTAAAGTTTCAATACAAGGGACCTGGGCACCTTCACCGGCCCTCCACAATTAACCTTTCTTCCTCTTTGACTTTACAGCTATGGCTCCAAAGACCGGAGCTCCCCGTGGGAAGAAGAAGACCTAGGTGGCAGCGATAAAGGCCGTGGAGAAAAAGAAGTAATGTTGCCGGCTTCTGAATCCTGCTCTGGCCACTCCAAGTCGCAGTCTCGCACCAGGCAGCCGTAGGAAGAAGCAGGTTTCGAGGTCTGTCAAGGCCGGGCTGTATTTCCCCGTCGGCCGGATCGGGCGCTACCTCAAGGAGGGTCGGTACTCCCAGCGCATAGGCTTAAGGGCTCCCGTCTACCTCATGGCCGTTCTCGAGTACCTCACCGCCGAGGTGTTGGAGCTCGGCGGGCAAGCCGCGAAGGACAGCAAGAATATCTGCATCATCCCGAGGCACGTGATGCTCGGCGTCATGCGCGACAAGGAGCTCAGCAAGCTGTTGGCCGGTGTTACCATCGCGCATAGCAGCATGCTGCCCAGCATCCACAAGTCCTTGCTTGGCGATGGTAATGCGGATGACAAAGCCAAGTTGCCCACGGTGGATGCTCCCAAGTCGCTTGAGAAGACCGCGGATTCCCCTAAAAGTTGTTAAGTTGTAGTACTACTACTCCGTATGTGTTTGGATTTGCTCTGTTTGCAGTTTGGTTAATCATCAGTGTCAATGCAATACTTAGATCTGTGATGCTAATAAAAAGCTTGTGAGAGTTCTAAAAAAAATGTTGTTTTCCTAATCTTATCCTATACTCTATTTATTTAATACTCCCACTGTTCAGAAATATAAGACGTTTTACCTTTGTGAAATGAATGTATCTAGACGCCTTTTAGTGTATAGGTTCACTCTTAACCTCTACGAACCCATACACTAAAAGACGTTTAGATACATTCGATTCACAAAGCTAAAACGTCTTATATTTATAAATGGAGGGAGTATTACTCAGCATATTAGGTTTAGTCAAAGTCAACCGTTACAAAGTTTGACCAACTATATATAGTATTAAATAGTATACTCATTGAAAAAAATCAATATATAGTAAACAATGTCATCGGTGTGAGTTTCGAACTATCAAGAAAGAACATTCAATTCTTAATTTTTCTAAGAGATGACAAGCGAGGTTGTTATTTTTCGTCAAGAAAGTCCGAAGAATATGGATCTGAATGCCACAATCAAGGTTTTCAGACATATATATATAGTGGACCAACATGTTGTACTGATGATACCCATGTTTTATGTGCTTTAAAACTTCCTATCTAACTCTGCCAACTTGAATGACTTTATCCTAATTTATCGAAATTATATTAGGTCAAATTTGAACTACAAGTAAATTGTAGGTTACTTTGAAAGTTTCATGAAAAATATTTTGGAGGTACCCTTCGGGGGAGGGGTGAATGAATATATCAGAAACCACTATGATCTTTGATGATAGGTTCAACTTCTTTCTAAGATTTTGTATCTTAACAATTTAACAAAATTAAGTCAGAATTTAGCTACATGTAAGCACGATAGATTTCTCTTGAATTAAATGTCTTTTCGGAGGTAGATGGGTGCATCTTCTTGTAGTACACAATGTCGTCGGTGTGAGTTTCCAATTATCAGGAAAGACCATTCTCAATTTTCTGAGTGATGTCAAGTTTATTCTCTCTCCTAAAGGAAGTTCAAAGAATATCGATCTAAATGTCAGAAGCCAAGTTTTCACACATATATATAGTGGACCAACATATTGTACTTATGATGTGACACCCCGGTTCTGAAAAGACCGTGGCCTCTATGTGACATGCCAATCCCTGGATCGGTTCATTGGCCCAAAATAGAGTAAGATAGATAACATAGCAAAATATCCGTGTATCATAGATAACAAAGATCCAGAGTACCATTATTACAATAAAAGCTTAGCACAAGCTAGCTCAAATTATTCAGGTAGCAACATAAACGAGATAAATCCTCCATTCTTCAAATTGCCCACAAGTGAACAAGTGCCGAGTGGAGTACCGTGGCCTATAACGATCAATCAGAATCGGAATAACCTGCAGCATAAAACGCAACAGCCCCGAAGGGTCAATACATGGAATGTATGGCAAGTAGAGCTAGTAAATGGAGACAATAGTACTAACATCTACATGCATATTTGGCAAGTGGAGCTGTGTCTGGCTTGCATATGCAAATAACTTTGTCCTACTTTCATAAACAGTTTTTGATTTTTCTTTGAAAAGATCCCAATTAAGTTAACCCAACAATATTAAACAATTATGAAATTAGAATGAGCGAGAAACATGTCATGGAATCAATATCTAGCAACTCAGTTATCCATAACCGGGGACACGGCTAATCGATTAGATTATACACTCTGTAGAGGTTAGTACACTTTACCCATGTGACTTGGCCAGCCTAGCTCGTACCATCACTCTTATTTTGGGTGATGATAGGGAGAAGACCAAGAAGAGACTGTTCGGGAAGTAGCTCCTCAATCCCGACGCGCACCGGTCCAACCTACCAAAATTCTACATCTCTGGATACGCTGGTTGAAAGTTACCACAACCTACTAAGTCCAACCAACCGCCCATTTCATTATTGGCACATGGTTGTACACGTAAGCTACACAATAAAGAAGCCAATCATTTTCTCTTGATACCTGGGTGCCTTTCCGCAATGAAACCACCAAAAATTATCAATACCATCACACCCAGGGGGTTCATTGATTAAGTTGTTTTTAGTTTTCACAAACCAATACTTTGAGAAAACAAGTATCAATGATGTAACCCAGCCCTCGTTCAACATAGCATGGCTAAGCACATCTACAACGGTGGTTCATCTACAAGGAAAGCCCTACCACATAATAGGTCATAGCATAGCGATAGTATCATCATACACATGCATCTATAAAATACACGACAATGCATTGAAAATAGTAGGACGATATCATGAACAAAGTAGCATCTACTTGCCTTGATTGTAGCGGTCGGAAGAACAATCCAAACACGAGCAAGGGTTGCACTCCACACAATCTACACGACACAATTGCATTCATAAACAAACAATTCACAAACATATGCAACAAAGATGATGCATGAATGCAAGAACGGCAAGTGAATTGGTGCTACAGCTGCATCACATAATACTAATACATAATACTACCGAATACATGCATGGAAAATAGATTTGGCGCAAGGGAAACTATTAACCAAAAGTAGAGATCTCTACTAGAGCTAGAACTTAAATAATTCACTACCGGTAGTATACTGTTTGTAAAATCCTAGAAAAATTCTACCGCATAGGCATCGCTGATAAGAAACAGTACCAATTGGAATTACTCAAAAAGGAGTTATAAAACATCCCGAGTAATTAAAGCACTGCAGAAAGCCATTAGACAAATACTGCAGAAGTTTTTACTGTAAGCCTATCTTTTAAATTCACGATGAGATTCCCCTCGTTCATACGAGTGCAGGGACATATCACACGCGATTTTTGGAGCTACGAAACTTTTACTACGAATTTATTACTCCGAAAAGGCCACTAACTAGTTTGATTAAACTGTACTAAACGTGACAGTAAAAGTCTGAACCAAAGGTACAGCGAGATTCTACACGACTCACTGAACTCGTGCATATTTTATTTGCAAATTTTGGTCAAGCGGTTTAATTTCAACGCAATTTACAAGATTCTACCGAAATCTGCCAACTAATAGGATTAACGAAATTGACCCAGTCAATCGGTTCGATGACTGGCGCTGATCGGCGTCTGACCAGTCAGCGTCTGGGGCCTCTCGACTAGTCAATGTCTGAGTGCTGACCAGTCAACGAACGATCTAAGCCGCTGATCTGAGATCGGCGGTGGCTGCTGTCTTACCGGAAGCGGGCGAAACGAACTCCGGCGAGCTCCGGACGGCGGCGGTCGGTTCGGCGTGGAAACTCCTGCAAGTACACACACGGTCAACTACGGCTCCGGAATAATTAACGCAGCAGCGCTGGCGATCTGCAGGCGCAGCTTGGCGGCGGATGGAGACGCGGAGCACGGGAACGGAAAGAGGGCGACGAGACGAACCCGGCAACAGACGCGGCGATGGCCGACGGCGGAGGGGTGGCCGGCGGCGGCGAGGAGAGCGCGGCGGGGCGCGCGTCGTGCGTGCTGGAGGAGATGGCGGCGGCGGTTTGGTTTGCGTGCACGGAACCGAGGCCAGTGGGGCCCTCCTTAAAAAGTCCCTCGCGCGCAGAAAAAAAAAGAAAAGAAAAAAATCCTGAACCGAATCGGTCCGCAGTTGGACTCCGTTTCAGAAATCGGTCCGGATTTTCGGACCGTTTTCCGGCGGTTTACTAAAACGTCTGAGTCTTTTGCATACGAACTCCGATTTGAGCGATTTTCACGCATACGGGTTCGTATCGTCGAGGGGAACAACCTTCAGTCGAAGTTTGTGCGAAAACTCGAACCTACAGAGGTGGTTGTTGCAAGTCCCTCTGAAGCTCCCCGTAGGAACCTCGAAGCGAAGTAGAAACGGGGTTTTGCAAATAGCGTTTCGTCGATCCTCTCTACTCGAAGGTAATGCATGGAAAGATATGATGCAATGCAATGAATGATATGCAAGACCAAATCTAAAATTTGGGATGTGACAAGACTAACCCCCTTAAGATGAATCTCGTCCTCGAGATTCGGCGCGGCTAGCAAATAGGTGTGGTAGTCCTCTCGGATGTCATCTTCACGCTCCCAAGTGGCTTCCTCTTCGGTGTGGTGGCTCCACTGTACCTTGCAAAACTTGATTGTCTTGGTACGGGTAGTCCTTTCTGCTGTCTCCAGAATCTTGACCGGTTTCTCCTCATAGGTCAAACCATTCTCAAGTTGAACCTCCTCTAGCGGTACAGTGTCTCTCAATGGTGTATCCACCATCTCCGGATGGCACTTCTTCAGCTGGGATACGTGGAACACGTTGTGAACAGCAGACAGAGCCTCTGGCAACTCCAACTGATAGGCAACTTCTCCTTTGCGTGCTAAGACCCGATACGGTCCAATAAATCGAGGTGCCAGCTTACCCTTAATACCAAATCTCTTGATTCCACGGAGTGGCGATACTCTGAGGTATGCTCTATCACCTATCTCATACACCACTTCCTTGCGCTTGGCGTCAGCGTAGCTCTTCTGTCTTGATTGTGCTACCTTCGATGTCTCTAATCAAGGCGACCTTCTCCTCAAATCCTTGATCAAGTCAGGTCCAAACAACTGACGTTCTCCTACTCCATCCCATAGCAATGGTGTTCGGCACCGTTTCCCATACAGCACATCGAACGGTGACGTCTTGATGCTGGTTTGATAACTGTTGTCGTAGGAAAACTCAGCATACGGCAAGTTCTCATCCCAACTAGAACCATGAGCCAATGCGCAAGCTCTTAGTATGTCCTCCAAAATCTGATTCACCCTCTCGGTCTGTCCATCAGTCTGCGGGTGAAACACTGTGCTAAACTCCAATCTAGTACCAAGTGACTCGTGCAATTTGGCGCGCCAGTGTGAGGTAAATTGGGTACCTCTATCAGATACGATACTCTTGGGAACTCCATGTAGGCACACAATCTTGTCCATGTAAATCTTGGCCAACTTTGCACTCGTATAAGTCGTCTTCACCGGTATAAAGTGGGCTACCTTGGTTAAATGGTCGACCACTACCCAAATAGAGTCATATCCTGACCTGGTCCTGGGCAATCCTGTGATAAAATCCATTCCCACTCTATCCCATTTCCAATCCGGCACGGGCAAAGGCTATAGCAGTCCTGCTGGTTTCTGGTGTTCCGCCTTCACTCGGCTACATACATCACATAGGGCAATATGCTTGGCGATATCTCCCTTCATGTTGTTCCACCAGAATCTGTCCTTTAGATCCATATTCATCTTCGTATTGCCCGGATGTATGGAATACGGCGAGTCATGAGCTTCCTGCATAATCAACTTCCTTAACTCCGGATCGTTGGGCACACACAAACGATCTCCATACCACAAGGTACCTTGCTCATCCTCATGAATTCCTTGCTCGACCTTCCTTCATCTTTTCCTTAACTTCATCTATCTCTTTGTCTCCCACTTGAGCCTTCCTGATTCTGTCCTGAAGCGTTGGTTGGACTTCCATTGTAGCCAAGTATCCTTCAGATACTACCTCCAATCTAAGGTCCTTGAATTGCTTGCACAAATCCTCAGGCAATTCACCAATTGTCAATCCATTGGCATAAACCTTCCGGCTCAGAGCATCAGCTACTACATTGGCCTTTCCTGGGTGATATTGCAGATTCATATCATAGTCCTTGATAAGTTCCAACCATCTCCTTTGTCTCATGTTCAGCTCCTTCTGTGTAAATATGTATTTCAGGCTCTTGTGGTCGGTGTACACATCACAGTGTTTTCCCATTAAGTAATGCCTCCATACCTTGAGCGCATGAACCACTGACGCTAATTCCAAGTCATGTGTGGGGTAATTCCGCTCATGGTGCTTGAGTTGTCGCGAGGAATATGACACCACTCTCCCATCTTGCATCAGACACTCCCAAGTCCCCTGCCGAGAAGCATCACAAGACACTTGGAAATCCTTCAAGATCTGGTAAACGTAACAGCGCAATCACTAGTCGACGCTTGGTTCTGAAGCTAGCTTCACACATCCGTCCATTCAAACTTCCTCTCCTTCTTCAAGTTCAGTCATCGGCTTTGCAATCTTGGAAAAGTTTTCAATGAACCTCCGTAATATCCAGCAAGTCCCAAAAGCTTCAATCTCTCCGCATTCTTGGGTGCTTCCCACTCGATTCGCAGTCACTTTGCTTGGATCAACAACTCCTTCTCCGACACTACGTGTCCAAGAAACCCAATGGTGTTAAGCCAGAATTCACACTTGCTGAATTTGGCATACAACCGTGTTCCCCGGTTCTCCATAATCACCGCAGATGTTTCTCATGCTCAGATCATCCTTGGAATATATCAGATGTCATCAATAAACACCACTACTAACTTGTCCAAGTACTCCACAAATACCTTGTTCATCATGGTCATGAAATATGCCGGGCATTCGTTAGTCCAAATGACATAATCAGATACTCAGATAACCCATACCTAGTGGTGAAGGCGGTTTTGGTACATCCTCCTTCCGGATCTTCAATTGAAAGTAGCGATCGCAGATCAATCTTGTGAACACCTTTTCTCCTTCCGCTTGATCAAACAAATCATTTATGTTCGGCAGATGGTACTTGTTCTTGATGGTTACCTCATTCAGCGAACGATAGTCCACCACTAACCTCTTGGTGCTGTCTTTCTTCTCCACAATCAGAATAGGTGCACCCCATGACGACGCACTAGGCTGAATGAATCCCTTTTCCAGCTGCTCCTTCAACTGCTTTCTTCAATTCCTCAGCTCATCCACATCCATCTTATATGGTTTCTTTGCTATTGGTCCTGTTCGGCATCAGTCGATAAGAAACTCTACTTCTCTGTCAGTGGCATCCTGGCGGTTCTTCCGTAAACACGGGTAATCCCTAATCATCGCACAAGATCCATGCTAACCCCTTAAGAGAATTCAGCTTACACCTTCCGGTCGTCGGTGACTTGAATCTAATCCTCTTACCATCCGGTTTTGAGTGAAACAGCTCGCTGTGCACAATCTATGTGTCCCCATGCATAGACATCCAATCCATACCGTAATGACATCTAATCCTCGTGATTCCAACACTACCAAATGTGCAATGAAGTTGTGTGTTCCAATCAAGACAGCTAAGTTGCGGCATCCCGCACTAGCTATCATATCTCCTCCAGGTGAACTCACTCTAAAAGACCTCTTCATAGACTCAGTAGGTAACTTATACTTATCCACAAATGCCCTTGATATGAATGAATGCGATGCACCAGTATCGAAAAGTATAAGTGCAGGGTGAGTGTTGATTGGGAACTTACCAATCACAAGGTCAGGCTCGTCTGGAATCTCCTCCACATTCATGTGGTTCACTGTGGCCTTCTCATTGTTGGTTGGCTTCAGTCCTTTCCTCTCCGGACAGTTGTCAGCATAGTGTCCCTTTTGCTTACACTTGAAGCATGTCACCTCACTCAGATCCTTCTTCACAAAATTGCGATCGCGGTTGCGGTCATGTCCACCGTGTCCTCCAGAGTGGTGAGAGTGTCCTCCCTTGTGGCTGTGGTGACTGCTCCTATGGTTGTCATGACGATGTCCATCGCCTCCATGGTGGTGGTGGTCATGGCTCCCATGGTCATTCCCTCCATGCTTGGAGTACCCATCATATGAAGTGCGAGACTTGTGATGTGAACAAGAGTGGTGATTGTTGTTCTTTCTCTTGCGGCTTTCCACCTGCTTGTGCTTCCCTTCCAAGATTCTGGCCTTGTCCATGAGCTCCTGGAAAGTGGGGCAATAAACCACCAAGTCTGCCGAAAGCTCATCACTGAGGCCATCCAGAAATCTCTCCCTCCTTTTTGCATCAGTGTCAACATCCTCAGGTGCATAAAGGGACAAATTATTGAACTCCTCAATATACTCGGCCACGGTGCGATTGGTTTGGCGCAAGTTGTGGAACTCCTTCCTCTTCAGGCTCAGAACTCCTGAAGACACGTGGTTGGTCCTGAAACCTTCCTCAAACATAGCCCAAGTCACGGTATTCAGAGGATGGGTGATCTGAAATGTGTCCCACCAAGAAGCGGCTGGTCCCTCCAGTAGGTGAGCGGCAAACCTCACCTTCTCAGCATCAGTGCATCCAACAGTTACTAGATCCTTGTTGACGGAACGCAACTAGTCGAGAGCAACCATTGGTTCCGTTGCAGTAGAGAACTTAGCTGGCCTTAACCTCAGAAATCTGGTGAGAGCATCTCCCTGAGGCTGATTGTTTCCATTGTTGTTGTTCTGATTCGCCATGAACTGGGTCATCACTTGGGTCAGTTGTGCCTGAGCTGCCATGAGCTGCTCCAACTCAGTGGTTTGGCGGCGGGGAGGCATCTGCGGTTCAGCACAGGTAAGTTTAGAAAGAATCAACTACGGTATAGGATTCTACCCATGCATATGGTCAAGCAACAACAAACAATAGCAGACAATCACAAGCAAGCAACACATCAACAAACAAGCGGTCCAGCAACATCCCAGGTGTTATCCTAGCAGTATATACCTACTGAAATAGTTTTACAAGAGTTGGCAATGGTTAACTAAACAGTTGAGCATCAAAACGACAAAACAGCAATTCTGACAGAACAGTTCTGCTATGTTCGCGAATTTTTCCGCCTGACTTAAACTCGTCAGAAAATTAATCCAATTTTTGTGCATATAGAACAGGAAGTTCCACATCAGCCCAATTTTTTTCAGATTTTTCCGAGTTACCAGAAAAATATGAAAAATCGCGCAGTACTGCTGTATCAGCAGAAAAACTGCAGCGAAAACAACACAGATAGTAACCAAATTGCCATAACTCTTTCATATAATTTTGCACAAATAATTCCTGGATTATTGGAGTATACAAATAAGCATCTAAACACTCTTAAACTAACACGAACTAAGTTTCACAATGATCGAGAATAATTCTAACGATTTCGCCTAACGAGGACTAATTGGTGGACTTCTATCTACTTCTTGAAGAGGTTGAGGTAGGTCCTTGCGGTCATGCGTTGGCGCTTCGGCTCGCGGTACAACCATGGCGGCGGAGTGTACACCTCTCCTGAACCATCACTTGAAACGTCAAACTCCACCTCTTCTGGATCCTCCTCTTCTTCTTCATCCTCAGCTGCAACTGCAACTGCTTCATCTCCTCCACCATCATCGTCTCCATCATCATCATCCTCGTCCTCATCATCATCATCTCCACTGTCATCATCATCCCCATTGTTGCCATCATCTCCATTGTCATCATCAGAGGGTGGATTCAGCTGTGCTTGGAGAGCGGCAATCTGGGCTGTCATAGCTTCAATAGTTTGATCCCTTTCCTGGATTGTCCCTTGCAGTTGTTGTATGTTCTGGGTGTTCTCCTGCACAGTACCATGAAGATGTGCTATGGTTGCATCTCTGGCTATCAGGGCATTCTCCAGAACTCCCACAGCTTCATGCAAAGTGTCAATCTCCTGTCCTTGGACCACCATACCATTTCTAGTAAAATCTGCAATCTCCTTTATCATCCTCACCTTCTCTGCTAGAGCTCCATTCTCCCTTTCCATGTCCTCTATGTGCCTCCGACGGGGCGGCATGTTGTTCCTGTTGCCCGGGGTAACCACAATGTTCCCATCTTCATCATGTCTTCCATAGTCACGGTAGGGTGAATCTGCCGGTAGTAGGTGTCGGACTTGATGGCACTGGCAAGACAGGGCTTCATGTATGGCCAAGTTGATTCCAAGTCCCCAGTTGCAGTATGTCTTTGTGTAGATCAAATGCACGGGGTTTGGCAGGGCGGCATCTCTGAATATGAAGGTAGTGATCTCCCATGCATCCTCTCCATATCCATAGGTGTACAGCCTTCTTCCCTTGAACATGGGCAGTGGCAATCCCAATGACTGCGAGAGCTGAGCTAACTGCCTTGCAAAGGGCCTTGGTGACTCCATGGTGGCATACTCAGCCCTGACTTCTCCCATCTATCAAGTAAAAGAGGAAAGTGTGAGAATAGCATATGGTAAGAATTTACGAGGGTGAAAGGCATAAGATGAAAGATAGAGTTAATATAGGCTTTAATAAATCTATGGCTTCCTAATCCAATTCTAGGTCACGATCCTACAGTCGACACACGGGCTCTGATACCATCATGTGACACCCCGGTTCTGAAAAGACAGTGGCCTCTATGTGACATGCCAATCCCTGGATCGGTTCATTGGCCCACAATAGAGTAAGATAGATAACATAGCAAAATATCCGTGTATCATAGATAACGAAGATCCAGAGTACCATTATTACAATAAAAGCTTAGCACAAGCTAGCTCAAATTATTCAGGTAGCAACATAAACGAGATAAATCCTCCATTCTTCAAATTGCCCACAAGTGAACAAGTGCCGAGTGGAGTACCGTGGCCTATAACGATCAATCAGAATCGGAATAACCTGCAGCATAAAACGCAACAGCCCCGAAGGGTCAATACATGGAATGTATGGCAAGTAGAGCTAGTAAATGGAGACAATAGTACTAACATCTACATGCATATTTGGCAAGTGGAGATGTGTCTGGCTTGCATATGCAAATAACTTTGTCCTACTTTCATAAACAATTTTTGATTTTTCTTTGAAAAGATCCCAATTAAGTTAACCCAACAATATTAAACAATTATGAAATTAGAATGAGCGAGAAACATGTCATGGAATCAATATCTAGCAACTCAGTTGTCCATAACCGGGGACACGGCTAATCGATTAGATTATACACTCTGCAGAGGTTAGTACACTTTACCCATGTGACTTGGCCAGCCCAGCTCGTACCATCACTCTCATTTTGGGTGATGATAGGGAGAAGACCAAGAAGAGACTGTTCGGGAAGTAGCTCCTCAATCCCGACGCACCGTCCAACCTACCAAAATTCTACATCTCTGGATACGCTGGTTCGAAAGTTACCACCTACTAAGTCCAACCAACCGCCCATTTCATTATTGGCACATGGTTGTACACGTAAGCTACACAATAAAGAAGCCAATCATTTTCTCTTGATACCTGGGTGCCTTTCCGCAATGAAACCACCAAAATTATCAATACCATCACACCAGGGGTTCATTGATTGTTGTTTTAGTTTTCACAAACCAATACTTTGAGAAAACAAGTATCAATGATGTAACCCAGCCCTCGTTCAACATAGCATGGCTAAGCACATCTACAACGGTGGTTCATCTACAAGGAAAGCCCTACCACATAATAGGTCATAGCATAGCGATAGTATCATCCTACACATGCATCTATAAAATACACGACAATGCATTGAAAATAGTAGGACGATATCATGAACAAAGTAGCATCTACTTGCCTTGATTGTAGCGGTCGGAAGAACAATCCAAACACGAGCAAGGGTTGCACTCCACACAATCTACACGACACAATTGCATTCATAAACAAACAATTCACAAACATATACAACAAAGATGATGCATGAATGCAAGAACGGCAAGTGAATTGGTGCTACAGCTGCACCACATAATACTAATACATAATACTACCGAATACATGCATGGAAAATAGATTTGGCGCAAGGGAAACTATTAACCAAAAGTAGAGATCTCTACTAGAGCTAGAATTTAAATAATTCACTACCGGTAGTATACTATCTGTAAAATCCTAGAAAAATTCTACCGCATAGGCATCGCTGATAAGAAACAGTACCAATTGGAATTACTCAAAAAGGAGTTATAAAACATCCCGAGTAATTAAAGCACTACAGAAAACCATTAGACAAATACTGCAGAAGTTTTTACTGTAAGCCTATCTTTTAAATTCACGATGAGATTTCCCTCGTTCATACGAGTTCAGGGACATATCACACGCGATTTTTGGAGCTATGAAACTTTTACTACGAATTTATTACTTCGAAAAGGCCACTAACTAGTTTGATTAAACTGTACTAAACCTGACAGTAAAAGTCTGAACCAAAGGTACAGCGAGATTCTACACGACTCACTGAACTCGTGCATATTTTATTTGCAAATTTTGGCCAAGCGGTTTAATTTCTATGCAATTTACAAGATTCTACCGAAATCTGCCAACTAATAGGATTAACGAAATTGACCCAGTCAATCGTGGTTCGATGACGATGGCGCTGATCGGCGTCTGACCAGTCAACATCTGGGGCCTCTGACTAGTCAACGTCTGGAGTGCTGACCTGTCAACGAACGATCTAAGCCGCTGATCTGAGATCTGACGGTGGCTGCTGTCTTACCGGAAACGGACGGCGAAACGAACTCCGGCGAGCTCCGGACGGCGGCGACGGTCGGTTCCGGCGGCGTGGAAACTCCTGCAAGTACACACGGTCAACTACGGCTCCCGGAATAATTAAACGCGCTACAGAGCGGCGATCTGCGGCGCGCTTGGCGGCGGATGGAGACGCGGAGCACGGGAACGGAAAGAGGGCGGCGAGACGAACCCGGCAACAGACGCGGCGATGGCAGACGGCGGAGGGGTGGCCGGCGGAAGCGAGGAGAAGCGGCGGGCGCGCGGCGCGCGTGCGTGCCAGGGAGGAGATGGCGGCGGCGGTTTGGGTTGCGTGCACGGGAACCGAGGCCAGGGGTGGGGCCCTCCTTAAAAAGTCCCTCGCGCGCAGAAAAAAAAAAGAAAAGAAAAAAAATCCTGAACCGAATCGGTCCGCAGTTGGACTCCGTTTCGGAAATCTGTCCGAATTTTCGGACCGTTTTCCGGCGGTTTACTAAAACGTCCGAGTCTTTTGCATACGAACTCCGATTTGAGCGATTTTCGCGCCTACGGGTTCGTATCGTCGAGGGGAACAACCTTTAGTCGAAGTTTGTGCGAAAACTCGAACCTACAGAGGTGGTTGTTGCAAGTCCCTCTGAAGCTCCCAGAACCTCGGCGAAGTAGAAACGGGGTTTTGCAAATAGCGTTTCGTCGATCCTCTCTACTCGACGGTAATGCATGGAAAGATATGATGCGATGCAATGAATGATATACAAGACCAAATCTAAAATTTGGGATGTAACATATGATTTCCTGTGTATTATGAATTCTCAAACTCGCTACCTAACTTCGCCACTTGAATGACCTTATGTCGATTTATCAAAATTAGGTCAAATTTGAACTACTACAAGCAAATTGTAGGTTACTATGTAAGTTTTAGGAAAATGCTTTTGAAGGTACCCATCCGGGGGTCACAATTAATATATGAGAAACCATCCAACGAGATTTTTGACGACAAATTCAACTTCTTGCTAAGATTTTGCATCTTGCCAGTTCACAAAACTAGGCCAAACTTTAGCTACAAGTAAGTGCAATAGATTCCTCTTGATTTAAAAGTCTTTTTAGATATAGGTGCATCTTCTTGTAGTAGACAATGCCGCCAGTGTGAGTTTCCAACTATCTTAGGAAAGAACATTCTTAATTTTTCAAGTGATGACTAGATTGTTCTTTCCCCTAAAGAAAGTCCCAAGACTATGGATCTGAATGCCATAAGCCAAGTTTTCACACATATATAGTGGACCAACAGGATGCACTTACGATTTCCCATGTTTTATTAGTTCTCAAATTTCCTAGCTAACTTCACCCACTTGAATGATTTTATGTCGATTTATCGAAATTAGGTAAAATTTGGACTTCTAAAGGTAAATTTTAGGTTGCTTTGAAATTTTTACGAAAAAACTCTTGGAGGGACCCATCGGGGGGAAGGGTCAATTAATATATATCAGAAACCATCGAGAGTTTTGATGATAGGTTCATCTTCTTGCTAAGATTTTGCATGCTAACTATTTAATGAAATTAGGTCAAACTTGGCTCACTGTTTCATGAAATTAGGTCAAACTTTGCTAACTGATTAACTTTGAACATTGACCGTTGGATCAAGACTAGCAAATCCAAACATTGCTAACGATGGATATTCTTTTCCATTCTTAGCATCTAGAAATATTCTACTAATAGTCTTTAGCACGATGAACACTAGTATGCGCAAACCTCAAAACACACAGTACTTCATTATTACTCGGTTTCAGGGTCCTTGTGCCAAATGCACGGACTTGGATGGAATTTTCATTTTTTATGAGGTCCTTGATGTAACTTGTACTTCCACCAACCACTCGAGCACCTCGCTCTTACGAGACCTACCATTAAATCGGCCATTCATAGTACTTCTTATCTTTATCTTGTCTCTTATCTCTTACAGTACCATATATACCACCACTACATAGTGTAGGGATTAACTTATTTTGAACATTGACCATTGGATCTCAAGACTGGCAAATCTAAACATTGATAACCGTTGGATCTTATTTTTCATTCTTAGCATCTATAAAGATTCTATTGATAGTCTTTAGCATGATGAACACTAGATGCGCAAACCTTAAAAGACACAGTACTTCATTACTCGGTTTCAGGGTCCTTGTGATAAATGCATGGACTTGGATGCAATTTTCATTTTTTATGAGGTCCTTGATGTAAATTGTAATTCTACCCACCGTGTTAACTCTCAAAAACCTCGCTCTTACGAGACCTACCATTAGATCGACCATTCGCAGTACTTCTTATCTTATCTTTTATCTTGTCTCATATCTCTTACAATACCATACCACTACATAGGGGAGTGATTAACTTTGAACATATTAACCGTTGGATCAAGACTGGCAAATCCAAACACTGCTATCCGTTGGATCTTTTTTCCATTCTTATCATCAAGAAAGATTGGATCTATTGATAGTCTTTAGCACGATGAATGCTAGTATGCGCAAACCTAAAAACACACAGTACTTCATTACTCAGAGTTAGGGTCCTTCTGCTAAAATGCATGGACTTTGATGCAATTTTCATTTTTTATGAGGTTCTTGATGTAACTTGTACTTCCACCGACCGTGTTAACTCTCAATCCCCTTGCTCCTACGAGACCTACCATTAGCTTGGCCATTCGCAGTACTTATTATCTTACCTTTATCTTGTCTCTTATCTCTTACAATACCATGCATACCACCACTAAATAGTGTAGGGATTAACTTATTTGAACATTGACCATTGGTTCAACACTGGCAAATCCAAACATTGCTAACCTCAAAACACTAGTATGCGAATGGCTGATCTTCATTGAAAGATTCTACTGATAGTTTTTAGCACGATGAACACTAGTATGCGCAAACCTCAAAACACATAGTACTTCATTACTCGGTTTAAGGGTCCTTGTGCTAAATGCACGGACTTGTTGGATGCAATTTTCATTTTTTGTGAGGTGCTTAATGTAACTTGTACTTACACTGACCGTGTTAACTCTCAAGCACCTCGCTCTAACGAGACCTACCATTAGATCGGCCATTCGTGGTACTTCTATCTTATCTTTATCTTGTCTCTTATCTCTTACAATACCATACCACTACATATAGTGTAGAGATTAACTTTGAACATTAACATTTCGATCAAGACTAACAAATCCAAACATTGCTAACCGTTGGATCTTATTTTCCATTCTAGCATCTAGGTCTGTACTCCCTCTCTCCGTCCCAAAATATAAGGCGCCTAAGGATTGGTCAAAAGTCAAACCTTACTAACTTTGACCAAATATTTAGAAAAATAATCTATATCTACAATATTGAATGGACATATTAAGATAATATACTTTATGGTGAATCTATTGATATTAATTTAGTATTTTAAATTTTTATATTTTTGTGTATAATCATGGTCAAACTTAAAAAATGTTGACTTTTGACTAATCCTTAGGCACCTTATATTTTGGCGGAGGGAGTACTATTCAACATGAATCCAGTTGCTCTGAACCATTGGATCTAATAGCCCAACGGTCATGATTAGTGCTATGGATCCAATTCAAACCTGCTCCACTATAGTAGTATAAGTAGAGAGAATACAGTCTATTGTGCTATGAAATTTTGGGGGTGGTGACATGATGGTTCTAGAACATGCATGGTGGAGTTTGCTCTAGGTACTATTCAACACGAATCCAGCTTCTCTGAACCATTGGATCCAACAACCCAATGGTCAGGATTGGTGCTATGGATCCAATTCAAAACTGCTCCACCATAGTAGTAGAGAAAGAGATATCTTATCTTATATTACCTTACGACTATATAGTGTACGAATAACTTTGAATATTGACCGTTGGATCAAGACTCGTGAATCCAAACATTTCCAGCCGTTGGATCTTCTTTTCCATTCTAGCATCTAGAAGATTCTATTGATAGTCTTCAGCATAATGAATGCTATGCACAAACCTCAAAACATACTTCTCCATCATACTAGAATCTTCTCCCTCGTAGCTAATAATCGTTGACTTCTACATGATCTTATCTTACCACTATATAGTGTACGAATAACTTTGAATGTTGATCGTTGGATCAAGACTTGCAAATCCCAGCATTTCTAGCTGTTGGATCTTCTTTTCCATTCTAGCATCTAGAAGATTCTATTGATAGTCTGGAACACAATGAATGCACTATGCATAAACCTCTCAAAACACACTTCTCCATCATACTAGAATCTTCTCCCTCGTTTTTCTAGACCATGTTACCAAAAATTTCAAGTGTTAGGTAGCTAATAATCTTTGACTTCTACACATGATGATACAAAGTACAAGGACCAAATATACACACATACTTTATAGATGTTGATCAAATTTATAATATTTTGTGCTTTACCAATTATAATTTTATATAGTGATGATATGTCATACATTTACTATCTGAGCCTTATTAAGGTGTGCTTTTTTACACAATGAGGTAGTAGTATATTTCTTTGCTTAGACATATGGTCACCTCTGTCCACGCGATGTACATGCTGAGAGAATAAAACATTGGCAGGGGTAGTATCAAAGAGAAGTTGAAGGCGGTTCCATGTTAGAGCAAAGGTATGATGGGTTTCTGACACGAGGTACTCCTGCAGCCTTACAGTGTACACTCTACTAGTAATAAATTTCAGGACCTATGCATGCAAAACAAATCGTGTGTTTTCTCTCTCCTTCCCTATGCTCCATCTCTCCTTCCCTTTCCCCTCGTGCACCGGTCCGGCTGATCTCTGTCCCCTCGTCCATAGCGTGGCACAAGACGCAGGGTTTGGCACGGCTGGCTCAGATTCTGGCGTGTTCGGCAAACAGTGGTGTGGAGTAGGGACGAGGAGTACATAGGAAGGAAACCACTTTAGGCCTTGGCGGCACAAAAATTCAAACTTTTCCGGTTTTCAAAATTTTCACTTGCTTCCCAAACATCAGGAGGGAAGGTTATCCAAAATATCGGCCAAACAGCGGGAGGGAAGGCAATTTTGAACCTATTTTGAACATTAACCGTTGGATCAAGACTGGCAAATCTGAACTTTGCTAACCGTTGGATCTTCTTTTCCATTATTAGCATCTAGAAAGATTCTACCGATAGTCTTTAGCACAATGGACGCTAGTATGCGCAAACCTCAAAACACACACTTCATTGCTCAGTTTCAGGGTCCTTGTGCTAAATGCATGCATGGACTTGGATGCAATTTTCATTTTTTATGAGGTCCTTGATGTAACTTGTACTTCCACTGACCGTCTTAACTCTCAAGCACCTCGCTCCTACGAGACCAACCATTAGATCGGCCATTCGTGGTACTTCTTATCTTATCTTTATCCTATCTTATCTCTTACAATACCATACCACCATTGTATAGTGTACGAATTAACTTCGAACATTGACCGTTGGATCAAGACTGGCAAATCCAAACATTGCTAACCATTAGATCTTCTATTTTCCCTTAGAATCGAGAAAGATTATATTGATAGTATTTAGCATGATGAACACTAGTATGCGCAAACCACAAAACACACACACTTCATTATTCAGTTGTAGGGTCATTGTGTTAAATGGATGGACTTGGATGCAATTTTCATTTTTTTATGAGGTCCTTGATGTAAGTTGTACTTCCATCGATCGTGGTAACTCTCAACCACCTCTCTCCTACGAGACCTACCATAGTTAAAATAAAATGCAACCACCCCAATTATCACAGAAACTGGACCAACGGTTTATTATACGTAATGCCCAAGTTTTTAGTACTAGGATTTTTGAACTTCCTAGCAAACTTTGCACACTTCAATGACTTCTTGTCAATTTAACGAATTTAGATCAAACTTGAGCTACAAGTGTTGTGGAAATGGTTGATACAAGCAGTATGGCAGCGATTGATTGAATCGGCGAGTCATGCCATCTGCGGCGCGAGATGGGGGCGGATGCACATGGATTTATCCAGGTTCAGCGCCCCGGAGGGTAAATACCTACTCCTGCTAGATTGGATTAGTAGAGAGCGAGTTACAATGGCGGCGAGCTCGGCGTCTAAGCAGTGAGTCGCTTGAAGGGGTGTATGATGGAACGTAAGTCCTCAGGATACCCTAGGGAGGTTTATATACGAAGCACCTTGCTAGGGTTTACAGTTTACAACCAAACAGGATATGGATTCGGAGGCTTTTACCTAATCCGACTAGGCTTCGAGTATGCTTTTCGGCCTCTAGTCTCCAGTCGCCAGACCTTCTCCTTAGTCGCATTCCAGTCGCCGTCCTACAGGCCCACTCGTGAGACCTTTGGCCAATCGGAACATCCTGCTGGGCATACCCCATTTGGCATATCCTCATCAGTAGTCCCCGAGGCCATCGTTGATTCAGACGAAGGTGGTCATTTGGCAGTCGGAGTAGGCGAGTCCAATTTGGACGCCCAGTCAAATCGGCGGTGGACTCCACCGAGACCAAGGAAATTTTCCCAGGTCCTTAGTCGCTGCTTCGGCGAATGCTACCGCCGTCCAGTCGCTGCTTCGTCGAGTGGATATGGGCCAGTTGCACATGGGTCGAATGGAGGAGTTGGACCGTCAATTTGGTCAAACTATCCGTTGGATATTCCAACGGTAACTTCGGCATAATTACTGCTGGTAACGGCTACCCCGAGTCTGGCAGGTGGCACCTCCTTATAAGAGGAATAACAGACCAGTTCTGCAGATCCTTTCCCACATTCTTCATTCTCGCACACCCATTTCTTCTGTCTTCCTTTGATTCAATCCCTTCACACCGAGCGACCCCACGTCCTTCCTAATGGCGCCTCCAAAAGGTTCATGGGGGAAATCCATGTGCACCACGGCCCAGCTCAAATCCTTCGAGGATGCCGAAGTCCTCCGCAAGGGGAACTTGCGGATCCCCGCACCTTCCAAGATCGAGCCGAAACCGCGGCCGGCGAGTTCATTTGCTTCCCCAATCACCTAGAGAGAGTTTGGGGTTCCCCACCTCACTATTCTTCCGGTGTTTCTGTGCGTACTACGCAATCAAGCCGTCGGATCTTGGTCCGCACATCATCGAGCAGCTGGCGATCTTTGTCGCCTTCTGTGAATGCTATCTTGGCTGCAGGCCGTACTTCCCGCTATGGTTGGAGCTATTCCACAGCCGCATCGGGCGTGAGGCATCTGGTGGCCTGATGTTGGCGGCCGGCGGCGTCATGTTCCAATTGAAGCCGAAGGCCAACTTTATCAAGCTTTTGCTGCCGAAGAAGGCCGTGAGCGAGTGGAAGAAGAGTTGGTTCTACGTGAAGGAGTCCACTCCCTCTGGCGAAGTAGCGCTTCCCGAGTTCGTCGCAGAAAGGAGTGAACCTCGCCGGCTGGCGCCGAAAAAGCTCCCCAAAGACCAGAGGATGGCCGTCGCGGAGATGATGGACCAGATCCAGAGGCTGAAGGACCAGGGGATGTCCTCGTTCAACCTCTACAACTGCTGGCTCGGGCGGCATCTGGTTCCTCTAGCGGCTTGGTCGCATAGGATGTATGAGTACAACGGGAAGCACGACCCCTTCCGGACCAACAAAGAGTCGTGGGAAGCCAAAGATTACAAGGTCGCCCTGAAGAAGATCACCGATGCGAATTTACATCCACATCGGTCGGGCTCGCCCCGTACATTCCCGTGAAGAATGAAGCCCCCACAGTAAGTTTTCCTTCCCCAAACTTCATTTTAGTCGCAATTTCTACAGCGCAATTCGCAGTCGCATCGTTCGATACTTATTTGTGGTTGTTCTCAATTGTTCCAGGTGCTGGAGGGTTGGCTCCCTCCGCTTGACGAAGAGATCCCCCGAGAGCTCGAAGAGGCCTCCGAAGGAGATTCCTCCGAAAGCGGTGAGGAAGAGGGGGGTTCCTCCCCCAGCGCCTACGGCCTGCAAGACTGGCATGCAGAAGCAGCGCGAGTTCGAGGCGAGTCGCAGCCTCGAAGAACACGAAGGGGTGAAGAGATCGTGCAGGAGCACACTTCTTGACGCACGGCCACGCCGGCGAAGCCCGTACGCAAACTGAAGTCGCCAGCGAAGAAGCCAGCATCGCCGCTCAGGTCGGCGATGGTGTTTGAGTCAGATGATGACTCTGATGATGACGCCCCCAAAATTTCGCACGAGATCCCGGAGGACGCGATTCCGATGAAGGGATTGGAGGATGAGGATACCAAAGTGGAGGTAGAAGTTCCTCTGGCGGTGATTGCGCCAACAGCTTCGAGGGCGCCGGGCCAGGAGGCGGCTGAGGCCGCGGCTTCGAAGTCGCGGCAACCTTCAGGAGCGGCCGCGTCTTCGGAGCCGGAGATTCCAGCGACTGCGGCTTCATCATCAAGGAAGCCCGAAGTGTCGTGGGCTTCAGATGTCTTTGAGAGAGGTCTCACGCGCAAATTGGGGCCGGAATTAGACAAGCCCGCCCACATCAGCACCAGGTTGCGCGTTCTCCCGGTCGCCAAGTAAGATTCGAATTTCTCTTTCCAAATCGTGTTCCTTTTTGTGCTATCTCTGTGCTGACTTTGGAGGTTTGGCAGGTCTGGCGTCCAAAAGATTGGTCGCCCTTCGGTGGCGAAGATTCCGCCAGTCGCCAGCATAGGAGAGGGCGACCTCCCCAAGAAGAGGAAGCCTGCGGAAGACGCCGCGACGGTGGAGGGCGCGAAGAAGCGGAAGGGCGGTGCCGAAGATGCTGTGGCGATGGATAGCACCAAGGAGAGCGATCTTGCCGCAGTCGTCGAAGAGGTGGCGGCTACGCGGTCGGACAACCAGTGCCCCGGCTAGAGCGTCAGCGACGTTTCCGCGCTTCATGGTGAAGGGGTTTCCAGGCGTGGCGGACAACCAGTCTCCACAGAGCCCGGAGATCGTTGATGAAGACGTTGGGTCTCGTCGCGGGCGTACCTCCTTCATGGTCCCTTCGACGGACGCCGGAGAACTTCACAAGATGCTTGGCGCCACCATTCAGGTACATCCAGTCCCCGAGTGTCTAGTCGCTGAATTTCAGCGGCTAGGCACTGAGTTTCTTCTAGTCCCCAGTCCCCGAGTTCCTAGTCGCTGAATTTCAGCGGCTAGGAACAGAATTTCTTCTAGTCGCCAGTCCCCGAGTTTCTGGTCGCTGAATTTCAGTGGCTAGGAACTGAATATCTGTTTTTGTAAGTGCTAACTCTTTGTTATTCTTGCCGGGCTTGCAGAGAGAGTCGACAGATCGACAGGCTGCAAAGGAGCGTCTGGAGCGGGATTTGCGCGTGGCACAGGAGGCAAACCAGCGACTCCAGGAGACTGTTGGTGAGTACTTGACACATTTTTGGCTGCGAGCTGTTGGTGTTCCGTAATGTTGATAGTCACTTTTTCCCTGTTCAGACGGTCTTCTGACTGCGATTGCCAAGGCCCGAGAAGGGTATGTCCCAATTGCCGAGCTGGACTTGGCGAATGGGCGTATCGACTCGCTGGTCAAGGAATTGGAGGAGGCGAAGGCGGACTCAATTTTTTCTCAGGACAGGGCAAAGGCTGCGGTCGCCGCAGCTGAAGAGGAGCGGAAGGCCGCTGACTTGGTCATCTTGGGGCTGCAAAGTGATCATGCCGCCCTAGAGAAGCACGTCACCGAGAATTGCCGGAAGCTCCTCGGTGAGTCGATGTTTCTTTTTTGCTTAACTTGTACGGTGAGTCCCCGAGTGGGGGAATCCATAGTGTCACTGATGTCTGAAATTGCAGCGGTGATAGGGCAAAGCGACCCGGTGGTGCATACCTTCAACGCGTCGCAGTGCGTGACTGCCGTGGTGAACGCGGACACTACCTCGACGTTGTGTGTCTAGGCCGTTATTCAAGGAATGTCCCCCACCGAGGTTGTTCGTGGGGGACTAACTGAGGTGTGGCGCTATCTGGAGGAGGTACCCAGCGTCGTGGAATGGATGGCGCACTCGGCTTCAGGCGCGGGGCCACCACAGCATTGAGTCTGGGGCTTGCTCACTTCCCCGACGACTTCGACCTCAACGACGTTACTAGCGGCTATCCTTCGGCGACTGGTACGGTGGAGATGTCGGAGGTACTGAAGTTGACCGCCAAGACCGCCCCCTTCGTTGATCGGGTGTTGGCAATGGGAGACCTTCTGCCGTACCAAGAGACGGTGGTGGCGCCAGGCGACCCCGAGCCGGAGAATCGTGATCTGAAGTCGGAGCAGCCCTTCCGGTCGGCGCTGTAGAAGTCGCTGTCGACCTACCCGACGAACCCGTGGCAGCCGTTCGTTCGTGTCAAGGGTGGTGTGGACGCTTCGTCATCGGGGCCTGCGAAATAGACAGCCTTTTTGGGCGCTTTGTAAGATATGCCAAGTGGAGAGTGCTTGTAGAATGGACAATATTTTGTATGAGAGTAAGAGGAGTCAATCGACTCGCAATGCACGCTTGATTTTGTGTTGTGTTTAATTTTTGTGTAAGCGAGTCCCCGAGCGCGTCCGCCCTTTAATGGGGTATAACTCGTTTTGTATATGTGTGTATTTGCTTTGGTTTTTGTTCTTTGTCTTTTGCGTTTTCTGAAGGGGCGAGTCCCCGAGCGCAAGTGAGATTGTTTGTAGGCGAGTCCCCGAGCGCGAGTGGGATTGTTTGTAGGCGAGTCCCCGTGCCAGTTGCGAGTTACTGGTGAGTTGTTGTAACGCGTCTCCTCCCCCGGCTCAGAGAGCCAGTCGCTAGGCGAGTCCAAGGCAGCTCTCTTACTTGGTGTATTCCCGAGCCGCGTGAGGGTTTCCATTTCGCGGGATCCCCGTGCGTGGTACTTAACCGTTCGAGTCGATTTGCACGAGGATAGGAAGGACAGGTCGCTGTGAGAAGCGTGTACCAGTCGTCTTGGCCCGGTGGGCCAGTCGAGCTAGGCGACTCCGATGGTGGATCCGGGTTGGCTTATTCGTGGCCGACACAAGGCCCGAATGTTTTCGGTACCCTTGGGCCGCACTACTTAGCCGTTCCGGTCGCTCGACCAAGGGTTGACTTACGTGGGTAGCATATTGCTCATTGTACGTAGTGCGATGTCAGGATCCCGATGGATCTGACGGAAAGAGGATCACAAGAACATGGGTTTGAAAAAGAAATCGATAGAAAAACAGGTAATTGTAGGAATTAAACTGAGATAAAATGCAGGAAAGTAAGGGTAAAATTTAAGGTTCATATTTTTTGATTGGATCATAGGATACAAGGTAGGCTTATATAGACCTATCCAACTACTAGATGCCCACATAGGTGGAATACCTAATATGCCCTCATAGCTACTCCCTGACATTACTGCCCTTGAGACCATTGCTCAACAATGGACAAGTTTCTACAGGGAGGTAGAAATGAAATGAAGATGATATCCATTTCCCAGATCTGAAGATAGTTCTGTGGGAATAGCAGATTCTTTGTATTGTAATACGCATAGACGCCTTGCTGATGTACAAATGCAATTCCAGGGTCCCATGTATATACATCACTGCTTAGCGATTCCAGGACTGGAGTGGTTCTTCTTTGCTGAATCAAATTTGCAGGAGGGTCACATATAATTGCAGCAGTATCCCTAAAGTAAGTTGAATTGCGAGTACCAAACTTCACGGCTAGTAGATGCCTCAAAGCATATTCAGTCCCTTTACTCAACCACCAGAGCTCATATAAGGCGAATATGATACCTGGATCCCATTTCACTTGTCTTGTCTTCATATGTTTTGCTACAGAGGTGTCTTTAGAATATGGAACAACTTGAACGAGTACAGCTGTTGCATTCATTTCTGTCCATCTCAAATCAAAGGCAACGAAACACATGATAGCAGTAGCAAAAATGTTGTGCCAAGCTTCACAGCTAGTATCTGTATCATTGCAGACTTGTAGACATCTATGCACTGTAATTTTGTAGCATCATCAGCAGTCATAAACCGGACATGGAATGTTGCAGCTCCAGGATCCCACTGCATTCTTTCCGTGCCATATTCAGTCTTGAGCACACGGTTGCAGTACAGGGGACAGAGGCAGTTACCCTGAGATAAATTTATAGCCCTTTTTAAGATGAAGGAAGTATCATGGACTACAGAATTGATGCCATTGGGCGCCATATACTGCATGCAAGTGAGAATACCGGGGTCCGAAGAAAAGTATTTCCTCATACCAATTTCTGATTCCACGTACAGATGGATATTGTTTTGACTGCAGAATTGCAAGCATTTACACCCACTGAAACTTGTAGCACTTGAACAAGCAAGCGTTGCTGCATGTGTTTCCAGTTGTAAAGCTTGATCAAGATGTTGGATCTTGTGTGAGATAAAATGTAGTGAAGCTCCTGGATCCTAGACTTCTCTTCTCTCATGAATTACTAATACATTGGTTTGTGGGTCTCTTGGCTGCACTATTTCTTCATGAACACACAACGTAGAGGCAGTATGTGTGCTCTTTTCGTTTGTGAGCTTGATGGACTTGTCACCATGTATAACAGGAACATATGAAAAGTTCAAATCTGTAGCCTCTTCACTGAGTGCATTATCTGAGTCGTTGTTGAAGCACACGGGAAGTAGTCTAGTGTCAGATTTCTTCTCATTGGTAAAACTGAATATACCATCAGTAGGTCTCTCATGACTAATTATTTGTTTGCCTCTGTCTACCGTGACCTCAACTTCTTCAGTATCTACTTCCATGATGTCGACAGTGGAATGTAGGCTACTCCGGCAAGCAGTCACATCTTCATATACATCATATACAGGCATTTCCTTGAATACATCGGAACCATCTTGCACAGACGTTGGCACGATTTCTGCTGCTGAATGTGACACTGGTGGATTTGCCTGCTCCAACGGATAATCTGTCGGCAGAGTAAAATAGCTGTGCTCGGTGCCATCTGCTCGGAACAGACTGTGCTGATCAAGATTGTGAAGACCATACTGTTGTGGCATTTCATCAAATATCTGCGGGGCGGCATCTGCGGTTGCTGATGCACCAAAAGGAGAGCTAATAGAGCTCGCTGACGAGCTTGCTTCTGGACAGAATATTGAGGGAGCAGAAGCAGCCATAGTTTTGCTTCCAGTTCTAGGGAGCGGTGCAAAATCGACAGATGGTGTCGGGGTAGTGGTGGTGCGTGACACGGGCGAGGCCATCATGGAACAGGCTTTTGCCATGGAATTGTTCAGAGAAGATGCCATGTCCATCAGTTTAGAGAGCTCACTTTGCAAGGATGCCAACGAAGCTGAACCAGGAAAGAGGCCTGTGCTAGATACAGCGGACGTTGACTCCATCTCCGTGAGGACTGGACTGTTGGCATCAGGGTGCTCAAACAGAGGTGAAGTAGAGAACCCAGAGCGTGCAGCGGCGTGGTACTGGGGCAGCGGGTACTGTGGATTTGGAGAGGTCGGGGCGGCGTTGGGGATTGGATTGATCCGCGTCGCTGAGTTGTTCGGAGCTCCTATGGTTGGCGGCGGAGGGGAATAAGCAAAGGACGAACTCGACGGAGCAGCGATGGAAAGCATCTGTCTTGCGGTTGCTGGATGATGAGGCGGCACCGGCGTGGTCATGGGGCTTGACCAGCAACACGAGGGCATGGAGGTTGGGGTGGGAGGAGTCGGGTCTGGAGCAGGGGGTGGCCAAATTGGCCAATTTGGGGAGAAGCCGGAGGCGGGCGTGTACGCTGTGGCGGGAGGCGGGTAGGGGTAGGTGGCGGCGTAGGGGAAGGAAGGTGGGGTGAAGGGGAGAGGCTGCTGGTAGGTGGCGGCAGAGGGAAGGCTGGGGGAGCCGTATGCTGGGGAGGGGAAAAAACCAAGCTCGGGCGCGGGGTAGGAGGAGAAGGCACAGGGGGAAGGGGATGGGTAGCCGCCGGGAAACGGAGGAGGTAGGAAGGTCGCCATGGATGCGAACGGAAGCTTTCGGGGGCCGATTTGGGGATGGGAGGGTAGGGAAGTGGTGCGAATCCAACTAGAGAAAAAAGATGTAGAAAAAATCACCGGCGAAATCGCAAGAAATCGACAAAAGGGAGGGAAGAGAGGGAGCAGGTCCGATCGATCGAACTGCTCTGATACCACTTTGTCAGGATCCCGATGGATCTGACGGGAAGAGGATCACAAGAAAATGGGTTTGAAGAAGAAATTGATAGAAAAACAGGTAATGGCAGGAATTAAACTGAGATAAAATGCAGGAAAGTAAGGGTAAAATTTAGGGTTCATATTTTTTGATTGGATCACAGGATACAAGGTAGGCTTATATATACCTATCCAACTACTAGATGTCCACATAGGTGGAATACCTAATATGCCCTCATAGCTACAACATACTACTACTCCATACCACTAGTAGTCCCTGACATGCGAGTGGCACACAAGAGTATGGCGAGTAGACACACAATTTATATGATCCAATGAATTTCATTATATGTCATCTGAGTACAAGTTTGAGTTCTATGTATAGAACTTTCTGAGGAGGTTTACATTCCACGGTCTCCTGACCTCGAGCTAGCCATCGCCTCGTATATCGATGAGGTAGTAGGCGTCGTTGCCAAGGACTCGCCCTATGGCGAATGGCCCCTCCCATTGGGGGGGAAGCTTGTGCATGCCCTTCTTGTCCTGGGCCAGTCGTAGGACCAGATCGCCCTCCTGGAAGGTGCGGGTCCGGACTCGTCGGCTGTGGTAGCGGCGGAGCCCCTGCTGGTAGATGGCGGTGCGGGAGCGAGCCACGTTGCGTGTCTCGTCGATCTGGTCGATGTTGTCTTGGCTGGCGATCTCGTTTGTCGCCTCGACGTAGTTGGCGACTCGAGGTGAGTCGTGCTCCAGATCGGTTGGCATTATGGCTTCGGCGCTGTAGACCATGAAGAAGGGTGTGAACCCCGTGGAGCGGTTGATGGAGGTGCGGATTCCCCATATTACAGAGAGGAGCTCTTCGACCCGGCATCCTGGGGTGCGCTCTAGGGGCACTTGAAGTCGTGGCTTGAGCCCGTGGAGGACACTTTGGTTGGCGTGTTCTGCTTGGTCGTTCGACTCCGGGTGGGCGACTGAGGCGAGGTCGAGTCGTATGACGTGCTCTTCGCAGAATTCTGCCATGGCCCCCTTGGCGAAGTTGGTGTCGTTGTCCGTTATGATGCTGTGCGGGTAGCCATACCGGTAGATGAGCTCGCGTAAGTACTTGGTGGCTGTCTTGCTATCGCACTTTTTGATCGGCTTGGCCTCAACCCATTTGGTGAACTTGTCGACTGCGACCAGGAGGTGGGTGAAGCTGGTTGGGGCCTTCTTGAACGGGCCGACCATGTCCATGCCCTATACAGCGAATGGCCATGTGATGGGGATGGTCTTGAGTGCCGAACCAGGGAGGTGCGTCTGGTTGGCGTACTTCTAGCATCCAACGCATCATTGGACGATGTTGGTGGCGCCGGCATGCGCTGTGAGCCAGTAGAAACCGTGCCGCATGGCCTTGGTGACCAGCGACTTGGCGTCGACATGATGGCTGCAGTCGCCGGCGTGGATGTCCTGGAGGATCTTGCGGCCTTCTTCTGGCTGTACGCAGCGGCTGGAACACGCCAGTCACGCTGCGTTTGTGGAGCTCGCCGTTGATGATGACGAAGGATTTGCAGCGGCACACGATCATTCGCACCTCCGTCTCATTGCTTGGGAGGATTTTGTGTTCGAGGAAGGTGACATATGGTGCCGTCCAATCGTTGGGATCCACGATCATGGCAACTAGGGCCGGCTCGGGTTGTAGTGGTATCCCGATGTCGATCTCCTTCGGTGGGAAGACCGAAGGCTTGTGGATGATGTCGAGGAAGACGCCCGCCGGTGGCGTTTGTCGAGCCGACCTGATGCGGGAAAGGGCATTTGCCTCCTTATTCTTGCGGCTGTCGATCCACTCGACTGAATAGCCGTCGAAGTGTCCTCCCAGCTGGTCTACCGCTTGGCTATATGCTATCATTGTTGGAGAGACGGCATCGCAGGTTTCGGCGACCTGGCCAACGACTAGGTCGGAGTCGCCGTAGCACTGTAGGCAGTTTATGTTCATCTCCTTAGCAGCCCGCATGCCGTGGAGGAGGGCCTCGTATTTTGCCTTGTTGTTGGTGTAGGGCTTGAAGTTGAGGTAGAGCACGTAGCGAAGCTTGTCTCCCTTAGGGGAGGTCAGGATGACCCCGGCCCCTACGCCGTCGGCGTTCTTGGACCCATCGAAATGGAGCGACCAGTAGTGGAGGTATGGTAGCTTTTCCGGCTGCTATGCTTCTTCCCAGTCTGCGAGGAAGTCAGCCAGGGCTTGCGACTTGATCGCTTTGCGGGGCTCGTATTTGATGTTGTGGACGCCAATTTCGACGGCCCACTTGGCGACTCGCCCAGTCGCCTCACGGTTGCGTATTATGTCTTGTAGTGGCACGGAGGAGACGACCGTGATAGGGTCCTCCTGGAAGTAATGTGGGAGTCGCCGTTGAGCTCAGAATACCGCGTATAGAAGTTTTTGGTACTGCGGGTAGCGCTGTCTTGAGTCTGTCAGGACTTCGCTGATGTAGTAGACGAGGCGTTGTATGAGGCTTTCCTTGCCCTTCTCCGGCCGTTCGATGACCATCACGGTGCTGATGACTCGATTGGAGGCTAGCATTGGCTCTTTGTCGACTGGGGCAGTGAGGAGTGGTGCCGCAAGTAGCACTTCTTTGAGCGCTTTGAGTGCGTCGTCCGCCTTCACGTCCCATTGGAACGTGGGGTTCTTGCGCATTAGGCGGTAGAGGGGCATTGCCTTCTCGCCGAGCGGTGGGATAAAGCGGCTGAGAGCCGCGACTCGCCCAGCCAACTTCTGGACGTCGCGCAGGCACTCGGGTTTCCCGAGTCACGCGATGGTGTTGATCTTGGTGGGGTTGGCATCGATGCCTCACATGGAGACCACGTATCCCAGGAGTTGTCCGGTTGGGACGCCGAAGGTGCATTTTCCTGGATTTAGCTTGATGTTTGTACCTCCGCAGGTTTGAGAAGGTTTTGGCCAGGTCGGCGAGAAGGTCATCCTGGCGGGTGGATTTTACCACCACAACATCGATATAGACGTGAATGTTGCGGCCAAATTGGCTCGCAAAGCACTCTTGCATGCACCTTTGGTACGTGGCGCCGGTGTTTTTGAGGCCGAACATCATGGCCGTGTAGCAGACGGCGCCGAATGGCCTGATGAACGCCGTCTTCTCCTCATCCTCGATCGCCCTCTTGATCTGGTTGTACCTAGAGTACGCGTCGAGGAAGCACAGCGACTCCGATCCCGTGGTCGAGTCGATGATCTGGTCGATGCGCGGTAGGACGAACTCCTCCTTCGGGCAGGCGCTGTTGAGGTTGGTGTAGTCGATACACATTCTGCACGTGTTGTTCTTTTTCAGAACCAGGACTAGGTTTGCCAGCCACTTGGAGTATTTTATTGGCCGAATGAAGCTTGCGGCTAACAGGCGTTGTACTTCTTCGGCGATTGCTCGGTAGCGCTCTTCATTGAAGGGCCGTAGCGACTACTTTACTGGTCGCACTTTGGGGTCAGCGTTTATCTTGTGCTCAGCGAGTTCCCTCGGGACACCTGGCATGTCAGAGGGTTTCCATGTGAAGATGTCACGGTTATCACGGAGGAACCCGATGAGCGCGCTTTCCTATGCGGGGCTCATGTGCGCCCCAATGGTGACCATCTGGCTGGAGTCGTCGGGGACAAGCTCGACGGTGCGAGTATGCGTGGTCGCCTCGAACGTGGAGTTCGCGGCGATTGGCTTCTTCAGGATGGTGGGGTCGTCCTTGTTGATGTTGCCTGCGTATTTCGCGAGCTCCTCCGCGTGATCAGTCTCCACGGAGATGACGATGTCAGCGAGCTCAGCTCCTTTGTCCTTGCATTCCACGGCCATATTGGGGTCGCCGTGGACGGTGATGATGCCGCTCGGCCATGGAAGCTTCATCATGTTGTATGTGTAGTGGGGGTCGCCATAAATTTGGCGAACGTTTGGCGTCCCAGGACGCAGTGGTAGGGGCTGCGGAAGTTCACCAGCTCGAACACGATCCTTTCCATGCGGTAATTTGCCGGTGTGCCGAAGGTGACTGGCAGCGTCACCTTTCCGATCGGATACGCCTTCCGACCAGGGATGATGTCGTGGAAGGTTATCAGGGTTGGCTCGATTGCTGCTTCTGGAGCTCCCGCCGTCCATCAGTGTCTTGGGCAGCCAGTAGTCAGCCACCTTGGGCCTAACCACCAAAGCAACTCGCCTTGGGTATTCGATCCTGGGTGCGTGATCCTGGTGACTCCAGGTGATGCTCTGTTCAGACCAGTTGAGGAAGCGAGGGATGTCAACTTGGGTCACCGCATTGACGTTGACTACGCGGGCGAGGACCTTCTTCTCGCATTTGGTGTCGAGCCCGGTGAAGGTGTGTAGCAAGCTGACAGCGTTGTCGAAGCCGCCAGCATTTCCATTGTCCCGAGGCGGGTTGTTGTTGGGGTCCTCCCTTGCTCGCCTTGCCTTTTCGATCTCTTTGATAGAATGGCAGTCCGTGGTGGTGTGGGTGGCGGGTTTCCCCTCCCTGTTGTGGTAGATGCAGGGCTGGTTGAATAGGGCAGCGGGGTCGAATTTCGGCCTCGCTGTGTTGTTGGCGCAATAATCTCCGCTGTCGCGGTAGTTTCCTCCGTCGCGGCGGTAGTTCTTGGAGTCACGTTGGCCGTAGCCGGCGTTGGCGATGAAGTCGACTCGTCCATCCGTGCGGCGCTTGCCGGTGATGCGAGTGTTGCTGTAGCACATGTCGCACCATCGTCCAATGTCGTGGCCGTTGGTGCGGCGTCTTCCTCCCGACTCGTCATTGGAGTCCTGGTTAGGGTCTTCCTCCGCGTAGCGCTTGGCGATCTCGAGGAGGTCGGGGGTGTTGTCGAGCGTCCGGTAGACCCTCTTGATCTTAGCGACTTGGGGTTCGTACCGACACGCATTCTTGAAGCAATGTATCACCGTGTCTGGGTGGATACCGGAGGCGTTGATCCATAGTTCCTGCCACCTTTGAATCCAGTGGCAGGTCGACTCGCATTGTCCCTGGATGCATCACGCTAGGTCCTCGATGGTGGTGGCGCGGGTGTAGGAACCCTCGAAGTTCCTGACGAAGGCATCCCGCATTTCCTCCCAGGAGTCGATGTTGTCGGCGGGGAGAGTGTTGATCCATTGCCGGGTCGCACCCTCCATCATCAGGGGGAGGTACCGAGCGGCTAGCATGTCGGTGTGGCTGGCAATTCCCATCGCCATGAGGTATGTGTCCAGCCAGACCGCTGGATCGTACGTTGGGTCGTACTTTTCGATCTCCTTGGGCGCCTTGAAGTTGGCAAGATACTTTTCCCCTCAGATCATAGGTCCGAAGCATTAGGGGTCGACTCGGCTGAGCGAGCCCCTGGGTTCGGGGTCGCCGCGGTTGCTGAGGATGTGCCTCAAGTCGTTGGGTTGGCACGCCCGCCAAGCCTGGTTGTTGACGATGTGCATGCGGGCATTGATGGGCTACCCGTTGGCGGCAACCATGTTGTTCACCGGTCGCGGCTCGTTGGTGGAGAGCGCGGGGTTGGCGGCCCGTGGCAGGGTCGCCAGGGGCTGCGGTAGTGGGCATGTCACGCTGTTGGCGATGGTGGGGTGACCACTTGAGGCCACCTTGCTTGCCGAGGAGCGGGAATACATCCGCCCCCGCGGGTCGACTCCCGCGGCTTACTGCTTCACGGCCCTGGCGAGTAGGGCCTTAGCGTACTAGATTTGTAGTGCGCCCTCTCCCTGGACATTGAGGTTGGCAACTGCCGCGTCGGCCACGACGATGTTGTCCATTGGGGTGGAGTACAGTAGGAGTCCGTTAACGTCGTGGGCCTGTGGCGAAATTATGATTCGCGGCTGGTCTAGCAGGGGTGCACGACTGAAGGGTGGTGGCGGGGCCCCAGTTGCCGTTGCGCCGGGTGGTGGTCGATTGCTGCCGCCTGGTGGTTCGTTCTCGCAGTATTCGTGCTCCACCACACGTGCGGGGTCACTCTCGTTGTTAAAGTTTAGGACGCGGCCTTGGATGTTGGAGTTCAGGCGGTTCCTAATGCGGCGCTGGTGGTAGAGCGACAGCTCCTGTGCCGTCGCCCACTCGAGGCGGAATTTCTCGCGCTCGGTTATCTCCCTGCGCGCTGCCACCTCCAGTCGCTGGTGGGCTTCCTCCACCTCCGTGTCCATGGTGGTTGGCGGGATCAGTGTGGAGAATGGATCTAGTGAGGCGGCCGTGCTTCCCGCCATGTAGATCGTGTTGAAGCGATTGGATCTGGCACGGAAGTCCTCAGGCGACTCTGAGCCGGAATCGGAATCGAAGATCCCAAGGATGGAGGAGTCCTTGAAATCCTCAGGGTTGGAGACCCACGTGATGGAGTCCTCCCGTGATGCCATCGTGATACATCCGTCGACCGAGGCAGGGGTCGCGGAGTAGGCATCATCATTTAGGGTCGCGTCGTCCGTGGCGGTGTTGGCCTCGTCCGTGTTGCTGGTGGCCGAGTCATACTCGGTGACGAGGCTCCTGATGAAGCGGACCTGCTCCTCCGAGAGCAGATCACGGTGCGGCGAAGATCCGCCAATGATCACCATCGCTGCTGGGTCGACCGCGCCGGTGAAGCCGACGAAGAGGTTGATGGAGCCGACCGGCATTATCACGCTGTGGGTGATCGGGCGCGACGCCGGGACGTAGCTGCTGGGCAGGATCTATAAGATCCCGCCGATGGCGATCATGCGGCCGGTGGCGATCAGACGATCGATCGACGAGTAGGGTCTCGCCGCAGAACTCAGGCCAGTCCGGCTGGGCCCCACGATGGGCGCCACTATCATGGAAATTGCCACAACAGTCACTACAGTAGGCAACGATTGATTGAATCGGGGGCAAGAGCTGGTGGCCATCTGCGGTGCGAGATAGGGGCGGATGCACATGGATTTATCTAGGTTCAGCCCCCGGAGGGTAAAGACCTACTCCCGCTAGATTAGATTAGTAGAGAGCAAGTTAAAATAGCGGCGAGCTCAGCGTCTAAGCAGCGAGTTGCTTGAAGGGGTGTATGATGGAATGTAAGTCCTCAGGATACCCTAGGAAGGTTTATATATGAAGCACCTCGCTAGGGTTTACAGTTTACAACCAAACATGATATGGATTCGGAGGCTTTGACCTAATCCGACTAGGCTTCGACTATGCTTCTGGGCCTCCAGTCTCCAGTCGCCAGACCTTTTCCTTAGTCGCATTCCAGTCGCCGTCCTGCAGGCCCACTCGTGAGACCTTCGGCCCAATCAGAACGTCCTGCTGGGCATACCCCATTTGGGATATCCCCATCAACAAGTAAGCTCGATAGATTGCTCTTGAATTAAATATATTTTCATAGGTAGATGGGTGCATCTTCTTCTAGTAAACAATGTCGTCGGTGTGAGTTTCTAACTATGAGGAAAGAAAATCCTCAATTTTCTGAGTGATGACGAGATTGTTCTTTTATGTAAAGAAAGTATGAAGAATATGGATCTCAATGCCATAAGCCAAGATTTTAGACATATTAAGTGGACCAACGTGTTTTACTGACAATTCCCATGTTTTATGAGTTTTCAAACTCCCTATGTAGCTAATTAACTTTGCCCCACTTGAATGACTTCATGCCTATATTTATCGAAATTTGGTCAAACTTGAACTACAACAACTAAATTATTGTAGGTTGCTTCTAAGGAATTACAAAAAACTTTTTGAGGTGTACCCATGGGGGGCTCAGTTAATATATCAGAAAACAACCGAGAGTTTTGACAATAGGTTTTTAACTTCTTTCTAATTAAGATTTTGCATCTTGACAATTTAACGAAAAATTAGCTCAAACTTGAGCTACATGTAAGCGTGATAGATTTTTCTTTAATTAAATGTCTCTTTGGTGGTGATGGATGCATATTCTTGTAGTAATCAGTACCGCTGGTGTGAGTTTCCAACTATCAGGAAAGAACATTCTCAATTTTCCGAGTGATGATGAGATTATTGTTTGTTTTCGTAAACAAAGTTCAAAGGATATGGACCTGAAAGCCACAAGCCAAGCTTTCAAACATATATAGTGGACCCTCATGTTGTACTTATGATTCCCGTGTTTTATGATTTTTCAAACTTATTCCTATAGCTAACTTTTCCCACTTGAAATTGATTTTATGTCGATTTATTGAAATTAGTTCAATTTTGAACTACAAGTAAATTGTAGGTTGCATTGAAAGTTTTATGCATTGTAGGTAACCATTGGGGGCTGATTTAATATATCACAAACCACCACCAATGGTTTTTACAACAAGTTCAACATCTTGCTAAGATTTTGCATCTTGACAATTTAACGAAATTATATTAAACTTGAGCTACAAGTAAATGCGATAGATAGCTCTTGAGTTAATTGTATTTTCGGAGGAAGACGGGTGCATCTTCTTGTAGTAAACAATGTCGTTGATGTGAGTTTCCAAATATCAGGAAATATCATTCTTAATTTTCTGAGTGACGACGAGATTGTTCCTTTCTGTAAAGACAGTCTGAAGAGTATGGATCTGAATGCCACAAGCCATGTTTTTAGACATCTTATCTTACCACTATATAGTGTACGAATAACTTTGAATATTGACCATTGGATCAAGACTCACGAATCCGAACATTTCTAGCCATTGGATCTTCTTTTCCTTTCTAGCACCTAGAAGATTCTATTGATAGTCTTGAGCACAATGAATGCACTATGCATAAACCTCTCAAAACACATGTCTCCATCATACTAGAATCTTCTCCCTCGTTTCTCTAGACCATCTTACCAAAAATTTCAAGTGTTAGGTAGCTAATAATCTTTGACTTCTACACATGATGATGCAAAGTAGAAGAACCAAATATACACCCATACTTTATAGATGTTGATCAAATTTATATTTTTTCCACTTTACCTATTCTAATTTTATATAGTGATGATATGCCAGACGTCTATTATCTGAGCCTCACGTGCAGGACACGTACAACTTATTAGTATCTTATCTTATCTTATCTTACCATTATATAGTGTACGAATAACTTTGAATATTGATTGTTGGATCAAGACTCACGAATCCCTACATTTCTAGCTGTTGGATCTTCTTTTCCATTCTAGCATCTAGAAGATTCTATTGATAGTCTTCGGCATAATGAATACTATGCACAAACCTCAAAACACACTTCTCTGTCATATTAGAAGCTTCTCCCTTATTTCTCTAGACCATGCATGTGATCAAATTTTTCATGTGTTAGGTAGCTAATAATCTTATACTTCTACATGATGATACAAAGTACAAGGACCAAATATACACCCATGCATACTTTATAGATGTTGCTCAAATTTATAATTTTTTGTGCTTTACCAATTACAATTGTATATAGTGATGATATGGCATACGTCTACTATCTGAGTCTCATGTGCAATTTACTAGTAGCTAATCAACGTTGACATCTACATGATCTTACCAGTATATACTGTACAAACAACTTTGAATATTGACCGTTGGATTAAGACTCGCGAATCCAAACATTTCTAGTCGTTGGATCTTATTTTTCATTCTAGCATCTTGAAGATTCTATTGATAGTCTTCATTACAAACCACTATATAGTGTACGGATAACTTTGAATGTTGACTATTGGATCAAGACTCGTGAACCCCAGCTTTTCTAGCCGTTGGATCTTCTTTTTCATTCTAGCATCTAGAATATTCTATTGATAGTCTTCGGCATAATGAATGCTATGCACAAACCTCAAAACACACTTCTCCATCAAACTAGAATCTTCACCCTTGTTTCTCTAGACCATGATATCAAAAATTTCATCTGTTAGGTAGCTAATAATCTTTGACTTCTACGTGATGATACAAAGTACAAGGATCAAATATACACCCATACTTTATATATGTTGATCAAATTTATAAATTTTTGTGCTTTACCAATTATAATTTTATCTAGTGATGATATGTCATACGTCTACTATCTGAGTATCCTGTGCAACTTACTAGTAACTAATAATCGTTAACTTTACCACTATATAGTGTACAAACAACTTACTGAATATTGACCGTTGGATCAAGAGTCGCGAATCCCAACGTTTCTAGTCGTTGGATCTTTTTTTCCATTCTAGCATCTTGAAGATTCTATTGATAGTCTGCATTACAAACCACTATATAGTGTACGAATAACTTTGAATGTTGACCATTGGATCAAGACTCGTGAATCCCTGCATTTCTAGCTGTTGGATCTTTTTTTCCATTCTAGCATCTAGAAGATTCTATTGATAGTCTTCGGCATAATGAATGCTATGCACAAACCTCAAAACACACTTCTCTGTCATACTAGAATCTTCTCCCTTATTTCTCTACACTATGTTATCAAAAATTTCATGTGTTAGGTAGCTAATAATCTTTGACTTCTACACATGATGATACAAAGTACAAGGACCAAATATACACCCATACTTCATAGATGTTGATCAAATTTATAATTTTCTGTGCTTTACAAATTATAGTTTTATATAGTGATGATATGTCATACGTCTACTATCTGAGTCTCATGTGCAATTTACTAGTAGCTAATAATCGTTGACTTCTACATGATCTTACCAGTATATAGTGTACAAACAACTTTGAATATTGACCGTTGGATTAAGACTCGCGAATCCAAATATTTATAGTCGTTGGATCTTCTTTTTCATTCTAGCATCTTGAAGATTCTATTAATAGTCTTCATTACAAACCACTATATAGTGTACAGATAACTTTGAATGTTGACCGTTGGATCAAGACTCGCGAACCCCAACTTCTCTAGCCGTTGGATCTTCTTTTCTATTCTAGCATCTAGAAGATTCTATTGATAGTCTTCGGCATAATGAATGCTATGCACAAACCTCAAAACACACTTCTCCATCAAACTAAAATCTTCACCCTTGTTTCTCTAGACCATGTTATCAAAAATTTCATGTGTTAGGTAGCTAATAATCTTTGACTTCTACATGATGATATAAAGTACAAGGACCAAATATACACCCATACTTTATAGATGTTGATCGAATTTATAATTTTTTGTGCTTTACCAAATATAATTGTATATAGTGATGATATGTCATATGTCTACTATCTGAGTATCATGTGCAAGGCATGTGCAACTTACTAGTATATATAGTGGACCAACATGTACTACTAACAATTCCTATGTTTTATGAGTTTTCAAACTTCCTAGCTAACTCCGCCACTTGAATGACTCTATGTAGATTCATCAAAATTAGGTCAAATTTGAACTACAAGTAAATTGTAGGTTGCTTTGAAAGTTTTAAGAAAAAGCTTTTGGAGGCACCCATCGGACAACCAATTAATATACTATGTATCTGAAACCACAGAGAGTTTTGACAAGAGGTTCAACTTCTTCCTAAGATTTTGCATCTTGACAAACTTGAACTACAAGTATGCATAGATACTTGTCTCGAATTAAATGTCTTTTCAGAGTTAATTAATGAAAAAGAAAGTGACGTAATAATTTTGCTAGTTACCATAACATCACACATACCAACACTAGTAGTATATGATTCTACTCCCTCCGTTCAGAAATGTAAGGCGCTTTAGCTTTGTGAGATGAATGTATCTAGACGCCTTTTAGTGTATAGGTTCACTCTTAACCTCTACGAACCCATACACTAAAATACGTCTAGATACATTCGATTCACAAAGCTAAAACGTCTTATATTTCTAAATGGAGGGAGTAAAACCTAATTAATTAGGCCTTTGCGTGACACTACACACATGTTGTTACTCACTATGATGAAGGTACATGTGCAAGTTATTGGAGTAGTCTAAATTATTTAGCACTATGTGACCATCCTAAATCAGAACGGAGGTGTACGTACTGTATGCCTTAAAGGCACCTGTTCCGTTGCGCTTCAAGCTGTTCACCACTTGTGTTGGATCTCACTGGTCAGACAGATAAAGCCACTGACTTGTTAATTTGGTACTGTATATCGTCGATCTTCTTCCATCATTGAAAGAGAATATATTCTTCTGCCGCCTTCCAGGCGCGTGCTTTCACGGAGCTACAACCAGTAGCTCAGATGACTACTACTCCCGCGCGGCGCTCGAGCAATTGCGACCGTCTATTCATAACGGGAAGCATTAGACAATGGATTTTCTTTTGGTGGATGGTTGATTTTTTTGAGGAATTGTCAACTTTTTTTCTTTATTGAACTGAGAGATGTTTGATTTTGGGTCCGAATCTGAGGCGAGAGGCCGTGTGGGAGAGGAAATTGTGCGGTGTGGTATTGTACTGCATCGTAGCCCATTTTGTGAGCATTTTGTTGTTGTACTACAGAAGAGTTCGAGAGTAGTAGTATTCCAGTTTTGGTTCGTTAATTACCGGTGGAAACTTTATGTGTTTATTAGTTACAGTAGTAGTACAGTAGTACTTGTTCCAAATGTACAATATGATGAATGTAGAAGATCCAAGGATTATTACGTTCGGAAAGAGGAGCTCCGAGTATACTCCAAACCGTCTCTCTGCCATGACCATTTATTTGAGAGGACAGTACAGCTCCATCCTGTGCTAGGATAGCTTATGTTGTACTACTCCTAGAAAGGCCTAACCTATTTACTCGATAGGCACCAGGAAACACAGAGAAGAGAGAAAAACCATGCTCGGTAGGAGAATATCATTTTGCGGCTCGAAAGTTGGGGCGCCCAGGCAACGCGGTACCCAAGTTGCTTACAATCAGCTGCGTTGCCCAAAGTTGGCTTGCCAAATACTCAGAAGGTCTTTTTCGGCATGAATTCAACTTTATGTTTCAATTCAAAATACCAGGCTAATGCCCGTCAAGTTGGGCCCCCCTGTCAGCTTTCCCTGTTATGTCACTGTTGTCGTGGCTGCCATGTAGGCTTGCAGCATTGGCGCATGCATCCTTTACGCGTCTTCTTCTTCCTCCGGGGCGGCAATCTTTGGTCGCGGCCATGGCGTGGAGCTAGGACTTGGACGAACCTACTCGGCCCCGCTCTCCTCCCCATCCCGAATCGGAGCTTGCCCTCACCATGGCCGCACCCATGGCACGACACGGGGATGGGAATTCATTCCCAGGTGAGATCTGTCACCATGCCGACCATGCTCGGTCATGTTGGCCTCCTCCAGAATCTGAACTCACCGTCACCATGGTCGCACACGCACCAGCCACGGCGCCTTCCTCTCCGAACCCCAAAGCCACATCCACCCAGTTCGGCACAACTCCAACAAGGTGAAAATGTATCAAGTTTTCTTCATGTGATTGTAGAAAAACATGTATGTACCGTGTCCGTAGCATACTCTAACAATGTACACATATGTTGTTTACGAGATTTTCATTTGAAATTAGTAGCTCCGTGATGACGAAACATAGGGAACCTAAATGGAACAACGATGAATACCATGTTCTGTACGTTGCATTGCATCAACAAGTGCTCGCTGACGAAGCATGTTACCAAGAGAGTGGAGTTCATCAGCCATTGCCAAAAAATATGTGAACAAATCAATGAGCGATTCAATGCAAATACGCACAGAAAATCTAGACCCTTGTCATCAATCATCAATAGGTGGCACATTCCAGTGATGCGTTCAAATGTGTACACCATGTATCATTTACTTGAAGTGGTTGTTATCTTGAGCAAAAATGCCTAGTATGCACATTACGTTTGTCTGTTCTATGCTGCAATTCTGCTGTTATGGGCGTGGAAAGAAAAGTTGGGCTTCACTGAATATTACGCAGTTAGGCCTAACTTAGTCTTACACAAATAAGCACAGCTTAGTCTTTACACAAATAAGTGTAACTAAAGATAAAGACAAATGGTTCATCGGATCTGCCAGTATGAGCACTAGGTCCATGGAGCTGGTGGTATCGTCGGAACAAACCAGAATGCTGCGTTTGGCTGTCTGTCATTCTCCATCAAATTGTACGACCCCACTGATGAGCCAATTGTAGGCCCCCTCCCCCCGACGTGGATTCGGCTCCCGGTCGGATCTGGAGTGTCAACGTGATAGGCATGTGAGTGTGCAGGAAACACACAGTCTGCTATAAACACTGGAAGTGCTGGCACCTCAGCAACAATACCAACATGTTCTTCCTGGACTCTGGCAGTAGCCTTAGCAGGTATTTCACCAGCTTCAACAACAGCAGCGTCAGCAGGTATTTTGTCAGCTTCACCAGCCGCAGCATTAGCATGTATTTCGTCAGCTTCACCAGCAGCAGCATCACCAAGTATTTCGTCAGCTTCACCAGGAGCAGCAGCAGCTAGTTCTTTGTCAACTCCACCACCACTACCAGCAGCAGCATCAGGAGCCAGGGTTGCCTAAGCAATTATAGGTTGAACAGATCCAGGGGATCCGACAAAGAAATGGTAGTTGATCCCAAGAAACACAGATTGTCCCTTTAGATTGTTGACTCTGCTCCAAACTTGCTCTACTGGGTCTTTGGATGGGCATGCGGACCTCGAGAAAACGTGACACTGCAGCGATGGGTATGAAGAAAGTTGTGTCCCCATATGTTCTATTGTATCACCAACGCTGTTTAGGGCTCCCCTAATATGAATCCACATGAGTTCAACATCCTGTTTCGTGTCGCCTTCGAGAGGTGCCAGGAACCAGCGCCGAGTCCCAAGTTCAGCATCTGCTACTACATCTTCGATCACCGGAGCTGGAATGATGGGGAGCTGCGTGGGTACCTGCATGTTACTTATAGTTAGTAAGCAGAATTTTGAATGGGATTTTACATGCTATATGACACCATGACTCACCCCAAATGGATGGCTCCCAAACAAGCACGTCTCCGCTAGGTTCAGTGACCGCATAAATGCGTTGCGGTTTGTTCGAATGGTAGCTAGAGGTGAAGACGGCGTCGACATACTTCTTCGGCCGCAGGAAGTCGTCGCACAAGACTATCCATTCCTTGTCTTCTGGGCATCTAATGAATGTGATTTCCTTCTCGAACACCGCTAATAGGTCATACTCACAGGTCTTCCACACCTCCCGTGGTCTATGTGGAAGCTGTACCTTCAGTAGCTCAAGTTCTGCCAAGTTGAACCCGTAAGCGAATTCAGAAATGGGCGGCAGCCACCCGTTGTTGAATGCAGTAATGCCGACACCCTCCAAAGATGGAAATGTAAATCTCAATGATCTGTAGCCATTTTTTAGAGTCCAAGTACTCCCATCCTGGGATAAAAGGACCAGCCACTCGCCGTTGCCACCCACCCAGTTCTGGTGATCTCCCATTTCTGTCTCTTCTTCTTCCTTGTTATTCACCACTACTGATTCCAACAACTTATCTAGCAGCATCAGTTTTGCATGAATAGCAGAGTTTGTTGTCAGTTGGTACAATCACCTAGCATGGATTCCATTGCAAATATAATTTGACAACTAGACCTTCAGATTAAAGTACACAAAATATCGCCTAAATACGAGTGTCTCCTCAAATATCGCCTAAATTATGCCTGTGTAACTACGAAGATACCTAATATATGGAGTAGGAGCAGAGCCCCCCCCCCAGAACAAACTCCTGACGATGATCATAAACAGCTCGGGGCATAACAGCCTTAAATCGTCTAATCTATTTGTTTTTATTTTAGGAAACAGAATATCACCTAGCAGGCATTCCATTGCAAATCAAAATTGACAACTCGTCTATCACCTAAAGTAAGACTGTGTCACTATGAAAATACCAGAATATTAGGTACGAGCAGAGCTTCCGCTGTACAGAATAGTCTTAAATGGTTCAATCTGTTCAAACTGCGTGTGCACACAACACGTTCGCCGAAAGGAACATATGATTCCGATGACAGTTCAACACATATGAATCAACGATATGACTGAACCAATAAGCAAGATACTGGAACTTACATGGCCATCGCGGTCGTTTGGCCATTTGTTGGTATCGGGGTAAAAAGGCCTGGCGTGCCGAACGGTTGTTCGTCCATGTCTCACATCGTGAAGCGGTTACCAGGGATGCAGCGAGCGAGGCGGCCGGTAGAGATGATGTCCAACCTCGAGGTGATCCTGTGCACATTCACGATGCTGAGGTTCGGCCATCCCCAATCCTCGGGGTGGCGGTCGCCCTGGCCATCCGCATCGTCGTCGCATGCCTTTCGCTTCAGCCTACTGCTACCCCAAGCTCTACCCATAGCGGCAAATGGAGTTTGGAATCTGGTAGATTAATGGAGGCGTTGTGATAAGGAGGCGGATGGATTCGAGAGGGTATGGAATCAGGGATGGGGGCAATTGTTCAAGTAGGGAGTGACCTGGTGAGGAACCGCCACCGCTGCCGGTTCTCATCCACGTGGAAGACAAGGAAGGGGGCGTAACTATTGAGGGCGCGCACCGAAACCGTCTAGAGGAAGTGAAAAATAAATCGTAAGAGAGAGAAATGTGCGGCCCGCCTGTCAGTGAGTGAAGGTCAGGACGCGCAAACATGACAACGTTTGACTTGGATCGTGCATGGCAGACCTCGATTCCACCGCATGCAAGTGGCACAGAACAAATTTTAGGCAGCGCTAGCGCCGACGTGTAAAACCGCCATTTTTCTCCACCTTCACCCTACTATGAACGGTCGTGCACCATTCCAGATATTAATAAGGGCGGTTCCAATCTTTCACTTCTCCGTATCATTTCCTCCTCCACGACCTCATTGTCTTTCTCCTCCACGGCCTCATCGTCTTTCTCCTCCACGGCCTCATCCATTTCCTCCGTCACGACATCACCCTCTTCCTCCGTATCCTTTCCCTCTTGCCTGTAGTCATGGACTTTTCGGATGTCCAAAACAATGGTAGGCAAGCGACTGCGCACATCAACATAGAAGTACATGGCGGGAAAAAGATCAATGTCGTCTACACCACCGACCCTCTGACGGTGAGGAACACTCTGAGTAATTACACGAGTTGGCTACGGTTCGAAGAAAACAGGTTCGTAGGTCTCGACCTCGAGTATAGCCGCGATCACTGTAGGATCGCCGTGGTGGAATTCTCCATGAAGGGCACGTCCTCGTATACCAGCCTTTTTGCGAGAAGGGGGCTGATAGGATCTGGTAGACTTTGTTATCTTTTTGTTCCTGAACCATCTGTTTGCAAAAGTTGTTGCTATATTATTTGTCTGAATTCATTTTCATGCAGGTGGGGCGAAAGGATTAGGGATCTGTTTCGTGACTTTCTCGTGAACCAGCACATAACATTTACTAGTGTTGACATCACGAATGACACTAAACTGCTTGAATGCCCGACTGTCAACATTAGAATCCCAAAGGAGTGCAGAGTGGACATCTAGGAAATTTACTGGATCCCAGGGACGAAGGGCGGCAGGACCGGGATGGTCGCTCTTGCCTCCGAACTCATCGACCTGTGGTACGCTGACATGACGGGAAAATTGCCGAGATTTTCATGGAGGTGTTTAGGGCACGATTATTGGGAGGATAAGCTCCTTTCTGAACCTAATATGAAGTACGTTGCAATTGACGGATATGTTAGCCACGAGCTGTACCGCCTGATTGTAAAATATCGTTCCAGGCATCGCATCATTGAACCACCACCAAGGCAGGTTGTTTGCCCCAGATGCCGGAGTGTAGATGAATCTACAAGCCAGGGCAAGCGACCAAAGGCATCCTGGGATCGGTTGCCTTCTCCAACAGGCTGGGATGTATACTTTTAGTGCATGATTATTGTGTTTGTACGGGGCTTGTTATGTTTATGAAAACATGTTATTTCAGAAGTACACTATGTGAGAAATTACGAACTGCTGTGTATTACCTTTGTCGAACTATAATCTGGGTTTGGTTATGACTGTATCCTTCGCTATAATCTGGGTTTGGTTATGACTGTATCACACCTTATGCATGTCAGTCCTGGATTCTGCCGCATGCAAATGACATAGACAGAATTTGTAAGAATGAATGTTGAGCATATAAAAGGGGGAAATGTAATTCATACAGGTTAAGTACCTAATAACACAAGGATCATACGAGCTTGGTTCTTACAAACAGAATGCTTATAAAATACATGCGAGATAAAATACAGGTGACATAAAACTAGGAACGAAACGTGAAACTAGTAGTGGTAAATAGCACAGTCACCCACCCGCCAGATCCTGTTGAGCATCTCGTAGCAGACATACGCGTCACTGGCTACGTACTTGATCGCATCGTAATCCAGGTGTCTCCACTCCATCGCTCGTGCAGGTGCTTCAGGAACTCGACTTTCATGCCGGCGTACTCACGGTCAATGATGTCGGCAGCGAGTCTAGCCATGCCAGATTTCCCCGTATCGCCATCTAGGTACCTCCACAAATGTTGGAGATCGACGTGATTGACGACATGAATGAGGAGATCCCGCTCTAGCTTCAGAGTGTCGTTCTTGATGTAGATGCTGGCAACGTATATCTCCCTTATGTGTAGGAACTTGCGAAGCTCCGGGCATACAGATTTGGCCCTACATACGTGGTATAGGAGGCAGTGGTTGCGCATGGACAGCTGCAAAAGCGCTGCCCTCTTCCTATCTTTGGTATACTCGAGGTCAAGGCCGACGATCTTGTACCTGTCCATCGGCTCCTGTAGCCACCGTTCGTACATTGCGATGACCTTGGCGACCTCCGCTGACGCATTTGTGTGGACGACTGTCAGCTTGGTGGTGCCATGGGCGGTGACGGTGTACTCGTCGGTGAAGTCGCTCCCGTCACTGAACACGCCGTACTCTGCGTCCATGGCAGCAGCTAATGCGGCGGTGGTGGCCTAGGGTCGGTAGCGGTGGCCGGGACTAGGCGTGGCGGTGGAGTGATCTGTTGCGGTGGTATGGCCTGGCGGAGGTGGTGCCTGTGGCGGCGTTGATGGTTCTTGCGGTGGCTGCGGCGGCGGCGGAAGGATGGAGTTGGGGATTTTTGCATAGTGATGTGCTGAGGAGATGGAAGGCAATGCGTAAATTGCGTTTACCAATATTCCGGTCATACCCAAGCGGAAGCAAGTTTGACCGGGGGAGCACCATTGGTTTCCAATCCTAGCGATTAAATTCAGCGTCCATCCTGGTAGGCGATGGAATGGGTGTGCGACGTGGCTTTGACGTGGCAGAGACCGGTCACGTAGACCACCGTCCCGTTACCGATCCGTAGCGGGTGCGCGGTGTTGACACAACGTAACGTGACAGGACATAAGGAAGTGTACAACTATTGTTCCTAACAAGTTTAACAAGTGTAAGCATAGACAGGGAGCTAGCATCCTTGCACCCCAAGGCAGCCGCTCAGTCCTGCCGATTGCGCAAAGCTTGCAATTTTCTTTCTTTAATTTGGTGATTTTGTCCAGAATTTTCCAAATTGAAGCTCGTTTGCCCATGCTTCTATAAGTTTCTGTGTAGGCCACTTGTGTAAGCATGCACGATCAAGCAACTTTTCAACACACGTGTCGGTGGAAAATCATGAGGTTTCAACGCACCACATAGTTTAGGGATTTCTATTTTCCCCAGCAAAAGTGGTTCCATATTTACTTTGCGGCTTTTGGAACTAGTTCCGTACATTGTGGAGGTTGCTCCAAATTGAGCAAAAGAGGGAACCGGAGCAAGAGGATGCTCCGATGCCAAATGTGGTTCCAAATTGATTAGCCAACCTATGTGTGACATGTGTCTTCTCCCATATCTTTAGACAAAAAATAAGGCTATTCTTGTCAGCGATGGGACCACATGGTGCAGGAATTTAGAATAGCTACATTGTGGAGCTCTAGCCAAATTGCATGGTAAAGCCAAATTCAGCCTTTTGTCAGATTTAGCTATAGCAACATTGAGTTTGTCCTCACTTTTTCCCTCCCTCCATTCCGAAGCCCTCACATGCGCTCGGAGGGGGTGCCGTCTGGTCAAAGGCTTGACCGTTACATGCGCCCTAACGCCTAAATTGGTAGTTTTTTTTTGTTATTTGGCCTTTTTAAGAGCGCCTTTTCCCCTCTCTCTCTAACAATTGTGTTTTTTTGCCCAAAAAGCGAATCTAGAGCAGCTTCTCTCTTCATTCATTGTTCCTTTTGCCCTTGTTTTTCCCCAATCTGGTAGCAAATCTAGAGCAGCAAAACTAGCCAGCACCATAAATAAATTCAGTAAATAGAGCAGAAGTAGATAAAGCAGCTAATATAGGTTATATAGTATAGTACTTAACGATGTTCGACAATTAGGCTACTCAGCAGTAGCAGCTGACAGGTTCAACATAGACAAGACAAAAGAAGTTGCTTTACAGTAGCAGCAGCAACTGATCAGTGGACCCTCGTGGCCTTTGCCAGGAGGGCCTCCGCCTCCTCCCTCTGGCGCCTCCTCCACTTCTTGCTGCCTAGTCACTTGACCTTAGGCACCTTGGGTATGATCAGGGGCATGCGACCCTCCTCGATAGCCACCTTGTGGAGGTTGTGGAGGTGAATACCAAGCGCTTGGTGTTTGGCTATGAAGCCGTGGACGATCACGGACTCGTCGTAGGTCCTCACGTCCTCGGCATGCTTCACAAGGGAGTTGAAGTCCATGGCGCGGAGCCTCCTGGTGGGGCTGAAGGGGCACCTATACATGTCACCGATGAAGAAGTTGTTGTACTGGCCGGACTTTAGCCTCCTCAGCACATGACGAGTCTTGGTGTCCTTGGACTCGTCGTCGCTGCGGACGTCGCTGCTATCCTCCTAGTGGAAAAACAGTAGAGTGCAATAAGGACATGATTGAGATACTTTCATTATCGATATTGATTATTTGCATAAATTAACCGATTAAGATTTCCCGATTATTCCCCAAATCTCAAACTAAATCGAATACTGACCCCAACTACGAATAGGGGGATTCATCGAAAATCGAGATCTAACACAAGAGGATTAGCTACAGTAAAATACGAACAGCCGAGCCCTAATAACATACGATCTAGCATCCAACGATGGGAACGGGGGAAGAACAAGGGAAGGGGAGAAAACCCTAGTTACCTCCGACCATGGGTCGGCAATGCTGGTGTCGTAGGGGTTTTCCATCCTTATGTAGACAACCTCCTCGTAGGGGTCCTAGCCGAGCGGGATCTATCCGAGACCGACAAGGGCCTCCTCGCCGGCGGCTACAGCGGATGCGGGGACGGGGGCGGGGGCCTGTATGGGGACAGGGGCCTCCTCATCGGCGGCCTTGGAGGCGCCGATGTCCACCACGCCATTCTTCTCCATCGCCGGCGTGGTTGGGGTTTTCTTGGGGGTTTGTAGAAGGTGATGGGACAGCGGAGACGGTTGAGTGAGCGAGTGTGTGATGAGTGGGAGTGGGGAGTCCTCTATTAAAGGAGAAGGGAAACTATGTTTCATTGCACAACTGTGCACCGCGTACGCTACTGCACCGTGCACGGCCACACGTGTCCGCTACCGCCCCGTGCACCACACACGCGTACCGTGAATCATGTTTTTCCCTCGTGTCTAACCCTGGCGATTCAGTTGTCCTCAGTTTTGCCCTCGAGCATAACACTGGCAGTTTGGTTCCATTTTTAAATCATTTTTTATTTTCTATTTGAATCCCTTTCTCACTCTTGCCCTTGGTTTTTAAGTTCTACTCGGTTTTTCCCTTGGTTCTTAAGTGCTATTCGGTTTTTCCCTCTTTGTATCCATCTCTCGCACCTGTGCTCATCTTCGCTGCTACGCTCTGATTGGTCGAGACAGTTGTCACACGGATTGTGCCCACCAACCGTTGATCCTCTGTGATCTAGCGGATATGATAACCCTTATATCTGTTGGGGGCACCCCTCTATCCATGCAAAATAACGAGTATGCCACCCAAACTTTAACTCCATAAACAGATGAACTTGAATATAAGTTGAAGGGTACGAAAATAGAAATCCCCATAGTTTAAGGGTCTAGATATGGTAAGATAACTAAATATTATTAGTGGCCGGGCTAGCAGAGTGATGGGTTGGTCGGCTAGAAGTTGTTGATTCCTAAGTAAGGGGACACTAGGCCAGTCTTGACATACTCCCTCAGGAATTTGACATAAGCAGCGTGCTTAGCCTGGGTTGCTGACTTGTGTTTACTAGCCGGGCTTTTACCGATGCCAACCGCATGCGGAATCAAGCTGGCAATCCTCAGGTTGACTCCTTTCTTATAGAAAGGGCACCTGAGCTCCCCAAGTCTAGTGCGGAAATGGATTATCCCGCTCTTGAGCTTCTTCATGACATGGCGGCTCTTGTTGTCCCTATTCTCCTTGTCATAGTCCATCTCACTTGAATCTACCTGTAATGTATGGAATGCAAACCGAAATGAGCAAAATAATAAATTTATATTCCTTCCACCATTCCGAGTTACTTTCGATGCAATAACATGTCTATATAGGTTCAACAGTTCATTACGGCCGTCTCCCCAGCTCGCTCCTAAATTAATGTGGTTTGTGTTCTTGATAACTTATTAATAAATAAATAGTGTGGATTCATTTAGAACAGACTAGATCTCTCCATGTACCGGTTCGTACGTTGCATCTAATCATTAGGACTAGATTTTTTTATGAAGCTAGGATAGATTAAGCTCAAGCGGAAAATATGAAACATGTAGAAATAGATATACCTCCGGGTACACGAGCGGAGCATGTTCGTCGAACTCCACGCCCTCATCAGGGCCTCCGAAGTCATCAGTACCGGTGAGCACATGGCCCCTCAAGGGGTTGAACTGCACTTCCTCCTCGCCTTGTGCTGCGTGATGCTCCTCCGGATCTGCCGCGTGAAGCACCACCCGGCGGCAATGCCCGCACACTCACCCCCACGCACTGGTTTCATAGAGAAGGTTCAGGCATGTACGTTCAAGATTGTGGGGTTTTGCTAGATAGGGAAGAGAGAGGAGTGGATGAGTGCGAATGGAGGACCCGATAGGCTAGGTTTTTAATGTGGGGACGTTTAGGCCTCCTCGAGGCCCCCGACAGGCAGCTCTTCTGGCTACGACTGCCGCGTGGAAGGTTCGTGTGGTGGGGGCCCTGTCGGAAGTGAGAGTGCAGGCATGCTGCATAGTAAAAATGGTATAGCCCGTGGGCCGTGGATGACCAGTTGCCGTGTAGTAGACTTGTAGCCTTTGCAGACTAGATTAAACGTGACATGACCACTCGACGACTTTTTCCATGGACGACATTGTGTTCCTTCTTGTAGAAGTATCGCTGATGGAGACGTTCGTACTGTCTCCTGTTGTCCTGTGAAGGGCACGACGTGTGCAACAAGCCTTGTTGGATCACACAGGATTAACGGTTGGTGCGCACAATCCGCATGACAACTGTGACAACCAATCAGGGCGTAGCAGACAGAGTGGGCACATGTTTGGGCTTCTAAGAAAGAGAGAGGGGGCAAAACTGAGTAGTATCAAAAAACCAAGGGCAAAGCTGAGTAATATAAAATGGAAAGTGAGTGTCTTTTACAATGAAATACATCGTGGCATACATCAAATTATACCAAGATAGATCCACTAGAGTTCATTGCATGTTTGTTCTTTTCCACAAACCACATGGATCAACCAATGCCATTGCATGTGCGTTCTTTTCACAAACCATATATGGATCAACCAATGGCATTGCATGTGTGTTCTTTTCACAACCCACATATGTATCAACGAATGTCATTGCATGTGTGTCCTTTCCACAAACCACATATGTACCCACTAGAGTAATTGCATGTGTGTTCTTTTCACAAACCACAAATGGATCAACCAATGTCATTGCATGTGTGTTCTTTCCACAAACCACATATAGATCCATCAATGTCATTGCATGTGTGTTCTTTTCCACAAACCACATGGATCAACCAATGACATTGCATATGTGTTCTTTTAACAAAACACACATGGATCAACCAATGTCATTGCATGTGTGGTCTTTCCACAAACCACATATGGATCCACTAGAGTCATTGCATGTGTGTTCTTTCCACAAACCACATATGGATCCACCAGAGTCATTGCATGTCTGTTTTTTCCACAAACCACATGGATCAACCAGAGTCATTGCATGTGTGTTCTTTACAGAAACCACACATGGATCCACCAGAGTAATTGCATGTGTGTTCTTTTCACAAACCACTAATGGATCAACAAATGTCATTGCAGGTGTGTTCTTTTCACAAACCACATATGGATCCACCAATGTCATTGCATGTGTGTTCTTTCCATGAACCACATATGGATCAACCAATGTCATTGCATGTGTCTTCTTTCCACAAACCACATGGATGAACCAATGGCATTGCATGTGTGTTATTGTCACAAACCACATATGGATCAACCAATTTCATTGCATGTGTGTTCTTTCCACAAACCACATATGGATCCATCAGAGGCATTGCATGTGTGTTCTTTCCATGAACCACATATGGATCAACCAGAGTCATTGCATGTGTGTTCTTTCCACAAACCACACATGGATCCACCAAAGTAATTGCATGTGTGTTCTTTTCACAAGCCACATGTGGATCAACAAATGTCATTGCATGTGTGTTCTGTGGGGCCCCTGGATTAATCCTCCGAGAATCCCTATTAAGCATACAACCACGATCCCATGATCAGTTAGTCGTGGCACATAACTGACAAGTATCAAAGTAAACATCCAATACATAACGAATACATGTCATACCTTATTAGCCATTATGGGTACATCGATCAACATCAGCGGAACTTCATTAAGCGTAGAGCCCGAGTCATACATTAACCTACAGGCAATTGACTGGGAGAACGTCCTAGGTCGCATAGTCGTCCACTTTACCTTCTTCTCGATATCTGACCAAGTTAATAGCTAGGGATAATGCCAACGAGTACTTTAAATGTACTCGCAAACCACCTTAAGAGAATAATAATAACAATAGGATATGCAATATAGTTGTGGTAGTAGGAGGGCTCCAAGAGAGGTTCTTTTCTCAAATAGTTTCTCTTGTAGGTATAGCATCTACATAACTTTGTTGAAAAACTTTGTAAAACATTTTGGAAACCTTTTCGCAAGGTTTTTAGGGAAACTCTAGGATTGGGTCACCCATTTTTTTTGTCCTTCCGGTCATCCCATGACCAAACTCCTTTCCTTCCTTTCCGACCATCCGATGGTCAAAACATTTCCAAAGCCATTGCTTTTCAGAAATCATTTTTGAAAACAAAACCTGCACTGCTCTACAGAAGTTTGTCTAACCCGTCCATAACCACGGACACGGCTATTCGAATAGATTTACACTCTGCAGAGGTTGCACACTTTACCCACACCATCCGGGTACACTACCCTGATCTACACCGATCGTGGGTCGAGTAACCGATCAAGACTCTCTGGATGCCCACTCCAATATAAGTGCCTACCCTATGAGTGTTGTTCCCCTCAACACCGGGACACCCTATATAGTTTCCAAGCCAACCGGAGCACTTTTTTCTACTTCCCAAGTGTGTGCTTTCAATGAGGGGCTCATAGTAACACGTGGAGGCCCGTAGACCCTTCATTCCTTCTCTAGGTCGATGTCTCACATGGACCCTTACAGGAGAAGGCCCACCCTCCAAGGATTTTTATCCCCTGTAGTCGTTGCGAGGCAGCTTATACCAGAATAAACAAACATCAAATCCAGCCCTGTCCCATTCCAGAGTAATGTGGTTGCACGGGTTAAGTTGTTATAGCTAAACTGCAAAGAACCGGGTGCATTTTCGTAAACCTTTTTCCTCCAGCTTTCCTTCAGCATTTTGTAAAACAAAACCTTTTTGTTTCTCAACATCTCTTGGGAGGTCCCACCTCACCAAGGTTTTATCATAAAACATTTGGTAAAACTTTTCCGGGGTCTTCCCATCCTATAGCTTTGCTTCGGCTAAATCGGGGTCTCCAAAGGGGTATGGTGTGTTACACCATCTACCATACTAGGGACAAGTAGGTATCATCGAGAGGGTTATACTTAGTAGTACCATTGAGTAATGATTTGGAGGAGCCAAGCCACTACCGGGCATACAACATCATATAGTAAAACAGTGTAGTTTTCATAAACCAGTAGAAAAAACATGCACAAGTAAAACAGTAGGACAAGGCGTATGAGCAACAAGGTGGCTTGCCTGCGATCAACAATATGGCATAAATATCCCTGTACTTCTACTTTAGATAACCAAGAATACCGATAATAATAACCATAATAACCATCTTCTCCTGATCTCCGAGATAATCGCAACTATCGTCGTCAGGGAGCACACATGCAAACAAGCAAGAGCACAATCAACCCAAGGCATACAAGCATCAATACAATACATCAAACCAATGAACGATACGATTTTAAGATTCAGTAGGTTTTGAGAGGATTGGATTTAGAAGTTGAAGATGGTCTTGGAGATAAGGATGAACATCCCTTAGGGTTTATAGTCTAGAAACTACCTAAGAGATGGGTTTTGGACCAAGAATATATTCTGTTTGATACCATTGTGTAAAAATGATACCAACAGATAGGAGTTGATAAAATGAAACCAACAAAAGCGGTTCCACTATTTTATCACTTTTCTTTATTTAGTTATTAATTTTCTAGTGAAATAAACTCTTGTTTTAGGAAATAATTCATCAGAAACGTTCTGGAGCTCTAAAAATTATTTCCTTGGGCGATTTTGTAAGGTCTGATGTACTGAATGGCTGAGGGTTGGAATCACTCAAAAATAATTACCAGAATGCCCTCAGAAAATTCCCAAAGGCAGTTCTGGAGTTGTTTTGTCGTTTTCACTAGATTTAATCTACATAAGATTTTGATTTGATTCCAAGGACACATGGTAGGTATTTAGAATACCTTTCTGTAGAAATTGGAATCAACCTTTTTGGAGTTACAGAACTACTGAGGTGTTTTTTTAGATAATTAACCCTACACAGAATAGTTTAAATCCTAATAAATCAACCAGGACTTAATTAAATTTGGGCTCCTGGGGTTGGAAGGATAGTATGGTTTAGGAGTCTTGAGAGTTGGAATTGGGTCAGTACCTACTTTGGTCTGACCTAGAGAAATTTCTAAAGTCGGATTAGAGCTGTTTTTGCTATTTTTGCTAAGGGCAAACTAATGTTCACCTTGGCATGGTACAAATTCTAGTTGTTGGGTAAAATGAATATCTAACAGATGAATCTTGTTTCATGTTAAAAGGATCTAGGGAGTTCCCCTGAGGAATTTACTGGTTGAGATGGATACATCTTAGTAGATAATTTGCCAATAAATAATAACAATTATTTTTGGCAAAAGATTAATTCTCCATGTTGCACAACACACTAAGGTACATGGCAAAAATTGTGATCTGGGCAAAAAGGGTAAGTTCCATTTTTATCTTGAATTAAACCTTGCAGGTAAATTTGGAAAGAATAAAATTAGGTAAAAGAAAAGGGGAGGAGAGGCTCGCGGGCCAGATCCAGGGCGGAACTGGGTCGAGGGAGTGGATTCAGCCCACGACGGGCAAGGCAGCGCGCGGGCACAGGGTTTGAATCCCGGGAGGTGGGCTCCGCCCATCAGCCGCAACGAGGCAGCGAAGGGGTATGGGGGCGTGGGAGCCTGATGACCCACAAGTATAGGGGGTGTATCGCAGTATTTTCGAGGGAAGTGAAACCCAATTTATTGATTCGACACAAGGGGAGCCAAAGAATATTTATAAGCCTTAACAACTGAGTTGTCGATTCAGCTGCACCTGGAAACAATCTTGCTCACAGCAGTTTATCAGTAGCAACAGTTTTGTAGTAGGAATAGCAAAGCAACAACAATAGTAAAGTAAAGACAGTAGTAACAATAACAGTAAATAGTGGGATTTGAGTGCGGTAGGCATAGGGATGGATGGACAGGCGTTGCATGGACAAGACAATTCACATAGCAATCAGAACATATGGTAATTGCAGATAAATAAGATAAAGCATCCAAGTACTAGATAATCCTAGGCATATGTTCCATATATAGTCATACGTGCTCGCAATGAGAACTTGCACAACATCTTTTGTCCTACCAGCCCGTTTGCAGCGGGGCCTCAAGGGAACTACTGGCAATTAAGGTGCTCCTTTTAATAGAGAACCGGAGCAAAGCATTAACATTCCGTGAACACATGTGATCCTCACATCAAAGCCATTCCCTCTGGTTATCCCGATTTCTGTCACTTCGGGGCCATTGGTTCCGGACAACAACATGTGTATACAACTTGTAGATAAGACCATAAACAATACTATCATAATGAATCAATAACATGTTCAGATCTGAAATCATGGCACTCAGGCCCTAGTGACAAGCATTAAGCATAACAAGTCGCAACAAAGTCATAAAGCACTAATAAAAGATACTAGGCACCATGCCCTAACAATCTGATGCCATTACTTGAACGATCTCATCCAATCCCTACCATCCCCATAGCCTACAACGGGGGATTACTCACTCATAGATGGGGGAAACATGGATGGTCGATGGAGAAGCAATGGTGATGATGATGGCGATGATCTCCTCCAATTCCTCGTCCCGGCAGGGTGTCAGAACGGAGTTTCTGGTGCTGTTTCGTGGAATCTGGTGGTGGCGGTGGGGCGGAACTCCTTCTAGAAAAACGTCGAACCCCCCGAGCTTTTAGGTCAGAAGGCAACTTATAGGCGAAGAGGGAGACCGAGGGGGTGTCTTGGCGGCCAGACCACCCCCTGGCGCGCTGCACCCGGCCAGCGGGGTGGTGTGGCTGGGCCCCAGCCCCACTCCGTCTCATATTCTGGCTCCGGGAGTCTTCTGGTGAAATAAGAACTTTGGCTTTTGTCCTGTCCAATTCCGATAATATTCATTTTCTGACTTTCCTGGAACCAAAAACAACAGAAAACAGGCAGCTGGCACTATGGCTCTTGTTAATAGGTTAGTCCAAGAAATCATATGAAAATTACTCCAAAGTGTGGACAAAACATAAGAAAGTAGATAAAACCAAGCATGGAACATCAAAAATTATAGATACATTTGCAATGTATCAACATCCCCAAGCTTAACTCCTGCTCGTCCTCGAGTAGGTAAGTGATAAAAAAGAAAGAATAATTTTTGAGGTGACATGCACCATCAAAGACTTGATCAAAGTATTTGTAAAACATTCAAAGCTGGGATCATAGTACTTGAATCATAACATGAAAGACAAAGTTCTAGCAATAAGACAAAGAAACTATGATGCAACATGAAAAGGCACAAACAAAAGATTCATGAATAACAATGCTTTGCAAGACGTTTGTTTGTTTCACATAAAGAAAACATAGCATAATAGTATTCAGCGTGTCCCTCATAGAGTAGCAAATATAAATGCATAGGACACCTTCAAAGTTCATAAGAGTGACTAGATACAAATAGTTTAAAACAAGCAATATCAAGTTATGCATCAATCAACTAGTGTTGGGACAATGCACATAGAACTAAGAATGGCCACTATGCTCTCAAAGTAGGTGCATAAAGGTAGAAGGTGGAGACTCAATATAATGGTGGAAGAAATGCCTTCATAAAAGGAAGTAGGGATTCAAGTCTCATAAAGAGCTTCCAAAAATTTTAGTACTTATAGCTTTCAGCTCTCGTTGTCCCTATCATAAGCATCTTGAAGTGATTAAGGTTAAAGTGAACAAACTATGGTGTACATGCTTGACGATGTATAGGTTAGAAATCTCATGTCCCTTGTATACGAGGGTCGCTCCTCATGCTACTCAAGTTTAGTCACCGGTAAGTTCTTGTCATCGTAAGTACATGTGTATCATAGAGAACCGCCAACGGGGTACCCCTTGCCCGATGATACGGAAGAATCCCCATATCAAAATGACAAGGCAAGCAGACAACGAGCATCTCAGCAATCTTCTTATTTACCATGGGAATATGGTGCTTTTTTCTCTCTTTCCTCTTTTCATAATCTCTTTTTTTTCTCTTTTTCTCTTTTTTTTTATCAATATAGGACTCTTTTTTATAAGAAGATTGCTTCATAGAACGCTCATTATGGTTACGCTGCAGGTTTCCACCATGTCAGCATGGATTAGACCAGCGGCCCAGATGTTTCTCTAAAACATATACATAACTCCATGTACTTACAAGATCCCCTTTCATTTCACATCGACGACATCCATATACAAAAGAGCATGATATCAAACTAGGTACAAGTACCAAGTGCAATGTTGAAAGCATTCCCCATGACAGCATGGTTCTGCTAATTCCCAACAAATAAGTGCAAGCATATACAACATAGACGACACAATGGTTCAAGTTTATTAAGGGCAAGAAAAGTAAAGTGTGCCATCAAGTTCGTGAGAGCTTTAATCACTAGTTTTCTCATAACAAGTTTAATTTGGAAGATAAACAAAAGCATGGATATACTTGGAATAGCATATGCTAGTAGGTAGGTATGGTGGACTCTTTGGAATAACTTGGTTTAGGGAGTTGGATGCATGAGTGGAACTCATACCTGGTTGTGGAGGCTAGCAAAAGACTAGGAGCGACAAACTAGGAGAGCAATAATGGCCATAATCATGCAGAGCGATAAAACATCATTGATCAAAGCATAAAGTGATAATGCAAGTTGAAAACTAAAGGATCATAAAGGCTTATGGTGACTTGGGATAGTCATAACATGGTGTGAGCATGCGCCAAGTCAACCCAAATAAAGCATCAAAGGAGAATACCACTATACTATGCTTTAATATGCTAAAACAACGCATGATTCATCCAAGGCACATTAAGCAATCTCAATTGTTTATAACAAGTCATGCTACAACAAAGAATACTAAGCATAAAGCCAAAATAATATCAAGCATGGCATGATAGAGCATAGGCCACAATCAAAAACAAACTCTTTTTACCACATAAGCATGAACGTTCCTACTCTTTTCCAAACCAAACAAAAATATTTGCAAACCAATGTATGAAAGAGGAGATCCAAACAATTTATTCAGCAAACTAAGCAAACAAAGCAAACGAAAAACCAAAAAGAAAACGAAAAAGAAGACGCTCCAAGAACAACACAACTGTGCATGAAACAATAAACATGAAGCGTTTGGAACAAACCTGTAATTTTTATTGATGAAGAGGGGGATGCCTTGGGAATCCCCAAGCTTTGACGCTTGGACTTCTTGGATATTTATTGGGGTGACACTCGTGGAATCCCCAAGCTTGAGCTTTAGTCCATCATTCATCTCATTACTCATTCCTCCCATACACCTGAAATTTTTCCTTCATACAAAACTTCACACAATCTTTATTACAAACATTAGTGCACTCAAGATAATAAGTCTTTAGGTTCAGTTATAACACCAATAAAACTTCCATTAAAACACTAGCTACTGTAGCACTTCCCTCAAAAATCTCAATTCCCCAAAAGAACTCAAAAAGGAACCAACAAGAAGCAAATGCAGAAAATGGCAGAAATCTGTCAAAACAGACCAGCAGGTAAAGACGAATTTTTTGGAAGACCTTCTGTTGCTCAAATCAAAAAGTGTTGAACTAACTAAAGTTATATAATAACCTGGGGCAGAATCACAAAAATTGACGCCTCAATAGGACATACAGATATTTTACACGAATTTTTACGGTGAAACACATAAATCTGTTTCGGGACAGCAACTTTCCCAACCATTACTTCTCTCTCATTAGATGTCACTCTTGGCACAAAAAGCAAATAAAAAGGATAAGAAGAGGTTATTACTGAGGTAATAACTTCCAAGACTCATCTAAAACTTTTGGGTTATCTCCCAATAAGTACTTTTTTTAACGCCTTTAAGTTAGGCATAAGCAAAAACGAAAATGGATAGAATAGAAGTAAGCAGAGATAATCATGGTGAAAACATTGTTTTGTTCAATGAAATCCTTTTGTTAACAAGGTTGATCAGGTCTTGCTACCAAAACAATTTCATATGAGACAAAACTTTGTATTCCACTAGTGATTATGTTACCTCAACTTTGATAGCAATGGTCCCAATCATAATAGTTTCAAAATTTTCCCTTGGTATGGGACAATATATTTCTCCAACTTGAATGCCCTCAACATGTTCAATTGAATTCAAACCATAAGTCCTTTCAATCTTCTTGGGGAAATAGACAATATGTTCCTTGTCATTAACATTGAAAGTCACCTTTCCTTGATTACAATTAATAACAGCTCATGCAGTATTAAGAAAAGGTCTCCCAAAAATAATAGACATATTATCATCTTCAGGCATTTCAAGCACAACAAAATCAGTTAATATCAAGCAATTATGAGCCACTTGAATAGGTACATCCTCACATATACCAATAGGAATAGTGGTAGATTTATCAGCCATTTGCAAAGATATATCAGTTGGTATCAGTTTTTCAAGTTGAAGTCTCTTATAGAGAGAGAAATGCATAACACTAACTCCAGCTCCCAAATTGCACAAAGCAGTTCTAACATAACTATTTTTAATAGAGCAAGGGATAGTTGGAATCCCTAGGTCTCCAAGTTTCTTAGGAACCTTACCATTAAAGGAATAATTAGCAAGCAAAGTAGAAATTTCTTCATTAGAGATCTTCCTTTTATTCGAGACAATATCCTTCATATACTTTGAGTAAGGAAGCAATTTAATAGCATCAGTCAAAGGGATTTGCAGGAATAAAGGTTTCATCCACTCACAAAAGTTATTATAGTGTTCATCTTCCTTTGACTTGTGTTTCTTATCAGGGAAAGACATAGGTTTTTGGACCCAAGGTTCTCTTTCACTACCATGTTTCTTAGCAATAAAATCCTCTTTAGTGTAGTTAGTATTCTTAGTGTGGTTTTCAGGTTCTTCTTCAACTTTTTCTTCATTAGGAACTTCATTTTCTTCATTACCACTTTCAGTTTTAGCATTAGAAATAGATATACTATTAGGATCTATAGCAGGTTCAGAGGGTTCTACAACAGTTTTATGTTTCTTTTTCCTTTTCTTATGAGTAGATCCACTATTTTCAGCTTGTTGAGAATCCTGCTCAATTCTTTTGGGATGCCCCTCGGGATATAGAGGATCCTAGATACCAGCTCCACTTCTAGTTCTAATTTCATAAGCATGTTTTTCTTTAGCAGCATTAACTAGCAAGTCTTTTTGCACTTTAACGAGTTGATCTATTTGAGTTTTAACCATTTGAAAGTGTTTAACAATCATTTTAACATCATTAGAGGTTCTTTCCACAATATCTTTCAACTCAACAATAGCTCTAGTGTTTTCCATTAGATGATTTTGCACCCTTTTATTAAAATTATCTTGCTTAACAATAAAGATATCGAATTCTTCTAAGCATTGATCAGGAGGTTTAGAGTAAGGGATATCACCTTCATCAAAGTGTTGGAGAGAGTGTACCTCGATAGTGGATGAGTAGGGAATAGGCTTACATAATTCTTCTATAGGAGGTAAATTCTTGACATCTGCAGCTTTAATTCCCTTTTCCTTAAGACATTTCTTAGCTTCCTTCATCACTTCATCATTTAATTCAATAACTCCCCTCTTCTTTGATGTTGTAATAGGCACCGGAATAGTAGGTTCAAGTACAATTACTTCAGGTATAGCTTGTTTAGGAGGAGTCCAATCTTCATAGTTCTTACTTATTTTAGCCATTAATTCCTCAACTTCCTTAGGAGTCCTATTCCTGAAAACAGAATCAGCACAACTATCTAGGTATGTCCTAGATTCCTCGGTTAGTCCATTATAAAATATATCAAAAAGCTCATTCTTAGGTAATGGACTTCCAGCCTGTGCATGAATCAAAGCACAAAACCTTGCCCAAGATTTGGGCAATATCTCTTTTTCTCCCTATTTAAAATAAAAAGTTCCTGCAAAATAGCATGTCTAGCACTAGGAGGAAAATATTTCTCTAGGAAAGTACAAATCAAGCAATCAGGGCTATCAATAGATCCAGGAGGTAAATTACTAAACCAAGTTTTAGCTTCTCCTTTCAGTGAAAAGGGGAAATTCTTAGCAACAAAGTAAGTATGCATCTTAATATCATCAGAAAACAAGCCACTCTGGGTAGAAAGTTCATTCATATGTGCTACCGCACTTTCATTCTTAGTCCCACAAAAAGGTTCTTTCTCAACAATAGCTATGTAAGATAGATCGAGAGAGAAATCATAATCTTTATCTGTAATGTTTATGGGGGAAGCAGCAAATTTAGCAATAGGAGACAATTTGGGTCTAATAGTACGCCTCTCAAGGAGACTCTTAGCAGCGCTCCTATCATGGGTGTTTTTACATTCTTTAATAAATTCATCGGTCATCTCAACATAACCATCTTCAATGTCATAACTCTCACTAGACTCAGGTGAACTAACAGGTATAGTAGTGTCTTCATTAGGAGTTTCAGTATTTCCAGCTATAGTTCTAGCAATCGTAGCATCTAGGAAAGGACCTAAAGAACCACTCTTATCAAGAACAGTAGAAGCAGCATCATAAGCATCAGAAGTTTCAGATTCAGCAGTAGTAGCAGTGTGTGTAGCATGTGTATGTGGTGGTGTAACGAGCTTACTCATAACATACGGTGAATCAAGAGCAATAGAGGTGTTCAGAACCGTACCTCTTCTTGTAGTGGATGGTAAAATAGGAACCTTGCCATCACGAGACTTACCCATGATGGATGGATAGCAGCGAATAATAGAGAATCCAAGTGAACTTGATAAATAAAGCTATGCTCCCCGGCAACGGCGCCAGAAAATAGTCTTGATGACCCACAAGTATAGGGGTGTATCGCAGTATTTTCGAGGGAAGTGAAACCCAATTTATTGATTCGACACAAGGGAGCCAAAGAATATTTATAAGCCTTAACAACTGAGTTGTCAATTCAGCTGCACCTGGGAACAATCTTGCTCACAGCAGTTTATCAGTAGCAACAGTTTTGTAGTAGGAATAGCAAAGCAACAGTAGTAGTAAAGTAAAGACAGCAGTAACAATAACAGTAAACAGTGGGATTCGAGTGCGGTAGGCATAGGGATGGATGGACGGGCGTTGCATGGACAAGACAATTCACATAGCAATTAGAACATATGGCAATTGCAGATAAATAAGATAAAGCATCCAAGTACTAGATAATCCTAGGCATATGTTCCATATATAGTCATACGTGCTCGCAATGAGAACTTGCACAACATCTTTTGTCCTGCCAGCCAGTTTGTAGCGGGGCCTCAAGGGAACTACTGGCAATTAAGGTGCTCCTTTTAATAGAGCACCGGAGCAAAGCATTAACACTCCGTGAACACATGTGATCCTCACATCAAAGCCATTCCCTCCGGTTATCCCGATTTCTGTCACTTTGGGGCCATTGGTTCCGGACAACAACGTGTGTATACAACTTGTAGATAAGACCATAAACAATACTATCATAATGAATCAATAACATGTTCAGATCTGAAATCATGGCACTCGGGCCCTAGTGACAAGCATTAAGCATAACAAGTCGCAACAAAGTCATAAAGCACTAATAAAAGATACTAGGCAACATGCCCTAAAAATCTGATGCCATTACATGAACGATCTCATCCAATCCCTACCATCCCCATAGCCTACAGCGGGGGATTACTCACTCATAGATTGGGTAAACATGGATGGTCGATGGAGAAGCGATGGTGATGATGATGGCGATGATCTCCTCCAATTCCCCATCCCGGTAGGGTGCCAGAATGGAGTTTCTGGTGCTGTTTCGTGGAATCTGGTGGTGGCGGCGGAGCGGAACTCCTTCTAGAAAAACGTCGACCCCCCCGAGCTTTTAGGTCAGAAGGCAACTTATAGGCGAAGAGAGAGACCGAGAGGGTGTCTGGGGCAGCCAGACCGCCCCTGGCGCGGCCAAGCCCAGCCCACACGGCCAGGTGGTGTGGCTAGGCCCCAGCCCCACTCCGTCTCATATTCTGGCTCCGGGAGTCTTCTGGTGAAATAGGAACTTTGGCTTTTGTCCCGTCCAATTTCGAGAATATTCATTTTCTGACTTTCCGAGAACCAAAAACAGCAGAAAATAGGCAGCTGGCACTGTGGCTCTTGTTAATAGGTTAGTCCAAGAAATCATATGGAAAGTACTCCAAAGTGTGGACAAAACATAAGAAAGTAGATAAAACCAAGCATGGAACATCAAAAATTATATATACATTTGCAATGTATCAGAGCTGTCCAATTAGAGGGGATCGGACAGTCGTCAACCATCGTCCACCTCCCGATGGTGCGGGCACGAGGAAACCCTAGCTGGCAGCAGGGGTTGACTGGGGCGCTCACCGGAGGGCTCGAGAGGCATCGAGGAGGGTCCAGGGCGACGCCTTTCGGCGTAGTAGATAGAGGCGGCACGAGCCGCTTGCTTCCTCGGCTGCGAACGCAGACGGCTGGCGAGAGGCTCGTCGGTGCCGGTCCGGTCCGGCTGAGGGTGGTCTGTAGAAAAAAGAAGCCGGATTAGATAGAGAAGGAGGAGGGGATCTCAGCACGGTGACATGCAGCAAGGGAGGAGCAGAGGAGATAGAGAGAGCTTAGCTCGACTAGAGAGAGGAGGCCTAAGCTCTTCTTCTCCCTCTCACGGGCAGCACAGAGAAAGGGAGAGGCTGGGGAGCTCGGGGATGATAGATCAGGCATAGGGGAGCCTAGTGAGGCCACATGCAGGTGGAGGAGAGCTCGGGAGAGGGAACCTCGAGCTCGAGCTCGAGCTCAAAAATGGCCAAAAATGGTGGTTCTTCTTCTTGTGGCCAGAGGAGAGGGAAGGAAAGGATGGGGAGCTCGGGGAGGTGAGTTCTGGGGAGAGGAGTGAAATGAGGGGCGTGGTGGAGGCTGGGATGGTCTCTGCCTTTTTAGACCGAGAGGGGAGGGTGTACGATGGATAATGTCCAAGGATGGGCTAGGGCAGGGTCCATGGCTTGCTCATTGGCTAAGCTGGGCGATGGATAGGGCCCTATGGTCGTGCAGGAGACAGAGAGGGGGTGGGGCTACTACTAAAAAAGCTTGGACAAGTGCTTGACTTAACTCTCTCTCTCTCTTCCTTGCCAAACACAAGAGACAAGGATGTGGGGGTGGTGCTATAGTGTTTGTACAGTGTTGGTCGACCAGGGGGAGTGCTGAGGGTTGTGGTGCATTTCTTTGCAAGATTGGTGGTGTTTCGGTTTGGTTTGTGATACAAAAAGGTTAAAGGTCCCAATTTGCCACAAGGGATGATCTAAGGTTATATCTTGATTTTTGATCTTGACAACTTGAGATAAGGATGCTGGTAGATGGGTAGGGTTAGGATACATCTCTAGGATTTATTTGAGATTTTTCAGAGAATTCTAGATGCACTTTACATCAATTATTCAAATAGTGCAGAGATGGTTTTTAGAAAGTTAGTTGATATTTTTGAATTGGACAGGTGGTGTTTTTGATGTGAGATGGTCCCAAATGTGAATACACACTTAGGGGAAATTTCCCAAGATTTATGGAGATTTAAAAGTATTTAAGACAAATATTAATCCATTTCTGCCATTTAAGAAAATAGGCAGAAAGAAATAATAAAAATCTTCAAAAATATTTATTTTTGATGTTGGAAGTTAGGGTATGATATATGGATCTCAATTGAGCCAAAAGTTGGGGAAGTCTTCTGGCAAAAACCAAACTTTCCCTTGGGAAAGGAGTTTTGGAGATTTTGTCTATTAAAGAGATTAATTAGATTTGGAGCCATAATAATTATGGATAATATTTGATAAATCTTGATGATCAAGGTATATGATATATACAAGGTTTAGAAAGCATTTTCATCCTTGGGATTTGAGAATAAAAGGTGATTTTGGTGAAAAATAGAGATTGAGGATCTAGGATAAGATTGTTTTCGTACCACCAAAACCTTGTTGTATCTCGGAGCTCAGATCTCCCCTTGGGGCATGGGATAGATGGATGGATAGACCAAGTGATGTAGATCACAATGGTGTATAGGTTTGATCTTGATCCTACTTGAGCAGACCAAGACAGGCTTTCAAACTTTGAATAAAATAAGCCTGCCAAAGCAGATTATCAACTAGCCTTCAAAACCTTGTGGGTTTAAGAAGCCCAAAGATCCACTTGGAAAAAGGGAAGTAGGTATTGATATAACTATATGAGTAGAACACAACCATGCAAATAGTTGGTCAATAGAAGGTGGGATGGTGGTGTGAGCTTCTGTCAACATAGGCATGTTGACTAGATTTGCAGGAATAGTTATTTTCTTGCCTGCAAAACCATCAAGAACAAGTGGGTTGGAATATGATCTAACCAAGGGCAAGAGTGGACTTGGTATTCCTTAGGATGGTTAAGAATATGGTTTAATTGCATTTTCAAAAATGCACAGGGGTTGAGAAAGGGAGACATTCAAAAAGGCGATGTTGAAGCAGATTCTAGACTTAGCCAAATTTGGCAGATTTAGGGTTTTTGACTAGAATGTGGGTGGTGATGATTTTTATGGGTTGCAAGGTACCAAAGCATCATCAAGTGGATGAGGTTGAAGAGTATATTTAGTAGAAGGGATCCATGCTTGATATTGATCTTCATTGACCTGGAAGCTTCTAGAAGGGATCACTTCAGAAGGGGTTTGGTTAGGTGTTTTAGATGATCCCTAGTAGCTAGAGATTAGATCCAGCTTTGTATTGTTGCTTACGGTGTGGTGATTTGGAAACATCTTTATCATAGTGATGAGATCCTAGAGTATCTCATACTATCTCCTAAGCAGACAAATCAAGCAGCAGATCAAGGCAATTCATCTTACAAACCAATCAACTACTACTAGGGTTACCATCAAGACTAGCTTGAGGTAAGGATACGTAATTTTGAAAGGTTGGAGTTTGAATAAGGTAAAAATTCTTGGTATCCCTACCAAGAATAGAATTCAAAAGTTTTATACAAGGCTTTGGAAATCCTAGAGGTAAGAGTAGCTGAAGGTTTTGTCTTGAAAACATAAGGAGATTATAGTTCTCCATAGTTTGGTCAATAGAAGCTACTAGAATAGTTTTGGTTACAGAAGCATCTTGGCTCATGTTTGAAATGCCAGAAGATTTGAGAATATGTAAAACGAGCTAGGATAGTTTTGTTAAATAGCTTTTGTCAACTGAGGTTGAGCTAAGGAGTATATCTTCTAATACATCATCATAAGCATAAACATAGTCAAACAACAAGCAAACACTTCAGCATTAATACAAGAAAAAAATTTGTTCCCCCTGATTTTTGCATTCTGGACAACTAATCAGGGTTGCTGAAATTGGGATGTTACAGACCTTTCCCCCTTAAAAGAATCTCGTCCCGAGATTCAGGAGAGAAGGGTTAGGGGATTTTGAGTTGGGTTGATACTAGGTGTCTTACGCGCACTATCTTACGGACTCCATCCTTGGAAGTGGTTACTACATCGATGAAGTTGAGCTTCAGTCTTCCGGGATGCATTGAGAGTTGAGCAGAGTCCAGTCCTGATTGCGAGGGATGACCTTATTTTCCTTCCGGACTCTATATATCGAGGGCTTAGACTGGGCAGACTATCTCGATTTTGAACTTCACGGAGTACTCGTCGGAGGATAGAATCTACAGTTGGGAGTACCTCGCTCTAAGGGTCCACAACTCTTCCTTAGGGTCGTAGTGTATCGTATTTAACAATTTTAGGGTCGGGACTCCGGAGTTTGCTTTGGCGAAGGGTTACCCTATTTTTGTTGGAAAGACGCAGTCTTTCCCCCTTAGGATTAAACTGGGGTAGATCGGAGAGTTGACATAGTCCTTCCTTCTTGGAGTCGTAGATTGATGTTTTGAAGACTGTCGTCACTCTTTCTCCTAGGTAGGTCCTACGGGGCTTATATTTTGCAATAATTCATACTTAGTCTGTTGGAGCCGTTGGAGTCTCACGTCCTCTAAGCGATTGGAACTGAGCGGTTAGCGATCCTGTGGTCCTTCAGATAGGTTTTCAGCTGACATAGCGGAGGGATTTCATAGAATCTTCAGTTCGTTTCTCCTCTAATGAACCACGAGTTGCTACTTGGTGAAAAGACGTCGGATCTAGGGATCTTTTCTGAAGTATCTTCCGGGAGACAGTCTTCTGGAGTTTGAGTGGAAAGACGCAGTATTTCCACCTTAGAGCTTCACTAAGGTGCTTCGGGAGGGGTGCGGATCTTCTGTCTTGGATTGCTGACCCTATGTTAGTGGAAGGTTGTATCTTCCCGAAGTCTTGAGGTGAGGTCTTCGAGTGACGCCCTATTCTATAAACCTTGGCGAGGGTGGTTTCCTCACGAAGCCTTATGGAGTTAGCTCAGGGAAAGCTAGCGGTTTATGACTCTCCTGGCTAGTCTTTAGTCAGGGTTGGTGCAGTCAGTGTCGGAGAAGAGGTCTTCACTTGAATATCTTGCGTTGCTTCTGCTTGAGGGTGGAGTGGAATCGTTGTCTTCATGCATCCTCGTCTTCGAGTTTTTGGATTATTTTGTCCTTCTGGTGAGGAACTTCCCATTGGGTTGGGTAGGGTTGACTAGAATAGTTAGTCTCCTGAGGTGGTTAGAAGGTCTAATATACTAGAGGTCAGCGTAGTTAGGTCTTCACTTCTTGTCTTGGTAGACATTTCTGGGGGTTTATTGTGGATATTGAGGATCCTTCGGTGATCGACTTTCGTCTTCAACGGGATTCTTGCTGCTGTAGACTAATGAACAAGGGAGTGTTGCGCTATTGACGAGTCTTGAGAGGTGAGTTTGACAAGGTATGCCATCCTGCTGAGGTGAAATCTTCGAGTTGATTCTGACTTGACGATGTCGAACTCCTGGTTCTTGCGAGGCTATTCCTCTCATATACTCTCGAGGTTAGTCTGGGTCTCATTACTGATAGCTAACACAGGTGTTTCCTGAGTTACTAGGTGGGTTATCGCTCCTCGAGTCACACTGTTATAGAGGTCACAACAAACCATAACATACAAACAAGGCGAACAGAGCGAGAGAATCGCAATGTCCTCGGCAGACAACACACATCAATCCACACATAATGCACTTAGGCAAGCAAACACAGTCAACGTTAGGGACTAAGGAGTTAACTACTCACGATGTAGGGGAATCCTATTCTTAGGACTATTGACCCTAGGTATCGTCTTTCTTCAAGTCGGATTCACTATCTTGAAGATGGAGCCTTCATCGTATCTTGGACGCTTCTTATAGTGCAACACTTGATGTCTTCTGATTATGAGGATTCCGCTGGTAGAGCGATATTGTAGTCTCCTTGTGTTTGCTGGTAGTTTCTTGTCTTGATCTTGTTCTCATTGTCTTCACTGGGTTCTAGATCCTAGTTATTTAAAATCCATAGGTTTGAAGTTTGGACGAGAGTTAGAGGAAACCATTTTCGAAAGCATTTTAGTAAGAGAAGAAGTAGAACTTTTTGAAACTCATTGGGAAACTAGTTTTCAAAATCCGGGGTTTTCAAAATAAGCTTCCTGTCTAACGACCATCCTAACTAAGGTTCTCCTACAGTCAGGATGGCTCTGATACCAATTCTGTTGGGCCCCAGGATTAATCCTCCGAGAATCCCTGTTATGCATACAACCACGATCCCATGATCAGTTAGTCGTAGCACATAACTGACAAGTATCAAAGTAAACATCCAATACATAACGAATACATGTCATACCTTATTAGCCATTATGGCTACATCGATCAACATCAGCGGAACTTCATTAAGCGTAGATCCCAAGCCATGCCTTAACCTACAAGCAACTGACTGGGAGAATGTCCTAGCTCGCATAGTCATCCACTTCACCTTCTTCTCGATATCTGACCAAGTTAATAGCCAGGAACAATGCTAGTGAGTACTTTGAATGTACTCGCAATCCACCTTAAGAGAATAATAATAACAATAGGATAGGCAATATAGTTGTGGTAGAAGGAGGGATCCAAGAGAGGTTCTTTTCTCAAATAGTTTCTCTTGTAGGTATAGCATCTACATAACTTTGTTGAAAACCTTTGTAAAACATTTTGGAAACCTTTTCACAAGGTTTTTAGGGAAACTCTAGGATTGGGTCACCCATTTGTTTTGTCCTTCCGGTCATCCCATGACCAAACTCCTTTCCTTACTTTCCGACCATCCCATGGTCGAAACATTTCCAAAGCCATTGCTTTTCAGAAATCATTTTTGAAACAAAAACCTACATCGCTCTACAGAAGTTTGTCCAACCCGTCCATAACTGCAGACACGGCTATTCGAATAGATTTACACTCTACAGAGGTTGCACACTTTACCCACACCATCCGGGTACACTACCCTGATCTACACCGATCGTGGGTCGTGTAACTGATCAAGACTCTCCGGATGCCCACTCCAATATAAGTGCCTACCCTATGAGTGTTGTTCCCCTCAACACCGGGACGCCCTATATAGTTCCCAAGACAACCGGAGCGCATTTTTCCACTTCCCAAGTGTGCGCTTTCAATGAGGGGCTCATAGTAACGCGTGGAGGCCCGTAGACCCTTTGTTCCTTCTCAAGGTCGATGTCTCACATGGACCGCTACAGGAGAAGGCCCACTCTCCAGGGATTTTTATCCCCTGTAGTCGTTGTGAGGCAGCTTATACCAGAATAAACAAACATCAAATCCAGCTCTGTCCCATTCCAGAGTAATGTGGTTGCACATGTTAAGTTGTTATAGCTAAACTGCAAAGAACCGGGTGCATTTTTGTAAACCTTTTTCCTCTAGCTTTCCTTCAGCATTTTGTAAAACAAAACCTTTTTTTCTCAACATCTCTTGGGAGGTCCCACCTCACCAAGGTTTTATCATAAAACATTTGGTAAAACTTTTCCGGGGTCTTCCCATCCTATAGCTTTGCTTCGGCTAAATCGGGGTCTCCAAAGGGGTATGGTGTGTTACACCATCTACCATACTAGGGACAAGTAGGTATCATCGAGAGGGTTGTACTTAGTAGTACCATTGAGTAATGGTTTGGAGGAGCCAAGCCACTACCGGGCATACAACATCATATAGTAAAAACAGTGCAGTTTTCATAAAACTGTAGATAAAACATGCACAAGTAAAATAGTAGGACAAGGCGTATGAGCAACAAGGTGGCTTGCCTGCGGTCAGCAATATGGCATAAATGTCCCTGGACTTCTGCTTTAGATAACCAACAATACCGATAATAATAACCATCTTCTTCTGATCTCCGAGATAATCGCAACTATCGTCGTCAGGGAGCACACATGCAAACAAGCAAGAGCACAATCAACCCAAGGCATACAAGCATCAATACAATACATACGAGTTTAAGATTCATTAGGTTTTGAGAGGATTGGATTTAGATGTTGAAGATGGCCTTGGAGACAAGGATGAACATCCCTTAGGATTTATAGTCTAGAAACTACCTAAGAGATGGGTTTTGGACCAAGAACATATTCCGTATGATACCATTGTGTAAAAATGATACCAACAGATAGGAGTTGATAAAATGAAACCAACAAAAGTGGTTCCACTATTTTATCACTTTTCTTTATTTAGTTATTAAGTTTCTAGTGAAATAAACTCTTGTTTTAGGAAATAATTCATCAGAAACGTTATGGAGCTCTAAAAATTATTTCCTTGGACGATTTTGTAAGGTTTGATGTACTGAATAGATGAGAGTTGCAATCACTCCAAAATAATTACCAGAATGCCCTCAGAAAATTCCCAAAGGCAGTTCTGGAGCTATTTTGTCTTTTTCACTAGATTTAATCTACAGAAGCTTTTGATTTGATTCCAAGGAAACTTGGTAGGTATTTAGAATAACTTTCTGTAGAAATTTGAATCAATCTTTTTGGATTTACAGAACTACTGAGGTGGTTTTATTAGAGAATTAACCCTACACAGAATAGTTTAAATCCTAATAAATCAACCAGGACTTAATTAAATTTGGGCTCCTGGGGTTGGAAGGATAATATGTTCTAGGAGTCTTGAGAGTTGGAATTGGGTCAGTACCTACTTTGGTATGACCTAGAGAAATTTCTAAAGTCAGATCAGAGCTGTTTTTCCTATTTTTGCTAAGGGAAAACTAATGTTCACCTTGGCATGCGAAAAAGTCTAGTTGTTGGGTAAAATTAATATCTAACAGAAGAATCTTTTTTCATGTTAAAAGGATCTAGGGAGTTTCCTGAGGAATTTATTGGTTGAGATGGATACATCTTAGTAGATAATTTTCCAATAAATAATAACAATTATTTTTGGCAAAAGATTAGTTCTGCATGTTGCACAGCACACTAAGGTACATGGTAAAAATTGTGATCTGGGCAAAAAGGGTAAGTTCCAGTTTTATCTTGAATTAAACCTTGTAGGTAAATTTGGAAAGAATTAAATTAGATAAAAGAAAAGGGGAGGAGAGGCTCGCGGGCCAGATCCAGGGCGGAACTGGGCCGCGGGAGTGGATTCGGCCCACGGAGGGCGAGGCAGCACGCGGGCGCGGGGTTTGAATCCCGGGAGGTGGGCTCCGCCCGTCAGCCATAGCGAGGCAACAAAGGGGTATGGGGGTGTGGGAGCCGTCCGATTAGAGGGGATCGGACGGTCGTCAAACGTCGTCCTCCTCCCGATGGCACGGGCGTGAGGAAACCCTAGATAGCAGTGGGGGTTAACTGGGGGTGCTCACCGGAGGGCTCGAGAGGCGTCGGGGAGGGTCCAGGGCGACGCGGCGCTCAACGGCAAGCATATCGAGGGGCGGCACGACGACGCTTGCTTCCGGAGTGCAGTCACTGACGGCCGAGGCAAGCTCGTCGGTGCAGTCCGGTCAAGAGCGAGGGTGGTCTGTGAAAAAGAAGCCGGATTAGATAGATAAGGAGGAGGGGATCTTAGCACGGTGACATGCAGCGAGGGAGGAGAAGAGGAGAGAGAGCTTAGCTCGACTAGAGAGAGGAGTCCAAATCTCTTCTTCTCTCTCTCACGGGCAGCACAAAGAAAGGGAGAGGCTGGGGAGCTCAGGGATGATAGATCAGGCATAGGGGAGCCTGGTGAGGCCACATGCAGGTGGAGGAGAGCTCAGGAGAGGGCACCTCGAGCTCGAGCTCAAAAATGGCTGAAAATGGTGGTTCTTCTTCTTGTGGCCAGAGGAGAGGGAAGGAAAGGATGGGGAGCTCGAGGGAGGTGAGTTCTGGGGAGAGGAGTGAAATGAGGGGCGTGGTGGAGGCTAGGATGGTCTCTGGCTTTTTAGACCGAGAGGAGAGGGTGTATGATGGACAATGTCCAAGGATGGGCTAGGGCAGGTTCCATGGCTTGCTCATTGGCTAAGATGGGCGATGGAGAGGGCCATGTGGTCATGCAGGAGACAAAGAGGGGGTGGGGCCACTTCTACAAAAGCTTGGACAAGTGCTTGACTTAACTCTCTCTCTCTTCCTTGCCAAACACAAGAGACAAGTATGTGGGGGTGGTGCTACAGTGTTTTTATAGTGTTGGTCGACCAGGGGGAGTGCCGAGAGTTGTGGTGCATTGCTTTGCAAGATTGGTGGTGTTTGTGTTTGGTTTTTGATACAAAAAGGTTAAAGGTCCCAATTTGCCATAAGGGATGATCAAAGGTTATATATTGATTTTTTATCTTTACAACTTTAGATAAGGATGCTGCTAGATGGGTAGGGTTAGGATACATCTCCAGGATTTATTTGAGATTTTTCAGAGAATTCTAGATGCACTTTACATCAATTATTCAAATAGTGTAGAGATGGTTTTTAGAAAGTTAGTTGATATTTTTGAATTGGACAGGTGGAGTTTTTGATGTGATATGGTCCCAAATTTGAATACACACTTAGGGGAATTTTCTCAAGATTTATGGAGGCTTAAAAGTATTTAAGAAAATTATTAATCCATTTTTGCCATTTAAGAAAATAGGCAAAAAGAAATAATAAAAATCTTCAAAATTATTTATTTTTGATGTTGGAAGTTAGCGTATGATATATGGATCTCAATTGAGCCAAAATTTGGGGAAGTTCTCTGGCAAAAACCAAACTTTCCCTTGGGAAAGGAGTTTTGGAGATTTTGTCTATTAAAGAGATTAATTAGATTTGGAGCCATAATAATTATGGATAATATTTTATAAATCTTGATGATCAAGGTAGATGATATATAGAAGGTGTATCAAGCATATTCATCCTTGGGATTTGAGAATCAAAGGTGATTTTGGTGAAAAACTAGAGATTAAGGATCTAGGATAAGATTGTTTTCATACCACCAAAACCTTGTTGGATCTCGGAGCTCATATCTCCCCTTGGACCATGGGATATATGGATGGATAGAACAAGTTATGTAGATCACAATGGTGTATAGGTTTGATCTTGATCCTACTTGATCTCACCAAGATGGGCTTTCAAACTTTGAATAAAATAAGCCTACCAAAGCAGATTATCAACTAGCCTTCAAAACCTTGTGGGTTTAAGAAGCCCAAAGATCCACTTGGAACAAGGGAAGTAGGTATTGATAGAACTATATGAGTAGAACACAACCATGCAATGAGTTAGTCCATAGAAGATGGGATGGTGGTGTGAGCTTCTGTCAAAATAGGCATGTTGACTAGATTTGCAGGAATAGTTATTTTCTTGCCTACAAAACCATGAAGAACAAGTGGGTTGGAAGATGATCTAACCAAGGGCAAGAGTGGACTTGGTAGTACTTAGGATGGTTAACAATATGGTTCAATTTCATTTTCAAAAATGCACAAGAGTTGAGAAAGGGAGACATTCAAAAAGGTGATGTTGAAGCAGATTCCAGACAGCCAAATTTGGCAGATTTAGGGTTTTTGACTAGAATGTGGGTGGTGATGATTTTGATGGGTTGCAAGGTACCAAAGCATCATCAAGTGGATGAGGTTGAAGAGTATATTTAGTAGAAGGGATCCATGCTTGATATTGATCTTCATTGACCTGGAAGCTTCTAGAAGGGATCACTTCAGAAGGGGTCTGGTTAGGTGTTTTAGATGATCCCTAGTAGCTAGAGATTAGATCCAGCTTTGTATTGTTGCTTACGGTGTGGTGATTTGGAAACATCTTGATCATATTGATGAGATCCTAGAGTATCTCATACTATCTCCTAAGCAGACAAATCAAGCAGCAGATCAAGGCAATTCATCTTACAAACAAATCAACTACTATTAGGGTTACCATCAAGCCTAGCTAGAGTTAAGGATGGGTAATTTTGAAAGGTTGGAGTTTGAATAAGGTAAGAATTCTTGGTATCCCTACAAAGAGTAGAATTCAAAAGTTTTATACAAGGTTTTGGAAATCCTAGAGGTAAGAGTAGCTGAAGAATCCTAGAGGTAAGATTATAGTTCTCCATAGTTTGGTCAATAGAAGCTACTAGAATAGTTTTGGTTACAGAAGCATCTTGGCTCATATTTGACATTCCAGAACATTTGATAATATGTAAAATGAGCTAGGAAAGTTTTGTTAAATAGCTTTTGTCAACTAGGGTTGAGCTAAGGAGTATATCTTCTAATACATCATCATAAGCATAAACATAGTCAAACAACAAGCAAACACTTCAGCATTAATACAAGAAAAAGTTTTTGTTCCCCCTGATTTTTGCATTTTTGACAACTAATCAGGGTTGTTGAAATTTGGGTGTTACATGTTATTTTCACAAACCACATATGGATCCACCAATGCCATTGCATGTGTGTTCTTTCCACAAACCACATATGTACCCACTAGAGTAATTGCATGTGTGTTCTTTTCCACAAACCACTTATGGATCCACTAGAGTCATTGCATGTGTGTTCCTTTCACAAACCACATATGGATCAACCAATATCATTGCATATATGTTCTTTTCATGAACCACATATTGATCCACTAGAGTCATTGCATGTGTGTTATTTTCACAAACCACATATGGACCCACCAACGCCATTGCATGCATGTTCTTATACTAAAACCAACACTAGAGTCATTGGATGTGTGTTCTTTTCACAAACCACACATGGACCCAGCAGAGTCATTGCATGTGTGTTCTTTCCACAAACCACATGGATCAGCCAATGTCATTGCATGTGTGTTCTTTTGACAAATAACATGGATCAACTAATGGCATTGCATGTGTGTTATTATCATAAAACACATATGGATCAACCAATGTCATTGCATGTGTGTTCATGTCACAAACCACACATGGATCCACCAATGTCATTGCATGTGCATTCTTTCCATGAACCACATATGGATGCACCAATGTCATTGCATGTGTGTTCTTTCCAAAACCACGTATGGATCCACCAATGTCATTACATGTGTGTTCTTTTCCACAAACCACATATGGATCCACTAGAGTCATTGCATGTGTGTTCTTTTCACAAACCACATATGGATCCACCAGAGTCATTGCATGTGTGTTCTTTTCCACAAACCACATGTATCAACCAATGGCATTACACGTGTGTTCTTTTCACAAACCATATATGGATCAAACAATGGCATTGCATGTGTGTTCTTTTCACAACCCACATATGGATCAACCAATGGCATTGCATGTGTGTTATTGTCATAAACCACATATGGATCAACCAATGTCATTGCATGTGGGTTCCTGTCATGAACCACATATGGATCCACCAGTGTTCATTGCATATGTGTTCTTTCCACAAACCACATATGTATCCACTAGAGTCATTGCATGTGTGTTCTTTTCACAAACCACATATGGATCCACCAGAGTCATTGCATGTGTGTTCTTTTCCACAAACCACATGTATGAACCAATGGCATTACACGTGTGTTCTTTTCACAAACCATATATGGATCAACCAATGGCATTGCATGTGTGTTCTTTTCACAACCCACATATGGATCAACCAATGTCATTGCATGTGTGTTCTTTCCACAAACCACATATGTACCCACTAGAGTAATTGCATGTGTGTTATTTTCCACAAACCACATATGGATCCACTAGAGTCATTACATGTGTGTTCTTTCCACAAACTACATATGGATCCACCAAAGTCATTGCATGTGTGTTCTTTTCCACAAATCACATGGATCAACCAATGCCATTGCATGTGTGTTCTTTTCACAAACCACACATGCATCAACCAATGGCATTGCATGTGTGTTCTTTTCACAACCCACATATGGATCAACCAATGTCATTGCATGCGTGTTCTTTCCACAAACCACATATGTACCCACTCAAGTAATTGCATGTGTGTTCTTTTCACAAACCACACATGGAACAACCAATGTCATTGCATGTGTGGTCTTTCCACAAACCACATATGGATCCACCAGGGTCATTGCATGTGTGTTCTTTCCACAAACCACATATGGATCCACGAGAGTCATTGCATGTCTATTTTTTCCACAAACCACATGGATCAACCAGAGTCATTGCATGTGTGTTCTTTCCACAAACCACATATGGATCCACGAGAGTCATTGCATGTCTGTTTTTTCCACAAACCACATGGATCAACCAGAGTCATTGCATGTGTGTTTTTCCACAAACCACACATGGATCCATCAGAGTAATTGCATGTGTTTTCATGTCACAAACCACACATCGATCCACCAATGTCATTGCATGTGTGTTCTTTCCATGAACCACATATGGATCCACCAATGCCATTGCATGTGTGTTTTTTCCACAAACCACATATGGATCCACCAGAGTCATTGCATGTGTGTTCTTTTCACAAACCACATATCGATCCACTAGAGTCATTGCATGTGTGTTCTTTCCACCAACCACATATGGATCCACCAGAGTCATTGCATGTGTGTTCTTTCCATAAACCAAATATGGATCCACCAATGTAATTGCATGTGTGTTCTTTTCACAAACCACATATGGATCCACTAGAATCATTACATGTGTTTTCTTTTTAAAAACCACACATGGGTCCACCAGAGTCATTGTGTGTGTGTTCTTTTGACAACGCACATATGGATCAACCAATGTCATTGCATGTGTGTTCTTTACACAAACCACATATGTACCCACTCGAGTAATTGCATGTGTGTTCTTTTCACAAACCACATATGGGTTGACTAGGGTCATTGCATGTGTGTTCTTTTCACAAACCACACATGGATGCACCAGAGTCATTGCATGTGTGTTCTTTCCACAAACCACAAGGATCAACCAATTTCATTACATGTGTGTTCTTTCCACAAACCACATGGATCAACTAGAGTCATTGCATGTGTGTTCTTTCTACAAACCACACATGGATCCACTAGAGTACTTGAATGTGTGTTCATGTCACAAACCACACATGGATCCACGAATGTCATTGCATGTGTGTTCTTTCCATGAACAACATATGGATCCACCAATGTCATTGCATGTGTGTTCTTTCCATGAACAACATATGGATCCACCAATGTCATTGCATGTGTGTTATTTCCACTAACCACATATGGATCCACCAGAGTCATTGCATGTGCGTTCTTTTCACAAGCCACATATGGATCCACTAGAGTCATTGCTTGTGTGTTCTTTCCACAAACTATGTATGGATCCACCAGAGTCATTACATGTGTGTTCTTTCCACAAACCAAATATGGATCCACCAATGTCATTGCATGTGTGTTCTTTTCACAAACCACATATGGATCCACTAGAGTCATTGCATGTGTGTTCTTTTCACAAACCACACGTGGATCCACTAGAGTCATTGCATGTGTGGTCTTTCCACAAACCACATGGATCAACCAATGTCATTACATGTGTGTTCTTTTGACAAACAACATGGATCAACCAATGGCATTGCATGTGTGTTATTGTCATAAACCACATATGGATCAACCAATGTCATTACATGTGTGTTCGTGTCACGAACGACACATGGATCCACCAATTTCATTGCATGTGTGTTCTTTCCATGAACCACATATGGATCCACCAATGTCATTGCAGGTGTGTTCTTTCCACAAATCACATATGGATCCACCAGAGTCATTGCATGTGTGTTCTTTCCACAAGCCACATAAGGATCAACAAATGTCATTGCATGTGTGTTCTTTCCATAAACCAAATATGGATCCAGCAATGTCATTGCATGTGTATTCTTTTCATAAACCACATATGGATCCACTAGAGTCATTGCACGTGTGTTCTTTTCAGAAACCACACATGGATCCACCAGAGTCATTGCATGTGTGTTCTTTCCACAAACCACATGGATTAACCAATGTCATTACATGTGTGTTCTTTCCACAAACCACATGGATCAACTAGAGTCATTGCCTGTGTGTTCTTTCCACAAATCACACATGGATCCACCAGAGTAATTGCATGTTCTTTCCTATCACAAACCACACATGGATCCACCAATGTCGTTGCATGTGTGTTATTTTCACAACCCACATATGGATCAACCAATGTCATTGCATGTGTGTTCTTTACAGAAACCACATATGTACCCACTCGAGTAATTGCATGTGTGTTCTTTTCACAAACCACATATGGATCGACTAGAGTCATTGCATGTGTGATCTTTTCACAAACGACACATGGATCCACAAGAGTCATTGCATGTGTGTTCTTTCCACAAACCACATGGATCAACCAATGTCATTACATGTGTGTTCTTTCCATAAACCACATGGATCTACCAGAGTCATTGCATGTGTGTTCTTTCTACAAACCACACATGGATCCACCAGAGTAATTGCATGTGTGTTCATGTCACAAACCACACATGGATCCACCAAGGTCATTGCATGTGTGTTCTTTCCATGAAACACATATGGATCCACTAATGTCATTGCATGTGTGTTATTTCCACAAACCACATATCGATCCACTAGAGTCATTGCATGTGTGTTATTTTCGCAAACCACATATGGATCCACTAGAGTCATTGCATGTGTGTTCTTTCCACAAACCACGTATGGATTCACCAAAGTCATTGCATGTGTGTTCTTTCCACAAACCAAATATGGATCCACCAATGTCATTGCATGTGTGTTCTTTTCACAACCCACATATGGATCCACTAGAGTCATTGCATGTGTGTTATTTTCACAAACAACACATGGATCCACCAGAGTCATTGCATGTGGGTTATTTCCACAAACCACATGGATCAACCAATATCAATACATGTGTGTTCTTTTGACAAACAACATGGATCAACCAATGGCATTGCATGTGGTTTATGGTCATAAACCACATATGGATCAAACAATGTCATTGCATGTGGGTTCCTGTCATGAACCACATATGGATCCACCAGTGTTCATTGCATGTGTGTTCGTTCCACAAACCACATATGTATCCACTAGATTAATTGCATGTGTGTTCTTTTCACAAACCACACATGGATCAACCAATGTCATTGCATGTGTGGTCTTTCCACAAACCACATATGGATCCACTAGAGTCATTGCATGTGTGTTCTTTCCACAAACCACATATGGATCAACAAATGTCATTGCATGTGTGTTCTTTCCACAAACCAAATATGGATCCACCAATGTCATTGCATGTGTGTTCTTTTCACAACCCACATATGGATCCACTAGAGTCATTGCATGTGTGTTATTTTCACAAACAACACATGGATCCACCAGAGTCATTGCATGTGTGTTCTTTCCACAAACCACATGGATCAACCAATGTCATTACATGTGTGTTCTTTTGACAAACAACATGGATCAACCAATGGCATTGCATGTGTGTTATTGTCATAAACCACATATGGATCAACCAATGTCATTGCATGTGGGTTCCTGTCATGAACCACATATGGATCCACCAGTGTTCATTGCATATGTGTTCTTTCCACAAACCACATATGTATCCACTAGAGTAATTGCATGTGTGTTCTTTTCACAAACCACACATGGATCAACCAATGTCATTGCATGTGTGTTCTTTTCACAAACCACACATGGATCAACCAATGTCATTGCATGTGTGTTCTTTCTACAAACCACACATGGATCCACTAGAGTACTCGAATGTGTGTTCATGTCACAAACCACACATGGATCCACCAATGTCATTGCATGTGTGTTCTTTCCATGAACAACATATGGATCCACCAATGTCATTGCATGTGTGTTATTTCCACTAACCACATATGGATCCACCGGAGTCATTGCATGTGCGTTCTTTTCACAAGCCACATATGGATCCACTAGAGTCATTTCTTGTGTGTTCTTTCCACAAACAATGTATGGATCCACCAGAGTCAATACATGTGTGTTCTTTCCACAAACCAAATATGGATCCACCAATGTCATTGCATGTGTGTTCTTTTCACAAACCACATATGGATCCACTAGAGTCATTGCATGTGTGTTCTTTTCACAAACCACACGTGGATCCACTAGAGTCATTGCATATGTGGTCTTTCCACAAACCACATGGATCAACCAATGTCATTACATGTGTGTTCTTTTGACAAACAACATGGATCAACCAATGGCATTGCATGTGTGTTATTGTCATAAACCACATATGGATCAACCAATGTCATTGCATGTGGGTTCCTGTCATGAACCACATATGGATCCACCAGTGTTCATTGCATATGTGTTCTTTCCACAAACCACATATGTATCCACTAGAGTAATTGCATGTGTGTTCTTTTCACAAACCACACATGGATCAACCAATGTCATTGCATGTGTGTTCTTTTCACAAACCACACATGGATCAACCAATGTCATTTCATGTGTGTTCTTTCCACAAACCACATGGATCAACTAGAGTAATTGCATGTATGTTCTTTTCACAAACCACACATGGATCAACCAATGGCATTGCATGGGTGTTCTTTTCCACAAACATCATAGATCAACCAATGGCATTGCATGTGTGTTCTTTTCACAAACCACACATGGATCAACCAATGTCATTGCATGTGTGGTCTTTGCACAAACCACATATGGATCCACCAGGGTAATTGCATGTGTGTTCTTTCCACAAACCATATATGGATCCAACATAGTAATTGCATGTCTGTTTTTTCCACAAACCACATGGATCAACCAGAGTTATTGCATGTGTGTTCTTTCCACAAACCACATATGGATCCACCAGAGTAATTGCATGTGTGTTCTTTGCATGAACCACATATGGATCAACCAATGTCATTGCATGTGTGTTCTTTCCACAAACCACATGGATCAACCAATGGCATTGCATGTGTGTTATTGTCACAAAACACATATGGATCGACCAATGTCATTGCATGTGTGTTCTTTCCACAAAACACACATGGATCCACGAGAGTCATTACATGTGTGTTCTTTCCATGAACCACATATGGATCAACCAGAGTCATTGCATGTGTGTTCTTTCCACAAACCACACATGGATCCACCAGAGTAATTGCATGTGTGTTCTTTTCACAAACCACAGATGGATCAACAAATGTCATTGCATGTCTGTTCTTTTCACAAACCACATATGGATCCACCAGAGTAATTCCATGTGTGGTCTTTTCACAAACCACATATGGATCAACAAATGTCATTGCATGTGTGTTCTTTCCACAAACCAAATATGGATCCACCAATCGCATTGCATGTGTGTTATTTTCACAAACCACATATGGATCAACTAATGTCATTGCATATGTGTTCCTGTCATGAACCACATATGGATCCACCAGTGTTCATTGCATGTGTGTTATTTCCACAAACCACATATGTATCCACTAGAGTAATTGCATGTGTGTTCTTTTCACAAACCACACATGGATCAACCAATGTCATTGCATGTGTGTTCTCTCCATAAACCACATATGGATCCAGCAATGTCATTGCATGTGTGTTATTTTCCACAAACCACATGGATCAACCAATGGCATTGCATGTGTGTTCTTTTCACATACCACACATGGATCAACCAATGTCATTGCACGTGTGGTCTTTCCACAAACCACATATGGATCCACTAGAGTCATTGCATGTGTGTTCTTTCCACAAACCACATATGGATCCACCATAGTCCTTGCATGTCTGTTTTTTCCACCAACCTCTTGGATCAACCGGTGTAATTGCATGTGTGTTCTTTCCACAAACCACACAAGGATCCACCAGTGTAATTGCATGTGTGTTCTTTTCACAAACCACATATGGATCAACAAATTTCATTGCATGTGTTTTCTTTTCACAAACCACATATGGATCCACCAATAGCATTGCATGTGTGTTCTTTCCATGAACCACATATGGATCAACCAATGTCATTGCATGTGTGTTCTTTAAACAAACCACATGGATCAACCAATGGCATTGCATGTGTCTTATTGTCATAAAACACATATGGATCAACCAATGTCATTGCATGTGTGTTATTTCCACAAAACACACATGGATCCACTAGAGTCATTACATGTGTGTTCTTTCCATGAACCACATATGGATCAACCAGAGTCATTGCATGTGTGTTTGTTCCAAAAACCACTCATGGATCCACCAGAGTAATTGCATGTGTGTTATTTTCACAAACCACATATGGATCAACAAATGTCATTGCATGTGTGTTCTTTTCACAAACCACACATGGTTCCACCAGAGTAATTGCATGTGTGTTCTTTTCACAAACCACATATGGATCAACAAATGTCATTACATGTGTGTTCTTTTGACAAACAACATGGATCAACCAATGGCATTGCATGTGTGTTATTTTCACAAAACCACGTATGGACCAACCAATGTCATTGCATGTGTGTTCCTGTCATGTACCACATATGGATCCACCAGTGTTCATTGCATGTGTGTTCTTTCCACAAACCACATATGTATCTACTAGAGTAATTGCATGTGTGTTCTTTTCACAAACCACACATGGATCAACCAATGTCATTGCATGTGTGTTCTTTCCACAAACCACATATGGATCCACCAATGTCATTGCTTGTGTGTTGTTTTCCACAAACCACGTGGATCAACCAATGGCATTGCTTGTGTGTTCTTTTCACAAACCACACATGGATCAACCAATGTCATTTCATGTGTGGTCTTTCCACAAACCACATATGGATCCACTAGAGTCATTGCATGTATGTTCTTTCCACAAATTACATATGGATCCACTAGAGTCGTTGCATGTCTGTTTTTTCCACAAACCACATGGATCAACCAGAGTCATTGCATTGGTGTTTTTCCATAAACCACACATGGATCCACCAATGTCATTGCATCTATGGTCTTTCCACAAACCACATATAGATCCACCAGGGATCTTTCCACGAACCACATATTGATCCACCAGAGTCATTGCATGTCCGTTTTTTCCATAAACCACAAGGATCAACTAGAGTCATTGCATGTGTGTTCTTTACACAAACCACACATGGATCCACCAGAGTAATTGCATGTGTTTTCATGTCACAAACCACACATCGATCCACTAGAGTCATTGCATGTGTGTTCTTTCCATGAACCACATATGGATCCACCAATGTCATTGCATGTGTGTTCTTTCCATAAACCACATATGGATCCACCAGAGTCATTGCATGTGTGTTCTTTTCACAAACCACATATGGATCCACTAGAGTCATTGCATGTGTGTTCTTTCCACAAACAACATATGGATCCACCGGAGTCATTGCATGTCTTTCCATAAACCAAATATGGATCCACCAATGTCATTGCATGTGTGTTCTTTTCACAAACAACATATGGATCCACTAGAGTCATTGCATGTGTTTTCTTTTCACAAACCACATGGATCCACTATAGTCATTGCATGTGTGTTCTTTCCACAAACCAAATGGATCAACCAATGTCATTACATGTGTGTTCTTTTAACAAAGAAAATGGATCAACCAATGGCATTGCATGTGTGTTATTGTCATAAACCACATATGGATCAACCAATGTCATTGCATGTGTGTTCATGTCACAACCCACACATGGATCCACCAATGTCATTGCATATGTGTTCTTTCCATGAACCACATATGGATCCTCCAATGTCATAGCATGTGTGTTCTTTCCACAAACCACATATGGATCCACCAGAGTCATTGCATGTGTGTTCTTTTCGACAAACCACATATGGATGCCCTAGAATCATTGCATGTGTGTTCTTTCCACAAACCACATATGTATCAACAAATGTCATTGCATGTTTGTTCTTTCCACAAACAAAATATGGATCCACCAATGTCATTGCATATGTGTTCTTTTCACAAACCACATATGGATCCACTAGAGTCATTGCATGTGTGTTCTTTTCACAAACCACACATGGATCCACCAGAATCATTGCATGTGTGTTCTTTCCACAAACCACATGGATCAACCAATGTCAATACATGTGTGTTCTTTCCACAAAGCACATGGATCTACTAGAGTAATTGCATGTGTGTTCTTTTCACAAACCACACATGGATCAACCAATGTCATTGCATGTGTGTTCTTTCCACAAACCACATATGGATCCACCAATGTCATTGCTTGTGTGTTGTTTTCCACAAACCACGTGGATCAACCAATGGCATTGCTTGTGTGTTATTTTCACAAACCACACATGGATCAACCAATGTCATTTCATGTGTGGTCTTTCCACAAACCACATATGGATCCACTAGAGTCATTGCATGTGTGTTCTTTCCACAAACCACATATGGATCCACCAGAGACATTGCATGTCTGTTTTTTCCACAAACCACATGGATCAACCAGAGTCATTGCATGTGTGGTTTTCCATAAACCACACATGGATCCACCAATGTCATTGCATGTGTGGTCTTTCCAGAAACCACATATAGATCCACCAGGGATATTTCCACGAACCACATATTGATCCACCAGAGTCATTGCATGTCCGTTTTTTCCATAAACCACAAGGATCAACTAGAGTCATTGCATGTGTGTTCTTTACACAAACCACACATGGATCCACCAGAGTAATTGCATGTGTTTTCATGTCACAAACCACACATCGATCCACCAATGTCATTGCATGTGTGTTCTTTCCATGAACCACATATGGATCCACCAATGTCATTGCATGTGTGTTCTTTCCACAAACCACATATGGATCCACTAGAGTCATTGCATGTGTGTTATTTCCACTAACCACATATGGATCCACCGGAGTCATTGCATGTGCGTTCTTTTCACAAGCCACATATGGATCCACTAGAGTCATTGCTTGTGTGTTCTTTCCATAAACAATGTATGGATCCACCAGAGTCAATACATGTGTGTTCTTTCCACAAACCAAATATGGATCCACCAATGTCATTGCATGTGTGTTCTTTTCACAAACCACATATGGATCCACTAGAGTCATTGCATGTGTGTTGTTTTCACAAACCACACGTGGATCCACTAGAGTCATTGCATGTGTGGTCTTTCCACAAACCACATGGATCAACCAATGTCATTACATGTGTGTTCTTTTGACAAACAACATGGATCAACCAATGTCATTGCAGGTGTGTTCTTTCCACAAACCACATATGTATCCACTAGAGTAATTGCATGTGTGTTCTTTTCACGAACCACACATGGATCAACCAATGTCATTGCATGTGTGGTCTTTCCACAAACCACATATGGATCCACTAGAGTCATTGCATGTGTGTTCTTTCCACAAACCACATATGGATCAACAAATGTCATTGCATGTGTGTTCTTTCCACAAACCAAATATGGATCCACCAATGTCATTGCATGTGTGTTCTTTTCACAACCCACATATGGATCCACTAGAGTCATTGCATGTGTGTTGTTTTCACAAACAACACATGGATCCACCAGAGTCATTGCATGTGTGTTCTTTACACAAACCACATGGATCAACCAATGTCATTACATGTGTGTTCTTTTGACAAACAACATGGATCAACCAATGGCATTGCATGTGTGTTATTGTCATAAACCACATATGGATCAACCAATGTCATTGCATGTGGGTTCCTGTCATGAACCACATATGGATCCACCAGTGTTCATTGCATATGTGTTCTTTCCACAAACCACATATGTATCCACTAGAGTAATTGCATGTGTGTTCTTTTCACAAACCACACATGGATCAACCAATGTCATTGCATGTGTGTTCTTTTCACAAACCACACATGGATCAACCAATGTCATTTCATGTGTGTTCTTTCCACAAACCACATGGATCAACTAGAGTAATTGCATGTATGTTCTTTTCACAAACCACACATGGATCAACCAATGGCATTGCATGGGTGTTCTTTTCCACAAACATCATAGATCAACCAATGGCATTGCATGTGTGTTCTTTTCACAAACCACACATGGATCAACCAATGTCATTGCATGTGTGGTCTTTGCACAAACCACATATGGATCCACCAGGGTAATTGCATGTGTGTTCTTTCCACAAACCATATATGGATCCAACATAGTAATTGCATGTCTATTTTTTCCACAAACCACATGGATCAACCAGAGTTATTGCATGTGTGTTCTTTCCACAAACCACATATGGATCCACCAGAGTAATTGCATGTGTGTTCTTTGCATGAACCACATATGGATCAACCAATGTCATTGCATGTGTGTTCTTTCCATAAACCACATGGATCAACCAATGGCATTGCATGTGTGTTATTGTCACAAAACACATATGGATCGACCAATGTCATTGCATGTGTGTTATTTCCACAAAACACACATGGATCCACGAGAGTCATTGCATGTGTGTTCTTTCCATGAACCACATATGGATCAACCAGAGTCATTGCATGTGTGTTCTTTCCACAAACCACACATGGATCCACCAGAGTAATTGCATGTGTGTTCTTTTCACAAACCACAGATGGATCAACAAATGTCATTGCATGTCTGTTCTTTTCACAAACCACATATGGATCCACCAGAGTAATTCCATGTGTGGTCTTTTCACAAACCACATATGGATCAACAAATGTCATTGCATGTGTGTTCTTTCCACAAACCAAATATGGATCCACCAATCGCATTGCATGTGTGTTATTTTCACAAACCACATATGGATCAACTAATGTCATTGCATATGTGTTCCTGTCATGAACCACATATGGATCCACCAGTGTTCATTGCATGTGTGTTATTTCCACAAACCACATATGTATCCACTAGAGTAATTGCATGTGTGTTCTTTTCACAAACCACACATGGATCAACCAATGTCATTGCATGTGTGTTCTCTCCATAAACCACATATGGATCCAGCAATGTCATTGCATGTGTGTTATTTTCCACAAACCACATGGATCAACCAATGGCATTGCATGTGTGTTCTTTTCACATACCACACATGGATCAACCAATGTCATTGCACGTGTGGTCTTTCCACAAACCACATATGGATCCACTAGAGTCATTGCATGTGTGTTCTTTCCACAAACCACATATGGATCCACCAGAGTCCTTGCATGTCTGTTTTTTCCACAAACCACATGGATCAACCAGAGTAATTGCATGTGTGTTCTTTCCACAAACCACACAAGGATCCACCAGTGTAATTGCATGTGTGTTCTTTTCACAAACCACATATGGATCAACAAATGTCATTGCATGTGTTTTCTTTTCACAAACCACATATGGATCCACCAATAGCATTGCATGTGTGTTCTTTCCATGAACCACATATGGATCAACCAATGTCATTGCATGTGTGTTCTTTAAACAAACCACATGGATCAACCAATGGCATTGCATGTGTCTTATTGTCATAAAACACATATGGATCAACCAATGTCATTGCATGTGTGTTATTTCCACAAAACACACATGGATCCACTAGAGTCATTACATGTGTGTTCTTTCCATGAACCACATATGGATCAACCAGAGTCATTGCATGTGTGTTTGTTCCAAAAACCACTCATGGATCCACCAGAGTAATTGCATGTGTGTTATTTTCACAAACCACATATGGATCAACAAATGTCATTGCATGTGTGTTCTTTTCACAAACCACACATGGTTCCACCAGAGTAATTGCATGTGTGTTCTTTTCACAAACCACATATGGATCAACAAATGTCATTACATGTGTGTTCTTTTGACAAACAACATGGATCAACCAATGGCATTGCATGGGTGTTCTTTTCCACAAACATCATAGATCAACCAATGGCATTGCATGTGTGTTCTTTTCACAAACCACACATGGATCAACCAATGTCATTGCATGTGTGGTCTTTGCACAAACCACATATGGATCCACCAGGGTAATTGTATGTGTGTTCTTTCCACAAACCATATATGGATCCAACATAGTAATTGCATGTCTGTTTTTTCCACAAACCACATGGATCAACCAGAGTTATTGCATGTGTGTTCTTTCCACAAACCACATATGGATCCACCAGAGTAATTGCATGTGTGTTCTTTGCATGAACCACATATGGATCAACCAATGTCATTGCATGTGTGTTCTTTCCACAAACCACATGGATCAACCAATGGCATTGCATGTGTGTTATTGTCACAAAACACATATGGATCGACCAATGTCATTGCATGTGTGTTCTTTCCACAAAACACACATGGATCCACGAGAGTCATTGCATGTGTGTTCTTTCCATGAACCACATATGGATCAACCAGAGTCATTGCATGTGTGTTCTTTCCACAAACCACACATGGATCCACCAGAGTAATTGCACGTGTGTTCTTTTCACAAACCACAGATGGATCAACAAATGTCATTGCATGTCTGTTCTTTTCACAAACCACATATGGATCCACCAGAGTAATTCCATGTGTGGTTTTTTCACAAACCACATATGGATCAACAAATGTCATTGCATGTGTGTTCTTTCCACAAACCAAATATGGATCCACCAATCGCATTGCATGTGTGTTATTTTCACAAACCACATATGGATCAACTAATGTCATTGCATATGTGTTCCTGTCATGAACCACATATGGATCCACCAGTGTTCATTGCATGTGTGTTATTTCCACAAACCACATATGTATCCACTAGAGTAATTGCATGTGTGTTCTTTTCACAAACCACACATGGATCAACCAATGTCATTGCATGTGTGTTCTCTCCATAAACCACAGATGGATCCAGCAATGTCATTGCATGTGTGTTATTTTCCACAAACCACATGGATCAACCAATGGCATTGCATGTGTGTTCTTTTCACATACCACACATGGATCAACCAATGTCATTGCACGTGTGGTCTTTCCACAAACCACATATGGATCCACTAGAGTCATTGCATGTGTGTTCTTTCCACAAACCACATATGGATCCACCAGAGTCCTTGCATGTCTGTTTTTTCCACAAACCACATGGATCAACCAGAGTAATTGCATGTGTGTTCTTTCCACAAACCACACAAGGATCCACCAGTGTAATTGCATGTGTGTTCTTTTCACAAACCACATATGGATCAACAAATGTCATTGCATGTGTTTTCTTTTCACAAACCACATATGGATCCACCAATAGCATTGCATGTGTGTTCTTTCCATGAACCACATATGGATCAACCAATGTCATTGCATGTGTGTTCTTTAAACAAACCACATGGATCAACCAATGGCATTGCATGTGTCTTATTGTCATAAAACACATATGGATCAACCAATGTCATTGCATGTGTGTTATTTCCACAAAACACACATGGATCCACTAGAGTCATTACATGTGTGTTCTTTCCATGAACCACATATGGATCAACCAGAGTCATTGCATGTGTGTTTGTTCCAAAAACCACTCATGGATCCACCAGAGTAATTGCATGTGTGTTATTTTCACAAACCACATATGGATCAACAAATGTCATTGCATGTGTGTTCTTTTCACAAACCACACATGGTTCCACCAGAGTAATTGCATGTGTGTTCTTTTCACAAACCACATATGGATCAACAAATGTCATTATATGTGTGTTCTTTTGACAAACAACATGGATCAACCAATGGCATTGCATGTGTGTTATTTTCACAAAACCACGTATGGACCAACCAATGTCATTGCATGTGTGTTCCTGTCATGTACCACATATGGATCCACCAGTGTTCATTGCATGTGTGTTCTTTCCACAAACCACATATGTATCTACTAGAGTAATTGCATGTGTGTTCTTTTCACAAACCACACATGGATCAACCAATGTCATTGCATGTGTGTTCTTTCCACAAACCACATATGGATCCACCAATGTCATTGCTTGTGTGTTGTTTTCCACAAACCACGTGGATCAACCAATGGCATTGCTTGTGTGTTCTTTTCACAAACCACACATGGATCAACCAATGTCATTTCATGTGTGGTCTTTCCACAAACCACATATGGATCCACTAGAGTCATTGCATGTGTGTTCTTTCCACAAATTACATATGGATCCACTAGAGTCGTTGCATGTCTGTTTTTTCCACAAACCACATGGATCAACCAGAGTCATTGCATGTGTGGTTTTCCATAAACCACACATGGATCCACCAATGTCATTGCATCTATGGTCTTTCCACAAACCACATATAGATCCACCAGGGATCTTTCCACGAACCACATATTGATCCACCAGAGTCATTGCATGTCCGTTTTTTCCATAAACCACAAGGATCAACTAGAGTCATTGCATGTGTGTTCTTTACACAAACCACACATGGATCCACCAGAGTAATTGCATGTGTTTTCATGTCACAAACCACACATCGATCCACTAGAGTCATTGCATGTGTGTTCTTTCCATGAACCACATATGGATCCACCAATGTCATTGCATGTGTGTTCTTTCCATAAACCACATATGGATCCACCAGAGTCATTGCATGTGTGTTCTTTTCACAAACCACATATGGATCCACTAGAGTCATTGCATGTGTGTTCTTTCCACAAACAACATATGGATCCACCGGAGTCATTGCATGTCTTTCCATAAACCAAATATGGATCCACCAATGTCATTGCATGTGTGTTCTTTTCACAAACAACATATGGATCCACTAGAGTCATTGCATGTGTGTTCTTTTCACAAACCACACATGGATCCACCATAGTCATTGCATGTGTGTTCTTTCCACAAACCAAATGGATCAACCAATGTCATTACATGTGTGTTCTTTTAACAAAGAAAATGGATCAACCAATGGCATTGCATGTGTGTTATTGTCATAAACCACATATGGATCAACCAATGTCATTGCATGTGTGTTCATGTCACAACCCACACATGGATCCACCAATGTCATTGCATATGTGTTCTTTCCATGAACCACATATGGATCCTCCAATGTCATAGCATGTGTGTTCTTTCCACAAACCACATATGGATCCACCAGAGTCATTGCATGTGTGTTCTTTTCGACAAACCACATATGGATGCCCTAGAATCATTGCATGTGTGTTCTTTCCACAAACCACATATGTATCAACAAATGTCATTGCATGTTTGTTCTTTCCACAAACAAAATATGGATCCACCAATGTCATTGCATGTGTGTTCTTTTCACAAACCACATATGGATCCACTAGAGTCATTGCATGTGTGTTCTTTTCACAAACCACACATGGATCCACCAGAATCATTGCATGTGTGTTCTTTCCACAAACCACATGGATCAACCAATGTCAATACATGTGTGTTCTTTCCACAAAGCACATGGATCAACCAGAGTCATTGCATGTGTGTTCTTTCCACAAACCACACATGGATCCACCAGAGTAATTGCATGTGTGTTCTTTTCACAAACCTAACATGGATCAACCAATGTCATTGCATGTGTGGTCTTTCCACAAACCACATATGGATCCACTAGAGTCATTGCATGTGTGTTCTTTCCACAAACCACATATGGATCCACGAGACATTGCATGTCTGCATTTTCCACAAACCACATGGATCAACCAGAGTCATTGCATGTGTGGTTTTCCATAAACCACACATGGATCCCAATGTCATTGCATGTGTGGTCTTTCCAGAAACCACATATAGATCCACCAGGATCTTTCCACGAACCACATATTGATCCACCAGAGTCATTGCATGTCCGTTTTTTCCATAAACCACAAGGATCAACTAGAGTCATTGCATGTGTGTTCTTTACACAAACCACACATGGATCCACCAGAGTAATTGCATGTTTTTTCATGTCACAAACCACATCGATCCACCAAGGTCATTGCATGTGTGTTCTTTCCATGAACCACATATGGATCCACCAATGTCATTGCATGTGTGTTCTTTCCATAAACCACATATGGATCCACCAGAGTCATTGCATGTGTGTTCTTTTCACAAACCACATATGGATCCACTAGAGTCATTGCATGTGTGTTCTTTCCACAAACCACATATGGATACACCGGAGTCATTGCATGTGTGTTCTTTCCACAAACCAAATATGGATCCACCAATGTCATTGCATGTGTGTTCTTTTCACAAACCACATATGGATCCACTAGAGTCATTGCATGTGTGTTCTTTTCACAAACCACACATGGATCCACCATAGTCATTGCATGTGTGTTCTTTCCACAAACCACATGGATCAACCAATGTCATTACATGTGTGTTCTTTTAACAAAGAAAATGGATCAACCAATGGCATTGCATGTGTGTTATTGTCATAAACCACATATGGATCAACCAATGTCATTGCATGTGTGTTCATGTCACAACCCACACATGGATCCACCAATGTCATTGCATGTGTGTTCTTTCCATGAACCATATATGGATCCACCAATGTCATAGCATGTGGGTTCTTTCCACAAACCACATATGGATCCACCAGAGTCATTGCATGTGTGTTCTTTTCGACAAACCACATATGGATCCACTAGAATCATTGCATGTGTGTTCTTTCCACAAACCGCATATGGATCAACAAATGTCATTGCATGTGTGTTCTTTCCACAAACAAAATATGGATCCACCAATGTTATTGCATGTGTGTTCTTTTCACAAACCACATATGGATCCACTAGAGTGATTGCATGTGTGTTCTTTTCAGAAACCACACATGGATCCACCAGAATCATTGCATGTGTGTTCTTTCCACAAACCACATGGATCAACCAATGTCATTACATGTGTGTTCTTTCCACAAAGCACATGGATCAACCAGAGTCATTGCATGTGTGTTCTTTCCACAAACCACACATGGATCCACCAGAGTAATTGCATGTGTGTTCTTTTCACAAACCACACATGGATCAACCAATGTCATTGCATGTGTGGTCTTTCCACAAACCACATATGGATCCACTAGAGTCATTGCATGTGTGTTCTTTCCACAAACCACATATGGATCCACCAAAGACATTGCATATCTGTTTTTTCCACAAACCACATGGATCAACCAGAGTCATTGCATGTGTGGTTTTCCATAAACCACACATGGATCCACCAATGTCATTTCATGTGTGGTCTTTCCACAAACCACATATAGATCCACCAGGGATCTTTCCACGAACCACATATTGATCCACCAGAGTCATTGCATGTCCGTTTTTTCCATAAACCACAAGGATCAAATAGAGTCATTGCATGTGTGTTCTTTACACAAACCACACATGGATCCACCAGAGTAATTGCATGTTTTTTCATGTCACAAACCACACATCGATCCACTAGAGTCATTGCATGTGTGTTCTTTCCATGAACCACATATGGATCCACCAATGTCATTGCATGTGTGTTCTTTCCATAAACCACATATGGATCCACCAGAGTCATTGCATGTGTGTTCTTTTCACAAACCACATATGGATCCACTAGAGTCATTGCATGTGTGTTCTTTCCACAAACCACATATGGATCCACTGGAGTCATTGCATGTGTGTTCTTTCCACAAACCAAATATGGATCCACCAATGTCATTGGATGTGGTATCTTTTCACAAACCACATATGGATCCACTAGAGTCATTGCATGTGTGTTCTTTTCACAAACCACACATGGATCCACCATATTCATTGCATGTGTGTTCTTTCCACAAACCACATGGATCAACCAGAGTAATTGCATGTGTATTATTTTCACAAACCACACATGGATCAACCAATGGCATGGCATGGGTGTTCTTTTCCACAAAACACATGGATCAACCAATGTCATTGCATGTGTGTTCATGTCACAACCCACACATGGATCCACCAATGTCATTGCATGTGTGTTCTTTCCATGAACCATATATGGATCCACCAATGTCATAGCATGTGGGTTCTTTCCACAAACCACATATGGATCCACCAGAGTCATTGCATGTGTGTTCTTTTCACAAACCACACATGGATCCACCATAGTCATTGCATGTGTGTTCTTTTCACAAACCAAATGGATCAACCAATGTCATTACATGTGTGTTCTTTTAACAAAGAAAATGGATCAACCAATGGCATTGCATGTGTGTTATTGTCATAAACCACATATGGATCAACCAATGTCATTGCATGTGTGTTCATGTCACAACCCACACATGGATCCACCAATGTCATTGCATATGTGTTCTTTCCATGAACCACATCTGGATCCTCCAATGTCATAGCATGTGTGTTCTTTCCACAAACCACATATGGATCCACCAGAGTCATTGCATGTGTGTTCTTTTCGACAAACCACATATGGATGCCCTAGAATCATTGCATGTGTGTTCTTTCCACAAACCACATATGTATCAACAAATGTCATTGCATGTTTGTTCTTTCCACAAACAAAATATGGATCCACCAATGTCATTGCATGTGTGTTCTTTTCACAAACCACATATGGATCCACTAGAGTCATTGCATGTGTGTTCTTTTCACAAACCACACATGGATCCACCAGAATCATTGCATGTGTGTTCTTTCCACAAACCACATGGATCAACCAATGTCAATACATGTGTGTTCTTTCCACAAAGCACATGGATCAACCAGAGTCATTGCATGTGTGTTCTTTCCACAAACCACACATGGATCCACCAGAGTAATTGCATGTGTGTTCTTTTCACAAACCTAACATGGATCAACCAATGTCATTGCATGTGTGGTCTTTCCACAAACCACATATGGATCCACTAGAGTCATTGCATGTGTGTTCTTTCCACAAACCACATATGGATCCACGAGAGACATTGCATGTCTGTTTTTTCCACAAACCACATGGATCAACCAGAGTCATTGCATGTGTGGTTTTCCATAAACCACACATGGATCCACCAATGTCATTGCATGTGTGGTCTTTCCAGAAACCACATATAGATCCACCAGGGATCTTTCCACGAACCACATATTGATCCACCAGAGTCATTGCATGTCCGTTTTTTCCATAAACCACAAGGATCAACTAGAGTCATTGCATGTGTGTTCTTTACACAAACCACACATGGATCCACCAGAGTAATTGCATGTGTTTTCATGTCACAAACCACACATCGATCCACCAATGTCATTGCATGTGTGTTCTTTCCATGAACCACATATGGATCCACCAATGTCATTGCATGTGTGTTCTTTCCATAAACCACATATGGATCCACCAGAGTCATTGCATGTGTGTTCTTTTCACAAACCACATATGGATCCACTAGAGTCATTGCATGTGTGTTCTTTCCACAAACCACATATGGATACACCGGAGTCATTGCATGTGTGTTCTTTCCACAAACCAAATATGGATCCACCAATGTCATTGCATGTGTGTTCTTTTCACAAACCACATATGGATCCACTAGAGTCATTGCATGTGTGTTCTTTTCACAAACCACACATGGATCCACCATAGTCATTGCATGTGTGTTCTTTCCACAAACCACATGGATCAACCAATGTCATTACATGTGTGTTCTTTTAACAAAGAAAATGGATCAACCAATGGCATTGCATGTGTGTTATTGTCATAAACCACATATGGATCAACCAATGTCATTGCATGTGTGTTCATGTCACAACCCACACATGGATCCACCAATGTCATTGCATGTGTGTTCTTTCCATGAACCATATATGGATCCACCAATGTCATAGCATGTGTGTTCTTTCCACAAACCACATATGGATCCACCAGAGTCATTGCATGTGTGTTCTTTTCGACAAACCACATATGGATGCCCTAGAATCAATGCATGTGTGTTCTTTCCACAAACCACATATGTATCAACAAATGCCATTGCATGTGTGTTCTTTCCACAAACAAAATATGGATCCACCAATGTCATTGCATGTGTGTTCTTTTCACAAACCACATATGGATCCACTAGAGTGATTGCATGTGTGTTCTTTTCAGAAACCACACATCGATCCACCAGAATCATTGCATGTGTGTTCTTTCCACAAACCACATGGATCAACCAATGTCAATACATGTGTGTTCTTTCCACAAAGCACATGGATCAACCAGAGTCATTGCATGTGTGTTCTTTCCACAAACCACACATGGATCCACCAGAGTAATTGCATGTGTGTTCTTTTCACAAACCACACATGGATCAACCAATGTCATTGCATGTGTGGTCTTTCCACAAACCACATATGGATCCACTGGAGTCATTGCATGTGTGTTCTTTCCACAAACCACATATGGATCCACCAGAGACATTGCATGTCTGTTTTTTCCACAAACCACATGGATCAACCAGAGTCATTGCATGTGTGGTTTTCCATAAACCACACATGGATCCACCAATGTCATTGCATGTGTGGTGTTTCCAGAAACCACATATAGATCCACCAGGGATCTTTCCACGAACCACATATTGATCCACCAGAGTCATTGCATGTCCGTTTTTTCCATAAACCACAAGGATCAAATAGAGTCATTGCATGTGTGTTCTTTACACAAACCACACATGGATCCACCAGAGTAATTGCATGTGTTTTCATGTCACAAACCACACATCGATCCACTAGAGTCATTGCATGTGTGTTCTTTCCATGAACCACATATGGATCCACCAATGTCATTGCATGTGTGTTCTTTCCATAAACCACATATGGATCCACCAGAGTCATTGCATGTGTGTTCTTTTCACAAACCACATATGGATCCACTAGAGTCATTGCATGTGTGTTCTTTCCACAAACCACATATGGATCCACCGGAGTCATTGCATGTGTGTTCTTTCCACAAACCAAATATGGATCCACCAATGTCATTGGATGTGGTATCTTTTCACAAACCACATATGGATCCACTAGAGTCATTGCATGTGTGTTCTTTTCACAAACCACACATGGATCCACCATATTCATTGCATGTGTGTTCTTTCCACAAACCACATGGATCAACCAGAGTAATTGCATGTGTATTATTTTCACAAACCACACATGGATCAACCAATGGCATGGCATGGGTGTTCTTTTCCACAAAACACATGGATCAACCAATGTCATTGCATGTGTGTTCATGTCACAACCCACACATGGATCCACCAATGTCATTGCATGTGTGTTCTTTCCATGAACCACATATGGATCCACCAATGTCATAGCATGTGTGTTCTTTCCACAAACCACATATGGATCCACCAGAGTCATTGCATGTGTGTTCTTTTCGACAAACCACATATGGATCAACTAATGTCATTGCATATGTGTTCCTGTCATGAACCACATATGGATCCACCAGTCTTCATTGTATGTGTGTTCTTTCCACAAACCACATATGTATCCACTAGAGTAATTGCATGTGTGTTCTTTTCACAAACCACACATGGATCAACCAATGTCATTGCATGTGTGTTCTCTCCATAAACCACATATGGATCCACCAATGTCATTGCATGTGTGTTCTTTTCCACAAACCACATGGATCAACCAATGGCATTGCATGTGTGTTCTTTTCACAAACCACACATGGATCAACCAATGACATTGCATGTGTGGTCTTTGTACAAACTGCATATGGATCCACTAGAGTCATTGCATGTGTGTTCTTTCCACAAACCACATATGGATCCACCAGAGTCATTGCATGTCTGTTTTTTCCACAAACCACATGGATCAACCAGATTCATTGCATGTGTGTTATTTCCACAAACCACACATGGATCCACCAGAGTAATTGCATGTGTGTTCTTTTCACAAACCACATATGGATCAACAAATGTCATTGCATGTGTGTACTTTTCACAAACCACATATGGATCCACCAATGTCATTGCATGTGTGTTCTCGCCATGAACCACATATGGATCAACCAATGTCATTGCATGTGTGTCCTTTCCATAAACCACATGGATCAACCAATGGCATTGCATGTGTGTTATTGTCATAAAACACATATGGATCAACCAATAACATTGCATTTATGTTCTTTCCACAAAACACACATGGATCTACCAGGGTCATTGCATGTGTGTTCTTTCCATGAACCACATATGGAGCAACCAGAGTCATTGCATGTGTGTTATTTCCACAAACCACATATGGATCCAGCAATGTCATTGCATGTGTGTTATTTTCCACAAACCACATGGATCAACCAATGGCATTGCATGTGTGTTCTTTTCACATACCACACATGGATCAACCAATGTCATTGCACGTGTGGTCTTTCCACAAAGCACATATGTATCCACTAGAGTCATTGCATGTGTGTTCTTTCCACAAACCACATATGGATCCACCAGAGTCCTTGCATGTCTGTTTTTTCCACAAACCACATGGATCAACCAGAGTAATTGCATGTGTGTTCTTTCCACAAACCACACAAGGATCCACCAGTGTAATTGCATGTGTGTTCTTTTCACAAACCACATATGGATCAACAAATGTCATTGCATGTGTTTTCTTTTCACAAACCACATATGGATCCACCAATAGCATTGCATGTGTGTTCTTTCCATGAACCACATATGGATCAACCAATGTCATTGCATGTGTGTTCTTTAAACAAACCACATGGATCAACCAATGGCATTGCATGTGTCTTATTGTCATAAAACACATATGGATCAACCAATGTCATTGCATGTGTGTTATTTCCACAAAACACACATGGATCCACTAGAGTCATTACATGTGTGTTCTTTCCATGAACCACATATGGATCAACCAGAGTCATTGCATGTGTGTTTGTTCCAAAAACCACTCATGGATCCACCAGAGTAATTGCATGTGTGTTAATTTCACAAACCACATATGGATCAACAAATGTCATTGCATGTGTGTTCTTTTCACAAACCACACATGGTTCCACCAGAGTAATTGCATGTGTGTTCTTTTCACAAACCACATATGGATCAACAAATGTCATTACATGTGTGTTCTTTTGACAAACAACATGGATCAACCAATGGCATTGCATGTGTGTTATTTTCACAAACCACGTATGGACAAACCAATGTCATTGCATGTGTGTTCCTGTCATGTACCACATATGGATCCACCAGTGTTCATTGCATGTGTGTTCTTTCCACAAACCACATATGTATCTACTAGAGTAATTGCATGTGTGTTCTTTTCACAAACCACACATGGATCAACCAATGTCATTGCATGTGTGTTCTTTCCACAAACCACATATGGATCCACCAATGTCATTGCTTGTGTGTTGTTTTCCACAAACCACGTGGATCAACCAATGGCATTGCTTGTGTGTTCTTTTCACAAACCACACATGGATCAACCAATGTCATTTCATGTGTGGTCTTTCCTCAAACCACATATGGATCCACTAGAGTCATTGCATGTGTGTTCTTTCCACAAATTACATATGGATCCACCAGAGTCGTTGCATGTCTGTTTTTTCCACAAACCACATGGATCAACCAGAGTCATTGCATGTGTGGTTTTCCATAAACCACACATGGATCCACCAATGTCATTGCATGTGTGGTGTTTCCAGAAACCACATATAGATCCACCAGGGATCTTTCCACGAACCACATATTGATCCACCAGAGTCATTGCATGTCCGTTTTTTCCATAAACCACAAGGATCAACTAGAGTCATTGCATGTGTGTTCTTTACACAAACCACACATGGATCCACCAGAGTAATTGCATGTGTTTTCATGTCACAAACCACACATCGATCCACCAACGTCATTGCATGTGTGTTCTTTCCATGAACCACATATGGATCAACCAATGTCATTGCATGTGTGTTCTTTCCATAAACCACATACGGATCCACCAGAGTCATTGCATGTGTGTTCTTTTCACAAACCACATATGGATCCACTAGAGTCATTGCATGTGTGTTCTTTCCACAAACCACATATGGATCCACCGGAGTCATTGCATGTCTTTCCATCAACCAAATATGGATCCACCAATGTCATTGCATGTGTGTTCTTTTCACAAACCACATATGGATCCACTAGAGTCATTGCCTGTGTGTTCTTTTCACAAACCACACATGGATCCACCATATTCATTGCATGTGTGTTCTTTCCACAAACCAAATGGATCAACAAATGTCATTACATGTGTGTTCTTTTAACAAAGAAAATGGATCAACCAATGGCATTGCATGTGTGTTATTGTCATAAACCACATATGGATCAACCAATGTCATTGCATGTGTGTTCATGTCACAACCCACACATGGATCCACCAATGTCATTGCATGTGTGTTCTTTCCATGAACCATATATGGATCCACCAATGTCATAGCATGTGTGTTCTTTCCACAAACCACATATGGATCCACCAGAGTCATTGCATGTGTGTTCTTTTCGACAAACCACATATGGATGCCCTAGAATCAATGCATGTGTGTTCTTTCCACAAACCACATATGTATCAACAAATGCCATTGCATGTGTGTTCTTTCCACAAACAAAATATGGATCCACCAATGTCATTGCATGTGTGTTCTTTTCACAAACCACATATGGATCCACTAGAGTGATTGCATGTGTGTTCTTTTCAGAAACCACACATGGATCCACCAGAATCATTGCATGTGTGTTCTTTCCACAAACCACATGGATCAACCAATGTCAATACATGTGTGTTCTTTCCACAAAGCACATGGATCAACCAGAGTCATTGCATGTGTGTTCTTTCCACAAACCACACATGGATCCACCAGAGTAATTGCATGTGTGTTCTTTTCACAAACCACACATGGATCAACCAATGTCATTGCATGTGTGGTCTTTCCACAAACCACATATGGATCCACTGGAGTCATTGCATGTGTGTTCTTTCCACAAACCACATATGGATCCACCAGAGACATTGCATGTCTGTTTTTTCCACAAACCACATGGATCAACCAGAGTCATTGCATGTGTGGTTTTCCATAAACCACACATGGATCCACCAATGTCATTGCATGTGTGGTGTTTCCAGAAACCACATATAGATCCACCAGGGATCTTTCCACGAACCACATATTGATCCACCAGAGTCATTGCATGTCCGTTTTTTCCATAAACCACAAGGATCAAATAGAGTCATTGCATGTGTGTTCTTTACACAAACCACACATGGATCCACCAGAGTAATTGCATGTGTTTTCATGTCACAAACCACACATCGATCCACTAGAGTCATTGCATGTGTGTTCTTTCCATGAACCACATATGGATCCACCAATGTCATTGCATGTGTGTTCTTTCCATAAACCACATATGGATCCACCAGAGTCATTGCATGTGTGTTCTTTTCACAAACCACATATGGATCCACTAGAGTCATTGCATGTGTGTTCTTTCCACAAACCACATATGGATCCACCGGAGTCATTGCATGTGTGTTCTTTCCACAAACCAAATATGGATCCACCAATGTCATTGGATGTGGTATCTTTTCACAAACCACATATGGATCCACTAGAGTCATTGCATGTGTGTTCTTTTCACAAACCACACATGGATCCACCATATTCATTGCATGTGTGTTCTTTCCACAAACCACATGGATCAACCAGAGTAATTGCATGTGTATTATTTTCACAAACCACACATGGATCAACCAATGGCATGGCATGGGTGTTCTTTTCCACAAAACACATGGATCAACCAATGTCATTGCATGTGTGTTCATGTCACAACCCACACATGGATCCACCAATGTCATTGCATGTGTGTTCTTTCCATGAACCACATATGGATCCACCAATGTCATAGCATGTGTGTTCTTTCCACAAACCACATATGGATCCACCAGAGTCATTGCATGTGTGTTCTTTTCGACAAACCACATATGGATCAACTAATGTCATTGCATATGTGTTCCTGTCATGAACCACATATGGATCCACCAGTCTTCATTGTATGTGTGTTCTTTCCACAAACCACATATGTATCCACTAGAGTAATTGCATGTGTGTTCTTTTCACAAACCACACATGGATCAACCAATGTCATTGCGTGTGTGTTCTCTCCATAAACCACATATGGATCCACCAATGTCATTGCATGTGTGTTCTTTTCCACAAACCACATGGATCAACCAATGGCATTGCATGTGTGTTCTTTTCACAAACCACACATGGATCAACCAATGTCATTGCATGTGTGGTCTTTGTACAAACTGCATATGGATCCACTAGAGTCATTGCATGTGTGTTCTTTCCACAAACCACATATGGATCCACCAGAGTCATTGCATGTCTGTTTTTTCCACAAACCACATGGATCAACCAGATTCATTGCATGTGTGTTATTTCCACAAACCACATGGATCCACCAGTAATTGCATGTGTGTTCTTTTCACAAACCACATATGGATCAACAAATGTCATTGCATGTGTGTACTTTTCACAAACCACATATGGATCCACCAATGTCATTGCATGTGTGTTCTCGCCATGAACCACATATGGATCAACCAATGTCATTGCATGTGTGTCCTTTCCATAAACCACATGGATCAACCAATGGCATTGCATGTGTGTTATTGTCATAAAACACATATGGATCAACCAATAACATTGCATTTATGTTCTTTCCACAAAACACACATGGATCTACCAGGGTCATTGCATGTGTGTTCTTTCCATGAACCACATATGGAGCAACCAGAGTCATTGCATGTGTGTTATTTCCACAAACCACATATGGATCCAGCAATGTCATTGCATGTGTGTTATTTTCCACAAACCACATGGATCAACCAATGGCATTGCATGTGTGTTCTTTTCACATACCACACATGGATCAACCAATGTCATTGCACGTGTGGTCTTTCCACAAAGCACATATGTATCCACTAGAGTCATTGCATGTGTGTTCTTTCCACAAACCACATATGGATCCACCAGAGTCCTTGCATGTCTGTTTTTTCCACAAACCACATGGATCAACCAGAGTAATTGCATGTGTGTTCTTTCCACAAACCACACAAGGATCCACCAGTGTAATTGCATGTGTGTTCTTTTCAAACCACATATGGATCAACAAATGTCATTGCATGTGTTTTCTTTTCACAAACCACATATGGATCCACCAATAGCATTGCATGTGTGTTCTTTCCATGAACCACATATGGATCAACCAATGTCATTGCATGTGTGTTCTTTAAACAAACCACATGGATCAACCAATGGCATTGCATGTGTCTTATTGTCATAAAACACATATGGATCAACCAATGTCATTGCATGTGTGTTATTTCCACAAAACACACATGGATCCACTAGAGTCATTACATGTGTGTTCTTTCCATGAGCCACATATGGATCAACCAGAGTCATTGCATGTGTGTTTGTTCCAAAAACCACTCATGGATCCACCAGAGTAATTGCATGTGTGTTAATTTCACAAACCACATATGGATCAACAAATGTCATTGCATGTGTGTTCTTTTCACAAACCACACATGGTTCCACCAGAGTAATTGCATGTGTGTTCTTTTCACAAACCACATATGGATCAACAAATGTCATTACATGTGTGTTCTTTTGACAAACAACATGGATCAACCAATGGCATTGCATGTGTGTTATTTTCACAAACCACGTATGGACAAACCAATGTCATTGCATGTGTGTTCCTGTCATGTACCACATATGGATCCACCAGTGTTCATTGCATGTGTGTTCTTTCCACAAACCACATATGTATCTACTAGAATAATTGCATGTGTGTTCTTTTCACAAACCACACATGGATCAACCAATGTCATTGCATGTGTGTTCTTTCCACAAACCACATATGGATCCACCAATGTCATTGCTTGTGTGTTGTTTTCCACAAACCACGTGGATCAACCAATGGCATTGCTTGTGTGTTCTTTTCACAAACCACACATGGATCAACCAATGTCATTTCATGTGTGGTCTTTCCACAAACCACATATGGATCCACTAGAGTCATTGCATGTGTGTTCTTTCCACAAATTACATATGGATCCACCAGAGTCGTTGCATGTCTGTTTTTTCCACAAACCACATGGATCAACCAGAGTCATTGCATGTGTGGTTTTCCATAAACCACACATGGATCCACCAATGTCATTGCATCTATGGTCTTTCCACAAACCACATATAGATCCACCAGGGATCTTTCCACGAACCACATATTGATCCACCAGAGTCATTGCATGTCCGTTTTTTCCATAAACCACAAGGATCAACTAGAGTCATTGCATGTGTGTTCTTTACACAAACCACACATGGATCCACCAGAGTAATTGCATGTGTTTTCATGTCACAAACCACACATCGATCCACCAACGTCATTGCATGTGTGTTCTTTCCATGAACCACATATGGATCCACCAATGTCATTGCATGTGTGTTCTTTCCATAAACCACATACGGATCCACCAGAGTCATTGCATGTGTGTTCTTTTCACAAACCACATATGGATCCACTAGAGTCATTGCATGTGTGTTCTTTCCACAAACCACATATGGATCCACCGGAGTCATTGCATGTCTTTCCATCAACCAAATATGGATCCACCAATGTCATTGCATGTGTGTTCTTTTCACAAACCACATATGGATCCACTAGAGTCATTGCCTGTGTGTTCTTTTCACAAACCACACATGGATCCACCATAGTCATTGCATGTGTGTTCTTTCCACAAACCAAATGGATCAACAAATGTCATTACATGTGTGTTCTTTTAACAAAGAAAATGGATCAACCAATGGCATTGCATGTGTGTTATTGTCATAAACCACATATGGATCAACCAATGTCATTGCATGTGTGTTCATGTCACAACCTACACATGGATCCACCAATGTCATTGCATATGTGTTCTTTCCATGAACCACATATGGATCCTCCAATGTCATAGCATGTGTGTTCTTTCCACAAACCACATATGGATCCACCAGAGTCATTGCATGTGTGTTCTTTTCGACAAACCACATATGGATGCCCTAGAATCATTGCATGTGTGTTCTTTCCACAAACCACATATGTATCAACAAATATCATTGCATGTGTGTTCTTTCCACAAACAAAATATGGATCCACCAATGTCATTGCATGTGTGTTCTTTTCACAAACCACATTTGGATCCACTAGAGTGATTGCATGTGTGTTCTTTTCAGAAACCACACATGGATCCACCAGAATCATTGCATGTGTGTTCTTTCCACAAAACAAATGGATCAACCAATGTCAATACATGTGTGTTCTTTCCACAAAGCACATGGATCAACCAGAGTCATTGCATGTGTGTTCTTTCCACAAACCACACATGGATCCACCAGAGTAATTGCATGTGTGTTCTTTTCACAAACCACACATGGATCAACCAATGTCATTGCATGTGTGGTCTTTCCACAAACCACATATGGATCCACTGGGGTCATTGCATGTGTGTTCTTTCCACAAACCACATATGGATCCACCAGAGACATTGCATGTCTGTTTTTTCCACAAACCACATGGATCAACCAGAGTCATTGCATGTGTGGTTTTCCATAAACCACACATGGATCCACCAATGTCATTGCATGTGTGGTCTTTCCAGAAACCACATATAGATCCACCAGGGATCTTTCCACGAACCACATATTGATCCACCAGAGTCATTGCATGTCCGTTTTTTCCATAAACCACAAGGATCAACTAGAGTCATTGCATGTGTGTTCTTTACACAAACCACACATGGATCTACCAGAGTAATTGCATGTGTTTTCATGTCACAAACCACACATCGATCCACCAATGTCATTGCATGTGTGTTCTTTCCATGAACCACATATGGATCCACCAATGTCATTGCATGTGTGTTCTTTCCATAAACCACATATGGATCCACCAGAGTCATTGCATGTGTGTTCTTTTCACAAACCACATATGGATCCACTAGAGTCATTGCATGTGTGTTCTTTCCACAAACCACATATGGATCCACCGAAGTCATTGCATGTGTGTTCTTTCCACAAACCAAATATGGATCCACCAATGTCATTGCATGTGTGTTCTTTTCACAAACCACATATGGATCCACTAGAGTCATTGCATGTGTGTTCTTTTCACAAACCACACATGGATCCACCATAGTCATTGCATGTATGTTCTTTCCACAAACCACATGGATCAACCAATGTCATTACATGTGTGTTCTTTTAACAAAGAAAATGGATCAACCAATGGCATTGCATGTGTGTTATTGTCATAAACCACATATGGATCAACCAATGTCATTGCATGTGTGTTCATGTCACAACCCACACATGGATCCACCAATGTCATTGCATGTGTGTTCTTTCCATGAACCATATATGGATCCACCAATGTCATAGCATGTGGGTTCTTTCCACAAACCACATATGGATCCACCAGAGTCATTGCATGTGTGTTCTTTTCGACAAACCACATATGGATCCACTAGAATCATTGCATGTGTGTTCTTTCCACAAACCGCATATGGATCAACAAATGTCATTGCATGTGTGTTCTTTCCACAAACAAAATATGGATCCACCAATGTTATTGCATGTGTGTTCTTTTCACAAACCACATATGGATCCACTAGAGTGATTGCATGTGTGTTCTTTTCAGAAACCACACATGGATCCACCAGAATCATTGCATGTGTGTTCTTTCCACAAACCACATGGATCAACCAATGTCATTACATGTGTGTTCTTTCCACAAAGCACATGGATCAACCAGAGTCATTGCATGTGTGTTCTTTCCACAAACCACACATGGATCCACCAGAGTAATTGCATGTGTGTTCTTTTCACAAACCACACATGGATCAACCAATGTCATTGCATGTGTGGTCTTTCCACAAACCACATATGGATCCACTAGAGTCATTGCATGTGTGTTCTTTCCACAAACCACATATGGATCCACCAGAGACATTGCATATCTGTTTTTTCCACAAACCACATGGATCAACCAGAGTCATTGCATGTGTGGTTTTCCATAAACCACACATGGATCCACCAATGTCATTGCATGTGTGGTCTTTCCACAAACCGCATATAGATCCACCAGGGATCTTTCCACGAACCACATATTGATCCACCAGAGTCATTGCATGTCCGTTTTTTCCATAAACCACAAGGATCAAATAGAGTCATTGCATGTGTGTTCTTTACACAAACCACACATGGATCCACCAGAGTAATTGCATGTGTTTTCATGTCACAAACCACACATCGATCCACTAGAGTCATTGCATGTGTGTTCTTTCCATGAACCACATATGGATCCACCAATGTCATTGCATGTGTGTTCTTTCCATAAACCACATATGGATCCACCAGAGTCATTGCATGTGTGTTCTTTTCACAAACCACATATGGATCCACTAGAGTCATTGCATGTGTGTTCTTTCCACAAACCACATATGGATCCACTGGAGTCATTGCATGTGTGTTCTTTCCACAAACCAAATATGGATCCACCAATGTCATTGGATGTGGTATCTTTTCACAAACCACATATGGATCCACTAGAGTCATTGCATGTGTGTTCTTTTCACAAACCACACATGGATCCACCATAGTCATTGCATGTGTGTTCTTTCCACAAACCACATGGATCAACCAGAGTAATTGCATGTGTATTATTTTCACAAGCCACACATGGATCAACCAATGGCATGGCATGGGTGTTCTTTTCCACAAACCACATGGATCAACCAATGTCATTGCATGTGTGTTCATGTCACAACCCACACATGGATCCACCAATGTCATTGCATGTGTGTTCTTTCCATGAACCACATATGGATCCACCAATGTCATAGCATGTGTGTTCTTTCCACAAACCACATATGGATCCACCAGAGTCATTGCATGTGTGTTCTTTTCGACAAACCAAATATGGATCCCCTAGAATCATTGCATGTGTGTTATTTCCACAAACCACATATGGATCAACAAATGTCATTGCATGTGTGTTCTTTCCACAAACAAAATATGGATCCACCAATTTCATTGCATGTGTGTTCTTTTCACAAACCACATATGGATCCACTAGAGTGATTGCATGTGTGTTCTTTTCAGAAACCACACATGGATCCACCAGAATCATTGCATGTGTGTTCTTTCCACAAACCACATGGATCAACCAATGTCATTACATGTGTGTTCTTTCCACAAAGCACATGGATCAACCAGAGTCATTGCATGTGTGTTCTTTCCAGAAACCACACATGGATCCACCAGAGTAATTGCATGTGTGTTCATGTCACAAACAACAAATGTATCCAGCAATGTCACTGCATGTGTGTTCTTTCCACAAACCACATATGGATCCACCAATGTCATTGCATGTGTGTTCTTTCCACAAACCACATATGGATCCACCAAAGTCATTACATGTGTGTTCTTTTCACAAACCACATATGGATCCACTTGAGTCATTGCATGTCTGTTCTTTCCACAAACCACATATGGATCAACAAATGTCATTGCATGTGTGTTCTTTCCACAAACCAAATATGGATCCACCAATGTCATTGCATGTGTGTTCTTTTCACAAACCACATATGGATCCACTAGAGTCATTGCATGTGTGTTCTTTTCACAAACCACATATGGATCCACTAGAGTCATTGCATGTGTGTTCTTCCCACAAACCACATGGATCAACCAATGTCATTGCATGTGTGTTCTTTTGACAAATAACATGGATCAACCAATGGCATTGCATATGTGTTATTGTCATAAACAACATATGGATCAACCAATGTCATTGCATGTGTGTTCATGTCACAAGCCACACATGGATGCACCAATGTCATTGCATGTGTGTTCTTTCCATGAACCACATATGGATCCACCAATGTCATTGCATGTGTGTTCTTTCCACAAACCACATATGGATCCACCAATTTCATTGCATGTGTGTTCTATTCCACATACCAGATATGGATCCACTAGAGTCATTGCATGTGTGTTCTTTCCACAAACCACATATGGATCCACTAGTCATTGCATGTGTTTTCTTTCCATGAACCACATATGGATCAACCAATGTCATTTCATGTGTGTTCTTTTCACAAACCATATATGGATCAACCAATGGCATTGCATGTGTGTTCTTTTCACAAACCACCTATGGATCAACCAATGTCATTGCATGTGTGTTCTTTTCACAAACCACATATGGATCAACTAATGTCATTGCATGTGTGTTCCTGTCATGAACCACATATGGATCCACCAGTGTTCATTGCATGTGTGTTCTTTTCACAAACCATATATGGATCAACCAATGGCATTGCACGTGTGTTCTTTTCACAACCCACATATGGATCAACTAATGTCATTGCATGTGTGTTCTTTTCACAAACCACATTTGTACTCACAAGAGTAATTGCATGTGTGTTCTTTTCCACAAACCACATATGGATCCACTAGAGTCATTGCATCTGTGTTCTTTTACAAACTACATATGGATCCACCAGAGTCAATGCATGTGCGTTCTTTTCCACAAACCACATGGATCAAACAATGGAATTGCATGTGTATTCTTTTCACAAACCACACATGGATCAACCAATGGCATTGCATGTGTGTTCTTTTCACAACCCACATATGGATCAACCAATGTCATTGCATGCGTGTTCTTTACAGAAACCACATATGTACCCACTCGCGTAATTGCATGTGTGTTCTTTTCACAAACCACCTATGGATCGACTAGAGTCATTGCATGTGTGTTCTTTTCACAAACCACACATGGATCCACAAGAGTCATTGCATGTGTGTTCTTTCCACAAACCACATGGATCAACCAATGTCTTTACATGTGTGTTCTTTCCACAAACCACATGGATCAACCAGAGTCATTGCATGTGTATTCTTTCTACAATCCACACATGGATCCACCAGAGTAATTGCATGTGTGTTCATGTCACAAACCACACACGGATCCACCAATTTCATTGCATGTGTGTTCTTTCCATGAACCACATATGGATCCACCAATGTCATTGCATGTGTGTTATTTCCACAAACCACATATGGATCCACTAGAGTCATTGCATGTGTGTTCTTTTAACAAACCACATATGGATCCGCTAGAGTCATTGCATGTGTGTTCTTTCCACAAACCACGTATGAATTCACCAAAGTCATTGCATGTGTGTTCTTTCCACAAACCAAATATGGATCCACCAATGTCATTGCATGTGTGTTCTTTTCACAACCCACATATGGATCCACTAGAGTCATTGCATGTGTGTTATTTTCACAAACAACACATGGATCCGCCAGAGTCATTGCATGTGTGTTCTTTCCACAAACCACATGGATCAACCAATGTCATTACATGTGTGTTCTTTTGACAAACAACATGGATCAACCAATGTCATTGCATGTGTGGTATTGTCATAAACCACATATGGATCAACCAATGTCATTGCATGTGGGTTCCTATCATGGACCACATATGGATCCACCAGAGTTCATTGAATGTGTGTTCTTTCCACAAACCACATATGTATACACTAGAGTAATTGCATGTGTGTTCTTTTCACAAACCATACATGGATCAACCAATGTCATTGCATGTCTGGTCTTTCCACAAACCACATATGGATCCACTAGAGTCATTGCATGTGTGTTCTTTCCACAAACCACGAATGGATCCACCAGAGTCATTTCATGTGTGTTATTTCAACAAACCAAATATGGATCCACCAATGTCATTGCATGTGTGTTCTTTTCACAACCCACATATGGATCCACTAGAGTCATTGCATGTGTGTTATTTTCACAAATAACACATGGATCCACCAGAGTCATTGCATGTGTTTTCTTTCCACAAACCACATGGATCAACCAATGTCATTACATGTGTGTTCTTTTGAAAAACAACATGGATCAACCAATGGCATTGCATGTGTGTTATTGTCATAAACCACATATGGATCAACCAATGTCATTGCATGTGGGTTCCTGTCATGAATCACATATGGATCCACCAGTGTTCATTGCATGTGTGTTCTTTCCACAAACCACATATGTATCCACTAGAGTTATTACATGTGTGTTCTTTTCAAAAACCACACATGGATCAACCAATGTCATTGCATGTGTGTTCTTTCCACAAACCACATGGATCAACGAGAGTAATTGCATGTGTATTCTTTTCACAAACCACACATGGATCAACCAATGGCATTGCATGGGTGCTATTTTCCACAAACCACATGGATCAACCAATGGCATTGCATGTGTGTGATTTTCACAAACCACACATGGATCAACCAATTTCATTGCATGTGTGGTCTTTCCACAAACCACATATGGATCCACCAAGGTCATTGCATGTGTGTTCTTTCCACAAACCACATATGGATCCACCATAGTAATTGCATGTCTGTTTTTTCCACAAACCACATGGATAAACCAGAGTCATTGCATGTGTGTTCTTTCCACAAACCACATATGGATCCACCAGAGTAATTGCATGTGTGTTCTTTGCATGAATTACATATGGATCAACCAATGTCATTGCATGTGTGTTCTTTCTACAAACCACATGGATCAACCAATGGCATTGCATGTGTGTTATTGTCAAACAACACATATGGATCAACCAATGTCATAGCATGTGTGTTCTTTCCACAAAACACACATGGATCCACGAGAGTCATTGCATGTGTGTTCTTTCCATGAACCACATATGGATCAACCAGAGTCATTGCATGTGTGTTCTTTCCACAAACCACACATGGATCCACCAGAGTAATTGCATGTGTGTTCTTTTCACAAACCACATATGGATCAACAAATGTCATTGCATGTGTGTTCTTTTCACAAACCCCATATGGATCCACCAGAGTAATTCCATGTGTGGTCTTTTCACAAACCACATATGGATCAAGAAATGTCATTACATGTGTGTTCTTTTCACAAACAACATGGATCAACCAATGGCATTGCATGTGTGTTATTTTCACAAACCACATATGGATCAACTAATGTCATTGCATGTGTGTTCCTGTCAAGAACCACATATGGATCCACCAGTGTTCATTGCATGTGTGTTCTTTTCACAAACAATATATGGATCAACCAATGGCATTGCATGTGTGTTCTTTTCACAACCCACATATGGATCAACCAATGTCATTGCATGTGTGTTCTTTTCACAAACCACATTTGTACTCACAAGAGTAATTGCATGTGTGTTCTTTTCCACAAACCACATATGGATCCACTAGAGTCATTGCATTTAAGTTCTTTTACAAACTACATATGGATCCACCAGAGTCAATGCATGTGAGTTCTTTTCCACAAACCACATGGATCAAACAATGGAATTGCATGTGTATTCTTTTCACAAACCACACATGGATCAACCAATGGCATTGCATGTGTGTTCTTTTCACAACCCACATATGGATCAACCAATGTCATTGCATGCGTGTTCTTTACAGAAACCACATATGTACCCACTCGCATAATTGCATGTGTGTTCTTTTCACAAACAACATATGGATCGACTAGAATCATTGCATGTGTGTTATTTTCACAAACCACACATGGATCCACAAGAGTCATTGCATGTGTGTTCTTTCCACAAACCACATGGATCAACCAATGTCATTACATGTGTGTTCTTTCCACAAACCACATGGATCAACCAGAGTCATTGCATGTGTGTTCTTTCTACAATCCACACATGGATCCACCAAAGTAATTGCATGTGTGTTCATGTCACAAACCACACATGGATCCACCAATTTCATTGCATGTGTGTTCTTTCCATGAACCACATATGGATCCACCAATGTCATTGCATGTGTGTTATTTCCACAAACCACACATGGATCCACCAGGGTAATTGCATGTGTGTTCTTTTCACAAACCACATATGGATCAACAAATGTCATTGCATGTGTGTTCTTTTCACAAACCCCATATGGATCCACCAGAGTAATTCCATGTGTGGTCTTTTCACAAACCACATATCGATCAACAAATACCATTACATGTGTGTTCTTTTCACAAACAACATGGATCAACCAATGGCATTGCATGTGTGTTATTTTCACAAACCACATATGGATCAACTAATGTCATTGCATGTGTGTTCCTGTCAAGAACCACATATGGATCCACCAGTGTTCATTGCATGTGTGTTCTTTTCACAAACAATATATGGATCAACCAATGGCATTGCATGTGTGTTCTTTTCACAACCCACATATGGATCAACCAATGTCATTGCATGTGTGTTCTTTTCACAAACCACATTTGTACTCACAAGAGTAATTGCATGTGTGTTCTTTTCCAAAAAGCACATATGGATCCACTAGATTCATTTCATCGGTGTTCTTTTACAAACTACATATGGATCCACCAGAGTCAATGCATGTGCGTTCTTTTCCACAAACCACATGGATCAAACAATGGAATTGCATTTGTATTCTTTTCACAAACCACACATGGATCAACCAATGTCATTGCATGCGTGTTCTTTACAGAAACCACAAATGTACCCACTCGCGTAATTGCATGTGTGTTCTTTTCACAAATCACATATGGAACGACTAGAGTCATTGCATGTGTGTTCTTTTCACAAACCACACATGGATCCACAAGAGTCATTGCATGTGTGTTCTTTCCACAAACCACATGGATCAACCAATGTCATTACATGTGTGTTCTTTCCACAAACCACATGGATCAACCAGAGTCATTGCATGTGTGTTCTTTCTACAATCCACACATGGATCCACCAGAGTAATTGCATGTGTGTTCATGTCACAAACCACACATGGATCCACCAATTTCATTGCATGTGTGTTCTTTCCATGAACCACATATGGATCCACCAATCTCATTGCATTTGTGTTATTTCCACAAACCACATATGGATCCACCAGAGTCATTGCATGTGTGTTCTTTTCACAAACCACATATGGATCCACTAGAGTCATTGCATGTGTGTTCTTTCCACAAACCACGTATGGATTCACCAAAATCATTGCATGTGTGTTCTTTCCACAAACCAAATATGGATCCACCAATGTCATTGCATGTGTGTTCTTTTCACAACCCACATATGGATCCACTAGAGTCATTGCTTGTGTGTTATTTTCACAAACAACACATGGATCCACCAGAGTCATTGCATGTGTGTTCTTTCCACAAACCACATGGATCAACCAATGTCATTACATGTGTGTTCTTTTGACAAACAACATGGATCAACCAATGGCATTGCATGTGTGTTATTTTCATAAACCACATATGGATCAACCAATGTCATTGCATGTGGGTTCTTGTCATGAACCACATATGGATCCACCAGTGTTCATTGCTGTAACATCCCTAAATTCAAATTTCAAAGCTCATTCATATCATCCATGCATCCATCATCATCTAGGGTTTTTCTCAAAATCATTTTAGAAATAGGAGCATTTTTGGCTCATTATTTTATGTATGAAAACCCTAGCCTTTGTGCTACTTGTTGTTGAGAAAAGTACTTTTATTGTTGAGAATCCAAACACAAGTGATTTCAAAACTTTGAGCAAAGTATCAAAGCAAAATATGAATTTAAACAAATTATATGCCTATTTCATAAAGGCATAGTTTTAATTTATTTTCAAAAGACCAAAGTGTTCTGAAGTGTTCAGATGTGTTTGAACCTTATTTAAGAACAAGATTTATTGTACAAAAGTCCTGTAAAGCTTTGGTTTCAAACATATTTGAATTTGGGTTTAAAAACCATTTCTAGAAATTTAATCAGAAAAAGAAAAAGAATTAAGAGGAAAAAAAATAGCCAAACCAGCCAATCTGGCCGACCCAGCCCAACACGGCCCAGCTAGCCCAGCTCCCTAATCCCGCGAATCGTTTTCTTTCACCCACTCTCGCACCCACCAGCTCACTGACCGAAGGGACCCACTCTCCCTCTCCTCGCTCGCTGACATCCGCGGCCCACTCGAGCGTCGTCATCTCCACCCCCACGACCTGTTCGTCCCCAAATCAGCGCGGCCGTTTTCTGTTTTAAATTCGCAGCTTCAATTCGTATCAATGCTCGAGTAATTCTCGCTCACGACCTGGCTACTTAAACCCCCTCTGCCCCCTCTCCCTTCTCCCTCAAACCCTGAACCCAGAGCGCCACCAGGCTGCGTGCATTGCTCCCTGTAGCCCCGCCGTCTCCGACGAGCTGCAGCCACGATTCCGGCCACCTCCGACCACCCCTCTGCCTCTGCTTCACACGAACAGATTCCACTTGACCTCACGCATCACCCAGTACTCCTAGTTCGCCCGCGCGTGACCCAGAACGTCGGCTACGCAAACGTCTGACCGCTACCGCCTCCAGCTTCAACTCCGGCGAGCTCTAGTGGTAAGTCCAGACCGCCCCGAACCTTGTCATTCACGCACGCGTTTACCCCGTGACCATCTGCATCTGACCACACCTCCTGTTTGCATCCTAGTGATCTACAACGTCGCCTTCGACCTCGAACGGAATCACCTGTCGCCAGACTCAACTCCGACGAGGAATCAACATCGTGACAGCACGCCCCTCCGCAAACCGACGCTACCTTGAGCTTCAGCAGCTTCTCGCGAGCCTGGTATGACCCTTCTCCCTCTCGCGGACGACCGGGAACACTAGCGCCCGACCGAAGGCCGGCGCTCATTGACGCCGCTACCGGAGACATGGTTGTTTGAACGAGCACCGTTAGATCCAGATCCGGCGCCAGGATAGATTCATTTAAGCTGAGCGATACGCGATCTGGGCGTGCGATCTGTTTAGATCCTGCGGCTGCCAAACGCGATCCAATCCGAAGCGATGCAGCGCCCAGTGAGGTTGCGACGCGTGGGTGGGATGAATTCAAAAACAGAAATTCGAATCAGATTTATATCCAAACTTCAAACTGCTATAACTTTTGAATGCCACGTTAGAATTTTGCAAACTTTATACCGTTGGATTCAGTGAATCAAGGCCTTTCTGTTATGCAAAGTGTTTAACAAATAGTAACCATTAGAATGACTTTATTTGTAGAAACATGTCTAAGGCTATTTTGAGTATGGATTTAGTTTAGTAATTTGTTTAAGTACCAAATAAGTTTGTCTTGGCTTTTTTGTGTCTTGTTAAGTTTCTGTAACATGCACATGCTTGGTAGAGTTTTCAAAATCACCACTTAGTAAATTCTTGCATGCATGCATTCATATTATTTTTGATTGTATTTAAATTGTGTGTAATTGTGTGCTACAATTTTGTGTGTAGATTTTGCTAGTGATTGTGACTGTGAAGAGTGCTACTCTCCCCATTACCAAGGCAAGTGATATTTTCATGAACATTCCATTCCTATATTTTATACTAGCATTAGATATTTTTGCTAAGACATGCATGCTACTTTTGTCAAATGATATGATGGGAAATCCTATGTAGTTTAGAATGGTAGAGTTGCTAGGAAATTTTTCCCTAAAGATAAGTTGCCATGCCATGCTTAGCCTAGCTAATAGAAAACAAGGGTGGATTATATATTCATGCTATGGAAAATTTCTAAGTCTGATGACTTGTGTTTTGATTAATAAAACAACTAAGTTAATGAATCACCTGGGTGGAATGGGACTTGCTTGGTGGTTTTTGGTTGAGTGGTTCACAAGGCCCATTTTTATGGTTTACCTTAGTGTATCTCACTTGTGGATGGCCACCCAGGAACAAAGAGATTTGAGATGTCAAATGTTGAGAAGCTTCAAGTGCAACCACTTGGCAATATGGGCTCTGCCATGATCATATAGGTTGCTAGAACTTAGTCTCTTGGACAATTGGTGGTAGAGGGATTGATAGGTTGGAGCGCGTCCATTTGACTAAGGAAAGGCTTCTGAAAGATCTTGTCTTGGGAAACCAAGTCTTGTGGGGAAAGTGCACCACCTCTGCAGAGTGTAAAACCTAAGTACTTAGCCATGTCCCTGGTAAAGGACAATTTGAGCATCAAGACATGGAAGCTTCAAGAATCTCATCACTCCAACTTCTAAATAAAACTTGTGGGTGAACATGGGTGAAGGACCCCAATGTCTATTGGAGGTTCCTTGGGAAGTTTTGACAAAGAAAAACTTAATGTTTTCTACTAATAGGAAAAACCTATTTTGAGCAAAGCAAGCCAAGCTACACTTAGCCAAAATGCATATAGTATTATAGTCCACTTTAAATAAACTAAGGTATCACTTGCCAATACTATTCCAAAGTATTGACCCTCTGTGGCTATAACTTGTAATGTTGCAGGTTACTCCGATGATGAATAGGAGTCATGAGTCTACACTCAACATGCTTGCCTGTGGCACATGAAGATGAAGACTTATGTTTATTTACTCATTCCATAAACTCTTGTATTAGGCCTTTGGCCCTGAGTTGTAAAAGACTATGTTTTATCTCTGGAATGAATGTAATAAACGACCTTTGTATCTGTGTACTTCATCTTAAACTGTGGATGCTAGCATTGATCCAGGGACTAGCATTGCAATCACAGGGATCCTTTCCTTTATAAAGGAGGGGTCTAACAGATGGTATCAGAGCACTGTGGTGCCTGTAGGATTATGACCCTAGGATTGGAAACCACTAAGGAAAAAATTTAACTACTTCTACACTTGTCTATTCTTCTCGTAAACTTTTCTAATCTTCTCATTCTCATCCTTATTTGTAGATGAACTCCATCAACGAAGCCATGAAGAAAGGACCACTCATGACCATGACCTTGGAGTGTGAAACGGAGTTTCCCAAAATTCTCAAGGACCTCATGGAGGCAATGGAAGCACATGGTGCAGCTATGTACAAGGGCTTTCCAGTGATGGAGGAAGGAGTGGAGTATTGGTGGGTGCAACTTCACTTGTACAAAAACAAGGAAGACAACCACAAAGAAAGAGGCTTCTGCATGTACACCAACACTGTGATGCATACCACGTTCTTTGAGTCAGCAAGAGAAGCAGCTTGGAAGACTATCAAAGAACTCAGTGCTAGAGTCAAGTGCAAGATGCTCAACCTCCAAAAAGACTTAGAGAAAGAGAAGGAACATACCCAAGAGTTGGAAGTCACCAACCAAACCTTAAGGGGAGATATTATAGACTTAGTGATGGAAGCATGTGAACAAGATAGGCTGATTGCCTCTAGGAACATTGTGTTAGCCACAGATCCAAAGGAGATAGGTTTGTAAACGCACTTCGTTAGTTGGACCACCACCTATCACCTTATTTTCTAAATGATACCTTAAATAAGTTTGAACCTTGGTTGATGTAATGGAATCATGTATGCATGACTTGTGTGATTTTTGTGTTCCATGGTTATGTATGAATGTTTGTCTTGTTTATTTTAAATTGTGTTGTTCTAACTTTTTCAATCTTATAAATAGATGCCTATTACCATCAGCACTGTTGAGGAGTTCCAGGTTACCCGTTTTGGTCCTCGTATCGTAGAGCTTACTACCTTGCTCGATCTCCCTCTTCCCACCATTACGGTGCACCCACTCACCAAGTTTGAGAGGAAGGACCTCTGGGGCTTCAAGGTGAACCAGCCAGGACGCCAGACAGAGCCTACTACGGAGGCCATCATCTTCAAGCTTATGCACGATGACAGGGAGAGAGGCATGGAGGTTGTCATGCAGACTGATAGGGACGATCATAGGTCGTCACTCCCGACAGGTTAGAGGCACTCACTTCCACGCCTTCAGAAGGCGTGATGATGATGGAGAGTCCATCGACTTTGAGGACGACTCGAGGGCCGCAGCAGAGCCGATATGCCTGTACCTCCAGGACTTAGAGACTCTTATTAGGCACGTAGATACTGACAGGACCAATGTCATGCTCAGTAATGACGAGCTCCAGGTGCAGCTTCGCGAGAAGGACAAGCTCTTCGAAAGCGGCGAGATTGTCAAGGAGATGGAGGCGAAGTTCGAGACCCAGGACCGTAAGTTCAAGAGTCAAGAGAAACGTGTCCAGGATAGGAACAAGAAGATTCGGGACATGACCGAAGAACTGCAGTCCAAGGACTTCGAGTTAGAGCAGCAGCAGACAGTGATTGAGAGACTTCGATCCCAGAAGAAGGCTCTCAAGGCCAAGATCGACTCCTTGACCACTACTATCGAGGAGAACAAGACCGCAATGGAGAACGCAGGTCTTATCTTTGTCGAGGAGGAGATTGACGCTGACGAGTAGACTTGACTACTCAGTTATCTCTATTTACCGTACTCGTTATTTGTGAACTTATTATTGGACCATCCAACATGTGGATGGCTTGCCACTTGTGTGTTTTTACTTTGAGACTTTGGTTATCTGGTTGTTGAACTTTGATCCTTGGGTTGCATGCTATGAGTTTGCTTGTGTGATGTATTGTGCATGAATCATTAAGGGTATCTCATTCTTACCTCTATTTGAACAAACCACAGATGCCTCCCCGTCGCGCAAACCCCAACCCCAACAACATTACCCCGGAAATGCAACAGATGATGAATGCGCAGACACAGCTTATGCAAATGATGACGACATTCATCCAAAACCAGAACAACAATAATCCCAATAACAACAACAACCCCAATAATAACAACAACAACAACCCTCCGGGTTTTGATATGCTCACCAGATTTCTGCGTCTGAGGCCAGCTAAGTTTTCAGGAACGACTGATCCCATGGTGGCCAATGATTGGCTACGTTCTGTGAACAAAGAGTTAGTGACCGTGGGCTGCACGGATGCTGAAAAAGTCAGGTTCGCAGCACATCTGTTGGAAGGACCAGCCGCCGCATGGTGGGACAACTTCCAGATCACCACCCCTATCGATGAGGTGACTTGGGCTATCTTTGAAGATGGCTTTCGCACTACTCATATCTCACCAGGAATGATGAGCCTGAAAAAGAAGGAATTTCACAACCTGAAGCAGCGCCACCACAGCGTGGCTGAATATATAGAAGAGTTCAACAATCTGGCGCGCTATGCACCGGATGAGGTTGACACAGATGCCAAAAGAAAGGAAAAGTTTCTGGAAGGCTTGAATGATGAGCTGAATCTGCAATATGCTGTGGCATATGTTCCAACTTATCAGTCGCTGTGTGACAAGGCTGTTATTGTGGAGAATAAAATGAAGCAAGTCGAGAGTAGAAAGAGGAAACACTACGACAAGCACAGCTCGGGATCGTCTCATAAACGATCTCACTATGATGATAGTGTCAGCTCAGGATCCCACAAGCATGGGAAATTTAACAAGCACCACAACCACAACCGTCATGACAACAAGCATCATCGCAGTCATGAAAATGATAAGTACAAGAATCACAAGAGTGGACATAAGAGCCACCACAGCGGAAGTGGAAGTGGAAACCAGCCTAAAAGGGACATCATCAAAGTTGAATGCTTCAAATGCAAGAAGTGGGGCATTATGCTAATGAGTGCCCTGAAAAGAAAGTTGAAGGACCTAACAAGCCTAATCCTTTTCGTAAAGGATGTGTTAACCACATCAATGTGGAAGATGTCTATGAAGAGCCTGATGCTGTTGCTGGTAAGTTCAGACTCAATTCCATTACAGCATTTGTACTCTTTGACACTGGTGCATCTCATTCATTCATATCAAAAGCATTTGTTGATAGAAACGGGTTTGCATCTGAAAACATTGGGTGTCCGATAAAAGTTAGCTCTCCGGGTGGAGATATGATAGTGATTCTTGGATGCCGGATCTAGTCATAGAGATCGGAAAACATAAGTTTCAAAGTGAACCTAATAATCCTAAATTCCCAAGGATTGGATGTGATTTTGGGAATGGATTGGATGGCCAAGTATGAGGGAGTACTAGATTGTGCTAATCCAGCTTGCACTCACAACCCCAAGGTAAGAGGATAAAATTCAAATCCAATTTTGAATCTAAAGGAAGTAAGCTGAATTCTCTTAAGGGGGTTAGCATGGACACTGTGCCAATTGTGTGTGAATATCCGGATGTGTTTCCGGAAGAGTTACCGGGAATGCCACCAGATAGAGATGTAGAGTTTATAATAGATTTGGTACCGTGTTACGTACCAAGAGCAAAGAGGCCTTATAAAATGTCAGATTTAACTAAAGGAACTCAAGAAACAACTTGGAGAACAATTGCATAAAGGATTCATCCAGCCAAGTTCTTCATCTTGGGGAGCTCCAGTTTTATTCGTGGAAAAGAGAGATAGAACTCAAAGATTATGCATAGATTACCGTTCTCTCAACGAGGTAACCATCAAGAACAAATATCCTTTGCCAAGAATCAATGACTTGTTTGATCAGCTAGAAGGAGCATGTGTGTTCTCGAAGATTGATCTTCGGTCAGGCTATTTTCAACTCAAGATAAGAGAGCAAGACATACCTAAAACAGCATTCACCACAAGGTATGGATTGTATGAGTACACTGTGATGCCTTTTGGTTTAACCAACGCCTCCAGATACTTCATGAATATGATGAACAAAGTGTTCATGGAATTTCTCGACAAGTTCGTTGTCGTTTTCATCGATGACATCTTAGTCTACTCCAAGAGCAAGGAAGAGCATGAAAGACATCTACGCTTGATACTTGAGAAACTGAGGGAACATAAGCTTTATGCCAAATTCAGCAAGTGTGAGTTTTGGTTAGAGGAAGTTGGATTTCTTGGTCACGTTATGACAAAGGAAGGTGTAGCAGTTGATCCTGCTAAAGTTTCAGCTGTGACAGAATGGGAATCTCCTAAGAACATAAAAGAGGTTCGTAGTTTCCTTGGTTTAGCAGGATACTACAGAAGATTCATAGAAAATTTTTCAAAGGTTGCCAAACCAATGACAGAATTGTTAAAGAAAGATAAGAAATTTTCTTGGTCTGAAGGTTGTGAACTCAGCTTTCAAGAATTAAAGAAGAGACTTGTGTCAGCACCAGTTCTGTGCCTACCAGACTTGGAAAAGGATTTCCATGTGTATTGTGATGCTTCTCATCAAGGATTAGGTGCCGTACTTATGCAAGGCGGAAAAGTTGTGGCTTATGCCTCGAGACAACTCAAAACTCATGAAGTAAATTATCCTACTCATGATTTAGAGTTAGCCGCTGTTGTCCATGCACTCAAAACATGGAGACATTACCTTTTGGGAAAACGTTGTGAAGTATTCACCGATCATAATAGTTTGAAGTATATCTTCACCCAGAAGGAAATTAATATGAGACAAAGGAGATGGCTAGAACTTATCAAGGATTACGACTTGAGTTTGCAATACCATCCTGGTAAAGCAAATGTAGTAGCAGATGCTCTAAGTCGTAAGGCGTTTGTAAATGGCCTTACCAATGGTGAATTGCCAGATGACTTGTGTAAGCAATTCAAGGAACTCAGGTTGGAGATTGTGCCAGAAGGACATCTCATATCTTTGGATATTCAACCCACTCTGTTGGATAAGATTAAAGAAGCCCAAAAGACGGATAAAGAAATCGAAGAGATTAAGGAAAGGATTAGCCAAGGGAAAGCTAAAAGTTTCCATATAGATGAACAAGGTACTTTATGGCACGGGAAACGTATTTGTGTTCCACAAGATCCGGAATTGCGGAAACTGATTCTACAAGAAGCCCATAACTCTCCATATTCTATTCACCCGGGAAACACCAAAATGTACATGGATATGAAAGAAAGATTTTGGTGGAACAATCTCAAAAGGACATCACAACACATTGCTTTGTGTGATGTGTGTAGTAGAGTGAAAGCGGAGTATCAGAAACCAGCAGGTTTGCTTCAACCAATGCCTATTCCTGAATGGAAGTGGGAAAGTATTGGTATGGATTTCATTACCGGATTACCAAGGACCAGGTCAGGGTATGATTCCATATGGGTAGTAGTGGATCGCCTAACTAAAGTGGCCCATTTTATACCCGTAAAGACAACTTATACCAGTGCCAAGTTAGCCAAAATCTACATGAGCAGAATTGTATGCCTTCACGGTGTGCCTAAGAGTATTGTGTCTGATAGAGGAACTCAGTTCACTTCTCACTTTTGGAGACAGCTTCATGAATCTTTAGGAACGAGGTTGGAATTCAACATGGCTTTTCATCCTCAAACGGATGGACAAACGGAAAGGACTAACCAAATTCTTGAAGACATGTTGAGGGCATGTGCCCTAGACTATGGAGCAAGTTGGGATGAAAGTCTGCCTTACGCAGAGTTCTCTTACAATAACAGTTACCAATCTAGCATTGGGATGGCACCATTTGAGTTTCTCTACGGAAGGAAGTGTACCACCCCATTGCTATGGAATGGTGTGGGAGAAAGAAGTTTGTTTGGACCAGATCTTATCAAAGACGCTGAAGAAAGGTCAAATTGGTTAGGGACAGGTTGAAGATAGTACAGTCCCGACAGAAAAGCTACGCGGATTCTAAGCGTAGAGAAGTCACCTACGAAGTTGGGGATAGAGCTTATCTTAGAGTATCACCACTTCGTGGAGTGAAAAGATTTGGAGTCAAAGGAAAGTTGGCACCAAGATATGTTGGGCCATTCAACATTCTAAGTCGCAAGGGAGAAGTTGCATATGAAATCGAACTGCCAGCATCTTTATTAGCAGTCCATAATGTTTTTCATGTGAGTCAGCTTAAGAAATGTCACCCGGAAATGGAAGAATCTTCTTTGAAGGATACCATATCTTTGGAAGAAGTTCAACTAGAAAGTGATCTCACCTATGAAGAAAAGCCTGTCAAGATTCTTGAGACCGCAGAAAGAGTCACGAGGACAAAAACTATCAAGTTTTGCAAAGTGCAATGGAATCATCATTCCGAAGAAGAAGCAACATGGGAAAGAGAAGATGATCTTCGGAAAGACCACCCTCACCTATTTGCTAGCCAATCCGAATCTCGAGGGCGAGATTCACCTTAAGGGGGTTAGATTTGTAACATCCCTAAATTCAAATTTCAAAGCTCATTCATATCATCCATGCATCCATCATCATCTAGGGTTTTTCTCAAAATCATTTTAGAAATAGGAGCATTTTTGGCTCATTATTTTATGTATGAAAACCCTAGCCTTTGTGCTACTTGTTGTTGAGAAAAGTACTTTTATTGTTGAGAATCCAAACACAAGTGATTTCAAAACTTTGAGCAAACTATCAAACAAAATATGAATTAAAACAAATTATATGCCTATTTCATAAAGGCATAGTTTTAATTTATTTTCAAAAGACCCAAGTGTTCTGAAGTGTTCAGATGTGTTTGACCCTTATTTAAGAACAAGATTTATTGTACAAAAGTCCTGTAAAGCTTTGGTTTCAAACAGATTTCAATTTAGGTTTAAAAACCATTTCTAGAAATTTAATCAGAAAAAGAAAAAGAATTAAGAGGAAAAAAAATAGCCAAACCAGCCAATCTGGCCGACCCATTAACACGGCCCACTAGCCCAGCTCCTAATCCCGAATCGTTTTCTTTCACCCACTCTCGCACCCACCAAGCACCGACCAAGGGACCCACTCTCCCTCTCCTCGTCATCTCCACCCCCACGACCTGTTCGTCCCCAAATCAGCATGGCCGTTTTCTGTTTTAAATTCGCAGCTTCAATTCGTATCAATTCTCGAGTAATTCTCGCTCACGACCTGGCTACTTAAACCCCCTCTGCCCCCTCTCCCTTCTCCCTCAAACCCCGAACCCAGAGCGCCACCAGGCTGCGTGCATTGCTCCCTGTAGCCCCACCGTCTCCGACGAGCTGCAGCCACGATTCCGGCCACCTCCGACCACCCCTTTGCCTCTGCTTCACACGAACAGATTCCACTTGACCTCATGCATCACCAAGACTCTGGTTATTTCGCGTGACCCGAACGTCGGCCATAAGCGTCGCCGCCACCGCCTCCGGCTTCAACTCCGGCGAGCTCTAGTGGTAAGTCCAGACCGCCCGAACCTTGTCATTCACGCCGCGTTTACCCGTGACCATCGCATCGACCACACCTCTGTTTGCATCCTAGTGATCTCTACGCCGCCGACCTCGAGCGGAATCACCTGCCGCGGACTCAACTCCGACGAGGAATCAACATCGTGACCTTACGCCCTCCGCAAACCGGCGCTACCTTGAGCTTCAGCAGCTTTCGCGAGCCTGGTATGACCTTCCTCTCGCGGCGGGACCGGGAACACTAAGCGCCGCGTGACCGAAGCGCCTTCGCGGCCGACGCCGCGCCGCCAGGACATGGTTGTTTGAACGAGCACCGTTAGATCCAGATCCGAGCGCTAGGATAGATTCATTTAACTGCGAAGCGGTACGCGATCTGGAACGTGCGATCTGTTTAGATCCTGCGGCTGCCAAATGCGATCCAACCGAAGCGGTACGCGCCAGTGAGGTTGCGACGCGTGGCTGGGATGAATTCAAAAACAAAAATTCGAATCAGATTTATATCCAAACTTCAAACTGCTATAACTTTTGAATGCCACGTTAGAATTTTGCAAACCTTATACCGTTGGATTCAGTGAATCAAGGCCTTTCTGTTTATGCAAAGTATTTAACAAATAGTAACCATTAGAATGACTTTATTTGTAGAAACATGTCTAAGGCTATTTTGAGTATGGATTTAGTTTAGTAATTTGTTTAAGTACCAAATAAGTTTGTCTTGGCTTTTTTTGTGTCTTGTTAAGTTTCTGTAACATGCACATGCTTGGTAGAGTTTTCAAAATTACCACTTAGTAAATTCTTGCATGCATGCATTCATATTATTTTTGATTGTATTTAAATTGTGTGTAATTGTGTGCTACAATTTTGTGTGTAGATTTTGCTAGTGATTGTGACTGTGAAGAGTGCTACTCTCCCCATTACCAAGGCAAGTGATATTTTCATGAACATTCCATTCCTATATTTTATACTAGCATTAGATATTTTTGCTAAGACATGCATGCTACTTTTGTCAAATGATATGATGGGAAATCCTATGTAGTTTAGAATGGTAGAGTTGCTAGGAAATTTTTCCCTAAAGATAAGTTGCCATGCCATGCTTAGCCTAGCTAATAGAAAACAAGGGTGGATTATATATTCATGCTATGGAAAATTTCTAAGTCTGATGACTTGTGTTTTGATTAATAAAACAACTAAGTTAATGAATCACCTGGGTGGAATGGGACTTGCTTGGTGTTTTTTGGTTGAGTGGTTCACAAGGCCCATTTTTATGGTTTACCTTAGTGTATCTCACTTGTGGATGGCCACCCAGGAACAAAGAGATTTGAGATGTCAAATGTTGAGAAGCTTCAAGTGCAACCACTTGGCAATATGGGCTCTGCCATGATCATATAGGTTGCTAGAACTTAGTCTCTTGGACAGTTGGTGGTAGAGGGATTGATAGGTTGGAGGGCGTCCATTTGACTAAGGAAAGGCTTCTGAAAGATCTTGTCTTGGGAAACCAAGTCTTGTGGGGAAAGTGCACCACCTCTGCAGAGTGTAAAACCTAAGTACTTAGCCATGTCCCTGGTAAAGGACAATTTGAGCATCAAGACATGGAAGCTTCAAGAATCTCATCACTCCAACTTCTAAATAAAACTTGTGGGTGAACATGGGTGAAGGACCCCAATGTCTATTGGAGGTTCCTTGGGAAGTTTTGACAAAGAAAAACTTAATGTTTTCTACTAATAGGAAAAACCTATTTTGAGCAAAGCAAGCCAAGCTACACTTAGCCAAAATGCATATAGTATTATAGTCCACTTTAAATAAACTAAGGTATCACTTGCCAATACTATTCCAAAGTATTGACCCTCTGTGGCTATAACTTGTAATGTTGCAGGTTACTCCGATGATGAATAGGAGTCATGAGTCTACACTCAACATGCTTGCCTGTGGCACATGAAGATGAAGACTTATGTTTATTTACTCATTCCATAAACTCTTGTATTAGGCCTTTGGCCCTGAGTTGTAAAAGACTATGTTTTATCTCTGGAATGAATGTAATAAATGACCTTTGTATCTTTGTACTTCATCTTAAACTGTGGATGCTAGCATTGATCCAGGGACTAGCATTGCAATCACAGGGATCCTTTCCTTTATAAAGGAGGGGTCTAACAATTGCATGTTGGCTCTTTCCACAAACCACATATGTATCCACTAGAGTTATTGCATGTGTGTTCTTTTCACAAACCACACATGGATCAACCAATGTCATTACATGTGTGTTCTTTCCACAAACCACATGGATCAACCAGAGTAATTGCATGTGTGTTCTTTTCACAAACCACACATGGATCAACCAATGGAATTGCATGGGTGTTCTTTTCCACAAACCACATGGATCAACCAATGGCATTGCATGTGTGTTCTTTTTCACAAACCACACATGGATCAACCAATTTCATTGCATGTGTGGTCTTTCCACAAACCACATATGGATCCACCAGGGTCATTGCATGTGTGTTCTTTCCACAAACCACATATGGATCCACCATAGTAATTGCATGTCTGTTTTTTCCACAAACCACATGGATCAACCAGAGTCATTGCATGTGTGTTCTTTCCACAAACCACATATGGATCCACCAGAATAATTGCATGTGTGTTCTTTGCATGAACCACATATGGATCAACCAATGTCATTGCATGTGTGTTCTTTCCACAAACCACATGGATCAACCAATGTCATTGCATGTGTGTTATTATCACAAAACACATATGGATCAACCAATGTCATTGCATGTGTGTTCTTTCCACAAAACACACATGGATCCACGAGAGTCAGTGCATGTGTGTTCTTTCCATGAACCAGATATGGATCAACCAGAGTCATTGCATGTGTGTCCTTTCCACAAACCACACATGGATCCACCAGAGTAATTGCATGTGTGTTTTTTTCACAAACCACATATGGATCAACAAATGTCACTGCATGTGTGTTCTTTTCACAAACCACATATGGATCCACCAGAGTAATTCCATGTGTGGTCTTTTCACAAACCACATATGGTTCAACAAATGTCATTACATGTGTGTTCTTTTCACAAACAACATGGATCAACCAATGGCATTGCGTGTGTGTTATTTTCACAAACCAGCACTAGAGTCATTGCATGTGTGTTCTTTTCCACAAACCACACATGGATCAACCAATGGCATTGCATGTGTGTTCTTTTCACAACCCACATATGGATCAACCAATGTCATTGCATGCGTGTTCTTTACAGAAACCACATATGTACCCACTCGCGTAATAGCATGTGTGTTCTTTTCACAAACCACATATGGATCGACTAGAGTCATTGCATGTGTGTTCTTTTCACAAACCACATAGGGATCCACTAGAGTCATTGCATGTGTGTTCTTTCCACAAACCACGTATGGATTCACCAAAGTCATTACATGTGTGTTCTTTCCACAAACCAAATATGGATCCACCAATGTCATTGCATGTGTGTTCTTTTCACAACCCACATATGGATCCACTAGAGTCATTGCATGTGAGTTATTTTCACAAACAACACATGGATCGACCAGAGTCATTGCATGTGTGTTCTTTCCACAAACCACATGGATCAACCAATGTCATTACATGTGTGTTCTTTTGACAAACAACATGTATCAACCAATGGCATTGCATGTGTGGTATTGTCATAAACCACATATCGATCAACCAATGTCATTTCATGTGGGTTCCTGTCATGGACCACATATGGATCCACCAGTGTTCATTTCATGTGTGTTCTTTCCACAAACCACATATGTATCCACTAGAGTAATTGCATGTGTGTTCTTTTCACAAACCGCACATGGATCAACCAATGTCATTGCATGTGTGGTCTTTCCACAAACCACATATGGATCCACTAGACTCATTGCATGTGTGTTCTTTCCACAAACCACGTATGGATCCACCAGAGTCATTGCATGTGTGTTATTTCCACAAACCAAATATGGATCCACCAATGTCATTGCATGTGTGTTCTTTTCACAACCCACATATGGATCCACTAGAGTCATTGCATGTGTGTTATTTTCACAAACAACACATGGATCCACCAGAGTCATTACATGTGTGTTCTTTCCATAAACCACATGGATCAACCAATGTCATTACATGTGTGTTCTTTTGACAAACAACATGGAAAAACCAATGGCATTGCATGTGTGTTATTGTCATAAACCACATATGGATCAACCAATGTCATTGCATGTGGGTTCCTGTCATGAACCACATATGGATCCCCAAGTGTTCATTGCATGTGTGTTCTTTCCACAAACCACATGTGTATCCACTAGAGTTATTGCATGTGTGTTCTTTTCACAAACCACACATGGATCAACCAATGTCATTGTATGTGTGTTCTTTCCATAAACCACATGGATCAACAAGAGTAATTGCATGTGTGTTCTTTTCACAAACCACACATGGATCAACCAATGGCATTGCATGGGTGTTCTTTTCCACAAAGCACATGGATCAACCAATGGCATTGCATGTGTGTTCTTTTCACAAACCACACATGGATCAACCAATTTCATTGCATGTGTGGTCTTTCCACAAACCACATATGGATCCACCAGGGTCATTGCATGTGTGTTCTTTCCACAAACCACATATGGATCCACCATAGTAATTGCATGTCTGTTTTTTCCACAAACCACATGGATCAACCAGAGTCATTGCATGTGTGTTCTTTCCACAAACCACATATGGATCCACCAGAGTAATTGCATGTGTGTTCTTTGCATGAACCACATATGGATCAACCAACGTCATTGCATGTGTGTTCTTTCCACAAACCACATGGATCAACCAAAGGCATTGCATGTGTGTTATTGTCACAAAACACATATGGATCAACCAATGTCATTGCATGTGTGTTCTTTCCACAAAACACACATGGATCCACGAGAGTCATTGCATGTGTGTTCTTTCCATGAACCACATATGGATCAACCAGAGTCATTGCATGTGTGTTCTTTCCACAAACCACACATGGATCCACCAGAGTAATTGCATGTGTGTTCTTTTCACAACCACATATGGATCAACAAATGTCATTGCATGTGTGTTCTTTTCACAAGCCACATATGGATCTACCAGAGTAATTCCATGTGTGGTCTTTTCACAAACCACATATGGATCAACAAATGTCATTACATGTGTGTTCTTTTCACAAACAACATGGATTAACCAATGGCATTGCATGTGTGTTATTTTCACAAACCACATATGGATCACCTAATGTCATTGCATGTGTGTTCCTGTAATGAACCACATATGGAACCACCAGTGTTCATTGCATGTGTGTTCTTTCCACAAACCACATATGTATCCACTAGAGTAATTGCATGTGTGTTCTTTTCACAAACCACACATGGATCAACCAATGTCATTGCATGTGTGTTCTTTCCCCAAACCACATATGGTCCACCAATGTCATTGCATGTGTGTTCTTTTCCACAAACCACATGGATCAACCAATGGCAGTGCATGTGTGTTCTTTTCACAAACCACACATGGATCAACCAATGACATTGCATGTGTGGTCTTTCCACAAACCGCATATGGATCCACTAGAGTCATTACATGTGTGTTCTTTCCACAAACCACATATGGATCCACCAGAGTCATTGCATGTCTGTTTTTTCCATAAACCACATGGATCAACCAGATTCATTGCATGTGTGTTCTTTCCACAAACCACACATGGATCCACCAGAGTAATTGCATGTGTGCTCTTTTCACAAACCACATATGGATCAACGAATGTCATTGCATGTGTGTTCTTTTCACAAACCACATATGGATCCACCAATGTCATTGCATGTGTGTTCTTTCCATGAACCACATATGGATCAACCAATGTCATTGCATGTGTGTCCTTTCCAGAAACCACATGGATCAACCAATGGCATTGCATGTGTGTTATTGTCACAAAACACATATGCATCAACCAATGACATTGCATGTGTGTTCTTTCCACAAAACACACATGGATCCACTAGGGTCATTGCATGTGTGTTCTTTGCATGAACCACATACGGAGCAACCAGAGTCATTGCATGTGTGTTCTTTCCACAAACGACATATGGATCCACCAATGTCATTGCATGTGTGTTATTTTCCATAAACCACATGGATCAACCAATGGCATTGCATGTGTGTTCTTTTCACAAACCACACATGGATCAACCAATGTCATTGCACGTGTGGTCTTTCCACAAACCACATATGGATCCACTAGAGTCATTGCATGTGTGTTCTTTCCACAAACCACATTTGGATCCACCAGAGTCCTTGCATGTCTGTTTTTTCCATAAACCACATGGATCAACCAGAGTAATTACATGTGTGTTCTTTCCACAAACCACACATGGATCCACCAGAGTAATTGCATGTGTGTTCTTTTCACAAACCACATATGGATCAACAAATGTCATTGCATGTGTGTTCTTTTCACAAACCACATATGGATCCACCAATGTCATTGCATGTGTGTTCTTTCCATGAACCACATACGGATCAACCAATGTCATTGCATGTGTGTTCTTTCAATAAACCACATGGATCAACCAATGGCATTACATGTGTCTTATTGTCATAAAACACATATGGATCAACCAATGTCATTGCATGTGTGTTATTTCCACAAAACACACATGGACCACTAGAGTCATTGCATCTGTGTTCTTTCCATGAACCACATATGGATCAACTAGAGTCATTCCATGTGTGTTCGTTCCACAAAACACATATGGATCCACTAGAGTAATTCCATGTGTGTTCTTTTCACAAACCACATATGGATCAACAAATGTCATTGCATGTGTGTTCTTTTCACAAACCACACATGGATCCACCAGAGTAATTGCATGTGTGTTCTTTTCACAAAGCACATATGGATCAACAAATGTCATTACATGTGTGTTATTTTGACAAACAACATGGATCAACCAATGGCATTGCATGTGTGTTATTTTCACAAACCACATATGGATCAACCAATGTCATTGCATGTGTGTTCCTATCATGAACCACATATGGATCCACCAGTGTTCATTGCATGTGTGTTCTTTCCACAAACCACATATGTATCGACTAGACTAATTGCATGTGTGTTATTTTCACAAACCACACATGGATCAACCAATGTCATTACATGTGTGTTCTTTCCACAAACCACATATGGATCCACCAATATCATTGCATGTGTGTTGTTTTCCACAAACCACGTGGATCAACCAATGGCATTGCATGTGTGTTCTTTTCACAAACCACATATGGATCAACCAATGTCATTGCATGTGTGGTCTTTCCACAAACCACATATGGATACACTAGAGTCATTGCATGTGTGTTCTTTCCACAAACCACATATGGATCCACTAGAGTCATTGCATGTCTGTTTTTTCCACAAACCACATGGATCAACCAGAGTCATTGCATGTGTGTTTTTCCATAAACCACACATGGATCCACCAGTGTCATTGCATGTGTGGTCTTTCCACAAACCACATATAGATCCACCAGGGATCTTTCCACGAATCACATATGGATCCACCAGAGTCATTGCATGTCCGTTTTTTCCATAAACCACAGGGATCAACCAGAGTCATTGCATGTGTGTTCTTTACACAAACCACACATGGATCCACAAGAGTAATTGCATGTGTTTTCATGTCACAAACCACACATCGATCCACAAATGTCATTGCATGTGTGTTCTTTCTATGAACCACATATGGATCCACCAATGTCATTGCATGTGTGTTCTTTCCATAAACCACATATGGATCCACCAGAGTCATTGCATGTGTGTTATTTTCACAAACCACATATGGATCCACTAGAGTCATTGCATGTGTGTTCTTTCCACAAACCACATATGGATCCACTAGAGTCATTGCATGTGTGTTCTTTCCACAAACCAAATATGGATCCACCAATGTCATTGCATGTGTGTTCTTTTCACAAACCACATATGGATCCACTAGAGTCATTGAATGTGTGTTCTTTTCACAAACCACACATGGATCCACCATAGTCATTGCATGTGTGTTCTTTCCACAAACCACATATGGATCCACTAGAGTCATTGCATGTCTGTTTTTTTCCACAAACCACATGGATCAACCAGAGTCATTGCATGTGTGTTTTTCCATAAACCACACATGGATCCACCAATGTCATTGCATGTGTGGTCTTTCCACAAACCACATATAGATCCACCAGGGATCTTTCCACGAACCACATATGGATCCACCAGAGTCATTGCATGTCCGTTTTTTCCATAAACCACAGGGATCAACCAGAGTCATTGCATGTGTGTTCTTTACACAAACCACATATGGATCCACAAGAGTAATTGCATGTGTTTTCATGTCACAAACCACACATCGATCCACAAATGTCATTGCATGTGTGTTCTTTCTATGAACCACATATGGATCCGCCAATGTCATTGCATGTGTGTTCTTTCCATAAACCACATATGGATCCACCAGAGTCATTGCATGTGTGTTATTTTCACAAACCACATATGGATCCACTAGAGTCATTGCATGTGTGTTCTTTCCACAAACCACATATGGATCCACTAGAGTCATTGCATGTGTGTTCTTTCCACAAACCAAATATGGATCCACCAATGTCATTGCATGTGTGTTCTTTTCACAAACCACATATGGATCCACTAGAGTCATTGAATGTGTGTTCTTTTCACAAACCACACATGGATCCACCATAGTCATTGCATGTGTGTTCTTTCCACAAACCACATGGATCAACCAATGTCATTACATGTGTGTTCTTTTAACAAAGAAAATGGATCAACCAATGGCATTACATGTGTGTTATTGTCATAAACCACATATGGAACAACCAATGTCATTGCATGTGTTTTCATGTCACAACCCACACATGGATCCACCAGTGTTCATTGCATGTGTGTTCTTTCCATGAACCACATATGGATCCACCAATGTCGTAGCATGTGTGTTCTTTCCACAAACCACATATGGATCCACCAGAGTCATTGCATGTGTGTTCTTTTCGATAAACCACATATGGATCCACTAGAGTCATTGCATGTGTGTTCTTTCCACAAACCACATATGGATCAACCAGAGTCATTGCATGTCCGTTTTTTCCATAAACCACAGGGATCAACCAGAGTCATTGCATGTGTGTTCTTTACACAAACCACACATGGATCCACCAGAGTAATTCCATGTGTTTTCATGTCACAAACCACACATTGATCCACAAATGTCATTGCATGTGTGTTCTTTCTATGAACCACATATGGATCCACCAATGTCATTGCATGTGTGTTCTTTCCATAAACCACATATGGATCCACCAGAGTCATTGCATGTGTGTTCTTTTCACAAACCACATATGGATCCACTAGAGTCATTGCATGTGTGTTCTTTCCACAAACCACATATGGATCCACTAGAGTCATTGCATGTGTGTTCTTTCCACAAACCACATGGATCAACCAATGTCATTACATGTGTGTTATTTTGACAAACAACATGTATCAACCAATGGCATTACATGTGTGGTATTGTCATAAACCACATATGGATCAACCAATGTCATTGCATGTGGGTTCCTGTCATGGACCACATATGGATCCACCAGTGTTCATTTCATGTGTGTTCTTTTCACAAACCACATATGTATCCACTAGAGTAATGGCATGTGTGTTCTTTTCACAAACCGCACATGGATCAACCAATGTCATTACATGTGTGGTCTTTCCACAAACCACATATGGATCCACTAGACTCATTGCATGTGTGTTCTTTCCACAAACCCCGTATGGATCCACCAGAGTCATTGCATGTGTGTTATTTCCACAAACCAAATATGGATCCACCAATGTCATTGCATGTGTGTTCTTTTCACAACCCACATATAGATCCACTAGAGTCATTGCATGTGTGTTATTTTCACAAACAACACATGGATCCACCAGAGTCATTACATGTGTGTTCTTTCCACAAACCACATGGATCAACCAATGTCATAACATGTGTGTTCTTTTGACAAACAACATGGAAAAACCAATGGCATTGCATGTGTGTTATTGTCACAAACCACATATGGATCAACCAATGTCATTGCATGTGGGTTCCTGTCATGAACCACATATGGATCCACCAGTGTTCATTGCATGTGTGTTCTTTCCACAAACCACATGTGTATCCACTAGAGTTATTGCATGTGTGTTCTTTTCACAAACCACACATGGATCAACCAATGTCATTGCATGTGTGTTCTTTCCATAAACCACATGGATCAACAAGAGTAATTGCATGTGTGTTCTTTTCACAAACCACACATGTATCAACCAATGGCATTGCATGGGTGTTCTTTTCCACAAACCACATGGATCAACCAATGGCATTGCATGTGTGTTCTTTTCACAAACCACACATGGATCAACCAATTTCATTGCATGTGTGGTCTTTCCACAAACCACATATGGATCCACCAGGGCTATTGCATGTGTGTTCTTTCCACAAACCACATATGGATCCACCATAGTAATTGCATGTGTGTTCTTTTCACAAACCACATATAGATCCACTAGAGTCATTGCATGTGTGTTCTTTCCACAAACCACATATGGATCCACCAGAGTAATTGCATGTGTGTTCTTTGCATGAACCACATATGGATCAACCAACGTCATTGCATGTGTGTTCTTTCCACAAACCACATGGATCAACCAATGGCATTGCATGTGTGTTATTGTCACAAAACACATATGGATCAACCAATGTCATTGCATGTGTGTTCTTTCCACAAAACACACATGGATCCATGAGAGTCATTGCATGTGTGTTCTTTCCATGAACCACATATGGATCAACCAGAGTCATTGCATGTGTGTTCTTTCCAAAAACCACACATGGATCCACCAGAGTAATTGCATGTGTGTTCTTTTCACAAACCACATATGGATCAACAAATGTCATTGCATGTGTGTTTCTTTTCACAAACCACATATGGATCTACCAGAGTAATTCCTTGTGTGGTCTTTTCACAAACCACATATGGATCAACAAATGTCATTACATGTGTGTTCTTTTCACAAACAACATGGATTAACCAATGGCATTGCATGTGTGTTATTTTCACAAACCACATATGGATCAACTAATGTCATTGCATGTGTGTTCCTGTCATGAACCACATATGGAACCACCAGTGTTCATTGCATGTGTGTTCTTTCCACAAACCAGATATGTATCCACTAGAGTAATTGCATGTGTGTTCTTTTCACAAACCACACATGGATCAACCAATGTCATTGCATGTGTGTTCTTTCCCCAAACCACATATGGTCCACCAATGTCATTGCATGTGTGTTCTTTTCCACAAACCACATGGATCAACCAATGGCAGTGCATGTGTGTTCTTTTCACAAACCACACATGGATCAACCAATGACATTGCATGTGTGGTCTTTCCACAAACCGCATATGGATCCACTAGAGTCATTGCATGTGTGTTCTTTCCACAAACCACATATGGATCCACCAGAGTCATTGCATGTCTGTTTTTTCCATAAACCACATGGATCAACCAGATTCATTGCATGTGTGTTCTTTCCACAAACCACACATGGATCCACCAGAGTAATTGCATGTGTGTTCTTTTCACAAACCACATATGGATCAATGAATGTCATTGCATGTGTGTTCTTTTCACAAACCACATATGGATCCATCAATGTCATTGCATGTGTGTTCTTTCCATGAACCACATATGGATCAACCAATGTCATTGCATGTGTGTCCTTTCCACAAACCACATGGATCAACCAATGGCATTGCATGTGTGTTATTCTCACAAAACACATATGCATCAACCAATGACATTGCATGTGTGTTCTTTCCACAAAACACACATGGATCCACCAGGGTCATTGCATGTGTGTTCTTTGCATGAACCACATACGGAGCAACCAGAGTCATTGCATGTGTGTTCTTTCCACAAACGACATATGGATCCACCAATGTCATTGCATGTGTGTTATTTTCCACAAACCACATGGATCAACCAATGGCATTGCATGTGTGTTCTTTTCACAAACCACACATGGATCAACCAATGTCATTGCACATGTGGTCTTTCCACAAACCACATATGGATCCACTAGAGTCATTGCATGTGTGTTCTTTCCACAAACCACATTTGGATCCACCAGAGTCCTTGCATGTCTGTTTTTTCCATAAACCACATGGATCAACCAGAGTAATTACATGTGTGTTCTTTCCACAAACCACACATGGATCCACCAGAGTAATTGCATGTGTGTTCTTTTCACAAACCACATATGGATCAACAAATGTCATTGCATGTGTGTTCTTTTCACAAACCACATATGGATCCACCAATGTCATTGCATGTGTGTTCTTTCCATGATCCACATACGGATCAACCAATGTCATTGCATGTGTGTTCTTTCAATAAACCACATGGATCAACCAATGGCATTACATGTGTCTTATTGTCATAAAACACATATGGATCAACCAATGTCATTGCATGTGTGTTATTTCCACAAAACACACATGGACCACTAGAGTCATTGCATCTGTGTTCTTTCCATGAACCATATATGGATCAACTAGAGTCATTCCATGTGTGTTCGTTCCACAAACCACACATGGATCCACTAGAGTAATTGCATGTGTGTTCTTTTCACAAACCACATATGGATCAACAAATGTCATTGCATGTGTGTTCTTTTCACAAACCACACATGGATCCACCAGAGTAATTGCATGTGTGTTCTTTTCACAAAGCACATATGGATCAACAAATGTCGTTACATGTGTGTTATTTTGACAAACAACATGGATCAACCAATGGCATTGCATGTGTGTTATTTTCACAAACCACATATGGATCAACCAATGTCATTGCATGTGTGTTCCTATCATGAACCACAAATGGATCCACCAGTGTTCATTGCATGTGTGTTCTTTCCACAAACCACATATGTATCGACTAGACTAATTGCATGTGTGTTATTTTCACAAACCACACATGGATCAACCAATGTCATTACATGTGTGTTCTTTCCACAAACCACATATGGATCCACCAATGTCATTGCATGTGTGTTGTTTTCCACAAACCACGTGGATCAACCAATGGCATTGCATGTGTGTTCTTTTCACAAACCACATATGGATCAACCAATGTCATTGCATGTGTGGTCTTTCCACAAACCACATATGGATACACTAGAGTCATTGCATGTGTGTTCTTTCCACAAACCACATATGGATCCACTAGAGTCATTGCATGTCTGTTTTTTCCACAAACCACATGGATCAACAAGAGTCATTGCATGTGTGTTTTTCCATAAACGACACATGGATCCACCAATGTCATTGGATGTGTGGTCTTTCCACAAACCACATATAGATCCACCAGGGATCTTTCCACGAACCACATATGGATCCACCAGAGTCATTGCATGTCCGTTTTTTCCATAAACCACAGGGATCAACCAGAGTCATTGCATGTGTGTTCTTTACACAAACCACACATGGATCCACCAGAGTAATTGCATGTGTTTTCATGTCACAAACCACACATCGATCCACAAATCTCATTGCATGTGTGTTCTTTCTATGAACCACATATGGATCCACCAATGTAATTGCATGTGTGTTCTTTCCATAAACCACATATGGATCCACCAGAGTCATTGCATGTGTGTTCTTTTCACAAAGCACGTATGGATCCACTAGAGTCATTGCATGTGTGTTCTTTCCACAAACCACATACGGATCCACTAGAGTCATTGCATGTGTGTTCTTTACACAAACCAAATATGGATCCACCAATGTCATTGCATGTGTGTTCTTTTCACAAACCACATATGGATCCACTAGAGTCATTGAATGTGTGTTCTTTTCACAAACCACACATGGATCCACCATAGTCATTGCATGTGTGTTCTTTTCACAAACCACATGGATCAACCAATGTCATTACATGTGTGTTCTTTTAACAAAGAAAATGGATCAACCAATGGCATTACATGTGTGTTATTGTCATAAACCACATATGGAACAACCAATGTCATTGCATGTGTGTTCATGTCACAACCCACACATGGATCCACCAGTGTTCATTGCTTGTGTGTTCTTTCCATGAACCACATATGGATCCACCAATGTCGTAGCATGTGTGTTCTTTCCACAAACCACATATGGATCCACAGAGTCATTACATGTGTGTTCTTTTCGATAAACCACATATGGATCCAGTAGAGTCATTGCATGTGTGTTATTTCCACAAACCACATATGGATCAACAAATGTCATTGCATGTGTGTTCTTTCCACAAACCAAATATGGATCCACCAATGTCATTGCATGTGTGTTATTTTCACAAACCACATATGGACCCACTAGAGTGATTGCATGTGTGTTCTTTTCAGAAACCACACATGGATCCACCAGAGTCATTGCATGTGTGTTCTTTCCACAAACCACATGGATCAACCAATGTCATTACATGTGTGTTCTTTCCACAAAGCACATGGATCAACCAGAGTCATTGCATGTGTGTTCTTTCCACAAACCACACATGGATCCACCAGAGTAATTGCATGTGTGTTCATGTCTCAAACCACACATGTATCCACCAATGTCATTGCATGTGTGTTCTTTCCATGAACCACATATGGATCCACCAATGTCATTGCATGTGTGTTCTTTCCACAAACCACATATGGATCCACCAGAGTCATTGCATGTGTGTTCTTTTCACAAACCACATATGGATCCACCATTGTCATTGCATGTGTGTTCTTTCTACAAACCACATATGGATCGACAAATCCATTGCATGTGTGTTCTTTCCAAAAACCAAATATGCATCCACCAATGTCATTGCATGTGTGTTCTTTTCACAAACCAAATATGGATCCACTAGAGTCATTGCATGTGTGTTATTTTTACAAACCACACATGGATCCACCAGAGTCATTGCATGTGTGTTCTTTCCACAAACCACATGGATCAAACAATGTCATTGCATGTGTGTTATTTTGACAAATAACATGGATCAACCAATGGTATTGCATGTGTGTTATTGTCTTAAACCACATATGGATTACGGTGACCCAGCATACCATATGAAAGGAAGAAGATACAGCTGACTTCTCTGTCCCATTCCAAATCTCATGGTTAACGCGTAATATACGGCGCTAGAATCACTAGCGACATTGGTTGTTAAGTCCTAGATATTATGTTCATTTACCATCGGAACTGTATCAAAAGATTATTACCTCTTGGTAAATAATCCATAATCATGTTATTGTGAAAATAGTGTTTTCTGACCTTTTTGAAATGCAGGTGATGACAACATTTGAGTTACTAGCATTTGATAGTAAGTAATCAAAGGACATGAGCAAGTTGTGAACTTGCCTTTTTGTGATTGCAAAATTATGCACTCTCGGTCTTTAAGACAATATAAGATCCAAATTCTGTAAACAACATCATTGGTCCGGTAAGGACTAATGTTTAAAGAAGCCAAATGCACTTATGCATAAGTAATGTAATGCAGTTTGGAAAACCCCGAAGTAATACCCCAATATGGTGAATGAGTTAATTTTAAGTGATGTCCTTAAGATTTAGTTGATCTATAAGTTTACTTTTACAAGTTAATATACATATACAAGGAACTTAAGACTAACATGTATGATATAAAGTAAATATAATAACACACGCTTAGAGTTCTTTGATATTATGTATTTATTAAGGAAGTCCATGTTTTAAGTTGATGAGATTGTAGTTTGAAGTGGCAAAATGAATGACTTTTGAAGAGAAGGTTTCTTTGATAAAGTTTAACCAATCTTTATGGTTAGTGAAATGTGAGCGATGTCATTTGCATTTGTTCGATAAGTTTGGATTTGAGATGCCTTGTGACTTAATTTGGAGTAGGCAAAAGTTAAATATAAAACAAAATTATATTTAGGGTGTGATGTGTTTAAAAGTATTAATAAACTTTAAATCTTATAGCAAGCATTTTTTAAGGTAAAGGATCATTTACTTTTAGTTTAAGTGAGTTTTCTAAATGTTAATAGTTTTACTTTTAAGTACTATTATAAACTTAAGTTATGGTTTTAGGGATAGTATTTCAATGTACAAGATTTATGGTTCTATATAAAATTACGATTATTTCTTATTTAAGAATGTTGTTAAAGAATTTACCAACTAAATAATAAATAAGGATTTATTTCTTAATAACCTTAAAATGTGTTGGAATAATATAATTAGTATTTTTCTAGTAAAACATACTTACTTAAGATCTTAGGAGTGAATTTTATTTGATTTTAGGTGTTATCCTTTTTTTACAAAATTCCATAAAGGATTATATATTTTTAAATATTTGCTTTAAGCTTTATTTGTAAACAATTAAGTTAGTATTTTTATTAAATAGTAGATTCATTTTTATATGTAAAAATGATTTTTATTTAATTTTAAGTATTTGTTTTATTTTATGAAATTTCTTTTAGGTCCTAAAGGTATTAATATTTATTTATATTTTATTTAACTCAAACAAGTCATGTTATATTTTTCTTAGGTATATATTATTTTTATGATCAGTTTGATATATTATAATTGTTTTTAAGTTTTTTCTATATTTTTCTAGAGTGTAAGCTAGGCTCAGGGGTATTTTGGTCATTTATTAATTGGGATAATAATTTATTTTGGAATTTCTTTTGGAACTGGGCCAGGCTCACCGACTGACCCACCTGGCCCAACTTGGCCCAACTAGGCTCGGGGTCAACACTCAACACCAACCCTAGCCCACTCCTCTCTCATGCACATACACACGCACGCGTTATCCTCACCCCTCTGGTTCCCCTCTAGTTGTACGATGTGACACCGCCAGCACCGATCCGGCTGGTCGCCGGCCAACCCGGCATCGCTGCCTGCCGACGAGGCCCCGGTTCGATCTCCTCCATCAACTCCCGCCGCCTCGCTTTCGCTCTGCTTCCCCGTCCGTGCCTCCACGGAACCCTAGCCCCCACGGCTTGGGTCGCCAGCGCTGAGGAAGGCGACCCGACATCTCCTGGTCCTTGCTGCTACTGACGAGCCTCCAAGTTGAGGCTTGCCTCTTGCTGCTCTCTCATGGCGACCTCAACCCCAATGCTGGCAGGATGGCAGCAAACTGCAACCCCGGCGTTCCCCGGTTTGCCGACACACTGTTCTGCTTCTACGATGTTGGTGATGGGGTTCTTGGTTCACCATTTGGTCCTTGTTGTGCTGCTGCTATGACATGGTATTGACCACACCCTCCTCTTGCTCGATTCCAACCTCCCTTCAGGTAACCACTACTGTGACCGGCCATCGAGCCAATTAATCTACTGAAGTATGTGGTATTTTGTTGGAGAGGATGTGATGCTGTTAATATCTTGATGTTGGATTAACATGACTTGATATTGCCTTAATGTTGGACTGTGAAATTGCTTGCAGATAATCCCTTGATCTATAAAGCTTTGATGTTGGCTATGCTTAGTTGTATAGCAAATTTTGCGATTGTTTTGTTCCTATACTCTAGTTATTCTCTCGTGACTTCATGAATAGCTGAAATGATTCCTAGAAGTGTTTTTTAGGAAGTTGATTTGTTTATCTGTCAACTTCAGACAGTGGAACAATGTATAATTCTGATTCCTAGAGTTACTACTAGGAAAGTGATGAAAATGGTTTGTATACCATTTGTAAGCAGAAATGGTGGCTGTTATGAATATTCTGCCAATCGTTGAGATGATTTTCAACCAGAGGGATAAGGGTATCCCCTAGTATCAAGAGAAGATGATTGTTTAATTGGTTTGTCTTAAAAGTTGGTTCTGGTTTGGGGGATGCCACTGTGAAACCTCGTGATGGATGGTACACATTGGTAACCTCCATATACTGGAATTAAAAGATGTTCTACTTCAGGTGTAGATAATGTGCAAGCATAACTTGTCCATGCTTGCCCTGATTCCTGGCTAGACTAGCTAGGAAAATGATGAGAAACTTCTTTACTTTTTATTAGCACATGATCACACTTGGTTTCTTTGGTGATATGACTATCACTACCATGTTTGCCACTGTTGTGCATTTCCTGAGAGAGTGCACAGTGGTAAACTTCTAAAAGATGAGCTACAACACCCATTGTCTTGGCCTGTGATGCAAAGGCTGAGGCCCAAAATTTAAATAAGATCAGATTTGGTACTGGTTTTGTGTTTAACCAACTTGGTGGCTTCTCCCATTAAATCTGTGGTTGTGGTGCCTCCCATGTGGACTATGCACAACAATAGGTTGTAATGGTATGATCTGTTGCTAAGCTGGCTGTCCCTTCTAAGGATGCACAGGCTGAAGCCTTATTATGAATAATGTCTATACTGTGTTGGCCTTAACTCATCCAGTGATGAACTTGCACCCCATTTGGGTGCAGTTCTGAGGATTTTCCTCCTCCTACAACGCTCATGCTCATTACTTGAGAAGAACAAGAGATATACATGAGTTGAATGGTCAACCTGCTGCTTGTAGTGTGGACAGATGGTTTGGTTGTGGCTCTTGTGGTGGTGGATCTTTGTCCACGACCCTTAATTGTTGACTTGATGTGCTTTGCTTTGACACCAACTTGTCCTTGTGGCCTTCTCCACCTTTATCCACCTTTCATTGCTACTATTGCCAGTGTTTCTTCTTTGAACATGTCTAGAACATGTGGAATTGGGATTGTTGATGGTGGTATGGAGTGTGGTGAAATGAATTGGGATATGCTAAGGCGACTGCAGCTGCTCCTCTTATCCCTTGTTGAGGTACTCCTGCCGTGGTGACAGCACACTCCTCATGCAGGATGTGTAAGCTGCTTGCAGGTGGCTTATGCTGTGTACAAGTTACAAGGCTTGTCTTGTTGGACTTGAGGATCAGATCATCTATGAAGATCTTTTCTCGCCGCTGTTACATTTTTACTTTTACCTATTTACTATGCTGGTGAAACTTGCCCCTTAAGGCCTATGATGTTGAACTGAGGCAAGAATCTAGATAAGAACATATACTACTATTTGGACCCTATTTTAGAAATACCCAATGATGAGATTAGCAATGCATTTCATTGCAAATCTGAGGGTACAACTAACACTAATCTCCCTCTTCTATTCTCTTGTCTTTTGTTTTTGTTTTGCAGGAACAGTGAATATGAAGATTACAAGATAAAGAAAAAATTTAGTATCTAGTTGGAATTTCTTTATTCTTTTGTAATTCCACTTTTGTTTGGAAATTGTACAGATAATGTAATACTATGTACTATTAATAAATTTAATCTTTTTTCTCTCTTTTGTAATTTGAGAATTGTAGTTTCTTGAATTCATATTTCTGTAATGTAATCTTCCATTGTTACATTTTATTTAATTTGTTGCTACCGAATAGAGAAAAGAATAAGAAGTATCCTTTTGTTTATTATATAAAGGACAATCAAGTTTATATATTCATCTTATACATAAGATTTCTTCTGTATTATATTATTTTGATGTACTTATTATAAGGAACATTGTAATATACATTTATTATAAAAAGGAACCCATTTTATTGCCTCATTGCAATTCTTTCTCCATTATTATTTTTAAAGGTCCATCTGTTGTATGATGAAATAAATTTGTATTTCAATTATCAATTTCAAATATGAACTGAATTGTTTTCCCAAGACATAGAAATATAGTAGAGGTCATGTCGAAATCCGTAACACTTGCCCTGATGTTTTCATCAGAACAAGAGATACCTCGATCCCTCTACACTCTTTTAATTTTGCGCGAAAATTCCCTGGATTTTCTATGCATGAATGCAGTGCACACACCTGATCTCAACTTATTTCTAAGCTCTAATGCTGGGATGTTACACACTCTCCCCCTTAAAATAAACTTCATCCCCGAAGTTCGTACTCTCTTGTGTTTCCGAATGAGGAATTGCCTTGTATTGAATCACACCATCTCTCAAATTCCATTGTGATCCCAATTGGAAATAATTGTGGTCTCCCATATCCAGGTCTATTTCCTTGAATTATATTCTTACTTGTCAACTTCGAACTATCATCCTAATTTGTCCTATGAGTTCTATTACGATAATCCCTTGGATTATGTTCTTACAATTCTATTTATAATTGGTTTAGGACACATTTTGTCCCTTCCTATATGAACTTTCTGTTACGATACACTAGACTTTTTTTAGTAGACTCTCGTCCTTCTTAAGGACAATTTACCAGTTGTTTTCCTCTTACAACTAGTCCACTAGATTTAGTATATTATATCTCCTTCGATCATTCATCCAGACATACTCTTGGAAATGATTTATAATGATGACTTCTTATAACCTTATGAGAATAAGGCTTGATCTCATCATAGTTTATTACTTCTCCTCCACCTTTAGTCAAAAAGTTAGACAACAACACTTCAGTGTTTATTGTTTACTGTAGCATCCCAATTGTCTAACAATTGCAATGCTACTAGCCTAGTCTATATAAATGCTACTTCCTACATATAATTGATATCATGCTCATGTCATCATGCCACCTTGCATTTGAGCATCATATAAAACCCTTTTGATTTGGTTCTTCTCTCATATGCATTGTAAATTGTATTTGCCTCTTGATATTGTATTTGGTTATTGATATATTGTTTAAATGCCCAAGTTGAGTTGGGGGCATATCTTTTATTCCACTCCACCACCTTCTTGTCACCACCCCATCATTCCACCATTCCACCATATGTGAGCATTGCATTTTATTTGGGTTTATCTCTAGCTCATGTTGTTTGGAATGGACTCTTTTCCATTCTACCTGCTTCCATATGGAATGATATGGGAAGGTTGATCATGTTGGAATATTTTGAGAGTAATATGCACATAGTGGAATTTACACACTAGCATGTCCAAAATATTTTCAAATATGGTCATCTCCATTCACTCCACATGGAACATTCCTTCAATCCTTAGCTTGGCCCTTACTCCATCTTTTGAGGATGCACATATATAAATGCCATGAGATCATATTTTGTTTTCACAAGATTAACACATGGCATTAAATAATTGCATGGGCCATGCAACCATCTCCATCTTTTGTCCTCCTTTGTTTTTATTTTGATTTTTGAGTGAATCTTCCTCTATCCCTCTCTACCACTCCTTTTGCTTGATCTAGTTTGGTCTTGCTAAAAAGTCACCACCACATCTCTCTCTCTAGCTCTCTCTCCCTGCCTCAGCAGCCCCACCCCGAGCTCCCCTCACTCCCTGACGCACCTGGCAGCCTCCACCAACCCCAGCCCTAACCCTACCCCAGGCCGAAGCCTACCCCATCTCTAAAGCCCTAACCGAGCTACCCCTCCCTCTAACCCTAGCTCTAACCGAGCCTCCCTCTCCCTCTCTCCTTGCCTTGCGACCCCACCAGCCTGAGCCTGCCCTCTTTGGTCGCGTCCTGGCCCACCTGCCATGCCCTACCTGCCCAAGTCGAGCTCCAGCTCGAGCACGTGAAGAGGAGAAGGAAAAAGGTGGCCAAAGCCACCTTTATCTCCAACCGGATCCCCACGGCGCCTCCCCCTCCTCTTCTACTTTTCCTCTTTCCCCACGTCTCCTCTGCCTCTCCCAGATCCACCCCAGGGCCTTACCCTCTCCCCTCTTTTTCTCCACCGACACCATCTCCCTCTCGCCGGACACCGTCTGCACCACTGCCGTTTCTTCGTTCCAACAAACGAGCGCGGCGTGGAGGTGGTCGAGGAGGCCGAGGAGGTTCTTCTGCTTCGCCCGGAGCACGACCGCGAGGAGGAGAAGCCCCACTTCTGCTGCAGTACCGCAACGCCCGCCGAAACCCTAGCTCCGCCCCGGCCTCTGCTTCCTCGCCGATCCGTCGTCTCCCAGCCCGATCCACCTCCGTCGTCCACCCCGCGGTGAGCTCCTCTACCTCCTGGACATGCTCCGCCTCACCGGGTAGCCCTAGCTGCGCCAGACGTTTCGCCAAACACCCTCTGGCGCTGATCGCTGCATTCACTCGGCGTAGCGCCTCGCAGACGGCATATCTAGCCCCTATCCACCTTGCTGTCACCAACCCTCAACCAGCCACTTTGGTTACACGCCTCCAGCCCTGTGTCCCGGATCGAGTCCCCAGCGTCAAGCCTCATTGTCACGCGCGAATCTGTCCATGATTCGAGAAAGAAGAGCAACAGTACGGGCATGTGGTCGTTTTTATATAGCCCCCCTCTTTTAAGTCTCGCTCAACCGGTACTCATGAGCCCACCTGACCCATTGTACTTTTTACAAGGGACTCAGTTTCGTAAACTTAACCCGCGCTCCAGCACGCTTCCCACCTGTCAGCCTCTGCCGGTTCACCCACTGGCACCTGGGCCCTAGCCAGCTGGCCCCACAGGTCATTCACAGAGGCTAGGAAAGACCGCGGTAAGAAAACTCTTTTCTATGCGCGTTTTGTCCCAGTCAGCCGCTGGGCCACTTGTCTGTGTCTGTGGCTAGATCTGGGTGAGTGACAAAAGGTTTTCCGATTTTCTGTTTAATTTAAACTTTTCAAATTTGTTTTAAATTCAAATTCAAATCTGTTTTTAAATAACTTTTAAAATATAATTCCAAATTAAACATGTAATATATGTTTTGAAATCAGAAAAATGTGATGGATTCAAATATGCTATTCAAATTAATGTTTGAGCACTTTAAATTTTCGAAATTGTTTAAATGCAATAAAATGCCCTTTTCTTAATTAATTAATAACTTAAGTTTTATAACTCCAAATTTGACAAATAATATGTCTAAATCGATCAGCGCGATGAGCCCGTTCTATCTATGCAGTCCATGTTCTGAATTGCAGCATGCATCATGTAAATATAAAGTATACAGCAACTTATTTGAGGATAAAAGGTGACTAAAACTCAATAAAAGGCTTTATTCTTGTATTCTACACCTCACCCATGCCATGCTACATTATTGCCATGCAAATTGTGCATCATTCATCATGGCATGATTGTTTGTTTGTCGCATTTTGATTCGTATGCTTGTGCACTCTATTTATGTTGGCCCTTGTTTGTTTGGTTCTTCTTCGAATAGACGCTGAGCAGGGGATATATCAAGAAACCCAGGAGCACTACCCAGATCCTTCTCTCGCTTCAACTGAGCTGCCAGGCAAGCACTACCACATGCTTGCATACATATAGTACCTATTGCCTCTATCTTATTCTTGCATCATTGAGTCACGATTGCATTAAACTGGAACCCAAGTACCGCATAGCCTTTACTTTTAAGCCCCACCGAAGCTTGTTCCTCCATCCCATGAGCCATTACTTCAGGAGTTGTTTGAGCCATGCGGGTCGTAGAACAGCATGTGTAGGGTATGTGAGTGTCTGATGGATAACGAGGTACCTAAACAACTTAACCTGAGTAGTAATGGGATAACTAATGAAAGTGGCACCGGTGAGCACTATCTGCTATTTGGTTTTTCATGCTCACTTGTGTCCCGTAGGACCCCGAGTACTTGATTCCTGTTCCTTGAATATTCGCGCTATCCACATCCGGGAGGCTTATGAACCCCCCTTGAGCCAGATCTTGATTCATTCTTATTTCTTGGGGCCACAAAGTAGTTTGGGGCTTTATTACTATCCTGTACTTATGCCATGCTTTACTGCTTTATTTAAGATTGTGAGGAGCACATCTTTATTTTGGATGCGGAGTGTTTTCGCGGTATCGACAAGCCCAGTCACACTTTCGGGTTCCCCGTCGTTTACAGCCATGGACGCAAACCTTGAGTCCGTCTCGGAGCCGACCAACTTCGTTGCGGGTAGCTTAATGGGGTGGCCCCCTGAAATAATTCTGAATCCTGTGATCGCTTTGTCGTGAATGCCTCGTTGGGTTTTGATTTGGTTTTTCCGAGGTTGATCGAGTGTGTGTTGCTATTTGTGCACCCCTGGAGGGTAAATCTTTCTGAAAGCCGTGTCCGCGGTTATGGACGACTTGGAGCACAGTTTCTCGATCATAGACAAGTACAACTAAAGTACCGCTTTTAATTTGACTAAGTACCTGACTAGTAGATAGTGCAACACTCATGGAATGGATAATAAAACTGCCAACGGATGGGGGGCTGTTCGTCCGCTTCCTCGTCGGTAAGCGAGGAGGAGGATGGATCTGTTAATATTACCATTATAACTGTTGTTATTAATTCACGGGCATCCGTCTATCTTTGGTTAGGCGGATGGATAGCGAGTATCTATAGAACTGTTAGGTATTATCTTTTGCTGCATTTGCGTCACCCCAGGTTGTGTCCCCTTTAGAGGCATAAAGACTTGCTGAGTACCCCTAGGGTCTCACACGATAAATTGTTTGATTCAGATGAACAGGTACACTCACAAGATGGATCTTTGGGTGGAGGAGACGACGAAGTTGGCAGCGATCATTCGGTGTAGAGATTCTGGAGCAGGATCCGTGAGATCTGTGGGCGGGATGTGTTTATTTATGGGGCATCTTATGCCGATTTGCTTCTTATCCGTACTCGGATCTTGTTTTCCGCTTCCGCCTGATACTCTGATGTTTGATGTATGAGGAGCTATCCTAAACTATTATATCTATCTAGGATATTTGGATCTTGCCGTATGGCGTTGCAATATTTCTATTTCTTTTAGATGGAATGGCTCTGAGGACTGTTGTATGGTGGCTTGCATACATACTCATTTGTGTATGTAGTTGATCCCTTCGCCTGCCGATTACGCCGCTCGTTCTTGTCCCGATGCTTGGAAATGGTTAGGACGGCCGAAAGGTCTACCTGTGAGTGGCATTTGGCCCCACCGTACTATTTTAACCAGTTTCGCTCATCCAGGCTTGTAACTAAGAGCGTAATTCACCGAGGTAGTTACAATTGGTATCAGAGCCATCCCGCCCTTCAGGGTCTCAGCCAAATGGTCGTTGTCAGTCTAGCAAATATTTTTGGTAGCTATGTATACTAGGGAAAAACAAAACGCGAGAGTAGGACTGCTTCCACTTTTCTTATTACCCACACACCCTTTTCTGGTAAGGAAGTGTAACGTTTTCAATCCTCTTCTTAAAATTCAAACTAGGATTCACGTGTTCTGGGTTTCCGTAGTACCATAGAAAGTGTGTGTGTGTGTAATTCCTTGTCTATCTGTTGCATCCAAATTGTTATCACAATCTGCCTTTGGTTATCAACTGTTGGTACATTCCATACTGACAGGCTTTTGAAAACCGGCGCGATCTATCCGACTCCTTGTTAACCGGTGCCATCTTCTTAAGGGTGTTCTTCCTTCCAGCATGCTTTCACAGAATGTGGAGTTGCTAATCACTACCTGATGAGTGATTTTGCGCATCTATTGGTATTTTAATGCCGAAAAATGCGGAAAAAATTTCTTTGATACATCTGTGTTTCCACACTCCTTTCCAGTCGTGTGTGAAACATTATCTATCTCCCTTTTATCAGCATGTCCATGCTAACTCATTCTTTTGTCACCGGCGCTTAATCCTGGAGTTTTATTTTCATCTCTAATTCTTTTGGGCTAATTACATAACATGTGTCGATCCGATGCTGGTGATTGTAATTTGGCTCTCGGCATAGATATATGACACTTATCATGAGTGGAATATGGAAAATGCAATCAACACTACCCTCCAAATGGTGACGGTCATCTCCTGTGATTTTGAGTACACCGTGATCATATCTATGCATATTCAAGCATCTTTGGCAATCCGGAGTTTCTCAAGGCACTACGGCGGTCTATCATCTGTCCATCATGCTGCACATCTTTTTGAACTTCATATCTGCAAAATTCTCTTTGAGACAAGGAGTTGCATCTTTTCGTCTCTGATAGCTTTGCTTAAGGTATGATCTATCATCTTTTCTTTATCCAAGATCTCTTTATCTTTGTAACCGGTAATCCAATCGACAATGTGAACCAGGTGACATCTCTTTTTCTTCCGAAGGACCAGATAATCTATTCTTCCAGTGCATCTTCTTCAACACGAACCCGTGCTCTTAATATTGATCTTTCTAAGAGCGTTGAGCTCAGGAAGTGTTCGAGCATTTGTTCGTTTCTCTCGCCTTTTGAACTTGGTATTCTGGGAATATCCTGTTAATCCATGGTGGTATATGTTGTTAATATGCTTGCCTATTCGATATCAATGGAAGGACATGGAAGATCATCTCTGTTTCTTTCTCTCAAGCTTCGTGAGCACTGCCTGTGTGCAAAGTCTCAAAGTGAGAATTCCGACTTTTTGAAGTCACCTATCTCGGCCACGTCCTTCTGCTAAATAGATCGCTCCAATTCTGGAATCAGCAAGTCCGTTGTTCATTCCAGCTTCCATCTTCAATCAAACCCGGAGTTTTCCTTGTTGGCAAGTTATCATCGTCGTTCCGCTAAAGATTTTCCTCAAGACTGCTAAATCTTTCTCAATCATTTCAAGAAGAACATGGAGTTCTTTCACCTCGGTCTCGTCAAGTAATCTCTTGAAACCCTCTCGCTCTATCGTCTATGCTCAATCCACCGGAGGCCATGAAGACCTTCCAGATCTTGTATTCCTTCTGTTCAAGTTGGTGCTATCTTTTCTGTAGCTGTTGAATCTTGCAGTTCTTATCCGTAATCTTCCTTCATATCTTTCTGGTGGCTTGGTACTCCAGACATGACGACAACATCATCATCTTTATCTATCTATGAATCCGGCAAATCGTTTGCATCTATCCTTGTTTTCTAGCGTAGTCCCATGAGTTTTTGTCAATACCTTCAGTCTGTTTCGGTAGTTGGGTTGCATGGTTTTCTTATTCATGTGCGGAGTAATGCTTTGAGTGCGGGATGGAGTAGCTACCATACCACTACTCTTATCATTCGCTCTTGTACATTGAATTGGTGAATTAATGTGATTTCACTCATTCCACGGAAATTAGAAGTGGCCTTTATCTCTCGATACTTTTATTTCCGTCCTTGTTTTTCCGGAGTGCTCTCTCGAAGGAAGTAATCAATAATCTCTTGTTGGTGGTCTGTCTATTCTAGATGGAGCAAAATCTTCAATTATCTGGTGGAAACAAACACAAACTCTTTTCGGTCCTCGTCTTTCTACCGATGCTCGACATCCCCAAACAAGATGAAAGGAAACTATCTCTCTTTGTTTCATCAATTCTTTTTCTGTGGTAAAGCCAATTATGGTTGATGCCATCAGCCGCAAATCTATTGCGTTAGCCTCAAGGCTAAAGAAAGCAATAAGTATATCTACAATAAACTCCAGATCCTCCATATTCTTTGTTTCTCGGGATTCCACCATGATCTGGCTTCACATCCGTCTCTGGAAGTTATATCCGCGCACCTCAATTGCGTGGTCCTTTGGTTCTTACCGGTGCAACAAGAATCTAATCCGACGATGTCTAACTAAATCTTTCTGTTGATATCAAGGGACTCTATTGTTTGAAGGCAATATTGTTTCCGTACTTCATTTCTCAAATCCGAGAGAAGATACGATGCTATTGTCATAGTGGTTCAAAACCTCTCCAATCTAAAGATTCATCCCCTCTAGTATCAGTAAATCTTTAATCTTAACGGTACGCCTTTCTATATCCATGATACATCATATTGTCCTTTCTTTCACAAGTGGTTCTAGTCTTTTATCATGTTTCTTGAGAAAACCGAAGCTATGTCCATCCTATCCTTCTTGTCTCACGGCAATCCTTCAACTCTTCTAACCGTTGTTTCTCAAGCAAAACGCAAGACTCGCAGCAAGTCTAGCAAGTTTTTTTTTCCGTTGTTCATCAACTTGGGAACGTGAGGGTCACCTTCGTTCGAACACCTGCCTCTCCTTGTGTTGTTTTCTTTTTCCTAGGAATCTCGGGGCGAGATTCTTGTTTAGTGGGGGAGAGTTGTAGCATCCCAATTGTCTAACAATTGCAATGCTACTAGCCTAGTCTATATAAATGCTACTTCCTACATATAATTGTTGCATCATAATTATATCATGCTCATATCATCATGCCACCTTGCATTTGAGCATCATATAAAACCCTTTTGATTTGGTTCTTCTCTCATATGCATTGTAAATTGTATTTGCCTCTTGATATTGTATTTGGTTATTGATATATTGTTTAAATGCCCAAGTTGAGTTGGGGGCATATCTTTTATTCCACTCCACCACCTTCTTGTCACCACCCCATCATTCCACCATTCCACCATATGTGAGCATTGCATTTTATTTGGGTTTATCTCTAGCTCATGTTGTTTGGAATGGACTCTTTTCCATTCTACCTGCTTCCATATGGAATGATATGGGAAGGTTGATCATGTTGGAATATTTTGAGAGTAATATGCACATAGTGGAATTTACACACTAGCATGTCCAAAATATTTTCAAATATGGTCATCTCCATTCACTCCACATGGAACATTCCTTCAATCCTTAGCTTGGCCCTTACTCCATCTTTTGAGGATGCACATATATAAATGCCATGAGATCATATTTTGTTTTCACAAGATTAACACATGGCATTAAATACTTGCATGGGCCATGCAACCATCTCCATCTTTTGTCCTCCTTTGTTTTTATTTTGATTTTTGAGTGAATCTTCCTCTATCCCTCTCTACCACTCCTTTTGCTTGATCTAGTTTGGTCTTGCTAAAAAGTCACCACCACATATCTCTCTCTAGCTCTCTCTCCCTGCCTCAGCAGCCCCACCCCGAGCTCCCCTCACTCCCTGACCCACCTGGCAGCCTCCACCAACCCCAGCCCTAACCCTACCCCAGGCCGAAGCCTACCCCATCTCTAAAGCCCTAACCGAGCTACCCCTCCCTCTAACCCTAGCTCTAACCGAGCCTCCCTCTCCCTCTCTCCCTGCCTTGCGACCCCACCAGCCTGAGCCTGCCCTCTTTGGTCGCGTCCTGGCCCACCTGCCATGCCCTACCTGCCTAAGTCGAGCTCCAGCTCGAGCACGTGAAGAGGAGAAGGAAAAAGGTGGCCAAAGCCACCTTTATCTCCAACCGGATCCCCACGGCGCCTCCCCCTCCTCTTCTACTTTTCCTCTTTCCCCACGTCTCCTCTGCCTCTCCCAGATCCACCCCAGGGCCTTACCCTCTCCCCTCTTTTTGTCCACCGACACCATCTCCCTCTCGCCGGACACCGTCTGCACCACCGCCGTTTCTTCGTTCCAACCGACGAGTGCGGCGTGGAGGTGGTCGAGGAGGCCGAGGAGGTTCTTCTGCTTCGCCCGGAGCACGACCGCGAGGAGGAGAAGCCCTTCCCACTGTACAACGCCCGCGAAACCCTAGCTCGCCCGGCCTCTGCTTCCTCGCCGATCCGTGCCTCCCGGCCTGATCCACCTCCGTCGTCCACCTCGGTGAGCTCCTCTACCTCCTGGACATACTCGCCTCACACGGGTAGCCCTAGCTGCGCCAGACATTTCGCCAAACACCCTCATGCCGGCGTCAAGGTTCACTCGGCGTGGCGCCTCGTGAGCGGCATATCTAGCCCCTATCCACCTTCATCCACCAACCTCAACCAGCCGCTTTGGTTACCGCCTCACATGAGCCCAGGTCCCGGATCGAGTCCCCTCACAAGCGCTCATTGTCGCGCACGAATCTGTCCGCGGTTCAGAGAAAGAAGAGCAACAGTACGGGAATGTGGTCGTTTTACATATAGCCCCCTCTTTTTAACTCTCGCTCAACCCGCGGTACTCGCGAGCCCACCTGCCAGCCGCTGTGTACTTTTTACAAAAGGGGACTCCAGTTTTCGTAAACTTAACCCGCGCTCCAGCACGCTTCCCACCTGTCAGCCTCTGCCGGTTCACCCACTGGCACCTGGGCCCTAGCCAGCTGGCCCCACAGGTCATTCACAGAGGCTAGGAAAGACCGCGGTAAGAAAACTCTTTTCAGGCTTGCGTTTGTCCCAAATCGGCCCACTTGCCCACTTGTATACGTGGCTAGATCTGGGTGAGTGACAAAAGGTTTTCCGATTTTCTGTTTAATTTAAACTTTTCAAATTTGTTTTAAATTCAAATTCAAATCTGTTTTTAAATAACTTTTAAAATATAATTCCAAATTAAACATGTAATATATGTTTTGAAATCAGAAAAATGTGATGGATTCAAATATGCTATTCAAATTAATGTTTGACCAATTTAAATTTTCGAAATTGTTTAAATGCAATAAAATGCCCTTTTCTTAATTAATTAATAACTTAAGTTTTATAACTCCAAATTTGACAAAAAATATGTCTAAATCGATCAGCGCGACGAGCCCGTTCTATCTATGCAGTCCATGTTCTGAATTGCAGCATGCATCATGTAAATATAAAGTATACAACAACTTATTTGAGGATAAAAGGTGACTAAAACTCAATAAAAGGCTTTATTCTTGTATTCTACACCTCACCCATGCCATGCTACATTATTGCCATGCAAATTGTGCATCATTCATCATGGCATGATTGTTTGCTTGTCGCATTTTGATTCGTATGCTTGTGCACTCTATTTATGTTGGCCCTTGTTTGTTTCGTTCTTCTTCGAATAGACGCTGAGCAGGGGATATATCAAGAAACCCAGGAGCACTACCCAGATCCTTCTCTCGCTTCAACTGAGCTGCCAGGCAAGCACTACCACATGCTTGCATACATATAGTACCTATTGCCTCTATCTTATTCTTGCATCATTGAGTCACGATTGCATTAAACTGGAACCCAAGTACCGCATAGCCTTTACTTTTAAGCCCCACCGAAGCTTGTTCCTCCATCCCATGAGCCATTACTTCAGGAGTTGTTTGAGCCATGCGGGTCGTAGAACAGCATGTGTAGGGTATGTGAGTGTCTGATGGATAACGAGGTACCTAAACAACTTAACCTGAGTAGTAATGGGATAACTAATGAAAGTGGCACCGGTGAGCACTATCTGCTATTTGGTTTTTCATGCTCACTTGTGTCCCGTAGGACCCCGAGTACTTGATTCCTGTTCCTTGAATATTCGCGCTATCCACATCCGGGAGGCTTATGAACCCCCCTGAGCCAGATCTTGATTCATTCTTATTTCTTGGGGCCACAAAGTAGTTTGGGGCTTTATTACTATCCTGTACTTATGCCATGCTTTACTGCTTTATTTAAGATTGTGCGAGGAGCACTGTATCGCTTTTGGATGCGAGTGTTTTCATGGTATCGACAAGCCTACCACACTTTCGGGTTCCCGTCGTTTACAGCCATGGACGCAAACCTTGAGTCCGTCTCGGAGCCGACCAACTTCGTTGCGGGTAGCTTAATGGGGTGGCCCCCTGAAATAATTCTGAATCCTGTGATCGCTTTGTCGTGAATGCCTCGTTGGGTTTTGATTTGGTTTTTACGAGGTTGATCGAGTGTGTTGCTATTTGTGCACCTCAGGGTAAATCTTTCAAAGCCGTGTCATGATTATGGGCGACTTGGAGCACAGTTTCTCGATCATAGACAAGTACAACTAAAGTACCGCTTTTAATTTGACTAAGTACCGACTAGTAAATAGTGCAACACTCATGGAATGGATAATAAACCGCCAGCGGATGGGGGTTGTTCGTCCGCTTCCTCGATGGCGAGGAGGAGGATGGATCTGTTAATATTACCATTATAACTGTTGTTATTAATTCACGGGCATCCGTCTATCTTTGGTTAGGCGGATGGATAGCGAGTATCTATAGAACTGTTAGGTATTATCTTTTGCTGCATTTGCGTCACCCCAGGTTGTGTCCCCTTTAGAGGCATAAAGACTTGCTGAGTACCCCTAGGGTCTCACACGATAAATTGTTTGATTCAGATGAACAGGTACACTCACAAGATGGATACTGGGTGGAGGAGACATACGAAGTTGGCAACGATCATTCGGTGTAGAGATTCCGGGAACGGGGATCCGTGAGATCTGTGGGCGGGATGTGTTTATTTATGGGGCATCTTATGCCGATTTGCTTCTTATCCGTACTCGGATCTTGATTTCCGCTTCCGCCTGATACTCTGATGTTTGATGTATGAGGAGCTATCCTAAACTATTATATCTATCTAGGATATTTGGATCTTGCCGTATGGCGTTGCAATATTTCTATTTCTTTTAGATGGAATGGCTCTGAGGACTGTTGTATGGTGGCTTGCATACATACTCATTTGTGTATGTAGTTGATCCCTTCGCCTGCCGATTACGCCGCTCGTTCTTGTCCCGATGCTTGGAAATGGTTAGGACGGCCGAAAGGTCTACCTGTGAGTGGCATTTGGCCCCACCGTACTATTTTAACCATTTCCGCTCATCCAGGCTTGTAACTAAGAGCGTAATTCACCGAGGTAGTTACATTTACTCTCCCCCTTGGGGTTTCCTAATGATCTCTAAACTTCATGTATAATATCCATTAGTTAAGGTGTTGGTCTCTGTCTAGCTTATATCTTACCTATATAAGGTCTCTCGAAAGAATTTATGGTACACCCACTTGGTAATGGATCCTCGTAATGAATCTTCCAAGATTGTTTATCTTACTTTTAACCTTCTGAACATTTTTGCTTTAGTAAGACCGACTTTCACGAAGCGTCTCGAAAGCCGTTTCGCTTAAATTCTATACTCCTTAAGTTTATCTTAACTTAGGTCAAGGCTTATACTCTTTATCTTATACAAAGATGACCTACTTCACTACACTATTAGGATACCAGCTATGGATACCAGCTGTGAATCCTCCTAGGTGTATGGATTACCCTATAGGTTCTGGACTTACTACTGGCATTCTCTCTAAATTGTCAGAGCTCGAATACCAGCTACGGTTTCAAAATTTCTCCTTTGCACTAATTCATGATATTTCCATGAACTTGGGAACGACTACTTTATTAACTCATGAGCAACATCACCTATCTTGAGTGAACTCTAGTTCATTCCTTCATGTTGCTCCACACCTTTTCTGTACTAGTATTCCTTGTTACTTAATCAATGATAAGTTGAAATTAATCCATTCTTCAAAATAGTGTTAATACACCTTATATTTGGCTTCCTTCTTCTTGCAAGGCTTCATCTTGGTCTTCGGAACTCGTCACTCCCTTACACGAATTCCCTTTTCTATATAGGTCTATAATATCAAGTAATAACTTGATGATGCACATGCATTTGCACACCAAGCCAAACTTCATGCACAGATCTAGGCAATCAAGAAGATCCAAGAAAAACCAAGAAATACTTAAACATATACCATGTATTAACCATATATCTTTGAAATTTTACAACTCCCAGCCACAGCAAGATACTCCCGCTATACACTTCCTCCTTACATTACAAGGGATTTCTTGCTGATGTGAGCATACTCTCACTTATTTCAGCAAGCCTCACAAGCACTACAATATGCATTACCCACTATGTACATTATTCAAGCATGCTACTACCTAGATTACGTCCACTCTTACTTTCTTCACTCACTTCTGGGCTTCCAGATTTTTCGTCCATGATGACCGGAAGTTTGACGACTTCCTTCTGGTGCATCAGAACATCCAGTAGGTGTGTAACCTTGAGTAGAAGTACCAAGAGTGAGATTAGCCATTGAAAAATGACTATCAAACTCATTTCCTTCTTCAGTATTCTTCTATCCTCCTCCGAGTGCATCCTCAAAGTAAGAGGCATTCTTTGGTTTTTCCACAATCCAGTCATACATATTGGTGTAGTAACTACCAAGAGACTCTTCCAGCTCAATGGGAATCTTGTTACTCCCATATGGTCCATATGATTCTATAGGATTATAATTGGTTTCTACTCCCTAGCCTAACTAGTGAAAACAAGAAACAAAAAGACAAAATTGCAGAATCTAAATGAAATAACTTCGAGCACTCACACTGGAGGATGTTAGTACCTTTTACCTTACCTCCCCAGCAACGGCGCCAGAAAATAGCTTGATGTATACGCACTTCTATTCTTGTAGACAGTTGTTGGGCCTCCAAGTGTAGAGGTTTGCAGAACAGTAGCATGTTTTCCCTTAAGTGGATTACCCAAGGTTTATCGAACTCAGGGAGGAAGTGGTCAAAGGTATTCCCTCTCAAGCAATCCTGCAATCAAGATACAAGAAGTCTCTTGTGTCCCCAACACACCCAATACACTTGTCATGTGTATAGGTGCACTAGTTCGGCGAAGAGATAGTGAAATACAAGTGGTATAGATAATTATAAGACAACGGTGCTAGAAAATAGCTTGATGGCGTGGAAAAGACTAAAGTAAAACTGAAATAAAGATGGAAGCAAGCAAACATGTAACAGATCTAGTTGCAAATGGTGTTTCAATGCTTAGAAACAAGGCCTAGGGATCATACTTTCAATAGTGAACACTCTCATATAAATATCTTCTCTTTATGATACTACTCTTAACTACTCTCCGGTTGAACACTCTAATAGATGGTAGGGCTATAACAGCACACCTAAAAGTAAGCCTTTCCCATCTAGATAACCCCACACTGTCACCTTGAGAACTAGATGGTTCAAACAAACACCACAATTTCATAAAGACATCCAACTCCAAGTATAACTCATAAAAAGTATTTGTAATCTCTAGCCTAAGTGACACCATGGTGTGCACACTGTCAACTTCACACACATGGGGAGAGCAGAGATCTATTAAAGCACTTGAGTAGCAAGGTAGATCTATAGATTACAAGCTCATGATCTCAATAAGATCATGCATAGAGAGAGAGATGAACACATAGCTACCAGTAGAACCCTTAGCCTCGAGAGAGAACTACTCCTTTCTCATCATGGGAATCAACAATGGCGATGAAGATGGTGGTGGAGATCGATGGAGATGGCTCAAGGGCACTTCCCGTCCTTGAGGGTGCCTAATGAGACTTTCTGTCCCCCGAATGTCCCCTTTGGTGGCGGCGGCGCTGCGGAACTTTTTGTGGCTGGAGGCTTGATTATTTAGGGTTTTTGCATCAGGAGGCATCTTATAGGCGAAGAGGCAAGGTCAGTGGGCGGCCAGGGGGGACCACACCACCTGGTGGTGCGGCCAGGGCTAGCCCGCACCACCACATGGTGTGGCCGCCCTGTGGCCCCTCTTCGTCTCGTCTTCTAGCTCCGTGAGTCTTCCGGGAAAATAACGACTTTGGGTTTTCTCCGGTCCAATTCTGAGAATATTCATTTTCTGACTTTCCTAGAACCAAAAACAGCAGAAAATAGGCAACTAGCACTGTGGCATCTTGTTAATAGGTTAGTCCAAGAACGTATATAAAAATACTCCAAAGTTGGAACAAAACATAAGAAAGTAGATAAAAACCAAGCATGGAACATCAAAAATTATAGATACGTTAGCAACGTATCAGTGCTTTGCTTCTCTAACAAACTTCTTTCTACGTGCCTTTGCCTTTGCAGGATCCGCGAAATCCTCAATGACAGTGTCCAACTCTTGAACTAGCACTTGATGAGTGTTATGGAACATGTCCAATAAAGACTTATAACGATACATATACTCTATTACCATAGTGGGTTTGGTCCTTACTAGAGCAGAATGATCTAACTCTGGATCAGAACTAGGAGTTTCATGAGGTATAGCAGTATAGGTAGTACCTTCCAGTGCCTTGGAATTCTGTTCCCTTATCTTGGTTATGGCTGCTACTACTGCAATCTGATAGGCTGTTGCCATACACTATAAGGAATGTGCTAACTAGTGACCCCAAATATTGGTCACTGAAAGGTCATAGTAATCCATCTATGGCCTTTCTATGACCAAAATCAGTAGGTCACATATCGAGGGTCACTATAGACAGCTGAAGACCTTTATTTTTAAATTGGTCATAGACAGCTATGACCAAAACAGATGGTCATAGAGTCTATGACCAAAAATTTGGTCATGAGCAATCTGGCCTATCCACGTAAGCCAATCCCATGTGGGATCCAATGTGGTAGGAAATTCAGCCTAGTCCTATTCAGTTCTACAGAGAGACCAGGCCCAAAATACCAGCCCATTTATTTAGTGAACTTTGTTCCGGTTTGGACTTTCTATTTTCTAGCACATGGCCTTTTTACGGTCCATTTTCGTTTTGGGTATTGGCCTTTTACCATTCCATTTCCTTTTAACCATTGGCCCTGTTACATTACAAATCATTTTAAATTTCAAAATTTCTAATGTTATTTTTTGGATATTCGATTGGGTCAAGGCCTTTTAACAGCCCATTTACTAGATCTAGTAATATTTGGGCCTTTTCCAGCACGTTTCTCGGCACATAACATATGAAATCAACAGTAAATAATCACAACACATATCAACAACAGTAATTTATATTTCCACATCATCACAGGTTCATAGTTTCACGAAAATACATACATCCGTCTCACAGGTTTATGACTAGTTTATAGAACTAGTACACATAACTAGGCCAACACAGTTCAACAAAGTACCAAAATGGAGCAAACCTCCAAACAACTCCAGAAGTACCAAAATGATCTAAATAATGTTAGAGCAACACTGCTCTTTGCTGATTGGTTCTACGAGCTTCTTTGAATTTATTTCCCTGGCCTTGGTAGCGTAGCCGCCATGTGATCGTCTTCTCGCCGACTTCCTCTTAGTCCAGGAGCTCCTTCACAACTAAACACAAAACCACAAGTGGACAGTCAATATTTTGATATACATTCGGTTCGTCTATTTGAACAGTATACACAGTTGGAAGATGGATCTATGTACAGAACAAAGCAAAGTGTTCTTTCATGGCAGCATGAGTAGTTTGACAGTATCAATGCAACAAAAAATAGATGCGGTGCAATTGAACACTAGATCATAGACCATTAAAGAAACTTGTACCGCTAAAAACCTAACTTCAGATAAATATAAATTCTAGCCACAAAATCACTTACAATAACTTACACGTAGCAGCCACCTCCCTAGCTTTGGCAGCGGTGCAATCGTTGTCTCTAACATGTATGCAGTATAATAAGAACATGCTTGCAATATTACTACTGATAATATTACTACATTGATAGTAGGAGTAAATGACAGTCATGAGTTCAAGGAGTAATTGGCAGTAGGAAAACCGATTGCTCAGACTACAATATGCAAAGATACCATTCGATCCACCCAAATTACTATGACACTTTGCATATACTTCTGTAAAGAATTGCACAGATTCAAGCAAACTACAGATTTATATACTTCAACTAAAATAGAAAAAGCTTCTACTATAAACAATAGTTAATCTAAAGTTGCATAGTGTATTACTGTGAACCTTAACAATATGATAGATAAAAACACACCACACAAAGGATCAAGAAACAAAGCAAGAAAGCAGATACAATTCTAATTGCAGGAACTAGCTTAGATAGCATATCACAATATCCCCAAGAAAACCGCAGAAAAACCATAGCAACAAGATCTTGAGCACACGCCCACAATTCTTGATGTCTTCTTGCTGTACACAGATGTAGTGAACTCAATGCGGCAAACGAGGTGTCGTGGTTGGGGTTGATGCGCTGTAGCACACAGGAAAGCATCATGCCCTCGCAGGCCTGCAAATAAACAAAAAGCTTACAATAAGCCGAAGAATTTTACAAAAATAACTATTTACTTGGGTTTGTATAGGTGTTTCCATATCTATTTTATTATTATATTAATTAGCATTGCTAATGGAACAAATATTTTCCTAAATATATTTCTTCATGCTAGAGAAAACTAGTTAGCATGCATAGAGGAAAATGAACAAGGTAGTGAAGTCTAAAAGCAAGCAAGGTAATCAACAGTGTGTACATATAAAACTGATGTTTACAAAGGGAAGAAATCACAACTCACGTTGCATAACAAGTATGTATTGAGCAGAGATATAAATATGATAAATTAACAAGCATGAATAACATGGAAATATCTAATGTGCCTTGAATTACTACATCTTAACTATGCAGCCAACAAAAATAAACCTCACATATATGTTCTTAACATGGCAAATCTATGTTCCGTTAGACTCCCTTAAGTCACAAATTTTGTAAGTCACAGATGGTACTTGGAGTACTAAGTTCCTTTTTACTGTAAAATTCTACAGTCTCATTTACTCTACCGAATCATCTTTGACAGCTAAATTCGATAGTGATTGGAGTAAAGTGCTACTGCTATACACTCCTATATTGTGAACTGCTGCTACTGGATACTCCCAATAACCTTCATCAAAACCATTCTCAACCACTACCGAATATGCTGATTTCTAAATGAAAATGAACACTACATAGCAGAAGTTGTATTAATCGCTAAATGACCTTGTATCCAAACCTGGTCGGTCTCTTGTGCAAGTGTGTCCAGGAGAATTTTAGATGGTGCCTAGACCTCGACCATGCTCCTTGCTCATTGAGGAACTCCAGCCGAGGGATCAGCAGCTCTACCAGCCGAGGTTGTAGGTGATGCACGCCCGCTGCCGGCCCCTGGTTGATTGTTCGGTCACGCACACACGAACGAATGATGAGTGTTTGAACCGAGACTCTGCAATTGGGGATCTGCATTCTGAGAAGGACTTGCAAGGATGGGAAGGAAGACGTACTGTGTCAACACCCGGATTTTTAATCCCAGATGCCCGTTATGCCATACCTCGCAATCCCAGGATTACCATTTTTGTGAGACATAACGGATTGGATATCACAGTACATCATCCATTACAAACCATACATAAGGTTTTACACAAATAAGGATCTCATGATCCAGTCTTTAATACAACAAGCAATGAAATAAGCGATAAGCATAGCGGTGGGGTCCATCTTGAGGGCACGGGCAATCTTGTGAAGGCGAATAGTCCTAGTTATCATAGTCGTCCTGCTGACCATCATCTTGATAATCTCCTTCATAGTCTGACCATAATAATAGCCAGGGACAAAGGCCATGAGTACTCTTTAAGTACTCGCAAACTACTACTAACAAGGGGTATAATTCTAAGTTAAAGTACTGAATCTATGTTAACTATCAAGTTAAGTTTGAAACCTAAGCTGAGTTCAGAAGCAAAGAAAGATAAAGTAAGATTCTAGAATCACTTAAGTTGGGAAGCTATTATCATCAACACAACCATGTTGTGGTCAAGTCAAAGTTCATCATTCCTTTCAAGTTATTTAGAAAACATCTGACAACGAAACAGTATGGCCATTCCAACTGTCCATAACCATGGACGCGGCTATTCGAATAGTTTGACACTCTGTAGAGGTGGTACACTTTCACCACAAGATTCGATACATCTGTCAGGGATAACCCTGAATCATCATACTTAGTATGCAGATAATCAAACATAACCTTCCCTTTACACACCCTAGTACAAGCACCTCTCCTATGGGTATGGCCTCCCAACCATGACCATCAGTCATCTTGGGCACTACATAGGTGGACATCATTTAGAGGTAGCCTCATCTCAAACCTCTCCCGTGAGGGAACTAATACTAATGCATATAAATTTCCAGCTAAGCCTTACCCAATTTAGGTAATGTGGTTGTACGGTAAATTTGGAATGGTATCGCATCCGAATCCAACCATCAGTTTTATAAAAGGGTTAAGGCTCATGCCTCATCATTTTCATCATCATAAACCAGTTGTGTTTCTCAACACATGTCAAAACATCTCAATAGAATGACTCGTCATTCCAAGGTTTTCATAATTCATTTTCACCAAGTGTTCCCATCTAAAGTGACTCAAGTTTTTGATCTATACTAAGGTACTAAGTTAAGAGTGTTCACTAAGGTGGAAAGATGGGATCAATCTCATGCCATAGAATGACATCTAAAGGTTTCTAAGTAGGTCAAGTTTTATACTCTTTATGCTACCTTCAAAAATTAAGTAAAGAACTTTGTGTAAACTAAGGGAGGTAAAACTTGTCAATAAGACTTGGGGTACTAATAGTTAAAGGGGTGTGATCAAAGCATGCTTAAGGCATCTTTGCTAAACCATCTAGTTTTATTCTAGCTTGCTAACCATAGATTGCTAAAGTATGTTTTGCAAGGGTTAGCTTGCCACTAATAGCTTTCCTTGGTTGGTGAAGTGGTTGAAGTTTTCTTCTTCTTCTTCTTGGTAGAACTCCTCCTTCTCGAAAGCTTGGTCGGTACTAGCGTCTATAAATACATAGGGAGTAGACAATCACCAAACAATACTTAACTAGGCTAAGTAGCAGTCTAAAACACACAATTGATGATCTATTATCATCACAAGCATCACAAGTTTAATTCAATAGTTTCAACCTTTTTATTTTGGAAAAGTAATTTCTACTCATTGAAATATTAACTAAAATTTAATATTCACCACCAAAATATGGGATCATGTGGACCCATGTCCTCACCACATATTCTAACATGTGGGAATGAGATTTAAATGTTGGATCAATATTACTTTGGTTTAAGTTTATTATTTAATGATTTAAAGTGACTAGAAATGCCTATATAGCATTATTTTGGTACTAGTCCAAAGTCACTGCATGTAACCTTAATATTATTACATATTTGGATAGCTATGATGAATTGTGATTTTTGAGAGTTGGAATCAACTCAAAAGCTAACTTGGTTGATTTTATAAAAATGTTTCAAGTTGCAAAAGCTTCTGTCTTCTTGTTTTTATTAGGAGAGATCTATAACTCTAATTGAATTAAATCCAACGGGATTGGATAGATCATTTTAATACCTTTCAGACAAAATTGGTTTCAGGCAATTTGGATTTGTAAAACTCTCTGAATTGATTTTCAAACTAGTGGTCAGAAACTAGATTTAAACTAAAAGAAAAATTCAGATTTGAATCTGTGGGCTAACACTGGAAAAGGAATGGGCCGGCCCAGTGGCGCTCCACGGCGCGGGGCTCAGCTGACAGGGGGTCCCGCGTGTCAGCGACACTTAACACGCGAAACGGTACGCACGCTGTGGGCCGTGTGATTAGAGGCTAGATCTACGGCTGAGGGTTGTCGTCAACGACGAACAGGTCGCCGGCGAGCTCGAACACTAGCGGCTCGGTGGGGGTCTACTGGGGGCGTACCAGGGCTCCAGCAGGGTCGGCGAGGCGGGCAAACGAAGTGGAAGACGACAGCGAGGCGAGGCATGGTCGCGGCGGAGCTTGGGGTGGTCGCAATCAACGGCACCCTTCTCCTCCAGAGGCGGCGGCTCCGGCTCCAATTCCGGCGAGCTGCTGCTCCACTTGCTCCGACGAGAGGTGGGTGAGGTTCAGAGAGGTGAGGGGAGTGGAATGGTGTGGAGAAGAATGGTTGGGGAGGGCTCCTTTTATAGGCCCGACGGTGAGACCGAGCGGGATGGGTGGTCGACGGTGGCGACATGGCTACGGCGAGCTAGCGGCATGGCTGGGGATGGCGATCGATGGGTGGTCCCCTAGCGGTGCTCTAGGATTTAAATGCGGCTGTAGGGGCGGTGGTATCTGATGCAGGCGGTGGCGCTCACGAGAGGCGGCGGTGTCCTGGCGGCGGTGGTGTGGGGCTTTGGGCGTGACAGGGGTGTCAGGGTGTTCTCCAGTCGAGGCGGAGGCGGCGGCTGCTGCCAAGGGGCGGTCTGTGCGAGCGGGGATAGTGCGCGCTCTGGGGGCGGCGTCGGCCTGCTCGACAAGCTTCGGGCGCGGCGGTTCCTGGCCGCTCTGCCCTCTGTCTCTGGCCTAGGGCTGGTTGGGTGGTGGAGGTGGACCACTGGCAAGCTGCGAGACATGAGGAGAGGGGTTGGAGAGGGCTGCTGCTGCAAGTGCACGGTCGGTCGGCGAGAGAGGGCTCGGCATGGCAGTGCAGTGCGGCTAGGGGGTAGAGAAGAGGCTGGGGTTGGTCTGGTCTGGCTTGAGGGGGGACAAGATGATCAAAGCACTACAGAATTGCTAGACAAAATCAGCCCAAAACAGTAATAGTTAGGCCTTAATGATCTTGCTAACAAGGTGTTTGACAAAATGGCCGAAAGAGAAAAAGTTTTGAATTTTGAGTTCCAAATTTTTGAGTGATCTCCACTAGTGATAGGTAGTCTCTGGTTGCAAGGGTTTTGAAAATGGAGCTCAAAAAGATGGTTTTTGAAATAGGGGTGATCTATGCATATGCATTAGATTCAATTTTAAACTGTCATTTAAAATAGCTAACAGAATGTTTTTAGCAGATCCAAAGGTGGGCCTTGGTACCTCATTATGTGTGCTAGCAAGGGGTATAAAGATCAAGAATTGTTTCTGTTAAGAATTGAGTACTAGGAATAGCCAAAGTAGGCATGAGAGTTAGATTTGTCAAAATGACCATTCTTTCTTTTTAATTCTTTTTTATTTGATTTTCTTTAGGAAAAGTTTGGGAATGATGTAGATGATGTTTAAATCACCTAAGAAACATTTTACAAGCATTGGATCAATCAATCATGGCAATTCAAACAACTCCTATTTTAAATGCACACATATATGAATGCTTTCATTTTAAATTTGGAAAAGTTTTTGTTAACCCCATTTTTGGATGATTTGATCATGATAAGATTGGATTAAAGTTTTGGGATGTTACATAATGCTTGTCAGCGAGAGAGGCGACTATGGTGCCGAAGAACATGGAGGATCTAAAGCCGGCGATGAAGAGGCGGCCAATGTCTCCCTTGTCGAATCCGTGTTGCTGGTAGAGGTAGTACACGGAGAGGCCCTGCAGCTAGTCCCCGGCTGCAAACAGACATCAATTAAGAAAAGAAAAATCATTCAGATAAATCTAGATGGCACTATCAAACCTAAACCTCGAGGGCGGCATTGTCGTGTCCTCGCCAGTTCCAGATCTGAACTCGATGGCGGGCAGGCGCGTGCACGGGAATTCAGGGAAGATGAGGGGGAGATTGGGTTGATGTAGGACGCGTACACATCATAAGGGAGTAGACGATGACGTAGTTATTCTTGAAGGTGTTGAAGACGGTGGTGGTGGCGACGCGGTCCTTGCCGCTCTTGCCGAGCTCCAGCCCCTACATCACGACAGAGATCTCGCAGAGCATCGCCGCCTGTGTCGAGCGAGGGGCTAGGGTTTTCGGGTACGAGGGGATTTGGTGTGACGCTGTAGGCGAGAGTGGAAAAGTAGTGGCGGGTATGAGAAGGGGATTAGGGTTTGGGGTATGTTCGATCTGGATGGATGGAGTAGCACTTTACAGAATTACCCTTGACCATTTGTGCTAAGTAGGTGGGAACTACAGGATGTTTCAGTCATTTCACGTCCAAAGTGTGGAGGAGACAGGAGGCGGGACAAACTGGCGCTATTACTAAGGGGAGACGAAATTTCCAGCGTTGGATGGAGCCTACGTGGATGGTTGTGATCTTATTTAGTAGGCTGATCCATGGGTAGTCTGGTCAAACGACCAATTTTATGGTCATAATCGTGACATAGTTTGTGCTAATGTGCCCATATTAGCCATACATGTGCATCTTGGGATGGAGAACAATGTTGCAGGAGGAAGTTTTCCTTTTCATCGCATGGAAAAACCATTTTCTATTTTTTGAGTGCTAAAATGGGGACGTTGTGTGAAGCAACACCAAATGTTCAATTCAAAAATGGTACCGCCTCATTTTTCAAAAATACTAGACCACCTTAAATGAACAATTCCCCAACCGGGGATTTTAAAACCTTTTCGTCCACTCCTGACGAAAAAGACAAACACCCGCTAAATCGGTAGGAAGTGGGTCCAGTTTGAAATACAAGTACATAATATAATGCTCATGATTTTTTGAGAAAAAAATTTAGACTCACAATATTATGTTTCTTCAGAGATCTAATGCAAGTTTAGCGAAGCTCATCCCCTATCTATGAACCTTCGTGCCCGCCGTTTTGACCATAGATTGAAACGGGCATGAAAAATTCAAAAATGGTCCAAACAAGGTAAATCCTTCACGTGGTGTCATATTATGTGACATATTTGTAAGGAAAAATACCAAACTCGGTATATTACGAATATCTTGAAAAACCTTCACAGAAATGACCTATCTTGTCCGAGGTTTCATGGCTTTCAGGTCAAACTACCAATGTTATGGCTACAATCGCGTCATAGTTTGTGATAATATGCCCATATTGTGCATGCATGTGCATCCTAAGATGGCCAACAATGTTTCAGGAGGAAGTTTTCCTTTTCGTCCCACAGAAAATACATTTTCCATTTTCTGAATGCCAAAAACGAGGTGTTTTGTGAAGCAACCATCAATGTTCTAATTCAAAATGGTACAGCCCTATTTTTAAAAAATACTAGACCATATTACATGGACAATTTTTCAACCAAGGTATATAAAACCTTTACGTCCACTCCTGGCAAAAAAGACAAATTACTATTGAATCAGTAGGAAGTGGGTCCGATTTGAATTACATGTATATGATCTAATGCTCATAATTTTTTGCAAAAATCATTTTTAGACTCACAATATATTGTTTCTTCAGAGATCCAATGCAATTTTAGTGAGGCTCATCCCCTATCTATGAACCCTCATGCCCGCCGTTTTGACCATTGTTTGAAACAGGAATGAAAAATTCAAAAATGGTCCAAATAAGGTAAATCCTTCATGCGGTGTCATATTATGTGACATATTTACAAAGAAAAATACCAAACTTGGTATATTACGAACATCTTGAAAAAACCTTCATAGAAATGACCTATCTTGTCCAATGTTTCATGGCTTTCAGGTCAAACGACCAATGTTATGGCTAGAATTGCGACATAGTTTGTGATAATATGCCCATATTGTGCATGCATGTGCATCCTAAGATGTCCAACAATGTTGTAGGAGGAAGTTTTCCTTTTCGTCGCACAGAAAATGCATTTTCCATTTTCTGAATGCCAAAAATGAGGCGTTTTGTGAAGCAACCATCAATATTATAATTCAAAATGGTACAACCCTATTTTTAAAAAATACTATACCATATTACATGGACAATTTTGCAACCAAGGTATCTAAAACCTTTCCGTCCACCCCCGGCGAAAAAACAAATTACTATTGAATCAGTAGGAAGTGGGTCCGATTTGAACTACATGTACATGATCTAATACTCATGATTTTTTGGAAAAATCATTTTTAGACTCACAATATGCTGTTTCTTCAAAGATCCAATGCAAGTTTAGTGAGGCTCATCCCCTATCTATGAACACTCATGCCCGCCGTTTTGACCATAGTTTGAAACGGACATGAAAAATTCAAAAATGGTCCAAACAATATAAAACCTTTGCATGGTGTCATATTATGTGATATATTTGCAAGGAAAAATAGCAAACTTGGTATATTGCGAACATCTCGAAAACCCTTCTAAGAAATGACCTATCATGTTCAAGGTTTCATGGCTTTCAGGTCAAACGACCAATGTTATGGCCTGAATCGCGACATAGTTTGTGATAATGTTCCCATATTTTGCACACACGTGTATCTTGGGATGGCGAACAATGTTGCAGGAGGAAGTTTTCCATTTCATCACACGGAAAAAGCATTTTCCATTTTCCGAGTACCAAAAATAGGGCATTTTGTGAAGCAACCACAAAATGATAGTTTCAAAATGGTACCACCCTATTTTTCAAAAATACTAGACAATGTTACATGGACAATGTCCCATCTAGGGTATATAAAACATTTCCATCCATCACTGGCAAAAAAGACAAATTCCTGCCAAATCGGTAGGAAGTGGGTCCGATTTGAACTACAAGTACATTATCTAATACTCATGATTTTTTGAAAAAATCATTTTTAGACTCACAATATGATATTTCAATTGTAAAATTTCAATTTCAAACCCTATATGAAAATTTTCAATTTCAAACCCCTATTGTCAAAATCATGATTCAAAATCTCTATTTATACCTACTAAGGTTTTATATGAAAATATGTCCTTGTATTTTTCCTGAAAGCAAAAGTGTTAAGGTCATAAAAATATTCTCTAAAATATTACAAGTTCTTTAAATTTTGTTTGAATCAATTTGGAATTATAAATAAAAAGATACAAAAGAATTTAAAAATAATAAAGAAAAAAAGGTGGAGGTGGCTGGGCGGGCGAACCCGCGATGCAAATGGGCCAGCCCAGCAAGGCATGGGCGCTCGCACGCTGCTGTTGGTCGAAGGCTAACCTAGCAAGCAGCCCAAGTAGTCGCATGTTGGAGGCCTGCATAGGTTAACTGGGTTGCCTGATGATTAAGAGGATGTGGTACTACTATCGATACAAGATGATGTTGGTGGACCGGTGGTAGATCGACTGGGAGGAATACCGACCGCCAGAGGTCATGAGTTCGACTCCCCTGGCACCCTATTTTTTGTGTAATTTGTTCAGTCCTTATCGTTCCTCAGAGGAATACCCACTAACGATCGTCAGTTAAGACTGTAGTTCAGTCAGGGGTCTTGTCATTCTGCACCTACGTGGGTACTACATGTCATTGAAAAGGCCCCTCATGGTCAAAAGGTTAAATCCAACATGGCAAGTAGGTCCTACATGTCATTTGATAGGAGTATAATTGGTAGTCAACGGGTCAATTCAATATGGACATGACATGTAAACTTAAATTGACACATGATATGACACATCATCAAAAGTTGACACATAGACGTGACACCTAGATCAACCTGCTGAGGTGGCTAATGGTCTTTCTTAAGTAATCATGAATAGCATCCACGACTATTTAAATTGGTCGTAGTTGCCTAAAATTAAGGTCATGGACTAGTGATGTCTATCTTATAACCAACTGGTGTAAGTAAGCTATGACCTTCCTGACAAAAAAGGTCATAGTTTTTCAGGGTTTGTACCCTCCCAAATGGCTTACAACCATTTGGTTCGAAATGGTCATAAATCTATGACCAAAAAACTCCGGGTCATTAAGAAAAGGTCACTAGTCAACACATTTCTTGTAGTGATACATCTTGCTTCTCCCGATGGCATTTCTCCATGCACTCCCAACTTCTTGGGTAACATGATCAGGATACGGTACCTGGCCAATATCCGTCCATCATAGAAACTATAAACCTTGACGAGAAGTCGAGACTCACAATCCAGACTCCATAGAAGTTGTCTTAGAGTGATTGTCCATGCATCTTTGTAATCATCTAAGGTCTTGTTCAACACTTGAACATTCCGAGGTGGATACCTGGGTGCCATTCTTGTACTGTAGATAAGGAATTATCATCAGTCATCTTGAGTTAAAACTCATGGTACTCATGTAATATTGTATAATAAAGAATCATCACACTAGCAACATGACGAGATTATTCCCAATTGAATATCCATCATATTTCTAGAGAACTCTTTATGGTTGCTAACATCCTTCCTATAGGTTCTACCCATTTACTAGGTTTACCAACCTAAGGTCAAAGCATATGCTCTTATACCAGCTACGGTGACCCAGCATACCACTTCATGATGTAGTACACTATAGTCATTGACATAACACCAACGAAACACCGTTCACTAGTATTACATCCCTCAGAGTGGTACAACAGAAACACAGCAGGTCCAAGACATGACTATAGATTACAATTCGACTCGTTACATAAGATCTAGAGAATACTCTAGGTTAAAGAGAGAGAAAGAAACTTTTTACAAAGAAAAAACCAGAAGTAATAACTCAGAACTATCTAGTAACTACGACTAGTATATAAACTATTTGATGGCCATTGCTGCTATTGCAATGCTCTATAGAAGTAGGTTTTATGGCTAGAGACTCTACTCCTATCTAAACTGACACTTTATCTTCACTTCAGCTGATGTATATGTTGACTCCATTAACTTTATTGAAGAACTTGAGTTGTCGATGATGGTTTCTTGAGCAGAAATTGATGTTGACATCATCTTCAATGGCTTAGAATCTATCAAGGGTTAAGAAGGTATGGTTGAGTACGAGCGTACTCAGCAAGTTCACTAAAAAGTAGTGTATGATGCACTATCTCTATAGCCACAGACCATAGGTCATAGGCAATGAAGTTTTTCGTAAACATTTCTTCAAAGGTTGCTTTTATTCTGAAAACTATGTTCGACAGCCTTCACAGGTTGACCAGAACTTCATGGAGTTCCTTTCCTGCCGCGTTCGTAGCTCCTTCCTGGAATAGGGAGTAACATGTCACAATTCTTACACTCTATAGAGGTGCGTTGCTTTACCCATGAGAGACCAACTCCTTGTTACACAACCGGGCGATCTTTCCCGTCCACAATTCCTTTATGTGGGGCCTAGTAGGTGATCCAAGCCAATTACTGCCCTCTCCGCGACCTCATATGTCTGCATGATCCTCCGAGGCTGACTACACCTCTGTTAAGCCTCCAACTAGGGAAAGCTATAACCCTGGTGAGTTCCCAAAGACTCTATGAGTTGGTGATGCCCCTGGCAAGCTCCCTAAAAGGTCCTACTATACCTCCAGCAGCCACCAAAATCGTGGGGCCTAAGGGTTCCCACCCATATGTTGGATCCATACCAGGAATCCCAACGTCACGATAAGGTCATCTTGCCTCCATATGAAAGGAAGAAGATACAGTTGACTTCTCCGTCCCATTCCAAATCTCATGGTTAACGCGTAATATACGGTGCTAGAATCACTGGTGACATTGGTTGTTAAGTCCTGGATATTATGTTCCTTTACCACCGGAACTGTATCAAAAGATTATTACCTCTTGGTAAATAATCCATAATCATGTTATTGTGAAAATAGTGTTTTCTAACCTTTTTGAAATGCAGGTGATGATAACATTTGAGTTACAAGCATTTGATAGTAATTAATCAAAGGACATGACCAAGTTGTGAACTTTCCTTTTCGTGATTGCAAAATTATGCACTCTCGGTCTTTAAGGCAATAGAAGATCCAAATTCTGTAAACAACATCATTGGTCCGGTAAGGACTAATGTTTAAAGAAGCCGAATGCACTTATGCATAAGTAATGTAATGTAGTTTGGAAAACCCCAAAGTATTACCCCAATATGGTGAATGAGTTAATTTTAAGTGATGTCCTTAAGATTTAGTTGATCTATAAGTTCACTTTTACAAGTTAATATACATATACAAGGAACTTAAGACTAACATGTATGATATAAAGTAAATATAACAACACACGCTTAGAGTTCTTTGATATTATGTATTTCTTAAGGAAGTCCATGTTTTAAGTTGATGAGATTGTAGTTTGAAGTGGCAAAACGAATAACTTTTGAAGAGAAGGTTTCTTTGATAAAGTTTAACCAATCTTTATGGTTAGTGAAATGTGAGCGACGTCATTTGTGTTTGGTCGATAAGTTTGGATTTGAGATGCCTTGTGACTTAATTTGGAGTAGACAAAAGTTAACTCTAAAACAGAATTAGATTTAGGGTGTGATGTGTTTAAAAGTATTAATAAACTTTAAATCTTATAGCAAGCATTTTTTTAAGGTAAAGGATCATTTACTTTTAGTTTAAGTGAGTTCTCTAAACGTTAATAGTTTTACTTTTAAGTATTATTAGAAACTTAAATTATGGTTTTAGGGATAGTATTTCAATGTACAAGATTTATGGTTCTATATAAAATTATGATTATTTCTTATTTAAGAATGTTGTTAAAGAATTTACCAACTAAATAATAAAGAAGGATTTATTCCTTAATAACCTTAAAATATGTTGGAATAATATAATTAGTATTTTTCTAGTAAAACATACTTACTTAAGATCTTAGAAGTGAATTTTATTTTATTTTAGGTGTTATCCTTATTTTTTACAAAATTCCATAAAGGATTATATATTTTTAAATATTTGCTTTAAGCTTTATTTGTAAACAATTAAGTTAGTATTTTTATAAAATAGTAGACTCACTTTTATATGTAAAAATGATTTTTATTTAATTTTAAGTCTTTGTTTTATTTTATGAAATTTCTTTTAGGTCCTAATGGTATTAATATTTATTTATATTTTATTTAACTCAAACAAGTCATGTTATATTTTTCTTAGGTATATATTATTTTTATGATCAGTTTGATATATTATAATTGTTTTTAAGATTTTTCTATATTTTTCTAGAGTGTAAGCTAGGCTCAGGGGTATTTTGGTCATTTACCAATTGGATAATAATTTATTTTGGAATTTCTTTTAGAACTAGGCTAGGCTCACCGACTGACCCACCTGGCCCAACTTGGCCCAACTGGGCTCAGGGTCAACACTCAACACCGACCCCAGCCCACTCCTCTCTCACGCACATACACACGCACGCGTTATCCTCACCCCTCCGGTTCCCCTCCAGTCGTACGATGCGACGCTGCCAGTGCCGCTCTAGCCGGTCGCCGGCCAACCCCGGCACCGCTGCCTGACGATGAGGCCCCGATTCGATCTCCTCCATCAACTCCCATCGCCTTGCTGCCGCTCTGCTTCCCTGTCCGTGCCTCCACGAAACCCTAGCCCCCATGGCTTGGGTCCCCGGCACTGAGGAAGGCGACCCGACATCTCCTGGTACTTGCTGCTACTAACGCGCCTCCAAGTTGAGGCTTGCCTCTTGCTGCTCTCTCACGGCAACCTCAACCTCGATGCCGATGGGACGGCAGCGAACTGCAACCCCGGCGTTCCCCGGTTTGCCGACACACTATTCTGCTTCTACGATATTGGTGATGGGGTTCTTGGTTCACCATTTGGTCCTTGTTGTGCTGCTACTATGGCATGGCTATTGACCACACCCTCCTCTTGCTCGATTCCAACCTCCCTGCAGGTAACCACTACTATGACCGGCCATCGAGCCGATGAATCTGCTGATGTATGTGGTATTTTTTTGGAGAGGATGTGATGTTGTTAATATCTTGATGTTGGATTAACATGAATTGATATTGCCTTAATGTTGGACTATGAAATTGCTTGCAGATACTCCCTTGATCTATAAAGCTTTGATGTTGGCTATGCTTAGTTGTATAGCAGCTTTTGCGATTGTTTTGTTCCTATACTCTAGTTATTCTCTTGTGACTTCATGAATAGCTGCAATGATTCCTAGAAGTGATTTTTAGGAAGTTGATTTGTTTATCTTTCAACTTCAGACAGTGGAACAATGTATAATTCTGAGTCCTAGAGTTACTACTAGGAAAATGATGAAAATGGTTTGTATACCATTTGTAAGCAGAAATGGTGGATGTTATGAATATTCTACCAATAGTTGAGATTATTTTCATCTAGAGGGCTAAGGGTATCCCCTAGTATCAAGAGAAGATGATTGTTTAATTGGTTTGTCTTCAAAGTTGGTCCTGGTTTGGGGATGCCACTGTGAAACCTCCTGCTGGATGGTACACAGTGGTAACCTCCATATACTGGAATTAAAAGATGTTCTACTTCAGGTGTAGATAATGTGCAAGCATAACTTGTCTGTGCTTGCCCTGATTCCTGGCAAGACTAGCTAGGAAAATGATGAGAAACTTCTTTACTTTTTATTAGCACATGATCACACTTGGTTTCTTTGGTGATCTGACTATAACTACCATGTTTGCCACTGTAGTGCATTTCCTGAGAGAGTGCATAGTGGTAAACTTCTAAAAGATGAGACACAACACCCATTGTCTTGGCCTGTGATGCAAAGGTTGAGGCCCATAATTTAAATAAGAGAAGATTTGGTACCGGTTTTGTGTTTAACCAACTTGGTGGCTTCTCCCATTAAATTGGTGGTTGCGGTGCCTCCCATGGGGAGTGTGCACAACAATAGGTTGTAATGGTATGATCTGTTGCTAAGCTAGTTGTCCTTGCTAAGGATGCACAGGCTGAAGCCTTATTATGAATAATGTTTATACTGTGTTGGCCTTAACTCATCCAGTGATGAACTTGCACCCCATTTGGGTGCAGTTCTGAGGATTTTCCTCCTCCTACAACACTCATGCTCATTACTTGAGAATAACAAGAGATATACATGAGTTGAATGGTCAACCTGCTGCTTGTAGTGTGGACAGATGGTTTGGTTGTGGCTCTTGTGGTGGTGGATCTTTGTCCATGACCCTTAATTGTTCACTTGATCTGCTTTGCTTTGACACCAACTTGTCCTTGTGGCCTTCTCCACCTTTATCCACCTTTCATTGCTACTGTTGCCTGTGTTTCTTCTTTGAACATGTCTAGAACATGTGGAATTGGGATTGTTGATGGTGGTATGGAGTGTGGTGAAATGAACTGGGATATGCTAAGGAAACTGCAGCTACTCCTCTTATCCCTTGTTGAGGTACTCCTGCCGTGGTGACAGCACACTCCACATGCAAGATGTGTAAGCTGCTTGCAGGTGGCCTCTGTTGTGTACAAGTTACAAGGCTTGTCTTACTGGGCTTGAGGATCAGATTAGCTATGAAGATCTTTTCTGGCTGCTGTTACATTTTTACTTTTACCTATTTACTATTCTGGTGAAACTTGCCCCTTAAGGCCTATGATGTTGAACTGAGGCAAGAATCTAGATAAGAACATATACTACTATTTGGACCCTATTTTAGAAATACCCAATGATGAGATTAGCAATGCATTTCATTGCAAATCTGAGGGTACAACTAACACTAATCTCCCTCTTCTATTCTCTTGTCTTTTGTTTTTGTTTTGCAGGAACAGGGAATATGAAGATTACAAGATAAAGAAAAAATTTAGTATCTAGTTGGAATTTCTTTATTCTTTTGTAATTCCTCTTTTGTTTGGAAATTCTACACACAATGTAATACTGTGTACTATTAATAAAGTTAATATTTTTTCTATCTTTTGTAATTTGAGAATTGTAGTTTCTTGAATTCATATTTCTGTAATGTAATCTTCCATTATTACATTTTATTTAATTTGTTGCTACTGGATAGAGAAAAGAATAAGAAGTATCCTTTAGTTTATTATATAAAGGACAATAAAGTTTTTATATTCATCTTATACATAAGATTTCTTCTGTATTATATTATTGTGATGTACTTATTATAAGAACATTGTAATATACATTTATTATAAAAAGGAACCCATTTTGTTACCTCATTGCAATTCTTTTTCCATTATTATTTTTAAAGGTCCATGTGTTATATGATGAAATAAATTTGTATTTCAATTCTTAATTTCAAATATGAACTGAATTGTTTTCCCAAGACACAGAAATATAGTAGAGGTAATGTCGAAATCCGTAACACTTGCCCTGATGTTTTCATCAGAATAAGAGATACCTCGATCCATCTACACTCTTTTAGTTTTGCGCGAAAAATCCCCAGATTTTCTGTGCATGAATGGAATGCACACACCTGATCTCAGCTTATTTCTAAGCTCTAATGCTAGGATGTTACATGGATCAACCAATGTTATTGCATGTGTGTTCATGTCACAAACCACACATGGATCCACTAATGTCATTTCATGTGTGTTCTTTCCATGAACCACATATGGATCCACCAATGTCATTGCATGTGTGTCCTTTCCACAAACCACATATGGATCCACCAATGTCATTGCATGTTGGTTCTTTTCCACAAACCACATATGGATCCACTAGAGTCATTGCATGTGTGTTCTTTCCACAAACCACATATGGATCCACCAGAGTCATTGCATGTGTGTTCTTTTCCACAAACCACATGTATCAACCAATGGCATTGCATGTGTGTTCTTTTCACAAACCCTATATGGATCAACCAATGGCATTGCATGTGTGTTGTTTTCACAACCCACATATGTATCAACCAATGTCATTGCATGTGTGTTCTTTCCACAAACCACATATGTATCCACAAGAGTAATTGCATGTATGTTCTTTCCCACAAACCACATATGGATCCACTAGAGTCATTGCATGTGTGTTATTTCCACAAACAACATATGGATCCACCAGAGTCATTGCATGTGCGTTCTTTTCCACAAACCACATGGATCAACCAATGGCATTGCATGTGTGTTCGTTTTACAAACCACACATGGATCAACCAATGGCATTGCATGTTTGTTCTTTTCACAACCCACATATGGATCAACCAATGTCAATGCATGCATCTTCTTTCCACAAACCACATATGTACCCACTCGAGTAATTGCATGTGTGTTCTTTTCACAAACCACATAAGGATCGACTAGAGTCATTGCATGCGTGTTCTTTTCACAAACCACACATGGATCCACCAGAGTCATTGCATGTGTGTTTTTTCCCCAAACCACATGTATCAACCAATGTCATTACATGTGTGTTCTTTCCACAAACCACATGGATCAACCAGAGTCATTGCATGTGTGTTCTTTCTACAAACCACACGTGGATCCACCAGAGTAATTGCATGTGTGTTCATGTCACAAACCACACATGGATCCACCATTGTCATTGCATGTGTGTTCTTTCCACGAACCACATATGGATTCACCAATGTCATTGCATGTGTGTTATTTCCACAAACCACATATGGATCCACCAGAGTCATTGCATGTGTGTTCTTTTCACAAACCGCATATGGATCCACTAGATTCACTGCATGTCTGTTCTTTCCACAAACCATGTATGGATCCACCAGAGTCATTGCATGTGTGTTCTTTCCACAAACCAAATATGGATCCACCAATGTCATTGCATGTGTGTTCTTTTCACAAACCACATATGGATCCACTAGAGTCATTGCATGTGTGTTCTTTTCACAAACCACACATGGATCCACTAGATTCATTGCATGTGTGTTCTTGCCACAAACCAAATGGATCAACCAATGTCATGACATGTGTGTTCTTTTGAAAAACAACATGGATCAACCAATGGCATTGCATGTGTGTTATTGTGATAAACCACATATGGATCAACTAATGTCATTGCATGTGTGTTCCTGTCATGAACCACATATGGATCCACCAGTGTTCATTGCATGTGTGTTCTTTCCACAAACCACATATGTATCCACTAGAGTAATTGCATGTGTGTTCTTTTCAAAAACGACACATGGATCAACCAATGTCATTGCTTGTGTGTTCTTTCCACAAACCACATATGGATCCACCGATGTCATTGCAAGTGTGTTCTTTTCCACAAACCACATGGATCAACCAATGGCATTGCATGAGTGTTCTTTTCACAAACCACACATGGATCAACCAATGTCATTGCATGTGTGGTCTTTCCACAAACCACATATGGATCCACTAGAGTCATTGCATGTGTGTTCTTTCCACAAACCACGTATGGATCCACCAAAGTCATTGCATGTCTGTTTTTTCCACAAATCACATGGATCAACCAGAGTCATTGCATGTGTGTTCTTTCAACAAACCACACATGGATCCACCAGAGTAATTGCATGTGTGTTCTTTTCACAAACCACATATGGATCTACAAATGTCATTGCATGTGTTTTCTTTTCACAAACCACATATGGATCCACCAATGTCATTGCATGTGTGTTCTTTCCACAAACCACCTATGTACCCACCAGAGTAATTGCATGTGTGTTCTTTTCCACAAACCACTTATAGATCCACTAGAGTCATTGCATGTGTGTTCTTTCCACAAACCACATATGGATCCAGTAGAGTCATTGCATGTGTGTTCCTTTCACAAACCACATATGGATCAACCAATGTCATTGCATGTGTGTTCTGTTCATGAACCACATATGGATCCACTAGAGTCTTTCCATGTGTGTTATTTTCACAAACCACATATGGACCCACCAATGTCATTGCATGTGTGTTCTTATACTAAAACCAACACTAGAGTCATTGCATGTGTGTTCTTTTCACAAACCACACATGGACCCACCAGAGTCATTGCATGTGTGTTCTTTCCACAAACCACATGGATCAACCAATGTCATTGCATGTGTGTTCTTTTGACAAATAATATGGATCAACCAATGGCACTGCATGTGTGTTACTGTCATAAACCAAATATGGATCAACTAATGTCATTGCGTGTGTGTTCATGTCACAAACCACACATGGATCCACCAATGTCATTGCATGTGTTTTCTTTCCATGAACCACATATGGATCCATCAATGTCATTGCATGTGTGTTCTTTCCACAAACCACATATGGATCCACCAATGTCATTGCATGTGTGTTCTTTTCCACAAACCACATATGGATCCACTAGAGTCATTGCATGTGTGTTCTTTCCACAAACCACAAATGGATCCACCAGAGTCATTGCATGTGTGTTCTTTCCACAAACCACAAGTGGATCCACTAGAGTCATTGCATGTGTGTTCTTTTCAAAAAACCACATGTATCAACCAATGGCATTGCATGTGTGTTCTTTTCACAAACCATATATGGATCAACCAATGGCATTGCATGTGTGTTCTTTTCACCACACACATATGGATCAACCAATGTCATTGCATGTGTGTTCTTTCCACAAACCACATTTGTACCCACTAGAGTAATTGCATGTGTGTTCTTTTCACAAACCACACATGGATCAACCAATGTCAGTGCATGTGTGTTCTTTCAACAAACCACATATGGATCCACCAATGTAATTGCAGGTGTGTTATTTTCCAAAAATCACGTGGATCAACCAATGGCATTGCATGTGTGTTCTTTTCACAAACCACATATGGATCCACCAGAGTCATTGTATGTCTATTTTTTCCACAAACCACATGGATCAACCAGAGTCATTGCATGTGTGTTCTTTCCACAAACCACACATGGATCCACTAGAGTAATTGCATGTGTGTTCTTTTCACAAACCACATATGGATCAATAAATGTCATTGCATGTTTGTTCTTTTCATAAACCACATGTGGATCCACCAATGTCATTGCATGTGTGTTCTTTCCATGAACCACATATGGATCAACCACTATCATTACATGTGTGTTCTTTCCACAAACCACATGGATCAACCAATGGCATTGAATGTGTGTTATTGTCACAAAACACATATGGATCAACCAATGTCATTGCATGTGTGTTCTTTCCACAAAACACCCATGGATCCACCGGAGTCATTGCATGTGTGTTCTTTCCATGAACCACATATGGATCAACCAGAGTCATTGCATGTGTGTTCTTTCCACAAACCACACATGGATCCACCAGAGTAATTGCATGTGTGTTCTTTTCACAAACCACATATGGATCAACAAATGTCATTGCATGTGTGTTCTTTTCACAAACCACATGGATCAACCATTGGCATTGCATGTGTGTTCTTTTCAAAAACCACACATGGATCAACCAATGTCATTGCATGTGTGGTCTTTCCACAAACCACATATGGATCCACTAGAGTCATTGCATGTGTGTTCTTTCCACAAACCACATATGGATCCACCAGAGTCATTGCATGTCTGTTTTTTCCACAAACCACATGGATCAACCAGAGTCATTGCATGTGTGTTCTTTCCACAAACCACACATGGATCCACCAGAGTAATTGCATGTTTGTTCTTTTCACAAACCACATATGGATCTACAAATGTCATTGCATGTGTGTTCTTTTCACAAACCACATATGGATCCACCAATGTCATTGCAAGTGTGTTCTTTTCCACAAACCACATGGATCAACCAATGGCATTGCATGTGTGTTCTTTTCACAAACCACACATGGATCAACCAGTGTCATTGCATGTGTGGTCTTTAAACAAACCACATATGGATCCACTAGAGTCATTGCATGTGTGTTCTTTCCACAAACCACATATGGATCCACCGGAGTCATTGCATGTCTGTTTTTTCCACAAATCACATGGATCAACCAGAGTCATTGCATGTGTGTTGTTTCAACAAACCACACATGGATCCACCAGAGTAATTTCATGTGTGTTCTTTTCACAAACCACATACGGATCTACAAATGTCATTGCATGTGTGTTCTTTCCACAAACCACATATGGATCCACCAGAGTCATTGCATGTGTGTTCTTTTCCACAAACCACATGTATCAACCAATGGCATTACATGTGTGTTATTTTCACAAACCCTATATGGATCAACCAATGGCATTGCATGTGTGTTGTTTTCACAACCCACATATGTATCAACCAATGTCATTGCATGTGTGTTCTTTCCACAAACCACATATGTATCCACAAGAGTAATTGCATGTATGTTCTTTTCCACAAACCACATATGGATCCACTAGAGTCATTGCATGTGTGTTATTTCCACAAACAACATATGGATCCACCAGAGTCATTGCATGTGCGTTCTTTTCCACAAACCACATGGATCAACCAATGGCATTGCATGTGTGTTCGTTTTACAAACCACACATGGATCAACCAATGGCATTGCTTGTGTGTTCTTTTCACAACCGACATATGGATCAACCAATGTCAATGCATGCATCTTCTTTCCACAAACCACATATGTACCCACTCGAGTAATTGAATGTGTGTTCTTTTCACAAACCACATATGGATCGACTAGAGTCATTGCATGCGTGTTCTTTTCACAAACCACACATGGATCCACCAGAGTCATTGCATGTGTGTTTTTTCCCCAAACCACATGGACCAACCAATGTCATTACATGTGTGTTCTTTCCACAAACCACATGGATCAACCAGAGTCATTGCATGTGTGTTCTTTCTACAAACCACACGTGGATCCACCAGAGTAATTGCATGTGTGTTCATGTCACAAACCACACATGGATCCACCATTGTCATTGCATGTGTGTTCTTTCCATGAACCACATATGGATCCACCAATGTCATTGCATGTGTGTTATTTCCACAAACCACATATGGATCCACCAGAGTCATTGCATGTGTGTTCTTTTCACAAACCGCATATGGATCCACTAGACTCATTGCATGTCTGTTCTTTCCACAAACCATGTATGGATCCACCAGAGTCATTGCATGTGTGTTCTTTCCACAAACCAAATATGGATCCACCAATGTCATTGCATGTGTGTTCTTTTCACAAACCACATATGGATCCACTAGAGTCATTGCATGTGTGTTCTTTTCATAAACCACACATGGATCCACTAGATTCATTGCATGTGTGTTCTTGCCACAAACCAAATGGATCAACCAATGTCATGACATGTGTGTTCTTTTGACAAACAACATGGATCAACCAATGGCATTGCATGTGTGTTATTGTGATAAACCACATATGGATCAACTAATGTCATTGCATGTGTGTTCCTGTCATGAACCACATATGGATCCACCAGTGTTCATTGCCTGTGTGTTCTTTCCACAAACCACATATGTATCCACTAGAGTAATTGCATGTGTGTTCTTTTCAAAAACCACACATGGATCAACCAATGTCATTGCCTGTGTGTTCTTTCCACAAACTACATATGGATCCACCAATGTCATTGCAAGTGTGTTCTTTTCCACAAACCACATGGATCAACCAATGGCATTGCATGTGTGTTCTTTTCACAAACCACACATGGATCAACCAATGTCATTGCATGTGTGGTCTTTCCACAAACCACATATGGATCCACTAGAGTAATTGCATGTGTGTTCTTTCCACAAACCACGTATGGATCCACCAGAGTCATTGCATGTCTGTTTTTTCCACAAATCACATGGATCAACCAGAGTCATTGCATGTGTGTTCTTTCAACAAACCACACATGGATCCACCAGAGTAATTGCATGTGTGTTCTTTTCACAAACCACATATGGATCTACAAATGTCATTGCATGTGTTTTCTTTTCACAAACAACATATGGATCCACTAATGTCATTGCATGTGTGTTCTTTCCACAAACCACCTATGTACCCACCAGAGTAATTGCATGTGTGTTCTTTTCCACAAACCACTTATAGATCCACTAGAGTTATTGCATGTGTGTTCTTTCCACAAACCACATATGGATCCAGTAGAGTTATTGCATGTGTGTTCCTTTCACAAACAACATATGGATCAACCAATGTCATTGCATGTATGTTCTGTTCATGAACCACATATGGATCCACTAGAGTCTTTCCATGTGTGTTCTTTTCACAAACCACATATGGACCCACCAATGTCATTGCATGTGTGTTCTTATACTAAAACCAACACTAGAGTCATTGCATGTGTGTTCTTTTCACAAACCACACATGGACCCACCAGAGTCATTGCATGTGTGTTCTTTCCACAAACCACATGGATCAACCAATGTCATTGCATGTGTGTTATTTTGAAAAATAATATGGATTAACCAATGGCATTGCATGTGTGTTACTGTCATAAACCAAATATGGATCAACCAATGTCATTGCGTGTGTGCTCATGTCACAAATCACACATGGATCCACCAATGTCATTGCATGTGTTTTCTTTCCATGAACCACATATGGATCCATCAATGTCATTGCATGTGTGTCCTTTTCACAAACCACATATGGATCCACCAATGTCATTGCATGTGTGTTCTTTTCCAAAACCACATATGGATCCACTAGAGTCATTGCATGTGTGTTCTTTCCACAAACCACAAATGGATCCACCAGAGTCATTGCATGTGTGTTCTTTCCACAAACCACAAGTGGATCCACCAGAGTCATTGCATGTGTGTTCTTTTCAAAAAACCACATGTATCAACCAATGGCATTGCATGTGTGTTCTTTTCACAAACCATATATGGATCAACCAATGGCATTGCATGTGTGTTCTTTTCACAACACACATATGGATCAACCAATGTCATTGCATGTGTGTTCTTTCCACAAACCACATTTGTACCCACTAGAGTAATTGCATGTGTGTTCTTTTCACAAACCACACATGGATCAACCAATGTCATTGCATGTGTGTTCTTTCAACAAACCACATATGGATCCACCAATGTCATTGCAGGTGTGTTATTTTCCAAAAACCACGTGGATCAACCAATGGCATTGCATGTGTGTTCTTTTCACAAACCACATATGGATCCACCAGAGTCATTGTATGTCTATTTTTTCCACAAACCACATGGATCAACCAGAGTCATTGCATGTGTGTTCTTTCCACAAACCACACATGGATCCACTAGAGTAATTGCATGTGTGTTCTTTTCACAAACCACATATGGATCAATAAATGTCATTGCATCTTTGTTCTTTTCACAAACCACATGTGGATCCACCAATGTCATTGCATGTGTGTTCTTTCCATGAACCACATATGGATAACCCACTATCATTACATGTGTGTTCTTTCCACAAACCACATGGATCGACCAATGGCATTGAATGTGTGTTATTGTCACAAAACACATATGGATCAACCAATGTCATTGCATGTGTGTTCTTTCTACAAACCACGCGTGGATCCACCAGAGTAATTGCATGTGTGTTCATGTCACAAACCACACATGGATCCACCATTGTCATTGCATGTGTGTTCTTTCCACGAACCACATATGGATCCACCAATGTCATTGCATGTGTGTTATTTCCACAAACCACATATGGATCCACCAGAGTCATTGCATGTGTGTTCTTTTCACAAACCGCATATGGATCCACTAGATTCATTGCATGTCTGTTCTTTCCACAAACCATGTATGGATCCACCAGAGTCATTGCATGTGTGTTCTTTCCACAAACCAAATATGGATCCACCAATGTCATTGCATGTGTGTTCTTTTCACAAACCACATATGGATCCACTAGAGTCATTGCATGTGTGTTCTTTTCACAAACCACACATGGATCCACTAGATTCATTGCATGTGTGTTCTTGCCACAAACCAAATGGATCAACCAATGTCATGACATGTGTGTTCTTTTGACAAACAACATGGATCAACCAATGGCATTGCATGTGTGTTATTGTGATAAACCACATATGGATCAACTAATGTCATTGCATGTGTGTTCCTGTCATGAACCACATATGGATCCACCAGTGTTCATTGCATGTGTGGTCTTTCCACAAACCACATATGTATCCACTAGAGTAATTGCATGTGTGTTATTTTCAAAAACCACACATGGATCAACCAATGTCATTGCCTGTGTGTTCTTTCCAGAAACTACATATGGATCCACCGATGTCATTGCAAGTGTGTTCTTTTGCACAAACCACATGGATCAACCAATGGCATTGCATGTGTGTTCTTTTCACAAACCACACATGGATCAACCAATGTCATTGCATGTGTGGTCTTTCCACAAACCACATATGGATCCACTAGAGTCATTGCATGTGTGTTCTTTCCACAAACCACGTATGGATCCACTAGAGTCATTGCATGTCTGTTTTTTCCACAAATCACATGGATCAACCAGAGTCATTGCATGTGTGTTCTTTCAACAAACCACACATGGATACACCAGAGTAATTGCATGTGTGTTCTTTTCACAAACCACATATGGATCTACAAATGTCATTGCATGTGTTTTCTTTTCACAAACCACATATGGATCCACCAATGTCATTGCATGTGTGTTCTTTCCACAAACCACCTATGTACCCACCAGAGTAATTGCATGTGTGTTCTTTTCCACAAACCACTTATAGATCCACTAGAGTCATTGCATGTGTGTTCTTTCCACAAACCACATATGGATCCAGTAGAGTTATTGCATGTGTGTTCCTTTCACAAACCACATATGGATCAACCAATGTCATTGCATGTGTGTTCTGTTCATGAACCACATATGGATCCACTAGAGTCTTTCCATGTGTGTTCTTTTCACAAACCACATATGGACCCACCAATGTCATTGCATGTGTGTTCTTATACTAAAACCAACACTAGAGTCATTGCACGTGTGTTCTTTTCACAAACCACACATGGACCCACCAGAGTCATTGCATGTGTGTTCTTTCCACAAACCACATGGATCAACCAATGTCATTGCATGTGTGTTCTTTTGACAAATAATATGGATTAACCAATGGCATTGCATGTGTGTTACTGTCATAAACCAAATATGGATCAACCAATGTCATTGCGTGTGTGCTCATGTCACAAACCACACATGGATCCACCAATGTCATTGCATTTGTTTTCTTTCCATGAACCACATATGGATCCATCAATGTCATTGCATGTGTGTTCTTTCCACAAACCACATATGGATCAACAAATGTCATTGCATGTGTGTTCTTTTCACAAACCACATATGAATCCACTAGAGTCATTGCATGTGTGTTCTTTCCACAAACCACAAATGGATCCACCAGAGTCATTGCATGTGTGTTCTTTCCACAAACCACATATGGATCAATAAATGTCATTGCATCTTTGTTCTTTTCACAAACCACATGTGGATCCACCAATGTCATTACATGTGTGTTCTTTCCATGAACCACATATGGATCAACCACTATCATTACATGTGTGTTCTTTCCACAAACCACATGGATCAACCAATGGCATTGAATGTGTGTTATTGTCACAAAACACATATGGATCAACCAATGTCATTGCATGTGTGTTCTTTCCACAAAACACCCATGGATCCACCAGAGTCATTGCATGTGTGTTCTTTCCATGAACCACATATGGATCAACCAGAGTCATTGCATGTGTGTTCTTTCCACAAACCACACATGGATCCACCAGAGTAATTGCATGTGTGTTCTTTTCACAAACCACATATGGATCAACAAATGTCATTGCATGTGTGTTCTTTTCACAAACCACATGGATCAACCAATGGCATTGCACGTGTGTTCTTTTCAAAAACCACACATTGATCAACCAATGTCATTGCATGTCTGTTCTTTCCACAAACCACAGATGGATCCACTAGAGTCATTGCATGTGTGTTCTTTCCATAAACCACATATGGATCCACCAGAGTCATTGCATGTCTGTTTTTTCCAGAAACCACATGGATCAACCAGAGTCATTGCATGTGTGTTCTTTCCACAAACCACACATGGATCCACCAGAGTAATTGCATGTGTGTTCTTTTCACAAATCACATATGGATCTACAAATGTCATTACATGTGTGTTGTTTTCACAAACCACATATGGATCCACCAATGTCATTGCAAGTGTGTTCTTTTCCACAAACCACATGGATCAACCAATGGCATTGCATGTGTGTTCTTTTCACAAACCACACATGGATCAACCAGTGTCATTGCATGTGTGGTCTTTCCACAAACCACATATGGATCCACTAGAGTCATTGCATGTGTGTTCTTTCCACAAACCACATATGGATCCACCAGAGTCATTGCATGTCTGTTTTTTCCACAAATCACATGGATCAACCAGAGTCATTGCATGTGTGTTCTTTCAACAAACCACACATGGATCCACCAGAGTAATTTCATGTGCGTTCTTTTCACAAACCACATATGGATCTACAGATTTCATTGCATGTGTGTGTAACATCCCTAAAAATCATGTTTCAAAACTCATTCATATCATTCTTGCATCATTCATTCATATAGGGTTTTTCTCAAAATCATTTAGAGGCAGAAGTTTTAGCTATGATTTCATGTGGGCATTTTATCTCAATTGGCCATCACCCTTTGAGATTTGAATGCTTAGGTACTTGTTTGCTTGCCTCCATGGTTGGAAAGATTAGGAGTAGCTTTTAAACCCAAGATTCCAATTTAGAAATATTTTCTAAACCCTATTTCCAAATATTTGCAACTAGAGCAAATCTCTGTTTATTTTGAAACCCAAGCTTGACCAAGCCTTTGCAAGGTAACCACTAGGTTATTTGATTGTTTGTGAACCCACAGAACCCTGCAAAAATCCCCAAAGCAGTTTGAATTCAAAAGGATTTGAATTCATATCAAATTCTATTCAGAAAATGAAATTAGAAAAAGAAAAAGCTTAAACAAGAGAAAAAGGCCGCGCGGCCAGAATCTGGCCCAGCAGCGGATCCAGCCCAGCAAGCCCACCCGGGGATCTCCTTTTACTTCTCTCACGCGCAAGCACACGCATAAGCAGGCCGACAAGCCGACCCCACACTCAGCGCTCCGGCCGACGGGCCTTCTCCACGCCGAGATCGTCTTCCCCTGTCTCCGCGCACGATCTCCGCCGCTGACCGTTGCCGCAGTGATGCCGGGAGTAATTGGGCATTAATCGACGGGCGTTTCCTGTCGAGCATCTGGCTATAAGACCCCCTCTGCCTCGCGATCATTTTCCCCCAAACACCTCGCTCGCCACCAGTGTCCTCAATCAACTTTGCACCGCCCATGACAGAGCCTCTCCGGCGATCGATTCCGGTGAGCCTAGTGTCCCCTCGCCTCTCGTTCTTTAATCGACTCAGCATGTCTTTGCGCATCTCCCGACCTCACTAGTCATCTGCTTGCCCAGTCGCGGTTCCACGACACCGCGAAAGCACCGGTGATATCAACTCCGACGAAGTTTTCCCGGTAAATGCAGACCGCCCCTGCTTTCCGTTCATGCTCACTACGCCGCCTTGACTGTGAATCTAACCGTGTCCTCGCCCTGCCTTTGGGTGATCCACAGCGGCGTCCACGACGACCACCCGACGCACCGACGCCGCCATTTAACTCGGTGAGCAATCGCGGCCGTGCGGCGCCCCTTGACCAACAGCGAGTACGACAATCTTCGCCTTGACATCCAGAGCCAGGTGAGCTACTCCTCCTTCTCCCTACGCCGCATCGCCAGCAACATCATCGACCGACAGTTCGCCGCCCGGTAGCCGCCGCTTCGCCCGATTCTTGGCGGAGAAGTAGCGCCGTTAGATGCGCATCGTGGCGCTAGGATAGATCCACTTAACCCTCAAGCGATGCGATCTGAGCCGCTAGATTTCATTTAGATCCCTACGGCTGTGGAGCTCGATCCGGTCTTGAACGATAGGCGAATAAGAACATGACGGCGTGGCTAGGTTAAGATCTGGAAATAGAATTTAAAACAGATTTTGATCCAGATTTCAAATGCCTATATCTTTTGAATCACGTTAGAATTTTGCAAACTTTATACCGTTGGATTCAGAAAAACAAGACCTTTCTGCCTATCCTTTTGTTTAGCAAATAGTAGCCATTAGATGTGCTAAAATTGCAGAGACTTGTTTGAGGCCTTTTGAGTATAGATTTAGTTTAGTATTTTTGTTTAGGGTTAAATTTTGTTTAGTTGGTAAACTAGTGGCTTGCTAAGTTTCTGTATTCATGTACTTGCTTGGTTGAGTTTTCAAAATCATCACTTGGTAGAATCATGCATGCATGCATTCATACTATTTCTTGTTTGTATATATTTGTGTGTAATTGTGTGCTACAACTTTGTGTGTAGATTTTGCTAGTGATTGTGATTGTGACAAGTGCTACTCTCCACACTACCAAGGCAAGTGATATCATCATGAATATTCCATTCCTATATTTTATATATGCATTAGTATTATTTTTCTAAGTATAGGACTTGCATGGTTTTTAGCTAAGTACAAGCTATGCTTTGGGAAAACCTATTAGATTAAGCCTTAGTGAAAATTTCCTAAGTCCAGATTCCTATTACTATCATGCTTAGCCTAGCTACTAGAAAACAAGGGTGGTTTATATATTCACTATGGAAAAATTTCTAAGTCTAAGGACTTATGTTTTGTAAAATAAAACAACTAAGTTAATGAACCACCTGGGTGGAATGGAAGGAATGGCTTATGTTGAGTGGTTCACAAGGCCAGGACGGCTTGTGCATCTCACTTGTGGATGGCCACCCAGGAAACAAAGAGATTTGAGATGTCAAATGTTGAAAAGCTTCAAGTGCAACCACTTGGCATTATGGGCTCTGCCATGATCTTAGGATGCTGGAACTTAGTCTTTTGGACAGTGGGTGGTAGATGGGATGATAGGTTGGAGCAGCGTCCATTTGACTAAGGAAAGGCTCTTGAAGGATCATCCTTGGGAAACCAAGGCTTGTGGGGAAAGTGCACCACCTCTGCAGTGTAAAACCTAAGTACTTAGCCATGTCCCAGTAAAGGACAATTTGAGCATCAAGACATGGAAACTTCAAGAATCTCATCACTCCAATTTCTAAATAAAACTTGTGGGTGAACAAAGGGATAAAAGGATCTTCAGTCATTGATTGCTAGATGCCCTGAGTGGATCTAGAGTCTTTGTTGATAGATGCCTTGGGTGTTTTTGCCAAGTATATCTTCAGTCCTTGATTAGTAGATGCCACAGTGGATCTTCAGTCTTGGATTGGAAGATGTCATGGAAAGTTTTTACCAAACAAAAACTTAGTATTTTCAAAAGTTAAGGAAAAATCTATTTTGAGCAATGCAAGCCTAAGCTCCACCAGCCAAAAGCATATAGTATTATAGTCCACTTAATTATATACTAAGGTATCACTTGCCAATACTATTCCAAAGTATTGACCCTTGTGGATGTAACTTATGATGTTGCAGGTTACTCTGATGATGATTAGGAGTCATGAGTCTACACTCAACATGCTTGCCTGTGGCACATGAATATGAAGACTTATGTTTATTTACTTATTCCATAAACTCTTGTACTAGGCCTTTGGCCATGAGTTGTAAAAGACTATGTTTATCTCTGGAATGACTGTAATAAACGACCTTTGTATCTGTGTACTTCATCTTAAAGCATGGATGCTAGCAATGATCCGAGGACTAGCATTGCAATCACGAGGATCTTTTCCTTTAATAAGGAGGGATCTTACAGATGGTATCGAACCTGTGTTTTGTAGGATTATGACCCTAGGATTGGAAACCACTAAGGAAAAATTTAACTTCTTCTACACTTGTCTATTCTTCTCGTAAACTTCTCTAATCTTCTCCTTCTCATCTCTATTTGTAGATGAACTCCGTCAACAAAGCCGTGAAGAAAGGACCACTCATGACCATGACCTTGGAGTGTGAGACTGAGTTTCCCAAGATTCTCAAGGACCTCATGGAAACCATGGGAGTACATGGTGCAGCAGTGTACAAAGGCTTTCCAGTGATGGAGGATGGAGTGGAGTATTGGTGGGTGCAACTTCACTTGTACAAGAACAAGGAAGACAACCACAAAGAAAAAGGCTTCTGCATGTACACCAACACTTTTATGCACACCACATTCTTTGAGTCGCAAAGAAGCAGCTTGGAAGACTATCAAGGAACTAAGTGCTAGAGTCAAGTGCAGGATGCTCAACCTCCAAAAAGACTTAGAGAAAGAGAAGGAACATACCCAAGAGTTGGAAGTCACCAACCAATCTTTAAGAGGAGATATTATAGACTTAGTGATAGAAGCATGTGAACAAGATAGGGTTATTGCCACTAGGAACATTGTGTTAGCCACCAGATCCAATGAGATAGGATTGTAAGCGCACTTCGTTAGTTGACCACCACCTATCACCTTATTTTCCAAAATAAGACCTTAAATAAGTTTGAACCTTGGTTGATGTAATGAATTTATGTATGCATGACTTGTGTGATTTTTGTGTTCCATGGTTATGCTTGAATGTTTGACTTGTTAAATTTAAATTTGTGTTGTTCTAACTTTTCAATCTTATAAATAGATGCCTATTGCCATCAGCCTTTGTTGAGGAGTTCAGTTACCCGTTTTGGTCCTCGTATCGTAGAGCTTACTACTTTACTCGATCTCCCTCTTCCTATCATTACGGTGCACCCACTCACCAAGTTTGAGAGGAAGGACCTTTGGGGCTTCAAGGTGAACCAGCGGGGCCTTGAGAGCCTACTATGGAGGCCATCGTCTTCAAGCTTATGCACGATGACGGGGAGAGAGGCATGGAGGTTGTCATGCGGGATCTGATAGGGGATTGTTAGGGCGTCCTCCCGACAGAGTTAGAGGCACTCACTTCCACGCCTTCGGGCGTGATGATGACGGAGAGTCCATTGACTTTGAGGACGACTCGAGGGTCACAATGAGCCGAGCCGATCGCTGTACCTCCAGGACTTAGAGACTCTTATTAGGCACGTGGATACCGATGGGACCAACGTCATGCTTAGTAATGACGAGCTCCAGTGCAGCTTCGCGAGAAGGACAAGCTCTTCGCAGCAGGGCAGAGATAGTCAAGGAGATGGAGGCAAAGTTTGAGACCCAAGACCGTAAGTTCAAGAGTCAAGAGAAGCGTGTCTGTGATAGGAACAAGAGGATTCGTGATATGACCGAGAACTGCGGTCAAGGACTTGAGTTAGAGCAGCGCGACGGTGATTGAGAGGCTTCGTTCCCGTAAGAGGGCTCTCAAGGCCAAGATCGACTCTTTGACCACTACCATCGAGGAGAACAAAACCGCAATGGAACGCAGGTCTTACCTTTGTCGAGGAGGAGATTGATGCCGGCAGTAGATTTGACTACTCGATTATCTTTATTTTCCGCACTTGTTATTTATGAACTTATTGTTGGACCATCCGACATGTGGATGGCTTGCCACTTAATGTGATTGTACCTTGAGACTTTTGTTATCTTGTTGTTTAGATTTTATCCTAGTGTTGCTTGCTATGTGTTGCATGTGTGATGTATTGTGCATAAATCATGTAAGGTATCTCATTCTTATCTCTATATGAATAAACCACGGATGCCTCCCGTCACGCAAACACCAACCCCAACCCCAACATTACCGGAAATACAACAAATGATGAATGCGCAGACCGACTTATGCAAATGATGACGACGTTCATCCGTAACTGCACAACAACAACAACAACCCCAATCCCAACAACAACAACAACAACAATAACAACAACAACAACCCTCCGGTTTTGATATGCTCACCAGATTTCTGCGTCTAAGGCCAGCTAAGTTTTCGAACGATCGATCCCATGGTGGCCAATGATTGGCTACGTTACGTGAACAAAGACTTAGTGACCGTGGGATGCACAGATGTGAAAAGGTCAGTTTGCGGAGACATCTGTTGGAAGGACCAGCAGACATGGTGGGACAACTTCCAGTTACCACGCCTATTGATGAGGTGACTTGGGCTATCTTTGAAGATGGATTTCAGACTACTCATATCTCACCGGTATGATGAGCCTGAAAAGAAGGAATTTCACAACTGAGCGGCGCCACCACGGTGGCTGAATATATTGAAGAGTTCAACAATCTGGCGCTATGCACCGGATGAGGTTGACACGATGCCAAAAGGAAGGAAAAGTTTAAGGCTTGAATGATGAGCTAAATCTGCGGTCTGCGTGGCATATGTTCCAACTTATCGATCCGTGTGACAAGGCTGTTGTTGTGGAGAATAAAATGAAGCAAGTCGAGAGTAAGAAGAGGAAACACTCCGACAAGCACAGCTCGGGATCATCTCATAAACGATCTCACCATGATGATAGTGTCAGCTCAGGATCCCACAAACATGAGAAGTTTAACAAACACCACAATCACAACCGTCATGACAACAAGCATCATCGCAGTCATGAAAATGATAAGTACAAGAACCACAAGAGTGGATATAAGAGCCACCAGTGGAAGTGGAAGTCACCTAAGACGGACATCGGCCAGTCGAATGCTACAAATGCAAGAAGTCGGGCATTATGCTAATAAGTGCCTGAAAAGAAAGTTGAAGGACCTAACAAGCCAAATCCTTTTCAGAAAGGATGTGTTAACCACATCAATGTGGAGGAGGTCTTTGAAGAGCACGATCTGTTCTTTGGTAAGTTCAGACTCAATTCCATCTCAGCATTTGTACTCTTTGACACTGGTGCATCTCATTCATTCATATCTAAAGCATTTGTCGAAAGAAATGAACTACCGGTAGAAACCATTGGGTGCCCTATAAGAGTAAGTTCTCCTAGTGGAGAAATGATAGTAAACTCAGGATGCCATGACCTAGTCATAGAGTTTGGAAAATATAAGTTTCCAGTGAACCTAATAATCCTAAATTCCCAAGGATTGGATGTGATTTTGGGAATGGATTGGATGACTAAGTATAAGGGAGTACTAGATTGTGCAAATCATACAGTTTCACTCACAACCCCTGAAGGTAAGAGGATAATATTCAAGTCTAACTTTAAATCAAAAGGGAGTAAGCTGAATTCTCTTAAGGGGGTTAGCATGGACAGTGTGCCAATTGTGTGTGAGTATCCGGATGTGTTCCCGGAAGAGTTACCAGGAATGCCACCAGATAGAGATGTGGAGTTTATAATAGAATTGGTACCAGGATCTGGGCCAAGAGCAAAGAGACCTTATAAAATGTCAGTTGACGAACTTAAGGAACTCAAGAAACAACTTGGAGAACAATTGCAGAAAGGATTCATCCAGCCAAGTTCTTCATCTTGGGGAGCTCCAGTTTTGTTCGTATAAAAGAGAGATAGAACTCAAAGACTATGCATAGATTACCGTTCTCTCAACGAGGTAACCATCAAGAACAAATATCCTTTGCCAAGAATCAATGACTTGTTTGATCAGCTAGAAGGAGCTTGTGTGTTCTCGAAGATTGATCTTGGTCGAGCTATTTTCAACTCAAGATAAGAGAGCAAGACATACCTAAAAAGCATTTACCACGAGGTATGGATTGTATGAGTACAACTGTGATGCCTTTTGGATTAACCAACGCCCAAAGATACTTCATGAATATGATGAACAAAGTGTTCATGGAATTTCTCGACAAGTTTGTTGTCGTTTTCATCGATGACATCTTAGTCTACTCCAAGAGCAAGGAAGAACATGAAAGACATCTACGCTTGATACTTGAGAAACTAAGGGAACATAAACTTTATGCCAAGTTCAGCAAGTGTGAGTTTTGGTTAGAGGAAGTTGGATTTCTTGGTCATGTTATGACAAAGGATGGTGTAGCGATTGACCTGCTAAGGTTTCAAAGCCGCATGAATGGGAATCTCCTAAGAATGTAAAAGAGGTTCGTAGTTTCCTTGGTTTAGCGAGTTACTACAGAAGATTCATTGAAAATTTTTCTAAGGTTGCTAAACCAATGACGAATTGTTAAAGAAAGATAAGAAATTTGCTTGGTCGAAGGATGTGAACTCAGCTTTCAAGAACTAAAGAAGAGACTTGTGTCAGCACCAGTTCTGTGCTTACCAGATTTGGAAAAGGATTTCCAGGTATATTGTGATGCTTCTCATCAAGGATTAGGTGCCGTACTTATGCAAGGCGGAAAAGTTGTGGCTTATGCCTCGAGACAACTCAAAACTCATGAAGTAAATTATCCTACTCATGATTTAGAGTTAGCCGCTGTTGTCCATGCACTCAAAACATGGAGACATTACCTTTTGGGAAAACGTTGTGAAGTATTCACCGATCATAAGAGTTTGAAATATATCTTCACCCAGAAGGAGATCAATATGAGACAAAGAAGATGGCTAGAACTTATCAAGGATTACGATTTGAGTTTGCAATACCACCCGGTAAAGCAAATGTAGTAGCAGATGCTCTAAGTCGTAAGGCGTTTGTAAATGGTCTTACCAAAGGTGAATTGCCAGATGACTTGTGTAAGCAATTCAAGGAACTCAGGTTGGAGATTGTGCCAGAAGGACATCTCATGTCTTTGGATGTTCAACCCACTCTGTTGGATAAGATTAAAGAAGCCCAAAAAGACGGATAAAGAAATCGAAGAGATCAAGGAAAGGATTAGCCAAGGGAAAGCTAAAAGTTTCCATATGGACGAACAAGGTACTTTATGGCACGAGAAACGTATTTGTGTTCCACAAAATCCGGAAATGCGGAAACTGATTTTACAAGAAGCCCATAACTCTCCGTATTCTATTCACCCGGGAAACACCAAAATGTATATGGATATGAAAGAAAGATTTTGGTGGAACAATCTTAAAAGGGACATCGCCAACACATTGCCTTGTGTGACGTGTAGTAGAGTGAAAGCGAGCATCGAAACCAGCAGGTTTGCTTCAACCAATGCCTATTCACAGTGGAAGTGGGAAAATATCGGTATGGATTTCATTATGGATTACCAAGGACCAGGTCGGTATGATTCCATATGGGTAATAGTAGATCGCCTAACTAAAGTGGCTCATTTTATACCCGTAAAGACAACTTATACCAAAGGCAAAGTTAGCCAAAATCTACATGAGCAGAATTGTATGCCTTCACGGTGTACCTAAGAGTATTGTGTCGATAGAGGAACTCAGTTCACTTCTCACTTTTGGAGACACTTCATGAATCTCTAGGAACGAGGTTGGAATTCAACTGCTTTTCATCCTCAAACTGATGGACAAACAGAAAGGACTAATCAAATTCTTGAAGACATGTTGAGGGCATGTGCCCTAGACTATGGAGCAAGTTGGGATGAAAAGTCCCTTACGCAGAGTTTTCTTACAACAACAGTCACCAATCTAGTATTGGGATGGCACCATTTGAGTTTCTATACGGAAGAAAGTGTACCACCCCATTGCTATGGAATGGTGTGGGAGAAAGAAGTTTGTTTGGACCAGACCTTATCAAAGACGCCGAAGAAAAGGTCAAATTGGTTATAGACAGATTTAAGATAGCACAGTCTCGACAGAAAAGCTACGCAGATGCTAAGCGTAGAGAAGTCACTTACGAAGTTGGGGATAGAGCTTATCTTAAAGTATCACCACTTCGTGGAGTAAAAGATTTGAGTCAAAGGAAAGTTAGCACCAAGATATGTGGGACCATTCAACATTTTAAGTCGCAAGGAGAAGTCAGATATGAAATCGAATCGCCAAAGATCTTTACTAGCAGTCCATAATGTTTTTCATGTGAGCCAGCTCAAGAAATGTCACCCTGAAATGGAAGAAACATCTTTGAAAGATACCATATCTTTGGAAGAAGTTCAACTAGAAAGTGATCTCACCTATGAAGAAAAGCACATCAAGATACTTGAGACCACGAAAGAGTCACGAGAACAAAGACTATCAAGTTTTGCAAAGTACAATGGAATCATCATTCCGAAGAAGAAGCAACATGGGAAAGAGAAGATGATCTTCGGAAAGACCACCCTCACCTGTTTGCTAGCCAATCCGAATCTCGAGGGCTAGATTCATTTTAAGGGTTAGATTTGTAACATCCCTAAAAATCATGTTTCAAAACTCATTCATATCATTCTTGCATCATTCATTCATATAGGGTTTTCTCAAAATCATTTAGGCGAAGTTTTAGCTATGATTTCATGTGGGCATTTTATCTCAATTGGCCATCACCCTTTGAGATTTGAATGCTTAGGTACTTGTTTGCTTGCCTCCATGGTTGGAAAGATTAGGAGTAGCTTTTAAACCCAAGATTCCAATTTAGAAATATTTTCTAAACCCTATTTCCAAATATTTGCAACTAGAGCAAATCTCATTTATTTTGAAACCCAAGCTTGACCAAGCCTTTGCAAGGTAACCACTAGGTTATTTGATTGTTTGTGAACCCACGTAACCTGCAAAAATCCCCAGCAGTTTGAATTCAAAGGATTTGAATTCATATCAAATTCTATTCAGAAAATGAAATTAGAAAAGAAAAGCTTAAACAAGAGAAAAGGTCAAGGCTGAATCGCCCAAAGAACGGATCCAGCCCAAAGAAGCCCACCCGGGATCTCCTTTTACTTCTCACGCTGCAAGCACACGCAAATGTACGACGACAAGCCGATTCACACCGCACTCCGCGCCTCTCGGATGGCCTTCTCCACGCCAAGATCGTCTTCCCTGCCTCCGCAAGACGATCTCCGCACGACCGCTGCAGTGATGCCGGAGTAATTGGGCATTAATCGACGGGCGCTTCGTCGAGCATCCGCTATAAGACCCTCTCGCCGCGATCATTTTCCCCAAACACTCGCCGCTCTGCCACCAGTTGCCCTCAATCAACTTTGCACCGCCATGACAGAGCCTCTCCGGCGATCGATTCCGTGAGCCTAGTGTCCCCCTCGCTTCTCGTTTACAATCTGACTCAAGATGTCTTTGCGCATCTCCCGACCTCACTAGTCTGTCTCAGACGCTTCAGTGTCGCCGGTTCCACCGACACCGCGAAAGCACCGACGGCGATATCAACTCCGACGAAGTTTTCCCAGAGGTACAGACCGCCTCGCTTTCCGTTCATGCTCACTACTTCGCCTTGAATCGTGAATCTAACCGTGTCTCGCCGCCTTGGGGTGATCCACAATGACGTCCACGACGACCACCCGACGCACCCGACGCCGCCATTTAACTCCGTGAGCAATCGTAGCCGTGCTCGGCGCCCTTGACCAATCATAGTACGACAAGCTTCGCCGTGACCTCCTGAGCCCGGTGAGCTACTCCTCCTTCTCCTCGTGCATCATCGGCAACATCGCCGACCGACAGCTCACGGCCCGCTGGCCGCCCGCCGCCAGCTTGGCCAGAAGTAGCACCGTTAGATCTGCATCGTAGCGCTAGGATAGATCCACTTAACCCCGAAGCGGTACGCGATCTGAGCCGCCAGATTTCATTTAGATCCTACGGCTGTGGAGCTCGATCCAGTGCGAACCGGTACGGGCGAATAAGAACATGACGCGTGGCTAGGTTAAGATCTGGAAATAGAATTTAAAAAACAGATTTTGATCCAGATTTCAAATGCCTATATCTTTTGAATCCCGTTAGAATTTTGCAAACTTTATACCGTTGATTCAGAAAAACAAGACCTTTCTGCCTATCCTTTTTGTTTAGCAAATAGTAGCCATTAGATGTGCTAAAATTGCAGAGACTTGTTTGAGGCCTTTTTGAGTATAGATTTAGTTTAGTATTTTTGTTTAGGGTTAAATTTTGTTTAGTTGGTAAACTAGTGGCTTGCTAAGTTTCTGTATTCATGTACTTGCTTGGTTGAGTTTTCAAAAATCATCACTTGGTAGAATCATGCATGCATGCATTCATACTATTTCTTGTTTGTATATATTTGTGTGTAATTGTGTGCTACAACTTTGTGTGTAGATTTTGCTAGTGATTGTGATTGTGACAAGTGCTACTCTCCACACTACCAAGGCAAGTGATATCATCATGAATATTCCATTCCTATATTTTTATATATGCATTAGTATTATTTTTCTAAGTATAGGACTTGCATGGTTTTTAGCTAAGTACAAGCTATGCTTTGGGAAAACCTATTAGATTAAGCCTTAGTGAAAATTTCCTAAGTCCAGATTCCTATTACTATCATGCTTAGCCTAGCTACTAGAAAACAAGGGTGGTTTATATATTCACTATGGAAAATTTCTAAGTCTAAGGACTTATGTTTTTGTAAAATAAAACAACTAAGTTAATGAACCACCTGGGTGGAATGGAAGGAATGGCTTATGTTGAGTGGTTCACAAGGCCAGGGACTGGCTTGTGCATCTCACTTGTGGATGGCCACCCAGGAAACAAAGAGATTTGAGATGTCAAATGTTGAAAAGCTTCAAGTGCAACCACTTGGCATTATGGGCTCTGCCATGATCTTAGGATGCTGGAACTTAGTCTTTGGACAAGGGTGGTAGATGGGATGATAGGTTGAACGTCCATTTGACTAAGGAAAGGCTATCAAGGATCATCCTTGGGAAACCAAGGCTTGTGGGGAAAGTGCACCACCTCTGCAGAGTGTAAAACCTAAGTACTTAGCCATGTCCCTGGTAAAGGACAATTTGAGCATCAAGACATGGAAACTTCAAGAATCTCATCACTCCAATTTCTAAATAAAACTTGTGGGTGAACAAAGGGATAAAAGGATCTTCAGTCATTGATTGCTAGATGCCCTGAGTGGATCTAGAGTCTTTGTTGATAGATGCCTTGGGTGTTTTTGCCAAGTATATCTTCAGTCCTTGATTAGTAGATGCCCTGAGTGGATCTTCAGTCTTGGATTGGAAGATGTCATGGAAAGTTTTTACCAAACAAAAACTTAGTATTTTCAAAAGTTAAGGAAAAATCTATTTTGAGCAATGCAAGCCTAAGCTCCACCAGCCAAAAGCATATAGTATTATAGTCCACTTAATTATATACTAAGGTATCACTTGCCAATACTATTCCAAAGTATTGACCCTTGTGGCTGTAACTTATGATGTTGCAGGTTACTCTGATGATGATTAGGAGTCATGAGTCTACACTCAACATGCTTGCCTGTGGCACATGAAGATGAAGACTTATGTTTATTTACTTATTCCATAAACTCTTGTACTAGGCCTTTGGCCATGAGTTGTAAAAGACTATGTTTATCTCTGGAATGACTGTAATAAACGACCTTTGTATCTGTGTACTTCATCTTAAACTGTGGATGCTAGCAATGATCCAGGGACTAGCATTGCAATCACAGGGATCTTTTCCTTTAATAAGGAGGGATCTTACAGTGTGTTCTTTTCACAAACCACATATGGATCCACCAATGTCATTGCATGTGTGTTCTTTCCACAAACCACCTATGTACCCACCAGAGTAATTGCATGTGTGTTCTTTTCCACAAACCACTTATGGATCCACTAGAGTCATTGCATGTGAGTTTGTTCCACAAACCACATATGGATCCAGTAGAGTCATTGCATGTGTGTTCCTTTCACAAACCACATATGGATCAACCAATGTCATTGCATGTGTGTTCTTTTCATGAACCACATATGGATCCACTAGAGTCTTTCCATGTGTGTTCTTTTCACAAACCACATATGGACCCACCAATGTCATTGCATGTGTGTTCTTATACTAAAACCAACACTAGAGTCATTGCATGTGTGTTCTTTTCACAAACCACACATGGACCCACCAGAGTCATTGCATGTGTGTTCTTTCCACAAACCATGTGGATCAACCAATGTCATTGCATGTGTGTTCTTTTGACAAATAATATGGATCAACCAATGGCATTGCATGTGTGTTATTGTCATAAACCACATATGGATCAACCAATGACATTGCATGTGTGTTCATGTCACAAACCACACATGGATCCACCAATGTCATTGCATGTGTTTTCTTTCCATGAACCACATATGGATCCATCAATGTCATTGCATGTGTGTTCTTTCCACAAACCACATATGGATCCACCAATGGCATTGAATGTGTGTTATTGTCACAAAACACATATGGATCAACCAATGTCATTGCATGTGTGTTCTTTCCACAAAACACCCATGGATCCACCAGAGTCATTGCATGTGTGTTCTTTCCATGAACCACATATGGATCAACCAGAGTCATTGCATGTGTGTTCTTTCCACAAACCACACATGGATCCACCAGAGTAATTGCATGTGTGTTCTTTTCACAAACCACATATGGATCAACAAATGTCATTGCATGTGTGTTCTTTTCACAAACCACATGGATCAACCAATGGCATTGCACGTGTGTTCTTTTCAAAAACCACACATGGATCAACCAATGTCATTGCATGTGTGTTCTTTCCACAAACCACATATGGATCCACTAGAGTCATTGCATGTGTATTCTTTCCATAAACCACATATGGATCCACCAGAGTCATTGCATGTCTGTTTTTTCCACAAACCACATGGATCAACCAGAGTCATTGCATGTGTGTTCTTTCCACAAACCACACATGGATCCACCAGAGTAATTGCATGTGTGTTCTTTTCACAAATCACATATGGATCTACAAATGTCATTACATGTGTGTTGTTTTCACAAACCACATATGGATCCACCAATGTCATTGCAAGTGTGTTCTTTTCCACAAACCACATGGATCAACCAATGGCATTGCATGTGTGTTCTTTTCACAAACCACACATGGATCAACCAGTGTCATTGCATGTGTCGTCTTTCCACAAACCACATATGGATCCACTAGAGTCATTGCATGTGTGTTCTTTCCACAAACCACATATGGATCCACCAGAGTCATTGCATGTCTGTTTTTTCCACAAATCACATGGATCAACCAGAGTCATTGCATGTGTGTTATTTCAACAAACCACACATGGATCCACCAGAGTAATTTCATGTGCGTTCTTTTCACAAACCACATATGGATCTACAAATGTCATTTCATGTGTGTTCTTTTCACAAACCACATATGGATCCACCAATGTCATTGCATGTGTGTTCTTTCCACAAACCACCTATGTACCCACTAGAGTAATTGCATGTGTGTTCTTTTCCACAAACCACTTATGGATCCACTAGAGTCATTGCATGTGAGTTTGTTCCACAAACCACATATGGATCCAGTAGAGTCATTGCATGTGTGTTCCTTTCACAAACCACATATGGATCAACCAATGTCATTGCATGTGTGTTCTTTTCATGAACCACATATGGATCCACTAGAGTCTTTCCATGTGTGTTCTTTTCACAAACCACATATGGACCCACCAATGCCATTGCATGTGTGTTCTTATACTAAAACCAACACTAGAGTCATTGCATGTGTGTTCTTTTCACAAACCACACATGGACCCACCAGAGTCATTGCATGTGTGTTCTTTCCACAAACCATGTGGATCAACCAATGTCATTGCATGTGTGTTCTTTTGACAAATAATATGGATCAACCAATGGCATTGCATGTGTGTTATTGTCATAAACCACATATGGATCAACCAATGTCATTGCATGTGTGTTCATGTCACAAACCACACATGGATCCACCAATGTCATTGCATGTGTTTTCTTTCCATGAACCACATATGGATCCATCAATGTCATTGCATGTGTGTTCTTTCCACAAACCACATATGGATCCACCAATGTCATTGCATGTGTGTTCTTTTCCACAAACCACATATGGATCCACTAGAGTCATTGCATGTGTGTTCTTTCCACAAAACACAAATGGATCCACCAGAGTCATTGCATGTGTGTTCTTTCCACAAACCACAAGTGGATCCACCAGAGTCATTGCATGTGTGTTCTTTTCCACAAACCACATGTATCAACCAATGGCATTGCATGTGTGTTCTTTTCACAAACCATATATGGATCAACCAATGGCATTGCATGTGTGTTCTTTTCACAACACACATATGGATCAACCAATGTCATTGCATGTGTGTTCTTTCCACAAACCACATTTGTACCCACTAGAGTAATTGCATGTGTGTTCTTTTCACAAACCACACATGGATCAACCAATGTCATTGCATGTGTGTTCTTTCAACAAACCACATATGGATCCACCAATGTCATTGCAGGTGTGTTATTTTCCAAAAACCACGTGGATCAACCAATGGCATTGCATGTGTGTTCTTTTCACAAACCACATATGGACCCACCAATGTCATTGCATGTGTGTTCTTATACTAAAACCAACACTAGAGTCATTGCATGTGTGTTCTTTTCACAAACCACACATGGACCCACCAGAGTCATTGCATGTGTGTTCTTTCCACAAACCATGTGGATCAACCAATGTCATTGCATGTGTGTTCTTTTGACAAATAATATGGATCAACCAATTGCATTGCATGTGTGTTATTGTCATAAACCACATATGGATCAACCAATGTCATTGCATGTGTGTTCATGTCACAAACCACACATGGATCCACCAATGTCATTGCATGTGTTTTCTTTCCATGAACCACATATGGATCCATCAATGTCATTGAATGTGTGTTCTTTCCACAAACCACATATGGATCCACCAATGTAATTACATGTGTGTTCTTTCCATGAACCACATATGGATCAACCACTATCATTACATGTGTGTTCTTTCCACAAACCACATGGATCAACCAATGGCATTGAATGTGTGTTATTGTCACAAAACACATATGGATCAACCAATGTCATTGCATGTGTGTTCTTTCCACAAAACACCCATGGATCCACCAGAGTCATTGCATGTGTGTTCTTTCCATGAACCACATATGGATCAACCAGAGTCATTGCATGTGTGTTCTTTCCACAAACCACACATGGATCCACCAGAGTAATTGCATGTGTGTTCTTTTCACAAACCACATATGGATCAACAAATGTCATTGCATGTGTGTTCTTTTCACAAACCACGTGGATCAACCAATGGCATTGCATGTGTGTTCTTTTCAAAAACCACACATGGATCAACCAATGTCATTGCATGTGTGTTCTTTCCACAAACCACATATGGATCCACTAGAGTCATTGCATGTGTGTTCTTTCCACAAACCACATATGGATCCACCAGAGTTATTGCATGTCTGTTTTTTCCACAAACCACATGGATCAACCAGAGTCATTGCATGTGTGTTCTTTCCACAAACCACACATGGATCCACCAGAGTAGTTGCATGTGTGTTCTTCTCACGAACCACATATGGAACTACAAATGTCATTGCATGTGTATTCTTTTCACAAACCACATATGGATCCACCAATGTCATTGCATGTGTGTTCTTTCCATTAACCACATATGGATCAACCAATGTCATTGCATGTGTGTTCTTTCCACAAACCACATGGATCAACCAATGGCATTGCATGTGTGTTATTGTCACAAACCACATATGGATCAACCAATGTCATTGCATGTATGTTCTTTCCACAAACCACACATGGATCCACCAGAGTAATTGCATGTGTGTTCTTTTCAAAAACCACATATGGATCAACAAATGTCATTGCATGTGTGTTCTTTCCACAAAACACCCATGGATCCACCAGAGTCATTGCATGTCTGTTCTTTCCATGAACCACATATGGATCAACCAGAGTCATTGCATGTGTGTTCTTTCCACAAACCACACATGGATCCACCAGAGTAATTGCATGTGTGTTATTTTCACAAACCACATATGGATCAACAAATGTCATTGCATGTGTGTTCTTTTCACAAACCACATATGGATCCACCAATGTCATTGCATGTGTGTTCTTTCCATGAACCACATATGGATCCACCAATGTCATTGCATGTGTGTTCTTCCCACAAACCAAATATGGATCCACTAGATTCATTGCATGTGTGTTCTTTTCACAAACCACATGTGGATCCACTAGAGTCATTGCATGTGTGTTCTTTCCACAAACCACATATGGATCCACTTGAGTCATTACATGTGTGTTCTTTTCACAAACCATATATGGATCAACCAATGCCATTGCATGTGTGTTCTTTTTCACAAACCACATATGGATCCACTAGAGTAATTGCATGTGTGTTCTTTTCACAAACCACATATGGATCAACAAATCTCGTTGCATGTGTGTTCTTTTCACAAACCACATATGGATCCACCAATGTCATTGCATGTGTGTTCTTTCCACAAACCACATATGTACCCACTAGAGTAATTGCATGTGTGTTCTTTTCCACAAACCACTTATGGATCCACTAGAGTCATTGCATGTGTGTTCTTTCCACAAACCACATATGGATCCACTAGAGTCATTGCATGTGTGTTCCTTTCACAAACCACATATGGATCAACCAATGTCATTGCATGTGTGTTCTTTTGACAAATAACATGGATCAACCAATGGCATTGCATGTGTGTTATTGTCATAAACCACATATGGATCAACCAATGTCATTGCATGTGTGTTCATGTCACAAACCACACATGGATCCACCAATGTCATTGCATGTGTGTTCTTTCCATGAACCACATATGGATCCACCAATGTCATTGCATGTGTGTTCTTTCCATGAACCACATATGGATCCACCAATGTCATTGCATGTGTGTTCTTTCCACAAACCACATATGTACCCACTAGAGTAATTGCATGTGTGTTCTTTTCCACAAACCACAAATGGATCCACTAGAGTCATTGCATGTGTGTTCTTTCCACAAACTAGATATGGATCCACCAGAGTCATTGCATGTGTGTTCTTTTCCACAAACCACATGGATCAACCAATGGCATTCCATGTGTGTTCTTTTCACAATCCACACATGGATCAACCAATGGCATTGCACGGGTGTTCTTTTCACCACCCACATATGGATCAACCAATGTCATTGCATGTGTGTTCTTTCCACAAACCACATATGGATCCACCAGAGTCATTGCATGTCTGTTTTTTCCACAAACCACATGGATCAACCAGAGTCATTGCATGTGTGTTCTTTCCACAAACCACACATGGATCCACCAGAGTAATGGCATGTGTTTTCATGTCACAAACCACACATGGATCCACCAATGTCATTGCATGTGTGTTCTTTCCATGAACCACATATGGATCCACCAATGTCATTGCATGTGTGTTCTTTCCACAAACCACATATGGATCCACTAGAGTCATTGCATGTGTGTTCTTTTCAGAAACCACATATGGATCCAATAGAGTCATTGCATGTGTGTTCTTTCCACAAACCACATATGGATCCACCAGAGTCATTACATGTGTGTTCTTTCCACAAACCACATATGGATCCACCAATGTCATTGCATGTGTGTTATTTTCACAAACCACATATGGATCCACTAGAGTCATTGCATGTGTGTTCTTTTCACAAACCACACATGGATCCACCAGAGTCATTGCATGAGTGTTCTTTTCACAAACCACACATGGATCCACCAGAGTCATTGCATGTGTGTTCTTTCCACAAACCACATGGATCAACCAATGTCTTTACATGTGTGTTATTTTGACAAACAACATGGATCAACCAATGGCTTTGCACGTGTGTTATTGTCATAAACCACATATGGATCAAGCAATGGCATTGCATGTGTGTTCATGTCACAAACCACACATGGATCCGCCAATGGCATTGCATGTGTGTTCTTTCCATGAACCACATATGGATCCACCAATGTCATTGCATGTGTGTTCTTTCCACAAACCACATATGGATCCACCAGAGTCATTGCATGTGTGTTCTTTTCCACAAACCACACTGGATCCACTAGACTCATTTCATGTGCGTTCTTTCCACAAACCATATATGGATCACAAAATGTCATTGCATGGGTGTTCTTTACACAAACCAAATATGGATCCACCAATGTCATTGCATGTGTGTTCTTTTCACAAACCACATATGGATCCACTAGACTCATTGCATGTGTGTTCTTTTCACAAACCACACATGGATCCACCAGAGTCATTGCATGTGTGTTCTTTCCACAAACCACATATGGATCCACCAGTCATTGCATGTCTATTTTTTCCACAAACCACATGGATCAACCAGAGTCATTGCATGTGTGTTCTTTCCACAAACCACATATGGATCCACCAGAGTAATTGCATGTGTGTTCTTCTCACAAACCACATATGGATCTACAAATGTCATTGCATGTGTGTTCTTTTCACAAACCACATATGGATCCACCAATGTCATTGCATGTGTGTTCTTTCCATTAACGACATATGGATCAACCAATGTCATTGCATTGTGTTCTTTCCACAAACCACATGGATCAACCAATGGCATTGCATGTGTGTTATTGTCACAAACCACATATGGATCAACCAATGTCATTGCATGTGTGTTCTTTCCACAAACCACACATGGATCCACCAGAGTCATTGCATGTGTGTTCTTTCCATGAACCACATGTGGATCAACCAGAGTCATTGCATGTGTGTTCTTTCCACAAAACACACATGGATCCACCAGAGTAATTGCATGTGTGTTGTTTTCAAAAACCACATATGGATCAACAAATGTCATTGCATGTGTGTATCTTTCCACAAAACACCCATGGATCCACCAGAGTCATTGCATGTGTGTTCTTTCCATGAACCATATATGGATCAACCAGAGTAATTGCATGTGTGTTCTTTTCACAAACCACATATGGATCAACAAATGTCATTGCATGTGTGTTCTTTTCACAAAGCACATATGGATACACCAATGTCATTGCATGTGTGTTCTTTCGATGAACCACATATGGATCCACCATTGTCATTGCATGTGTGTTCTGTCCACAAACCACATATGGATCCACTAGAGTCATTGCATGTGTGTTCTTTTCACAAACCACATATGGATCCACTAGACTCATTGCATGTGTGTTATTTCCACAAACCACATATGGATCCACTTGAGTCATTACACGTGTGTTCTTTTCACAAACCATATATGGATCAACCAATGCCATTGCATGTGTGTTCTTTTTCACAAACCACATATGGATCCACTAGAGTAATTGCATGTGTGTTCTTTTCACAAACCACATATGGATCAACAAATCTCGTTGCATGTGTGTTCTTTTCACAAACCACATATGGATCCACCAATGTCATTGCATGTGTGTTCTTTCCACAAACCACATATGTACCCACTAGAGTAATTGCATGTGTGTTCTTTTCCACAAACCACTTATGGATCCACTAGAGTCAATGCATGTGTGTTCTTTACACAAACCACATATGGATCCACTAGAGTCATTGCATGTGTGTTCCTTTCACAAACCACATATGGATCAACCAATATCATCGCATGTGTGTTCTTCTCATGAACCACATATGCATCCACTAGAGTAATTGCATGTGTGTTCTTTTCCCAAACCACATAGGGACCCACCAATGCCATTGCATGTGTGTTCTTATACTAAAACTAACACTAGAGTCATTGCATGTGTCTTCTTTTCACAAACCACATGGATCAACCAATGTCATTGCATGTGTTTTCTTTTTACAAATAACATGGATCAACCAATGGCATTGCATGTGTGTTATTGTCATAAACCACATATGGATCAACCAATGTCATTGCATGTGTGTTCATGTCACAAACCACACATGGATCCACCAATGTCATTGCATGTGTGTTCTTTCCATGAACCACATATGGATCCACCAATGTCATTGCATGTGTGTTGTTTCCTCAACCACATATGGATCCACCAATGTCATTGCATGTGTGTTCTTTCCACAAACCACATATGGATCCACCAATGTCATTGCATGTGTGTTATTTTCGACAAACCACATATGGATCCACTAGAGTCATTGCATGTGTGTTATTTCCACAAACCACATATGGATCCACCAGAGTCATTGCATGTGTGTTCTTTTCCACAAACCACTTGTATCAACCAATGTCATTGCATGTGTGTTCTTTTCACAAACCATATATGGATCAACCAATGGCATTGCATGTGTGTTCTTTTCACAACCCACATATGGATCAACCAATGTCATTGCATGTGTGTTCTTTCCACAAACCACATATGTACCCACTAGAGTAATTGCATGTGTGTACTTTTCCACAAACCACATATGGATCCACTAGAGTCATTGCATGTGTGTTCTTTCCACAAACTTGATATGGATCCACCAGAGTCATTGCATGTGTGTTCTTTTCATGAACCACATATGGATCCACTAGAGTCTTTCCATGTGTGTTCTTTTCACAAACCACATATGGACCCACCAATGTCATTGCATGTGTGTTCTTATACTAAAACCAACACTAGAGTCATTGCATGTGTGTTCTTTTCACAAACCACACATGGACCCACCAGAGTCATTGCATGTGTGTTCTTTCCACAAACCATGTGGATCAACCAATGTCATTGCATGTGTGTTCTTTTGACAAATAATATGGATCAACCAATGGCATTGCATGTGTGTTATTGTCATAAACCACATATGGATCAACCAATGACATTGTATGTGTGTTCATGTCACAAACCACACATGGATCCACCAATGTCATTGCATGTGTTTTCTTTCCATGAACCACATATGGATCCATCAATGTCATTGCATGTGTGTTCTTTCCACAAACCACATATGGATCCACTAATGTCATTGCATGTGTGTTCTTTTCCACAAACCACATATGGATCCACTAGAGTCATTGCATATGTGTTCTTTCCACAAAACACAAATGGATCTACCAGAGTCATTGCATGTGTGTTCTTTCCACAAACCACAAGTGGATCCACCAGAGTCATTGCATGTGTGTTCTTTTCCACAAACCACATGTATCAACCAATGGCATTGCATGTGTGTTCTTTTCACAACACACATATGGATCAACCAATGGCATTGCATGTGTGTTCTTTTCACAACACACATATGGATCAACCAATGTCATTGCATGTGTGTTCTTTCCACAAACCACATTTGTACCCACTAGAGTAATTGCATGTGTGTTCTTTTCACAAACCACACATGGATCAACCAATGTCATTGCATGTGTGTTCTTTCAACAAACCACATATGGATCCACCAATGTCATTGCAGGTGTGTTATTTTCCAAAAACCACGTGGATCAACCAATGGCATTGCATGTGTGTTCTTTTCACAAACCACATATGGACCCACCAATGTCATTGCATGTGTGTTCTTATACTAAAACCAACACTAGAGTCATTGCATGTGTGTTCTTTTCACAAACCACACATGGACCCACCAGAGTCATTGCATGTGTGTTCTTTCCACAAACCATGTGGATCAACCAATGTCATTGCATGTGTGTTCTTTTGACAAATAATATGGATCAACCAATGGCATTGCATGTGTGTTATTGTCATAAACCACATATGGATCAACCAATGTCATTGCATGTGTGTTCATGTCACAAACCACACATGGATCCACCAATGTCATTGCATGTGTTTTCTTTCCATGAACCACATATGGATCCATCAATGTCATTGCATGTGTGTTCTTTCCACAAACCACATATGGATCCACCAATGTCATTACATGTGTGTTCTTTCCATGAACCACATATGGATCAACCACTATCATTACATGTGTGTTCTTTCCACAAACCACATGGATCAACCAATGGCATTGAATGTGTGTTATTGTCACAAAACACATATGGATCAACCAATGTCATTGCATGTGTGTTCTTTCCACAAAACACCCATGGATCCACCAGAGTCATTGCATGTGTGTTCTTTCCACAAACCACATGGATCAACCAATGTCTTTACATGTGTGTTATTTTGACAAACAACATGGATCAACCAATGGCATTGCACGTGTGTTATTGTCATAAACCACATATGGATCAAGCAATGGCATTGCATGTGTGTTCATGTCACAAACCACACATGGATCCGCCAATGGCATTGCATGTTTGTTCTTTCCATGAACCACATATGGATCCACCAATGTCATTGCATGTGTGTTCTTTCCACAAACCACATATGGATCCACCAGAGTCATTGCATGTGTGTTCTTTTCCACAAACCACACTGGATCCACTAGACTCATTTCATGTGCGTTCTTTCCACAAACAATATATGGATCACAAAATGTCATTGCATGGGTGTTCTTTACACAAACCAAATATGGATCCACCAATGTCATTGCATGTGTGTTATTTTCACAAACCACATATGGATCCACTAGAGTCATTGCATGTGTGTTCGTTTCACAAACCACACATGGATCCACCAGAGTCATTGCATGAGTGTTCTTTTCACAAACCACACATGGATCCACTAGACTCATTGCATGTGTGTTCTTTTCACAAACCACACATGGATCCACCAGAGTCATTGTATGTGTGTTCTTTCCACAAACCACATATGGATCCACCAGTCATTGCATGTCTATTTTTTCCACAAACCATATGGATCAACCAGAGTCATTGCATGTGTGTTCTTTCCACAAACCACATATGGTTCCACCAGAGTAATTGCATGTGTGTTCTTCTCACAAACCACATATGGATCTACAAATGTCATTGCATATGTGTTCTTTTCACAAACCACATATGGTTCCACCAGAGTAATTGCATGTGTGTTCTTCTCACAAACCACATATGGATCTACAAATGTCATTGCATATGTGTTCTTTTCACAAACCACATATGGATCCACCAGAGTCATTGCATGTGTGTTCTTTCCACAAACCACATATGGATCCACCAGAGTCATTGCATGTGTGTTCTTTCCACAAACCACATATGGATCCACCAATGTCATTGCATGTGTGTTATTTTCACAAACCACATATGGATCCACTAGAGTCATTGCATGTGTGTTCTTTTCACAAACCACACATGGATCCACCAGAGTCATTGCATGAGTGTTCTTTTCACAAACCACACATGGATCCACCAGAGTCATTGCATGTGTGTTCTTTCCACAAACCACATGGATCAACCAATGTCTTTACATGTGTGTTATTTTGACAAACAACATGGATCAACCAATGGCATTGCACGTGTGTTATTGTCATAAACCACATATGGATCAAGCAATGGCATTGCATGTGTGTTCATGTCACAAACCACACATGGATCCGCCAATGGCATTGCATGTGTGTTCTTTCCATGAACCACATATGGATCCACCATTGTCATTGCATGTGTGTTCTTTCCACAAACCACATATGGATCCACCAGAGTCATTGCATGTGTGTTCTTTTCCACAAACCACACTGGATCCACTAGACTCATTTCATGTGCGTTCTTTCCACAAACCATATATGGATCACAAAATGTCATTGCATGGGTGTTCTTTACACAAACCAAATATGGATCCACCAATGTCATTGCATGTGTGTTCTTTTCACAAACCACATATGGATCCACTAGACTCATTGCATGTGTGTTCTTTTCACAAACCCCACATGGATCCACCAGAGTCATTGCATGTGTGTTCTTTCCACAAACCACATATGGATCCACTAGTCATTGCATGTCTATTTTTTCCACAAACCACATGGATCAACCAGAGTCATTGCATGTGTGTTCTTTCCACAAACCACATATGGATCCACCAGAGTAATTGCATGTGTGTTCTTCTCACAAACCACATATGGATCTACAAATGTCATTGCATGTGTGTTCTTTTCACAAACCACATATGGATAAACCAATGTCATTGCATGTGTGTTCTTTCCATTAACGACATATGGATCAACCAATGTCATTGCATTGTGTTCTTTCCACAAACCACACGGATCATCCAATGGCATTGCATGTGTTTTCTTTCCAAAAACCACATATGGATCGACCAATGTCATTGCATGTGTGTTATTTTCACAAACCATATATGGATCCACCAATGTCATTCCATGTGTGTTCTTTCCACAAACTACATATGGATCCACCAATGTCATTGCATGTGTGTTATTTCCATGAACCACATATAGATCAACCACTGTCATTGCATGTGTGTTCTTTCTACAAACCACATGGATCAACCAATGTCATTGCATGTGTGTTCTTTCCACAAAACACCCATGGATCCACCAGAGTCATTGCATGTGTGTTCTTTCCATGAACCACATATGGATCAACCAGAGTAATTGCATGTGTGTTCTTTTCACAAACCACATATGGATCAACAAATGTCATTGCATGTGTGTTCTTTTCACAAACCACATATGGATCAACCAATGTCATTGCATGTGTGTTCTTTTCAAGAACCACATATGGATCAACTAGAGTCATTGAAAGTGTGTTCTTTTCACAAACCACATATGGATCCACTAATGTCGTTGCATGTGTGTTATTTCCACAAACCACAAATGGATCCACTAGAGTCATTGCATGTGTGTTATTACCACAAACCACATATGGATCCACTTGAGTCATTGCATGTGTTCTTTTCACAAACCCTATCTGGATCAACCCATGCCATTGCATGTGTGTTCTTTTTCACAAACCACATATGGATCCACTAGAGTAATTGCATGTGTGTTCTTTTCACAAACCACATATGGATCAACAAATCTCGTTGCATGTGTGTTCTTTTCACAAACCACATATGGATCCACCAATGTCATTCCATGTGTTCTTTCCACAAACCACATATGGATCCACCAATGTAATTGCATGTGTGTTCTTTCCACAAACCACTTATGGATCCACCAATGTCATTGCATGTGTTGTTTTCACAAACCACATATGGATCCACTAGAGTCATTGCATGTGTGTTCTTTTCACAAAGCACATATGGATCCACCAATGTCCTTCCATTTGTGTTCTTTCCATGAACCACATATGGATCAACTAGAGTCATTGCATGTGTGTTATTTTCACAAACCACATGGATCCACCAATGCCATTGCATGTGTGTTCTTTCAAAACCACATATGGATCAACTAGAGTCATTGCATGTGTGTTCTTTTCAAAACACACATGGATCCACAAAGTCATTGCATGTGTGTTCTTTCCACAAACCACATGGATCAACCAATGTCATTGCATGTGTGTTCTTTCCACAAATAACATGGATCAACCAATGGCATTGCATGTGTGTTATTGTCATAAACCACATATGGATCAACCAATGTCATTGCATGTGTGTTCTTTCCATGAACCACATATGGATCCACCAATGTCATTGCATGTGTGTTGTTTCCTCAACCACATATGGATCAACAAATCTCGTTGCATGTGTGTTCTTTTCAAAAACCACACATGGATCAACCAATGTCATTGCATGTGTGGTCTTTCCAGAAACCAAATATTGATCCACTAGAGTCATTGCATGTGTGTTATTTCCACAAACCACATATGGATCCACCAGAGTCATTGCATGTGTGTTCTTTTCCACAAACCACTTGTATCAACCAATGTCATTGCATGTGTGTTCTTTTCACAAACCATTGCATGTGTGTTCTTTTCACAAACCATATATGGATCAACCAATGGCATTGCATGTGTGTTCTTTTGACAACCCACATATGGATCAACCAATGTCATTGCATGTGTGTTCTTTCCACAAACCACATATGTACCCACTAGAGTAATTGCATGTGTGTACTTTTCCACAAACCACATATGGATCCACTAGAGTCATTGCATGTGTGTTCTTTCCACAAACTTGATATGGATCCACTAGAGTCATTGCATGTGTGTTCTTTTCATGAACCACATATGGATCCACTAGAGTCTTTCCATGTGTGTTCTTTTTACAAACCACATATGGACCCACCAATGTCATTGCATGTGTGTTCTTATACTAAAACCAACACTAGAGTCATTGCATGTGTGTTCTTTTCACAAACCACACATGGACCCACCAGAGTCATTGCATGTGTGTTCTTTCCACAAACCATGTGGATCAACCAATGTCATTGCATGTGTGTTCTTTTGACAAATAATATGGATCAACCAATGGCATTGCATGTGTGTTATTGTCATAAACCACATATGGATCAACCAATGACATTGTATGTGTGTTCATGTCACAAATCACACATGGATCCACCAATGTCATTGCATGTGTTTTCTTTCCATGAACCACATATGGATCCTTCAATGTCATTGCATGTGTGTTCTTTCCACAAACCACATATGGATCCACCAATGTCATTGCATGTGTGTTCTTTCCACAAACCACATATGGATCCACTAGAGTAATTGCATGTGTGTTCTTTTCAGAAACCACATATGGATCCAATAGAGTCATTGCATGTGTGTTCTTTCCACAAACCACATATGGATCCACCAGAGTCATTACATGTGTGTTCTTTCCACAAACCACATATGGATCCACCAATGTCATTGCATGTGTGTTCTTTCACAAACCACATGGATCAACCAATGGCATTGCATGTGTGTTCTTTTCACAAACCACATATGGATCCACCAATGTCATTGCATGAGTGTTCTTTCCACAAACCACATATGGACCCACTGAGTCATTGCATGTGTGTTCTTTCACAAACCACATGGATCAACCAATGTCATTGCATGTGTGTTCTTTCCACAAACCACATGGATCCACCAATGTCATTGCATGTGTGTTATTTTCACAAACCACATGGATCAACCAATGGCATTGCATGTGTTCTTTCCAAACCACACATGGATCCACAGAGTAATGGCATGGGTGTTCATGTCACACACCACACATGGAACCCCCAATGTCATTGCATGTGTGTTCTTTCCATGAACCACATATGGATCCACCAATGTCATTGCATGTGTGTTCTTTCCACAAACCACATATGGATCCACTAGAGTCATTGCATGTGTGTTCCTTTCACAAACCACATATGGATCCAATAGACTCATTGCATTTGTGTTCTTTCCACAAACCACATATGGATCCACAAGTGTCATTGCATGTGTGTTCTTTCCACAAACCACATATGGATCCACCAATGTCATTGCATGTGTGTTCTTTTCACAAACCACATATGGATCCACTAGAGTCATTGCATGTGTGTTATTTTTACAAACCACATGGATCCACCAATGTCATTGCATGTGTGTTCTTTTCACAAACCACATATGGATCCACCAATGTCATTGCATGTGTGTTCTTTTCACAACCCACATATGGATCAACCAATGTCATTGCATGTGTGTTCTTTCCACAAACCACATGGATCAACCAATGGCATTGCATGTGTGTTATTGTCCTAAACCACATATGGATTAACCAGTCATTGCATGTGTGTTCTTTCCACAAACCACACATGGATCCACCAATGTCATTGCATGTGTGTTCTTTCCATGAACCATATATGGATCCAGCAATGTCATTGCATGTGTGTTCTTCCCACCAACCACATATGGATACACCAGAGTCATTGCATGTGTGTTCATTTCACAAACCACATATGGATCCACTAGAGTCATTGCATGTGCGTTCTTTCCACAAACAATATATGGATCACAAAATGTCATTGCATGGGTGTTCTTTACACAAACCAAATATGGATCCACCAATGTCATTGCATGTGTGTTCTTTCCACAAACCACATGGATCCACTAGAGTCATTGCATGTGTGTTCTTTTCACAAACCACATATGGATCCACTAGACTCATTGCATGTGTGTTATTTCCACAAACCAAATATGGATCACATATGGATCCACACATGGATCAACCAATGGCATTGCATGTGTGTTTTTTCCACAAACCACATGGATCAACCAGAGTCATTGCATGTGTGTTCTTTCCACAAACCACATATGGATCCACCAGAGTAATTGCATGTGTGTTCTTCTCACAAACCACATATGGATCTACAAATGTCATTGCATGTGTGTTCTTTTCACAAACCACATATGGATCCACCAATGTCATTGCATGTGTGTTCTTTCCATTAACGACATATGGATCAACCAATGTCATTGCATTGTGTTCTTTCCACAAACCACATGGATCAACCAATGGCATTGCATGTGTGTTATTGTCACAAACCACATATGGATCAACCAATGTCATTGCATGTGTGTTCTTTCCACAAACCACACATGGATCCACCAGAGTCATTGCATGTGTGTTCTTTCCATGAACCACATGTGGATCAACCAGAGTCATTGCATGTGTGTTCTTTCCACAAACCACACATGGATCCACCAGAGTAATTGCATGTGTGTTCTTTTCAAAAACCACATATGGATCAACAAATGTCATTGCATGTGTGTATCTTTCCACAAAACACCCATGGATCCACCAGAGTCATTGCATGTGTGTTCTTTCCATGAACCACATATGGATCAACCAGAGTAATTGCATGTGTGTTCTTTTCACAAACCACATATGGATCAACAAATGTCATTGCATGTGTGTTCTTTTCACAAAGCACATATGGATACACCAATGTCATTGCATGTGTGTTCTTTCGATGAACCACATATGGATCCACCATTGTCATTGCATGTGTGTTCTTTCCACAAACCACATATGGATCCACTAGAGTCATTGCATGTGTGTTCTTTTCACAAACCACATATGGATCCACTAGAGTCATTGCATGTGTGTTATTTCCACAAACCACATATGGATCCACTTGAGTCATTACACGTGTGTTCTTTTCACAAACCATATATGGATCAACCAATGCCATTGCATGTGTGTTCTTTTTCACAAACCACATATGGATCCACTAGAGTAATTGCATGTGTGTTCTTTTCACAAACCACATATGGATCAACAAATCTCGTTGCATGTGTGTTCTTTTCACAAACCACATATGGATCCACCAATGTCATTGCATGTGTGTTCTTTCCACAAACCACATATGTACCCACTAGAGTAATTGCATGTGTGTTCTTTTCCACAAACCACTTATGGATCCACTAGAGTCAATGCATGTGTGTTCTTTCCACAAACCACATATGGATCCACTAGAGTCATTGCATGTGTGTTCCTTTCACAAACCACATATGGATCAACCAATATCATCGCATGTGTGTTCTTCTCATGAACCACATATGCATCCACTAGAGTAATTGCATGTGTGTTCTTTTCCCAAACCACATAGGGACCCACCAATGCCATTGCATGTGTGTTCTTATACTAAAACTAACACTAGAGTCATTGCATGTGTCTTCTTTTCACAAACCACACATGGACCCACCAAAGTCATTGCATGTGTGTTCCTTCCACAAACCACATGGATCAACCAATGTCATTGCATGTGTTTTCTTTTTACAAATAACATGGATCAACCAATGGCATTGCATGTGTGTTATTGTCATAAACCACATATGGATCAACCAATGTCATTGCATGTGTGTTCATGTCACAAACCACACATGGATCCACCAATGTCATTGCATGTGTGTTCTTTCCATGAACCACATATGGATCCACCAATGTCATTGCATGTGTGTTGTTTCCTCAACCACATATGGATCCACCAATGTCATTGCATGTGTGTTCTTTCCACAAACCACATATGGATCCACCAATGTCATTGCATGTGTGTTATTTTCCACAAACCACATATGGATCCACTAGAGTCATTGCATGTGTGTTATTTCCACAAACCACATATGGATCCACCAGAGTCATTGCATGTGTGTTCTTTCCACAAACCACAAGTGGATCCACCAATGTCATTGCATGTGTGTTCTTTTCACAAACCATATATGGATCAACCAATGGCATTGCATGTGTGTTCTTTTCACAACCCACATATGGATCAACCAATGTCATTGCATGTGTGTTCTTTCCACAAACCACATATGTACCCACTAGAGTCATTGCATGTGTGTTCTTTTCCACAAACCACATATGGATCCACCACTGTCATTGCATGTGTGTTCTTTCCACAAACTTGATATGGATCCACCAGTCATTTCATGTGTGTTCTTTTCCAAAACCACAAATGGATTAACCAATGGCATTGCATGTGTGTTCTTTTCACAAACCACACATGGATCAACCAATGTCATTGCATGTGTTCTTTCACCACCCACATATGGATCCACCAATGTCATTGCATGTGTGTTCTTTCCATTAACCACATATGGATCAACCAATGTCATTGCATGTGTGTTCTTTCCACAAACCACATGGATCAACCAATGTCATTGCATGTGTGTTCTTTCCACAAACCACATATGGATCCACCAGAGTCATTGCATGTGTGTTATTTTCCACAAACCACATATGGATCAACCAGAGTCATTGCATGTGTGTTCTTTCCACAAACCACATATGGATCCACCAGAGTAATTGCATGTGTGTTCATGTCACAAACCACACATGGATCCACCAATGTCATTGCATGTGTGTTCTTTCCATGAACCACATATTGATCCACCAATGTCATTGCATGTGTGTTCTTTCCACAAACTACATATGGATCCACTAGAGTCATTGCATGCGTGTTCTTTTCACAAACCACATATGGATCCACTAGAGTCATTGCATGTGTGTTCTTCCCACAAACCACATATGGATCCACCAATGTCATTGCATGAGTGTTCTTTTCACAAACCACATATGGATCAATAAATGTCATTGCATGTTTGATCTTTTCACAAACCACATATGGATCCACCAATGTCATTGCATATGTGTTCTTTTCACAAACCACATATGGATCCACTAGAGTCATTGCATGTGTGTTCTTTTCACAAACCACACATGGATCCACCAGAGTCATTGCATGTGTGTTCTTTTCACAAACCACACATGGATCCACCAGAGTCATTGCATATGTGTTCTTTCCACAAACCACATGGATCAACCAATGTCTTTACATGCGTGTTCTTTTGACAAACAACATGGATCAACCAATGGCATTGCATGTGTGTTATTGTCATAAACCACATATGGATCAACCAATTGCATTGCATGTGTGTTCATGTCACAAACCACACATGGATCCGCCAATGGCATTGCATGTGTGTTCTTTCCATGAACCACATATGGATCCACCAATGTCATTGCATGTGTGTTCTTTCCACAAACCACATATGGATCCACCAGAGTCATTGCATGTGTGTTCTTTTCCACAAACCACACCGGATCCACTAGACTCATTTCATGTGTGTTCTTTCCACAAACCACATATGGATCACAAAATGTCATTGCATGTGTTTTCTTTACACAAACCAAATATAGATCCACCAATGTCATTGCATGTGTGTTCTTTTCACAAACCACATATGGATCCACTAGACTCATTGCATGTGTGTTCTTTTCACAAACCACACATGGATCCACCAGAGTCATTGCATGTGTGTTCTTTCCACAAACCACATGGATCAACCAATGTCATTACATGTGTGTTCTTTCCACAAACCACATGGATCAACCAGAGTCATTGCATGTGTGTTCTTTCCACAAACCACACATGGATCCACTAGAGTAATTGCATGTGTGTTCATGTCACAAACCACACATGGATCCACCAATGTCATTGCATGTGTGTTCTTTCCATGAACCACATATGGATCCACCAATGTCATTGCATGTGTGTTCTTTCCACAAACCACATATGGATCCACCAGAGTCATTGCATGTGTGTTCTTTTCGCAAACCACATATGGATCCACTAGAGTCATTGCATGTGTGTTCTTTTCACAAACCACACATGGATCCACCAGAGTCATTGCATGTGTGTTCTTTCCACAAACCACATGGATCAACCAATGTCATTGCATGTGTGTTCTTTTGACAAATAACATGGATCAACCAATGGCATTGCATATGTGTTATTGTCATAAACCACATATGGATCAACCAATGTCATTGCATGTGTGTTCATGTCACAAACCACACATGGATCCACCATTGTCATTGCATGTGTGCTCTTTCCATGTACCACATATGGATCGACCAATGTCATTGCATGTGTGGTCTTTCCACAATCCACATATGGATCCACCGATGTCATTGCATGTGTGTTCTTTTCCAGAAACCACATATGGATCCACCAGTGTCATTGAATGTGTGTTCTTTTCCACAAACCACATGTATCAACCAATGGCATTGCATGTGTGTTCTTTTCACAAACCATATATGGATCAACCAATGGCATTGCATGTGTGTTCTTTTCACAACCCACATATGGATCAACCAATGTCATTGCATGTGTGTTATTTCCACAAACCACATATGTACCCACTAGAGTAATTGCATGTGTGTTCTTTTCCACAAACCACATATGGTACACTAGAGTCATTGCATGTGTGTTCTTTCCACAAACTACATATGGATCCACAAGAGTCATTGCATGTCTGTTCTTTTCCACAAACCACATGGATCAACCAATGGAATTGCATGTGTGTTCTTTTCACAAACCACACATGGATCAACCAATGTCATTGCATGTGTGTTCTTTTCACCACCCACATATGGATCAACCAATGTCATTGCATGTGTGTTCTTTCCACAAACCACATTTGTACCCACTAGAGTAATTGCATGTGTGTTCTTTTCACAAACCACACATGGATCAACCAATGTCATTGCATGTGTGTTCTTTCAACAAACCACATATGGATCCACCAATGTCATTGCAAGTGTGTTCTTTTCCACCAACCACGTGGATCAACCAATGTCATTGCATGTGTCTTCTTTTCACAAACCACATATGGATCCACCAGAGTCATTGTATGTCTATTTTTTCCACAAACCACATGGATCAACCAGAGTCATTCCATGTGTGTTCTTTCCACAAACCACACATGGATCCACTAGAGTAATTGCATGTGTGTTCTTTTCACAAACCACATATGGATCAATAAATGTCATTGCATGTTTGTTCTTTTCACAAACCACATATGGATCCACCAATGTCATTGCATGTGTGTTCTTTCCATGAACCACATATGGATCAACCACTGTCATTGCATGTGTGTTCTTTCCACAAACCACATGGATCAACCAATGGCATTGCATGTGTGTTATTGTCACAAAACACATATGGATCAACCAATGTCATTGCATGTGTGTTCTTTCCACAAAACACCCATGGATCCACCAGAGTCATTGCATGTGTGTTCTTTCCATGAACCACATATGGATGAACCAGAGTCATTGCATGTGTGTTCTTTCCACAAACCACACATGGATCCACCAGAGTAATTGCATGTGTGTTCTTTTCACAGACCACATATGGATCAACAAATGTCATTGCATGTGTGTTCTTTTCACAAACCACGTGGATCAACCAATGGCATTGCATGTGTGTTCTATTCAAAATCCACACATGGATCAACCAATGTCATTGCATGTGTAGTCTTTCCACAAACCACATATGGATCCACTAGAGTCATTGCATGTGTGTTCTTTCCACAAACCACATATGGATCCACCAAAGTCATTGCATATCTGTTTTTTCCACAACCCACATGGATCAACCAGAGTCATTGCATGTGTGTTCTTTCCGCAAACCACACATGGATCCACCAGAGTAATTGCATGTGTGTTCTTTGCGCAAACCACATATGGATCTAAAAATGTCATTGCATGTGTGTTCTTTTCACAAACCACATATGGATCCACCAATGTCATTGCATGTGTGTTCTTTCCATTAACCACATATGGATCAACCAATGTCATTGCATGTGTGTTCTTTCCACAAACCACATGGATCAACCAATGGCATTGCATGTGTGTTATTGTCACAAACCACATATGGATCAACCAATGTCATTGCATGTGTGTTCTTTCCACAAACCACACATGGATCCACCAGAGTCATTGCATGTGTGTTCTTTCCATGAACCACATGTGGATCAACCAGAGTCATTGCATGTGTGTTCTTTCCACAAACCACACATGGATCCACCAGAGTAATTGCATGTGTGTTCTTTTCAAAAACCACATATAGATCAACAAATGTCATTGCATGTGTGTTCTTTCCACAAAACACCCATGGATCCACCAGAGTCATTGCATGTGTGTTCTTTCCATGAACCACATATGGATCAACCAGAGTCATTGCATGTGTGTTCTTTCCACAAACCACACATGGATCCACCAGAGTAATTGCATGTGTGTTCTTTTCACAAACCACATATGGATCAACAAATGTCATTGCATGTGTGTTCTTTTCACAAACCACATATGGATCCACCAATGTCATTGCATGTGTGTTCTTTCCACAAACCATATATGGATCCACTAGACTCATTGCATGTGTGTTCTTTTCACAAACCACATATGGATCAACAAATGTCATTGCATGTGTTTCTTTCCACAAAACACACATGGATCCACCAGTGTCATTGCATGTGTGTTCTTTCCATGAACCACATATGGATCAACCAGAGTAATTGCATGTGTGTTCTTTTCACAAACCACATATGGATCAACAAATGTCATTGCATGTGTGTTCTTTTCACAAACCACATATGGATCCACCAATGTCATTGCATGTGTGTTCTTTCCATGAACCACATATGGATCCACCAATGTCATTGCATGTGTGTTCTTTCCACAAACCACATATGGATCCACTAGAGTCATTGCATGTGTGTTCTTTTCACAAACCACATATGGATCCACTAGAGTCATTGCATGTGTGTTCTTTCCACAAACCACATATGGATCCACTTGAGTCATTACATGTGTGTTCTTTTCACAAACCATATATGGATCAACCAATGCCATTGCATGTGTGTTCTTTTTCACAAACCACATATGGATCCACTAGAGTAATTGCATGTGTGTTCTTTTCACAAACCACATATGGATCAACAAATCTCGTTGCATGTGTGTTCTTTTCACAAACCACATATGGATCCACCAATGTCATTGCATGTGTGTTCTTTCCACAAACCACATAAGTACCCACTAGAGTAATTGCATGTGTGTTCATTTCCACAAACCACTTATGGATCCACTAGAGTCAATGCATGTGTGTTCTTTCCACAAACCACATATGGATCCACTAGAGTCATTGCATGTGTGTTCCTTTCACAAACCACATATGGATCAACCAATATCATCGCATGTGTGTTCTTCTCATGAACCACATATGCATCCACTAGAGTAATTGCATGTGTGTTCTTTTCCCAAACCACATAGGGACCCACCAATGTCATTGCATGTGTGTTCTTTCCATTAACCACATATGGATCAACCAATGTCATTGCATGTGTGTTCTTTCCACAAACCACATGGATCAACCAATGGCATTGCATGTGTGTTATTGTCACAAACCACATATGGATCAACCAATGTCATTGCATGTGTGTTCTTTCCACAAACCACATATGGATCCACCAATGTCATTGCATGTGTGTTCTTTCCATTAACCACATATGGATCAACCAATGTCATTGCATGTGTGTTATTTCCACAAACCACATGGATCCACCAGAGTAATTGCATGTGTGTTCTTTTCAAAAACCACATATAGATCAACAAATGTCATTGCATGTGTGTTCTTTCCACAAAACACCCATGGATCCACCAGAGTCATTGCATGTGTGTTCTTTCCATGAACCACATATGGATCACAGTCATTGCATGTGTGTTCTTTCACAAACCACACATGGATCCACCAAGTCATTGCATGTGTGTTCCTTTCACAAACCACATATGGATCAACAAATGTCATTGCATGTGTGTTCTTTTCACAAACCACATATGGATCCACCAATGTCATTGCATGTGTGTTCTTTCCACAAACCACACATGGATCCACCAGAGTCATTGCATGTGTGTTCTTTTCAAAAACCACATATGGATCAACAAATGTCATTGCATGTGTGTTCTTTCCACTAACGACATATGGATCCACCAATGTCATTGCATGTGTGTTCTTTCCATGAACCACATATGGATCAACCAGAGTAATTGCATGTGTGTTCTTTTCACAAACCACATATGGATCAACAAATGTCATTGCATGTGTGTTCTTTTCACAAAGCACATATGGATACACCAATGTCATTGCATGTGTGTTCTTTCGATGAACCACATATGGATCCACCATTGTCATTGCATGTGTGTTCTTTCCACAAACCACATATGGATCCACTAGAGTCATTGCATGTGTGTTCTTTTCACAAACCACATATGGATCCACTAGAGTCATTGCATGTGTGTTATTTCCACAAACCACATATGGATCCACTTGAGTCATTACACGTGTGTTCTTTTCACAAACCATATATGGATCAACCAATGCCATTGCATGTGTGTTCTTTTTCACAAACCACATATGGATCCACTAGAGTAATTGCATGTGTGTTCTTTTCACAAACCACATATGGATCAACAAATCTCGTTGCATGTGTGTTCTTTTCACAAACCACATATGGATCCACCAATGTCATTGCATGTGTGGTCTTTCCAGAAACCAAATATTGATCCACTAGAGTAATTGCATGTGTGTTCATTTCCACAAACCACTTATGGATCCACTAGAGTCAATGCATGTCTGTTCTTTCCACAAACCACATATGGATGCACTAGAGTCATTGCATGTGTGTTCCTTTCACAAACCACATATGGATCAACCAATATCATCGCATGTGTGTTCTTCTCATGAACCACATATGCATCCACTAGAGTAATTGCATGTGTGTTCTTTTCCCAAACCACATAGGGACCCACCAATGTCATTGCATGTGTGTTCTTTCCATTAACCACATATGGATCAACCAATGTCATTGCATTTGTGTTCTTTCCACAAACCACATGGATCAACCAATGGCATTGCATGTGTGTTATTGTCACAAACCACATATGGATCAACCAATGTCATTGCATGTGTGTTCTTTCCACAAACCACACATGGATCCACCAGAGTCATTGCATGTGTGTTCTTTCCATGAACCACATGTGGATCAACCAGAGTCATTGCATGTGTGTTCTTTCCACAAACCACACATGGATCCACCAGAGTAATTGCATGTGTGTTCTTTTCAAAAACCACATATAGATCAACAAATGTCATTGCATGTGTGTTCTTTCCACAAAACACCCATGGATCCACCAGAGTCATTGCATGTGTGTTCTTTCCATGAACCACATATGGATCAACCAGAGTCATTGCATGTGTGTTCTTTCCACAAACCACACATGGATCCACCAGAGTAATTGCATCTGTGTTCTTTTCACAAACCACATATGGATCAACAAATGTCATTGCATGTGTGTTCTTTTCACAAACCACATATGGATCCACCAATGTCATTGCATGTGTGTTCTTTCCACAAACCACACATGGATCCACCAGAGTAATTGCATGTGTGTTCTTTTCAAAAACCACATATGGATCAACAAATGTCATTGCATGTGTGTATCTTTCCACAAAACACCCATGGATCCACCAGAGTCATTGCATGTGTGTTCTTTCCATGAACCACATATGGATCAACCAGAGTAATTGCATGTGTGTTCTTTTCACAAACCACATATGGATCAACAAATGTCATTGCATGTGTGTTCTTTTCACAAAGCACATATGGATACACCAATGTCATTGCATGTGTGTTCTTTCGATGAACCACATATGGATCCACCATTGTCATTGCATGTGTGTTCTTTCCACAAACCACATATGGATCCACTAGAGTCATTGCATGTGTGTTCTTTTCACAAACCACATATGGATCCACTAGAGTCATTGCATGTGTGTTATTTCCACAAACCACATATGGATCCACTTGAGTCATTACACGTGTGTTCTTTTCACAAACCATATATGGATCAACCAATGCCATTGCATGTGTGTTCTTTTTCACAAACCACATATGGATCCATTAGAGTAATTGCATGTGTGTTCTTTTCACAAACCACATATGGATCAACAAATCTCGTTGCATGTGTGTTCTTTTCACAAACCACATATGGATCCACCAATGTCATTGCATGTGTGTTCTTTCCACAAACCACATAAGTACCCACTAGAGTAATTGCATGTGTGTTCATTTCCACAAACCACTTATGGATCCACTAGAGTCAATGCATGTCTGTTCTTTCCACAAACCACATATGGATGCACTAGGGTCATTGCATGTGTGTTCCTTTCACAAACCACATATGGATCAACCAATATCATCGCATGTGTGTTCTTCTCATGAACCACATATGCATCCACTAGAGTAATTGCATGTGTGTTCTTTTCCCAAACCACATAGGGACCCACCAATGCCATTGCATGTGTGTTCTTATACTAAAACTAACACTAGAGTCATTGCATCTGTCTTATTTTCACAAACCACACATGGACCCACCAAAGTCATTGCATGTGTGTTCCTTCCACAAACCACATGGATCAACCAATGTCATTGCATGTGTTTTCTTTTTACAAATAACATGGATCAACCAATGGCATTGCATGTGTGTTATTGTCATAAACCACATATGGATCAACCAATGTCATTGCATGTGTGTTCATGTCACAAACCACACATGGATCCACCAATGTCATTGCATGTGTGTTCTTTCCATGAACCACATATGGATCCACCAATGTCATTGCATGTGTGTTCTTTCCACAAACCACATATGGATCCACCAATGTCATTGCATGTGTGTTATTTTCCACAAACCACATATGGATCCACTAGAGTCATTGCATGTGTGTTATTTCCACAAACCACATATTGATCCACCAGAGTCATTGGATGTGTGTTCTTTTCCACAAACCACTTGTATCAACCAATGTCATTGCATTTGTGTTCTTTTCACAAACCATATATGGATCAACCAATGGCATTGCATGTGTGTTCTTTTCACAACCCACATATGGATCAACCAATGTCATTGCATGTGTGTTCTTTCCACAAACCACATATGTACCCACTAGAGTAATTGCATGTGTGTACTTTTCCACAAACCACATATGGATCCACTAGAGTCATTGCATGTGTGTTCTTTCCACAAACTTGATATGGATCCACCAGAGTCATTGCATGTGTGTTCTTTTCCACAAACCACATGGATCAACCAATGGCATTCCATGTGTGTTCTTTTCACAAACCACACATGGATCAACCAATGGAATTGCACGTGTGTTCTTTTCACCACCCACATATGGATCAACCAATGTCATTGCATGCGTGTTATTTCCACAAACCACATATGTACCCACTCGAGTAATTGCATGTGTTTTCTTTTCACAAACCACACATGGATCAACCAATGTCATTGCATGTGTGTTCTTTCCACAAACCACATATGGATCCACCAGAGTCATTACATGTCTGTTTTTTCCACAAACCACATGGATCAACCAGAGTCATTGCATGTGTGTTCTTTCCACAAACCACACATGGATCCACAAGAGTAATGGCATGTGTTTTCATGTCACAAACCACACATGGATCCACTAATGTCATTGCATGTGTGTTCTTTCCATGAACCACATATGGATCCACCAATGTCATTGCATGTGTGTTCTTTCCACAAACCACATATGGATCCACTAGAGTCATTGCATGTGTGTTCTTTTCAGAAACCACATATGGATCCACTAGAGTCATTGCATGTGTGTTCTTTCCACAAACCACATATGGATCCACTTGAGTCATTACATGTGTGTTCTTTTCACAAACCATATATGGATCAACCAATGCCATTGCATGTGTGTTCTTTTTCACAAACCACATATGGATCCACCAATGTCATTGCATGTGTGTTATTTTCACAAACCACATATGGATCCACTAGAGTCATTGCATGTGTGTACTTTTCACAAACCACACATGGATCCACCAGAGTCATTGCATGTGTGTTCTTTTCACAAACCACACATGGATCCACCAGAGTCATTGCATATGTGTTCTTTCCACAAACCACATGGATCAACCAATGTCTTTACATGTGTGTTCTTTTGACAAACAACATGGATCAACCAATGGCATTGCATGTGTGTTATTGTCATAAACCACATATGGATCAACCAATGGCATTGCATGTGTGTTCATGTCACAAACCACACATGGATCCGCCAATGGCATTGCATGTGTGTTCTTTCCATGAACCACATATGGATCCACCAATGTCATTGCATGTGTGTTCTTTCCACAAACCACATATGGATCCACCAGAGTCATTGCATGTGTGTTCTTTTCCACAAACCACACTGGATCCACTATACTCATTTCATGTGCGTTCTTTCCACAAACCACATATGGATCAAAAAATGTCATTGCATGTGTGTTCTTTACACAAACCAAATATGGATCCACCAATGTCATTGCATGTGTGTTCTTTTCACAAACCACATATGGATCCACTAGACTCATTGCATGTGTGTTCTTTTCACAAACCACACATGGATCCACCAGAGTCATTGCATGTGTGTTCTTTCCACAAACCACATGGATCAACCAATGTCATTATATGTGTGTTCTTTCCACAAACCACATGGATCAACTAGAGTCATTGCATGTGTGTTCTTTCCACAAACCACACATGGATCCACTAGAGTAATTGCGTGTGTGTTCATGTCACAAACCACACATGGATCCACCAATGTCATTGCATGTGGTTTCTTTCCATGAACCACATATGGATCCACCAATGTCATTGCATGTGTGTTCTTTCCACAAACCACATATGGATCCACCGGAGTCATTGCATGTGTGTTCTTTTCACAAACCACATATGGATCCACTACTGTCATTGCATGTGTTTTATTTACTCAAACCACATATGGATCAACAAATGTCATTGCATGTGTGTTCATTCCACAAACCAAATATGGATCCACCAATGTCATTGCATGTGTGTTCTTTTCGCAAACCACATATGGATCCACTAGAGTCATTGCATGTGTGTTCTTTTCACAAACCACACATGGATCCACCAGAGTCATTGCATGTGTGTTCTTTCCACAAACCACATGGATCAACCAATGTCATTGCATGTGTGTTCTTTTGACAAATAACATGGATCAACCAATGGCATTGCATATGTGTTATTGTCATAAACCACATATGGATCAACCAATGTCATTGCATGTGTGTTCATGTCACAAACCACACATGGATCCACCATTGTCATTGCATGTGTGCTCTTTCCATGTACCACATATGGATCGACCAATGTCATTGCATGTGTGTTCTTTCCACAAACAACATATGGATCCACCGATGTCATTGCATGTGTGTTCTTTTCCACAAACCACATATGGATCCACCAGTGTCATTGCATGTGTGTTTTTTCCACAAACCACATGTATCAACCAATGGCATTGCATGTGTGTTCTTTTCACAAACCATATATGGATCAACCAATGGCATTGCATGTGTGTTCTTTTCACAACCCACATATGGATCAACCAATGTCATTGCATGTGTGTTATTTCCACAAACCACATATGTACCCACTAGAGTAATTGCATGTGTGTTCTTTTCCACAAACCACATATGGTACACTAGAGTCATTGCATGTGTGTTCTTTCCACAAACTACATATGGATCCACCAGAGTCATTGCATGTCTGTTCTTTTCCACAAACCACATGGATCAACCAATGGAATTGCATGTGTGTTCTTTTCACAAACCACACATGGATCAACCAATGGCATTGCATGTGTGTTCTTTTCACAACCCACATATGGATCAACCAATGTCATTGCATGTGTGTTATTTCCACAAACCACATTTGTACCAACTAGAGTAATTGCATGTGTGTTCTTTTCACAAACCACACATGGATCAACCAATGTCATGGCATGTGTGTTCTTTAAACCACATTTGGATACACCAATGTCATTGCTAGTGTGTTCTTTTCCACCAACCACGTGGATCAACCAATGGCATTGCATGTGTGTTCTTTTCACAAACCACATATGGATCCACCAGAGTCATTGTATGTCTATTTTTTCCACAAACCACATGGATCAACCAGATTCATTGCATGTGTGTTCTTTCCACAAACCACACATGGATCCACTAGAGTAATTGCATGTCTGTTCTTTTCACAAACCACATATGGATCAATAAATGTCATTGCATGTTTGTTCTTTTCACAAACCACATGTGGATCCACCAATGTCATTGCATGTGTGTTCTTTCCATGAACCACATATGGATCAACCACGGTCATTGCATGTGTGTTCTTTCCACAAACCACATGGATCAACCAATGGCATTGCATGTGTGTTATTGTCACAAAACACATATGGATCAACCAATGTCATTGCAGGTGTGTTCTTTCCACAAAACACCCATGGATCCACCAGAGTCATTGCATGTGTGTTCTTTCCATGAACCACATATGGATCAACCAGAGTCATTGCATGTGTGTTCTTTCCACAAACCACACATGGATCCACCAGAGTAATTGCATGTGTGTTCTTTTCACAAACCACATATGGATCAACAAATGTCATTGCATGTGTGTTCTTTTCACAAACCACGTGGATCAACCAATGGCATTGCATGTGTGTTCTTTTCAAAGACCACACATGGATCAACCAATGTCATTGCATGTGTGGTCTTTCCACAAACCACATATGGATCCACTAGAGTCATTGCATGTGTGTTCTTTCCACAAACCACATATGGATCCACCAGAGTCATTGCATGTCTGTTTTTTCCACAAACCACATGGATCAACCAGAGTCATTGCATGTGTGTTCTTTCCGCAAACCACACATGGATCCACCAGAGTAATTGCATGTGTGTTCTTTTCACAAACCACATATGGATCTACAAATGTCATTGCATGTGTGTTCTTTTCACAAACCACATATGGATCCACCAATGTCATTGCATGTGTGTTCTTTCCATTAACCACATATGGATCAACCAATGTCATTGCATTTGTGTTCTTTCCACAAACCACATGGATCAACCAATGGCATTGCATGTGTGTTATTGTCACAAACCACATATGGATCAACCAATGTCATTGCATGTGTGTTCTTTCCACAAACCACACATGGATCCACCAGAGTCATTGCATGTGTGTTCTTTCCATGAACCACATGTGGATCAACCAGAGTCATTGCATGTGTGTTCTTTCCACAAACCACACATGGATCCACCAGAGTAATTGCATGTGTGTTCTTTTCAAAAACCACATATAGATCAACAAATGTCATTGCATGTGTGTTCTTTCCACAAAACACCCATGGATCCACCAGAGTCATTGCATGTGTGTTCTTTCCATGAACCACATATGGATCAACCAGAGTCATTGCATGTGTGTTCTTTCCACAAACCACACATGGATCCACCAGAGTAATTGCATGTGTGTTCTTTTCACAAACCACATATGGATCAACAAATGTCATTGCATGTGTGTTCTTTTCACAAACCACATATGGATCCACCAATGTCATTGCATGTGTGTTCTTTCCACAAACCACACATGGATCCACCAGAGTAATTGCATGTGTGTTCTTTTCAAAAACCACATATGGATCAACAAATGTCATTGCATGTGTGTATCTTTCCACAAAACACCCATGGATCCACCAGAGTCATTGCATGTGTGTTCTTTCCACAAACCACATATGGATCCACTTGAGTCATTACATGTGTGTTCTTTTCACAAACCATATATGGATCAACCAATGACATTGCATGTTTGTTCTTTTTCACAAACCACATATGGATCCACTAGAGTAATTGCATGTGTGTTCTTTTCACAAACCACATATGGATCAACAAATCTCGTTGCATGTGTGTTCTTTTCACAAACCACATATGGATCCACCAATGTCATTGCATGTGTGTTCTTTCCACAAACCACATATGTACCCACTAGAGTAATTGCATGTGTGTTCTTTTCCACAAACCACTTATGGATCCACTAGAGTCATTGCATGTGTGTTCTTTCCACAAACCACATATGGATCCACCAGAGTCATTGCATGTGTGTTCTTTTCCACAAACCACAAGGATCAACCAATGTCATCGCATGTGTGTTCTTTTCATGAACCACATATGGATCCACTAGAGTCATTGCATGTGTGTTCTTTTCCCAAACCACATAGGGACCCACCAATGCCATTGCATGTGTGTTCTTATACTAAAAGTAACACTAGAGTCATTGCATGTGTCTTCTTTTCACAAACCACACATGGACCCACCAAAGTCATTGCATGTGTGTTCCTTCCACAAACCACATGGATCAACCAATGTCATTGCATGTGTGTTCCTTCCACAAACCACATGGATGAACCAATGTTATTGCATGTGTGTTCCTTTGACAAATAACATGGATCAACCAATGGCATTGCATGTGTGTTATTGTCATAAACCACATATGGATCAACCAATGTCATTGCATGTGTGTTCATGTCACAAACCACACATGGATCCACCAATGTCATTGCATGTGTGTTCTTTACAGGAACCACATATGGATCCACCAATGTCATTGCATGTGTGTTCTTTCCACAAACCACATATGGATCCACCAATGTCATTGCATGTGTGTTCTTTTCCACAAACCACATATGGATCCACTAGAGTCATTGCATGTGTGTTATTTCCACAAACCACATATGGATCCACCAGAGTCATTGCATGTGTGTTCTTTTCCACAAACCACTTGTATCAACCAATGTCATTGCATGTGTGTTCTTTTCACAAACCATATATGGATCAACCAATGGCATTGCATGTGTGTTCTTTTCACAACCCACATATGGATCAACCAATGTCATTGCATGTGTGTTCTTTCCACAAACCACATATGTACCCACTAGAGTAATTGCATGTGTGTTCATTTCCACAAACCACATATGGATCCACTAGAGTCATTGCATGTGTGTTCTTTCCACAAACTAGATATGGATCCACCAGAGTCATTGCATGTGTGTTCTTTTCCACAAACCACATGGATCAACCAATGGCATTCCATGTGTGTTCTTTTCACAAACCACACATGGATCAACCAATGGCATTGCACGTGTGTTCTTTTCACCACCCACATATGGATCAACCAATGTCATTGCATGCGTGTTCTTTCCACAAACCACATATGTACCCACTCGAGTAATTGCATGTGTTTTCTTTTCACAAACCACACATGGATCAACCAATGTCATTGCATGTGTGTTCTTTCCACAAACCACATATGGATCCACCAGAGTCATTGCATGTCTGTTTTTTCCACAAACCACATGGATCAACCAGAGTCATTGCATGTGTGTTCTTTCCACAAACCACACATGGATCCACTAGAGTAATTGCATGTGTGTTCTTTTCACAAACCACATATGGATAAATAAATGTCATTGCATGTTTGTTATTTTCACAAACCACATGTGGATCCACCAATGTCATTGCATGTGTGTTCTTTCCATGAACCACATATGGAGCAACCACTGTCATTGCATGTGTGTTCTTTCCACAAACCACATGGATCAACCAATGGCATTGCATGTGTGTTATTGTCACAAAACACATATGGATCAACCAATGTCATTGCAGGTGTGTTCTTTCCACAAAACACACATGGATCCACCAGAGTCATTGCATCTGTGTTCTTTCCATGAACCACATATGGATCAACCAGAGTCATTGCATGTGTGTTCTTTCCACAAACCACACATGGATCCACCAGAGTAATTGCATGTGTGTTCTTTTCACAAACCACATATGGATCAACAAATGTCATTGCATGTGTGTTCTTTTCACAGACCACGTGGATCAACCAATGGCATTGCATGTGTGTTCTTTTCAAAAACCACACATTGATCAACCAATGTCATTGCATGTGTGTTCTTTCCACAAACCACATATGGATCCACTAGAGTCATTGCATGTGTGTTCTTTCCACAAACCACATATGGATCCACCAGAGTCATTGCATGTCTGTTTTTTCCACAAACCACATGGATCAACCAGAGTCATTGCATGTGTGTTCTTTCTGCAAACCACACATGGATCCACCAGAGTAATTGCATGTGTGTTCTTTTCACAAACCACATATGGATCTACAAATGTCATTGCATGTGTGTTTTTTCACAAACCACATATGGATCCACCAATGTCATTGCATGTGTGTTCTTTCCATTAACCACATATGGATCAACCAATGTCATTGCATGTGTGTTCTTTCCACAAACCACATGGATCAACCAACGGCATTGCATGTGTGTTATTGTCACAAACCACATATGGATCAACAATGTCATTGCATGTGTGTTCTTTCCACAAACCACACATGGATCCACCAGAGTCATTGCATGTGTGTTCTTTCCATGAACCACATGTGGATCAACCACTGTCATTGCATGTGTGTTCTTTCCACAAACCACATGGATCAACCAATGGCATTGCATGTGTGTTCTTTCCATGAACCACACATGGATCCACCAGAGTCATTGCATGTGTGTTCTTTCCATGAACCACATGTGGATCAACCAGAGTCATTGCATGTGTGTTCTTTCCACAAACCACACATGGATCCACCAGAGTAATTGCATGTGTGTTCTTTTCAAAAACCACATATGGATCAACAAATGTCATTCCATGTGTGTTCTTTTCACAAACCATATATGGATCCACCAATGTCAATACATGTGTGTTCTTTCCATGAACCACATATGGATCAACCTGAGTCATTGCATGTGTGTTCTTTCCACAAACCACACATGGATCCACCAGAGTAATTGCATGTGTGTTCTTTTCAAAAACCACATATGGATCAACAAATGTCATTACATGTGTGTTCTTTCCATCAACCACATATGGATCCACCAATGTCATTGCATGTGTGTTCTTTCACCACACACCACATGGATCAACCACTGTCATTGCATGTGTGTTCTTTTCACAAACCACATATGGATCAACAAATGTCATTGCATGTGTGTTCTTTTCACAAACCACATATGGATCCACTAGAGTCATTGCATGTGTGTTCTTTCCACAAACCACATATGGATCCACTAGAGTCATTGCATCTATGTTCATGTCACAAACCACACATGGATCCACTAGAGTAATTGCATGTTGTTTCTTTCCACATACAAAAATGGATCCACTAGAGTAATTTCATGTGTGTTCTTTTCCACAAACCACATATGGATCCACTAGAGTCATTGCATGTGTGTTCTTTTCACAAACCACATATGGATCCACCAATGTCATTGCATGTGTGTTCTTTAAATAAACCAAATGTAACACTAGAGTCATTGCATGTGTTCTTTTCACAAACCACACATGGATCCAACAGAGTCATTGCATGTGTGTTCTTTCCACAAACCACATGGATCCACCAATGTCATTGTATGTGTGTTCTTTCCACAAACCACATGGATCAACGAATGTCATTGCATGTGTGTTCTTTTCACAAACCACATATGGATCAACCAATGTCATTGCATGTGTTTTCTTCTCACAGACCACACATGGATCCACCAATGTCATTGCATGTGTGTTCTTTCCACAAACCACATATGGATCCACCAATGTCATTGCATGTGTGTTTTTTTCACAAACCACATATGGATCCACAATAGTCATTGTATGTATTTTCTTTCAACAAACCACATGGATCCACTAGAGTCATTGCATGTGTGTTCTTTCCACAAACCACATGGATCCACTAGAGTCATTGCATGTGTGTTCTTTCCACAAACCACATATGGATCAACCAATGTCATTGCATGTGTGTTCTTTTCACAAACCACATATGGATCAACCAATGTCATTGCATGTGTGTTCTTTTCACAAACCACATATGGATCCAAAAGAGTCATTGCATGTGTGTTCTTTCCACAAACCACATATGGATCCACCAATGTCATTGCATGTGTGTTCTTTCCACAAACCACATGGATCACTAGAGTCATTGCATGTGTGTTCTTTCCACAAACCACATATGGATCCACCAGAGTCATTGCATGTGTGTTCTTTCCACAAACCACATGGAGCAACCAATGTCATTGCATGTGTGTTCTTTTCACAAACCACATGGATCAACCAATGTCATTGCATGTGTGTTCTTTTCACAAACCACATATGGATCAACCAATGTCATTGCATGTGTGTTCTTTTCACAAACCACATATGGATCCACCAATGTCATTGCATGTGTGTTCTTTCCACAAACCACATATGGATCCACCAATGTCATTGCATGTGTGTTCTTTCCACAAACCACATATGGATCCACAATGTCATTGCATGTGTGTTCTTTTCCACAAACCACATATGGATCCACTAGAGTCATTGCATGTGTGTTCTTTCCACAAACCACATATGGATCCACCAGAGTCATTGCATGTGTGTTCTTTCCACAAACCACATGGATCAACCAATGTCATTGCATGTGTGTTCTTTTCCACAAACCACATATGGATCAACCAATGTCATTGCATGTGTGTTGTTTTCACAAACTACATATGGACCCACTAGAGTCATTGCATGTGTGTTCTTTTCCACAAACCACATATGGATCAACCAATGTCATTGCATGTGTGTTCTTTCCACAAACCACATGGATCCACTAGAGTCATTGCATGTGTTTTCTTTACACAAACCACACATGGATCAACCAGAGTCAATGCATGTGTGTTCTTTCCACAAACCACATATGGATCCACCAATGTCATTGCATGTGTGTTCTTTCCACAAATCACAAGGATCAACCAATGGCATTGCATGTGTGTTCTTTCCAAACCACATATGGATCAACCAATGTCATTGCATGTGTGTTCTTTTCCACAAACCACATATGGATCAACCAATGTCATTGCATGTGTGTTCTTTCCACAAACCACATATGGATCCACTAGAGTCATTGCATGTGTGTTCTTTCCACAAACCACACATGGATCAACCACTAGAGTCATTGCATGTGTGTTCTTTCCACAAACACATGGATCCACCAGAGTCATTGCATGTGTGTTCTTTCCACAAACCATATGGATCAACTAGGGTCATTGCATGTGTGTTCTTTTCCACAAACCACATATGGATCAACCAATGTCATTGCATGTGTGTTCTTTCCACAAACCACATGGATCCACCAATGTCATTGCATGTGTGTTCTTTCACAAACCACATATGGATCAACTAGAGTCATTGCATGTGTGTTCTTCTCCACAAACCACATGGACCCACCAGAGTGATTGCATGTGTGTTCTTTTCATGAACCACATATTGATCCACTAGAGTCATTGCATGTGTGTTCTTTTCCACAAACCACATGGATCCACCAGAGTGATTGCATGTGTGTTCTTTTCACAAACCACATGGATCCACCAATGTCATTGCATGTGTGTTCTTTCCACAAACCACATATGGATCCACTAGAGTCATTGCATGTGTGTTCTTTCACAAACCACATATGGATCAATCAATGTCATTGCATGTGTGTTCTTTCCACAAACCACACATGGATCCAACACAGTAATTGCATGTGTGTTCTATCCACAAACCCCACATGGATCAACCACTGTCATTGCATGTGTTCTTTCCACAAACCACATATGGATCCACCATGTCATTGCATGTGTGTTCTTTTCCATAAACCACATATGGATCAACCAATTTCATTGCATGTGTGTTCTTTCACAAACCACACATGGATCCACTAGAGTCATTGCATGTGTGTTCTTTCCACAAACCACATATGGATCAACCAGAGTCATTGCATGTGTGTTCTTTCCACAAACCACATGGATCCACCAGAGTAATTGCATGTGTGTTCTTTCACAAACCACATATGGATCAACAAATGTCATTGCATGTGTGTTCTTTCACAAACTACATATGGATCCACCAATGTCATTGCATGTGTGTTCTTTCCATGAACCACATATGGATCCACCAATGTCATTGCATGTGTGTTCTTTCCACAAACCACATATGGATCCACTAGAGTCATTGCATGTGTGTTCTTTTCACAAACCACATATGGATCCACCAGAGTCATTGCATGTGTGTTCTTATCACTAACCATATATGGATCCACTAGAGTCATTGCATGTGTGTTCTTTCAACAAACCACATATGGATCAACCAATGTCATTGCATGTGTGTTCTTTTCACAAACCACATATGGACCCACTTGAGTCATTGCATGTGTGTTCTTTTCACAAACCACATATGGATCAACAAATCATTGCATGTGTGTTCTTTTCACAAAACACATGGATCGGCCAATGTCATTGCATGTGTGTTCTTTCACAAACCACATGGATCCACCAGAGTCATTGCATGTGTGTTCTTTTCACAGACCACATATGGATCCTCTAGAGTCATTGCATGTGTGTTCTTTCCACAAACCACATATGGATCCACTAGAGTCATTGCATGTGTGTTCTTTTCACAAACCACATATGGATCAACCAATGTCATTGCATGTGTGTTCTTTTCATGAACCACATATGGATCCACTAGAGTCATTGTATGTGTGTTCTTTCCCAAACCACATATGGACCCACCAATGTCATTGCATGTGTGTTCTTATACTAAAACTAACACTAGAGTCATTGCATGTGTCTTCTTTTCACAAAACCACATGGACCCACCAATGTCATTGCATGTGTGTTCCTTCCACAAACCACATGGATCAACCAATGTCATTGCATGTGTGTTCTTTTCACAAATAACATGGATCAACCAATGGCATTGCATGTGTGTTCATTTCACAAACCATCCATGGATAAACCAACTGCATTGCAAGTGTTCTCATTCCACAAACCACACATGGATCCACCAATTTTCACTGCATGTGTGTTCTTTCCACAAACCACGTATGGACCCACCAATGACATTGCATGTGTGTTCTTTCCACAAACCACATGGATCCACAGTCATTGCATGTGTGTTCTTTCCACAAACCACACATGGATCCACTAGAGTCATTGCATGTGTGTTCTTTCCACAAACCACATGGATCCACCAGAGTCATTGCATGTATGTTCTTTCCACAAACCCCACATGGATCCACCAGAGTCATTGCATGTGTGTTCTTTTCACAAACCACATATGGATCAACCAATGTCATTGCATGTGTGTTCTTTTCACAAACCACACATGGATCCACCAGAGTCATTGCATGTGTGTTCTTTCCACAAACCACACATGGATCCACCAATGTCATTGCATGTGTGTTCTTTCCACAAACCACATATGGAACCACGAGAGTCATTGCATGTGTGTTCTTTTCCACCAACCACATGGATCCACTAGAGTCATTGCATGTGTGTTCTTTCCACAAACCACATATGGATCACCAATGTCATTGCATGTGTGTTCTTTCCACAAACCACATATGGATCCACCAATGTCATTGCATGTGTGTTCTTTTCACAAACCACATGGATCAACTAGAGTCATTGCATGTGTGTTCTTTCCACAAACCACACATGTATCCACAGTCATTGCATGTGTGTTCTTTCACAAACCACATGGATCAACCAATAGAGTCATTGCATGTGTGTTCTTTCCACAAACCACATGGATCAACTAGAGTCATTGCATGTGTGTTCTTTCCACAAACCACACATGGATCCATTAGAGTCATTGCATGTGTGTTCTTTCCACAAACCACATGGATCAACCAATAGAGTCATTGCATGTGTTCTTTCCACAAACCACACATGGATCAACCAATGTCATTGCATTTGTGTGTTCTTTCCACAAACCACATATGGATCCACTAGAGTCATTGCATATGTGTTCTTTCCACAAACCACATATGGATCCACTAGAGTCATTGCATGTGTGTTCTTTCCACAAACCACACATGGATCAACTAGTGGTCATTGCATGTGTGTTCTTTCCACAAACCACATGGATCCACCAATGGTCATTGCATGTGTGTTCTTTTCACAAACCACATGGATCCAAGTGGTCATTGCATGTGTGTTCTTTTCACTAAACCACACATGGATCCACCAGTAGTCATTGCATGTGTGTTTTTTCCACAAACCACATATGGATCAACCAGTGTCATTGCATGTGTGTTCTTTCCACAAACCACACATGGATCCACCAGTGGTCATTGCATGTGTGTTCTTTCCACAAACCACATATGGATCAACCAGAGTCATTGCATGTGTGTTCTTTCCAAAAACCACTGTAACATCCCAAAAATCATGTTTCAAAAACTCATTCATTTCATTCTTGCATCATTCATTCATATAGGGTTTTTCTCAAAATCATTTAGAGACAGAAGTTTGAGCTATGATTTCATGTGGGCAAATTGTCTCAATTGGCCAACACCCTTTGGTATTTGATTGTTCATGATCTTGTTTGCTTGCCACCATGGTTGGAAAGAATAGGAGTAACATTTAAACCCAAGACTTCAATTTAGAAATATTTTCTAAACCCTATTCCAAATATTTGCAACTAGAGACAAAGAGACAAAGTCTCTGTTTATTTCAAAGACCCAAGCTTGACCAAGCCTTGCTAGTAACCACATGGTCATCTGACTCATTTTTGAACCCACAGAACCCTGCAAAAATCCCCAAAGAAGTTTGAATTCAAAAGGATTTGAATTCATATCAAATTCTATTCAGAAAATGGAATTAGAAAAAGAAAAAGCTTAAAGAAAAGAAAAAGGCCGCCGAATCTGCCCAGCGGATGAAGCCAACAAGCCCACCCGGACCTCCTTTTTCTTCTCACGCGTGAGCACCTTGAGCAGCTGACACAGACCCCACCTGCACTCTGCGCTCCTCCGACAAGCGGGCCTTCTCCACGCCATCGTCTTCCCCTGTCTCCGCGACCCGTCTCCCCAAATCAACTGCCGTTTCGATGTAATTGCGAGTAATTTGCATTAATCGACGGGACGTTTCTGTCGACATCGGCTATAAGAACCTCTCGCCTCGATCTCTTTTCCCCAAACACCTCGCTCCGCCACCAGCGTGTCCTCAATCAACTTTGCACCGCCGCGGACGAGCCTCTCCGGCGATCGATTCCGTGAGCCTAGTGTCCCTCTGCCTCTCGTTCTTGCAACTGATTCAGCATGTCTTTGCGCATCTTTTAACACATTCCGTCTGTTCGCCCATCACCGGTTCCACGACCGCCAGCATGCACGGGCGACATCAACTCCGGCGAAGCTCCGGTAAGTACAGACCGCCCCTGCCTTCGTTCATGCTCACTACTTTGCCTCGACTTCGTGAATCTAACCGTGTCCTCGCCCTGCCTTGGGGTGATCCACGGCGACGTCCCGACGACCACCCGACGCACACCGCCGCCCACGAACTCCGGTGAGCAATCACCGTGCCGGCGCCCTTGACCAACCATGAGTACGACAAGCTTCGCGTGACCTCCCGAGCCCGGTGAGCTACTCCTCGATCTCACTTACCTCCTGCATCGTCGGCAACGTCGTCGGACAGCCTCACGCCCGGTAGCCACCACAGCGCCGCCCATCTGTGGCCAGGCAGTAGTAGTCGTTAGATCTGGATCGAACGCCTACGATAGATCACTTAACCCGGCGTGCAGCGATCTGAGCCGCCAGATTTCATTTAGATCCTACGGTGGAGCTCGATCCAGGCGAACCGATGCAGGCGAATAAGATCATGACGTGGCTAGGAACTGATCTGAAAATAGAATTTAAAACAGATTTTGATCCAGATTTCAAATGCCAATATCTTTTGAATTCCACGTTAGAATTTTGCAATCTTTATACCGTTGGATTCAGAAAAACAAGACCTTTCTGCCTATCCTTTTGTTTAGCATATAGTAACCATTAGTTTGGCTTAAATTACAGAAACTTGTTTAAGGCCTTTTTGAGTATAGATTTAGTTTAGTATTTTGTTTTAGGGTTATTTGAGTTGTCTTGGCTATTTTGTGACTTGTTTAGTTTCTGTATTCATGCACTTGCTTGGTTGAGTTTTCAAAAATCATCACTTGGTAGATTCATGCATGCATGCATTCATACTATTTCTTGTTTGTATATATTTGTGTGTAATTGTGTGCTACAACTTTGTGTGTAGATTTTGCTAGTGATTGTGATTGTGAGTGCTACTCTCCACACTACCAAGGCAAGTGATATCATCATGAATATTCCATTCCTATATTTTATATATGCATTAGTATTATTTTCTAAGTATAGGACTTGCATGAATTTTTGCTAAGTACAAGCTAAGCTTTGGGAAAACCTATTAGGTAAAACCTTAGTGAAAATTACCTAAGTCAAGATTCCTATTACTATCATGCCTAGCCTAGCTACTAGAAAACAAGGGTGGTTTATATATTCACACTATGGAAAATTATTCCAAGTCTAAGGACTTGTTTTATTTAACAAAACAACTAAGTTAATGAATCACCTGGGTGGAATGGAAAGAATGGGATATGTTGAGTGGTTACACAAGGCCAGGGGTACTGGTGAACCTTGTGTATCTCACTTGTGGATGGCCACCCAGGAACAAAGAGATTTGAGTTGTCAAATGTTGAGAAGCTTCAAGTGCAACCACTTGGTAATATGGGCTCTGCCATGATCTTAGGATGCTGGAACTTAGTCTCTTGGACAGTGGGTGGTAGATGGGTTGATAGGTTGGAGCGTCCATTTGACTAAGGAAAGGCTACTGAAGGATCATGTCTTGGGAAACCAAGGCTTGTGGGAAAGTGCACCACCTCTACAGTGTAAAACCTAAGTACTTAGCCATGTCCCCAGTAAAGGACAATTTGAGCATCAAGACATGGAAACTTCAAGAATCTCATCACTCCAATTTCTAAATAAAACTTGTGGGTGAACAAGGGTTAAAGGATCTTCAGTCTTTGATTGGTAGATGCCCTGAGTGGATCTTCAGTCTCGATTGGTAGATACCTTGGGATGGACTTTGTCAAGCAAAAACTTAGTGTTTTCAAAAGTTAAGGAAAAATCTATTTTGAGCAATGCAAGCCTAAGCTCCACCAGCCAAATGCATATAGCCTTATAGTCCACTTAAATATATACTAAGGTATCACTTGCCAATACTATTCCAAAGTATTGACCCTCCGTGGCTGTAACTTATGATGTTGCAGGTTACTCTGATGATGAATAGGAGTCATGAGTCTACACTCAACATGCTTGCACATGGCACATGAAGATGAAGACTTATGTTTATTTACATATTCCATAAACTCTTGTACTAGGCCTTTGGCCATGAGTTGTAAAGACTATGTTTTATCTCCGAATGACTGTAATAAACGACCTTTGTATCTATGTACTTCATCTTAAAGCTGTGGATGCTAGCAATGATCCGAGGACTAGCATTGCAATCACAGGATCTTTTCCTTTAATAAGGAGGGATCTTACAGATGGTATCGAGCACCTGTGTTGCCTGTGGGATTATGACCCTAGGATTGGAAACCACTAAGGAAAATTTTAACTTCTTCTACACTTGTCTATTCTTCTCGTAAACTTTTCTAATCTTCTCCTTCTCATCTCTATTTGTAGATGAACTCCGTCCAAAGCCGTGAAGAAAGGACCACTCATGACCATGACCTTGGAGTGTGAGACCGAGTTTCCCAAGATTCTCAAGGACCTCATGGAAACCATGGGAGTACATGGTGCAAATTGTGTACAAGGGCTTTCCAAGGATGGAGGATGGAGTGGAGTATTGGTGGGTGCAACTTCACTTGTACAAGAACAAGGAAGACAACCACAAAGAAAAAGGCTTCAGCATGTACACCAACACTTTTATGCACACCACATTCTTTGAGTCAAAAAGAAGCAGCTTGAAGACTATCAAAGAACTCAGTGCTAGAGTCAAGTGCAGGATGCTCAACCTCCAAAAAGACTTAGAGAAAGAGAAGGAACATACCCAAGAGTTGGAAATCACCAACCAATCCTTAAGAGGAGATATTATAGATTTAGTGATAGAAGCATGTGAACAAGATAGGGTGATTGCCACTAGGAACATTGTGCTAGCCACCAGATCCAATGAGATAGGATTGTAAGCGCACTTCGTTAGTTGGACCACCACCTATCACCTTATTTTCCAAAATGATACCTTATATAAGTTTGAACCTTGGTTGATGAAATGGATTCTTGTATGCATGACTTGTATGATTTATGTGTGTCTCAAGAATGTGTTTGAATGTTTGTCTTGTTTATCTTAAATTGTGTTGTTCTAACTTTTTCAATCTTAAATAGATGCCTATTGCCATCAAGACTGTTGAGGAGTTCCAGCTACCCGTTTTGGTCCTCGTATCGTAGAGCTTACTACTTTACTCGATCTCCCTCTTCCTATCATTACGGTGCACCCACTCACCAAGTTTGAGAGGAAGGACCTTTTGGGGCTTCAAGGTGAACCAGCAGGACGCCAGTCAGAGCCTACTACGGAGGCCATTGTCTTCAAGCTTATGCACGATGGACAGGAGAGAGGCATGGAGGTTGTCATGCAGATCGATAGGGACGATGTTAGGACGTCACTCCCGACAGGTTAGAGGACTCACTTCCACGCCTTGAAGGCGTGATGATGACGGAGAGTCCATTGACTTTGAGGACGACTCGAGGGTCACAGCAGAGCCGATATGCCTGTACCTCCAGGACTTAGAGACTCTTATTAGGCACGTGGATACCGATAGGACCAACGTCATGCTTAGTAATGACGAGCTCCAGGTGCAGCTTCGCGAGAAGGACAAGCTCTTCGCGCAGCAGGACGAGATAGTCAAGGAGATGGAGACGAAGTTCGAGACCCAAGACCGTAAGTTCAAGAGTCAAGAGAAGCGTGTCCAGGATAGGAACAAGAGGATTCGTGATATGACCGAGGCTGCGGTCCAAGGACTTGAGTTAGAGCAGCAGACAGTGATTGAGAGGCTTCGTTCCCAGAAGAGGGCTCTCAAGGCCAAGATCGACTCTTTGACCACTACCATCGAGGAGAACAAGACCGCAATGGAGAACGCAGGTCTTACCTTTGTCGAGGAGGAGATTGATGCCGACGAGTAGATTTGACTACTCAGTTATCTTTATTTACCGCACTTGTTATTTATGAACTTATTGTTGGACCATCCGACATGTGGATGGCTTGCCGCTTGTGTGTTTGTATCTTGTTGTTTAGCTTTTATCCTAGTGTTGCTTGCTATGTGTTTGCTTGTGTAATGTATTGTGCATAAATCATGTAAGGGTATCTCATTCTTATCTCTATATGAATAAACCACAGATGCCTCCCCGTCAGCGCAAACACCAACCCCAACCCCAACATTACCCGGAAATGCAACAAATGATGAATGCGCAAACCACAGCTTATGCAAATGATGACGACGTTCATCCGTAACCACAACAACAACCCCCAACAACAATAACAACAATAACAACAACAACAACAACCCTCCAGGTTTTGATATGCTCACCAGATTTCTGCGTCTGAGGCCAGCTAAGTTTTCAGGAACGACTGATCCCATGGTGGCCAATGATTGGCTACGTTCTGTGAACAAAGACTTAGTGACCGTAGGATGCACAGATGCTGAAAAGGTCAGGTTTGCACATACATTGGAAGGACCAGCCGCGCATGGTGGGACAACTTCAGTTACCACGCCTATTGATGAGGTAACTTGGGCTATCTTTGAAGATGGATTTCAGACCACTCATATCTCACCAGGTATGATGAGCCTGAAAAAGAAGGAATTTCACAACCTGAAACAGCGCCACCATAGCATGGCTGAATACATCGAAGAGTTCAACAATCTGGCGCGCTATGCACCGGATGAGGTTGACACTGATGCCAAAAGGAAGGAAAAGTTTCTAGAAGGCTTGAATGATGAGCTAAATCTGCGGTATGCGTGGCATATGTTCCAACTTATCGATCATTGTGTGACAAGGCTGTTATTGTGGAGAATAAAATGAAGCAAGTTGAGAGTAGAAAGAGGAAACACTCCGACACGCATACCTCGGGATCGTATCATAAACGATCTCACTATGATGATAGTGTCATTCCAGATCCCACAAGCATGGGAAGTTTAACAAGCACCACAACCACAACCGTCATGACAACAAGCATCATCGCAGTCATGACAATGATAAGTACAAGAACCACAAGAGTGGATATAAGAGCCACCATAGTGGAAGTGGAAGTGGAAGTGGAAGTCAACCTAAGAAGGACAACAGTCAGGTTGAATGCTTCAAATGCAAGAAGCTGGGGCATTATGCTAATGAGTGCCCTGAGAAGAACGTTGAAGGACCTAACAAACCCAATCCTTTTCAGAAAGGACAGGTTAACCACATCAATGTGGAAGAAGTCTATGAAGAACCTGATGCCGTTGCTGGTAAGTTCAGACTCAATTCCATCTCAGCATTTGTACTCTTTGACACTGGTGCATCTCATTCATTCATATCTAAAGCATTTGTCGAAAGAAATGGGTTTGCATCTGAAAACATTGGGTGTCCGATAAAAGTTAGCTCTCCGGGAGGGGATATGATAGTGAGTCTTGGATGCCGGGATCTAGTCATAGAGATCGGAAAACATAAGTTTCCAGTAAACCTAATAATCCTAAATTCCCAAGGATTGGATGTAATTTTGGGAATGGATTGGATGGCTAAGTATGAGGGAGTACTAGATTGTGCAAATCGCACAATTTCACTCACAACCCCTGCAGGTAAGAGGATAACATTTAAGTCCAATTTTAAATCTAAAGGGAGTAAGCTGAATTCTCTTAAGGGGGTTAGCTTGGACAGTGTGCCAATTGTGTGTGAGTATCCGGATGTGTTCCCGGAAGAGTTACCAGGAATGCCACCAGATAGAGATGTGGAATTTATAATAGAATTGGTACCGTGTTCGGACCAAGGGCAAAAGGCCTTATAAAATGTCAGTTGTGAACTTAAAGAACTCAAGAAACAACTTGGAGAACAATTGCGTAAAGGATTCATCCAGCCAAGTTCTTCATCTTGGGAGCTCCAGTTTTGTTCGTAGAAAAGAGAGATAGAACTCAAAGATTATGCATAGATTACCGTTCTCTCAACGAGGTAACCATCAAGAACAAATATCCTTTGCCAAGAATCAATGACTTGTTTGATCAGCTAGAAGGAGCTTGTGTGTTCTCAAAGATTGACCTTCGGTCAGGCTATTTTCAACTCAAGATAAGAGAGCAAGACATACCTAAAACAGCATTTACCACAAGGTATGGATTGTATGAGTACACTGTGATGCCTTTTGGATTAACCAACGCTCCAGCATACTTCATGAATATGATGAACAAAGTGTTCATGGAATTTCTCGACAAGTTCGTTGTCGTTTTCATCGATGACATCTTAGTCTACTCCAAGAGCAAGGAAGAACATGAAAGACATCTACGCTTGATACTTGAGAAACTAAGGGAACATAAACTTTATGCCAAGTTCAGCAAGTGTGAGTTTTGGTTAGAGGAAGTTGGATTTCTTGGTCATGTTATGACAAAGGATGGTGTAGCAGTTGATCCTGCTAAGGTTTCAGCCGTAACAGAATGGGAATCTCCTAAGAATGTAAAAGAGGTTCGTAGTTTCCTTGGTTTAGCAGGTTACTACAGAAGGTTCATTGAAAATTTTTCTAAGGTTGCTAAACCAATGATGGAATTGTTAAAGAAAGATAAGAAATTTGCTTGGTCTGAAGGATGTGAACTCATCTTTCAAGAATTAAAGAAGAGACTTGTGTCAAGACCGATTACTGTGCCTAGATTTGGAAAAGGATTTCCAAGTGTATTGTGATGCTTCGCATCAAGGATTAGGAGCCGTACTTATGCAAGGCGGAAAAGTTGTGGCTTATGCCTCGAGACAACTCAAAACTCATGAAGTAAATTATCCTACTCATGATTTAGAGTTAGCCGCTGTTGTCCATGCACTCAAAACATGGAGACATTACCTTTTGGGAAAACGTTGTGAAGTGTTCACCGACCATAAGAGTTTGAAATATATCTTCACACAGAAGGAGATCAATATGAGACAAAGAAGATGGCTAGAACTTATCAAGGATTATGACTTGAATTTGCAATACCACCCCGGTAAAGCAAATGTAGTAGCAGATGCTCTAAGTCGTAAGGCATTTGTAAATGGTCTTACCAAAGGTGAATTGCCTGATGATTTGTGTAAGCAATTCAAGGAACTCAGGTTGGAGATTGTGCCAGAAGGACATCTCATGTCTTTGGATGTTCAACCCACTCTGTTGGATAAGATTAAAGAAGCCCAAAAGACGGATAAAGAAATCGAAGAGATTAAGGAAAGGATTAGCCAAGGGAAAGCTAAAAGTTTCCATATGGACGAACAAGGTACTTTATGGCACGAAGCGATTTGTGTTCCACAAGATCCGGAAATGTGGAAACTGATTCTGCAAGAATCCCATAACTCTCCGTATTCTATTCACCCGGGAAACACCAAAATGTATATGGATATGAAAGAAAGATTTTGGTGGAACAATCTTAAAAGGGACATCGCCGAACACATTGCCTTGTGTGATGTGTGTAGTAGAGTGAAAGCGGAGCATCAGAAACCAGCAGGTTTGCTTCAACCAATGCCTATTCCTGAATGGAAGTGGGAAAATATTGGTATGGACTTCATTACCGGATTACCAAGGACCAGGTCAGGGTATGATTCCATATGGGTAATAGTAGATCGCCTAACTAAAGTGGCTCATTTTATACCCGTAAAGACAACTTATACCAGTGCAAAGTTAGCCAAAATCTACATGAGCAGAATTGTATGCCTCCACGGTGTACCTAAGAGTATTGTGTCTGATAGAGGAACTCAGTTCACTTCTCACTTTTGGAGACAGCTTCATGAATCTCTAGGAACGAGGTTGGAATTTAGCACTGCTTTTCATCCTCAAACTGATGGACAAACAGAAAGGACTAATCAAATTCTTGAAGACATGTTGAGGGCATGTGCCCTGGACTATGGAGCAAGTTGGGATGAAAGTCTGCCTTACGCAGAGTTCTCTTACAACAACAGTCACCAATCTAGTATTGGGATGGCACCATTTGAGTTTCTATACGGAAGAAAGTGTACCACCCCATTGCTATGGAATGGTGTGGGAGAAAGAAGTTTGTTTGGACAGACCTTATCAAAGGCGCCAAGAAAAGGTCAAATTGGTTGAGACAGTTGAAGATAGCAGTCTAGACAGAAAAGCTACGCAGATGCTAAGCGTAGAGAAGTCACTTACGAAGTTGGGGATAGAGCTTATCTTAGAGTATCACCACTTCGTGGAGTAAAAAGATTTGGAGTCAAAGGAAAGTTAGCACCAAGATATGTGGGACCATTCAATATTTTAAGTCGCAAGGGAGAAGCTGCATATGAAATCGAATCCGACATCTTTACTAGCATCCATAATGTTTTTCATGTGAGCCAGCTCAAGAAATGTCACCCGAAATGGAAGAAACATCTTTGAAAGATACCATATCTTTGGAAGAAGTTCAACTAGAAAGTGATCTCACCTATGAAGAAAAGCACATCAAGATTCTTGAGACCACAGAAAGAGTCACAAGAACAAAGACTATCAAGTTTTGCAAAGTACAATGGAATCATCATTCCGAAGAAGAAGCAACATGGGAAAGAGAAGATGATCTTCGGAAAGACCACCCTCACCTATTTGCTAGCCAATCCGAATCTCGAGGGCGAGACTCATTTTAAGGGGGTTACATTTGTAACATCCCAAAAATCATGTTTCAAAAACTCATTCATTTCATTCTTGCATCATTCATTCATATAAGGTTTTTCTCAAAAATCATTTGGAGGCAGTTTGAGCTATGATTTCATGTGGGCAAATTGTCTCAATTGGCCAACACCCTTTGGGATTTGATTGTTCATGATCTTGTTTGCTTGCCACCATGGTTGGAAAGAATAGGAGTAACATTTAAACCCAAGACTTCAATTTAGAAATATTTTCTAAACCCTATTCCAAATATTTGCAACTAGAGACAAAGAGACAAAGTCTCTGTTTATTTCAAAGACCCAAGCTTGACCAAGCCTTGCTAGTAACCACATGGTCATCTGACTCATTTTGAACCCACAGAACCCTGCAAAATCCCCAGAAGTTTGAATTCAAAAGGATTTGAATTCATATCAAATTCTATTCAGAAAATGGAATTAGAAAAGAAAAAGCTTAAAGAAAAGAAAAGGGCGGCGGCCAATCTGGCCAGCAGCGGATGAAGCCACAAGCCCACCGGGACCTCCTTTTTCTTCTCTCACGCTGGCGAGCACACCTGAGACGCTGATAGCCCACCTGCACTCTGCGCTCCTCGGCGACAAGCGGGCCTTCTCCACGCCAAGATCGTCTTCCCCCTGCTCGCCGCGATCTCCGCCAACGTTGCCAGTGATGCGGGAGTAATTGGGCATTAATCGACGGCGTGATTCTGTCGAGCATCCGCTATAAGACCCCCTGCCTCGCGATCATTTTCCCCAAACACCTCGCCGCTCCGCCACGGTATTGCCTCAATCAACTTTGCACCGCCATGACAGAGCCTCTCCGGATCGATTCCGGTGAGCCTAGTGTTCCCCTCGCCTCTCGTTCTTGCAATCGACTCAGCATGTCTTTGCGCGCTCGACCTCACTAGTCCGTCTGTCTTGCCCCGGTCACGGTTCCACATCGACACGCGAGCACCGACGCGACATCAACTCCGGCGAAGTTTTCCGGTAGGTACAGACCGCCCTTGCCTTCCCGTTCATGCTCACTACGCCGCCTCGACTCGTGAATCTAACCGTGTCCTCGCCTTGCCTTGGGGTGACCCACGGCGGACGCCCACGACGACCACCGCCTGACGCCGCCACATGAACTCCGGTGAGCAATCACGGTTGTGCGGCGCCCTTGACCAACCGAAATACGACAAGCTTCGCGTGACCTCCTGAGCCGGTGAGCTACCTCGATCTCACTTACCTCCTGCATCGTCGGCAGCGTCGTCGGCCGACAGATTCGCCGCCGGTAGCCACTGCCAGCCGCCCATCTGTGGCGAGCGGTAGTAGCGTTAGATGCGGATCGAACGCCTCGATAGATCACTTAACCCGAAGCGATGCAGCGATCTGAGCCAGATTTCATTTAGATCCTACGGCGGTGGAGCTCGATCCGGCTTGAACGATGCAGGCGAATAAGATCATGACGTGGCTGATCTGAAACCCAAGAATTTAAAACAGATTTTGATCCAGATTTCAAATGCCAATATCTTTTGAATTCCACGTTAGAATTTTGCAAACTTTATACCGTTGGATTCAGAAAACAAGACCTTTCTGCCTATCCTTTTGTTTAGCATATAGTAACCATTAGTTTGGCTTAAATTACAGAAACTTGTTTGAGGCCTTTTGAGTATAGATTTAGTTTAGTATTTTGTTTTAGGGTTATTTAAGTTGTCTTGGCTATTTTGTGACTTGTTTAGTTTCTGTATTCATGCACTTGCTTGGTTGAGTTTTCAAAAATCATCACTTGGTAGATTCATGCATGCATGCATTCATACTATTTCTTGTTTGTATATATTGTGTGTAATTGTGTGCTACAACTTTGTGTGTAGATTTTGCTAGTGATTGTGATTGTGACGAGTGCTACTCTCCACACTACCAAGGCAAGTGATATCATCATGAATATTCCATTCCTATATTTTATATATGCATTAGTATTATTTTTCTAAGTATAGGACTTGCATGAATTTTTGCTAAGTACAAGCTAAGCTTTGGGAAAACCTATTAGGTAAAACCTTAGTGAAAATTACCTAAGTCAAGATTCCTATTACTATCATGCCTAGCCTAGCTACTAGAAAACAAGGGTGGTTTATATATTCACACTATGGAAAATTATTCCAAGTCTAAGGACTTGTTTTTATTTAACAAAACAACTAAGTTAATGAATCACCTGGGTGGAATGGAAAGAATGGGATATGTTGAGTGGTTACACAAGGCCAGGGGTACTGGTGAACCTTGTGTATCTCACTTGTGGATGGCCACCCAGGAACAAAGAGATTTGAGTTGTCAAATGTTGAGAAGCTTCAAGTGCAACCACTTGGTAATATGGGCTCTGCCATGATCTTAGGATGCTGGAACTTAGTCTCTTGGACAGTGGGTGGTAGATGGGTTGATAGGTTGGAGCGCGTCCATTTGACTAAGGAAAGGCTACTGAAGGATCATGTCTTGGGAAACCAAGGCTTGTGGGGAAAGTGCACCACCTCTGCAGTGTAAAACCTAAGTACTTAGCCATGTCCCAGTAAAGGACAATTTGAGCATCATGACATTGAAAATTCTAGAATGTCATCACTCCAATTTCTATATAAAACTTTTGTGTGAACTTGGGTTAATGGATCTTCAGTCTTTGATTGGTAGATGCCACGAGTGGATCTTCAGTCTGATTGGTAGATACCTTGGGATGGACTTTGTCAAGCAAAAACTTAGTGTTTTCAAAAAGTTAAGGAAAATCTATTTTGAGCAATGCAAGCCTAAGCTCCACCAGCCAAATGCATATAGCCTTATAGTCCACTTAAATATATACTAAGGTATCACTTGCCAATACTATTCCAAAGTATTGACCCTCTGTGGCTGTAACTTATGATGTTGCAGGTTACTCTGATGATGAATAGGAGTCATGAGTCTACACTCAACATGCTTGCCTGTGGCACATGAAGATGAAGACTTATGTTTATTTACATATTCCATAAACTCTTGTACTAGGCCTTTGGCCATGAGTTGTAAAAGACTATGTTTTATCTGGAATGACTGTAATAAACGACCTTTGTATCATGTACTTCATCTTAAGCTGTGGATGCTAGCAATGATCCGAGGACTAGCATTGCAATCACAGGATCTTTTCCTTTAATAAGGAGGATCTTACAACCACACATGGATCAACCACTAGAGTCATTGCATGTGTGTTCTTATACTAAACCACAAACCAGCACTAGAGTCATTGCATTTGTGTTATTTCCACAAACCATACATGCATCCACTAGACTCATTGCATGTGTGTTCTTTCCACAAACCACACATGGATCCACCAGTGGTCATTGCATGTGTGTTCTTTCCACAAACCACATATGGATCAACCAGAGTCATTGCATGTGTGTTCTTTCCACAAACCACACATGGATCAACCACTAGAGTCATTACATGTTTGTTCTTATACTAAACCACAAACCAGCACTAGAGTCATCGCATGTGCGTTCTTTTCCACAAACCACACATGGATCCACTAGACTCATTGCATGTGTGTTCTTTCCACAAACCACACATGGATCAACCAGTGGTCATTGCATGTGTGTTCTTTTCACAAACTACATGTGGACCCACTAGAGTCATTGCATGTGTGTTCTTATACTAAAACTAGCACTAGAGTCATTGCATCTGTGTTCTACACAAACCACACATGGATCCACCACTGTCATTGCATGTGTGTTCTTTCCACAAACCACACATGGATCAACCACTAGAGTCATTGCATGTGTGTTCTTTCCACAAACCACATATGGATCAACCAGAGGTCATTGCATGTGGGTTCTTTTCCATAAACCACTTATGGATCCATTACAGTCATTGCATGTGTGTTATTTCCACAAACCACACATGGATCAACCACTAGAGTCATTGCATGTGTGTGTTATTTTCCACAAACCACACATGGATCTACCACTAGAGTCATTGCATGTGTGTTCTTATACTAAATCCAACAGTAGAGTCATTGCATGTGTGTTCTTTCCACAAACCACACATGGATCCACCAGTGGTCATTGCATGTGTGTTCTTTCCACAAACCACATATGGATCAACCAGAGTCATTGCATGTGTGTTCTTTCCAAAAACCACACATGGATCAACCACTAGAGTCATTACATGTTTGTTCTTATACTAAACCACAAACCAGCACTAGAGTCATTGCATGTGTGTTCTTTTCCACAAACCACACATGGATCCACTAGACTCATTGCATGTGTGTTCTTTTCCACAAACAACTTCTGGATCAACCAGTGGTCATTGCATGTGTGTTCTTTTCACAAACTACATGTGGACCCACTAGAGTCATTGCATCTGTGTTCTTATACTAAAACTAACACTAGAGTCATTGCATGTGTGTTCTACCCACAAACCACACATGGATCCGACACTGTCATTGCATGTGTGTACTTTCCACAAACCACACATGGATCAACCACTAGAGTCATTGCATGTGTGTTCTTTCCACAAACCACATATGGATCAACTAGTGGTCATTGCATGTGTGTTCTTTTCCATAAACCACTTATTGATCCATTACAGTCATTGCATGTGTGTTATTTCCACAAACCACACATGGATCAACCACTAGAGTCATTGCATGTGTTATTTCCACAAACCACACATGGATCAACCACTAGAGTCATTGCATTTGTGTGTTCTTTTCCACAAACCACACATGGATCCACCACTAGAGTCATTGCATGTGTGTTCTTATACTAAAACCAACAGTAGAGTCATTGCATGTGTGTTCTTTCCACAAACCACACATGGATCAACTAGTGGTCATTGCATGTGTGTTCTTTTCCACAAACCACACATGGATCCACCAGTGGTCATTGCATGTGTGTTCTTTTCCACAAACCACACATGGATCCACCAGTGGTCATTGGATGTGTGTTCTTTTCCACAAACCACACATGGATACACAGTAGAGTCGTTGCATGTGTGTTCTTTCCACAAACCACATATGGATCAACCAGAGTCATTGCATGTGTGTTCTTTCCACAAACCACACATGGATCCACCAGTGGTCATTGCATGTGTGTTCTTTCCACAAACCACATATGGATCAACCAGAGTCATTGCATGTGTGTTCTTTCCAAAAACCACACATGGATCAACCACTAGAGTCATTACATGTTTGTTCTTATACTAAACCACAAACCAGCACTAGAGTCATCGCATGTGCGTTCTTTTCCACAAACCACACATGGATCCACTAGACTCATTGCATGTGTGTTCTTTTCCACAAACAACTTATGGATCAACCAGTGGTCATTGCATGAGTGTTCTTTTCACAAACCACATGTGGACCCACTAGAGTCATTGCATGTGTGTTCTTTCCACAAACCACACATGGATCAACCACTAGAGTCATTGCATGTGTGTTCTTTCCACAAACCACATATGGATCAACCAGTGGTCATTGCATGTGTGTTCTTTTCCATAAACCACTTATGGATCCATTACAGTCATTGCATGTGTGTTATTTCCACAAACCACACATGGATCAACCACTAGAGTCATTGCATGTGTGTGTTATTTTCCACAAACCACACATGGATCTACCACTAGAGTCATTGCATGTGTGTTCTTATACTAAATCCAACAGTAGAGTCGTTGCATGTGTGTTCTTTCCACAAACCACACATGGATCAACCAGTGGTCATTGCATGTGTGTTCTTTCCACAAACCACATATGGATCAACCAGAGTCATTGCATGTGTGTTCTTTCCAAAAACCACACATGGATCAACCACTAGAGTCATTACATGTTTGTTCTTATACTAAACCACAAACCAGCACTAGAGTCATTGCATGTGCGTTCTTTTCCACAAACCACACATGGATCGAGTAGACTCATTGCATGTGTGTTCTTTTCCACAAACAACTTCTGGATCAACCAGTGGTCATTGCATGTGTGTTCTTTTCACAAACTACATGTGGACCCACTAGAGTCATTGCATCTGTGTTCTTATACTAAAACTAACACTAGAGTCATTGCATGTGTGTTCTACCCACAAACCACACATGGATCCGACACTGTCATTGCATGTGTGTACTTTCCACAAACCACACATGGATCAACCACTAGAGTCATTGCATGTGTGTTCTTTCCACAAACCACATATGGATCAACTAGTGGTCATTGCATGTGTGTTCTTTTCCATAAACCACTTATTGATCCATTACAGTCATTGCATGTGTGTTATTTCCACAAACCACACATGGATCAACCACTAGAGTCATTGCATGTGTGTTATTTCCACAAACCACACATGAATCAACCACTAGAGTCATTGCATTTGTGTGTTCTTTTCCACAAACCACACATGGATCCACCACTAGAGTCATTGCATGTGTGTTCTTATACTAAAACCAACAGTAGAGTCATTGCATGTGTGTTCTTTCCACAAACCACACATGGATCAACTAGTGGTCATTGCATGTGTGTTCTTTTCCACAAACCACACATGGATCCACCAGTGGTCATTGCATGTGTGTTCTTTTCCACAAACCACACATGGATCCACCAGTGGTCATTGGATGTGTGTTCTTTTCCACAAACCACACATGGATACACAGTAGAGTCGTTGCATGTGTGTTCTTTCCACAAACCACATATGGATCAACCAGAGTCATTGCATGTGTGTTCTTTCCACAAACCACACATGGATCCACCAGTGGTCATTGCATGTGTGTTCTTTCCACAAACCACATATGGATCAACCAGAGTCATTGCATGTGTGTTCTTTCCAAAAACCACACATGGATCAACCACTAGAGTCATTACATGTTTGTTCTTATACTAAACCACAAACCAGCACTAGAGTCATCGCATGTGCGTTCTTTTCCACAAACCACACATGGATCCACTAGACTCATTGCATGTGTGTTCTTTTCCACAAACAACTTATGGATCAACCAGTGGTCATTGCATGAGTGTTCTTTTCACAAACCACATGTGGACCCACTAGAGTCATTGCATGTGTGTTCTTATACTAAAACTAGCACTAGAGTCATGTCATGTGTGTTCTATCCATAAACCACACATGGATCCACCACTGTCATTGCATGTGTGTTCTTTTCACAAACCACACATGGATCAACCACTAGAGTCATTGCATCTGTGTTCTTTCCACAAACCACATATGGATCAACCAGTGGTCATTGCATGAGTGTTCTTTTCCATAAACCACTTATGGATCCATTACAGTCATTGCATGTGTGTTATTTCCACAAACCACACATGGATCAACCACTAGAGTCATTGCATGTGTGTTAGTTCCACAAACCACACATGGATCAACCACTAGAGTCATTGCATGTGTGTGTTATTTTCCACAAACCACACATGGATCTACCACTAGAGTCATTGCATGTGTGTTCTTATACTAAATCCAACAGTAGAGTCGTTGCATGTGTGTTCTTTCCACAAACCACACATGGATCAACCAGTGGTTATTGCATGTGTGTTCTTTTCCACAAACCACACATGGATCCACCAGTGGTCATTGCATGTGTGTTCTTTCCACAAACCACATATGGATCAACCAGAGTCATTGCATGTGTGTTCTTTCCAAAAACCACACATGGATCAACCACTAGAGTCATTACATGTTTGTTCTTATACTAAACCACAAACCAGCACTAGAGTCATCGCATGTGCGTTCTTTTCCACAAACCACACATGGATCCACTAGACTCATTGCATGTGTGTTCTTTTCCACAAACAACTTCTGGATCAACCAGTGGTCATTGCATGTGTGTTCTTTTCACAAACTACATGTGGACCCACTAGAGTCATTGCATCTGTGTTCTTATACTAAAACTAGCACTAGAGTCATTGCATGTGTGTTCTATCCACAAACCACACATGGATCCACCACTGTCATTGCATGTGTGTTCTTTCCACAAACCACACATGGATCAACCACTAGAGTTATTGCATGTGTGTTCTTTCCACAAACCACATATGGATCAACCAGTGGTCATTGCATGTGTGTTCTTTTCCATAAACCACTTATGGATCCATTACAGTCATTGCATGTGTGTTATTTCCACAAACCACACATGGATCAACCACTAGAGTCATTGCATGTGTGTTATTTCCACAAACCACACATGAATCAACCACTAGAGTCATTGCATTTGTGTGTTCTTTTCCACAAACCACACATGGATCCACCACTAGAGTCATTGCATGTGTGTTCTTATACTAAAACCAACAGTAGAGTCATTGCATGTGTGTTCTTTCCACAAACCACACATGGATCAACTAGTGGTCATTGCATGTGTGTTCTTTTCCACAAACCACACATGGATCCACCAGTGGTCATTGCATGTGTGTTCTTTTCCACAAACCACACATGGATCCACTAGACTCATTGGATGTGTGTTCTTTTCCACAATCCACACATGGATACACAGTAGAGTCGTTGCATGTGTGTTCTTTCCACAAACCACATATGGATCAACCAGAGTCATTGCATGTGTGTTCTTTCCACAAACCACACATGGATCCACCAGTGGTCATTGCATGTGTGTTCTTTCCACAAACCACATATGGATCAACCAGAGTCATTGCATGTGTGTTCTTTCCAAAAACCACACATGGATCAACCACTAGAGTCATTACATGTTTGTTCTTATACTAAACCACAAACCAGCACTAGAGTCATCGCATGTGCGTTCTTTTCCACAAACCACACATGGATCCACTAGACTCATTGCATGTGTGTTCTTTTCCACAAACAACTTATGGATCAACCAGTGGTCATTGCATGTGTGTTCTTTCCACAAACCACATATGGATCAACCGGAGTCATTGCATGTGTGTTCTTTCCACAAACCAAACATGCATCAACCACTAGAGTCATTACATGTTTGTTCTTATACTAAACCACAAACCAACACTAGAGTCATCGCATGTGCGTTCTTTTCCACAACCACACATGGATCCACTAGACTCATTGCATGTGTGTTCTTTTCCACAAACAACTTCTGGATCAACCAGTGGTCATTGCATGTGTGTTCTTTTCACAAACTACATGTGGACCCACTAGAGTCATTGCATGTGTGTTCTTATACTAAAACTAGCACTAGAGTCATTGCATGTGTGTTCTATCCACAAACCACACATGGATCCACCACTGTCATTGCATGTGTGTTCTTTCCACAAACCACACATGGATCAACCACTAGAGTTATTGCATGTGTGTTCTTTCCACAAACCACATATGGATCAACCAGTGGTCATTGCATGTGTGTTCTTTTCCATAAACCACTTATGGATCCATTACAGTCATTGCATGTGTGTTATTTCCACAAACCACACATGGATCAACCACTAGAGTCATTGCATGTGTGTGTTATTTTCCACAAACCACACATGGATCTACCACTAGAGTCATTGCATGTGTGTTCTTATACTAAATCCAACAGTAGAGTCATTGCATGTGTGTTCTTTCCACAAACCACACATGGATCAACCAGTGGTCATTGCATGTGTGTTCTTTTCCACAAACCACACATGGATCCACCAGTGGTCATTGCATGTGTGTTCTTTCCACAAACCACATATGGATCAACCAGAGTCATTGCATGTGTGTTCTTTCCAAAAACCACACATGGATCAACCACTAGAGTCATTACATGTTTGTTCTTATACTAAACCACAAACCAGCACTAGAGTCATTGCATGTGCGTTCTTTTCCACAAACCACACATGGATCCACTAGACTCATTGCATGTGTGTTCTTTTCCACAAACAACTTCTGGATCAACCAGTGGTCATTGCATGTGTGTTCTTTTCACAAACTACATGTGGACCCACTAGAGTCATTGCATCTGTGTTCTTATACTAAAACTAACACTAGAGTCATTGCATGTGTGTTCTACCCACAAACCACACATGGATCCACCACTGTCATTGCATGTGTGTACTTTCCACAAACCACACATGGATCAACCACTAGAGTCATTGCATGTGTGTTCTTTCCACAAACCACATATGGATCAACCAGAGTCATCGCATGTGTGTTCTTTTCCATAAACCACTTATGGATCAACCACTAGAGTCATTGCATGTGTGTTAATTCCACAAACCACACATGGATCAACCACTAGAGTCATTGCATGTGTGTTCTTATACTAAAACCAACAGTAGAGTCATTGCATGTGTGTTCTTTCCACAAACCACACATGGATCAACTAGTGGTCATTGCATGTGTGTTCTTTTCCACAAACCACACATGGATCCACCAGTGGTCATTGCATGTGTGTTCTTTTCCACAAACCACACATGGATCCACCAGTGGTCATTGGATGTGTGTTCTTTTCCACAAACCACACATGGATCCACTAGACTCATTGCATGTGTGTTCTTTCCACAAACCACATATGGATCAACCAGAGTCATTGCATGTGTGTTCTTTCCACAAACCACACATGGATCCACCAGTGGTCATTGCATGTGTGTTCTTTCCACAAACCACATATGGATCAACCAGAGTCATTGCATGTGTGTTCTTTCCAAAAACCACACATGGATCAACCACTAGAGTCATTACATGTTTGTTCTTATACTAAACCACAAACCAGCACTAGAGTCATTGCATGTGCGTTCTTTTCCACAAACCACACATGGATCCACTAGACTCATTGCATGTGTGTTCTTTTCCACAAACAACTTATGGATCAACCAGTGGTCATTGCATGTGTGTTCTTTTCACAAACCACATGTGGACCCACTAGAGTCATTGCATGTGTGTTCTTATACTAAAACTAGCACTAGAGTCATTGCATGTGTGTTCTATCCATAAACCACACATGGATCCACCACTGTCATTGCATGTGTGTTCTTTTCACAAACCACACATGGATCAACCACTAGAGTCATTGCATCTGTGTTCTTTCCACAAACCACATATGGATCAACCAGTGGTCATTGCATGAGTGTTCTTTTCCATAAACCACTTATGGATCCATTACAGTCATTGCATGTGTGTTATTTCCACAAACCACACATGGATCAACCACTAGAGTCATTGCATGTGTGTTAGTTCCACAAACCACACATGGATCAACCACTAGAGTCATTGCATGTGTGTGTTATTTTCCACAAACCACACATGGATCTACCACTAGAGTCATTGCATGTGTGTTCTTATACTAAATCCAACAGTAGAGTCGTTGCATGTGTGTTCTTTCCACAAACCACACATGGATCAACCAGTGGTTATTGCATGTGTGTTCTTTTCCACAAACCACACATGGATCCACCAGTGGTCATTGCATGTGTGTTCTTTCCACAAACCACATATGGATCAACCAGAGTCATTGCATGTGTGTTCTTTCCAAAAACCACACATGGATCAACCACTAGAGTCATTACATGTTTGTTCTTATACTAAACCACAAACCAGCACTAGAGTCATTGCATGTGTGTTCTTTCCACAAACCACATATGGATCAACCAGAGTCATTGCATGTGTGTTCTTTTCCACAAACAACTTCTGGATCAACCAGTGGTCATTGCATGTGTGTTCTTTTCACAAACTACATGTGGACCCACTAGAGTCATTGCATCTGTGTTCTTATACTAAAACTAGCACTAGAGTCATTGCATGTGTGTTCTATGGACAAACCACACATGGATCCGACACTGTCATTGCATGTGTGTTCTTTCCACAAACCACACATGGATCAACCACTAGAGTCATTGCATGTGTGTTCTTTCCACAAACCACATATGGATCAACCAGTGGTCATTGCATGTGTGTTCTTTTCCATAAACCACTTATGGATCCATTACAGTCATTGCATGTGTGTTATTTCCACAAACCACATATGGATCAACCACTAGAGTCATTGCATGTGTGTTATTTCCACAAACCACACATGGATCAACCACTAGAGTCATTGCATGTGTGTGTTATTTTCCACAAACCACACATGGATCTACCACTAGAGTCATTGCATGTGTGTTCTTATACTAAATCCAACAGTAGAGTCGTTGCATGTGTGTTCTTTCCACAAACCACACATGGATCAACCAGTGGTTATTGCATGTGTGTTCTTTTCCACAAACCACACATGGATCCACCAGTGGTCATTGCATGTGTGTTCTTTCCACAAACCACATATGGATCAACCAGAGTCATTGCATGTGTGTTCTTTCCAAAAACCACACATGGATCAACCACTAGAGTCATTACATGTTTGTTCTTATACTAAACCACAAACCAGCACTAGAGTCATTGCATGTGTGTTCTTTTCCACAAACCACACATGGATCCACTAGACTCATTGCATGTGTGTTCTTTTCCACAAACAACTTCTGGATCAACCAGTGGTCATTGCATGTGTGTTCTTTTCACAAACTACATGTGGACCCACTAGAGTCATTGCATCTGTGTTCTTATACTAAAACTAGCACTAGAGTCATTGCATGTGTGTTCTATCCACAAACCACACATGGATCCACCACTGTCATTGCATGTGTGTTCTTTCCACAAACCACACATGGATCAACCACTAGAGTCATTGCATGTGTGTTCTTTCCACAAACCACATATGGATCAACCAGTGGTCATTGCATGTGTGTTCTTTTCCATAAACCACTTATGGATCCATTACAGTCATTGCATGTGTGTTATTTCCACAAACCACACATGGATCAACCACTAGAGTCATTGCATGTGTGTTATTTCCACAAACCACACATGGATCAACCACTAGAGTCATTGCATGTGTGTGTTATTTTCCACAAACCACACATGGATCTACCACTAGAGTCATTGCATGTGTGTTCTTATACTAAATCCAACAGTAGAGTCGTTGCATGTGTGTTCTTTCCACAAACCACACATGGATCAACCAGTGGTTATTGCATGTGTGTTCTTTTCCACAAACCACACATGGATCCACCAGTGGTCATTGCATGTGTGTTCTTTCCACAAACCACATATGGATCAACCAGAGTCATTGCATGTGTGTTCTTTCCAAAAACCACACATGGATCAACCACTAGAGTCATTACATGTTTGTTCTTATACTAAACCACAAACCAGCACTAGAGTCATTGCATGTGTGTTCTTTTCCACAAACCACACATGGATCCACTAGACTCATTGCATGTGTGTTCTTTTCCACAAACAACTTATGGATCAACCAGTGGTCATTGCATGAGTGTTCTTTTCACAAACCACATGTGGACCCACTAGAGTCATTGCATGTGTGTTCTTATACTAAAACTAGCACTAGAGTCATGTCATGTGTGTTCTTTCCAAAAACCACACATGGATCAACCACTAGAGTCATTACATGTTTGTTCTTTCCACAAACCACACATGGATCAACCACTAGAGTCATTGCATGTGTGTTCTTTTCCACAAACAACATATGGATCAACCAGTGGTCATTGCATGTGTGTTCTTTTCACAAACCACATGTGGACCCACTAGAGTCATTGCATGTGTGTTCTTATACTAAAACTAGCACTAGAGTCATTGCATGTGTGTTCTTTCCACAAACCACACATGGATCCACCACTGTCATTGCATGTGTGTTCTTTCCACAAACCACACATGGATCAACCACTAGAGTCATTGCATGTGTGTTCTTTCCACAAACCACATATGGATCAACCAGTGGTCATTGCATGTGTGTTCTTTTCCATAAACCACTTATGGATCCATTACAGTCATTGCATGTGTGTTATTTCCACAAACCACACATGGATCAACCACTAGAGTCATTGCATGTGTGTGTTATTTTCCACAAACCACACATGGATCTACCACTAGAGTCATTGCATGTGTGTTCTTATACTAAATCCAACAGTAGAGTCATTGCATGTGTGTTCTTTCCACAAACCACACATGGATCAACCAGTGGTTATTGCATGTGTGTTCTTTTCCACAAACCACACATGGATCCACCAGTGGTCATTGCATGTGTGTTCTTTCCACAAACCACATATGGATCAACCAGAGTCATTGCATGTGTGTTCTTTCCAAAAACCACACATGGATCAACCACTAGAGTCATTACATGTTTGTTCTTATACTAAACCACAAACCAGCACTAGAGTCATTGCATGTTCTTTTCCACAAACCACACATGGATCCACTAGACTCATTGCATGTGTGTTCTTTTCCACAAACAACTTCTGGATCAACCAGTGGTCATTGCATGTGTGTTCTTTTCACAAACTACATGTGGACCCACTAGAGTCATTGCATCTGTGTTCTTATACTAAAACTAACACTAGAGTCATTGCATGTGTGTTCTACCCACAAACCACACATGGATCCGACACTGTCATTGCATGTGTGTACTTTCCACAAACCACACATGGATCAACCACTAGAGTCATTGCATGTGTGTTCTTTCCACAAACCACATATGGATCAACTAGTGGTCATTGCATGTGTGTTCTTTTCCATAAACCACTTATTGATCCATTACAGTCATTGCATGTGTGTTATTTCCACAAACCACACATGGATCAACCACTAGAGTCATTGCATGTGTGTTATTTCCACAAACCACACATGAATCAACCACTAGAGTCATTGCATTTGTGTGTTCTTTTCCACAAACCACACATGGATCCACCACTAGAGTCATTGCATGTGTGTTCTTATACTAAAACCAACAGTAGAGTCATTGCATGTGTGTTCTTTCCACAAACCACACATGGATCAACTAGTGGTCATTGCATGTGTGTTCTTTTCCACAAACCACACATGGATCCACCAGTGGTCATTGCATGTGTGTTCTTTTCCACAAACCACACATGGATCCACCAGTGGTCATTGGATGTGTGTTCTTTTCCACAAACCACACATGGATACACAGTAGAGTCGTTGCATGTGTGTTCTTTCCACAAACCACATATGGATCAACCAGAGTCATTGCATGTGTGTTCTTTCCACAAACCACACATGGATCCACCAGTGGTCATTGCATGTGTGTTCTTTCCACAAACCACATATGGATCAACCAGAGTCATTGCATGTGTGTTCTTTCCAAAAACCACACATGGATCAACCACTAGAGTCATTACATGTTTGTTCTTATACTAAACCACAAACCAGCACTAGAGTCATTGCATGTGTGTTCTTTTCCACAAACCACACATGGATCCACTAGACTCATTGCATGTGTGTTCTTTTCCACAAACAACTTATGGATCAACCAGTGGTCATTGCATGTGTGTTCTTTTCACAAACCACATGTGGACCCACTAGAGTCATTGCATGTGTGTTCTTATACTAAAACTAGCACTAGAGTCATGTCATGTGTGTTCTATCCATAAACCACACATGGATCCACCACTGTCATTGCATGTGTGTTCTTTTCACAAACCACACATGGATCAACCACTAGAGTCATTGCATCTGTGTTCTTTCCACAAACCACATATGGATCAACCAGTGGTCATTGCATGAGTGTTCTTTTCCATAAACCACTTATGGATCCATTACAGTCATTGCATGTGTGTTATTTCCACAAACCACACATGGATCAACCACTAGAGTCATTGCATGTGTGTTAGTTCCACAAACCACACATGGATCAACCACTAGAGTCATTGCATGTGTGTGTTATTTTCCACAAACCACACATGGATCTACCACTAGAGTCATTGCATGTGTGTTCTTATACTAAATCCAACAGTAGAGTCGTTGCATGTGTGTTCTTTCCACAAACCACACATGGATCAACCAGTGGTTATTGCATGTGTGTTCTTTTCCACAAACCACACATGGATCCACCAGTGGTCATTGCATGTGTGTTCTTTCCACAAACCACATATGGATCAACCAGAGTCATTGCATGTGTGTTCTTTCCAAAAACCACACATGGATCAACCACTAGAGTCATTACATGTTTGTTCTTATACTAAACCACAAACCAGCACTAGAGTCATCGCATGTGCGTTCTTTTCCACAAACCACACATGGATCCACTAGACTCATTGCATGTGTGTTCTTTTCCACAAACAACTTCTGGATCAACCAGTGGTCATTGCATGTGTGTTCTTTTCACAAACTACATGTGGACCCACTAGAGTCATTGCATCTGTGTTCTTATACTAAAACTAGCACTAGAGTCATTGCATGTGTGTTCTATGCACAAACCACACATGGATCCACCACTGTCATTGCATGTGTGTTCTTTCCACAAACCACACATGGATCAACCACTAGAGTTATTGCATGTGTGTTCTTTCCACAAACCACATATGGATCAACCAGTGGTCATTGCATGTGTGTTCTTTTCCATAAACCACTTATGGATCCATTACAGTCATTGCATGTGTGTTATTTCCACAAACCACATATGGATCAACCACTAGAGTCATTGCATGTGTGTTATTTCCACAAACCACACATGGATCAACCACTAGAGTCATTGCATGTGTGTGTTATTTTCCACAAACCACACATGGATCTACCACTAGAGTCATTGCATGTGTGTTCTTATACTAAATCCAACAGTAGAGTCGTTGCATGTGTGTTCTTTCCACAAACCACACATGGATCAACCAGTGGTTATTGCATGTGTGTTCTTTTCCACAAACCACACATGGATCCACCAGTGGTCATTGCATGTGTGTTCTTTCCACAAACCACATATGGATCAACCAGAGTCATTGCATGTGTGTTCTTTCCAAAAACCACACATGGATCAACCACTAGAGTCATTACATGTTTGTTCTTATACTAAACCACAAACCAGCACTAGAGTCATTGCATGTGTGTTCTTTTCCACAAACCACACATGGATCCACTAGACTCATTGCATGTGTGTTCTTTTCCACAAACAACTTCTGGATCAACCAGTGGTCATTGCATGTGTGTTCTTTTCACAAACTACATGTGGACCCACTAGAGTCATTGCATCTGTGTTCTTATACTAAAACTAGCACTAGAGTCATTGCATGTGTGTTCTATGCACAAACCACACATGGATCCACCACTGTCATTGCATGTGTGTTCTTTCCACAAACCACACATGGATCAACCACTAGAGTTATTGCATGTGTGTTCTTTCCACAAACCACATATGGATCAACCAGTGGTCATTGCATGTGTGTTCTTTTCCATAAACCACTTATGGATCCATTACAGTCATTGCATGTGTGTTATTTCCACAAACCACATATGGATCAACCACTAGAGTCATTGCATGTGTGTTATTTCCACAAACCACACATGGATCAACCACTAGAGTCATTGCATGTGTGTGTTATTTTCCACAAACCACACATGGATCTACCACTAGAGTCATTGCATGTGTGTTCTTATACTAAATCCAACAGTAGAGTCATTGCATGTGTGTTCTTTCCACAAACCACACATGGATCAACCAGTGGTTATTGCATGTGTGTTCTTTTCCACAAACCACACATGGATCCACCAGTGGTCATTGCATGTGTGTTCTTTCCACAAACCACATATGGATCAACCAGAGTCATTGCATGTGTGTTCTTTCCAAAAACCACACATGGATCAACCACTAGAGTCATTACATGTTTGTTCTTATACTAAACCACAAACCAGCACTAGAGTCATTGCATGTGTTATTTTCCACAAACCACACATGGATCCACTAGACTCATTGCATGTGTGTTCTTTTCCACAAACAACTTCTGGATCAACCAGTGGTCATTGCATGTGTGTTCTTTTCACAAACTACATGTGGACCCACTAGAGTCATTGCATGTGTGTTCTTATACTAAAACTAGCACTAGAGTCATTGCATGTGTGTTCTATCCACAAACCACACATGGATCCACCACTGTCATTGCATGTGTGTTCTTTCCACAAACCACACATGGATCAACCACTAGAGTCATTGCATGTGTGTTCTTTCCACAAACCACATATGGATCAACCAGTGGTCATTGCATGTGTGTTCTTTTCCATAAACCACTTATGGATCCATTACAGTCATTGCATGTGTGTTATTTCCACAAACCACACATGGATCAACCACTAGAGTCATTGCATGTGTGTTATTTCCACAAACCACACATGGATCAACCACTAGAGTCATTGCATGTATGTGTTCTTTTCCACAAACCACACATGGATCCACCACTAGAGTCATTGCATGTGTGTTCTTATACTAAATCCAACAGTAGAGTCGTTGCATGTGTGTTCTTTCCACAAACCACACATGGATCAACTAGTGGTCATTGCATGTGTGTTCTTTTCCACAAACCACACATGGATCCACCAGTGGTCATTGCATGTGTGTTCTTTCCACAAACCACATATGGATCAACCAGAGTCATTGCATGTGTGTTCTTTCCACAAACCACACATGGATCAACCACTAGAGTCATTGCATGTTTGTTCTTATACTAAAACCACAAACCAGCACTAGAGTCATTGCATGTGTGTTCTTTCCACAAACCACACATGGATCAACCACTAGAGGTATTGCATGTGTGTTCTTTCCACAAACCACATATGGATCAACCAGTGGTCATTGCATGTGTGTTCTTTTCCATAAACCACTTATGGATACATTACAGTCATTGCATGTGTGTTATTTCCACAAACCACATATGGATCAACCACTAGAGTCATTGCATGTGTGTTCTTTCCACAAACCACACATGGATCAACCACTAGAGTCATTGCATGTGTGTGTTCTTTTCCACAAACCACACATGGATCCACCACCAGAGTCATTGCATGTGTGTTCTTATACTAAAACCAACAGTAGAGTCATTGCATGTGTGTTCTTTCCACAAACCACACATGGATCAACCAGTGGTCATTGCATGTGTGTTCTTTTCCACAAACCACACATGGATCCACCAGTGGTCATTGCATGTGTGTTCTTTCCACAAACCACATATGGATCAACCGGAGTCATTGCATGTGTGTTCTTTCCACAAACCAAACATGGATCAACCACTAGAGTCATTACATGTTTGTTCTTATACTAAACCACAAACCAGCACTAGAGTCATTGCATGTGCGTTCTTTTCCACAAACCACACATGGATCCAGTAGACTCATTGCATGTGTGTTCTTTTCCACAAACAACTTCTGGATCAACCAGTGGTCATTGCATGTGTGTTCTTTTCACAAACTACATGTGGACCCACTAGAGTCATTGCATCTGTGTTCTTATACTAAAACTAGCACTAGAGTCATTGCATGTGTGTTCTATGCACAAACCACACATGGATCCACCACTGTCATTGCATGTGTGTTCTTTCCACAAACCACACATGGATCAACCACTAGAGTCATTGCATGTGTGTTCTTTCCACAAACCACATATGGATCAACCAGTGGTCATTGCATGTGTGTTCTTTTCCATAAACCACTTATGGATCCATTACAGTCATTGCATGTGTGTTATTTCCACAAACCACACATGGATCAACCACTAGAGTCATTGCATGTGTGTGTTATTTTCCACAAACCACACATGGATCTACCACTAGAGTCATTGCATGTGTGTTCTTATACTAAATCCAACAGTAGAGTCATTGCATGTGTGTTCTTTCCACAAACCACACATGGATCAACCAGTGGTTATTGCATGTGTGTTCTTTTCCACAAACCACACATGGATCCACCAGTGGTCATTGCATGTGTGTTCTTTCCACAAACCACATATGGATCAACCAGAGTCATTGCATGTGTGTTCTTTCCAAAACCACACATGGATCAACCACTAGAGTCATTACATGTTTGTTCTTATACTAAACCACAAACCAGCACTAGAGTCATTGCATGTGCGTTCTTTTCCACAAACCACACATGGATCCACTAGACTCATTGCATGTGTGTTCTTTTCCACAAACAACTTCTGGATCAACCAGTGGTCATTGCATGTGTGTTCTTTTCACAAACTACATGTGGACCCACTAGAGTCATTGCATGTGTGTTCTTTTCACAAACCACACATGGATCCACCACTGTCATTGCATGTGTGTTCTTTCCACAAACCACACATGGATCAACCACTAGAGTCATTGCATGTGTGTTCTTTCCACAAACCACATATGGATCAACCAGTGGTCATTGCATGTGTGTTCTTTTCCATAAACCACTTATGGATCCATTACAGTCATTGCATGTGTGTTATTTCCACAAACCACATATGGATCAACCACTAGAGTCATTGCATGTGTGTTATTTCCACAAACCACACATGGATCAACCACTAGAGTCATTGCATGTGTGTGTTATTTTCCACAAACCACACATGGATCTACCACTAGAGTCATTGCATGTGTGTTCTTATACTAAATCCAACAGTAGAGTCGTTGCATGTGTGTTCTTTCCACAAACCACACATGGATCAACCAGTGGTTATTGCATGTGTGTTCTTTTCCACAAACCACACATGGATCCACCAGTGGTCATTGCATGTGTGTTCTTTCCACAAACCACATATGGATCAACCAGAGTCATTGCATGTGTGTTCTTTCCAAAAACCACACATGGATCAACCACTAGAGTCATTACATGTTTGTTCTTATACTAAACCACACACCAGCACTAGAGTCATTGCATGTGTTCTATCCACAAACCACACATGGATCCACTAGACTCATTGCATGTGTGTTCTTTTCCGCAAACAACTTCTGGATCAACCAGTGGTCATTGCATGTGTGTTCTTTTCACAAACTACATGTGGACCCACTAGAGTCATTGCATCTGTGTTCTTATACTAAAACTAGCACTAGAGTCATTGTATGTGTGTTCTATCCACAAACCACACATGGATCCACCACTGTCATTGCATGTGTGTACTTTCCACAAACCACACATGGATCAACCACTAGAGTCATTGCATGTGTGTTCTTTCCACAAACCACATATGGATCAACTAGTGGTCATTGCATGTGTGTTCTTTTCCATAAACCACTTATGGATCCATTACAGTCATTGCATGTGTGTTATTTCCACAAACCACACATGGATCAACCACTAGAGTCATTGCATGTGTGTTATTTCCACAAACCACACATGGATCAACCACTAGAGTCATTGCATGTGTGTTCTTTTCCACAAACCACACATGGATCCACCACTAGAGTCATTGCATGTGTGTTCTTATACTAAAACCAACAGTAGAGTCATTGCATGTGTGTTCTTTCCACAAACCACACATGGATCAACTAGTGGTCATTGCATGTGTGTTCTTTTCCACAAACCACACATGGATCCACCAGTGGTCATTGCATGTGTGTTCTTTTCCACAAACCACACATGGATCCACCAGTGGTCATTGCATGTGTGTTCTTTTCCACAAACCACACATGGATCAACCACTAGAGTCATTGCATGTGTGTTCTTTCCACAACCCACATATGGATCAACTAGAGTCATTGCATGTGTGTTCTTTCCACAAACCACACATGGATCCACCAGTGGTCATTGCATGTGTGTTCTTTCCACAAACCACATATGGATCAACCAGAGTCATTGCATGTGTGTTCTTTCCACAAACCACACATGGATCAACCACTAGAGTCATTACATGTGTGTTCTTATACTAAACCACAAACCAGCACTAGAGTCATCGCATGTGCGTTCTTTTCCACAAACCACACATGGATCCACTAGACTCATTGCATGTGTGTTCTTTTCCGCAAACCACACATGGATCCACTAGACTCATTGCATGTGTGTTCTTTTCCACAAACCACACATGGATCTACCACTAGAGTCATTGCATGTGTGTTCTTATACTAAATCCAACACTAGAGTCATTGCATGTGTGTTCTTTCCACAAACCACACATGGATCAACCAGTGGTCATTGCATGTGTGTTCTTTTCCACAAACCACACATGGATCCACCAGTGGTCATTGCATGTGTGTTCTTTCCACAAACCACATATGGATCAACCAGAGTCATTGCATGTGTGTTCTTTCCAAAAACCACACATGGATCAACCACTAGAGTCATTACATGTTTGTTCTTATACTAAACCACAAACCAGCACTAGAGTCATTGCATGTGTGTTCTTTTCCACAAACCACACATGGATCCACTAGACTCATTGCATGTGTGTTCTTTTCCACAAACAACTTCTGGATCAACCAGTGGTCATTGCATGTGTGTTCTTTTCACAAACCACATGTGGACCCACTAGAGTCATTGCATGTGTGTTCTTATACTAAAACTAGCACTAGAGTCATTGCATGTGTGTTCTATCCACAAACCACACATGGATCCACCACTGTCATTGCATGTGTGTTCTTTCCACAAACCACACATGGATCAACCACTAGAGTCATTGCATGTGTGTTCTTTCCACAAACCACATATGGATCAACCAGTGGTCATTGCATGTGTGTTCTTTTCCATAAACCACTTATGGATCCATTACAGTCATTGCATGTGTGTTATTTCCACAAACCACACATGGATCAACCACTAGAGTCATTGCATGTGTGTTATTTCCACAAACCACACATGGATCAACCACTAGAGTCATTGCATGTGTGTGTTATTTTCCACAAACCACACATGGATCTACCACTAGAGTCATTGCATGTGTGTTCTTATACTAAATCCAACAGTAGAGTCGTTGCATGTGTGTTCTTTCCACAAACCACACATGGATCAACCAGTGGTCATTGCATGTGTGTTCTTTTCCACAAACCACACATGGATCCACCAGTGGTCATTGCATGTGTGTTCTTTCCACAAACCACATATGGATCAACCAGAGTCATTGCATGTGTGTTCTTTCCAAAAACCACACATGGATCAACCACTAGAGTCATTACATGTTTGTTCTTATACTAAACCACAAACCAGCACTAGAGTCATTGCATGTGCGTTCTTTTCCACAAACCACACATGGATCCACTAGACTCATTGCATGTGTGTTCTTTTCCACAAACAACTTATGGATCAACCAGTGGTCATTGCATGTGTGTTCTTTTCACAAACTACATGTGGACCCACTAGAGTCATTGCATCTGTGTTCTTATACTAAAACTAGCACTAGAGTCATTGCATGTGTGTTCTATCCACAAACCACACATGGATCCACCACTGTCATTGCATGTGTGTTCTTTCCACAAACCACACATGGATCAACCACTAGAGTCATTGCATGTGTGTTCTTTCCACAAACCACATATGGATCAACCAGTGGTCATTGCATGTGTGTTCTTTTCCATAAACCACTTATGGATCCATTACAGTCATTGCATGTGTGTTATTTCCACAAACCACACATGGATCAACCACTAGAGTCATTGCATGTGTGTGTTATTTTCCACAAACCACACATGGATCTACCACTAGAGTCATTGCATGTGTGTTCTTATACTAAATCCAACAGTAGAGTCGTTGCATGTGTGTTCTTTCCACAAACCACACATGGATCAACCAGTGGTTATTGCATGTGTGTTCTTTTCCACAAACCACACATGGATCCACCAGTGGTCATTGCATGTGTGTTCTTTCCACAAACCACATATGGATCAACCAGAGTCATTGCATGTGTGTTCTTTCCAAAAACCACACATGGATCAACCACTAGAGTCATTACATGTTTGTTCTTATACTAAACCACAAACCAGCACTAGAGTCATTGCATGTGTTCTTTTCCCACAAACCACACATGGATCCACTAGACTCATTGCATGTGTGTTCTTTTCCACAAACAACTTCTGGATCAACCAGTGGTCATTGCATGTGTGTTCTTTTCACAAACTACATGTGGACCCACTAGAGTCATTGCATCTGTGTTCTTATACTAAAACTAGCACTAGAGTCATTGCATGTGTGTTCTATCCACAAACCACACATGGATCCACCACTGTCATTGCATGTGTGTTCTTTCCACAAACCACACATGGATCAACCACTAGAGTCATTGCATGTGTGTTCTTTCCACAAACCACATATGGATCAACCAGTGGTCATTGCATGTGTGTTCTTTTCCATAAACCACTTATGGATCCATTACAGTCATTGCATGTGTGTTATTTCCACAAACCACACATGGATCAACCACTAGAGTCATTGCATGTGTGTTATTTCCACAAACCACACATGGATCAACCACTAGAGTCATTGCATGTGTGTGTTCTTTTCCACAAACCACACATGGATCTACCACTAGAGTCATTGCATGTGTGTTCTTATACTAAATCCAACAGTAGAGTCGTTGCATGTGTGTTCTTTCCACAAACCACACATGGATCAACTAGTGGTCATTGCATGTGTGTTCTTTTCCACAAACCACACATGGATCCACCAGTGGTCATTGCATGTGTGTTCTTTCCACAAACCACATATGGATCAACTAGAGTCATTGCATGTGTGTTCTTTCCACAAACCACACATGGATCAACCACTAGAGTCATTACATGTTTGTTCTTATACTAAACCACAAACCAGCACTAGAGTCATTGCATGTGTGTTCTTTCCACAAACCACACATGGATAAACCACTAGAGGTATTGCATGTGTGTTCTTTCCACAAACCACATATGGATCAACCAGTGGTCATTGCATGTGTGTTCTTTTCCATAAACCACTTATGGATACATTACAGTCATTGCATGTGTGTTATTTCCACAAACCACACATGGATCAACCACTAGAGTCATTGCATGTGTGTTCTTTCCACAAACCACACATGGATCAACCACTAGAGTCATTGCATGTGTGTGTTCTTTTCCACAAACCACACATGGATCCACCACTAGAGTCATTGCATGTGTGTTCTTATACTAAAACCAACAGTAGAGTCATTGCATGTGTGTTCTTTCCACAAACCACACATGGATCAACCAGTGGTCATTGCATGTGTGTTCTTTTCCACAAACCACACATGGATCCACCAGTGGTCATTGCATGTGTGTTCTTTCCACAAACCACATATGGATCAACCAGAGTCATTGCATGTGTGTTCTTTCCACAAACCACACATGGATCAACCACTAGAGTCATTACATGTTTGTTCTTATACTAAACCACAAACCAGCACTAGAGTCATTGCATGTGTGTTCTATCCACAAACCACACATGGATCCACTAGACTCATTGCATGTGTGTTCTTTTCCACAAACAACTTCTGGATCAACCAGTGGTCATTGCATGTGTGTTCTTTTCACAAACTACATGTGGACCCACTAGAGTCATTGCATCTGTGTTCTTATACTAAAACTAGCACTAGAGTCATTGTATGTGTGTTCTATCCACAAACCACACATGGATCCACCACTGTCATTGCATGTGTGTTCTTTTCACAAACCACACATGGATCCACCACTGTCATTGCATGTGTGTTCTTTCCACAAACCACATATGGATCAACCAGTGGTCATTGCATGTGTGTTCTTTTCCATAAACCACTTATGGATCCATTACAGTCATTGCATGTGTGTTATTTCCACAAACCACACATGGATCAACCACTAGAGTCATTGCATGTGTGTTATTTCCACAAACCACACATGAATCAACCACTAGAGTCATTGCATTTGTGTGTTCTTTTCCACAAACCACACATGGATCCACCACTAGAGTCATTGCATGTGTGTTCTTATACTAAAACCAACAGTAGAGTCATTGCATGTGTGTTATTTCCACAAACCACACATGGATCAACCACTAGTGGTCATTGCATGTGTATTCTTTCCACAAACCACATATGGATCGACCAGTGGTCATTGCATGTGTGTTCTTTTCCACAAACCACACATGGATCCACCAGTGGTCATTGCATGTGTGTTCATTCCACAAACCACATATGGATCAACCAGTGGTCATTGCATGTGTGTTCTTTCCACAAACCACATATGGATCAACTAGAGTCATTGCATGTGTGTTCTTTCCACAAACCACACATGGATCAACCACTAGAGTCATTGCATGTTTGTTCTTATACTAAAACCACACATGGATCCATTAGACTCATTGCATGTGTGTTCTTTTCCACAAACAAAACATGGATCCACTAGACTCATTGCATGTGTGTTCTTTTCACAAACCACATGTGGACCCACTAGAGTCATTGCATGTGTGTTCTTATACTAAAACTAGCACTAGAGTCATTGCATGTGTGTTCTATCCACAAACCACACATGGATCCACCACTGTCATTGCATGTGTGTTCTTTTCACAAACCACACATGGATCAACCACTAGAGTCATTGCATCTGTGTTCTTTCCACAAACCACATATGGATCAACCAGTGGTCATTGCATGAGTGTTCTTTTCCATAAACCACTTATGGATCCATTACAGTCATTGCATGTGTGTTATTTCCACAAACCACATGGATCAACCACTAGAGTCATTGCATGTGTGTTATTTCCACAAACCATACATGGATCAACCACTAGAGTCATTGCATGTGTGTTCTTTCCACAAACCACACATGGATCAACCACTAGAGTCATTGCATGTGTGTTATTTCCACAAACCACACATGGATCTAACACTAGAGTCATTGCATGTGTTTTATTATACTAAATCCAACCGTAGAGTCATTGCATGTGTGTTCTTTCCACAAACCACACATGGATCAACCAGTGGTCATTGCATGTGTGTTCTTTTCCACAAACCACACATGGATCCACCAGTGGTCATTGCATGTGTGTTCTTTCCACAAACCACATATGGATCAACCAGAGTCATTGCATGTGTGTTCTTTCCAAAAACCACACATGGATCAACCACTAGAGTCATTACATGTTTGTTCTTATACTAAACCACAAACCAGCACTAGAGTCATTGCATGTGCGTTCTTTTCCACAAACCACACATGGATCCACTAGACTCATTGCATGTGTGTTCTTTTCCACAAACAACTTCTGGATCAACCAGTGGTCATTGCATGTGTGTTCTTTTCACAAACTACATGTGGACCCACTAGAGTCATTGCATCTGTGTTCTTATACTAAAACTAGCACTAGAGTCATTGCATGTGTGTTCTATCCACAAACCACACATGGATCCACCACTGTCATTGCATGTGTGTTCTTTCCACAAACCACACATGGATCAACCACTAGAGTCATTGCATGTGTGTTCTTTCCACAAACCACATATGGATCAACCAGTGGTCATTGCATGTGTGTTCTTTTCCATAAACCACTTATGGATCCATTACAGTCATTGCATGTGTGTTATTTCCACAAACCACATATGGATCAACCACTAGAGTCATTGCATGTGTGTTATTTCCACAAACCACACATGGATCAACCACTAGAGTCATTGCATGTGTGTGTTATTTTCCACAAACCACACATGGATCTACCACTAGAGTCATTGCATGTGTGTTCTTATACTAAATCCAACAGTAGAGTCATTGCATGTGTGTTCTTTCCACAAACCACACATGGATCAACCAGTGGTTATTGCATGTGTGTTCTTTTCCACAAACCACACATGGATCCACCAGTGGTCATTGCATGTGTGTTCTTTCCACAAACCACATATGGATCAACCAGAGTCATTGCATGTGTGTTCTTTCCAAAAACCACACATGGATCAACCACTAGAGTCATTACATGTTTGTTCTTATACTAAACCACAAACCAGCACTAGAGTCATTGCATGTGCGTTCTTTTCCACAAACCACACATGGATCCACTAGACTCATTGCATGTGTGTTCTTTTCCACAAACAACTTCTGGATCAACCAGTGGTCATTGCATGTGTGTTCTTTTCACAAACTACATGTGGACCCACTAGAGTCATTGCATCTGTGTTCTTATACTAAAACTAGCACTAGAGTCATTGCATGTGTGTTCTATGCACAAACCACACATGGATCCACCACTGTCATTGCATGTGTGTTCTTTCCACAAACCACACATGGATCAACCACTAGAGTCATTGCATGTGTGTTCTTTCCACAAACCACATATGGATCAACCAGTGGTCATTGCATGTGTGTTCTTTTCCATAAACCACTTATGGATCCATTACAGTCATTGCATGTGTGTTATTTCCACAAACCACACATGGATCAACCACTAGAGTCATTGCATGTGTGTTATTTCCACAAACCACACATGAATCAACCACTAGAGTCATTGCATTTGTGTGTTCTTTTCCACAAACCACACATGGATCCACCACTAGAGTCATTGCATGTGTGTTCTTATACTAAAACCAACAGTAGAGTCATTGCATGTGTGTTCTTTCCACAAACCACACATGGATCAACCAGTGGTCATTGCATGTGTGTTCTTTTCCACAAACCACACATGGATCCACCAGTGGTCATTGCATGTGTGTTCTTTCCACAAACCACATATGGATCAACCAGAGTCATTGCATGTGTGTTCTTTCCACAAACCACACATGGATCAACCACTAGAGTCATTGCATGTGTGTTCTTTCCACAAACCACATATGGATCAACCAGAGTCATTGCATGTGTGTTCTTTCCACAAACCACACATGGATCAACCACTAGAGTCATTGCATGTTTGTTCTTATACTAAAACCACAAACCATCACTATAGTCATTGCATGTGTGTTCTTTTCCACAAACCACACATGGATCCACTAGACTCATTGCATGTGTGTTCTTTTCACAAACCACATGTGGACCCACTAGAGTCATTGCATGTGTGTTCTTATACTAAAACTAGCACTAGAGTCATGTCATGTGTGTTCTATCCATAAACCACACATGGATCCACCACTGTCATTGCATGTGTGTTCTTTTCACAAACCACACATGGATCAACCACTAGAGTCATTGCATCTGTGTTCTTTCCACAAACCACATATGGATCAACCAGTGGTCATTGCATGAGTGTTCTTTTCCATAAACCAGTTATGGATCCATTACAGTCATTGCATGTGTATTATTTCCACAAACCACACATGGATCAACCACTAGAGTCATTGCATGTGTGTTAGTTCCACAAACCAGACATGGATCAACCACTAGAGTCATTGCATGTGTGTTAATTCCACAAACCACACATGGATCAACCACTAGAGTCATTGCATGTGTGTTCTTATACTAAAACCAACAGTAGAGTCATTGCATGTGTGTTCTTTCCACAAACCACACATGGATCAACTAGTGGTCATTGCATGTGTGTTCTTTTCCACAAACCACACATGGATCCACCAGTGGTCATTGCATGTGTGTTCTTTTCCACAAACCACACATGGATCAACCACTAGAGTCATTACATGTTTGTTCTTATACTAAACCACAAACCAGCACTAGAGTCATCGCATGTGTGTTCTTTTCCACAAACCACACATGGATCCACTTGACTCATTGCATGTGTGTTCTTTTCCGCAAACAACTTCTGGATCAACCAGTGGTCATTGCATGTGTGTTCTTTTCACAAACTACATGTGGACCCACTAGAGTCATTGCATCTGTGTTCTTATACTAAAACTAGCACTAGAGTCATTGCATGTGTGTTCTATGCACAAACCACACATGGATCCACCACTGTCATTGCATGTGTGTTCTTTCCACAAACCACACATGGATCAACCACTAGAGTTATTGCATGTGTGTTCTTTCCACAAACCACATATGGATCAACCAGTGGTCATTGCATGTGTGTTCTTTTCCATAAACCACTTATGGATCCATTACAGTCATTGCATGTGTGTTATTTCCACAAACCACATATGGATCAACCACTAGAGTCATTGCATGTGTGTTATTTCCACAAACCACACATGGATCAACCACTAGAGTCATTGCATGTGTGTGTTATTTTCCACAAACCACACATGGATCTACCACTAGAGTCATTGCATGTGTGTTCTTATACTAAATCCAACAGTAGAGTCGTTGCATGTGTGTTCTTTCCACAAACCACACATGGATCAACCAGTGGTTATTGCATGTGTGTTCTTTTCCACAAACCACACATGGATCCACCAGTGGTCATTGCATGTGTGTTCTTTCCACAAACCACATATGGATCAACCAGAGTCATTGCATGTGTGTTCTTTCCAAAAACCACACATGGATCAACCACTAGAGTCATTACATGTTTGTTCTTATACTAAACCACAAACCAGCACTAGAGTCATTGCATGTGCGTTCTTTTCCACAAACCACACATGGATCCACTAGACTCATTGCATGTGTGTTCTTTTCCACAAACAACTTCTGGATCAACCAGTGGTCATTGCATGTGTGTTCTTTTCACAAACTACATGTGGACCCACTAGAGTCATTGCATCTGTGTTCTTATACTAAAACTAACACTAGAGTCATTGCATGTGTGTTCTACCCACAAACCACACATGGATCCACCACTGTCATTGCATGTGTGTACTTTCCACAAACCACACATGGATCAACCACTAGAGTCATTGCATGTGTGTTCTTTCCACAAACCACATATGGATCAACTAGTGGTCATTGCATGTGTGTTCTTTTCCATAAACCACTTATGGATCCATTACAGTCATTGCATGTGTGTTATTTCCACAAACCACACATGGATCAACCACTAGAGTCATTGCATGTGTGTTATTTCCACAAACCACACATGAATCAACCACTAGAGTCATTGCATTTGTGTGTTCTTTTCCACAAACCACACATGGATCCACCACTAGAGTCATTGCATGTGTGTTCTTATACTAAAACCAACAGTAGAGTCATTGCATGTGTGTTCTTTCCACAAACCACACATGGATCAACTAGTGGTCATTGCATGTGTGTTCTTTTCCACAAACCACACATGGATCCACCAGTGGTCATTGCATGTGTGTTCTTTTCCACAAACCACACATGGATCCACCAGTGGTCATTGGATGTGTGTTCTTTTCCACAAACCACACATGGATCCACCAGTGGTCATTGCATGTGTGTTCTTTCCACAAACCACATATGGATCAACCAGAGTCATTGCATGTGTGTTCTTTCCACAAACCACACATGGATCAACCACTAGAGTCATTGCATGTTTGTTCTTATACTAAAACCACAAACCATCACTATAGTCATTGCATGTGTGTTCTTTTCCACAAACCACACATGGATCCACTAGACTCATTGCATGTGTGTTCTTTTCACAAACCACATGTGGACCCACTAGAGTCATTGCATGTGTGTTCTTATACTAAAACTAGCACTAGAGTCATGTCATGTGTGTTCTATCCATAAACCACACATGGATCCACCACTGTCATTGCATGTGTGTTCTTTTCACAAACCACACATGGATCAACCACTAGAGTCATTGCATCTGTGTTCTTTCCACAAACCACATATGGATCAACCAGTGGTCATTGCATGAGTGTTCTTTTCCATAAACCACTTATGGATCCATTACAGTCATTGCATGTGTATTATTTCCACAAACCACACATGGATCAACCACTAGAGTCATTGCATGTGTGTTAGTTCCACAAACCACACATGGATCAACCACTAGAGTCATTGCATGTGTGTTATTTTCCACAAACCACACATGGATCTACCACTAGAGTCATTGCATGTGTGTTCTTATACTAAATCCAACAGTAGAGTCGTTGCATGTGTGTTCTTTCCACAAACCACACATGGATCAACCAGTGGTTATTGCATGTGTGTTCTTTTCCACAAACCACACATGGATCCACCAGTGGTCATTGCATGTGTGTTCTTTCCACAAACCACACATGGATCAACCACTAGAGTCATTACATGTTTGTTCTTATACTAAACCACAAACCAGCACTAGAGTCATCGCATGTGCGTTCTTTTCCACAAACCACACATGGATCCACTAGACTCATTGCATGTGTGTTCTTTTCCGCAAACAACTTCTGGATCAACCAGTGGTCATTGCATGTGTGTTCTTTTCACAAACTACATGTGGACCCACTAGAGTCATTGCATCTGTGTTCTTATACTAAAACTAGCACTAGAGTCATTGCATGTGTGTTCTATGCACAAACCACACATGGATCCACCACTGTCATTGCATGTGTGTTCTTTCCACAAACCACACATGGATCAACCACTAGAGTCATTGCATGTGTGTTCTTTCCACAAACCACATATGGATCAACCAGTGGTCATTGCATGTGTGTTCTTTTCCATAAACCACTTATGGATCCATTACAGTCATTGCATGTGTGTTATTTCCACAAACCACATATGGATCAACCACTAGAGTCATTGCATGTGTGTTATTTCCACAAACCACACATGGATCAACCACTAGAGTCATTGCATGTGTGTGTTATTTTCCACAAACCACACATGGATCTACCACTAGAGTCATTGCATGTGTGTTCTTATACTAAATCCAACAGTAGAGTCGTTGCATGTGTGTTCTTTCCACAAACCACACATGGATCAACCAGTGGTTATTGCATGTGTGTTCTTTTCCACAAACCACACATGGATCCACCAGTGGTCATTGCATGTGTGTTCTTTCCACAAACCACATATGGATCAACCAGAGTCATTGCATGTGTGTTCTTTCCAAAAACCACACATGGATCAACCACTAGAGTCATTACATGTTTGTTCTTATACTAAACCACAAACCAGCACTAGAGTCATTGCATGTGCGTTCTTTTCCACAAACCACACATGGATCCACTAGACTCATTGCATGTGTGTTCTTTTCCACAAACAACTTCTGGATCAACCAGTGGTCATTGCATGTGTGTTCTTTTCACAAACTACATGTGGACCCACTAGAGTCATTGCATCTGTGTTCTTATACTAAAACTAACACTAGAGTCATTGGATGTGTGTTATTTCCACAAACCACATATGGATCAACCACTAGAGTCATTGCATGTGTGTTCTTTCCACAAACCACATATGGATCAACTAGTGGTCATTGCATGTGTGTTCTTTCCACAAACCACACATGGATCAACCACTAGAGTCATTGCATGTGTGTTATTTCCACAAACCACACATGGATCAACCACTAGAGTCATTGCATGTGTGTTCTTTTCCACAAACCACACATGGATCCACCACTAGAGTCATTGCATGTGTGTTCTTATACTAAAACCAACACTAGAGTCATTGCATGTGTGTTCTTTCCACAAACCACACATGGATCAACCAGTGGTCATTGCATGTGTGTTCTTTTCCACAAACCACACATGGATCCACCAGTGGTCATTGCATGTGTGTTCTTTCCACAAACCACACATGGATCCACCAGTGGTCATTGCATGTGTGTTCTTTCCACAAACCACACATGGATCCACCAGTGGTCATTGCATGTGTGTTCTTTCCACAAACCACATATGGATCAACCAGAGTCATTGCATGTGTGTTCTTTCCACAAACCACACATGGATCAACCACTAGAGTCATTGCATGTTTGTTCTTATACTAAAACCACAAACCAGCACTAGAGTCATTGCATGTGTGTTCTTTTCCACAAACCACACATGGATCCACTAGACTCATTGCATGTGTGTTCTTTTCACAAACCACATGTGGACCCACTAGAGTCATTGCATGTGTGTTCTTATACTAAAACTAGCACTAGAGTCATTGCATGTGTGTTCTATCCACAAACCACACATGGATCCACCACTGTCATTGCATGTGTGTTCTTTTCACAAACCACACATGGATCAACCACTAGAGTCATTGCATGTGTGTTCTTTCCACAAACCACATATGGATCAACTAGTGGTCATTGCATGTGTGTTCTTTTCCATAAACCACTTATGGATCCATTACAGTCATTGCATGTGTGTTATTTCCACAAACCACACATGGATCAACCACTAGAGTCATTGCATGTGTGTTAGTTCCACAAACCACACATGGATCAACCACTAGAGTCATTGCATGTGTGTTATTTCCACAAACCACACATGGATCAACCACTAGAGTCATTGCATGTGTGTTCTTATACTAAAACCAACACTAGAGTCATTGCATGTGTGTTCTTTCCACAAACCACACATGGATCAACCAGTGGTCATTGCATGTGTGTTCTTTTCCACAAACCACACATGGATCCACCAGTGGTCATTGCATGTGTGTTCTTTTCCATAAACCACTTATGGATCCATTACAGTCATTGCATGTGTGTTATTTCCACAAACCACACATGGATCAACCACTAGAGTCATTGCATGTGTGTTATTTCCACAAACCACACATGGATCAACCACTAGAGTCATTGCATGTGTGTGTTCTTTTCCACAAACCACACATGGATCCACCACTAGAGTCATTGCATGTGTGTTCTTATACTAAAACCAACACTAGAGTCATTGCATGTGTGTTCTTTCCACAAACCACACATGGATCAACCAGTGGTCATTGCATGTGTGTTCTTTTCCACAAACCACACATGGATCCACCAGTGGTCATTGCATGTGTGTTCTTTCCACAAACCACATATGGATCAACCAGAGTCATTGCATGTGTGTTCTTTCCAAAAACCACACATGGATCAACCACTAGAGTCATTACATGTTTGTTCTTATACTAAACCACAAACCAGCACTAGAGTCATTGCATGTGCGTTCTTTTCCACAAACCACACATGGATCCACTAGACTCATTGCATGTGTGTTCTTTTCCACAAACAACTTCTGGATCAACCAGTGGTCATTGCATCTGTGTTCTTTTCACAAACTACATGTGGACCCACTAGAGTCATTGCATCTGTGTTCTTATACTAAAACTAACACTAGAGTCATTGCATGTGTGTTCTACCCACAAACCACACATGGATCCACCACTGTCATTGCATGTGTGTACTTTCCACAAACCACACATGGATCAACCACTAGAGTCATTGCATGTGTGTTGTTTCCACAAACCACATATGGATCAACTAGTGGTCATTGCGTGTGTGTTCTTTTCCATAAACCACTTATGGATCCATTACAGTCATTGCTTGTGTGTTATTTCCACAAACCACACATGGATCAACCACTAGAGTCATTGCATGTGTGTTATTTCCACAAACCACACATGAATCAACCACTAGAGTCATTGCATTTGTGTGTTCTTTCCCACAAACCACACATGGATCCACCACTAGAGTCATTGCATGTGTGTTCTTATACTAAAACCAACAGTAGAGTCATTGCATGTCAAACCACACATGGATCAACCAGTGGTCATTGCATGTGTGTTATTTTCCACAAACCACACATGGATCCACTAGTGGTCATTGCATGTGTGTTCTTTTCCACAAACCACGCATGGATCCACCAGTGGTCATTGGATGTGTGTTCTTTTCCACAAACCACACATGGATCCACCAGTGGTCATTGCATGTGTGTTCTTTCCACAAACCACATATGGATCAACCAGAGTCATTGCATGTGTGTTCTTTCCACAAACCACACATGGATCAACCACTAGAGTCATTGCATATTTGTTCTTATACTAAAACCACAAACCATCACTATAGTCGTTGCATGTGTGTTCTTTTCCACAAACCACACATGGATCCACTAGACTCATTGCATGTGTGTTCTTTTCCACCAACAACTTATGGATCAACCAGTGGTCATTGCATGAGTGTTCTTTTCACAAACCACATGTGGACTCACTAGAGTCATTGCATGTGTGTTCTTATACTAAAACTAGCACTAGAGTCATGTCATGTGTGTTCTATCCATAAACCACACATGGATCCACCACTGTCATTGCATGTGTGTTCTTTTCACAAACCACACATGGATCAACCACTAGAGTCATTGCATCTGTGTTCTTTCCACAAACCACATATGGATCAACCAGTGGTCATTGCATGAGTGTTCTTTTCCATAAACCACTTATGGATCCATTACAGTCATTGCATGTGTATTATTTCCACAAACCACACATGGATCAACCACTAGAGTCATTGCATGTGTGTTAGTTCCACAAACCAGACATGGATCAACCACTAGAGTCATTGCATGTGTGTTAATTCCACAAACCACACATGGATCAACCACTAGAGTCATTGCATGTGTGCTCTTATACTAAAACCAACACTAGAGTCATTGCATGTGTGTTCTTTCCACAAACCACACATGGATCAACCAGTGGTCATTGTATGTGTCTTCTTTTCCACAAACCACACATGGATCCACCAGTGGTCATTGCATGTGTGTTCTTTTCCATAAACCATTTATGGATCCATTACAGTCATTGCATGTGTGTTATTTCCACAAACCACACATGGATCAACCACTAGAATCATTGCATGTGTGTTATTTCTGCAAACCACACATGGATCAACCACTAGAGTCATTGCATGTGTGTGTTCTTTTCCACAAACACACATGGATCCACCACTAGAGTCATTGCATGTGTGTTCTTATACTAAAACCAACACTAGAGTCATTGCATGTGTGTTCTTTTCCACAAAACACACATGGATCAACCAGTGGTCATTGCATGTGTGTTCTTTTGCAGAAACCACAAATGGATCCACACTACTCATTGCATGTGTGTTCTTTCCACAAACCACACATGGATCAACCACTAGAGTCATTGCATGTTTGTTCTTATACTAAAACCACAAACCAGCACTAGAGTCATTGCATGTGTGTTCTTTTCCACAAACCACACATGGATCCACTAGACTCATTGCATGTGTGTTCTTTTCCACAAACCACACATGGATCCACCAGTGGTCATTGCATGTGTGTTCTTTCCACAAACCACATATGGATCAACCAGAGTCATTGCATGTGTGTTCTTTCCACAAACCACACATGGATCAACCACTAGAGTCATTACATGTTTGTTCTTATACTAAACCACAAACCAGCACTAGAGTCATTGCATGCATGTTGTTTTCCACAAACCACACATGGATCCACTAGACTCATTGCATGTGTGTTCTTTTCCACAAACAACTTATGGATCAACCAGTGGTCATTGCATGAGTGTTCTTTTCACAAACCACATGTGGACCCACTAGAGTCATTGCATGTGTGTTCTTATACTAAAACTAGCACTAGAGTCATTGCATGTGTGTTCAATGCACAAACCACACATGGATCCACCACTGTCATTGCATGTGTGTTCTTTCCACAAACCACACATGGATCAACCACTAGAGTCATTGCATGTGTGTTCTTTCCACAAACCACATATGGATCAACCAGTGGTCATTGCATGTGTGTTCTTTTCCATAAACCACTTATGGATCCATTACAGTCATTGCATGTGTGTTATTTCCACAAACCACATATGGATCAACCACTAGAGTCATTGCATGTGTGTTATTTCCACAAACCACACATGGATCAACCACTAGAGTCATTGCATGTGTGTTAGTTCCACAAACCACACATGGATCAACCACTAGAGTCATTGCATGTGTTTTCTTATACTAAATCCAACAGTAGACTCGTTGCATGTGTGTTCTTTCCACAAACCACACATGGATCAACCAGTGGTTATTGCATGTGTGTTCTTTTCCACAAACCACACATGGATCCACCAGTGGTCATTGCATGTGTGTTCTTTCCACAAACCACATATGGATCAACCAGAGTCATTGCATGTGTGTTCTTTCCAAAAACCACACATGGATCAACCACTAGAGTCATTACATGTTTGTTCTTATACTAAACCACAAACCAGCACTAGAGTCATTGCATGTGTGTTCTTTCCACAAACCACACATGGATCCACTAGACTCATTGCATGTGTGTTCTTTTCCACAAACAACTTCTGGATCAACCAGTGGTCATTGCATGTGTGTTCTTTTCACAAACTACATGTGGACCCACTAGAGTCATTGCATCTGTGTTCTTATACTAAAACTAGCACTAGAGTCATTGCATGTGTGTTCTATGCACAAACCACACATGGATCCACCACTGTCATTGCATGTGTGTTCTTTCCACAAACCACACATGGATCAACCACTAGAGTTATTGCATGTGTGTTCTTTCCACAAACCACACATGGATCAACCATTGGTCATTGCATGTGTGTTCTTTTACATAAACCACTTATGGATCGATTACAATCATTGCATCTGTGTTATTTCCACAAACCACTCATGGATCAACCAGTGGTCATTGCATGTGTGTTCTTTTCCACAAACCACACATGGATCCACCAGTGGTCATTGCATGTGTGTTCTTTCCACAAACCACATATGGATCAACCAGAGTCATTGCATGTGTGTTCTTTCCACAAACCACACATGGATCAACCACTAGAGTCATTGCATGTTTGTTCTTATACTAAAACCACAAACCATCACTATAGTCATTGCATGTGTGTTCTTTTCCACAAACCACACATGGATCCACTAGACTCATTGCATGTGTGTTCTTTTCCACAAACAACTTATGGATCAACCAGTGGTCATTGCATGTGTGTTCTTTTCACAAACCACATGTGGACCCACTAGAGTCATTGCATGTGTGTTCTTATACTAAAACTAGCACTAGAGTCATTGCATGTGTGTTCTATCCATAAACCACACATGGATCCACCACTGTCATTGCATGTGTGTTCTTTTCACAAACCACACATGGATCAACCACTAGAGTCATTGCATGTGTGTTCTTTCCACAAACCACATATGGATCAACCAGTGGTCATTGCATGAGTGTTCTTTTCCATAAACCACTTATGGATCCATTACAGTCATTGCATGTGTATTATTTCCACAAACCACACATGGATCAACCACTAGAGTCATTGCATGTGTGTTAGTTCCACAAACCAGACATGGATCAACCACTAGAGTCATTGCATGTGTGTTACTTCCACAAAGCACACATGGATCAACCACTAGAGTCATTGCATGTGTGCTCTTATACTAAAACCAACACTAGAGTCATTGCATGTGTGTTCTTTCCACAAACCACACATGGATCAACCAGTGGTCATTGTATGTGTCTTCTTTTCCACAAACCACACATGGATCCACCAGTGGTCATTGCATGTGTGTTCTTTTCCATAAACCACTTATGGATCCATTACAGTCATTGCATGTGTGTTATTTCCACAAACCACACATGGATCAACCACTAGAATCATTGCATGTGTGTTATTTCTGCAAACCACACATGGATCAACCACTAGATTCATTGCATGTGTGTGTTCTTTTCCACAAACACACATGGATCCACCACTAGAGTCATTGCATGTGTGTTCTTATATTAAAACCAACACTAGAGTCGTTGCATGTGTGTTCTTTTCCACAAAACACACATGGATCAACCAGTGGTCATTGCATGTGTGTTCTTTTCCAGAAACCACACATGGATCCGCCAGTGGTCATTGCATGTGTGTTCTTTCCACAAACCACACATGGATCAACCACTAGAGTCATTGCATGTTTGTTCTTATACTAAAACCACAAACCATCACTATAGTCATTGCATGTGTGTTCTTTTCCACAAACCACACATGGATCCACTAGACTCATTGCATGTGTGTTCTTTTCCACAAACAACTTATGGATCAACCAGTGGTCATTGCATGTGTGTTCTTTCCACAAACCACATATGGATCAACCGGAGTCATTGCATGTGTGTTCTTTCCACAAACCAAACATGGATCAACCACTAGAGTCATTACATGTTTGTTCTTATACTAAACCACAAACCAACACTAGAGTCATCGCATGTGCGTACTTTTCCACAACCACACATGGATCCACTAGACTCATTGCATGTGTGTTCTTTTCCACAAACAACTTCTGGATCAAACAGTAGAGTCGTTGCATGTGTGTTCTTTCCACAAACCACACATGGATCAACCAGTGGTTATTGCATGTGTGTTCTTTTCCACAAACCACACATGGATCCACCAGTGGTCATTGCATGTGTGTTCTTTCCACAAACCACATATGGATCAACCAGAGTCATTGCATGTGTGTTCTTTCCAAAAACCACACATGGATCAACCACTAGAGTCATTACATGTTTGTTCTTATACTAAACCACAAACCAGCACTAGAGTCATTGCATGTGCGTTCTTTTCCACAAACCACACATGGATCCACCACTGTCATTGCATGTGTGTTCTTTCCACAAACCACACATGGATCAACCACTAGAGTTATTGCATGTGTGTTCTTTCCACAAACCACACATGGATCAACCATTGGTCATTGCATGTGTGTTCTTTTCCACAAACCACACATGGATCCACCAGTGGTCATTGCATGTGTGTTCTTTTCCACAAACCACACATGGATCCACCAGTGGTCATTGGATGTGTGTTCTTTTCCACAAACCACACATGGATCCACCAGTGGTCATTGCATGTGTGTTCTTTTCCACAAACCACACATGGATCCACTAGACTCATTGCATGTGTGTTCTTTTCCACAAACAACTTATGGATCAACCAGTGGTCATTGCATGTGTGTTCTTTCCACAAACCACATATGGATCAACCGGAGTCATTGCATGTGTGTTCTTTCCACAAACCAAACATGGATCAACCACTAGAGTCATTACATGTTTGTTCTTATACTAAACCACAAACCAACACTAGAGTCATCGCATGTGCGTACTTTTCCACAACCACACATGGATCCACTAGACTCATTGCATGTGTGTTCTTTTCCACAAACAACTTCTGGATCAAACAGTAGAGTCGTTGCATGTGTGTTCTTTCCACAAACCACACATGGATACACCAGTGGTTATTGCATGTGTGTTCTTTTCCACAAACCACACATGGATCCACCAGTGGTCATTGCATGTGTGTTCTTTCCACAAACCACATATGGATCAACCAGAGTCATTGCATGTGTGTTCTTTCCAAAAACCACACATGGATCAACCACTAGAGTCATTACATGTTTGTTCTTATACTAAACCACAAACCAGCACTAGAGTCATTGCATGTGCGTTCTTTTCCACAAACCACACATGGATCCACCACTGTCATTGCATGTGTGTTCTTTCCACAAACCACACATGGATCAACCACTAGAGTTATTGCATGTGTGTTCTTTCCACAAACCACACATGGATCAACCATTGGTCATTGCATGTGTGTTCTTTTCCACAAACCACACATGGATCCACCAGTGGTCATTGCATGTGTGTTCTTTTCCACAAACCACACATGGATCCACCAGTGGTCATTGGATGTGTGTTCTTTTCCACAAACCACACATGGATCCACCAGTGGTCATTGCATGTGTGTTCTTTCCACAAACCACATATGGATCAACCAGAGTCATTGCATGTGTGTTCTTTCCACAAACCACACATGGATCAACCACTAGAGTCATTACATGTTTGTTCTTATACTAAACCACAAACCAGCACTAGAGTCATTGCATGTGCGTTCTTTTCCACAAACCACACATGGATCCACTAGACTCATTGCATGTGTGTTCTTTCCACAAACCACACATGGATCAACCACTAGAGTCATTGCATGTGTGTTCTTTCCACAAACCACACATGGATCAACCACTAGAGTCATTGCATGTGTGTTCTTTCCACAAACCACACATGGATCCACCAGTGGTCATTGCATGTGTGTTCTTTCCACAAACCACATATGGATCAACCAGAGTCATTGCATGTGTGTTCTTTCCAAAAACCACACATGGATCAACCACTAGAGTCATTACATGTTTGTTCTTATACTAAACCACAAACCAGCACTAGAGTCATTGCATGTGCGTTCTTTTCCACAAACCACACATGGATCCACCACTGTCATTGCATGTGTGTTCTTTCCACAAACCACACATGGATCAACCACTAGAGTTATTGCATGTGTGTTCTTTCCACAAACCACACATGGATCAACCATTGGTCATTGCATGTGTGTTCTTTTCCACAAACCACACATGGATCCACCAGTGGTCATTGCATGTGTGTTCTTTTCCACAAACCACACATGGATCCACCAGTGGTCATTGGATGTGTGTTCTTTTCCACAAACCACACATGGATCCACTAGACTCATTGCATGTGTGTTCTTTTCCACAAACAACTTATGGATCAACCAGTGGTCATTGCATGTGTGTTCTTTTCACAAACCACATGTGGACCCACTAGAGTCATTGCATGTGTGTTCTTATACTAAAACTAGCACTAGAGTCATTGCATGTGTGTTCTATCCATAAACCACACATGGATCCACCACTGTCATTGCATGTGTGTTCTTTTCACAAACCACACATGGATCAACCACTAGAGTCATTGCATGTGTGTTCTTTTCCACAAACCACAAACCATCACTAGAGTCATTGCATGTGTGTTCTTTTCCAAAAACCACACATGGATCCACTGGAGTCATTTGATGTGTGTTCTTTTCCACAAACACACATGGATCAACCAGTGGTCATTGCATGCGTGTTCTTTTCACAAACCACATGTGGATCAACTAGAGTCATTGCATGTGTGTTCTTTTCACAAACCACATGTGGACCCACTAGAGTCATTGCATGTGTGTTCTTATACTAAAACTAGCACTAGAGTCATTGCATGTGTGTTCTATGCAGAAACCACACATGGATCCACCACGGTCATTGCATGTGTGTTCTTTCCACAAAGCACACATGGATCAACCACTAGAGTTATTGCATGTGTGTTCTTTCCACAAACCACAAATGGATCAACCAGTGGTAATTGCATGTGTGTTCTTTCCACAAACCACTTATGGATCCATTACAGTCATTGCATGTGTGTTATTTCCACAAACCACATATGGATCAACCACTAGAGTCATTGCATGTGTGTTATTTCCACAAACCACACATGGATCAACCACTAGAGTCATTGCATGTGTGTTATTTTCCACAAACCACACATGGATCCACCACTAGAGTCATTGCATGTGTGTTCTTATACTAAAACCAACAGTAGAGTCATTGCATGTGTGTTCTTTCCACAAACCACACATGGATCAACCAGTGGTCATTGCATGTGTGTTCTTTTCCACAAACCACACATGGATCCACCAGTGGTCATTGCATGTGTGTTCTTTCCACAAACCACATATGGATCAACCAGAGTCATTGCATGTGTGTTCTTTCCACAAACCACACATGGATCAACCACTAGAGTCATTACATGTTTGTTCTTATACTAAACCACAAACCAGCACTAGAGTCATTGCATGTGCGTTGTTTTCCACAAACCACACATGGATCCACTAGACACATTGCATGTGTGTTCTTTTCCACAAACAACTTATGGATCAACCAGTGGTCATTGCATGTGTGTTCTTTTCACAAACTACATGTGGACCCACTAGAGTCATTGCATCTGTTATCTTATACTAAAACTAACACTAGAGTCATTGCATGTGTGTTCTATCCACAAACCACACATGGATCCACCACTGTCATTGCATGTGTGTTCTTTCCACAAACCACACATGGATCAACCACTAGAGTCATTGCATGTGTGTTCTTTCCACAAACCACATATGGATCAACCAGTGGTCATTGCATGTGTGTTCTTTTCCATAAACCACTTATGGATCCATTACAGTCATTGCATGTGTGTTATTTCCACAAACCACACATGGATCAACCACTAGAGTCATTGCATGTGTGTGTTCTTTTCCACAAACCACACATGGATCCACCACTAGAGTCATTGCATGTGTGTTCTTATACTAAAACCAACAGTAGAGTCATTGCATGTGTGTTCTTTCCACAAACCACACATGGATCAACCAGTGGTCATTGCATGTGTGTTCTTTTCCACAAACCACACATGGATCAAACAGTGGTCATTGCATGTGTGTTCTTTTCCACAAACCACACATGGATCCACTAGTGGTCATTGCATGTGTGTTCTTTTCCACAAACCACACATGGATCCACCAGTGGTCATTGCATGTGTGTTCTTTCCACAAACCACATATGGATCAACCAGAGTCATTGCATGTGTGTTCTTTCCACAAACCACACATGGATCAACCACTAGAGTCATTGCATGTTTGTTCTTATACTAAACCACAAACCAGCACTAGAGTCATTGCATGTGTGTTCTTTTCCACAAACCACACATGGATCCACTAGACTCATTGCATGTGTGTTCTTTTCCACAAACAACTTATGGATCAACCAGTGGTCATTGCATGTGTGTTCTTTTCACAAACCACATGTGGACCCACTAGAGTCATTGCATGTGTGTTCTTATACTAAAACTAGCACTAGAGTCATTGCATGTGTGTTCTATCCATAAACCACACATGGATCCACCACTGTCATTGCGTGTGTGTTCTTTCCACAAACCACACATGGATCAACCACTAGAGTCATTGCATGTGTGTTCTTTCCACAAACCACATATGGATCAACCAGTGGTCATTGCATGAGTGTTCTTTTCCATAAACCACTTATGGATCCATTACAGTCATTGCATGTGTGTTATTTCCACAAACCACACATGGATCAACCACTAGAGTCATTGCATGTGTGTTATTTCCACAAACCACACATGGATCAACCACTAGAGTCATTGCATGTGTGTTAATTCCACAAACCACACATGGATCAACCACTAGAGTCATTGCATGTGTGTTCTTATACTAAAACCAACACTAGAGTCATTGCATGTGTGTTCTTATACTAAAACCAACACTAGAGTCATTGCATGTGTGTTCTTTCCACAAACCACACATGGATCAACCAGTGGTCATTGCATGTGTGTTCTTTTCCACAAACCACACATGGATCCACCAGTGGTCATTGCATGTGTGTTCTTTCCACAAACCACATATGGATCAACCAGAGTCATTGCATGTGTGTTCTTTCCACAAACCACACATGGATCAACCACTAGAGTCATTACATGTTTGTTCTTATACTAAAACCACAAACCAGCACTAGAGTCATTGCATGTGTGTTCTTTTCCACAAACAACTTCTGGATCAAGCAGTGGTCATTGCATGTGTGTTCTTTTCACAAACTACATGTGGACCCACTAGAGTCATTGCATCTGTGTTCTTATACTAAAACTAACACTAGAGTCATTGCATTTGTGCTCTATCCACAAACCACACATGGATCCACCACTGTCATTGCATGTGTGTTCTTTCCACAAACCACACATGGATCAACCACTAGAGTCATTGCATGTGTGTTCTTTCCACAAACCACATATGGATCAACTAGTGGTCATTGCATATGTGTTCTTTTCCATAAACCACTTATGGATCCATTAAAGTCATTGCATGTGTGTTATTTCCACAAACCACACATGGATCAACCACTAGAGTCATTGCATGTGTGTGTTCTTTCCCACAAACCACACATGGATCCACCACTAGAGTCATTGCATGTGTGTTCTTATACTAAAACAACAGTAGAGTCATTGCATGTGTGTTCTTTCCACAAACCACACATGGATCTACCAGTGGTCATTGCATGTGTGTTCTTTCCACAAACCACATATGGATCAACCACTAGAGTCATTGCATGTGTGTTCTTTTCCACAAACAACTTATGGATCAACCAGTGGTCATTGCATGTGTGTTCTTTTCCACAAACCACACATGGATCCACCAGTGGTTATTGCATGTGTGTTCTTTCCACAAACCACATATGGATCAACAAGAGTCATTGCATGTGTGTTCTTTCCACAAACCACACATGGATCAACCACTAGAGTCATTACATGTTTGTTCTTATACTAAACCACAAACCAACACTAGAGTCATTGCATGTGTGTTCTTTTCCACAAACCACACATGGATCCACTAGACTCATTGCATGTGTGTTCTTTTCCACAAACAACTTCTGGATCAACCAGTGGTCATTGCATGTGTGTTCTTTTCACAAACCACATGTGGACCCACTAGAGTCATTGCATGTGTGTTCTTATACTAAAAGTAACACTAGAGTCATTGCATATGTGCTCTATCCACAAACCACACATGGATCCACCACTGTCATTGCATGTGTGTTCTTTCCACAAACCACACATGGATCAACCACTAGAGTCATTGCATGTGTGTTCTTTCCACAAACCACATATGGATCAACCAGTGGTCATTGCATGAGTGTTCTTTTCCATAAACCACTTATGGATCCATTACAGTCATTGCATGTGTGTTATTTCCACAAACCACACATGGATCAACCACTAGAGTCATTGCATGTGTGTGTTCTTTTTCACAAACCACACATGGATCCACCACTAGAGTCATTGCATGTGTGTTCTTATACTAAAACCAACAGTAGAGTCATTGCATGTGTGTTCTTTCCACAAACCACACATGGATCAACCAGTGGTCATTGCATGTGTGTTCTTTTCCACAAACCACACATGGATCCACCAGTGGTCATTGCATGTGTGTTCTTTCCACAAACCACACATGGATCAACCAGTGGTCATTGCATGTGTGTTCTTTTCCACAAACCACACATGGATCCACAAGTGGTCATTGCATGTGTGTTCTTTCCACAAACCACATATGGATCAACCAGAGTCATTGCATGTGTGTTCTTTCCACAAACCACACATGGATCAACCACTAGAGTCATTGCATGTTTGTTCTGATAATAAAACCACAAACCATCACTAGACTCATTGCATGTGTGTTCTTTTCCGCAAACCACACATGGATCCACTGTAGGGGTTCGTAGCATGGAAAACAAAAAATTTCTACCGCATACAAACAAACAAGCCAAGATCTATCTACTAGATTGCAGCAACGAGTCGATGGAATAACTCACCCTCGAAGATTCCAAAGTGTTTAACGAGAGCAGATTCTCGTGGGTGATGTAGTCGTACTCTTTCCGATCTCAAGATCGCGTAGACGATCCTTCCGCGCCAGATTCCAAGAGCGCTCCCCCAGTCGGGTCACACGTTCGGTTTACGAAGACCTTCCTCTCCCTTGTTCCAAAGAGGCGGAGGTTGTAGCACTCTCCTCGCGATTCCTAGAAGACAACGGCGTGGTACCGGAGGTAGAGGGAAATCCCTGAGGCTTCCTTAAGCCGGTGCGAGTATGGTGGAGCTTATGAGAGAGGCTATTAGTGGTCTAGTAATTAGACACACCAATTAGAAGGCTCTAAACCAATTAGAAGGCTCTAAACCAAATAGCTCTAAACCGGGGTCTAGATCTAGGGTTTAGTTTAGAGGATAGGAAACTTGTGTGTCTAGGAGGGGAGCCCTGCCCCTCATTATATAGGTTGAGGGCTGGCCGGCCAGGGAGGAGTTCCTCCTAACTCGGCCTAGGAGGTGCGCCGCCAAGGGAGGAACCTCCTCCAACTCGGCCTCCACCTCTCCTCCTCTTTTCCCACTTCCCAAAGCTGCTTGACTTTCAAACTAGCCGTTTGACTTTTCAATTTAGGATTTAAATAAATCCTTTATTTGGGACAGCAAGAACACTTAGTACATGATGCAATCATTCCAATATGTAATGACACATTCATGTACCCCTTCCCCTCAGTCTTGGACATTCCGGACATTCTGATGAAAACACTGAATCATTCCGCCATTCAAACGGACTTTCCTTATATGAATATTATTCTCCGACCATTCCGGATCTCCTCGTGATATCCGGATCCCATCCGAGACTCAACAACATTCGGTCTCTTTCTCATAACACCATAACTACTCAAAACAACGTCGAATCCTTAAGTGTGTCTCCCTACGGTTCGTGAATTATGCGGACATGATCGAGACACTTCTCAACAATAACCAATAGAGGAATCTGGAAATTCATATGGCTCTACATATTTCTACGATTACATTGCGATCGAATGAACCACTTACATACGATACCAATTTCCCTTTGTCTCACGATATGTTACTTATCCGAGGTTATGATCGTCGGTATCTCGCATACCTAGTTCATCCTCGTTCTCGATAAGTACTCTTTTCTCGTTCCCGTGATATGTGATCCCTTGTGACCAAGTCACATGCTTGCAAGCTAATTGGATGACACTTCACCGAGAGGGCCCAGAGAATATCTATCCGTCATGTGGATGGACAAATCCCACTCTTGATCCATGTGTTTCAACCAATACTTTCCGAACACTCAATGCCACCTTTATAGCCACCCTGTTACGGTGTGGTGTTTGATGACATCAAAGCATCCATCCAGTAAAGGTGATATGCATGATCTCATGGTCGAAGGAATTAGGTTACTATGTATCAGAAAGCATATAGCAATTGAACTATTGAAATGACTTGATCTTTATGCTACGCTTGTCTATAGGAGTATGTCCACCATATCATTCTCCTAACGATATGATCTTGTTGTTGATAACATCTCAATGTTCATGACAAAGAAACCACATCATCAATGAACCAACAAGCTAGTGAAGTATAGAGGCTATACTAGGGACTTCAAATTAAGTTTACAAATCACACAAGTATTAATGGTTTCCTTGTTAATACTATTATAGCATGAATGCAAACATTTATCATAAACACAAAGATATATAATAATAACTACATTTATTATTGCCTCTAGGGCATATCTCCAACAGTCTCCCACTTGCACTAGAGTCATCTAATCTAGATTACATGGTAATATACCGAACACCCATGGCAGTTTGGTGTTGGTCATGTTTGCCCTCGGAGAGGTTTAGTCAACGGATCCGCCACATTCAGATCTGTGTGTACTTTGCAAATCTTTATATCCCCATCCTGGATATGTTCTCGAATAGCGTGAAAACGCAGCTTGATATGCTTCAGCTTCTTGTGTGACCTTGGTTCTTGCGCATTGGCTATGGCGCCCATGTTATCACAGTAGATAGACATTGGGTCCAGCGCACTTGGAACCACACCCAGCTCTGCAATGAACTCTTTCATCCATATCGCTTCTTGTGAAGCCTCCGAAGCAGCCATGTATTCCGATTCAGTTGAAGATCTCGCCACAACGCTTTGCTTTGCACTCCTCCAGCTAACTGCTGCACCATTCAAAATAAATACGTATCCAGATTGTGATTTAGAATCATCCGGATCGGTGTTCCAACTAGCATCGGTGTAACCATTAACAACGAGCTGTTCATCACCTCCATAAGAAAGAACCATATCCTTAGTTCTTCTCAAGTACTTAAGGATGTTTTTGACCGTTGTCCAATGATCCACTCCTGGATCACTTTGATATCTGCTAGTTAAACTAACAGCATATGCAATGTCGGGTCTAGTACATAGCATGGCATACATTAGAGATCCTATGGCTGAGGCATAGGGAGTCTTACTCATTCTTTCTCTATCTTATGCCGATGTCGGACTTTGAGTTTTACTCAAGGTCGTATTGGGCAACATGGGCAAGAACCCTTTCTTGCTATCTTCCATTCCAAACCTCTTTAGAACTTTGTCCAAATATGTACTTTGTGACAATGATATTTGGCGTTTCGATCTATCTCTATAAATCTTTATGCCTAATATGTAAGCTGCTTATACAAGATCCTTCATTGAAAAACTATTATTCAAATACTCTTTGACACTATTAAGAAGGTCTACATCATTCCCAATCAACAATATGTCATCCACATACAGTATTAAGAATGCTACAGAGCTCCCACTCACTTTCTTGTAAATACAAGCTTCTCCATAAGTTTGTATAAAACCAAAACTTTTGATTACCTTATCAAAACGTTGATTCCAACTTCAGGATGCTTGCTTCAATCCATAGATGGACCGTTGAAGCTTGCATACCTTGTTAGCATCTTTAGGATCGACAAAACCTTTGGGTTGTATCATATACAACTCTTCATCAATGTCTCCATTGAGGAATGCTGTTTTGACATCCATCTGCCATATCTCATAATCATAATATGCAGCGATTGCTAACATAATCCTCACAGACTTTAGCTTCGCTACTGGTGAGAAAGTCTCATCGTAGTCAACTCCTTGAATTTGTCGAAACCCTTTTGCGACAAGTCGAGCTTTATAGATAGTAACATTACCATCAGCATCTGTTTTCTTCTTGAAAATCCATTTGTTCTCGACAGCCTTCCGGCCATCCGGTAAGTCCACCAAAGTCCATACTTGGTTTTCGTACATGGATCTAATCTCGGATTTCATGGCTTCTTGCCATTTATTGGAATCTGGGCTCATCGCTTCCTCATATGTCTCGGGTCATCGGTGTTGTCCACCAACATGACATTCATAACGGAATCATACCAATGGAGTGGTACGAGTTCTCGTTGACCTCCAGGCTCAGAGCAACTTCAACAAGTTTCATGATCACTATCATTAGCTTCCTCTCTTATTGGTGCAGCACCACAGAACTTCTTCGGTCGCGCTACTGCAATTTCGAGAGAAGGTTCGACAACCTCGTCGAGTTCTACTTTCCTTCCAATCACTTCTTTCGAGAGAAATTCCTTCTCTAGAAAGGATCCATTCTTAGCAACGAAGATTTTGCCTTCGGATCTATGATAGAAGGTATACCCAATAGTTTCCTTCGGGTATCCTATGAAGACGCATTTTTCCGCTTTGGGTTCAAGCTTGTCCGGCTATAACTTCTTTACATAGGCTTCGCATCCCCAAACTTTAAGGAACGACAATTTAGGTTTCTTCCCAAACCATAATTCATACGGTGTCGTTTCAACGGATTTAGACGGTGCCCTATTTAAAGTGAATGCGGCTGTTTCTAATGCATAACCCCAAAATGATAGTGGTAAATCTGTAAGAGACATCATAGAACGAACCATATCTAAGAGAGTTCGATTACGACGTTCAGACACACCATTACTGTGGTGTTCCGGTGTCAATCGAAAGTATTCCACATTTCTTCAAATGCTCGCTAAACTCGTAACTTAGATATTCACCTCCACGATCAGAACGTAGAAATTTAATCTTCTTGTTACGTTGATTCTCTACCTCACTTTGAAACTCCTTAAACTTCTCGAAAGTTTCGGACTTATGTTTCATGAAATAGATATACCCATATCTACTCAAGTCATCCGTGAAGGTAAGAACATAACGATAACCATCAAGCGATGCTACACTCATTGGACCACACACATCGGTATGTATGATTTCCAATAAGTCGTAGCTCGCTCCATCATCCCGAAAATGGAGTCTTAGTCATTTTACCCATCGACATGCTTCATCTTTCAAGTGATTCAAAATCAAGTGATTCAAGAAGTCCATCGAATGGAGTTTCTTCATACGCTTCACTCCAATGTGACCAAGACAGCGATTGCCACATATAGGTCAAATTATCGCTGATTTCAAACGTTTAGCCTCAATGTTATTAATATGTGTATTTCTACTATCGAGATTCAATATGAATAGACCATCTATCAAAGGTGCATGTGCATAAAACATATTACTCATATAAATCGAACAACCATTATTCTCGGATTTAAACAAGTAATCGTCTGCAATAAACAAGATCCCGATATAATGTTCATGCTTAACGCAGCACCAAATAACAATTATTTAAGTATAAAACTAATCCTGATGGTAGACGAAGAGGTAGCGTGCCGATCGATCACATCAACCTTTGATCCGCTTCCTACGCGCATCGTCACCTCGTTCTTCACTAGCTTCCGCTTATTCGCAGCTCTGTTTGAGTTACAAATATGAGCAACCGAACCAAAGATTAAATACCTGTGCACTACTACGAGTACTAGTGAGATACACATCAATAACATGTATATCATATATACCTTTCTTCTTGATGTTGCCGATCTTCAAATCCGCCAAGTACCTTGGGCAATTCCGCTTCCAGTGACCTTCTCCCTTGCAGTAAAAGCACTCAGTTTCAGGCTTAGGTCCAGCCTTGGTCTTCTTCGTCGGCATGGTAACTTTCTTACCACCCTTCTTGAAGTGTCCCTTCTGCTTAGACTTGCCTTTCTTGAATTTGGTGGTCTTATTGACCATCAACACTTGGTGCTCTTTCTTGATCTCCACTTCTGCAGATTTTAACATAGCAAATAGTTCTGGCAACTCTTTGTTCATGTTCTGCATGTTGTAGTTCATCACAAAGTTCTTGTAACTTGGTGGTAGTGATTGGAGGATGCGGTAAACCCCCAAAGTATTAGGAATCACTATACCCAAACTTTGAAGTTTATTTGCGTGCCTGCACATCTTAAGCACATGCTCACTTGGGAGCTACCCTCTTCCATCTTGCGGTTAAAGAACTTTTCGAAGCTTCATAACTTTCAATTGCCGCATGAGTCTCAAAGATTAATTTGAGATCCTCGACAATATCATATGGATCGACTCTTCAAATCTTTTACGAAGCTCCGATTCTAAACCATACAAGATAGCACACTGAACTATGGAGTATTGATTCTTCCGAGCGAGGTAAACATTCTTTACTTCATCGGTAGCATCAGCTGCAGGTGGGTCACCCAGCGGTGCATCCAGCACATAGGTCAAATTACCAGCTGTGAGGACAATCCTCAAATTGCGGAACCAATCCGCGAAGTTGCTTCCATTGTTTTTCAACTTTTCTTTCTCTAGGAACGCATTAAAATTGATGGTAGGGGCTGCCATTGATCTACAACATATTTGCAATAGTTTAGACTAAGTTTATGACAAATTGAGTTCAAATTAATTAATGAAATTAAACTAGGTGAACTCCACTCAAAACAACATCCTCACATTGTTTTAGTGATCACGAACCAAATCCACTACATCAACACCGATCATCACGAGCTGATATAGTTTTAATGGCGAACAATCATCATGTTCATCATATCTACTATATGATTCATTCTTTGCCTTTCGCGATCCGTGTTCCCGAGGCCATGTCCGTACATGCTAGGCTCACAAGATCAAACCTTAGCTACCGCATAAGCAAATCTGGCTTGCTTACGTTGTATTCACCGCGGAATCAAAGACACCCGATCATCACGTGGTGCTTCAGCGACAAGTTTTGGCAACGGTGCATACTAAGGGTGAACACTTTAGAACTTGAAATTTATGTGCATGAGGGATCATCTTATAATGCTACCGTCTACTAAGCAATACAAGATGCATAAAGGATTAACATCACATGCAATTCATAATATGTGATATGATATGGCCTTTCTTCTTTGTGCTTCCGATCTCCATCTTCAAGCACGAATATGATCTCCATCATCACCGCATAGCATCAAGGTCAATGACGCTTCTTCATGGTTGTCGTCCACCAGCTTCAACTATTACAACTATTTTGAATAGACACGCAGGTCTTAATGAAATTAAAGACAACCATATGGCTCCTGCCGTTGCCAACTTACAATAAGGAACATTGCATACATCAAATATAATCACAATCATGGCCATATCACATCATCGCACACCCCTGCAAAACAAAGTTAGACGCTTCTACTTTCTTTGCATATTTTACGTGGTTTGGGGCTTTCCATAGGTGTCGTTCTAACCTACGAACAAGAACCACAACATTGATACTAGCATTGTTGATTACTCGTTGTAAATTGGATCTTTACTATGCTAGGAGAAACAGCACCATAAAGCCACTTATGCAATACGAGTTGCATGTCAAACGTGGAGCAAGTCTCATGAACGATGTCATGTAAGGTTCGCCCGGGCCGCTTCATCCCAACATACCGCAAGATGCAAAGTACACGAAAAGCAATCTACAATAAAAGCATCAACGCCCACAATGACCATTGTGTTCTACTCGTGCAACAGATCTACATATAGACACGGCTCTGATACCACTTTAGGGGTTCGTAGCATGGAAAACAAAAATTTTCTACCGCATACAAACAAACAAGCCAAGATCTATCTACTAGATTGCAGCAACGAGTCGATGGAATAACTCACCCTCGAAGATTCCAAAGTGTTTAACGAGCAGATTCTCGTGGGTGATGTAGTCGTACTCTTTCCGATCTCAAGATCGCGTGACGATCCTTCCGGCCAAGCGTTCCCAGGCGCTCCTTGAGTCGGTCACACGTTCGATTTTCGTAAGACCTTCCTCTCCTTGTTCCAGCAGGCAGCGGAGGTTGTAGCACTCTCCTCGCGATTCCGGCAATGGCGTGGTACCGAGGTAGAGGGAAATCCATGAGGCGTCGCCTTAAGCCGGTGCGAGTATGGTGGAGCTTATGAGAGAGGCTATTAGTGGTCTAGTAATTAGACACACCAATTAGAAGGCTCTAAACCAATTAGAAGGCTCTAAACCAAATAGCTCTAAACCGGGGTCTAGATCTAGGGTTTAGTTTAGAGGATAGGAAACTTGTGTGTCTAGGAGGGGAGCCCTGCCTCCTTATATAGGTTGGAGGGCTGGCGGCCAAGGGAGGAGTTCCTCCCAACTCGGCCTAGGAGGTGCCCGGCCAAGGGAGGAACCCTCCTCCAACTCGGCCTCCACCTCTCCTCCTCTTTTCCCACTTCCCAAAACTGCTTGACTTTCAAACTAGCTGCTTGACTTTTCAATTTAGGATTTAAATAAATCCTTTATTTGGGACAGCAAGAACACTTAGTACATGATGCAATCATTCCAATATGTAATGACACATTCATGTACCCTTCCCTCCTCAGTGCTTGGGACATTAGGACCTTCTAGAATGTTCTGATGAAAACACGGAATCATTCCGCTACTCAAACGGACTTTCCTTATATGAATCTTATTCTCGGACCATTCCGGATCTCCTCGTGATATCCGGATCCCATCCAAGACTCAACAACATTCGGTCTCTTTCTCATAACACCATAACTACTCAAAACAACGTCAATCCTTAAGTGTGTCTCCCTACGGTTCGTGAATTATGCGGACATGATCGAGACACTTCTAACAATAACCAATAGAGGAATCTGGAAATTCATATGGCTCCCACATATTTCTACGATTACATTGCGTCGAATGAACCACTTACATACGATACCAATTTCCTTTGTCTCACGATATGTTACTTATCCGAGGTTATGATCGTCAGTATCTCCGCATACCTAGTTCATCCTCGTTCTTGATAAGTACTCTTTTCTCGCTCCTGATATGTGATCCCTTGTGACCAAGTCACATGCTTGCAAGCTAATTGGATGACACTTCACCGAGAGGGCCAGAGAATATCTATCCGTCATGTGGATGGACAAATCCCACTCTTGATCCATGTGTTTCAACCAATACTTTCCTAACACTCAATGCCACCTTTATAGCCACCTGTTACGGTGTGGTGTTTGATGACATCAAAGCATCCATCCAGTAAAGGTGATATGCATGATCTCATGGTCGAAGGAATTAGGTTACTATGTATCAGAAAGCATATAGCAATTGAACTATTGAAATGACTTGATCTTTATGCTACGCTTGTCTATAGGAGTATGTCCACCATATCATTCTCCTAACGATATGATCTTGTTGTTGATAACATCTCAATGTTCATGACAAAGAAACCACATCATCAATCAACCAACAAGCTAGTGAAGTATAGAGGCTATACTAGGGACTTCAAATTAAGTTTACAAATCACACAAGTATTAATGGTTTCCTTGTTAATACTATTATAGCATGAATGCAAACATTTATCATAAACACAAAGATATATAATAATAACTACATTTATTATTGCCTCTAGGGCATATCTCCAACATCCACTAGACTCATTGCATGTGTGTTCTTTTCCACAAATAACTTATGGATCAACCAGTGGTCATTGCATGTGTGTTCTTTTTGACAAACCACATGTGGACCCACTAGAGTCATTGCATGTGTGTTCTTTTCGCAAACCACATGTGGACCCACTAGAGGTAGCGTGCCGACCGCGATCACATCAACCTTTGATCCGTTTCCTACGCGCATCGTCACCTCGTTCTTCACTAGCTTCCGTTTATTCTGCAGCTCCTGTTTCGAGTTACAAATATGAGCAACCGAACCAGTATCAAATACCCAGGCACTACTACGAGTACTAGTGAGATACACATCAATAACATGTATATCATATATACCTTTCTTCTTGATGTTGCCGATCTTCAAATCCGCCAAGTACCTTGGGCAATTCCGCTTCCAGTGACCTTCTCCCTTGCAGTAAAGCACTGGCCAGGCTTAGGTCCAGCCTTGGTCTTCTTCGTCGGCATGGTAACTTTCTTACCACCCTTCTTGAAGTGTCCCTTCTGCTTAGACTTGCCTTTCTTGAATTTGGTGGTCTTATTGACCATCAACACTTGGTGCTCTTTCTTGATCTCCACTTCTGCAGATTTTAACATAGCAAATAGTTCTGGCAACTCTTTGTTCATGTTCTGCATGTTGTAGTTCATCACAAAGTTCTTGTAACTTGGTGGTAGTGATTGGAGGATGCGGTAAACCCCCAAAGTATTAGGAATCACTATACCCAAACTTTGAAGTTTATTTGCGTGCCCAGACATCTTAAGCACATGCTCCTTGTGAGCTACCCTCTTCCATCTTGCGCTTAAAGAACTTTTGAAGCTTCATAACTTTCAATTGCCGCATGAGTCTCAAAGATTAATTTGAGATCCTCGACAATATCATATGGATCGACTCTTCAAATCTTTTCAAGCTCGATTCTAAACCATACAAGATAGCACACTGAACTATGGAGTGATTCTTCCGAGCGAGGTAAACATTCTTTACTTCATCGGTAGCATCACCTGGTGGGTCACCTAGCGGTGCATCCAGCACATAGGTCAAATTACCAAATGTGAGGACAATCCTCAAATTGCGGAACCAATCATGAAGTTGCTTCCATTGTTTTTCAACTTTTCTTTCTCTAGGAACGCATTAAAATTGATGGTAGGGCTGCCATTGATCTACAACATATTTGCAATAGTTTAGACTAAGTTTATGACAAATTGAGTTCAAATTAATTAATGAAATTAAACTAGGTGAACTCCCACTCAAAACAACATCCCTCACATTGTTTTAGTGATCACACGAACCAAATCCACTACATCAACACCATCATCACGAGAGCTGATATAGTTTTAATGGCGAACAATCATCATGTTCATCATATCTACTATATGATTCATTCTTTGCCTTTCGCGATCCGTGTTCCCGAGGCCATGTCCGTACATGCTAGGCTCGTCAAGATCAAACCTTAGCTACCGCATAAGCAAATCTGGCTTGCTTACGTTGTATTCACCATGAATCAAAGACACCCGATCATCACGTGGTGCTTCAAGCAAGTTTTGGCAACGGTGCATACTAAGGGTGAACACTTTAGAACTTGAAATTTATGTGCATGAGGGATCATCTTATAATGCTACCGCTCGTCTACTAAGCAATACAAGATGCATAAAGGATTAACATCACATGCAATTCATAATATGTGATATGATATGGCCTTTCTTCTTTGTGCTTCCGATCTCCATCTTCAAGCACGAATATGATCTCCATCATCACCGCATAGCATCAAGGTCAATGACGCTTCTTCATGGTTGTCGTCCACCAGCTTCAACTATTACAACTATTTTGAATAGACACGCAGTCTTAACAGAAATTAAAGACAACCATATGGCTCCGCCGTTGCCAACTTACAATAAGGAACATTGCATACATCAAATATAATCACAATCATGGCCATATCACATCATTTGCACACCTGCAAAACAAAGTTAGACGCTTCTACTTTCTTTGCATATTTTACGTGGTTTGGGGCTTTCCATAGGTGTCGTTCTAACCTCGAACAAGAACCACAACATTGATACTAGCATTGTTGATTACTCGTTGTAAATTGGATCTTTACTATGCTAGGAGAAAGGCACCCATAAAGCCACTTATGCAATACGAGTTGCATGTCAAACGTGGAGCAAGTCTCATGAACGATGTCATGTAAGGTTAGCCGGCCGCTTCATCCCAACATACCGCAAGATGCAAAGTACACGAAAAGCAATCTACAATAAAAGCATCAACGCCAATGACCATTGTGTTCTACTCTGCAACAGATCTACATATAGACACGGCTCGATACCACTTTAGGGGTTCGTAGCATGGAAAACAAAATTTTCTACCGTGATACAAACAAACAAGCCAAGATCTATCTACTAGATTGCAGCAACGAGTCGATGGAATAACTCACCTCGAAGATTCCAAAGTGTTTAACGAGCAGATTCTCGTGGGTGATGTAGTCGTACTCTTTCCGATCTCAAGATCGCGTGACGATCCTTCCGGCCAGCGTTCAAGCGCTCCTTGATCGGTCACACGTTGATTTTCGAAGACCTTCCTCTCCCTTGTTCCAGCGAAAATGGAGGTTGTAGCACTCTCCTCGCGATTCCGGCAAAGACAACGTGGTACCGGAGGTAGAGGGAAATCCCATGCGCCGCCTTTAAGCCGGAAGTAGTATGGTGGAGCTTATGAGAGAGGCTATTAGTGGTCTAGTAATTAGACACACCAATTAGAAGGCTCTAAACCAATTAGAAGGCTCTAAACCAAATAGCTCTAAACCGGGGTCTAGATCTAGGGTTTAGTTTAGAGGATAGGAAACTTGTGTGTCTAGGAGGGGAGCCCTGCCCCTCCTTATATAGGTTGGAGGGCTGGCCGGCCAAGGGGAGGAGTTCCTCCCCAACTCGGCCTAGGAGGTGCGCCGCCAAGGGAGAACCCTCCTCCAACTCGGCCTCCACCTCTCCTCCTCTTTTCCCACTTCCCAAAAGCTGCTTGACTTTCAAACTAGCCGTTTGACTTTTCAATTTAGGATTTAAATAAATCCTTTATTTGGGACAGCAAGAACACTTAGTACATGATGCAATCATTCCAATATGTAATGACACATTCATGTACCCCTTCCCCTCCGGAGTGCCGGACATTCCGGGACCTTCTAGAATGTTCCTGATGAAAACACGGAATCATTCCGCTACTCCGAAACGGGACTTTCCTTATATGAATCTTATTCTCTGGACCATTCCGGATCTCCTCGTGATATCCCGGATCCCATCCAAGACTCCGAACAACATTCGGTCTCTTTCTCATAACACCATAACTACTCAAAACAACGTCGAATCCTTAAGTGTGTCTCCCTACGGTTCGTGAATTATGCGGACATGATCGAGACACTTCTCCGAACAATAACCAATAGAGGAATCTGGAAATTCATATGGCTCCCACATATTTCTACGATTACATTGCGATCGAATGAACCACTTACATACGATACCAATTTCCCTTTGTCTCACGATATGTTACTTATCCGAGGTTATGATCGTGTATCTGCATACCTAGTTCATCCTCGTTACTGATAAGTACTCTTTTCTCGTTCCCGTGATATGTGATCCCTTGTGACCAAGTCACATGCTTGCAAGCTAATTGGATGACACTTCACCGAGAGGGCCCAGAGAATATCTATCCGTCATGTGGATGGACAAATCCCACTCTTGATCCATGTGTTTCAACCAATACTTTCCGAACACTCAATGCCACCTTTATAGCCACCCTGTTACGGTGTGGTGTTTGATGACATCAAAGCATCCATCCAGTAAAGGTGATATGCATGATCTCATGGTCGAAGGAATTAGGTTACTATGTATCAGAAAGCATATAGCAATTGAACTATTGAAATGACTTGATCTTTATGCTACGCTTGTCTATAGGAGTATGTCCACCATATCATTCTCCTAACGATATGATCTTGTTGTTGATAACATCTCAATGTTCATGACAAAGAAACCACATCATCAATCAACCAACAAGCTAGTGAAGTATAGAGGCTATACTAGGGACTTCAAATTAAGTTTACAAATCACACAAGTATTAATGGTTTCCTTGTTAATACTATTATAGCATGAATGCAAACATTTATCATAAACACAAAGATATATAATAATAACTACATTTATTATTGCCTCTAGGGCATATCTCCAACATCCACTAGACTCATTGCATGTGTGTTCTTTTCCACAAATAACTTATGGATCAACCAGTGGTCATTGCATGTGTGTTCTTTTTGACAAACCACATGTGGACCCACTAGAGTCATTGCATGTGTGTTCTTTTCGCAAACCACATGTGGACCCACTAGAGTCATTGCATGTGTGTTCTTATACTAAAACTAGCACTAGAGTCGTTGCATGTGTGTTCTATGCACAAACCACATATGGATCCACCACTGTCATTGCATGTGTGTTCTTTCCACAAACCACAGATGGATCAACCACTAGAGTTATTGCATGTGTGTTATTTCCACAAACCACATATGGATCAACCAGTGGTCATTGCTTGTGTGTTCTTTTCCACAAACCACTTATGGATCCATTACAGTCATTGCATGTGTGTTATTTCCACAAACCACATATGGATCAACCACTAGAGTCATTGCATGTGTGTTATTTCCACAAGCCACACATGGATCAACCACTAGAGTCATTGCATGTGTGTTATTTTCCATAAACCACACATGGATACATCACTAGAGTCATTGCATGTGTGTTCTTATACTAAAACCAACAGTAGAGTCATTGCATGTGTGTTCTTTCCACAAACCACACATGGATCAACTAGTGGTCATTGCATGTGTGTTCTTTTCCACAAACCACACATGGATCCACCAGTGGTCATTCCATGTGTGTTCTTTCCACAAACCACATATGGATCAACAAGAGTCATTGCATGTGTGTTCTTTCCACAAACCACACATGGATCAACCACTAGAGTCTTTACATGTTTGTTCTTATACTAAACCACAAACCAGCACTAGAGTCATTGCATGTGCGTTGTTTTCCACAAACCACACATGGATCCAGTAGACTCATTGCATGTGTGTTCTTTTCCACAAACAACTTCTGGATCAACCAGTGGTCATTGCATGTGTGTTCTTTTCACAAACTACATGTGGACCCACTAGAGTCATTGCATATGTGTTCATATACTAAAACTAACACTAGAATCATTGCATGTGTGTTCTGTCCACAAACCACACATGGATCCACCAGTGTCATTGCATGTGTGTTCTTTCCACAAACCACACATGGATCAACCACTAGAGTCATTGCATGTGTGTTCTTTCCACAAACCACATATGGATCAACCAGTGGTCATTGCTTGAGTGTTCTTTTCCATAAACCACTTATGGATCCATTACAGTCGTTGCATGTGTATTATTTCCACAAACCCCACATGGATCAACCACTAGAGTCATTGCATGTGTTTGTTCTTTTCCACAAACGACACATGGATCCACCACTAGAGTCATTGCATGTGTGTTCTTATACTAAAACCAACAGTAGAGTGATTGCATGTGTGTTCTTTCCACAAACCACACATGGATCAACCAGTGGTCATTGCATGTGTGTTCTTTTCCACAAACCACACATGGATCCACCAGTGGTCATTGCATGTGTGTTCTTTTCCACAAACCACATGCATCCACCCGTGGTCATTGGATGTGTGGTCTTGTCCACAAACCACACATGGATCCACCAGTGGTCATTGCATGTGTGTTTTTCCACAAACCACATATGGATCAACCAGAGTCATTGCATGTGTGTTCTTTCCACAAACCACACATGGATCAACCACTAGAGTCATTGCATGTTTGTTCTTATACTAAAACCATAAACCATCACTAGAGTCATTGCATGTGTGTTCTTTTCCACAAACCACACATGGATCCACTAGACTCATTGCATGTGTGTTCTGTTCCACAAACAACTTATGGATCAACCAGTGGTCATTGCATGTGTGTTCTTTTCACAAACCACATGTGGACCCACTGGAGTCATTGCATGTGTGTTCTTATACTAAAACTAGCACTAGAGTCATTGCATGTGTGTTCTATCCATAAACCACACATGGATCCACCACTGTCATTGCGTGTGTGTTCTTTCCACAAACCACACATGGATCAACCACTAGAGTCATTGCATGTGTGTGTTCTTTTCCACAAACCACACATGGATCCACCACTAGAGTCATTGCATGTGTGTTCTTATACTAAAACCAACAGTAGATTCATTGCATGTGTGTTCTTTCCACAAACCACACATGGATCAACCAGTGGTCATTGCATGTGTGTTCTTTTCCACAAACCACACATGGATCAACAAGTGGTCATTGCATGAGTGTTCTTTTAAATAAACCACTTATGGATCCATTACAGTCATTGCATGTGTATTATTTCCACAAACCACACATGGATCAACGACTAGAGTCATTGCATGTGTGTTATTTCCACAAACCAAACATGGATCAACCACTAGAGTCATTGCATGTGTGTTAATTCCACGAACCACACATGGATCAACCACTAGAGTCATTGCATGTGTGTTCTTATACTAAAACCAACACTAGAGTCATTGCATGTGTGTTCTTTCCACAAACCACACATGGATCAACCAGTGGTCATTGCATGTGTGTTCTTTTCCACAAACCACACTTGGATCCACAAGTGGTCATTGCATGTGTGTTCTTTCCACAAACCACACATGGATCAACCAGTGGTCATTGCATGTGTGTTCTTTTCCACAAACCACACATGGATCCACAAGTGGTCATTGCATGTGTGTTCTTTCCACAAACCACATATGGATCAACCAGAGTCATTGCTTGTGTGTTCTTTCCACAAACCACACATGGATGAACCACTAGAGTCATTGCATGTTTGTTCTGATAATAAAACCACAAACCATCACTAGAGTCATTGCATGTGTGTTCTTTTCCACAAACAACTTCTGGATCAACCAGTGGTCATTGCATGTGTGTTCTTTTCACAAACTACATGTGGACCCACTAGAGTCATTGCATCTGTGTTCTTATACTAAAACTAACACTAGAATCATTGCATGTGTGTTCTATCCACAAACCACACATGGATCCACCAGTGTTATTGCATGTGTGTTCTTTCCACAAACCACACATGGATCAACCACTAGAGTCATTGCATGTGTGTTCTTTCCACAAACCACATATGGATCAACTAGTGGTCATTACATGTGTGTTCTTTTCCATAAACCACTTATGGATCCATTGCAGTCATTGCATATGTGTTATTTTCACAAACCACACATGGATCAACCAGTAGAGTCATTGCATGTGTGTTATTTTCACAAACCCCACATGGATCAACCACTAGAGTCATTGCATGTGTGTGTTCTTTTCCATAAACCACACATGGATCCACCACTGTCATTGCGTGTGTGTTCTTTCCACGAACCACACATGGATCAACCACTAGAGTCATTGCATGTGTGTTCTTATACTAAAACTAACACTAGAGTCATTGTATGTGTGTTCTTTTCCACAAACCACACATGGATCCACCAATGGTCATTGCATGTGTGTTCTTTCCACAAACCACATATGGATCAACCAGAGTCATTGCATGTGTGTTCTTTCCACAAACCACACATGGATCAACCACTAGAGTCATTGCATGTGTGTTCTTATAATAAAACCACAAATCATCACTACAGTCACTGCATGTGTGTTCTTTTAAACAAACCACACATGGATCCACTAGACTCATTACATGTGTGTTCTTTTCCACAAACAACTTATGGATCAACCAATGGTCATTGCATGTGTGTTCTTTTCACAAACCACATGTGGACCCACTACAGTCATTGCATGTGTGTTCTTATACTAAAACTCGCATTAGAGTCATTGCATGTGTGTTCTATGCACAAACCACACATGGATCCACCACTGTCATTGCATGTGTGTTCCTTCCACAAACCACACATGGATCAACCACGAGAGTTATTGCGTATGTGTTCTTTCCACAAACCACATATGGATCAACCAGTGGTCATTGCATGTGTGTTCTTTTCCATAAACCACTTATGGATCCATTACAGTCATTGCATGCGTGTTATTTCCACAAACCACATATGGATCAACCACTAGAGTCATTGCATGTGTGTTATTTCCACAAATCACACATGGATCAACCACTAGAGTCATTGCATGTGTGTGTTCTTTTCCACAAACCACACATGGATCCACCACTAGAGTCATTACATGTCTGTTCTTATACTAAAACCAACAGTAGAGTCATTGCATGTGTGTTCTTTCCACAAACCACACATGGATCAACTAGTGGTCATTGCATGCGTGTTCTTTTCCACAAACCACACATGGATCCACCAGTGGTCATTGCATGTGTGTTCTTTCCGCAAACCACACATGGATCCACTAGACTCATTGCATGTGTGTTCTTTTCCACAAATAACTTATGGATCAACCAGTGGTCATTGCATGTGTGTTCTTTTTGACAAACCACATGTGGACCCACTAGAGTCATTGCATGTGTGTTCTTTTCGCAAACCACATGTGGACCCACTAGAGTCATTGCATGTGTGTTCTTATACTAAAACTAGCACTAGAGTCGTTGCATGTGTGTTCTATGCACAAACCACACATGGATCCACCACTGTCATTGCATGTGTGTTCTTTCCACAAACCACAGATGGATCAACCACTAGAGTTATTGCATGTGTGTTATTTCCACAAACCACATATGTATCAACCAGTGGTCATTGCTTGTGTGTTCTTTTCCACAAACCACTTATGGATCCATTACAGTCATTGCATGTGTGTTATTTCCACAAACCACATATGGATCAACCACTTGAGTCATTGCATGTGTGTTATTTCCACAAGCCACACATGGATCAACCACTAGAGTCATTGCATGTGTGTTATTTTCCATAAACCACACATGGATACATCACTAGAGTCATTGCATGTGTGTTCTTATACTAAAACCAACAGTATAGTCATTGCACGTGTGTTCTTTCCACAAACCACACATGGATCAACTAGTGGTCATTGCATGTGTGTTCTTTTCCACAAACCACACATGGATCCACCAGTGGTCATTGCATGTGTGTTCATTGCACAAACCACATATGGATCAACCAGAGTCATTGCATGTGTGTTCTTTCCACAAACCACACATGGATCAACCACTAGAGTCTTTACATGTTTGTTCTTATACTAAACCACAAACCAGCACTAGAGTCATTGCATGTGCGTTGTTTTCCACAAACCACACATGGATCCAGTAGACTCATTGCATGTGTGTTCTTTTCCACAAACAACTTCTGGATCAACCAGTGGTCATTGCATGTGTGTTCTTTTCACAAACTACATGTGGACCCACTAGAGTCATTGCATATGTGTTCATATACTAAAACTAACACTAGAATCATTGCATGTGTGTTCTGTCCACAAACCACACATGGATCCACCAGTGTTATTGCATGTGTGTTTTTTCCACAAACCACACATGGATCAACCACTAGAGTCATTGCATGTGTGTTCTTTCCACAAACCACATATGGATCAACCAGTGGTCATTGCATGAGTGTTCTTTTCCATAAACCACTTATGGATCCATTACAGTCATTGCATGTGTATTATTTCCACAAACCCCACATGGATCAACCACTAGAGTCATTGCATGTGTTTGTTCTTTTCCACAAACGACACATGGATCCACCACTAGAGTCATTGCATGTGTGTTCTTATACTAAAACCAATAGTAGAGTGATTGCATGTGTGTTCTTTCCACAAACCACACATGGATCAACCAGTGGTCATTGCATGTGTGTTCTTTTCCACAAACCACATGGATCCACCAGTGGTCATTGCATGTGTGTTCTTTCCACAAACCACATGGATCCACCAGTGGTCATTGGATGTGTGTTCTTTCCACAAAACACACATGGATCCACCAGTGGTCATTGCATGTGTGTTTTTCCACAAACCACATATGGATCAACCAGAGTCATTGCATGTGTGTTCTTTCCACAAACCACACATGGATCAACCACTAGAGTCATTGCATGTTTTTTCTTATACTAAAACCATAAACCATCACTAGAGTCATTGCATGTGTGTTCTTTTCCACAAATCACACATGGATCCACTAGACTCATTGCATGTGTGTTCTGTTCCACAAACAACTTATGGATCAACCAGTGGTCATTGCATGTGTGTTCTTTTCACAAACCACATGTGGACCCACTAGAGTCATTGCATGTGTGTTCTTATACTAAAACTAGCACTAGAGTCATTGCATCTGTGTTCTATCCATAAACCACACATGGATCCACCACTGTCATTGCGTGTGTGTTCTTTCCACAAACCACACATGGATCAACCACTAGAGTCATTGCATGTGTGTGTTCTTTTCCACAAACCACACATGGATCCACCACTAGAGTCATTGCATGTGTGTTCTTATACTAAAACCAACAGTAGATTCATTGCATGTGTGTTCTTTCCACAAACCACACATGGATCAACCAGTGGTCATTGCATGTGTGTTATTTTCCACAAACCACACATGGATCAACCAGTGGTCATTGCATGAGTGTTCTTTTCCATAAACCACTTATGGATCCATTACAGTCATTGCATGTGTATTATTTCCACAAACCACACATGGATCAACGACTAGAGTCATTGCATGTGTGTTATTTCCACAAACCAAACATGGATCAACCACTAGAGTCATTGCATGTGTGTTAATTCCACGAACCACACATGGATCAACCACTAGAGTCATTGCATGTGTGTTCTTATACTAAAACCAACAGTAGAGTCATTGCATGTGTGTTCTTTCCACAAACCACACATGGATCAACTAGTGGTCATTGCATGTGTGTTCTTTTCCACAAACCACACATGGATCCACCAGTGGTCATTGCATGTGTGTTCATTGCACAAACCACATATGGATCAACCAGAGTCATTGCATGTGTGTTCTTTCCACAAACCACACATGGATCAACCACTAGAGTCTTTACATGTTTGTTCTTATACTAAACCACAAACCAGCACTAGAGTCATTGCATGTGCGTTGTTTTCCACAAACCACACATGGATCCAGTAGACTCATTGCATGTGTGTTCTTTTCCACAAACAACTTCTGGATCAACCAGTGGTCATTGCATGTGTGTTCTTTTCACAAACTACATGTGGACCCACTAGAGTCATTGCATATGTGTTCATATACTAAAACTAACACTAGAATCATTGCATGTGTGTTCTGTCCACAAACCACACATGGATCCACCAGTGTGATTGCATGTGTGTTTTTTCCACAAACCACACATGGATCAACCACTAGAGTCATTGCATGTGTGTTCTTTCCACAAACCACATATGGATCAACCAGTGGTCATTGCATGAGTGTTCTTTTCCATAAACCACTTATGGATCCATTACAGTCATTGCATGTGTATTATTTCCACAAACCCCACATGGATCAACCACTAGAGTCATTGCATGTGTTTGTTCTTTTCCACAAACGACACATGGATCCACCACTAGAGTCATTGCATGTGTGTTCTTATACTAAAACCAACAGTAGAGTGATTGCATGTGTGTTCTTTCCACAAACCACACATGGATCAACCAGTGGTCATTGCATGTGTGTTCTTTTCCACAAACCACACATGGATCCACCAGTGGTCATTGCATGTGTGTTCTTTTCCACAAACCACACATGGATCCACCAGTGGTCATTGGATGTGTGTTCTTTTCCACAAACCACACATGGATCCACCAGTGGTCATTGCATGTGTGTTTTTCCACAAACCACATATGGATCAACCAGAGTCATTGCATGTGTGTTCTTTCCACAAACCACACATGGATCAACCACTAGAGTCATTGCATGTTTGTTCTTATACTAAAACCATAAACCATCACTAGAGTCATTGCATGTGTGTTCTTTTCCACAAACCACACATGGATCCACTAGACTCATTGCATGTGTGTTCTGTTCCACAAACAACTTATGGATCAACCAGTGGTCATTGCATGTGTGTTCTTTTCACAAACCACATGTGGACCCACTAGAGTCATTGCATGTGTGTTCTTATACTAAAACTAGCACTAGAGTCATTGCATCTGTGTTCTATCCATAAACCACACATGGATCCACCACTGTCATTGCTTGTGTGTTCTTTCCACAAACCACACCTGGATCAACCACTAGAGTCATTGCATGTGTGTGTTCTTTTCCACAAACCACACATGGATCCACCACTAGAGTCATTGCATGTGTGTTCTTATACTAAAACCAACAGTAGATTCATTGCATGTGTGTTCTTTCCACAAACCACACATGGATCAACCAGTGGTCATTGCATGTGTGTTCTTTTCCACAAACCACACATGGATCAACCAGTGGTCATTGCATGAGTGTTCTTTTCCATAAACCACTTATGGATCCATTACAGTCATTGCATGTGTATTATTTCCACAAACCACACATGGATCAACGACTAGAGTCATTGCATGTGTGTTATTTCCACAAACCAAACATGGATCAACCACTAGAGTCATTGCATGTGTGTTAATTCCACGAACCACACATGGATCAACCACTAGAGTCATTGCATGTGTGTTCTTATACTAAAACCAACACTAGAGTCATTGCATGTGTGTTCTTTCCACAAACCACACATGGATCAACCAGTGGTCATTGCATGTGTGTTCTTTTCCACAAACCACACATGGATCCACAAGTGGTCATTGCATGTGTGTTCTTTCCACAAACCACACATGGATCAACCAGTGGTCATTGCATGTGTGTTCTTTTCCACAAACCACACATGGATCAACCACTAGAGTCATTGCATGTGTGTTCTTTCCAAAAACCACATATGGATCAACCAGAGTCATTGCTTGTGTGTTCGTTCCACAAACCACACATGGATGAACCACTAGAGTCATTGCATGTTTGTTCTGATAATAAAACCACAAACCATCACTATAGTCATTGCATGTGTGTTCTTTTCCACAAACAACTTCTGGATCAACCAGTGGTCATTGCATGTGTGTTCTTTTCACAAACTACATGTGGACCCACTAGAGTCATTGCATCTGTGTTCTTATACTAAAACTAACACTAGAATCATTGCATGTGTGTTCTATCCACAAACCACACATGGATCCACCAGTGTCATTGCATGTGTGTTCTTTCCACAAACCACACATGGATCAACCACTAGAGTCATTGCATGTGTGTTCTTTCCACAAACCACATATGGATCAACTAGTGGTCATTACATGTGTGTTCTTTTCCATAAACCACGTATGGATCCATTACAGTCATTGCATGTGTGTTATTTTCACAAACCACACATGGATCAACCAGTAGAGTCATTGCATGTGTGTTATTTTCACAAACCCCACATGGATCAACCACTAGAGTCATTGCATGTGTGTGTTCTTTTCCATAAACCACACATGGATCCACCACTGTCATTGCGTGTGTGTTCTTTCCACGAACCACACATGGATCAACCACTAGAGTCATTGCATGTGTGTTCTTATACTAAAACTAACACTAGAGTCATTGTATGTGTGTTCTTTTCCACAAACCACACATGGATCCACCAATGGTCATTGCATGTGTGTTCTTTCCACAAACCACATATGGATCAACCAGAGTCATTGCATGTGTGTTCTTTCCACAAACCACACATGGATCAACCACTAGAGTCATTGCATGTGTGTTCTTATAATAAAACCACAAACCATCACTACAGTCATTGCATGTGTGTTCTTTTAAACAAACCACACATGGATCCACTAGACTCATTACATGTGTGTTCTTTTCCACAAACAACTTATGGATCAACAAATGGTCATTGCATGTGTGTTCTTTTCACAAACCACATGTGGACCCACTACAGTCATTGCATGTGTGTTCTTATACTAAAACTCGCATTAGAGTCATTGCATGTGTGTTCTATGCACAAACCACACATGGATCCACCACTGTCATTGCATGTGTGTTCCTTCCACAAACCACACATGGATCAACCACGAGAGTTATTGCGTGTGTGTTCTTTCCACAAACCACATATGGATCAACCAGTGGTCATTGCATGTGTGTTCTTTTCCATAAACCACTTATGGATCCATTAGTCATTGCATGTGTTATTTCCACAAACCACATATGGATCAACCACTAGAGTCATTGCATGTGTGTTATTTCCACAAATCACACATGGATCAACCACTAGAGTCATTGCATGTGTGTGTTCTTTTCCACAAACCACACATGGATCCACCACTAGAGTCATTACATGTCTGTTCTTATACTAAAACCAACAGTAGAGTCATTGCATGTGTGTTCTTTCCACAAACCACACATGGATCAACCAGTGGTCATTGCATGCGTGTTCTTTTCCACAAACCACAAATGGATCCACCAGTGGTCATTGGATGTGTGTTCTTTTCCACAAACCACACATGGATCCACCAGTGGTCATTGCATGTGTGTTCTTTCCACAAACCACATATGGATCAACCAGAGTCATTGCATGTGTGTTCTTTCCACAAACCACACATGCTTCTACACATCGAGTCATTGCATGTTTGTTCTTATACTAAAACCACAAACCATCACTAGAGTCATTACATGTGTGTTCTTTTCCACAAACCACACATGGATCCACTAGACTCATTGCATGTGTGTTCTTTTCCACAAACAACTTATGGATCAACCAGTGGTCATTGCATGTGTGTTCTTTTCACAAACCACATGTGGACCCACTAGAGTCATTGCATGTGTGTTCTTATACTAAAACTAGCACTAGAGTCATTGCATGTGTGTTCTATCCATAAACCACACATGGATCCACCAATGTCATTGCATGTGTGTTCTTTTCACAAACCACACATGGATCAACCACTAGAGTCATTGCATGTGTGTTCTTTCCACAAACCACATATGGATCAACCAGTGGTCATTGCATGAGTGTTCTTTTCCATAAACCACTTATGGATCCATTACAGTCATTGCATGTGTATTATTTCCGCAAACAACACATGGATCAACCACTAGAGTCATTGCATGTGTGTTTTTCCACAAACCACATGGATCGACCACTAGAGTCATTGCATGTGTGTTAATTCCACAAACCACACATGGATCAACCACTAGAGTCATTGCATGTGTGTTCTTATACTAAAACCACACTAGAGTCATTGCATGTGTGTTCTTTCCACAAACCACACATGGATCAACCAGTGGTCATTGTATGTGTGTTCTTTTCACAAACCACACATGGATCCACCAATGGTCATTGCATGTGTGTTCTTTCCACAAACCATATATGGATCAACCAGAGACATTGCATGTGTGTTCTTTACACAAACCACACATGGATCAACCACTAGAGTCATTGCATGTGTGTTCTTATAATAAAACCACAAACCATCACTACAGTCATTGCATGTGTGTTCTTTTAAACAAACCACACATGGATCCACTAGACTCATTACATGTGTGTTCTTTTCCACAAACAACTTATGGATCAACCAGTGGTCATTGCATGTGTGTTCTTTTCACAAACCACATGTAGACCCACTAGAGTCATTGCATGTGTGTTCTTATACTAAAACTCGCATTAGAGTCATTGCATGTGTGTTCTATGAACAAACCACACATGGATCCACCACTGTCATTGCATGTGTGTTCCTTCCACAAACCACACATGGATCAACCACGAGAGTTATTGTGCATGTGTTCTTTCCACAAACCACATATGGATCAACCAGTGGTCATTGCGTGTGTGTTCTTTTCCATAAACCACTTATGGATCCATTACAGTCATTGCATGCGTGTTATTTCCACAAACCACATATGGATCAACCACTAGAGTCATTGCATGTGTGTTATTTTCACAAACCACACATGGATCAACCACTAGAGTCATTGCATGTGTGTGTTCTTTTCCACAAACCACACATGGATCCACCACTAGAGTCATTACATGTCTGTTCTTATACTAAAACCAACAGTAGAGTCATTACATGTGTGTTGTTTCCACAAACCACACATGGATCAACCAGTGGTCATTGCATGTGTGTTCTTTTCCACAAACCACACATGGATCCACAAGTGGTCATTGCATGTGTGTTCTTTCCACAAACCACACATGGATCAACCACTAGAGTCATTACATGTTTGTTCTTATACTAAACCACAAACCAGCACTAGAGTCATTGCATGTGTGTGTTCTTTTCCACAAACCACACATGGATCCACCACTAGAGTCATTACATGTCTGTTCTTATACTAAAACCAACAGTAGAGTCATTGCATGTGTGTTCTTTCCACAAACCACACATGGATCAACCAGGGTCATTGCATGTGTGTTCTTTTCACAAACCACACATGGATCCACCAGTGGTCATTGCATGTGTGTTCTTTCCACAAACCACACATGGATCAACCACTAGAGTCATTACATGTTTGTTCTTATACTAAACCACAAACCAGCACTAGAGTCATTGCATGTGTGTTCTTTTCCACAAACCACACATGGATCCACTAGACTCATTGCATGTGTGTTATTTTCCACAAACAACTTCTGGATCAACCAGTGGTCATTGCATGTGTGTTCTTTTCACAAACTACATGTGGACCCACCAGAGTCATTGCATCTGTGTTCTTATACTAAAACTAGCACTAGAGTCATTGTATGTGTGTTCTATCCACAAACCACACATGGATCCACCACTGTCATTGCATGTGTGTTCTTTCCACAAACCACACATGGATCAACCACTAGAGTCATTGCATGTGTGTTCTTTCCACAAACCACATATGGATCAACCAGTGGTTATTGCATGTGTGTTCTTTTCCGAAAACCACTTATGGATCCATTACAGTCATTGCATGTGTGTTATTTCCATAAACCACACATGGATTAGCCACTAGAGTCATTGCATGTGTGTTATTTCCACAAACCACACATGGATCAACCACTAGTCATTGCATGTGTGTTAATTCCACGAACCACACATGGATCAACCACTAGAGTCATTGCATGTGTGTTCTTATACTAAAACCAACACTAGAGTCATTGCATGTGTGTTCTTTCCACAAACCACACATGGATCAACCAGTGGTCATTGCATGTGTGTTCTTTTCCACAAACCACACATGGATCCACCAGTGGTCATTGCATGTGTGTTCTTTCCACAAACCACATATGGATCAACTAGAGTCATTGCATGTGTGTTCTTTCCACAAACCACACATGGATCAACCACTAGAGTCATTGCATGTTTGTTCTTATACTAAAACCACAAACCATCACTAGAGTCATTGTGTCACATCCCAAGATTTTCCAAATCTTGTAATGTGAAAAATAAATAAATAAAATAAATTCTTGTTGAAAATCAGGGTGAAAAGAAACTTTTGTTTCTAAAAGGAGACTTAAATCCCATCTTGAACAAACTTTGGCAGAAGTTTGAATTCAACAAAAAATCCAAATCAAGGGGAAAAGCTTTCTTCAATGAAGGTATCTGGAAATTTGAACATTTGGAAAGTAAATCCAAAACCCTAAACCCTAATGGAAGGAAATCATTTTCCAAAGTATCTCCAAATCCATGGATTTGATCCATACCAAATTTGATCAACAAACTTTCTCAAAAGATCAAGAAAGACCTTAGAGATTGGTTTCACTTAGTTTGGAGCCATAGACAAAATCTTATGACTATAATAAGATAAGGAAATTGATTTTCCAAAGCTATTAAAGCCCTTACCAAAAGCCATACCAATTGGTGAACAATTATAATCCTAAAGGGATTTATAAAGATAAAACATTTATCAAAGGAAAATAAATTGTTTTGGAAACACTGTTTTAGATCTTTTAATAAAAGACTTTGGTTTCAAATGAAAAGATAAGCCAAATTAATTTTGGCCAAACTTTTGAAATAAAATATTTTGTTTTGATAAAATGAGTAAAGGTTTATTTAAATAAAATAAAGGATTTAAATATCCAATTTTATTTAAGTAAAAGCTTTTCCCATTTTAAATGAACACCAAGTATTTTATTACTACTTTGAAATCTTTTATTAAAAGGTTTTGCTTTGATTAAAATGAGTAAAGGATTATTTAAATAAAATAATAAGGATTTAAATATCCAATTTTATTTAAGTAAAGGCTTTCCCATTTTAATTAAAACACCACAACTTATTTATTTATTTAAGTAAGTTTCCAAGTATTCTCTTATTTTTCAAATAAAACCTTCTGGTTTGGTTTTGAAAATAATTGGATTTCAAATGGAAATTTTATTAAATAAATCAAACACTATTAAACAACTAAAGATCCATTTTATTTAATTATTAAATGGATCCTAAAATAAATAAAAATAATATTTCATTTTGAGATTTGGATTATGTTGTCAAACAGAACCAAATTCAAATGAAAGGTTGTTGTTTGTTTGAATTGATTTGAAATTGTTTGATTGCTTGAATATTTGTTTGAAATTAAAAACAGAAAAGAATTAGAAAAAGAAAAAGGGATTAGACAGCAAAAAAAAAAAAAAAAGAAACAGACCAGCCCAGCTTTGGCCCAACAGCAGTCCAGCCCAGTACTCCCTCCCCGAAGGAAAACATTTTACACCCAGAAACGAACCCACTCAGTCGATGACATCTCGGACCCACACCCACTCTCTCTCTTTCGCTGATAGACGGGTCCCACGCCACTGTGCTTCGTCCTCCCCACGACTCCTTCTCCCCTCACCGCTTACGCTTTGATTTGATTCCGATTAAATTCGCCTTAACGCCGTTAATTCCTCGCCATGACAACGCCCATTTAACCGCCTCCTCACCTCATCATTTCCCACCTCACGCCTCGAGCCTCGGGCTGCCCTCAATCGGCCGCACCCTCATCGCTCCAACCACTCTCCGCCGATTCCAGCCAGCACTGCCCTTGAACTCTCGACCACGCATACTACTACACTCCTGGCGCTTTCCGTGCCTCCCATTCGCCTTGGCTGGAGCACAGAACCCGACTCCAACAAGCCCGAGCCAGCGCCGCCGCTGCTCCAATCTGACGACATCTCCCGGTAAACTGACCTCCCTCTCATCCTCGTTGACCCGATGATGATCTACAAGCTCATGAACCTACGACACCTTCCGCTTGACCTAGGGCGCCTCAACCTCGCCTCCGCTGCCGGCGACGTGAGCACCACCGTCTGTCTTCAGCTCCGGCGAGCCCCCAGGTAGATTCCCGCCTCTTCACCTCGTTCACGCACACAGCACCTCCGTGACCTCCTGCGTCTAACCCAACCCTCGGTTGTTCTTCTCGTGATCTGTAGCGACGACTCCGACAAGCACAGAGCGCCGCCGTGTCTGCTTCTTCTCCGGCGACTTTTCTGGTAAGCACAAGACCACCCCGACCCCTCTCGTTCATGCACACGACTCTGTCTCGATCTTGCGCGTCTAACCACGTCTTCACCTTGCCCTGGAGTGAATCACAGCGACGTCCACGACGACAACCCGAGAGCACCGCCGCCGTTCCCAACTCCGGCGAGGAATTACGCCTGACCCCGTGCGCCCCTCGTCGAGACATCAGCACGTCGAGCTTCACCGTAACCCCCTGAGCCCGGTGAGCAACTTCCCTCTCTCCCTCACCCCCTGTATCCCAGCATTATCGAGACGACCGACGACTCATGGCCACCCAGCCATGCCGCACGGTCAACCGCACAACTGCTCGATCTAGATCAAGAGCAAGATTAGTTCACTTAAACACCGAAGGGTATGCTTTTCTACCGTATGATTAGATTTGATCCGCCCAACGCCCCACAGCCACCGTCCGTCCAATAGAATCCTGCCGCGTGTCACCTAATCTGTTTAAAAACAGATTTGAAAACAGAAAGTTTTGCCATTTTCAAACCCTTGTATCTTTTGATCCACACGTCCAAATTTTACAAATTTGATGTCGTTGGATTCAGCAAGACAAGCTCTAACCAACCCTGCCCTTAGTTTAGCATATAGTATCTGTTAACTTGTTTAACTTTGCAGATTCTTTTGTGTGCTTTCTAACATTAGAAAAATCATTTAAAAATGATATTTAGGTTAAAACCTTTGCCAATTAGTTTGTTGTGACCTTACTGACCCTAGGAACCAACCCATAGTTTGGAAAGTGATTTTTGAAAAGTTTAGAATGGATTAATTGGTTTAGTCCATTTCTAGCTAATTAAAAACCATTGTTTTGTTTATGAAAATGCTTTCATAAAGAAAACTTTGAGAAAATGTTTTGGACCAAACCTACTGACCCAAACACCAAGTTTTGCAATAGCAACTCATTTGGTGAACCCTATAGGCTAATGCCCTAGTAAAATATTTATACACCACATAGAATGACACTTTGTTTTGGAAAATGGTTTTATAGTAAAGCCTTTTGCTAATAACTTTGCCACTTTGGTAAATGACCATTTTGGATCTTACAAAGTTTAGGAATCTAATAGAAACCCTTTTGCAAATGACTTTGCCATTTTGGTAAATGACCAAATTGGAACTTACAAAGTTAGAAGCCTAGTGAAGACCATCCTTACAATAGAACCAACCTTTGCATGCTTATGCATGACTTAGATCCCATTACTTTGTGTGTGAAAAATTGTTTGTTTGACTTTGTTATTTTATGTGTGTAGTTTTGCTTGATTGGTAGATTAAGTTTGTGCCTTGCTTGATTAAATTGTAGTGACTTGAAGAGTGTGAGTGTTGCAAGGACAAGGAGTGAACCTATACCCTCTACCAAAAAGGCAAGTGATATCATCATGAATATTCCATTCCTATATTTTATATATGCATTAGTATTATTTTTCTAAGTATAGGACTTGCATGGATTTTTGCTAAGTACAAGCTATGCTTTGGGAAAACCTATTAGGTGAAACCTTAGTGAAAATTACCTAAGTCAAGATTCCTATTACTATCATGCTTAGCCTAGCTACTAGAAAACAAGGGTGGTTTATATATTCACACTATGAAAAAATATTCTAAGTCTGAGGACTTGTGTTTTATTTAACAAAACAACTAAGTAATGAATCACCTGGGTGGAATGGAAGGAATGGTTTATGTTGAGTGGTTCACAAGGCCATGACATGGCTTGTGTATCTCACTTGTGGATGGCCACCCAGGAAACAAAGAGATTTGAGATGTCAAATGTTGAGAAGCTTCAAGTGCAACCACTTGGCATTATGGGCTCTGCCATGATCTTAGGATGCTGGAACTTAGTCTTTTGGACAGTGGGTGGTAGATGAGTTGATAGGTTGGAACGCGTCCATTTGACTAAGGAAAGGCTACTGAAGGATCATTCTTGGGAAACCAAGGCTTGTGGGGAAAGTGCACCACCTCTGCAGAGTGTAAAACCTAAGTACTTAGCCATGTCCCTGGTAAAGGACAATTTGAGCATCCAGACATGGAAACTTCAAGAATCTCATCACTCCAATTTCTAAATAAAACTTGTGGGTGAACAAAGGGATAAAAGGATCTTCAGTCATTGATTGCTAGATGCCCTGAGTGGATCTGGAGTCTTTGATTGATTGATGCCTTGGGTGTTTTGTGCCTTACAAAAACTTAGTATTTTCAAAAGTTAGGGAAAAATCTATTTTGAGCAAAGCAAGCCTAAGCTCCACCAGCCAAATGCATATAGTATTATAGTCCACTTATAATATACTAAGGTATCACTTGCCAATACTATTCCAATGTATTGACCCTTGTGGCTGTAACTTATGATGTTGCAGGTTTGATTGATTTAGTGAAGATTGATTGATTAGGATTACAAAGTCTACAACCAACATCTGCCTGTGGCACTTTGAAGATGAAGGACCCATGACTATAGTTATTCCGCTGCAATGTGATGTAAATAGCCAATGAGCTATGTTTGATGTAATAAAACTATTTTATTCCTGGTTATAAAGTTGTATTATGACCTTTGTTTCTTGATATTACATCTGAACTGTGGATGCTAGCTATTGATCCAGGGACTAGCATTGTAAACACAGGGATCTTCTCCTTTTCAAAGGAGGGATGTTACACATTGCATGTGTGTTCTTTTCCACAAACCACACATGGATCCACTAGACTCATTGCATGTGTGTTCTGTTCCACAAACAACTTATGGATCAACTAGTGGTCATTGCATGTGTGTTCTTTTCACAAACCACATGTGGACCCACTAGAGTCATTGCATGTGTGTTCTTATACAAAAACTAGCACTAGAGTCATTGCATGTGTGTTCTATCCATAAACCACACATGAATCCACCACTGTCATTGCGTGTGTGTTCTTTCCACAAACCAAACATGGATCAACCACTAGATTCATTGCATGTGTGTGTTCTTATCCACAAACCACACATGGATCCACCACTAGAGTCATTGCATGTGTGTTCTTATACTAAAACCAACAGTAGAGTCATTGCATGTGTGTTCTTTCCACAAACCACACATGGATCAACCAGTGGTCATTGCATGTGTGTTCTTTTCCACAAACCACACATGGATCCACCAGTGGTCATTGCATGTGTGTTCTTTTCCACAAACCACACATGGATCCACCAGTGGTCATTGTATGTGTGTTCTTTTCCACAAACCACACATGGATCCACCAGTGGTCATTGCATGTGTGTTCCTTCCACAAACCACATATGGATCAACCAGAGTCATTGCATGTGTGTTCTTTCCACAAACCTCACATGGATCAACCACTAGAGTCATTGCATGTTTGTTCTTATACTAAAACCACAAACCATCACTAGAGTCATTGCATGTGTGTTCTTTTCCACAAAACACACATGGATCCACTAGACTCATTGCATGTGTGTTATTTTCCACAAACAACTTCTGGATCAACCAGTGGTCATTGCATGTGTGTTCTTTTCACAAACCACATGTGGACCCACTAGAGTCATTGCATGTGTGTTCTTATACTAAAACTAGCACTAGAGTCATTGTATGTGTGTTCTATCCACAAACCACACATGGATCCACCACTGTCATTGCATGTGTGTTCTTTCCACAAACCACACATGGATCAACCACTAGAGTCATTGCATGTGTGTTCTTTCCACAAACCACATATGGATCAACCAGTGGTCATTGCATGAGTGTTCTTTTCCATAAACCACTTATGGATCCATTACAGTCATTGCAGGTGTATTATTTCCGCAAACAACACATGGATCAACCACTAGAGTCATTGCATGTGTGTTTTTTCCACAAACCAGACATGGATCAACCACTAGAGTCATTGCATGTGTGTTAATTCCACAAACCACACATGGATTAACCACTAGAGTCATTGGATGTGTGTTCTTATACTAAAACCACACTTGAGTCATTGCATGTGTGTTCTTTCCACAAACCACACATGGATCAACCAGTGGTCATTGTATGTGTGTTCTTTTCCACAAACCACACATGGATCCACCAGTGGTCATTGCATGTGTGTTCTTTCCACAAACCACATATGGATCAACCAGAGTCATTGCATGTGTGTTCTTTCCACAAACCACACATGGATCAACCACTAGAGTCATTGCATGTTTGTTCTTATACTAAAACCACAAACCATCACTAGAGTCATTGCATGTGTGTTCTTTTCCACAAACCACACATGGATCCACGAGACTCATTGCATGTGTGTTCTGTTCCACAAACAACTTATGGATCAACCAGTGGTCATTGCATGCGTGTTCTTTTCACAAACCACATGTGGACCCACTAGAGTCATTGCATGTGTGTTCTTATACTAAAACTAGCACTAGAGTCATTGCATGTGTGTTCTATCCATAAACCACACATGGATCCACCACTGTCATTGCGTGTGTGTTCTTTCCACAAACCAAACATGGATCAACCACTAGAGTCATTGCATGTGTGTGTTCTTATCCACAAACCACACATGGATCCACCACTAGAGTCATTGCATGTGTGTTCTTATACTAAAACCAACAGTAGAGTCATTGCATGTGTGTTCTTTCCACAAACCACACATGGATCAACCAGTGGTCATTGCATGTGTGTTCTTTTCCACAAACCACACATGGATCCACCAGTGGTCATTGCAGTGTGTGTTCTTTTCCACAAACCACACATGGATCCACCAGTGGTCATTGGATGTGTGTTCTTTTCCACAAACCACACATGGATCCACCAGTGGTCATTGCATGTGTGTTCTTTCCACAAACCACATATGGATCAACCAGAGTCATTGCATGTGTGTTCTTTCCACAAACCACACATGGATCAACCACTAGAGTTATTGCATGTTTGTTCTTATACTAAAACCACAAATCATCACTAGAGTCATTGCATGTGTGTTCTTTTCCACAAACCACACATGGATCCACTAGACTCATTGCATGTGTGTTCTTTTCCACAAACAACTTATGGATCAACCAGTGGTCATTGCATGTGTGTTCTTTTCACAAACCACATGTGGACCCACTAGAGTCATTGCATGTGTGTTCTTATACTAAAACTAGCACTAGAGTCATTGCATGTGTGTTCTATCCATAAACCACACATGGATCCACCAATGTCATTGCATGTGTGTTCTTTTCACAAACCACACATGGATCAACCACTAGAGTCATTGCATGTGTGTTCTTTCCACAAACCACATATGGATCAACCAGTGGTCATTGCATGAGTGTTCTTGTCCATAAACCACTTATGGATCCATTACAGTCATTGCAGGTGTATTATTTCCGCAAACAACACATGGATCAACCACTAGAGTCAATGCATGTGTGTTTTTTCCACAAACCAGACATGGATCAACCACTAGAGTCATTGCATGTGTGTTAATTCCACAAACCACACATGGATCAACCACTAGAGTCATTGCATGTGTTTTCTTATACTAAAACCACACTAGAGTCATTGCATATGTGTTCTTTCCACAAACCACACATGGATCAACCAGTGGTCATTGTATGTGTGTTCTTTTCCACAAACCACATATGGATCCACCGGTGGTCATTGCATGTGTGTTCTTTCCACAAACCACATATGGATCAACCAGAGTCATTGCATGTGTGTTCTTTACACAAACCACACATGGATCAACCACTAGAGTCATTGCATGTGTGTTCTTATAATAAAACCACAAACCATCACTACAGTCATTGCATGTGTGTTCTTTTAAACAAACCACACATGGATCCACTAGACTCATTACATGTGTGTTCTTTTCCACAAACAACTTATGGATCAACCAGTGGTCATTGCATGTCTGTTCTTTTCACAAACCACATGTGGACCCACTAGAGTCATTGCATGTGTGTTCTTATACTAAAACTCGCATTAGAGTCATTGCATGTGTGTTCTATGCACAAACCACACATGGATCCACCACTGTCATTGCATGTGTGTTCCTTCCACAAACCACACATGGATCAACCACGAGAGTTATTGCGTGTGTGTTCTTTCCACAAACCACATATGGATCAACCAGTGGTCATTGCATGTGTGTTCTTTTCCATAAACCACTTATGGATCCATTACAGTCATTGCATGTGTGTTATTTCCAAAAACCACATATGGATCAACCACTAGAGTCATTGCATGTGTGTTATTTCCACAAACCACACATGGATCAACCACTAGAGTCATTGCATGTGTGTGTTGTTTTCCACAAACCACACATGGATCCACCACTAGAGTCATTACATGTCTGTTCTTATAATAAAACCAACAGTAGAGTCATTGCATGTGTGTTCTTTCCACAAACCACACATGGATCAACCAGTGCTCATTGCATGTGTGTTCTTTTCCACAAACCACACATGGATCCACAAGTGGTCATTGCATGTGTGTTCTTTCCACAAACCACACATGGATCAACCACTAGAGTCATTACATGTTTGTTCTTATACTAAACCACAAACCAGCACTAGAGTCATTGCATGTGTGTTCTTTTCCACAAACCACACATGGATCCACTAGACTCATTGCATGTGTGTTATTTACCACAAACAACTTCTGGATCAACCAGTGGTCATTGCATGTGTGTTCTTTTCACAAACTACATGTGGACCCACCAGAGTCATTGCATCTGTGTTCTTATACTAAAACTAGCACTAGAGTCATTGTATGTGTGTTCTATCCACAAACCACACATGGATCCACCACTGTCATTGCATGTGTGTTCTTTCCACAAACCACACATGGATCAACCACTAGAGTCATTGCATGTGTGTTCTTTCCACAAACCACATATGGATCAACCAGTGGTTATTGCATGTGTGTTCTTTTCCGAAAACCACTTATGGATCCATTACAGTCATTGCATGTGTGTTATTTCCATAAACCACACATGGATGAACCACTAGAGTCATTGCATGTGTGTTATTTCCACAAACCACACATGGATCAACCACTAGAGTCATTGCATGTGTGTTCTTTTCACAAACCACACATGGATCAACCACTAGAGTCACTGCATGTGTGTTCTTATACTAAATCCAACAAGAGAGTCATTGCATGTGTGTTCTTTCCACAAACCACACATGGATCCACCAGTGCTCATTGCATGTGTGTTCTATCCATAAACCACACATGGATCCACCAGTGGTCATTGGATGTGTGTTCTTTTCCACAAACCACACATGGATCCACCAGTGGTCATTGCATGTGTGTTCTTTCCACAAACCACATATGGATCAACCAGAGTCATTGCATGTGTGTTCTTTCCACAAACCACACATGGATCAACCACTAGAGTCATTGCATGTTTGTTCTTATACTAAAACCACAAACCATCACTAGAGTCATTGCATGTGTGTTCATTTCACAAACCCACTAGAGTCATTGCATGTGTGTTCTGTTCCACAAACAACTTATGGATCAACCACTGGTCATTGCATGTGTGTTCTTTTCACAAACTACATGTGGACCCACTAGAGTCATTGCATGTGTGTTCTTATACTAAACTAGCACTAGAGTCATTGCATGTGTGTTCTATCCATAAACCACACATGGATCCACCACTGTCATTGCGTGTGTGTTCTTTCCACAAACCACACATGAATCAACCACTAGAGTCATTGCATGTGTGTGTTCTTTTCCACAAACCACACATGGATCCACCACTAGTGTCATTGCATGTGTGTTCTTATACTAAAACCAACAGTAGAGTCATTGCATTTGTGTTCTTTCCACAAACCACACATGGATCAACCAGTGGTCATTGCATGTGTGTTCTTTTCCACAAACCACACATGGATCCACCAGTGGTCATTGCATGTGTGTTCTTTTCCACAAACCACACATGGATCCACCAGTGGTCATTGGATGTGTGTTCTTTTCCACAAACCACACATGGATCCACCAGTGGTCATTGCATGTGTGTTCTTTCCACAAACCACATATGGATCAACCAGAGTCATTGCATGTGTGTTCTTTCCACAAACCACACATGGATCAACCACTAGAGTCATTGCATGTTTGTTCTTATACTAAAACCACAAACCATCACTAGAGTCATTGCATGTGTGTTCTTTTCCACAAACCACACATGGACCCACTAGAGTCATTGCATGTGTGTTCTTATACTAAAACTCGCATTAGAGTCATTGCATGTGTGTTCTATGCACAAACCACACATGGATCCACCACTGTCATTGCATGTGTGTTCCTTCCACAAACCACACATGGATCAACCACGAGAGTTATTGCGTGTGTGTTCTTTCCACAAACCACATATGGATCAACCAGTGGTCATTGCATGTGTGTTCTTTTCCATAAACCACTTATGGATCCATTACAGTCATTGCATGTGTGTTATTTCCAAAAACCACATATGGATCAACCACTAGAGTCATTGCATGTGTGTTATTTCCACAAACCACACATGGATCAACCACTAGAGTCATTGCATGTGTGTTGTTTTCCACAAACCACACATGGATCCACCACTAGAGTCATTACATATCTGTTCTTATAATAAAACCAACAGTAGAGTCATTGCATGTGTGTTCTTTCCACAAACCACACATGGATCAACCAGTGGTCATTACATGTGTGTTCTTTTCCACAAACCACACATGGATCCACAAGTGGTCATTGCATGTGTGTTCTTTCCACAAACCACACATGGATCAACCACTAGAGTCATTACATGTTTGTTCTTATACTAAACCACAAACCAGCACTAGAGTCATTGCATGTGTGTTCTTTTCCACAAACCACACATGGATCCACTAGACTCATTGCATGTGTGTTATTTACCACAAACAACTTCTGGATCAACCAGTGGTCATTGCATGTGTGTTCTTTTCACAAACTACATGTGGACCCACCAGAGTCATTGCATCTGTGTTCTGATACTAAAACTAGCACTAGAGTCATTGTATGTGTGTTCTATCCACAAACCACACATGGATCCACCACTGTCATTGCATGTGTGTTCTTTCCACAAACCACACATGGATCAACCACTAGAGTCATTGCATGTGTGTTCTTTCCACAAACCACATATGGATCAACCAGTGGTTATTGCATGTGTGTTCTTTTCCAAAAACCACTTATGGATCCATTACAGTCATTGCATGTGTGTTATTTCCATAAACCACACATGGATGAACCACTAGAGTCATTGCATGTGTGTTATTTCCACAAACCACACATGGATCAACCACTAGAGTCATTGCATGTGTGTGTTCTTTTCCACAAACCACACATGGATCCACCACTAGTGTCATTGCATGTGTGTTCTTATACTAAATCCAACAGTAGAGTCGTTGCATGTGTGTTCTTTCCACAAACCACACATGTATCAACCAGTGGTCATTGCATGTGTGTTCTTTTCCACAAACCACACATGGATCCACCAGTGGTCATTGGATGTGTGTTCTTTTCCACAAACCACACATGGATCCACCAGTGGTCATTGCATGTGTGTTCTTTCCACAAACCACATATGGATCAACCAGAGTCATTGCATGTGTGTTCTTTCCACAAACCACACATGGATCAACCACTAGAGTCATTGCATGTTTGTTCTTATACTAAAACCACAAACCATCACTAGAGTCATTGCATGTGTGTTCTTTTCCACAAACCACACATGGATCCACTAGACTCATTGCATGTGTGTTCTGTTCCACAAACAACTTATGGATCAACCAATGGTCATTGCATGTGTGTTCTTTTCACAAACCACATGTGGACCCACTAGAGTCATTGCATGTGTGTTCTTATACTAAACTAGCACTAGAGTCATTGCATGTGTGTTCTATCCATACACCACACATGGATCCACCTTGTCATTGCGTGTGTGTTCTTTCCACAAACCACACATGGATCAACCACTAGAGTCATTGCATGTGTGTGTTCTTTTCCACAAACCACACATGGATCCACCACTAGTGTCATTGCATGTGTGTTCTTATACTAAAACCAACAGTAGAGTCATTGCATTTGTGTTCTTTCCACAAACCACACATGGATCAACCAGTGGTCATTGCATGTGTGTTCTTTTCCACAAACCCCACATGGATCCACCAGTGGTCATTGCATGTGTGTTCTTTTCCACAAACCACACATGGATCCACCAGTGGTCATTGGATGTGTGTTCTTTTCCACAAACCACACATGGATCCACCAGTGGTCATTGCATGTGTGTTCTTTCCACAAACCACATATGGATCAACCAGAGTCATTGCATGTGTGTTCTTTCCACAAACCACACATGGATCAACCACTAGAGTCATTGCATGTTTGTTCTTATACTAAAACCACAAACCATCACTAGAGTCATTGCATGTGTGTTCTTTTCCACAAACCACACATGGACCCACTAGAGTCATTGCATGTGTGTTCTTATACTAAAACTCGCATTAGAGTCATTGCATGTGTGTTCTATGCACAAACCACACATGGATCCACCACTGTCATTGCATGTGTGTTCCTTCCACAAACCACACATGGATCAACCACGAGAGTTATTGCGTGTGTGTTCTTTCCACAAACCACATATGGATCAACCAGTGGTCATTGCATGTGTGTTCTTTTCCATAAACCACTTATGGATCCATTACAGTCATTGCATGTGTGTTATTTCCAAAAACCACATATGGATCAACCACTAGAGTCATTGCATGTGTGTTATTTCCACAAACCACACATGGATCAACCACTAGAGTCATTGCATGTGTGTGTTGTTTTCCACAAACCACACATGGATCCACCACTAGAGTCATTACATGTCTGTTCTTATAATAAAACCAACAGTAGAGTCATTGCATGTGTGTTCTTTCCACAAACCACACATGGATCAACCAGTGGTCATTACATGTGTGTTCTTTTCCACAAACCACACATGGATCCACAAGTGGTCATTGCATGTGTGTTCTTTCCACAAACCACACATGGATCAACCACTAGAGTCATTACATGTTTGTTCTTATACTAAACCACAAACCAGCACTAGAGTCATTGCATGTGTGTTCTTTTCCACAAACCACACATGGATCCACTAGACTCATTGCTTGTGTGTTATTTACCACAAACAACTTCTGGATCAACCAGTGGTCATTGCATGTGTGTTCTTTTCACAAACTACATGTGGACCCACCAGAGTCATTGCATCTGTGTTCTTATACTAAAACTAGCACTAGAGTCATTGTGTGTTCTATCCACAAACCACACATGGATCCACTGTCATTGCATGTGTGTTCTTTCCACAAACCACACATGGATCAACCACTAGAGTCATTGCATGTGTGTTCTTTCCACAAACCACATATGGATCAACCAGTGGTTATTGCATGTGTGTTCTTTTCCGAAAACCACTTATGGATCCATTACAGTCATTGCATGTGTGTTATTTCCATAAACCACACATGGATGAACCACTAGAGTCATTGCATGTGTGTTATTTCCACAAACCACACATGGATCAACCACTAGAGTCATTGCATGTGTGTTCTTTTCCACAAACCACACATGGATCCACCACTAGTGTCATTGCATGTGTGTTCTTATACTAAATCCAACAGTAGAGTCGTTGCATGTGTGTTCTTTCCACAAACCACACATGTATCAACCAGTGGTCATTGCATGTGTGTTCTTTTCCACAAACCACACATGGATCCACCAGTGGTCATTGGATGTGTGTTCTTTCCACAAACCACACATGGATCCACAAGTGGTCATTGCATGTGTGTTCTTTCCACAAACCACATATGGATCAACCAGAGTCATTGCATGTGTGTTCTTTCCACAAACCACACATGGATCAACCACTAGAGTCATTGCATGTTTGTTCTTATACTAAAACCACAAACCATCACTAGAGTCATTGCATGTGTGTTCTTTTCCACAAACCACACATGGATCCACTAGACTCATTGCATGTGTGTTCTGTTCCACAAACAACTTATGGATCAACCAATGGTCATTGCATGTGTGTTCTTTTCACAAACCACATGTGGACCCACTAGAGTCATTGCATGTGTGTTCTTATACTAAACTAGCACTAGAGTCATTGCATGTGTGTTCTATCCATACACCACACATGGATCCACCACTGTCATTGCGTGTGTGTTCTTTCCACAAACCACACATGGATCAACCACTAGAGTCATTGCATGTGTGTGTTCTTTTCCACAAACCACACATGGATCCACCACTAGTGTCATTGCATGTGTGTTCTTATACTAAAACCAACAGTAGAGTCATTGCATTTGTGTTCTTTCCACAAACCACACATGGATCAACCAGTGGTCATTGCATGTGTGTTCTTTTCCACAAACCACACATGGATCCACCAGTGGTCATTGCATGTGTGTTCTTTTCCACAAACCACACATGGATCCACCAGTCGACATTGGATGTGTGTTCTTTCCACAAACCACACATGGATCCAGTGGTCATTGCATGTGTGTTCTTTCCACAAACCACATATGGATCAACCAGAGTCATTGCATGTGTGTTCTTTCCACAAACCACACATGGATCAACCACTAGAGTCATTGCATGTTTGTTCTTATACTAAAACCACAAACCATCACTAGAGTCATTGCATGTGTGTTCTTTTCCACAAACCACACATGGATCCACTAGACTCATTGCATGTGTGTTCTTATCCACAAACAACTTATGGATCAACCAGTGGTCATTGCATGTGTGTTCTTTTCAGAAACCACATGTGGACCCACTAGAGTCATTGCATGTGTGTTCTTATACTAAAACTAGCACTAGAGTCATTGCATGTGTGTTCTATCCATAAACCACACATGGATCCACCAATGTCATTGCATGTGTGTTCTTTTCACAAACCACACATGGATCAACCACTAGAGTCATTGCATGTGTGTTCTTTCCACAAACCACATATGGATCAACCAATGGTCATTGCATGAGTGTTCTTTTCCATAAACCACTTATGGATCCATTACAGTCATTGCAGGTGTATTATTTCCGCAAACAACACATGGATCAACCACTAGAGTCATTGCATGTGTGTTTTTTCCACAAACCAGACATGGATCAACCAGTGGTCATTGCATGTGTGTTCTTTTCCACAAACCACACATGGATCCACCAGTGGTCATTGCATGTGTGTTCTTTTCCACAAACCACACATGGATCCACCAGTGGTCATTGGATGTGTGTTCTTCTCCACAAACCACACATGGATCCACTAGTGGTCATTGGATGTGTGTTCTTTTCCACAAACCACACATGGATCCACTAGTGGTCATTGCATGTGTGTTCTTTCCACAAACCACACATGGATCAACCACTAGAGTCATTGCATGTTTGTTCTTATACTAAAACCACAAACCATCACTAGAGTCATTGCATGTGTGTTCTTTTCCACAAACCATACATGGATCCACTAGACTCATTGCATGTGTGTTCTTTTCCACAAACAACTTATGGATCAACCAGTGGTCATTGCATGTGTGTTCTTTTCACAAACCACATGTGGACCCACTAGAGTCATTGAATGTGTGTTCTTATACTAAAACTAGCACTAGAGTCATTGCATGTGTGTTCTATCCATAAACCACACATGGATCCACCAATGTCATTGCATGTGTGTTCTTTTCACAAACCACACATGGATCAACCACTAGAGTCATTGCATGTGTGTTCTTTCCACAAACCACATATGGATCAACCACTAGAGTCATTGCATGTGTGTTCTTTCCACAAACCACACATGGATCAACCACTAGAGTCATTGCATGTGTGTGTTCTTTTCCACAAACCACACATGGATCCACCACCAGAGTCATTGCATGTGTGTTCTTATACTAAAACCAACAGTAGAGTCATTGCATGTGTGTTCTTTCCACAAACCACACATGGATCAACCAGTGGTCATTGCATGTGTGTTCTTTTCCACAAACCACACATGGATCCACCAGTGGTCATTGCATGTGTGTTCTTTCCACAAACCACATATGGATCAACCGGAGTCATTGCATGTGTGTTCTTTCCACAAACCAAACATGGATCAACCACTAGAGTCATTACATGTTTGTTCTTATACTAAACCACAAACCAACACTAGAGTCATCGCATGTGCGTTCTTTTCCACAACCACACATGGATCCACTAGACTCATTGCATGTGTGTTCTTTTCCACAAACAACTTCTGGATCAACCAGTGGTCATTGCATGTGTGTTCTTTTCACAAACTACATGTGGACCCTCTAGAGCCATTGCATATGTGTTCTTATACTAAAACTAGCACTAGAGTCATTCCATGTGTGTTCTATGCACAAACCACACATGGATCCACCACTATCATTGCATGTGTGTTCTTTCCACAAACCACACATGGATCAACCACTACAGTTATTGCATGTGTGTTCTTTCCACAAACCACATATGGATCAACCAGTGGTCATTGCATGTGTGTTCTTTTCCATAAACGACTTATGGATCCATTACAGTCATTGCATGTGTGTTATTTCCACAAACCACATATGGATCAACCACTAGAGTCATTGCATGTGTGTTATTTCCACAAACCACACATGGATCAACCACTACAGTCATTGCATGTGTGTGTTATTTTCCACAAACCACACATGGATCTACCACTAGAGTCATTGCATGTGTGTTCTTATACTAAATTGTAAGATCCCTCCTTATGAAAGGAAAAGATCCCTGTGATTGCAATGCTAGTCCCTGGATCATTGCTAGCATCCACAGTTTAAGATGAAGTACACAGATACAAAGGTCGTTTATTACAGTCATTCCAGAGATAAAACATAGTCTTTTACAACTCATGGCCAAAGGCCTAGTACAAGAGTTTATGGAATATGTAAATAAACATAAGTCTTCATCTTCATGTGCCACAGGCAAGCATGTTGAGTGTAGACTCATGACTCCTATTCATCATCAGAGTAACCTGCAACATCATATGTTACAGCCACAGAGGGTCAATACTTTGGAATAGTATTGGCAAGTGATACCTTAGTACATATTTAAGTGGACTATAAGGCTATATGCATTTGGCTGGTGGAGCTTAGGCTTGCATTGCTCAAAATAGATTTTTCCTTAACTTTTTGAAAACACTAAGTTTTTGCTTGACAAAGTCCATCCCAAGGTATCTACCAATCAGAGACTGAAGATCCACTCAGGGCATCTACCAATCAAAGACTGAAGATCCTTTAACCCTTGTTCACCCACAAGTTTTATTTAGAAATTGGAGTGATGAGATTCTTGAAGTTTCCATGTCTTGATGCTCAAATTGTCCTTTACCAGGGACATGGCTAAGTACTTAGGTTTTACACTCTCTGGAGGTGGTGCACTTTCCCCCAAGCCTTGGTTTCCCAAGACATGATCCTTGATAGCCTTTCCTTAGTCAAATGGACGCTCCAACCTATCAACCCATCTACCACCCACTGTCCAAGAGACTAAGTTCCAGCATCCTAAGATCATGGCAGAGCCCATATTACCAAGTGGTTGCACTTGAAGCTTCTCAACATTTGACAACTCAAATCTCTTTGTTCCTGGGTGGCCATCCACAAGTGAGATACACAAGGTTCACAGTACCCTGGCCTTGTGTAACCACTCAACATATCCCATTCTTTCCATTCCACCGGTGATTCATTAACTTAGTTGTTTTGTTAAATAAAAACAAGTCCTTAGACTTAGAATATTTTTCCATAGTGTGAATATATAAACCACCCTTGTTTTCTAGTAGCTAGGCTAAGCATGATAGTAATAGGAATCTTGACTTAGGAAATTCTCACTAAGGCTTTACCTAATAGGTTTTCCCAAAGCATAGCTTGTTCTTAGCAAAATAACCATGCAAGTCCTATACTTAGAAAAATATTACTAATGCATATATAAAATATAGGAATGGAATATTCATGATGATATCACTTGCCTTGGTAGTGTGGAGAGTAGCACTCGTCACAATCACAATCACTAGCAAAATCTACACACAAAGTTGTAGCATACAATTACACACAAATATATACAAACAAAAGTATTATGAATGCATGCATGCATGAATCTACCAAGTGATGATTTTTGAAAACTTCAACCAAGCAAGTGCATGAATACAGAAACTAAAACTAGTCACAAAGTAGCCAAGTCAACTTAAATAACCCTAAAACAAAAATACTAAACTAAATCTATACTTAAAATGGCCTCAAACTTGTCTCTGCAATTTAAGCTAATCAAATGGTTACTATTTGCTAGACAAAAAGGATAGGCAGAAAGGTCTTGTTTTTCTGAATCCAACGGTATAAAGTTTGTAAAATTCCAACGTGGCATTCAAAAGATATAGGCATTTGAATTTGGATCAAATTTCTGGTTTTAAATTCTATTCTCAGATCTAACCTAGCCACGCGTCTTATTCTTATTCGCCCGTACCGGTTCGCGCTGGATCGAGCTCCACAGCCGTAGGATCTAAAGGGGCAGGTGCGGCTCAGATCGCGTACCGCTTCGGGTTTAAGTGATCTATCGTAGGCGTTCGATCCAGATCTAACGGCTGCTGCTGCCTGGCCACAGATGGGCGGCCGGCTGGCTACCGGCGGAATCGTCGATGATGTTGCCGATGATCTGACGGCGAGGAAGAAGGAGGTGGCTTACCGGGCTCGGGAGGTCACGGCGAAGCTTCGTCGTACTCGCGGTTGGTCAAAGGCGCTCGCACGGCTGCTATTCCTCACGGAGTTAAATGGCGGCGTCGGTGCGTCGGGTGGTCGTCGGGGACGTCGCTGTGGATCACCCAAGGCAAGCGAGGTCATGGTTAGATTCACAAGGTCAAGGTGAAGTAGTGAGCATGAACTAGGGCGCGCGATGCGGACTTACCACTAGAGCTCGTCGGAGTTGAGGTCGCGTCGGTGCTCGCGGTGTCGGTGTCAAGTGGAACCCGGCGACACAAGGCGTCAGACAGACTAGCGAGGTCGATGAATAGATGCGAGATTCACTTGAGTAGGATAGCAAACGAGGCGAGGGAACACTGGCTCACCGGAATCGATCGCCGGATTGAGGGCGGCCTGGTGGCGGAGTGGCGAGGTGTCTGGGGAAAAAGATCGTGGGTAGAGGATCTTATAGCGAGTCGGCGAAGCGCTGGGTTTAATGCCCATTTACGCAGCGCCATTACCGGCCTTCCTTGCGCGGCGGCGTGATGGTAGCGATGCAGGGAAGACGAGGCGATGGACGGCCCGTTAAATCGCGAGGCTTGCGAAGGTGTGCGGTGGGCATTGTCTGTCTCGTGGGCTCGTGAGAGCGTGAAAGTAAAAGGAGATCCCGGGTGGGCTTGTTGGGCTTCATCCGCTCTTTGGGCGGATTCTGGCCAGGCCTTTTCTTTTCTTTAAGCTTTTCTTTTTCTATTTCTATTTTCTGGATAGAATTTGATATGAATTCAAATCCTTTTGAATTCAAACTTCTTTGGGGATTTTTGCGGGGTTCTTGTGGGTTCAAATGCGGTCAAATAACCATGTGGTCACCTTGCAAGGCTTGGTCAAGCTTGGGTCTTTGAAATAAGCAGACTTTGTCTCTTTGCAAATATTTGGAATAGGGTTTGAAAATATTTCTAAATTGGAATTTTGGGTTTAAATGCTTCTCCTATTCTTTCCAACCATGGAGGCAAGCAAACAAGTACCTAAGCATTCAAATCTCAAAGGGTGATGGCTAAATGAGATAAAATGCCCACATGAAATCATAGCTCAAACTTCTGCCTCTAAATGATTTTGAGAAAAACCCTATATGAATGCATGATGCAGGAATGATATGAATGAGTTTTAAAACATGATTTTTAGGGATGTTACAAATCTAACCCCCTTAAAATGAATCTCGCCCTCGAGATTCGGATTAGCTAACAAATAGGTGAGGTGGTCTTTAGAAGATCATCTTCTCTTTCCCATGTTGCTTCTTCTTCGGAATGATGATTCCATTGTACTTTGCAAAACTTGATAGTCTTTGTCCTTGTGACTCTTTCTGTGGTTTCAAGAATCTTGACAGGCTTTTCTTCATAGGTGAGATCTCTTTCTAGTTGAACTTCCTCCAAAGGTATGGTATCTTTCAAAGATGTTTCTTCCATTTCTGGGTGACATTTCTTGAGCTGGCTCACATGAAAAACATTATGGACTGCTAGTAAAGATCTTTGGATTCGATTTCATATGACTTCTCCTTGCGACTTAAAATGTTGAATGGTCCCACATATCTTGGTGCTAACTTTCCTTTGACTCCAAATCTTTTTACTCCACAGTAGTGATACTCTAAGATAAGCTCTATCCCCAACTTCGTAAGTGACTTCTCTCGCTTAGCATCTGCGTAGCTTTTACATCGAGACTGCTATCTTCAATCATCTCGACCAATTTGACCTTTTCTTCGGCGTCTTTGATAAGGTCTGGTCCAAACAAACTTCTTTCTCCCACACCATTCCATAGCAGTGGGGTGGTACACTTTCTTCCGTATAGAAACTCAAATGGTGCCATCCCAATACTAGATTGGTGACTGTTGTTGTAAGAAAACTCTGCGTAAGGCAGACTTTCATCCCAACTTGCTCCATAGTCTAGGGCACATGCCCTCAACATGTCTTCAAGAATTTGGTTAGTCCTTTCTGTTTGTCCATCAGTTTGAGGATGAAAAGCAGTGCTGAATTCCAACCTCGTTCCTAGAGATTCATGAAGCTGTCTCCAAAAGTGAGAAGTGAACTGAGTTCCTCTATCATACACAATACTCTTAGGTACCGTGAGGCATACAATTCTGCTCATGTAGATTTTGGCTAACTTTGCCTTTGGTATAAGTTGTCTTTCTGGTATAAAATGAGCCACTTTAGTTAGGCGATCTACTATTACCCATATGGAATCATACCCTGACCTGGTCCTTGGTAATCCAGTAATGAAATCCATACCAATATTTTCCCACTTCCATTCAGGAATAGGCATTGGTTGAAGCAAACCTGCTGGTTTCTGATGCTCCGCTTTCACTCTACTACACACATCACACAAAGCAATGTGTTCGATGTCCTTTTAAGATTGTTCCACCAAAATCTTTCTTTCATATCCATGTACATTTTGGTGTTTCCGGGTGAATAGAATATGGAGAGTTATGGGCTTCTTGCGAATCAGTTTCGCATTTCCGGATCTTGTGGAACACAAATCGTTTCTCGTGCCATAAAGTACCTTGTTCGTCCATATGGAAACTTTTAGCTTTCCTTGGCTAATCCTTTCCTTGATCTCTTGATCTCTTTATCCGTCTTTTGGGCTTCTTTAATCTTATCCAGCAGTGGGTTGAACATCCAAAGACATGAGATGTCCTTCGGCACAATCTCCACTGAGTTCCTTGAATTGCTTACACAAATCATCGGGCAATTTACCTTTGGTAAGACCATTTACAAAGCGCCTTACGACTTAGAGCATCTGCTACTACATTTGCTTTAGGGGTGGTATTGCAAATTTAAGTCATAATCCTTGATAAGTTCTAGCCATCTTCTTTGTCTCATATTGATCTCCTTACGTGTGAAGATATATTTCAAACTCTTATGGTCGGTGAATACTTCACAGCGTTTTCCCAAAAGGTAATGTCTCCATGTTTTGAGTGCATGGACAACTGACTAACTCTAAATCATGAGTAGGATAATTTACTTCATGAGTTTTGAGTTGTCTCGAGGCATAAGCCACAACTTTTCCGCCTTGCATAAGTCGGCACCTAATCCTTGATGAGAAGCATCATAATATACAAATCCTTTTCCAAATCTGGTAAACCAGGCTGGTCTTGACACAAGTCTCTTCTTTAGTTCTTGAAAGCTGAGTTCACATCCTTCAGACCAAGCAAATTTCTTATCTTTCTTTAACAATTCCGTCATTGGTTTAGCAACCTTAGAAAATTTTTCAATGAACCTTCTGTAGTAACCTGCTAACCCAAGGAAACTATGTACCTCTTTTACATTCTTAGGAGATTCCCATTCTGTTACGGCTGAAACCTTAGCAGGATCAACTGCTACACCATCCTTTGTCATAACATGACCAAGAAATCCAACTTCCTCTAACCAAAACTCACACTTGCTGAATTTGGCATAAAGTTTATGTTCCCTTAGTTTCTCAAGTATCAAGCGTAGATGTCTTTCATGTTCATCCTTGCTCTTGGAGTAGACTAAGATGTCATCGATGAAAACGACAACGAACTTGTCGAGAAATTCCATGAACACTTTGTTCATCATATTCATGAAGTATCTTGGGGCGTTGGTTAAACCAAAAGGCATCACAGTGTACTCATACAATCCATACCTCGTGGTAAATGCTGTTTTAGGTATGTCTTGCTCTCTTATCTTGAGTTGAAAATAGCCTGACCGAAGATCAATCTTCGAGAACACACATGCTCCTTCTAGCTGATCAAACAATCATTTATTCTTGGCAAAGGATACTTGTTCTTGATGGTTACCTCGTTGAGAGAACGGTAATCTATGCATAATCTTTGAGTTCTATCTCTCTTTTCTACGAACAAAACTGGAGCTCCCCAAGATGAAGAACTTGGCTGGATGAATCCTTTCTGCAATTGTTCTCCAAGTTGTTTCTTGAGTTCTTTAAGTTCGTCAACTGACATTTTATAAGGCCTTTTTGCCCTTGGTCGAACACTGGTACCAATTCTATTATAAATTCCACATCTCTATCTGGTGGCATTCACTGGTAATTCTTAGGAACACATCCGGATACTCACACTAATTTGCACCTTGTCCAAGCTAACCCCTTAAGAGAATTCAGTTTACTCCTTTAGATTTAAAATTGGACTTAAATGTTATCCTCTTACTGCGGGGTTGTGAGTGAAATTGTGCGATTTGCACAATCTAGTACTCCCTCATACTTAGCCATCCAATCCATTCCCAAAATTACATCCAATCCTTGGGAATTTAGGATTATTAGGTTTACTGGAAACTTATGTTTTCCGATCTCTATGACTAGATCCCGGCATCCAAGACTCACTATCCTATCCCCTCCCGGAGAGCTAACTTTTATCGGACACCCTATGTTTTCAGATGCAAACCCATTTCTTTCGACAAATGCTTTAGATATGAATGAATGAGATGCACCAGTGTCAAAGAGTACAAATGCTGAGATGGAATTGAGTCTGAACTTACCAGCAACGGCATCAGGTTCTTCATAGACTTCCTCCACATTGATGTGGTTAACCTGTCCTTTACGAAAAGGATTGGGTTTGTTAGGTCCTTCAACGTTCTTCTCGGGGCACTCATTAGCATAATGCCCCACTTCTTGCATTTGAAGCATTCAACTTTGTTGTTGTCCTTCTTAAGTTGACTTCCACTTCCACTTCCACTTCCACTATGGTGGCTCTTATATCCACTCTTGTGGTTCTTGTACTTATCATTGTCATGGCTGCGATGATGCTTGTTGTCATGACGGTTGTGGTTGTGGTGCTTGTTAAACTTCCCATGCTTGTGGGATCTGGTGACGCTATCATCATAGTGAGTTCGTTTGTAATCGATCCCGAGCTATGCTTGTCGGAGTGTTTCCTCTTTCTACTCTCAACTTGCTTCATTTTATTCTCCACAATAACAGCCTTGTCACACAGCGACTGATAAGTTAGAACATATGCCACAGACAGCTGCAGATTTAGCTCATCATTCAAGCCTTCTAGAAACTTTTCCTTCCTTTTGGCATCAGTGTCAACCTCATCCGGTGCATAGCGCTTGATTGTTGAACTCTTGATGTATTCAGCCACTGTTAGCTATTTCAGGTTGTGAAATTCCTTCTTTTCAGGCTCATCATACCTGGTGAGATATGAGTGGTGAAATCCATCTTCAAAGATAGCCCAAGTTACCTCATCAATAGGCGTGGTAATGGAAGTTGTCCCACCATGCGGCTGGTCCTTCCAGCAGATGTCTTTGCAAACCTGACCTTTTCAGCATCTGTGCATCCCTCGGTCACTAAGTCTTTGTTCACGAGCGTAGCCAATCATTGGCCACCATGGGATCAGTCGTTCCTGAAAACTTAGCTGGCCTTAGACGCAGAAATCTGGTGAGCATATCAAAACCTGGAGGGTTGTTGTTGTTATTGTTGTTGTTGTTGTTGTTGGGATTGGGGTTGTTGTTGTTGTTGTTGTTCTGGTTCTGGATGAACGTCGTCATCATTTGCATAAGCTGTGTTTGCGCATTCATCATTTGTTGCATTTCCGGGGTAATGTTGGGGTTGGGGTTGGTGTTTGCGCGACGGGGAGGCATCTGTGGTTTATTCATATAGAGATAAGAATGAGATACCCTTATATGATTTATGCACAATACATTACTCAAACCAACACATAGCAAGCAACACTAGGATAAAATCTAGTCAACAAGATAACAAAAGTCTCAAAGTACAAACACACAAGTGGCAAGCCATCCACATGTTGGATGGTCCAACAATAAGTTCATAAATAATAAGTGAGGTAAATAAAGATAACTGAGTAGTCAAATCTACTCGTCGGCATCAATCTCCTCCTCGACAAAGGTAAGACCTGCGTTCTCCATGGCAGTCTTGTTCTCCTCGATGGTAGTGGTCAAAGAGTCGATCTTGGCCTTGAGAGCCCTCTTCTAGGCAAGCCTCTCAATCATCTGTCTGCTGCTCTAACTCGAAGTCCTTGGACTGCAGTTCCTCGGTCATATCACGAATCCTCTTGTTCCTATCCTGGACACGCTTCTCTTGACTCTTGAACTTACGGTCTTGGGTCTCAAACTTTGCCTCCATCTCCTTGACTATCTCGTCCTGCTGCGCGAAGAGCTTGTCCTTCTCGCGAAGCTGCACAGGCTTCGTCATTACTAAGCATGGCGTTGGTCCTATCGGAATCCACGTGCCTAATAAGAGTCTCTAAGTCCTGGAAGGTGCAGGCGTGTCGGCTCTGCTGTGACCTCGAGTCGTCCTCAAAGTCAATGGACTCTCCGTCATCATCTCGCCTTCCAGGCGTGGAAGTGAGTGCCTCTAACCTGTCGGGAGTGGCGTCCTATCGTCCTATCGGATCCTGCATGACAACCTCCATGCCTCTCTCCCTGTCATCGTGCATAAGCTTGAAGGCGATGGCCTCCGTAGTAAACTCTGGCGTCTGGCTGGTTCACCTTGAAGCCCCAAAGGTCCTTCCTCTCAAACTTGGTGAGTGGGTGCACCGTAATGATAGGAAGAGGAGATTGAGTAAAGTAGTAAGCTCTACGATCGAGGACCAAAAGCAGGTAACTGGAACTCCTCAACAGTGCTGATGGCAATAGGCATCTATTTATAAGATTGAGAAAGTTAGAACAACACAATTTAAGATAAACAAGACAAACATTCAAACACATTCTTGAGACACACATAAATCATACAAGTCATGCATACAAGAATCCATTTCTTCAACCAAGGTTCAAACTTATTTAAGGTCTTATTTTGGAAAATAAGGTGATAGGTGGTGGTCAACTAACGAAGTGCGCTTACAATCCTATCTCATTGGATCTGGTGGCTAACACAATGTTCCTAGTGGCAATCACCCTATCTTGTTCACATGCTTCTATCACTAAGTCTATAATATCTCCTCTTAAAGATTGGTTGGTGACTTCCAACTCTTGGGTATGTTCCTTCTCTTTCTCTAAGTCTTTTTGGAGGTTGAGCATCCTGCACTTGACTCTAGCACTGAGTTCTTTGATAGTCTTCCAAGCTGCTTCTTTTGCTGACTCAAAGAATGTGGTGTGCATAAAAGTGTTGGTGTACATGCAGAAGCCTTTTTCTTTGTGGTTGTCTTCCTTGTTCTTGTACAAGTGAAGTTGCACCAATACTCCTCCATCCTCCATCCTTTGGAAAGCCTTTGTACACTTTTGCACCATGTACTCCCATGGTTTCCATGAGGTCCTTGAGAATATTGGTAAACTCAGTCTCACACTCCTAGGTCATGGTCATGAGTGGTCCTTTCTTCACGGCTTCGTTGTGAGTTCATCTACAAATAGAGATGAGAAGGAGAAGATTAGAAAAGTTCTGAGAAGAATAGACAAGTGTAGAAGAAGTAAAAATTTTCCTTAGTGGTTTCCAATCCTAGGGTCATAATCCTACAGCAACACGATGCTCGATACCATCTGTAAGATCCTCCTTATTAAAGGAAAAGATCCTGTGATTGCAATGCTAGTCCACTGGATCATTGCTAGCATCCACAGTTTAAGATGAAGTACCACAGATACAAAGGTCGTTTATTACAGTCATTCGGAGATAAAACATAGTCTTTTACAACTCATGGCCAAAGGCCTAGTACAAGTTTATGGAATATGTAAATAAACATAAGTCTTCATCTTCATGTGCCACGAGCAAGCATGTTGAGTGTAGACTCATGACTCCTATTCATCATCGAGTAACTTGCAACATCATAAGTTACAGCCACAGAGGTCAATACTTTGGAATAGTATTGGCAAGTGATACCTTAGTACATATTTAAGTGGACTATAAGGCTATATGCATTTGGCTGGTGGAGCTTAGGCTTGCATTGCTCAAAATAGATTTTTCCTTAACTTTTTGAAAACACTAAGTTTTTGCTTGACAAAGTCCATCCCAAGGTATCTACCAATCAGAGACTAAAGATCCACTCAGGGCATCTACCAATCAAAGACTGAAGATCCTTTAACCCTTGTTCACCCACAAGTTTTATTTAGAAATTGGAGTGATGAGATTCTTGAAGTTTCCATGTCTTGATGCTCAAATTGTCCTTTACGGGGACATGGCTAAGTACTTAGGTTTTACACTCTCAGAGGTGGTGCACTTTCCCCACAAGCCTTGGTTTCCCAAGACATGATCCTTGATAGCCTTTCCTTAGTCAAATGGACGCGCTCCAACCTATCAACCCATCTACCACCCACTGTCCAAGAGACTAAGTTCCAGCATCCTAAGATCATGGCAGAGCCCATATTACCAAGTGGTTGCACTTGAAGCTTCTCAACATTTGACAACTCAAATCTCTTTGTTCCTGGGTGGCCATCCACAAGTGAGATACACAAGGTTCACCAGTACCCCTGGCCTTGTGTAACCACTCAACATATCCCATTCTTTCCATTCCACCCAGGTCATTCATTAACTTAGTTGTTTTGTTAAATAAAAACAAGTCCTTATACTTAGAATATTTTTCCATAGTGTGAATATATAAACCACCCTTGTTTTCTAGTAGCTAGGCTAAGCATGATAGTAATAGGAATCTTGACTTAGGAAATTCTCACTAAGGCTTTACCTAATAGGTTTTCCCAAAGCATAGCTTGTTCTTAGCAAAATAACCATGCAAGTCCTATACTTAGAAAAATATTACTAATGCATATATAAAATATAGGAATGGAATATTCATGATGATATCACTTGCCTTGGTAGTGTGGAGAGTAGCACTCGTCACAATCACAATCACTAGCAAAATCTACACACAAAGTTGTAGCATACAATTACACACAAATATATACAAACAAAAGTATTATGAATGCATGCATGCATGAATCTACCAAGTGATGATTTTTGAAAACTTCAACCAAGCAAGTGCATGAATACAGAAACTAAAACTAGTCACAAAGTAGCCAAGTCAACTTAAATAACCCTAAAACAAAAATACTAAACTAAATCTATACTTAAAATGGCCTCAAACTTGTCTCTGCAATTTAAGCTAATCAAATGGTTACTATTTGCTAGACAAAAAGGATAGGCAGAAAGGTCTTGTTTTTCTGAATCCAACGGTATAAAGTTTGTAAAATTCCAACGTGGCATTCAAAAGATATAGGCATTTGAATTTGGATCAAATTTCTGGTTTTAAATTCTATTCTCAGATCTAACCTAGCCACGCGTCTTATTCTTATTTTCGCCGTGCCGGTTCGCTGGATCGAGCTCCACCGTAGGATCTAAAGGCAGGTGCGGCTCGAATCGCGCATCGCTTCGGGTTTAAGTGATCTATCGTGGCGTTCGATCAGATCTAACGGTTGCTGCCGCCCCACAGATGGGCGGCTGTGCTACGTGGCGGAATCGTCGGTCGATGATGATGTTGCCGATGATCACGGCGAGGAAGAAGGAGGTGGCTTACGGGCTCAGGAGGTCAGCGGCTTCGTCGTACTTCATGTTGGTCAAAGGGCGCTCGAACGCAGCTGCTATTCCTCACGGAGTTAAATGGCGGCGTCGGGTGCGTCGGGTGGTCGTCGGGGACGTCGCTGTGGATCACCCCAAGGCAAGGCGAGGTCATGGTTAGATTCACAAGGTCAAGGTGAAGTAGTGAGCATGAACTAGGAGGCGCGGGGCGGTCTGGACTTACCACTAGAGCTCGTCGGAGTTGAGGTCGCCGTCGGTGCTCGCGGTGTCAAGTGGAACCGGCGACACAGGCGATCTGAGACAGACTAGCGAGGGTAGATGCGCAAGGATTCACCGAGTAGGATAGCAAGAACGAGGCGAGGAACACAGGCTCACGGAATCGATCGCGGATTGAGGCGACTGGTGGCGGAGTGGCGAGGTGTGCGGGAAAAAGATCGTGGGCGAGAGGATCTTATAGCCGGAGTCGACAGAAGCGCTCGGGTTTAATGCCCATTTACAGCGCCATTACCGGCCTTCAACTGCCATGGGCGGCAGTGGTCGCGGCGATGCAGGGAAAACGAGGCGACGTGGACCGGGCAGATTCGTCGGCCGAGGTGCGGGTGTGGTGGGGTCTGTCGGCATCTGTCTGCGTGGGCTCAAGCGTGAGAAGTAAAAAGATCCCGGGTGGGCTTGTTGGGCTTCATCATTCTTTGGGCAGATTCTGGCCTTGACCTTTTCTTTTCTTTAAGCTTTTTCTTTTTCTATTTCTATTTTCTGGATAGAATTTGATATGAATTCAAATCCTTTTGAATTCAAACTTCTTTGGGGATTTTTGCAGGGTTCTTGTGGGTTCAAATGCAGTCAAATAACCATGTGGTCACCTTGCAAGGCTTGGTCAAGCTTGGGTCTTTGAAATAAACAGAGACTTTGTCTCTTTGCAAATATTTGGAATAGGGTTTCGAAAATATTTCTAAATTGGAATTTTGGGTTTAAATGCTTCTCCTATTCTTTCCAACCATGGAGGCAAGCAAACAAGTACCTAAGCATTCAAATCTCAAAGGGTGATGGCTAAATGAGATAAAATGCCCACATGAAATCATAGCTCAAACTTCTGCCTCTAAATGATTTTGAGAAAAACCCTATATGAATGCATGATGCAGGAATGATATGAATGAGTTTTAAAACATGATTTTTAGGGATGTTACAAATCTAACCCCCTTAAAATGAATCTCGCCCTCGAGATTCGGATTGGCTAGCAAATAGGTGAGGGTGGTCTTTCCGAAGATCATCTTCTCTTTCCCATGTTGCTTCTTCTTCGGAATGATGATTCCATTGTACTTTGCAAAACTTGATAGTCTTTGTCCTTGTGACTCTTTCTGTGGTTTCAAGAATCTTGACAGGCTTTTCTTCATAGGTGAGATCTCTTTCTAGTTGAACTTCCTCCAAAGGTATGGTATCTTTCAAAGATGTTTCTTCCATTTCTGGGTGACATTTCTTGAGCTGGCTCACATGAAAAACATTATGGACTGCTAGTAAAGATGCTGGCAGTTCGATTTCATATGCAGCTTCTCCCTTGCGACTTAAAATGTTGAATGGTCCCACATATCTTGGTGCTAACTTTCCTTTGACTCCAAATCTTTTTACTCCACGAAGTGGTGATACTCTAAGATAAGCTCTATCCCAACTTGAAGTGACTTCTCTCGCTTAGCATCTGCGTAGCTTTTACATCGAGGCTGTGCTATCTTCAATCTGTCTCGACCAATTTGACCTTTTCTTGGCGTCTTTGATAAGGTCTGGTCCAAACAAACTTCTTTCTCCACACCATTCCATAGCGGTGGGGTGGTACACTTTCTTCCGTATAGAAACTCAAATGGTGCCATCCCAATACTAGATTGGTATTTGTTGTTGTAAGAAAACTTCTGCGTAAAGGACTTTCATCCCAACTTGCTCCATAGTCTAGGGCACATGCCCTCAACATGTCTTCAAGAATTTGGTTAGTCCTTTCTGTTTGTCCATCAGTTTGAGGATGAAAAGCAGTGCTGAATTCCAACCTCGTTCCTAGAGATTCATGAAGCTGTCTCCAAAAGTGAGAAGTGAACTGAGTTCCTCTATCAGACACAATACTCTTAGGTACTCCGTGAGGCATACAATTCTGCTCATGTAGATTTTGGCTAACTTTGCACTGGTATAAGTTGTCTTCTGGGTATAAAATGAGCCACTTTAGTTAGGCGATCTACTATTACCCATATGGAATCATACCTGACCTGGTCCTTGGTAATCCGGTAATGAAATCCATACCAATATTTTCCACTTCCATTCAGGAATAGGCATTGGTTGAAGCAAACCTGCTGGTTTCGATGCTCGCTTTCACTCTACACACATCACACAAAGCAATGTGTTCGCGATGTCCCTTTTAAGATTGTTCCACCAAAATCTTTCTTTCATATCCATGTACATTTTGGTGTTTCCCGGGTGAATAGAATATGGAGAGTTATGGGCTTCTTGCAGAATCAGTTTCCGCATTTCCGGATCTTGTGGAACACAAATGCGTTTCTCGTGCCATAAAGTACCTTGTTCGTCCATATGGAAACTTTTAGCTTTCCTTGGCTAATCCTTTCCTTGATCTCTTGATCTCTTTATCCGTCTTTTGGGCTTCTTTAATCTTATCCAGCAGTGGGTTGAACATCCAAAGACATGAGATGTCCTTCGCACAATCTCAACCTGAGTTCCTTGAATTGCTTACACAAATCATCGGCAATTTACCTTTGGTAAGACCATTTACAAGCATACGACTTAGAGCATCTGCTACTACATTTGCTTTAGGGGTGGTATTGCAAATTTAAGTCATAATCCTTGATAAGTTCTAGCCATCTTCTTTGTCTCATATTGATCTCCTTACGTGTGAAGATATATTTCAAACTCTTATGGTGGGTGAATACTTCTAACGTTTTCCCAAAAGGTAATGTCTCCATGTTTTGAGTGCATGGACAACAGCGGCTAACTCTAAATCATGAGTAGGATAATTTACTTCATGAGTTTTGAGTTGTCTCGAGGCATAAGCCACAACTTTTCCGCCTTGCATAAGTACGGCACCTAATCCTTGATGAGAAGCATCATAATATACCTGGAAATCCTTTTCCAAATCTGGTAAGCACAGAACTGGTGCTGACACAAGTCTCTTCTTTAGTTCTTGAAAGCTGAGTTCACATCCTTCAGACCAAGCAAATTTCTTATCTTTCTTTAACAATTCCGTCATTGGTTTAGCAACCTTAGAAAATTTTTCAATGAACCTTCTGTAGTAACCTGCTAACCCAAGGAAACTATGTACCTCTTTTACATTCTTAGGAGATTCCCATTCTGTTACGGCTGAAACCTTAGCAGGATCAACTGCTACACCATCCTTTGTCATAACATGACCAAGAAATCCAACTTCCTCTAACCAAAACTCACACTTGCTGAATTTGGCATAAAGTTTATGTTCCCTTAGTTTCTCAAGTATCAAGCGTAGATGTCTTTCATGTTCATCCTTGCTCTTGGAGTAGACTAAGATGTCATCGATGAAAACGACAACGAACTTGTCGAGAAATTCCATGAACACTTTGTTCATCATATTCATGAAGTATGCCGGAGCGTTGGTTAAACCAAAAGGCATCACAGTGTACTCATACAATCCATACCTCGTGGTAAATGCTGTTTTAGGTATGTCTTGCTCTCTTATCTTGAGTTGAAAATAGCCTGACCGAAGATCAATCTTCGAGAACACACATGCTCCTTCTAGCTGATCAAACAATCATTTATTCTTGGCAAAGGATACTTGTTCTTGATGGTTACCTCGTTGAGAGAGTAATCTATGCATAATCTTTGAGTTCTATCTCTCTTTCTCTGAACAAAACTGGAGCTCCCCAAGATGAAGAACTTGGCTGGATGAATCCTTTACGCAATTGTTCTCCAAGTTGTTTCTTGAGTTCTTTAAGTTCGTCAGTGACATTTTATAAGGCCTTTTTGCCCTTGGTCCGTAACACAGTACCAATTCTATTATAAATTCCACATCTCTATCTGGTGGCATTCTGGTAATTCTTAGGGAACACATCCGGATACTCACACACAATTTGCACCTTGTCCAAGCTAACCCCTTAAGAATTCAGTTTACTCCCTTTAGATTTAAAATTGGACTTAAATGTTATCCTCTTACCTGGGGTTGTGAGTGAGGTAAATTGCGATTTGCACAATCTAGTACTCCCTCATACTTAGCCATCAATCCATTCCCAAAATTACATCCAATCCTTGGGAATTTAGGATTATTAGGTTCTTTGAAACTTATGTTTTCGATCTCTATGACTAGATCGGCATCCAAGACTCACTATCCTATCCCCTCGGAGAGCTAACTTTTATCGGACACCCTATGTTTTCAGATGCAAACCCATTTCTTTCGACAAATGCTTTAGATATGAATGAATGAGATGCACGGTGTCAAAGAGTACAAATGCTGAGATGGAATTGAGTCTGAACTTACCGACAACGGCATCGGGTTCTTCATAGACTTCCTCCACATTGATGTGGTTAACCTGTCCTTTCTGAAAAGGATTGGGTTTGTTAGGTCCTTCAACGTTCTTCTCGGGGCACTCATTAGCATAATGCTGACTTCTTGCATTTGAAGCATTCAACTTTGTTGTTGTCCTTCTTAAGTTGACTTCCACTTCCACTTCCACTTCCACTATGGTGGCTCTTATATCCACTCTTGTGGTTCTTGTACTTATCATTGTCATGGCTCGATGATGCTTGTTGTCATGACGGTTGTGGTGTGGTGCTTGTTAAACTTCCCATGCTTGTGGGATCTGGTGACGCTATCATCATAGTGAGTTCGTTTATGATACGATCCGAGCTATGCTTGTCAGATGTTTCCTCTTTCTACTCTCAACTTGCTTCATTTTATTCTCCACAATAACAGCCTTGTCACAAATGGTGATAAGTTAGAACATATGCCACGAGACAATTGCAGATTTAGCTCATCATTCAAGCCTTCTAGAAACTTTTCCTTCCTTTTGGCATCAGTGTCAACCTCATCCGGTGCATAAGCGCGATTGTTGAACTCTTGATGTATTCAGCCACTGTGGTGGCGCTTGTTCGGTTGTGAAATTCCTTCTTTTTAGGCTCATCATACGGTGAGATATGTGGTCTGAAATCCATCTTCAAAGATAGCCCAAGTTACCTCATCAATAGGCGTGGTAATCTGGAAGTTGTCCCACCATGCGGCGGCTGGTCCTTCAACAGATGTCTTTGCAAACTGACCTTTTCAGCATCTGTGCATCCTACGGTCACTAAGTCTTTGTTCACAAAACGTAGCCAATCATTGGCCACCATGGGATCAGTCGTTCCTGAAAACTTAGCTGGCCTTAGACGCAGAAATCTGGTGAGCATATCAAAACCTGGAGGGTTGTTGTTGTTATTGTTGTTGTTGTTGTTGTTGGGATTGGGGTTGTTGTTGTTGTTGTTGTTCTGGTTCTGGATGAACGTCGTCATCATTTGCATAAGCTGTGTTTGCGCATTCATCATTTGTTGCATTTCCGGGGTAATGTTGGGGTTGGGGTTGGTGTTTGCGCGACGGGGAGGCATCTGTGGTTTATTCATATAGAGATAAGAATGAGATACCCTTATATGATTTATGCACAATACATTACTCAAACCAACACATAGCAAGCAACACTAGGATAAAAGCTAGTCAACAAGATAACAAAAGTCTCAAAGTACAAACACACAAGTGGCAAGCCATCCACATGTTGGATGGTCCAACAATAAGTTCATAAATAATAAGTGAGGTAAATAAAGATAACTGAGTAGTCAAATCTACCAAATCGGCATCAATCTCCTCCTCGACAAAGGTAAGACCTGCGTTCTCCATGGCAGTCTTGTTCTCCTCGATGGTAGTGGTCAAAGAGTCGATCTTGGCCTTGAGAGCCCTCTTCTAGGAACGAAGCCTCTCAATCGCTGTCTGCTGCTGCTCTAACTCGAAGTCCTTGGACTGCAGTTCCTCGGTCATATCACGAATCCTCTTGTTCCTATCCTGGACACGCTTCTCTTGACTCTTGAACTTACGGTCTTGGGTCTCAAACTTTGCCTCCATCTCCTTGACTATCTCGTCCTGCTTTGCCAAGAGCTTGTCCTTCTCATGCTGCACTGAGCTCGTCATTACTAAGCATGACGTTGGTCCTATCGGAATCCACGTGCCTAATAAGAGTCTCTAAGTCCTGGAGGTACAGGCGTATCGGCTCTGCTGTGACCCTCGAGTCGTCCTCAAAGTCAATGGACTCTCCGTCATCATCTCGCCTTCCGAAGGCGTGGAAGTGAGTGCCTCTAACCTGTCGGGAGTGACGTCCTAACAGTCGTCCTATCAGATCCTGCATGACAACCTCCATGCCTCTCTCCCTGTCATCGTGCATAAGCTTGAAGACGATGGCCTCCGTAGTAGGCTCTGCCTGGCGTCCTGGCTGGTTCACCTTGAAGCCCCAAAGGTCCTTCCTCTCAAACTTGGTGAGTGGGTGCACCGTAATGATAGGAAGAGGGAGATTGAGTAAAGTAGTAAGCTCTACGATACGAGGACCAAAACAGGTAACTGGAACTCCTCAACAGTGCTGATGGCAATAGGCATCTATTTATAAGATTGAGAAAGTTAGAACAACACAATTTAAGATAAACAAGACAAACATTCAAACACATTCTTGAGACACACATAAATCATACAAGTCATGCATACAAGAATCCATTTCTTCAACCAAGGTTCAAACTTATTTAAGGTCTTATTTTGGAAAATAAGGTGATAGGTGGTGGTCAACTAACGAAGTGCGCTTACAATCCTATCTCATTGGATCTGGTGGCTAACACAATGTTCCTAGTGGCAATCACCCTATCTTGTTCACATGCTTCTATCACTAAGTCTATAATATCTCCTCTTAAAGATTGGTTGGTGACTTCCAACTCTTGGGTATGTTCCTTCTCTTTCTCTAAGTCTTTTTGGAGGTTGAGCATCCTGCACTTGACTCTAGCACTGAGTTCTTTGATAGTCTTCCAAGCTGCTTCTTTTGCTGACTCAAAGAATGTGGTGTGCATAAAAGTGTTGGTGTACATGCAGAAGCCTTTTTCTTTGTGGTTGTCTTCCTTGTTCTTGTACAAGTGAAGTTGCACCCACCAATACTCCACTCCATCCTCCATCACTGGAAAGCCTTTGTACCTTCTTGCACCATGTACTCCCATGGTTTCCATGAGGTCCTTGAGAATCTTGGGAAACTCAGTCTCACACTCCAAGGTCATGGTCATGAGTGGTCCTTTCTTCACGGCCCGTTGGCGGAGTTCATCTACAAATAGAGATGAGAAGGAGAAGATTAGAAAAGTTTACGAGAAGAATAGACAAGTGTAGAAGAAGTAAAATTTTCCTTAGTGGTTTCCAATCCTAGGGTCATAATCCTACAGGCAACACAGTGCTCTGATACCATCTGTAAGATCCCTCCTTATTAAAGGAAAAGATCCCTGTGATTGCAATGCTAGTCCCTGGATCATTGCTAGCATCCACAGTTTAAGATGAAGTACCAGATACAAAGGTCGTTTATTACAGTCATTCCAGAGATAAAACATAGTCTTTTACAACTCATGGCCAAAGGCCTAGTACAAGAGTTTATGGAATATGTAAATAAACATAAGTCTTCATCTTCATGTGCCACAGGCAAGCATGTTGAGTGTAGACTCATGACTCCTATTCATCATCAGAGTAACCTGCAACATCATAAGTTACAGCCACAGAGGGTCAATACTTTGGAATAGTATTGGCAAGTGATACCTTAGTACATATTTAAGTGGACTATAAGGCTATATGCATTTGGCTGGTGGAGCTTAGGCTTGCATTGCTCAAAATAGATTTTTCCTTAACTTTTTGAAAACACTAAGTTTTTGCTTGACAAAGTCCATCCCAAGGTATCTACCAATCAGAGACTAAAGATCCACTCAGGGCATCTACCAATCAAAGACTGAAGATCCTTTAACCCTTGTTCACCCACAAGTTTTATTTAGAAATTGGAGTGATGAGATTCTTGAAGTTTCCATGTCTTGATGCTCAAATTGTCCTTTACCAGGGACATGGCTAAGTACTTAGGTTTTACACTCTACAGAGGTGGTGCACTTTCCCCACAAGCCTTGGTTTCCCAAGACATGATCCTTGATAGCCTTTCCTTAGTCAAATGGCGCTCCAACCTATCAACCCATCTACCACCCACTGTCCAAGAGACTAAGTTCCAGATCCTAAGATCATGGCAGAGCCCATATTACCAAGTGGTTGCACTTGAAGCTTCTCAACATTTGACAACTCAAATCTCTTTGTTCTGGGTGGCCATCCACAAGTGAGATACACAAGGTTCACAGTGCCCTGGCCTTGTGTAACCACTCAACATATCCCATTCTTTCCATTCCACCCAGGTCATTCATTAACTTAGTTGTTTTGTTAAATAAAAACAAGTCCTTATACTTAGAATATTTTTCCATAGTGTGAATATATAAACCACCCTTGTTTTCTAGTAGCTAGGCTAAGCATGATAGTAATAGGAATCTTGACTTAGGAAATTCTCACTAAGGCTTTACCTAATAGGTTTTCCCAAAGCATAGCTTGTTCTTAGCAAAATAACCATGCAAGTCCTATACTTAGAAAAATATTACTAATGCATATATAAAATATAGGAATGGAATATTCATGATGATATCACTTGCCTTGGTAGTGTGGAGAGTAGCACTCTTCACAATCACAATCACTAGCAAAATCTACACACAAAGTTGTAGCATACAATTACACACAAATATATACAAACAAAAGTATTATGAATGCATGCATGCATGAATCTACCAAGTGATGATTTTTGAAAACTTCAACCAAGCAAGTGCATGAATACAGAAACTAAAACTAGTCACAAAGTAGCCAAGTCAACTTAAATAACCCTAAAACAAAAATACTAAACTAAATCTATACTTAAAATGGCCTCAAACTTGTCTCTGCAATTTAAGCTAATCAAATGGTTACTATTTGCTAGACAAAAAGGATAGGCAGAAAGGTCTTGTTTTTCTGAATCCAACGGTATAAAGTTTGTAAAATTCCAACGTGGCATTCAAAAGATATAGGCATTTGAATTTGGATCAAATTTCTGGTTTTAAATTCTATTCTCAGATCTAACCTAGCCACGCGTCTTATTCTTATTCGCCCGTACCGGTTCGCGCTGGATCGAGCTCCACAGCCGTAGGATCTAAAGGGGCTGGTGAGGCTCAGATCGCGTACCGCTTCGGTTTTAAGTGATCTATCGTGGCGTTCGATCCAGATCTAACGGCTGCTTTTAACCCACAGATGGCGGCTATGGTAGCTACCGGCGGTGGAATCGTCGATCGATGATGATGTTGCCGATGATCACGGGCGCGAGAAGAAGGAGGAGTGGCTTACCGGGCTCAGGAGGTCACGGCGAAGCTCGTCGTACTCGCGGTTGGTCAAGGGGCGCTCGGGCACGGCTGCTATTCCTCACCGGAGTTCGTGGCGGCGTCGGGTGCGTCGGGTGGTCGTCGGGGACGTCGCTGTGGATCACCCCAAGGCAAGGCGAGGTCATGGTTAGATTCACAAGGTCAAGGCGGTAGTGAGCATGAACTAGGAGGCGGATGCGGACTTACCACTAGAGCTCGTCGGAGTTGAGGTCGCCGTCGGTGCTCGCGGTGTCAAGTGGAACCGGCGACCTGGGGCAGTACAGGACAGACTAGCGAGGTCAGTAGATGCGCAAGGATTCACTGAGTAGGATAGCAAGAACGAGAGGCAGAGGGGAACACTGGCTCACGGAATCGATCGCGGAGAGGGCTGTCACGCGCGGTGCAAAGCTGATTGAGGCGCCTGGTGGCGGAGTGAGCGAGGTGTCTGGGGAAAAAGATCGTGGGCGAGAGGATCTTATAGCGGGAGTCGACAGAACGCCGGGTTTAATGCCCATTTACGCCGCCATTACCGGCCTTCATCGCTGGCGACGTGGTCGCAGCGATGCGGGGAAGACGAGGGCGACGTGGACGGGCCGTTAAATCAGCCGAGGTCGCGGTGTGCAGTGTCGTCTGTCTGCGTGGGCTCGCGCGTGAGAGAAGTAAAAGGAGATCCCCGGGTGGGCTTGTTGGGCTTCATCCGCTGCTGGGCCAGATTCTGGCCGCGCGGCCTTTTTCTTTTTCTTTAAGCTTTTTCTTTTTCTATTTCTATTTTCTGGATAGAATTTGATATGAATTCAAATCCTTTTGAATTCAAACTTCTTTGGGGATTTTTGCAGGGTTCTTGTGGGTTCAAATGCAGTCAAATAACCATGTGGTCACCTTGCAAGGCTTGGTCAAGCTTGGGTCTTTGAAATAAACAGAGACTTTGTCTCTTTGCAAATATTTGGAATAGGGTTTAGAAAATATTTCTAAATTGGAATTTTGGGTTTAAATGCTTCTCCTATTCTTTCCAACCATGGAGGCAAGCAAACAAGTACCTAAGCATTCAAATCTCAAAGGGTGATGGCTAAATGAGATAAAATGCCCACATGAAATCATAGCTCAAACTTCTGCCTCTAAATGATTTTGAGAAAAACCCTATATGAATGCATGATGCAGGAATGATATGAATGAGTTTTAAAACATGATTTTTAGGGATGTTACATAAATCCAACAGTAGAGTCGTTGCATGTGTGTTCTTTCCACAAACCACACATGGATCAACCAGTGGTTATTGCATGTGTGTTCTTTTCCACAAACCACACATGGATCCACCAGTGGTCATTGCATGTGTGTTCTTTCCACAAACCACATATGGATCAACCGGAGTCATTGCATGTGTGTTCTTTCCACAAACCAAACATGGATCAACCACTAGAGTCATTACATGTTTGTTCTTATACTAAACCACAAACCAACACTAGAGTCATCGCATGTGCGTTCTTTTCCACAACCACACATGGATCCACTAGACTCATTGCATGTGTGTTCTTTTCCACAAACAACTTCTGGATCAACCAGTGGTCATTGCATGTGTGTTCTTTTCACAAACTACATGTGGACCCACTAGAGTCATTGCATATGTGTTCTTATACTAAAACTAGCACTAGAGTCATTCCATGTGTGTTCTATGCACAAACCACACATGGATCCACCACTGTCATTGCATGTGTGTACTTTCCACAAACCACACATGGATCAACCACTAGAGTCATTGCATGTGTGTTCTTTCCACAAACCACATATGGATCAACTAGTGGTCATTCCATGTGTGTTCTTTTCCATAAACCACTTATGGATCCATTACAGTCATTGCATGTGTGTTATTTCCACAAACCACACATGGATCAACCACTAGAGTCATTGCATGTGTGTTATTTCCACAAACCACACATGAATCAACCACTAGAGTCATTGCATTTGTGTGTTCTTTTCCACAAACCACACATGGATCCACCACTAGAGTCATTGCATGTGTGTTCTTATACTAAAACCAACAGTAGAGTCGTTGCATGTGTGTTTTTTCCACAAACCACATATGGATCAACCAGAGTCATTGCATGTGTGTTCTTTCCACAAACCACACATGGATCCACCAGTGGTCATTGCATGTGTGTTCTTTCCACAAACCACATATGGATCAACCAGTGGTCATTGCATGTGTGTTCTTTTCCATAAACCACTTATGGATCCATTACAGTCATTGCATGTGTGTTATTTCCACAAACCACATATGGATCAACCACTAGAGTCATTGCGTGTGTGTTATTTCCACAAACCACACATGGATCAACCACTAGAGTCATTGCATGTGTGTGTTATTTTCCACAAACCACACATGGATCTACCACTAGAGTCATTGCATGTGTGTTCTTATACTAAATCCAATAGTAGAGTCGTTGCATGTGTGTTCTTTCCACAAACCACACATGGATTAACCAGTGGTTATTGCATGTGTGTTCTTTTCCACAAACCACACATGGATCAACCACTAGAGTCATTGCATGTGTGTTCTTTCCACAAACCACATATGGATCAACCAGTGGTTATTGCATGTGTGTTCTTTTCCGAAAACCACTTATGGATCCATTATAGTCATTGCATGTGTGTTATTTCCATAAACCACACATGGATTAACCACTAGAGTCATTGCATGTGTGTTATTTCCACAAACCACACATGGATCAACCAATAGAGTCATTGCATGTGTGTGTTCGTTTCCACAAATCACACATGGATCCACCACTAGTGTCATTGCATGTGTGTTCTTATACTAAATCCAATAGTAGAGTCGTTGCATGTGTGTTCTTTCCACAAACCACACATGTATCAACCAGTGGTCCTTGCATGTGTGTTCTTTTCCACAAACCACACATGGATCCACTAGTGGTCATTGCACGTGTGTTCTTTCCACAAACCACATATGGATCAACCAGAGTCATTGCATGTGTGTTCTTTCCACAAACCACATATGGATCCATTTGAGTAATTACGTGTTTGTTCTTATACTAAAACCACAAACCAGCACTAGAGTCATTGCATGTGTGTTCTTTCCACAAACCACACATGGATCCACTAGACTCATTGCATGTGTGTTATTTTCCACAAACCACATATGGATCAACCAGTGGTCATTGCATGTGTGTTCTTTTCCATAAACCACTTATGGATACAATACAGTCATTGCATGTGTGTTATTTCCACAAACCACATATGGATCAACCACTAGAGTCATTGCATGTGTGTTATTTCCACAAACCACACATGGATCAACCACTAGAGTCATTGCATGTGTGTGTTCTTTTCCACAAACCACACATGGATCCACCACCAGAGTCATTGCATGTGTGTTCTTATACGAAAACCAACAGTAGAGTCATTGCATGTGTGTTCTTTCCACAAACCACACATGGATCAACCAGTGGTCATTGCATGTGTGTTCTTTTCCACAAACCACACATGGATCCACCAGTGGTCATTGCATGTGTGTTCTTTCCACAAACCACATATGGATCAACCGGAGTCATTGCATGTGTGTTCTTTCCACAAACCAAACATAGATCAACCACTAGAGTCATTACATGTTTGTTCTTATACTAAACCACAAACCAACACTAGAGTCATCGCATGTGCGTTCTTTTCCACAACTACACATGGATCCACTATACTCATTGCATGTGTGTTCTTTTCCACAAACAACTTCTGGATCAACCAGTTGTCATTGCATGTGTGTTCTTTTCACAAACTACATGTGGACCCACTAGAGTCATTGCATATGTGTTCTTATACTAAAACTAGCACTAGAGTCATTCCATGTGTGTTCTATGCACAAACCACACATGGATCCACCACTGTCATTGCATGTGTGTTCTTTCCACAAACCACACATGGATCAACCACTAGAGTTATTGCATGTGTGTTCTTTCCACAAACCACATATGGATCAACCAGTGGTCATTGCATGTGTGTTCTTTTCCATAAACGACTTATGGATCCATTACAGTCATTGCATGTGTGTTATTTCCACAAACCACATATGGATCAACCACTAGAGTCATTGCATGTGTGTTATTTCCACAAACCACACATGGATCAACCACTAGAGTCATTGCATGTGTGTTATTTTCCACAAACCACACATGGATCTACCACTAGAGTCATTGCATGTGTGTTCTTATACTAAATCCAACAGTAGAGTCTTTGCATGTGTGTTCTTTCCACAAACCACACATGGATCAACCAGTGGTTATTGCATGTGTGTTCTTTTCCACAAACCACACATGGATCCACCAGTGGTCATTGCATGTGTGTTCTTTCCACAAACCACATATGGATCAACTAGAGTCATTGCATGTGTGTTCTTTCCAAAAACCACACATGGATCAACCACTAGAGTCATTACATGTTTGTTCTTATACTAAACCACAAACCAGCACTAGAGTCATTGCATGTGCGTTTTTTTCCACAAACCACACATGGATCCAGTAGACTCATTGCATGTGTGTTCTTTTCCACAAACAACTTCTGGATCAACCAGTGGTCATTGCATGCGTGTTCTTTTCACAAACTACATGTGGACCCACTAGAGTCATTGCATCTGTGTTCTTATACTAAAACTAACACTAGAGTCATTGCATGTTTGTTCTACGCACAAACCACACATGGATCCGACACTGTCATTGCATGTGTGTACTTTCCACAAACCACACATGGATTAACCACTAGAGTCATTGCATGTGTGTTCTTTCCACAAACCACATATGGATCAACTAGTGGTCATTGCATGTGTGTTCTTTTCCATAAACCACTTATGGATCCATTACAGTCATTGCATGTGTGTTATTTCCACAAACCACACATGGATCAACCACTAGAGTCATTGCATGTGTGTTATTTCCACAAACCACACATGAATCAACCACTAGAGTCATTGCATTTGTGTGTTCTTTTCCAAAAACCACACATGGATCCACCACTAGAGTCATTGCATCTGTGTTCTTATACTAAAACCAACAGTAGAGTCATTGCATGTGTGTGAAGGGTTTCGCAGCATAGTAAATCAAAATTTTCTACGGAAGCGAACAGAGGGAAAGCCAAGATCTAATCTAGGAGATGCAAACAACGAGAGAGATTGGATTAGATCTTCATACCCTTGAAGATTCAAGACAGCGGAACGCTCGTCGAACGTGGGTGATGTAGTCGTACTCGCTTCTCCTCCTCGCGATCCGATCCGATCTAGCACCACAAGTGGTGGTGCCTCCGTGAGATGCACACTGCAGCACCTCGGCGCCTCCTCCTCGGACCAGCAAGTATGGTGGAGAGATGGATTGGATCTACAGCAGGCGTGGTGTATATGGTGGAGAATTTACTGCAGGCTTCGCCTACAAGCGATGGGAGGGAGAGAGGAAGGCAGGGCAGCTAGGGCTTGGAGGAGATGTGTGTATGGGAAGGGAAGCACCAGCCTCTATATATAGAGGGGGTGGTGGCGGCCAGCCCTAGCCCCTCCTCCAAGCCTATCTCTAGTTTAAACAATTTAAACTCTCCCCTTATCTAGATAACCCTATCTCTAGTTTAAACGAATTTAAACTTATCTAGGATCGGTTGGGCCCTATGGGGCCTTGTGCCCCTGGCCCAATGCGGCCAGGACACTCCCTCATAGGCCCATGCCCCCTCCCGGAAGGTGGGACCACGTTGGCCCCCTTCCGGAAGGTTCTAGAAGCTTCCGGTACAATACCGATTAATCCGGAACAATTCCGAACTCCAAAAACTGCACTGCCTTATATGAATCTTATTCTCCGGACCATTCCGGAACCTCTCGTGATATCCCGGATCCCATCCGAGACTCCGAACACAAATTCATAAACCAAGTATCCAATCTATCCTAGCGTCAAGACACGTTAAGTGTGTGACCTGCGGGTTCGAGAATATGCAGACATGATCTTCTATCAATAATCAACAGCGGGGTCTGGGCACCCATATTGACTCCCACACATTCATCGATGATCATATCGGATGAACCACGATGCCAGGATTCAATCAATCCCATATATATATTCCCTTCGTCTCGCGATATTTTACTTGCCCGAGATTCGATCGTCGGTATCGTTATACCTAGTTCAATCTCGTTCAGAAGTACTTTACTCGTCCATAATCCGATATCACTTTTGATTAAATCCTTAACCACATGCTTGCAAGCGGTGTTGATATCGATTACCGAGTGGGCCCAAGCATATCTCTCCGACTTGGGAGGACAAATCCCATCTCGATACATACAACCCAATGTGATACTTTCCGATCACCGAGAGACACCTTGATGATCACACTCTCATAGGATGACGTTTGATGACCTCAAAGCTTTCTTCCGATACCAGGGAGTTGTATTATCTCATGGTCTAAGGAATACAATATTTGACATAGGAAAAGCTTCGCAAAGATGAACACAAGGACACGATCTAATTGCTTCGCTTAGTTTGGGTCTATCCACCATATCATTCTCCCAATGATATGATCTCATTATCAATTGACAAATCATGTCTATGGTTAGGAAACCTTAAACATCATAGATAAATGAACTAGTCCATAGAGGCGATTTAGGGACACGGTGTTTTGCACAAACCACACAATGATTAAAGTTTCCTCTTAATACAATTCTAGCATGGAATATAAACTTTATCATGAACAAGAATTATAATAATAACATCTTTATTATTGCCTCTAGGGCATAATTCCAACAGTCTCCCACTTGCACTAGAGTCAATAATCTAGTTTACATTTGGCAACAATCTTACACCCATGGCAATCGAGGTGCTGATCATATTTTACACGTGGAAGAGGTTTAGTCAATGGATCTCGACATTCAGATCTGTATGTACTTTGCTAATCTTCAGATCTCCATCTGCTATATAATCTCGGATTATATGAAACTTATGATTGATATGCTTGGTCTTTGGATGATATCTTGTTCCTTAGCGAGTGCTATGGCGCCGGTGTTGTCACACAATATCTCCAGTGGGTCCAATGCACTTGAACCACCAAGCTCGATGATGAAGTTTCGATCCAAACTCCTTCACTTGACGCTTCGCAGCAGCCATGTATTCCGCTTCTCTTCAGATCCCGCGATCACGCTTTGCTTGCAGCTTCTCCACTCAGCTCCTCCATTCAAAATATACACGTATCCGTCCGAGATTTATGATCATCCTTGTCGTGTCGAAACTAGCATTGACGTAACCTTTACGACGATGTTCATCACCCCCATAGACTAAGAACATTTATTTAGTCCTATTTAGGTACCTTAGGATGTTCTTCACGGCTGTCCAGTGTTCCACTCCTGGATCACTTTGATATCTGCTCGTCAAACTAAGAGCATTGGACACATCCGGTCTAGTACACAGCATGGCATAGATGATGGAACCTATGGCCGAGGCATAAGGCACTTTGCTCATAGCTTCCCTATCATTTACCATAGCTGGACACTGAGCCTTGCTCAATATCTTACCTGACAACATAGGCACTGAACCTTTCAATGCCTTATCCATTCTGAACCTTTTCGAACTTTGTCTAGGTATGTACTCGGCTTAAAGCTATCAGCGCCTTTGTCTATCTCTATAGATTTTGATGCCCAATATATAAGCAGCTTCACCTAGGTCTTTCATTGAAAAACACTTGTTCAAATAACTCTTCACATCGTTAAGCATGCTGATGTCATTTCCAATAATCAATATGTCATCCACATATAGTACCAGAAACGTCACCGAGCTCCCACTCACTTTCTTGTAGATGCAAGCTTCGTAGCAATTTGGAACAAATCCAAAGCTCTTGATCACTTGATCAAAATGAAGGTTCCAACTCCGAGATGCTTGCTTCAGTCCATAAATGGAACGCTGAAGTTTGCATACTTTATCAGCATCCTTAGGATCGACAAAACCTTCGGGTTGCATCATATACAACTCTTCATCAATATTGCCATTGAGGAAAGCAGTCTTGACATCCATTTGCCATATTTCATAATCATGAAACACAGCAATTGCTAATAAAATCCGAATGGACTTAAACATCGCTACGGGAGAGAAAGTCTCATCATAGTCAACACCTTGAACTTGTCGAAAACCTTTCGCAACAAGCCGTGCTTTATAGACGGTAACATTACCATCCGCGTCCGTTTTCCTTTTGAAGATCCATTTGCACTCAACGGCCTTTCGGTCGCTAGGAGGGTCCACCAAAGTCCATACTTGGTTTTCGCTCATGGATCCCAATTCGGATTTCATGGCTTCTAGCCATTTCTCAGAGTCTGGGCTCATCATCGCTTCCTCATAGCTCGTAGATTCACTGTCTTCTACTAACAAGACAGTCAAGATAGGGTTTCCGTACCACTTAGGAGGGGCACGCGACCTTGTCGACCTGCGACGTTCAGTAGCAGCATCATCCGAAGCTTCATGATCCTTGTCATTTGCTTCCTCTATTGTTGGTGCAGGCGGCACTGGAACAATTTCAGGTGCTGCGCTACTCTCCAATTCAAGAGAAGGTTCAATAACCTCGTCTAGCTCTACTTTCCTCCCACTCACTTCTTTCGAGAGAAACTCCTTCTCAAGAAAGGAACCGTTCTTTGCGACAAACACTTTGCCTTCGGTTCTGTGATAGAAGGTATACCCAATAGTTTCCTTAGGGTATCCTATGAAGAGGCATTTCTCCGCTTTGGGTTCGAGCTTGTCCGACATCAACTTCTTGACGTAAGCTTCGCATCCCCAAACTTTAAGAAACGACAACTTAGGTTTAGCACCAAACCACAGTTCATACGGTGTCGTCTCAACGGATTTAGATGGAGCCCTATTTAAAGTGAATGCAGCGGTTTCTAATGCATAACCCCAAAATGATAACGGCAAATCAGTAAGAGACATCATCGATCGGACCATATCTAATAGGGTTCGATTTCGGCGTTCAGACACACCATTGCGCTGTGGTGTTCCGGGTGGCGTGAGTTGTGAAACGATTCCACTTGCTTTGAGATGCGTGAGAAAATCATAACTCAAATATTCGGCCCCAGGATCGGATCGTAGAAACTTAATCTTTCTGTTACGATGGTTCTCCACTTCATTCTGAAATTCTTTGAACTTTTCAAATGTTTTAGATTTATGTTTCATTAAATAGATATACCCATATCTACTTAAGTCATCAGTAAAAGTGAGAAAATAGCGATATCCACCGCGCGTCGAAACACTCATCGGTCCGCATACATCGGTATGTATGATTTCCAACAAGTCCGCTTTCGCTCCATCATACCGGAGAACGGGGTTTTGATCATCTTGCCCATGAGGCATGGTTCGCATGTGTCAAATGATTCAAAATCAAGAGACTCCAAAAGTCCATCAGAATGGAGTTTATTCATGCGCTTTACACCAATATGACCTAGACGACAGTGCCACAAATAAGTAGTATTATCACTATCTACTTTGCATCTCTTAGCCTCAATGTTATGGATGTGTGTTTCATTCCTTTCGAGATTTAGAAGAAATAAACCATTCACAAGAGGTGCATGACCATAAAAGATGTTACTCATATAAATAGAACAACCATTATTCTCCGATTTAAATGAATAACCGTCTTGCAATAAACACGATCCAGAAATAATGTTTATGCTCAACGCAGGCACATAATAATATTTATTAAGGTTTAAAACTAATCCCGAAGGTAAAACTAAGGAGAGAGTGCCGACGGCCATCACATCAACTCTTGATCCGTTGCCAACGCGCATCGTCACCTCATCCCTCGCAAGCCGCCGTCTATTCCGTAGCTCCTGTTTCGAGTTACAAATATTAGCAACTGAACCGGTATCAAATACCCAGGCACTACAACGAGGGCTAGTAAGGAAAACATCAATAACATGTATATCAAATATACCTTTGATGGTGCCAGCCTTCTTGTCCGCTAAGTACTTCGGACATTCGCCCAAAGGACCCTTGTCCTTGCAATAGAAGCACTCAGTGTCCGGCTTAGGACCAGACCTGAGCTTCCTCTCAGCAGGGGCAACGCGCTTGCCGCCGCCTTTCTTGAAGGGCTTCCTTGCACCCTTACCTTTCTTGAAGGTGGGGGGCTTGTTGACCATCAACACATGATTATTCCTTTTGATGTTCACCTCCGCTACTTTCATCTTAGCAAAGAGCTCAGTGATCATATCAGTGGAACCAATCTGATTGTGATCAACTACAAAACTTTTGCAGCTAGGAGTGTCAATCTTGAGCTCCTCTGGAATCTTGCAGTCCAGTTGCTCAAGGCGTTGAGTGTAGCCCGACATCTTAATGGCGTGCTCACTAACGGAACTCCCTTCCTCCATCTTGTAGTTAAAGAATTTCTTAGAGATCTCATATCTCTCAGAACGGGCTTGAGTCTGAAACATGTTTTTCAGCTCCTCGAGAATCTCAAAGGGCCCGTGAACTCCTCAAAACGATTTTGAAGATCCGATTCCATAGCATACACCATGGCGATTTTAATCAAATCATAATCATCCTTGCGCGACTGATAAACAGCTTTTTCATCAGCCGGCGCATCTACAGCAGGGGCGTCACCTAGCGCTTTCTCAAGGGCATAGTCCATTGTCCGCCGAGAATGATTCTCGAATGCGGAACCATTTGGTAAAGTTAGACCCATTGTTTCTAAGCTTTTCTATCTCAGCAAAACGTTGAAGTTGAAGTTGGACTTGGCCATGTGATCTACATGATTTGCAAGTACAATTTAGACTATGTTCATGATAACTAGTTCAACTTAATCAAATTACTAGATGAACTCCCACCAAATTCAACATCCCTCAAGTTGTTTAGTGAACATGATCCAAATTCACCACACCTAATCCGATCATCACGAGAAGAGATGTGGTTTCAATGGTGGACAACGGCGTCGATCATATCATTCATATGACTCATGCTTAACCTTTCGGTTCTTGTGTTCCGAGGCCATGTCTGTACATGCTAGGCTCGTTCAGCTAGACCCAAGTATTTCCGTGTGCAAAAACTGGCTTGCACCTGTATGTGAGCATAGAGTCTATAGCACCCGATCATCACGTGATGCTTGGACACGACGAACTTTCAACTGCATACTTGGGGAGAACACAGTTTTATCTTGATCTTTATGAGGAATCATCTTATAATGCTACCGTCATGATCTAAGCATAATAAGATACATAAAAGGATAAACATCACATGTATATAACTTTATGTGACATGGTATAGCCAATCTTGGCGCGCTAATGATCTCCATCTTGTGCGTTCCAATGATCTCCATCACTCCACCATGATTGCCTCCACCACGAATAGCAACTACAACTATTGCTAACTACTTAGCGATAAAGTAAAGCTATTACATGGCGTATAAGAAGTTGACTGCAGGTCATACACAATTATAAAGACAACCATATGGCTCTGCGCCGGTTGTGTACTCATCGACATGCAAGTCGTGAAACATTACAAAACATGATCATCGCATACATTATACACATCACATCTTGGGCCATACCATATCACGAAACACTCGCAAAAACAAGTTAGACGCCTCTACTTTGTTGTTGCATGTTTTACGTGGCTCATGGGAGTAGATGCTAAGAACGATTCTTACCTACGGAAAGCCACAACGGTGATATTATGGTTGCCAAACTCCTGTGTTAATCCCATGACAACTATACTGAGAGAAACGGCATCCACCAGCCGCATGTGTGGTACAAGCCACACGTCAAGTGCGGAGCGGTCTCATGAAACGGCGTCGCAGAAGGTTGGCCTGGACCGCTTCAATCTCACTATCCCGCGTCATAAGAAGAACACAAACAAGAGGCTTGCAACAGAAAACATCAACGCCCGCAACAACCATGTTGCGTTCTACTCGTGAATCACATCTACGCATAGATCTAGCTCTGATACCACTGAAGGGTTTCGCAGCATAGTAAATCAAAATTTTCTACGGAAGCGAACAGAGGGAAAGCCAAGATCTAATCTAGGAGATGCAAACAACGAGAGAGATTGGATTAGATCTTCATACCCTTGAAGATTCACACAGCGGAACGTTCGTCGGAACGTGGGTGATGTAGTCGTACTCGCTTCTCCTCCTCGCGATCCGATCTGATCTAGCACCACAAGTGGCGGTGCCTCCGTGAGATGCACACGTGAAGCACCTCGACGTCTCCTCCTTCCTCGTACCAGCAAGTATGGTGGAGAGATGGATTGGATCTACAGCACGACGGCGTGGTGTATATGGTGGAGAATTTCTGCTGCAGGGCTTCGCCTACAAACAGTCGGGAGGGAGAGAGGAAGGCAGCAGGGCAGCTAGGGCTTGGAGGGAGATGTGTGTATGGGGAAGGGGGCGCACCAGCCCTCTATATATAGAGGGGGTGGTGGCGGCCAGCCCTAGCCCCTCCTCCAAGCCTATCTCTAGTTTAAACAATTTAAACTCTCCCCTTATCTAGATAACCCTATCTCTAGTTTAAACGAATTTAAACTTATCTAGGATCGGCTGGGCCCTATGGGGCCTTGTGCCCCTGGCCCAATGCGGCCAGGACACTCCCTCATAGGCCCATGCCCCCTCACGGAAGGTGGGACCACGTTAGCCCCCTTCCGGAAGGTTCTAGAAGCTTCCGGTACAATACCGATTAATCCGGAACAATTCCGAACTCCAAAACTGCCTTATATGAATCTTATTCTCCGGACCATTACGGAACCTCTCGTGATATCCCGGATCCCATCCGAGACTCCGAACACAAATTCATAAACCAAGTATCCAATCTATCCTAGCGTCAAGACACGTTAAGTGTGTGACCTGTGTGGTTCGAGAATATGCAGACATGATCTTCTATCAATAATCAACAGCGGGGTCTGGGCACCCATATTGACTCCCACACATTCATCGATGATCATATCGGATGAACCACGATGCCAGGATTCAATCAATCCCATATATATATTCCCTTCGTCTCGCGATATTTTACTTGCCCGAGATTCGATCGTCGGTATTGTTATACCTAGTTCAATCTCGTTCACAGCAAGTACTTTACTCGTTCCATAATCCGATATCACTTTGTGATTAACTCCTTAACCACATGCTTGCAAGCGGTGTTGATATCGATTACCGAGTGGGCCCGAAGCATATCTCTCCGACTTCGGAGGGACAAATCCCATCTCGATACATACAACCCAACATATACTTTCCGATCACCTGAGAGACACCTTTATGATCACCCTCTCATAGGATGACGTTTGATGACCTCAAAGCTTTCTTCCGATACCAGGGAGTTGAATTATCTCATGGTCTAAGGAATACAATATTTGACATAGGAAAAGCTTCGCAAAGATGAACACAAGGACACGATCTAATTGCTTCGCTTAGTTTGGGTCTATCCACCATATCATTCTCCCAATGATATGATCTCATTATCAATTGACAACTCATGTCTATGGTTAGGAAACCTTAACCATCATTGATCAATGAGCTAGTCCATAGAGGCGTACTAGGGACACGGTGTTGTTCACAAACCACACAAGTATTAAAGTTTCCGCTTAATACAATTCTAGCATGGAATATAAACTTTATCATGAACAAGAATTATAATAATAACATCTTTATTATTGCCTCTAGGGCATAATTCCAACAGTGTGTTCTTTCCACAAACCACACATGGATCAACTAGTGGTCATTGCATGTGTGTTCTTTTCCACAAACCACACATGGATCCACCAGTGGTCATTGCATGTGTGTTCTTTTCCACAAACCACACATGGATCCACCAGTGGTCATTGGATGTGTGTTCTTTTCCACAAACCACACATGGATACACAGTAGAGTCGTCGCATGTGTGTTTTTTCCACAAACCACATATGGATCAACCAGAGTCATTGCATGTGTGTTCTTTCCACAAACCACACATGGATCCACCAGTGGTCATTGCATGTGTGTTCTTTCCACAAACCACATATGGATCAACCAGAGTCATTGCATGTGTGTTCTTTCCAAAAACCACACATGGATCAACCACTAGAGTCATTACATGTTTGTTCTTATACTAAACCACAAACCAGCACTAGAGTCATCGCATGTGCGTTCTTTTCCACAAACCACACATGGATCCACTAGACTCATTGCATGTGTGTTCTTTTCCACAAACAACTTCTGGATCAACCAGTGGTCATTGCATGTGTGTTCTTTTCACAAACTACATGTGGACCCACTAGAGTCATTGCATCTGTGTTCTTATACTAAAACTAGCACTAGAGTCATTGCATGTGTGTTCTATGCACAAACCACACATGGATCCACCACTGTCATTGCATGTGTGTTCTTTCCACAAACCACACATGGATCAACCACTAGAGTCATTGCATGTGTGTTCTTTCCACAAACCACATATGGATCAACTAGTGGTCATTGCATGTGTGTTCTTTTCCATAAACCACTTATGGATCCATTACAGTCATTGCATGTGTGTTATTTCCACAAACCACACATGGATCAACCACTGGAGTCATTGCATGTGTGTTATTTCCACAAACCACACATGAATCAACCACTAGAGTCATTCCATTTGTGTGTTCTTTTCCACAAACCACACATGGATCCACCACTAGAGTCATTGCATCTGTGTTCTTATACTAAAACCAACAGTAGAGTCATTGCATGTGTGTTCTTTCCACAAACCACACATGGATCAACTAGTGGTCATTGCATGTGTGTTCTTTTCCACAAACCACACATGGATCCACCAGTGGTTATTGGATGTGTATTCTTTTCCACAAACCACACATGGATACATAGTAGAGTCGTTGCATGTGTGTTTTTTCCACAAACCACATATGGATCAACCAGACTCATTGCATGTGTGTTCTTTCCACAAACCACACATGGATCCATCAGTGGTCATTGCATGTGTGTTCTTTCCACAAACCACATATGGATCAACCAGAGTCATTGCATGTGTGTTCTTTCCAAAAACCACACATGGATCAACCACTAGAGTCATTACATGTTTGTTCTTATACTAAACCACAAACCAGCACTAGAGTCATCGCATGTGCGTTCTTTTCCACAAACCACACATGGATCCACTAGACTCATTGCATGTGTGTTCTTTTCCACAAACAACTTCTGGATTAACCAGTGGTCATTGCATGTGTGTTCTTTTCACAAACTACATGTGGACCCACTAGAGTCATTGCATCTGTGTTCTTATACTAAAACTAGCACTAGAGTCATTGCATGTGTGTTCTATGCACAAACCACACATGGATCCACCACTGTCATTGCATGTGTGTTCTTTCCACAAACCACACATGGATCAACCACTAGAGTTATTGCATGTGTGTTCTTTCCACAAACCACATATGGATCAACCAGTGGTTATTGCATGTGTGTTCTTTTCCATAAACCACTTATGGATCCATTACAGTCATTGCATGTGTGTATTTCCACAAACCACATATGGATCAACCACTAGAGTCATTGCGTGTGTGTTATTTCCACAAACCACACATGGATCAACCACTAGAGTCATTGCATGTGTGTGTTATTTTCCACAAACCACACATGGATCTACCACTAGAGTCATTGCATGTGTGTTCTTATACTAAATCCAACAGTAGAGTCGTTGCATGTGTGTTCTTTCCACAAACCACACATGGATCAACCAGTGGTTATTGCATGTGTGTTCTTTCCACAAACCACACATGGATCCACCAGTGGTCATTGCATGTGTGTTCTTTCCACAAACCACATATGGATCAACCAGAGTCATTGCATGTGTGTTCTTTCCAAAAACCACACATGGATCAACCACTAGAGTCATTACATGCTTGTTCTTACACTAAACCACAAACCAGCACTAGAGTCATCGCATGTGCGTTCTTTTCCACAAACCACACATGGATCCACTAGACTCATTGCATGTGTGTTCTTTTCCACAAACAACTTCTGGATCAACCAGTGGTCATTGCATGTGTGTTCTTTTCACAAACTACATGTGGACCCACTAGAGTCATTGCATCTGTGTTCTTATACTAAAACTAGCACTAGAGTCATTGCATGTGTGTTCTATGCACAAACCACACATGGATCCACCACTGTCATTGCATGTGTGTTCTTTCCACAAACCACACATGGATCAACCACTAGAGTTATTGCATGTGTGTTCTTTCCACAAACCACATATGGATCAACCAGTGGTCATTGCATGTGTGTTCTTTTCCATAAACCACTTATGGATCCATTACAGTCATTGCATGTGTGTTATTTCCACAAACCACATATGGATCAACCACTAGAGTCATTGCATGTGTGTTATTTCCACAAACCACACATGGATCAACCACTAGAGTCATTGCATGTGTGTGTTATTTTCCACAAACCACACATGGATCTACCACTAGAGTCATTGCATGTTTGTTCTTATACTAAATCCAACAGTAGAGTTGTTGCATGTGTGTTCTTTCCACAAACCACACATGGATCAACCAGTGGTTATTGCATGTGTGTTCTTTTCCACAAACCACACATGGATCCACCAGTGGTCATTGCATGTGTGTTCTTTCCACAAACCACATATGGATCAACCAGAGTCATTGCATGTGTGTTCTTTCCAAAAACCACACATGGATCAACCACTAGAGTCATTACATGTTTGTTCTTATACTAAACCACAAACCAGCACTAGAGTCATTGCATGTGCGTTCTTTTCCACAAACCACACATGGATCCAGTAGACTCATTGCATGTGTGTTCTTTTCCACAAACAACTTCTGGATCAACCAGTGTTCATTGCATGTGTGTTCTTTTCACAAACTACATGTGGACCCACTAGAGTCATTGCATCTCTGTTCTTATACTAAAACTAACACTAGAGTCATTGCATGTGTGTTCTACCCACAAACCACACATGGATCCGCCACTGTCATTGCATGTGTGTTCTTTCCACAAACCACACATGGATCAACCACTAGAGTCATTGCATGTGTGTTCTTTCCACAAACCACATATGGATCAACCAGTGGTCATTGCATGTGTGTTCCTTTCCATAAACCACTTATGGATCCATTACAGTCATTGCATGTGTGTTATTTCCACAAACCACATATGGATCAACCACTAGAGTCATTGCATGTGTGTTATTACCACAAACCACACATGGATCAACCACTAGATTCATTGCATGTGTGTTATTTTCCATAAACTACACATGGATACATCACTAGAGTCATTGCATGTGTGTTCTTATACTAAAACCAACAGTAGAGTCATTGCATGTGTGTTCTTTCCACAAACCACACATGGATCAACTAGTGGTCATTGCATGTGTGTTCTTTTCCACAAACCACACATGGATCCACCAGTGGTCATTGCATGTGTGTTCTTTCCACAAACCACATATGGATCAACCAGAGTCATTGCATGTGTGTTATTTCCACAAACCACACATGGATCAACCACTAGAGTCTTTACATGTTTGTTCTTATTCTAAACCACAAACCAGCACTAGAGTCATTGCATGTGCGTTGTTTTCCACAAACCACACATGGATCCACTAGACTCATTGCATGTGTGTTCTTTTCCACAAACAACTTGTGGATCAACCAGTGGTCATTGCATGTGTGTTCTTTTCACAAACTACATGTGGACCCACTAGAGTCATTGCATCTGTGTTCTTATACTAAAACTAACACTAGAGTCATTGCATGTGTGTTCTATCCACAAACCACACATGGATCCACCAGTGTCATTGCATGTGTGTTCTTTCCACAAACCACACATGGATCAACCACTAGAGTCATTGCATGTGTGTTCTTTCCACAAACCACATATGGATCAACTAGTGGTCATTGCATGTGTGTTCTTCTCCATAAACCACTTATGGATCCATTACAGTCATTGCATGCGTGTTATTTTCACAAACCACACATGGATCAACCACTAGAGTCATTGCATGTTTGTTATTTCCACAAACCACACATGGATCAACCACTAGAGTCATTGCATGTGTGTGTTCTTTTCCACAAACCACACATGGATCCACCACTAGAGTCATTGCATGTGTGTTCTTATACTAAAACCAACAGTAGAGTCATTGCATGTGTGTTCTTTCCACAAACCACACATGGATCAACCAGTGGTCATTGCATGTGTGTTCTTTTCCACAAACCACACATGGATCCACCAGTGGTCATTGCATGTGTGTTCTTTTCCACAAACCACACATGGATCCACCAGTGGTCATTGGATGTGTGTTCTTTTCCACAAACCACACATGGATCCACCAGTGGTCATTGCATGTGTGTTCTTTCCACAAACCACATATGGATCAACCAGAGTCATTGCATGTGTGTTCTTTCCACAAACCACGCATGGATCAACCACTAGAGTCATTGCATGTTTGTTCTTATACTAAAACCACAAACCATCACTAGAGTCATTGCATGTGTGTTCTTTTCCACAAACCACACATGGATCCACTAGACTCATTGCATGTGTGTTCTTTTCCACAAACAACTTATGGATCAACCAGTGGTCATTGCATGTGTGTTCTTTTCACAAACCACATGTGGACCCACTAGAGTCATTGCATGTGTGTTCTTATACTAAAACTAGCACTAGAGTCATTGCATGTGTGTTCTATCCATAAACCACACATGGATCCACCAATGTCATTGCATGTGTGTTCTTTTCACAAACCACACATGGATCAACCACTAGAGTCATTGCATGTGTGTTCTTTCCACAAACAACATATGGATCAACCAGTGGTCATTGCATGAGTGTTCTTTTCCATAAACCACTTATGGATCCATTACAGTCATTGCAGGTGTATTATTTCCGCAAACAACACATGGATCAACCACTAGAGTAATTGCATGTGTGTTTTTTCCACAAACCAGACATGGATCAACCACTAGAGTCATTGCATGTGTGTTAATTCCACAAACCACACATGGATCAACCACTAGAGTCATTGCATGTGTGTTCTTATACTAAAACCACACTAGAGTCATTGCATGTGTGTTTTTTCCACAAACCACACATGGATCAACCAGTGGTCATTCTATGTGTGTTCTTTTCCACAAACCACACATGGATCCACCAGTGGTCGTTGCATGTGTGTTCTTTCCACAAACCACATATGGATCAACCAGAGTCATTGCATGTGTGTTCTTTACACAAACCACACATGGATCAACCACTAGAGTCATTGCATGTGTGTTCTTATAATAAAACCACAAACCATCACTACAGTCATTGCATGTGTGTTCTTTTAAACAAACCACACATGGATCCACTAGACTCATTACATGTGTGTTCTTTTCCACAAACAACTTCTGGATCAACCAGTCGTCATTGCATGTGTGTTCTTTTCACAAACTACATGTGGACCCACTAGATTCATTGCATCTGTGTTCTTATACTAAAACTAGCACTAGAGTCATTGTATGTGTGTTATATCCACAAACCACACATGGATCCACCACTGTCATTGCATGTGTGTTCTTTCCACAAACTACACATGGATGAACCACTAGAGTCATTGCATGTGTGTTCTTTCCACAAACCACATATGGATCAACCAGTGGTTATTGCATGTGTGTTCTTTTCCAAAAACCACTTATGGATCCATTACAGTCATTGCATGTGTGTTATTTCCATAAACCACACATGGATTAACCACTAGAGTCATTGCATGTGTGTTATTTCCACAAACCACACATGGATCAACCACTAGAGTCATTGCATGTGTGTTCTTTTCCACAAACCACACATGGATCCACAAGTGGTCATTGCATGTGTGTTCTTTCCACAAACCACATATGGATCAACCGGAGTCATTGCATGTGTGTTCTTTCCACAAACCAAACATGGATCAACCACTAGAGTCATTACATGTTTGTTCTTATACTAAACCACAAACCAACACTAGAATCATCGCATGTGCGTTCTTTTCCACAACCACACATGGATCCACTAGACTCATTGCATGTGTGTTATTTTCCACAAACAACTTCTGGATCAACCAGTGGTCACTGCATGTGTGTTCTTTTCACAAAATACATGTGGACCCACTAGAGGGATTGCATCTGTGTTCTTATACTAAAACTAGCACTAGAGTCATTGCATGTGTGTTTTATGCACAAACCACACATGGATCCTGTGACACCCCGGTTCTGAAAAGACCGTGGCCTCTATGTGACATGCCAATCCCTGGATCGGTTCATTGGCCCACAATAGAGTAAGATAGATAACATAGCAAAATATCCGTGTATCATAGATAACGAAGATCCAGAGTACCATTATTACAATAAAAGCTTAGCACAAAGCTAGCTCAAATTATTCAGGTAGCAACATAAACGAGATAAATCCTCCATTCTTGAAATTGCCCACAAGTGAACAAGTGCCGAGTACCGTACCGGCCTATAACGATCAATCAGAATCGGAATAACCTGCAGCATAAAACGCAACAGCCCCGAAGGGTCAATACATGGAATGTATGGCAAGTAGAGCTAGTAAATGGAGACAATAGTACTAACATCTACATGCATATTTGGCAAGTGGAGCTGTGTCTGGCTTGCATTTGCAAATAACTTTGTCCTACTTTCATAAACAGTTTTGAATTTTCTTTGAAAAGATCCCAATTAAGTTAACCCAACAAGATTAAAGCAATTATGAAATTAGAATGAGCGAGAAACATGTCATGGAATCAATATCAAGCAACTCAGTTGTCCATAACCGGGGACACGGCTAATTGATTAGATTATACACTCTGCAGAGGTTAGTACACTTTACCCATGTGACTTGGCCAGCCCAGCTCGTACCAAAATTCTACATCTCTGGATACGCGGGTTCGAGTTACCACAACCTACTAAGTCCAACCAACCGCCCATTTCATTATTGGCACATGGTTGTACACGTAAGCTACACAATAAAGAAGCCAATCATTCTCTCTTGATACCTGGGTGCCTTTCCGCAATGAAACCACCAAAAATTATCAATACCATCACACCCAGGGGGTTCATTGATTAAGTCGTTTTTAGTTTTCACAAACCAAAACTTTGAGAAAACAAGTGTCAATGATGTAACCCAGCCCTAGTTCAACATAGCATGGCTAAGCACATCTACAACGGTGGTTCATCTACAAGGAAATCCCTACCACAATAATAGGACATAGCATAGCGATAGTATCATCCTACACATGCATCTATAAAATACACGACAATGCATTGAAAATAGTAGAACGATATCATGAACAAAGTAGCATCTACTTGCCTTGATTGAAGCGGTCGGAGGAACAATCCAAACACGAGCAAGGGTTGCACTCCACACAATCTACACGACACAATTGCATTCATAAACAAACAATTCACAAACATATGCAACAAAGATGATGCATGAATGCAAGAACGGCAATTGAATTGGTGCTACAGCTGCACCACATAATACTAATACATATTATACCGAATACATGCATGGAAAATAGATTTGGCGCTAGGAAAACTATTAACCAAAAGTAGAGATCTCTACTAGAGCTAGAAATTAAATAATTCACTACCGGTAGTATACTGTTTGTAAAATCCTGGAAAAATTCTACTGCATAGGCATCGCCGATAAGAAACAGTGCCAATTGGAATTACTCAAAAAGGAGTTATAAAACATCCCGAGTAATTAAAACACTGCAGAAAGCCATTAGACAATTACGGCAGAAGTTTTTACTGTAAGCCTATCTTTTTATTTCACGATGAGATTCCCCTCGTTCATACGAGTTCAGGGACATATCACACGCGATTTTTGGAGCTACGAAACTTTTACTACGAATTTATTACTCCGAAAAGGCCACTAACTAGTTTGATTAAACTGTACTAAACCTGACGGTAAAAGTCTGAACCAAAGCTACAGCGAGATTCTACACGACTCACTAAACTCGTGCATATTTTATTTGCAAATTTTGGCCAAGCGGTTTAATTTCTACGCAATTTTACAAGATTCTACCGAAATCTGCCAACTAATAGGATTAACGAAATTGACCCAGTCAATCGTGGTTCGATGACTGGCGCTGATCAAGGCCTGACTAGTCAACGCCTGGAGTGCTGACCAGTCAACGAACGATCTAAGCCGCTGATCTGAGATCTGACGGTGGCTGCTGTCTTACCGCAAACGGACGGTGAATCGAACTCCGGCGAGCTTCGGACGGCGGCGACGGTCGGTTCCGGCGGCGTGGAAACTCCTGCAAGTACACACACGGTCAACTACGGCTTCCGGAATAATTAAACGCGCGCGCGTACGCGGCGATCTGCAGGGCGCAGTTGGCGGCGGCGGATGGAGACGCGGAGCACGGGAACGGAAAGAGGGCGGCGAGACGAACCCGGCAACAGACGCGGCGATGGCCGGCGACGACCGGAGGCGGCGGCGCGCGGCGCGGAAGGCGGCAACGGCGGACGTGCTCGCGCCTGGGAGCGCGCACGCAGGGAGATGGCGGCGGCGGGGTTGGGTCGCGTGCACGGGAACCGAGGCCAGGGGTGGGGCCCTCCTTAAAAAGGTCCCTCGCGTGCAGAAAAAAAAAAGAAAAAAAAATCCTGAACCGAATCGGTCCGCAGTTGGACTCCGTTTCGGAAATCGGTCCGGATTTTCGGACCGTTTTCCGGCGGTTTACTAAAACGTCCGAGTCTTTTGCATACGAACTCCGATTTCAGCGATTTTCGCGCCTACGGGTTCGTATCGTCGAGGGGAACAACCTTCAGTCGAAGTTTGAGCGAAAGCTCGAACCTACAGGGGTGGTTGTTGCAAGTCCCTCTAAAGCTCCCCGCAGGAACCTCGAAGCGAAACAAAAAAAGGGTTTTGACATAGCGCTTCACCGAACCTTTCTACTCGACGATTTTGCAGGAAAAAGCATGATGCAATGCAATGAATGATATGCAAGACCAAATCTAAAATTTGGGATGTGACAAGACTAACCCCCTTAAGATGAATCTCGTCCTCGAGATTCGGCGCGGCTAGCAAATAGGTGTGGCTAGTCCTCTCGGATGTCATCCTCACGCTCCCAAGTGGCTTCCTCTTCGGTGTGGTGGCTCCACTGCACCTTGCAAAACTTGATTGTCTTGGTACGGGTAGTCCTTTCTGCTGTCTCCAGAATCTTGACCGGTTTCTCCTCATAGGTCAAATCATTCTCAAACTAAACCTCCTCGAGCGGTACAGTGTCTCTCAATGGTGTATCCACCATCTCCGGATGGCACTTCTTCAGCTGGGATACGTGGAACACATTGTGAACAGCATGAGCCTCCGCAACTCCAACGAGAGGCAACTTCTCCTTTATGCGTTAAGACCCGACACGGTCCAATAAATCGAGGTGCCAGCTACCCTTAATACCAAATCTCTTGATTCCACGGAGTGGCGATACTCTGAGGTATGCTCTATCACCTATCTCATACACCACTTCCTTGCGCTTGGCGTCAGCGTAGCTCTTCTGTCTTGATTGTGCTACCTTCAGCCTGTCTCTAATCAAGGCGACCTTCTCCTCAGCGTCCTTGATCAAATCAGGTCCAAACAACTGACGTTCTCCTACTCCATCCCATAGCAATGGTGTTCGGCACCGTTTCCCATATAACACATCGAACGGTGACGTCTTGATGCTGGTTTGATAGCTGTTGTTGTAGGAAAACTCCGCATACGGTAAATTCTCATCCCAACTAGAACCATGAGCCAAGGCGCAAGCTCTTAGCATGTCTTCCAAAATCTGATTCACCCTCTCCTCTCGGTCCATCACCAGGTGAAACGCTGTGCTAAACTCCAATCTAGTACCAAGTGACTCGTGCAGCTGGCGCCAGAAGTGTGAGGTAAATTGGGTGCCTCTATCAGATACAATACTCTTGGGAACTCCATGTAGGCACACAATCTTGTCCATGTAAATCTTGGCCAACTTTGCACTCGTATAGGTCGTCTTCACCGGTATAAAGTGGGCTACATTGGTCAAATGCTCGACCACTGCCCAAATAGAGTCATATCCTGACCTGGTCCTGGGCTGTCCTGTGATAAAGTCCATTCCCATTCTATCCCATTTCCAATCCGGCACGGGCAAAGGCTGTAGCAGTCCTGCTGGTTTCTGGTGTTCCGCCTTCACTCGGCTACATACATCACATAGGGCGATATGCTCTGTGATGTCTCCCTTCATGTTGTTCCACCAGAATCTGTCCTTTAGGTCCATATACATCTTCGTATTATCCGGATGTATGGAATACGGCGAGTCATGAGCTTCCTGCATAATCAACTTCCTTAACTCCGGATCGTTGGGCACGCACAAACGATCTCCATACCACAAGGTACCTTGCTCATCCTCGCGGAATTCCCTTGCTCGACCTTCCTTCATCTTTTCCTTAACTTCATCTATCTCTTTGTCTCCCACTTGAGCCTTCCTGATTCTGTCCTGAAGCGTTGGTTGGACTTCTATTGTAGCCAAATATCCTTCAGATACTACCTCCAGTCTAAGGTCCTTGAATTGCTTGCACAAATCCTCAGGCAATTCACCAATTGTCAATCCATTGGCATAAACCTTTCGGCTCAGAGCATCTGCTGCTACATTGGCCTTTCCTGGGTGGTATTGTAGATTCATATCATAGTCCTTGATAAGTTCCAACCATCTCCTTTGTCTCATGTTCAGCTCCTTCTGTGTAAATATGTATTTCAGGCTCTTGTGGTCGGTGTACACATCACAGTGTTTTCCCATTAAGTAATGTCCCCATACCTTGAGCGCATGAACCACTGACGCTAACTCCAAGTCGTGTGTGGGGTAATTCCGCTCATGGTGCTTGAGTTGTCGCGAGGCATATGACACTACTCTCTCATCTTACATCAGCACACTCCCAAGTCCACCGAGAAGCATCACAAGACACTTGGAAATCCTTCAAGATCCGTAAACACGTAATAGGCATCACTAGTCGTCGACGCTTCGCCTCAAAGCTAGCTTCACACATCCGTCCATTCAAACTTCCTCTCCTTCTTCAAGTTCAGTCATCGGCTTTGCAATCTTGGAAAAGTTTTCAATGAACCTCCTGTAATATCCAGAAGTCCCAAAAGCTTGAATCTCTCCTGCATTCTTGGGTGCTTCCCACTTCCATCGCAGTCACTTTGCTTGGATCAACAAATGACTCCTTCTCCTGACACTACGTGTCCAAGAAACCCAACGGTGTTAAGCCAGAATTCACACTTGCTGAATTTGGCATACAGCTGGTGTTCCCTCAGTTCCTCCATAATCGGTCGCAGATGTTTCTCATGCTCAGCATCATCCTTTGAATATATCAGTATGTCATCAATAAACACCACTATGAACTTGTCCAAGTACTCCATAAATACCTTGTTCATCATGGTCATGAAATATGCCGGGGCATTCGTTAGTCCAAATGACATAATCAGATACTCATATAAACCATACCTAGTGGTGAAGGCGGTTTTTGGTACATCCTCCTTCCGGATCTTCAATTGAAAGTAGCCTGATCGCAGATCAATCTTGCTGAACACCTTTGCTCCTTCCAGTTGATCAAACAAATCATTTATGTTTGGCAGAGGGTACTTGTTCTTGATGGTTACCTCATTCAGCGAACGATAGTCCACCACTAACCTCTTGGTGCTGTCTTTCTTCTCCACAAACAGAACAGGTGCACCCCATGACGACGCACTAGGCTGAATGAATCCCTTTTCCAGCTGCTCCTTCAACTGTTTCTTCAATTCCTTCAGCTCATCCACATCCATCTTATATGGTTTCTTTGCTATTGGTCCTGTTCCCGGCATCAGGTCAATAAGAAACTCTACTTCTCTGTCAGGTGGCATCCCTGGCAGTTCTTCCGGAAACACGTCGGGGTAATCCCTTATCACTGGCACAGTATCCATGCTAACCCCCTTAAGAGAATTCAGCTTACACCTTCCTGGTCGTGCGGCTGACTTGAATCTAATCCTCTTACCATCCTGGGTTTTGAGTGAAACAGCTCGCTGTGCACAATCTATGTGTCCCTCATGCATAGACATCCAATCCATACCCAGAATAACGTCTAATCCCTGTGATTCCAACACTACCAAATGTGCAATGAAGTTGTGTGTTCCAATCCTCACAGTTAAATTGCGGCATCCCGCACTAGCTATCATATCTCCTCCAGGTGAACTCACTCTAAAAGACCTCTTCATAGACTCAGTAGGTAACTTATACTTATCCACAAATGCCCTTGATATGAATGAATGTGATGCACCAGTATCGAAAAGTATAAGTGCAGGGTAAGTGTTGATTGGAAACTTACCAATCACAAGGTCAGGCTCGTCTGGAATCTCTTCCACATTCATGTGGTTCACTGTGGCCTTCTCATTGTTGGTTGGCTTCAGTCCTTTCCTCTCCGGACAGTTGTCAGCATAGTGTCCCTTCTGCTTACACTTGAAGCATGTCACCTCACTCAGATCCTTCTTCACAAAATTGCGATCACGGTTGCGGTCATGTACACCGTGTCCTCCAGAGTGGTGAGAGTGTCCTCCCTTGTGGCTGTGGTGACTGCTCCTATGGTTGTCATGACGATGTCCATCGCCTCCATGGTGGTGGCGATCATGGCTCCCATGGTCACTCCCTCCATGCTTGGAGTATCCATCATATGAAGTGCGAGACTTGTGGTGTGAGCCAGAGTGGTGATTGTTGTTCTTTCTCTTGCGGCTTTCCACCTGCTTGTGCTTCCCTTCCAGGATTCTGGCCTTGTCCATGAGCTCCTGGAAAGTGGGGCAATAAACCACCAGTAGCTGCACTGAAAGCTCATCACTGAGGCCATCCAGGAATCTCTCCCTCCTTTTGCATCAGTGTCAACATCCTCAGGTGCATAACGGGACAGGTTGTTGAACTCCTCAATGTACTCGGCCACGGTGCGATTGGTTTGGCGCAAGTTGCGGAACTCTTTCCTCTTCAGGCTCAGAACTCCTGAAGACACGTGGTCGGTCCTGAAACCTTCCTCAAACATAGCCCAAGTCACGGTATTCAGAGGGTGGGTGATCTGAAATGTGTCCCACCAAGAAGCGGCTGGTCCCTCCAGTAGGTGAGCGGCAAACCTCACCTTCTCAGCATCAGTGCATCCAACAGTTACCAGATCCTTGTTGACTGAACGCAACTAGTCGAGAGCAACCATTGGTTCCGTGCAGAGAGAACTTAGCTGGCCTTAACCTCAGAAATCTGGTGAGAGCATCTCCCTGAGGCTGATTGTTTCCATTGTTGTTGTTCTGATTTGCCATGAACTGGGTCATCACTTGGGTTAGCTGTGCCTGAGCTGCCATGAGCTGCTCCAACTCACTGGGTTGGCGGCGGGGAGGCATCTGCGGTTCAGCACAGGTAAGTTTAGAAAGAATCAACTACGGTAATAGGATTCTACCCATGCATATGGTCAATCCACAACAAACCATAGCAGACAATCACAAGCAAGCAACACATCAACAAACAAGCGGTCCAGCTACATCCCAGGTGTTATCCTAGCAGTATATACCTACTGAAATAGTTTTATAAGAGTTGGCAATGGTTAACTAAACAGTTGAGCATCAAAACGACAAAACAGCAATTCTGACAGAACAGTTCTGCTGTGTTCACGAATTTTTCCGCCTGACTTAAACTCGTCATAAAATTAAGCCAATTTTTGTGCATATAGAACAGGAAGTTCCGCATCAGCCCAATTTGTTTCAGATTTTTCCGAGTTACCAGAAAAATATGAAAAATCGCGCAGTACTGCTGTATCAGCAGAAAAACTGCAGCGAAAACAACACAGATAGTAACCAAATTGCCATAACTCTTTCATATAATTTGCACAAATAATTCCTGGGATATTGGAGTACACAAATAAGCATCTAAACACTCTTACACTAACATGAACTAAGTATCACAACGATCGAGAATAATTCTAACGATTTCGCCTAACGAGGACTAATTGGTGGACTTCTATCTATTGCTTGAAGAGGTTGCGGTAGGTCTTTGCTGTCATGCGTTGACGCTTCGGCTCGCGGTACAACCATGGCGGCGGAGTGTACACCTCTCCTGAACCATCACTTGAAACGTCAAACTCTACCTCTTCTGGATCCTCCTCTTCTTCTTCATCCTCAGCTGCAACTGCAACAGCTTCATCTCCTCCACCATCATCGTCTCCATCATCATCATCCTCGTCCTCATCATCATCATCTCCACTGTCATCATCATCCCCATTGTTGCCATCATCTCCATTGTCATCATCAGAGGGTGGATTCAGCTGTGCTTGGAGAGCGGCAATCTGGGCTGTCATAGCTTCAATAGTTTGATCCCTTTCCTGGACTGTCCCTTGCAGTTGCTGTATGTTCTGGGTGTTCTCCTGCACAGTACCATGAAGATGTGCTATGGTTGCATCTCTGGCTATCAGGGCATTCTCCAGAACTCCCACAGCTTCATGCAAAGTGTCAATCTCATGTCCTTGGACTACCATACCATTGCTAGTAAAATCTGCAATCTCCTTTATCATCCTCACCTTCTCTGCTAGAGCTCCATTCTCCCTTTCCATGTCCTCTATGTGCCTCCGACGGGGCGGCATGTTGTTCTGCCTGGGTAACCACAATGTTCCCATCTTCATCACGCCTTCCATAGTCACGGTAGGGTGAATCTGCCGGTAGTAGGTGTCGGACTTGATGGCACTTGGCGAGACAGGCTTCATGTATGGCTGTTGATTCCAAGTCCCCCCCGAGTTGAGGGTCTTGGTGTAGATCAAGTGCACGGGTTTGGCAAGGCGTCTCTGAATATGAAGGTAGTGATCTCCCATGCATCCTCTCCATATCCATAGGTGTACAGCCTTCTTCCCTTGAACATGGGCGTGGCAATCCCAATGATCATGAGAGCTGAGCTAATCGCCTTGCAAAGGGCCTTGGTGACTCCATGGTGCCATACTCAGTCCTGACTTCTCCCATCTATCAAGTAAAAGAGGAAAGTGTGAGAATAGCATATGGTAAGAATTTACGAGGGTGAAAGGCATAAGATGAAAGATAGAGTTAATATAGGCTTTAATAAATCTATGGCTTCCTAATCCAATTCTAGGTCACGATCCTACATGACACACGGGCTCGATACCATCCTGTGACACCCGGTTCTGAAAAGACCGTGGCCTCTATGTGACATGCCAATCCTGGATCGGTTCATTGGCCCACAATAGAGTAAGATAGATAACATAGCAAAATATCCGTGTATCATAGATAACGAAGATCCCGAGTACCATTATTACAATAAAAGCTTAGCACAAAGCTAGCTCAAATTATTCAGGTAGCAACATAAACGAGATAAATCCTCCATTCTTGAAATTGCCCACAAGTGAACAAGTGCCGAGTGGAGTACCGTGGCCTATAACGATCAATCAGAATCAGAATAACCTGCAGCATAAAACGCAACAGCCCCGAAGGGTCAATACATGGAATGTATGGCAAGTAGAGCTAGTAAATGGAGACAATAGTACTAACACCTACATGCATATTTGGCAAGTGGAGCTGTGTCTGGCTTGCATTTGCAAATAACTTTGTCCTACTTTCATAAACAGTTTTGAATTTTCTTTGAAAAGATCCCAATTAAGTTAACCCAACAAGATTAAAGCAATTATGAAATTAGAATGAGCGAGAAACATGTCATGGAATCAATATCAAGCAACTCAGTTGTCCATAACCGGGGACACGGCTAATCGATTAGATTATACACTCTGCAGAGGTTAGTACACTTTACCCATGTGACTTGGCCAGCCCAGCTCGTACCATCACTCTCATTTTGGGTGATGATAGGGAGAAGACCAAGAAGAGACTGTTCGGGAAGTAGCTCCTCAATCCCGACAAGACCGTCCAACCTACCAAAATTCTACATCTCTGGATACGCGGGTTCGAGTTACCACAACCTACTAAGTCCAACCAACCGCCCATTTCATTATTGGCACATGGTTGTACACGTAAGCTACACAATAAAGAAGCCAATCATTCTCTCTTGATACCTGGGTGCATTTCCGAAATGAAACCACCAAAAATTATCAATACCATCACACCCAGGGGGTTCATTGATTAAGTCGTTTTTAGTTTTCACAAACCAAAACTTTGAGAAAACAAGTGTCAATGATGTAACCCAGCCCTCGTTCAACATAGTATGGCTAAGCACATCTACAATGGTGGTTCATCTACAAGGAAAGCCCTACCACAATAATAGGACATAGCATAGCGATAGTATCATCCTACACATGCATCTATAAAATACACGACAATGCATTGAAAATAGTAGGACGATATCATGAACAAAGTAGCATCTACTTGCCTTGATTGAAGCGGTCGGAGGAACAATCCAAACACGAGCAAGGGTTGCACTCCACACAATCTACACGACACAATTGCATTCATAAACAAACAATTCACAAACATATGCAACAAAGATGATGCATGAATGCAAGAACGGTAAGTGAATTGGTGCTACAGCTGCACCACATAATACTAATACATATTACTACCGAATACATGCATGGAAAATAGATTTGGCGCTAGGAAAACTATTAACCAAAAGTAGAGATCTCTACTAGAGCTAGAACTTAAATAATTCACTACCGGTAGTATACTGTTTGTAAAATCCTAGAAAAATTCTACCGCATAGGCATCGCCGATAAAAAACAGTACCAATTGGAATTACTCAAAAAGGAGTTATAAAACATCCCGAGTAATTAAAACACTGCAGAAACCATTAGACAATTACCGCAGAAGTTTTTACTGTAAGCCTATCTTTTTATTTCACGATGAGATTCCCCTCGTTCATACGAGTTCAGGGACATATCACACGCGATTTTTGGAGCTACGAAACTTTTACTACGAATTAAGGCCACTAACTAGTTTGATTAAACTGTACTAAACCTGACGGTAAAAGTCTGAACCAAAGCTACAGCGAGATTCTACAAGACTCACTGAACTCGTGCATATTTTATTTGCAAATTTTGGCCAAGCGGTTTAATTTCTACGCAATTTTACAAGATTCTACCGAAATCTGCCAACTAATAGGATTAACGAAATTGACCCAGTCAATCGTGGTTCGATGATCTGGCGCTGACGGCGTCGACTAGTCAACGCCTGGAGTGCTGACCAGTCAACGAACGATCTAAGCCGCTGATCTGAGATCTGACGGTGGCTGCTGTCTTACCGGAAACGGACGGCGAATCGAACTCCGGCGAGCTCCGGACGGCGGCGACGGTCGGTTCCGGCGGCGTGAAAACTCCTGCAAGTACACACACGGTCAACTACGGCTCCCGGAATAATTAAACGCTACAGACGCTGGCGATCTGCGGCGCAGCTTGGCGGCGGCGGATGGAGACGCGAGCACGGAACGGAAAGAGGGCGGCGAGACGAACCCGACAGACGATGCCGGAGGCGGCGGCGGGCGCGAAGGCGGCGGCGGGCGATGCTTTCGCGCTGGAGCGCCGCGCGCAGGGAGATGGCGGCGGCGGGGTTGGGTCGCGTGCACGGGAACCGAGGCCAGGGGTGGGCCCTCCTTAAAAAGGTCCCTCGCGCGCAGCAAAAAAAAAGAAAAAAAAAATCCTGAACCGAATCGGTCCGCAGTTGGACTCCGTTTCGGAAATCGGTCCGGATTTTCGGACCGTTTTCCGGCGGTTTACTAAAACGTCCGAGTCTTTTGCATACGAACTCCGATTTGAGCGATTTTTGCGCCTACGGGTTCAGATTGCCGAGGGAACAACCTTCAGTCGAAGTTTGATCGAAAGCTCGAACCTACAGGGGTGGTTGTTGCAAGTCCCTCTAAAGCTCCCCGCAGGAACCTCGAAGCGAAACAAAAAAGGGTTTTGACGATAGCGCTTCGCCGAACCTTTCTACTCGACAATTTTGCAGAGAAAAGCATGATGCAATGCAATGAATGATATGCAAGACCAAATCTAAAATTTGGGATGTGACAGATCCACCACTGTCATTGCATGTGTTCTTTCCACAAACCACACATGGATCAACCACTAGAGTTATTGCATGTGTGTTCTTTCCACAAACCACATATGGATCAACCAGTGGTCATTGCATGTGTGTTCCATAAACCACTTATGGATCCATTACAGTCATTGCATGTGTGTTATTTCCACAAACCACATATAGATCAACCACTAGAGTCATTACATGTGTGTTATTTCCACAAACCACACATGGATCAACCACTAGAGTCATTGCATGTGTGTGTTATTTTCCACAAACCACACATGGATCTACCACTAGAGTCATTGCATGTTTGTTCTTATACTAAATCCAACAGTAGAGTCGTTGCATGTGTGTTCTTTCCACAATCCACACATGGATCAACCAGTGGTTATTGCATGTGTGTTCTTTTCCACAAACCACACAGGGATCCACCAGTGGTCATTGCATGTGTGTTCTTTCCACAAACCACATATGGATCATCCAGAGCCATTGCATGTGTGTTCTTTCCAAAAACCACACATGGATCAACCACTAGAGTCATTACATGTTTGTTCTTATACTAAACCACAAACTAGCACTAGAGTCATTGCATGTGCGTTCTTTTCCACAAACCACACATGGATCCAGTAGACTCATTGCATGTGTGTTCTTTTCCACAAACAACTTCTGGATCAACCAGTGTTCATTGCATGTTTGTTCTTTTCACAAACTACATGTGGACCCACTAGAGTCATTGCATCTCTGTTCTTATACTAAAACTAACACTAGAGTCATTGCATGTGTGTTCTACCCACAAACCACACATGGATCCGCCACTGTCATTGCATGTGTGTTATTTCCACAAACCACACATGGACCAACCACTAGAGTCATTGCATGTGTGTTCTTTCCACAAACCACATATGGATCAACCAGTGGTCATTGCATGTGTGTTCCTTTCCATAAACCACTTATGGATCCATTACAGTCATTGCATGTGTGTTATTTCCACAAACCACATATGGATCAACCACTAGAGTCATTGTATGTGTGTTATTACCACAAACCACACATGGATCAACCACTAGAGTCATTGCATGTGTGTTATTTTCCATAAACCACACATGGATACATCACTAGAGTCATTGCATGTGTGTTCTTATACTAAAACCAACAGTAGAGTCATTGCATGTGTGTTCTTTCCACAAACCACACATGGATCAACTAGTGGTCATTGCATGTGTGTTCTTTTCCACAAACCACACATGGATCCACCAGTGGTCATTGCATGTGTGTTCTTTCCACAAACCACATATGGATCAACCAGAGTCATTGCATGTGTGTTATTTCCACAAACCACACATGGATCAACCACTAGAGTCTTTACATGTTTGTTCTTATTCTAAACCACAAACCAGCACTAGAGTCATTGCATGTGCGTTGTTTTCCACAAACCACACATGGATCCACTAGACTCATTGCATGTGTGTTCTTTTCCACAAACAACTTGTGGATCAACCAGTGGTCATTGCATGTGTGTTCTTTTCACAAACTACATGTGGAGCCACTAGAGTCATTGCATCTGTGTTCTTATACTAAAACTAACACTAGAGTCATTGCATGTGTGTTCTATCCACAAACCACACATGGATCCACCAGTGTCATTGCATGTGTGTTTTCTTTCCACAAACCACACATGGATCAACCACTAGAGTCATTGCATGTGTGTTCTTTCCACAAACCACATATGGATCAACTAGTGGTCATTGCATGTGTGTTCTTTTCCATAAACCACTTATGGATCCATTACAGTCATTGCATGTGTGTTATTTTCACAAACCACACATGGATCAACCACTAGAGTCATTGCATGTTTGTTATTTCCACAAACCACACATGGATCAACCACTAGAGTCATTGCGTGTGTGTGTTCATTTCCACAAACCACACATGGATCCACCACTAGAGTCATTGCATGTGTGTTCTTATACTAAAACCAACAGTAGAGTCATTGCATGTGTGTTCTTTCCACAAACCACACATGGATCAACCAGTGGTCATTGCATGTGTGTTCTTTTCCACAAACCACACATGGATCCACCAGTGGTCATTGCATGTGTGTTCTTTTCCACAAACCACACATGGATCCACCAGTGGTCATTGGATGTGTGTTCTTTTCCACAAACCACACATGGATCCACCAGTGGTCATTGCATGTGTGTTCTTTCCACAAACCACATATGGATCAACCAGAGTCATTGCATGTGTGTTCTTTCCACAAACCACACATGGATCAACCACTAGAGTCATTGCATGTTTGTTCTTATACTAAAACCACAAACCATCACTAGAGTCATTGCATGTGTGTTCTTTTCCACAAACCACACATGGATCCACTAGACTCATAGCATGTGTGTTCTTTTCCACAAACAACTTATGGATCAACCAGTGGTCATTGCATGTGTGTTCTTTTCACAAACCACACATGGATCCACCAATGTCATTGCATGTGTGTTCTTTTCACAAACCACACATGGATCAACCACTAGAGTCATTGCATGTGTGTTCTTTCCACATACCACATATGGATCAACCAGTGGTCATTGCATGAGTGTTCTTTTCCATAAACCACTTATGGATCCATTACAGTCATTGCAGGTGTATTATTTCCGCAAACAACACATGGATCAACCACTAGAGTAATTGCATGTGTGTTTTTTCCACAAACCAGACATGGATCAACCACTAGAGTCATTGCATGTGTGTTAATTCCACAAACCACACATGGATCAACCACTAGAGTCATTGCATGTGTGTTCTTATACTAAAACCACACTAGAGTCATTGCATGTGTGTTCTTTCCACAAACCACACATGGATCAACCAGTGGTCATTGTATGTGTGTTCTTTTCCACAAACCACACATGGATCCACCAGTGGTCATTGCATGTGTGTTCTTTCCACAAACCACATATGGATCAACCAGAGTCATTGCATGTGTGTTCTTTACACAAACCACACATGGATCAACCACTAGAGTCATTGCATGTGTGTTCTTATAATAAAACCACAAACCATCACTACAGTCATTGCATGTGTGTTCTTTTAAACAAACCACACATGGATCCACTAGACTCATTACATGTGTGTTCTTTTGCACAAACAACTTATGGATCAACCAGTGGTCATTGCATGTGTGTTCTTTTCACAAACTACATGTGGACCCACTAGAGTCATTGCATGTGGGTTCTTATACTAAAACTCGCATTAGAGTCATTGCATGTGTGTTCTATGCACAAACCACACATGGATCCACCACTGTCATTGCATGTGTGTTCCTTCCACAAACCACACATGGATCAACCACGAGAGTTATTGCGTGTGTGTTCTTTCCACAAACCACATATGGATCAACCAGTGGTCATTGCATGTGTGTTCTTTTCCATAAACCACTTATGGATCCATTACAGTCATTGCATGTGTGTTATTTCCACAAACCACATATGGATCAACCACTAAAGTCATTGCATGTGTGTTATTTCCACAAACCACACATGGATCAACCACTAGAGTCATTGCATGTGTGTGTTCTTTTCCACAAACCACACATGGATCCACCACTAGAGTCATTACATGTCTGTTCTTATACTAAAACCAACAGTAGAGTCATTGCATGTGTGTTCTTTCCACAAACCACACATGGATCAACCAGTGGTCATTGCATGTGTGTTCTTTTCCACAAACCACACATGGATCCACAAGTGGTCATTGCATGTGTGTTCTTTCCACAAACCACACATGGATCAACCACTAGAGTCATTACATGTTTGTTCTTATACTAAACCACAAACCAGCACTAGAGTCATTGCATGTGTGTTCTTTTCCACAAACCACACATGGATCCACTAGACTCATTGCATGTGTGTTCTTTTCCACAAACAACTTCTGGATCAACCAGTGGTCATTGCATGTGTGTTCTTTTCACAAACTACATATGGACCCACCAGAGTCATTGCATCTGTGTTCTTATACTAAAACTAGCACTAGAGTCATTGTATGTGTGTTCTATCCACAAACCACACATGGATCCACCACTGTCATTGCATGTGTGTTCTTTCCACAAACCACACATGGATCAACCACTAGAGTCATTTCATGTGTGTTCTTTCCACAAACCACATATGGATCAACCAGTGGTTATTGCATGTGTGTTCTTTTCCGAAAACCACTTATGGATCCATTACAGTCATTGCATGTGTGTTATTTCCATAAACCACACATGGATTAACCACTAGAGTCATTGCATGTGTGTTATTTCCACAAACCACACATGGATCAACCACTAGAGTCATTGCATGTGTGTGTTCTTTTCCACAAACCACACATGGATCCACCACTAGTGTCATTGCATGTGTGTTCTTATACTAAATCCAACAGTAGAGTCGTTGCATGTGTGTTCTTTCCACAAACCACACATGTATCAACCAGTGGTCCTTGCATGTGTGTTCTTTTCCACAAACCACACATGGATCCACTAGTGGTCATTGCACGTGTGTTCTTTCCACAAACCACATATGGATCAACCAGAGTCATTGCATGTGTGTTCTTTCCACAAACCACATATGGATCCATTTGAGTAATTACGTGTTTGTTCTTATACTAAAACCACAAACCAGCACTAGAGTCATTGCATGTGTGTTCTTTTCCACAAACCACACATGGATCCACTAGACTCATTGCATGTGTGTTATTTTCCACAAACCACATATGGATCAACCAGGGGTCATTGCATGTGTGTTCTTTTCCATAAACCACTTATGGATACATTACAGTCATTGCATGTGTGTTATTTCCACAAACCACATATGGATCAACCACTAGAGTCATTGCATGTGTGTTATTTCCACAAACTACATGGATCAACCACTAGAGTCATTGCATGTGTGTTCTTTTCCACAAACCACACATGGATCCACCACCAGAGTCATTGCATGTGTGTTCTTATACTAAAACCAACAGTAGAGTCATTGCATGTGTGTTCATTCCACAAACCACACATGGATCAACCAGTGGTCATTGCATGTGTGTTCTTTTCCACAAACCACACATGGATCCACCAGTGGTCATTGCATGTGTGTTATTTTCCACAAACCACACATGGATCCACCAGTGGTCATTGCATGTGTGTTCTTTCCACAAACCACATATGGATCAACCGGAGTCATTGCATGTGTGTTCTTTCCGCAAACCAAACATGGATCAACAACTAGAGTCATTACATGTTTGTTCTTATATTAAACCACAAACCAAAACTAGAGTCATCGCATGTGCATTCTTTTCCACAACCACACATGGATCCACTAGACTCATTGCATGTGTGTGTTCTTTTCCACAAACCACACATGGATCCACCACTAGAGTCATTACATGTCTGTTCTTATACTAAAACCAACAGTAGAGTCATTGCATGTGTGTTCTTTCCACAAACCACACATGGATCAACCAGTGGTCATTGCATGTGTGTTCTTTTCCACAAACCACACATGGATCCACAAGTGGTCATTGCATGTGTGTTCTTTCCACAAACCACACATGGATCAACCACTAGAGTCATTACATGTTTGTTCTTATACTAAACCACAAACCAGCACTAGAGTCATTGCATGTGTGTTCTTTTCCACAAACCACACATGGATCCACTAGACTCATTGCATGTGTGTTCTTTTCCACAAACAACTTCTGGATCAACCAGTGGTCATTGCATGTGTGTTCTTTTCACAAACTACATATGGACCCACCAGAGTCATTGCATCTGTGTTCTTATACTAAAACTAGCACTAGAGTCATTGTATATGTGTTCTATCCACAAACCACACATGGATCCACCACTGTCATTGCATGTGTGTTCTTTCCACAAACCACACATGGATCAACCACTAGAGTCATTTCATGTGTGTTCTTTCCACAAACCACATATGGATCAACCAGTGGTTATTGCATGTGTGTTCTTTTCCAAAAACCACTTATGGATCCATTACAGTCATTGCATGTGTGTTATTTCCATAAACCACACATGGATTAACCACTAGAGTCATTGCATGTGTGTTATTTCCACAAACCACACATGGATCAACCACTAGAGTCATTGCATGTGTGTTCTTTTCCACAAACCACACATGGATCCACCACTAGTGTCATTGCATGTGTGTTCTTATACTAAATCCAACAGTAGAGTCGTTGCATGTGTGTTCTTTCCACAAACCACACATGTATCAACCAGTGGTCCTTGCATGTGTGTTCTTTTCCACAAACCACACATGGATCCACTAGTGGTCATTGCACGTGTGTTCTTTCCACAAACCACATATGGATCAACCAGAGTCATTGCATGTGTGTTCTTTCCACAAACCACATATGGATCCATTTGAGTAATTACGTGTTTGTTCTTATACTAAAACCACAAACCAGCACTAGAGTCATTGCATGTGTGTTCTTTTCCACAAACCACACATGGATCCACTAGACTCATTGCATGTGTGTTATTTTCCACAAACCACATATGGATCAACCAGGGGTCATTGCATGTGTGTTCTTTTCCATAAACCACTTATGGATACATTACAGTCATTGCATGTGTGTTATTTCCACAAACCACATATGGATCAACCACTAGAGTCATTGCATGTGTGTTATTTCCACAAACCACACATGGATCAACCACTAGAGTCATTGCATGTGTGTGTTCTTTTCCACAAACCACACATGGATCCACCACCAGAGTCATTGCATGTGTGTTCTTATACTAAAACCAACAGTAGAGTCATTGCATGTGTGTTCTTTCCACAAACCACACATGGATCAACCAGTGGTCATTGCATGTGTGTTCTTTTCCACAAACCACACATGGATCCACCAGTGGTCATTGCATGTGTGTTATTTTCCACAAACCACACATGGATCCACCAGTGGTCATTGCATGTGTGTTCTTTCCACAAACCACATATGGATCAACCGGAGTCATTGCATGTGTGTTCTTTCCACAAACCAAACATGGATCAACCACTAGAGTCATTACATGTTTGTTCTTATATTAAACCACAAACCAAAACTAGAGTCATCGCATGTGCATTCTTTTCCACAACCACACATGGATCCACTAGACTCATTGCATGTGTGTTCTTTTCCACAAAAAACTTCTGGATCAACCAGTGGTCATTGCATGTGTGTTCTTTTCACAAACTACATGTGGACCCACTAGAGTCATTGCATATGTGTTCTTATACTAAAACTAGCACTAGAGTCATTGCATGTGTGTTCTATGCACAAACCACACATGGATCCACCATTGTCATTGCATGTGTGTTCTTTCCACAACCCACACATGGATCAACCACCAGAGTTATTGCATGTGTGTTCTTTCCACAAACCACATATGGATCAACCAGTGGTCATTGCATGTGTGTTCTTTTCCATAAACCACTTATGGATCCATTACAGTCATTGCATGTGTGTTATTTCCACAAACCACATATGGATCAACCACTAGAGTCATTGCATGTGTGTTATTTCCACAAACCACACATGGATCAACCACTAGAGTCATTGCATGTGTGTGTTATTTTCCACAAACCACACATGGATCTACCACTAGAGTCATTGCATGTGTGTTCTTATAATAAATCCAACAGTAGAGTCGTTGCATGTGTGTTCTTTCCACAAACCACAAATGGATCAACCAGTGGTTGTTGCATGTGTGTTCTTTTCCACAAACCACACATGGATCCACCAGTGGTCATTGCATGTGTGTTCTTTCCACAAACCACATATGGATCAACCAGAGTCATTGCATTTGTGTTCTTTCCAAAAACCACACATGGATCAACCACTAGAGTCATTACATGTTTTTTCTTATACTAAACCACAAACCAGCACTAGAGTCATTGCATGTGCGTTCTTTTCCACATACCACACATGGATCCAGTAGACTCATTGCATGTGTGTTCTTTTCCACAAACAACTTCTGGATCAACCAGTGGTCATTGCATGTGTGTTCTTTTCACAAACTACATGTGGACCCACTAGAGTCATTGCATCTGTGTTCTTATACTAAAACTAACACTAGAGTCATTGCATGTGTGTTCTACCCACAAACCACACATGGATCTGACACTGTCATTGCATGTGTGTACTTTCCACAAACCACACATGGATCAACCACTAGAGTCATTGCATGTGTGTTCTATGCACAAACCACACATGGATCCACCACTGTCATTGCATGTGTGTTCCTTCCATAAACCACACATGGATCAACCACGAGAGTTATTGCGTGTGTGTTCTTTCCACAAACCACATATGGATCAACCAGTGGTCATTGCATGTGTGTTCTTTTACATAAACCACTTATGGATCCATTACAGTCATTGCATGTGTGTTATTTCCACAAACCACATATGGATCAACCACTAGAGTCATTGCATGTGTGTTATTTCCACAAACCACACATGGATCAACCACTAGAGTCATTGCATATGTGTGTTCTTTTCCACAAACCACACATGGATCCACCACTAGAGTCATTACATGTCTGTTCTTATACTAAAACCAACAGTAGAGTCATTGCATGTGTGTTCTTTCCACAAACCACACATGGATCAACCAGTGGTCATTGCATGTGTGTTCTTTTCCACAAACCACACATGGATCCACAAGTGGTCATTGCATGTGTGTTCTTTCCACAAACCACACATGGATCAACCACTAGAGTCATTACATGTTTGTTCTTATACTAAACCACAAACCAGCACTAGAGTCATTGCATGTGTGTTCTTTTCCACAAACCACACATGGATCCACTAGACTCATTGCATGTGTGTTCTTTTCCACAAACAACTTCTGGATCAACCAGTGGTCATTGCATGTGTGTTCTTTTCCCAAACTACATGTGGACCCACCAGAGTCATTGCATCTGTGTTCTTATACTAAAACTAGCACTAGAGTCATTGTATGTGTGTTCTATCCACAAACCACACATGGATCCACCACTGTCATTGCATGTGTGTTCTTTCCACAAACCACACATGGATCAACCACTAGAGTCATTTCATGTGTGTTCTTTCCACAAACCACATATGGATCAACCAGTGGTTATTGCATGTGTGTTCTTTTCCGAAAACCACTTATGGATCCATTATAGTCATTGCATGTGTGTTATTTCCATAAACCACACATGGATTAACCACTAGAGTCATTGCATGTGTGTTATTTCCACAAACCACACATGGATCAACCACTAGAGTCATTGCATGTGTGTGTTCTTTTCCACAAACAACACATGGATCCACCACTAGTGTCATTGCATGTGTGTTCTTATACTAAATCCAACAGTAGAGTCGTTGCATGTGTGTTCTTTCCACAAACCACACATGTATCAACCAGTGGTCCTTGCATGTGTGTTCTTTTCCACAAACCACACATGGATCCACTAGTGGTCATTGCACGTGTGTTCTTTCCACAAACCACATATGGATCAACCAGAGTCATTGCATGTGTGTTCTTTCCACAAACCACATATGGATCCATTTGAGTAATTACGTGTTTGTTCTTATACTAAAACCACAAACCAGCACTAGAGTCATTGCATGTGTGTTCTTTTCCACAAACAACACATGGATCCACTAGACTCATTGCTTATTTTCCACAAACCACATATGGATCAACCAGTGGTCATTGCATGTGTGTTCTTTTCCATAAACCACTTATGGATACATTACAGTCATTGCATGTGTGTTATTTCCACAAACCACATATGGATCAACCACTAGAGTCATTGCATGTGTGTTATTTCCACAAACTACACATGGATCAACCACTAGAGTCATTGCATGTGTGTGTTCTTTTCCACAAACCACACATGGATCCACCACCAGAGTCATTGCATGTGTGTTCTTATACTAAAACCAACAGTAGAGTCATTGCATGTGTGTTCTTTCCACAAACCACACATGGATCAACCAGTGGTCATTGCATGTGTGTTCTTTTCCACAAACCACACATGGATCCACCAGTGGTCATTGCATGTGTGTTCTTTCCACAAACCACATATGGATCAACCGGAGTCATTGCATGTGTGTTCTTTCCACAAACCAAACATGGATCAACCACTAGAGTCATTACATGTTTGTTCTTATACTAAACCACAAACCAACACTAGAGTCATCGCATGTGCGTTCTTTTCCACAACCACACATGGATCCACTAGACTCATTGCATGTGTGTTCTTTTCCACAAACAACTTCTGGATGAACCAGTGGTCATTGCATGTGTGTTCTTTTCACAAACTACATGTGGACCCACTAGAGTCATTGCATATGTGTTCTTATACTAAAACTTGCACTAGAGTCATTGCATGTGTGTTCTATGCACAAACCACACATGGATCCACCACTGTCATTGCATGTGTGTTCTTTCCACAAACCACACATGGATCAACCACTAGAGTTATTGCATGTGTGTTCTTTCCACAAACCACATATGGATCAACCAGTGGTCATTGCATGTGTGTTCTTTTCCATAAACCACTTATGGATCCATTACAGTCATTGCATGTGTGTTATTTCCACAAACCACATATGGATCAACCACTAGAGTCATTGCATGTGTGTTATTTCCACAAACCACACATGGATCAACCACTAGAGTCATTGCATGTGTGTTATTTTCCACAAACCACACATGGATCTACCACTAGAGTCATTGCATGTGTGTTCTTATACTAAATCCAACAGTAGAGTCGTTGCATGTGTGTTCTTTCCACAAACCACAAATGGATCAACCAGTGGTTATTGCATGTGTGTTCTTTTCCACAAACCACACATGGATCCACCAGTGGTCATTGCATGTGTGTTCTTTCCACAAACCACATATGGATCAACCACTAGAGTCATTACATGTTTGTTCTTATACTAAACCACAAACCAGCACTAGAGTCATTGCATGTGCGTTCTTTTCCACAAACCACACATGGATCCAGTAGACTCATTGCATGTGTGTTCTTTTCCACAAACAACTTCTGGATCAACCAGTGGTCATTGCATGTGTGTTCTTTTCACAAACTACATGTGGACCAACTAGAGTCATTGCATCTGTGTTCTTATACTAAAACTAACACTAGAGTCATTGCATGTGTGTTCTACCCACAAACCACACATGGATCCGACACTGTCATTGCATGTGTGTACTTTCCACAAACCACACATGGATCAACCACTAGAGTCATTGCATGTGTGTTCTTTCCACAAACCACATATGGATCAACTAGTGGTCATTGCATGTGTGTTCTTTTCCATAAACCACTTATGGATCCATTACAGTCATTGCATGTGTGTTATTTCCACAAACCACACATGGATCAACCACTAGAGTCATTGCATGTGTGTTATTTCCACAAACCACACATGAATCAACCACTAGAGTCATTGCATTTGTGTGTTCTTTTCCACAAACCACACATGGATCCACCACTAGAGTCATTGCATGTGTGTTCTTATACTAAAACCAACAGTAGAGTCATTGCATGTGTGTTCTTTCCACAAACCACACATGGATCAACTAGTGGTCATTGCATGTGTGTTCTTTTCCACAAACCACACATGGATCCACCAGTGGTCATTGCATGTGTGTTCTTTTCCACAAACCACACATGGATCCACCAGTGGTCATTGGATGTGTGTTCTTTTCCACAAACCACACATGGATACACAGTAGAGTCGTTGCATGTGTGTTTTTTCCACAAACCACATATGGATCAACCAGAGTCATTGCATGTGTGTTCTTTCCACAAACCACACATGGATCCACCAGTGGTCATTGCATGTGTGTTCTTTCCACAAACCACATATGGATCAACCAGAGTCATTGGATGTGTGTTCTTTCCAAAAACCACACATGGATCAACCACTAGAGTCATTACATGTTTGTTATTATACTAAACCATAAACCAGCACTAGAGTCATCGCATGTGCGTTCTTTTCCACAAACCACACATGGATCCACTAGACTCATTGCATGTGTGTTCTTTTCCACAAACAACTTCTGGATCAACCAGTGGTCATTGCATGTGTGTTCTTTTCACAAACTACATGTGGACCCACTAGAGTCATTGCATCTGTGTTCTTATACTAAAACTAGCACTAGAGAAATTGCATGTGTGTTCTATGCACAAACCACACATGGATCCACCATTGTCATTGCATGTGTGTTCTTTCCACAAACCACACATGGATCAACCACTAGAGTTATTGCATGTGTGTTCTTTCCACAAACCACATATGGATCAACCAGTGGTCATTGCATGTGTGGTCTTTTCCATAAACCACTTATGTATCCATTACAGTCATTGCATGTGTGTTATTTCCACAAACCACATATGGATCAACCACTAGAGTCATTGCGTGTGTGTTATTTCCACAAACCACACATGGATCAACCACTAGAGTCATTGCATGTGTGTGTTATTTTCCACAAACCACACATGGATCTACCACTAGTGTCATTGCATGTGTGTTCTTATACTAAATCCAACAGTAGAGTCGTTGCATGTGTGTTCTTTCCACAAACCACACATGTATCAACCAGTGGTGATTGCATGTGTGTTCTTTTCCACAAACCACACATGGATCCACCACTGGTCATTGCATGTGTGTTCTTTCCACAAACCACATATGGATCAACCAGAGTCATTGCATGTGTGTTCTTTCCAAAAACCACACATGGATCAACCACTAGAGTCATTACATGCTTGTTCTTATACTAAACCACAAACCAGCACTAGAGTCATCGCATGTGCGTTCTTTTCCACAAACCACACATGGATCCACTAGACTCATTGCATGTGTGTTCTTTTCCACAAACAACTTCTGGATCAACCAGTGGTCATTGCATGTGTGTTCTTTTCACAAACTACATGTGGATCCACTAGAGTCATTGCATCTGTGTTCTTATAATAAACTAGCACTAGAGTCATTGCATGTGTGTTCTATGCATAAACCACACATGGATCCACCACTGTCATTGCATGTGTGTTCTTTCCACAAACCACACATGGATCAACCACTAGAGTTATTGCATGTGTCTTCTTTCCACAAACCACATATGGATCAACCAGTGGTCATTGCATGTGTGTTCTTTTCCATAAACCACTTATGGATCCATTACAGTCATTGCATGTGTGTTATTTCCACAAACCACATATGGATCAACCACTAGAGTCATTGCATGTGTGTTATTTCCACAAACCACACATGGATCAACCACTAGAGTCATTGCATGTGTGTGTTATTTTCCACAAACCACACATGGATCTACCACTAGAGTCATTGCATGTGTGTTCTTATACTAAATCCAACAGTAGAGTCGTTGCATGTGTGTTCTTTCCACAAAGCACACATGGATCAACCAGTGGTTATAGCATATGTGTTCTTTTCCACAAACCACACATGGATCCACCAGTGGTCATTGCAAGTGTGTTCTTTCCACAAACCACATATGGATCAACCAGAGTCATTGCATGTGTGTTCTTTCCAAAAACCACACATGGATCAACCACTAGAGTCATTACATGTTTGTTCTTATACTAAACCACAAACCAGCACTAGAGTCATTGCATGTGCGTTCTTTTCCACAAACCACACATGGATCCAGTAGACTCATTGCATGTGTGTTCTTTTCCACAAACAACTTCTGGATCAACCAGTCGTCATTGCATGTGTGTTCTTTTCACAAACTACATGTGGACCCACTAGAGTCATTGCATATGTGTTCTTATACTAAAACTAGCACTAGAGTCATTGTATGTGTGTTCTATCCACAAACCACACATGGATCCACCACTGTCATTGCATGTGTGTTCTTTCCACAAACCACACATGGATCAACCACTAGAGTCATTGCATGTGTGTTCTTTCCACAAACCACATATGGATCAACCAGTGGTTATTGCATGTGTGTTCTTTTCCAAAAACCACTTATGGATCCATTACAGTCATTGCATGTGTGTTATTTCCATAAACCACACATGGATTAAGCACTAGAGTCATTGCATGTGTGTTATTTCCACAAACCACACATGGATCAACCACTAGAGTCATTGCATGTGTGTGTTCTTTTCCACAAACCACACATGGATCCACCACTAGAGTCATTGCGTGTGTGTTCTTATACTAAATCCAACAGTAGAGTCGTTGCATGTGTGTTCTTTCCACAAACCACACATGGATCAACCAGTGGTCATTGCATGTGTGTTCTTTTCCACAAACCACACATGGATCCACTAGTGGTCATGAGCTTCCTGCATAATCAACTTCCTTAACTCCGGATCGTTGGGCACGCACAAACGATCTCCATACCACAAGGTACCTTGCTCATCCTCGCGGAATTCCCTTGCTCGACCTTCCTTCATCTTTTCCTTAACTTCATCTATCTCTTTGTCTCCCACTTGAGCCTTCCTGATTCTGTCCTGAAGCGTTGGTTGGACTTCTATTGTAGCCAAATATCCTTCAGATACTACCTCAAGTCTAAGGTCCTTGAATTGCTTGCACAAATCCTCAGGCAATTCACCAATTGTCAATCCATTGGCATAAACCTTTCGGCTCAGAGCATCTGCTGCTACATTGGCCTTTCCTGGGTGGTATTGTAGATTCATATCATAGTCCTTGATAAGTTCCAACCATCTCCGTTGTCTCATGTTCAGCTCCTTCTGTGTAAATATGTATTTCAGGCTCTTGTGGTCGGTGTACACATCACAGTGTTTTCCCATTAAGTAATGTCCCCATACCTTGAGCGCATGAACCACTGACGCTAACTCCAAGTCGTGTGTGGGGTAATTCCGCTCATGGTGCTTGAGTTGTCGCGAGGCATATGACACTACTCTCTCATCTTACATCAGCACACTCCCAAGTCCCTGTCGAGAAGCATCACAGTACACTTGGAAATCCTTCTGAAGATCTGGTAAACACAGAATAGGCGCAGTCACTAGTCGACGCTTCAGTTCCTGAAAGCTAGCTTCACACACATCCGTCCATTCAAACTTCCTCTCCTTCTTCAGAAGTTCAGTCATCGGCTTTGCAATCTTGGAAAAGTTTTCAATGAACCTCCTGTAATATCCAGCAAGTCCCAAAAAGCTTCGAATCTCTCCTGCATTCTTGGGTGCTTCCCACTCAGTTACTGCAGTCACTTTGCTTGGATCAACAGCGACTCCTTCTCCTGACACTACGTGTCCAAGAAACCCAACGGTGTTAAGCCAGAATTCACACTTGCTGAATTTGGCATACAGCTGGTGTTCCCTCAGTTTCTCCATAATCGGTCGCAGATGTTTCTCATGCTCAGCATCATCCTTTGAATATATCAGTATGTCATCAATAAACACCACTACGAACTTGTCCAAGTACTCCATAAATACCTTGTTCATCATGGTCATGAAATATGCCGGGGCATTCGTTAGTCCAAATGACATAACTGTATACTCATATAAACCATACCTAGTGGTGAAGGCGGTTTTTGGTACATCCTCCTTCCGGATCTTCAATTGAAAGTAGCCTGATCGCAGATCAATCTTGCTGAACACCTTTGCTCCTTCCAGTTGATCAAACAAATCATTTATGTTTGGTAGAGGGTACTTGTTCTTGATGGTTACCTCATTCAGCGAACGATAGTCCACCACTAACCTCTTGGTGTTGTCTTTCTTCTCCACAAACAGAACAGGTGCACCCCATGACGGCCTTTTAGGCTGAATGAATCCCTTTTCCAGCTGCTCCTTCAACTGTTTCTTCAATTCCTTCAGCTCATCCACATCCATCTTATATGGTTTCTTTGCTATTGGTCCTGTTCCCGGCATCAGGTCAATAAGAAACTCTACTTCTCTGTCAGGTGGCATCCCTGGCAGTTCTTGGCTGCGTCGGTAATCCCTTATCACAGCACGGTATCCATGCTAACCCCTTAAGAGAATTCAGCTTACACCTTCACGGTCGTGCGGTGACTTGAATCTAATCCTCTTACCATCCCGGGTTTTGAGTGAAACAGCTCATGTGCACAATCTATGTGTCCCTCATGCATAGACATCCAATCCATACCCAGAATAACGTCTAATCCCTGTGATTCCAACACTACCAAATGTGCAATGAAGTTGTGTGTTCCAATCCTCACAGTTAAATTGCGGCATCCCGCACTAGCTATCATATCTCCTCCAGGTGAACTCACTCTAAAAGACCTCTTCATAGACTCAGTAGGTAACTTATACTTATCCACAAATGCCCTTGATATGAATGAATGTGATGCACGATGTCGAAAAGTATAAGTGCAGGTAAGTGTTGATTGAAACTTACCAATCACAAGGTCGGCTCGTCTGGAATCTCTTCCACATTCATGTGGTTCACTGTGGCCTTCTCATTGTTGGTTGGCTTCAGTCCTTTCCTCTCCGGACAGTTGTCAGCATAGTGTCCCTTCTGCTTACACTTGAAGCATGTCACCTCACTCAGATCCTTCTTCACAAAATTGCGATCACGGTTGCGGTCATGTACACCGTGTCCTCCAGAGTGGTGAGAGTGTCCTCCCTTGTGGCTGTGGTGACTGCTCCTATGGTTGTCATGACGATGTCCATCGCCTCCATGGTGGTGGCGATCATGGCTCCCATGGTCACTCCCTCCATGCTTGGAGTATCCATCATATGAAGTGCGAGACTTGTGGTGTGAGCCAGAGTGGTGATTGTTGTTCTTTCTCTTGCGGCTTTCCACCTTGTGCTTCCCTTCCAGATTCCGCCTTGTCCATGAGCTCGGAAAGTGGGGCAATAAACCACCAGTAGCTGCCGAAAGCTCATCACCGAGGCCATCCAGAATCTCTCCTCCTTTTGCATCGTGTCAACATCCTCAGTGCATAACGGGACAGGTTGTTGAACTCCTCAATGTACTGCCCACGTGCGATTGGTTTGGCGCAAGTTGCGGAACTCTTTCCTCTTCAGGCTCAGAACTCCTGAAGACACGTGGTCGGTCCTGAAACCTTCCTCAAACATAGCCCAAGTCACGGTATTCAGAGGGTAGGTGATCTGAAATGTGTCCCACCAAGAAGCGGCTGGTCCCTCCAGTAGGTGAGCGGCAAACCTCACCTTCTCAGCATCAGTGCATCCAACAGTTACCAGATCCTTGTTGACTGAACGCAACCAGTCGAGAGAAACCATTGGTTCCGTTGCAGTAGAGAACTTAGCTGGCCTTAACCTCAGAAATCTGGTGAGAGCATCTCCCTGAGGCTGATTGTTTCCATTGTTGTTGTTCTGATTTGCCATGAACTGGGTCATCACTTGGGTCAGCTATGCCTGAGCTGCCATGAGCTGCTCCAACTCAGTGGGTTGGCGGCGGGGAGGCATCTGCGGTTCAGCACAGGTAAGTTTAGAAAGAATCAACTACGGTAATAGGATTCTACCCATGCATATGGTCAATCCACAACAAACCATAGCAGACAATCACAAGCAAGCAACACATCAACAAACAAGCGGTCCAGCTACATCCCAGGTGTTATCCTAGCAGTATATACCTACTGAAATAGTTTTATAAGAGTTGGCAATGGTTAACTAAACAGTTGAGCATCAAAACGACAAAACAGCAATTCTGACAGAACAGTTCTGCTGTGTTCACGAATTTTTCCGCCTGACTTAAACTCGTCATAAAACTAAGCCAATTTTTGTGCATATAGAATAGGAAGTTCCGCATCAGCCCAATTTGTTTCAGAGTTTTCCGAGTTACCAGAAAAATATGAAAAATCGCGCAGTACTGCTGTATCAGCAGAAAAACTGCAGCGAAAACAACACAGATAGTAACCAAATTGCCATAACTCTTTCATATAATTTGCACAAATAATTCCTGGGATATTGGAGTACACAAATAAGCATCTAAACACTCTTACACTAACATGAACTAAGTATCACAATGATCGAGAATAATTCTAACGATTTCGCCTAACGAGGACTAATTGGTGGACTTCTATCTATTGCTTGAAGAGGTTGCGGTAGGTCTTTGCTGTCATGCGTTGACGCTTCGGCTCGCGGTACAACCATGGCGGCGGAGTGTACACCTCTCCTGAACCATCACTTGAAACGTCAAACTCCACCTCTTCTGGATCCTCCTCTTCTTCTTCATCCTCAGCTGCAACTGCAACAGCTTCATCTCCTCCACCATCATCGTCTCCATCATCATCATCCTCGTCCTCATCATCATCATCTCCACTGTCATCATCATCCCCATTGTTGCCATCATCTCCATTGTCATCATCAGAGGGTGGATTCAGCTGTGCTTGGAGAGCGGCAATCTGGGCTATCATAGCTTCAATAGTTTGATCCCTTTCCTGGACTGTCCCTTGCGTTCTTTGTATGTTCAGGTGTCCTCCCGCAGTACCATGAAGATGTGCTATGGTTGCATCTCTGGCTATCAGGGCATTCTCCAGAACTCCCACAGCTTCATGCAAAGTGTCAATCTCATGTCCTTGGACCACCATACCATTGCTAGTAAAATCTGCAATCTCCTTTATCATCCTCACCTTCTCTGCTAGAGCTCCATTCTCCCTTTCCATGTCCTCTATGTGCCTCCGACGGGGCGGCATGTTGTTCCTGTCGCCCGGGGTAACCACAATGTTCCCATCTTCATCACGCCTTCCATAGTCACGGTAGGGTGAATCTGCCGGTAGTAGGTGTCGGACTTGATGGCACTGGCGAGACAGGCTTCATGTATGGCTGTTGATTCCAAGTCCCCAGTTGCAGTAGGTCTTGGTGTAGATCAAGTGCACGGGGTTTGGCAAGGCGGCGTCTCTGAATATGAAGGTAGTGATCTCCCATGCATCCTCTCCATATCCATAGGTGTACAGCCTTCTTCCCTTGAACATGGGCAGTGGCAATCCCAATGACTGCGAGAGCTGAGCTAACTGCCTTGCAAAGGGCCTTGGTGACTCCATGGTGGCATACTCAGTCCTGACTTCTCCCATCTATCAAGTAAAAGAGGAAAGTGTGAGAATAGCATATGGTAAGAATTTACGAGGGTGAAAGGCATAAGATGAAAGATAGAGTTAATATAGGCTTTAATAAATCTATGGCTTCCTAATCCAATTCTAGGTCACGATCCTCTGATGGACACACGGGCTCGATACCATCCTGTGACACCCCGGTTCTGAAAAGACCGTGGCCTCTATGTGACATGCCAATCCCTGGATCGGTTCATTGGCCCACAATAGAGTAAGATAGATAACATAGCAAAATATCCGTGTATCATAGATAACGAAGATCCCGAGTACCATTATTACAATAAAAGCTTAGCACAAAGCTAGCTCAAATTATTCAGGTAGCAACATAAACGAGATAAATCCTCCATTCTTCAAATTGCCCACAAGTGAACAAGTGCCGAGTGGAGTACCGTGGCCTATAACGATCAATCAGAATCAGAATAACCTGCAGCATAAAACGCAACAGCCCCGAAGGGTCAATACATGGAATGTATGGCAAGTAGAGCTAGTAAATGGAGACAATAGTACTAACACCTACATGCATATTTGGCAAGTGGAGCTGTGTCTGGCTTGCATTTGCAAATAACTTTGTCCTACTTTCATAAACAGTTTTGAATTTTCTTTGAAAAGATCCCAATTAAGTTAACCCAACAAGATTAAAGCAATTATGAAATTAGAATGAGCGAGAAACATGTCATGGAATCAATATCAAGCAACTCAGTTGTCCATAACCGGGGACACGGCTAATCGATTAGATTATACACTGCAGAGGTTAGTACACTTTACCCATGTGACTTGGCCAGCCCAGCTCGTACCATCACTCTCATTTTGGGTGATGATAGGAGAAGACCAAGAAGAGACTGTTAGGAAGTAGCTCCTCAATCCCCGCCGACCGTCCAACCTACCAAAATTCTACATCTCTGGATACGCTGGTTCGAAGTTACCACAACCTACTAAGTCCAACCAACCGCCCATTTCATTATTGGCACATGGTTGTACACGTAAGCTACACAATAAAGAAGCCAATCATTCTCTTGATACCAGGTGCCTTTCCGCAATGAAACCACCAAAATTTATCAATACCATCACACCCAGGGGTTCATTGATTGTCGTTTTTAGTTTTCACAAACCAAAACTTTGAGAAAACAAGTGTCAATGATGTAACCCAGCCCTCGTTCAACATAGCATGGCTAAGCACATCTACAACGGTGGTTCATCTACAAGGAAAGCCCTACCACAATAATAGGACATAGCATAGCGATAGTATCATCCTACACATGCATCTATAAAATACACGACAATGCATTGAAAATAGTAGGACGATATCATGAACAAAGTAGCATCTACTTGCCTTGATTGAAGCGGTCGGAGGAACAATCCAAACACGAGCAAGGGTTGCACTCCACACAATCTACACGACACAATTGCATTCATAAACAAACAATTCACAAACATATGCAACAAAGATGATGCATGAATGCAAGAACGGCAAGTGAATTGGTGCTACAGCTGCACCACATAATACTAATACATATTACTACCGAATACATGCATGGAAAATAGATTTGGCGCTAGGAAAACTATTAACCAAAAGTAGAGATCTCTACTAGAGCTAGAACTTAAATAATTCAATACCGGTAGTATACTGTTTGTAAAATCCTAGAAAAATTCTACCGCATAGGCATCGCCGATAAGAAACAGTACCAATTGGAATTACTCAAAAACGAGTTATAAAACATCCCGAGTAATTAAAACACTGCAGAAACCATTAGACAATTACCGCAGAAGTTTTTACTGTAAGCCTATCTTTTTATTTCACGATGAGATTCCCCTCGTTCATACGAGTTCAGGGACATATCACACGCGATTTTTGGAGCTATGAAACTTTTACTACGAATTAAGGCCACTAACTAGTTTGATTAAACTGTACTAAACCTGACGGTAAAAGTCTGAACCAAAGCTACAGCGAGATTCTACACGACTCACTGAACTCGTGCATATTTTATTTGCAAATTTTGGCCAAGCGGTTTAATTTCTACGCAATTTTACAAGATTCTACCGAAATCTGCCAACTAATAGGATTAACGAAATTGACCCAGAATCGTGGCTGGCGATCGGGCGCTGGGGCATCGACTAGTCAACGCTGAGTGCTGACCAGTCAACGATCTAAGCCGCTGATCTGAGATCTGACGGTGGCTGCTGTCTTACCGGAAACGGACGGCGAATCGAACTCCGGCGAGCTCCGGACGGCGGCGACGGTCGGTTCCGGCGGCGTGAAAACTCCTGCAAGTACACACACGGTCAACTACGGCTCCCGGAATAATTAAACGCGCGCGCGTACGCGGCGATCTGCAGGGCGCAGTTGGCGGCGGCGGATGGAGACGCGGAGCACGGGAACGGAAAGAGGGCGGCGAGACGAACAGACGCGGCGATGGCCGGGCGACCGCGCGGCGCGGAAGGCGGCGACGGCGGACGTGCTCGCGCCTGGGAGCGCGCACGCAGGGAGATGGCGGCGGCGGGGTTGGGTCGCGTGCACGGGAACCGAGGCCAGGGGTGGGGCCCTCCTTAAAAAGGTCCCTCGCGCGCAGAAAAAAAAAGAAAAAAAAATCCTGAACCGAATCTGTCCGCAGTTGGACTCCGTTTCGGAAATCGGTCCGGATTTTCGGACCGTTTTCTGGCGGTTTACTAAAACGTCCGAGTCTTTTGCATACGAACTCCGATTTGAGCGATTTTTGCGCCTACGGGTTCGTATCGTCGAGGGGAACAACCTTCAGTCGAAGTTTGAGCGAAAGCTCGAACCTACAGGGGTGGTTGTTGCAAGTCCCTCTAAAGCTCCCCGCAGGAACCTCGAAGCGAAACAAAAAAAGGGTTTTGACGATAGCGCTTCGCCGAACCTTTCTACTCGATGATTTTGCAGAGAAAAGCATGATGCAATGCAATGAATGATATGCAAGACCAAATCTAAAATTTGGGATGTGACAGATCCACCACTGTCATTGCATGTGTGTTCTTTCCACAAACCACACATGGATCAACCACTAGAGTTATTGCATGTGTGTTCTTTCCACAAACCACATATGGATCAACCAGTGGTCATTGCATGTGTGTTCCATAAACCACTTATGGATCCATTACAGTCATTGCATGTGTGTTATTTCCACAAACCACATATGGATCAACCACTAGAGTCATTACATGTGTGTTATTTCCACAAACCACACATGGATCAACCACTAGAGTCATTGCATGTGTGTGTTATTTTCCACAAACCACACATGGATTTACCACTAGAGTCATTGCATGTTTGTTCTTATACTAAATCCAACAGTAGAGTCGTTGCATGTGTGTTCTTTCCACAAACCACACATGGATCAACCGGTGGTTATTGCATGTGTGTTCTTTTCCACAAACCACACAGGGATCCACCAGTGGTCATTGCATGTGTGTTCTTTCCACAAACCACATATGGATCATCCAGAGCCATTGCATGTGTGTTCTTTCCAAAAACCACACATGGATCAACAACTAGAGTCATTACATGTTTGTTCTTATACTAAACCACAAACCAGCACTAGAGTCATTGCATGTGCGTTCTTTTCCACAACCACACATGGATCCACTAGACTCATTGCATGTGTGTTCTTTTCCACAAACAACTTCTGGATCAACCAGTGGTCATTGCATGTGTGTTCTTTTCACAAACTACATGTGGACCCACTAGAGTCATTGCATATGTGTTCTTATACTAAAACTAGCACTAGATTCATTGCATGTGTGTTCTATGCACAAACCACACATGGATCCACCATTATCATTGCATGTGTGTTTTTCCACAACCCACACATGGATCAACCACCAGAGTTATTGCATGTGTGTTCTTTCCACAAACCACATATGGATCAACCAGTGGTCATTGCATGTGTGTTCTTTTCCATAAACCACTTATGGATCCATTACAGTCATTGCATGTGTGTTATTTCCACAAACCACATATGGATCAACCACTAGAGTCATTGCATGTGTGTTATTTCCACAAACCACACATGGATCAACCACTAGAGTCATTGCATGTGTGTGTTATTTTCCACAAACCACACATGGATCTACCACTAGAGTCATTGCATGTGTGTTCTTATAATAAATCCAACAGTAGAGTCGTTGCATGTGTGTTCTTTCCACAAACCACAAATGGATCAACCAGTGGTTGTTGCATGTGTGTTCTTTTCCACAAACCACACATGGATCCACCAGTGGTCATTGCATGTGTGTTCTTTCCACAAACCACATATGGATCAACCAGAGTCATTGCATGTGTGTTATTTCCACAAACCATACATGGATCAACCACTAGAGTCTTTACATGTTTGTTCTTATTCTAAACCACAAACCAGCACTAGAGTCATTGCATGTGCGTTCTTTTCCACAAACCACACATGGATCCACTAGACTCATTGCATGTGTGTTCTTTTCCACAAACAACTTGTGGATCAACCAGTGGTCATTGCATGTGTGTTCTTTTCACAAACTACATGTGGAGCCACTAGAGTCATTGCATCTGTGTTCTTATACTAAAACTAACACTAGAGTCATTGCATGTGTGTTCTATCCACAAACCACACATGGATCCACCAGTGTCATTGCATGTGTGTTTTCTTTCCACAAACCACACATGGATCAACCACTAGAGTCATTGCATGTGTGTTCTTTCCACAAACCACATATGGATCAACTAGTGGTCATTGCATGTGTGTTCTTTTCCATAAACCACTTATGGATCCATTACAGTCATTGCATGTGTGTTATTTTCACAAACCACACATGGATCAACCACTAGAGTCATTGCATGTTTGTTATTTCCACAAACCACACATGGATCAACCACTAGAGTCATTGCGTGTGTGTGTTCATTTCCACAAACCACACATGGATCCACCACTAGAGTCATTGCATGTGTGTTCTTATACTAAAACCAACAGTAGAGTCATTGCATGTGTCTTCTTTCCACAAACCACACATGGATCAACCAGTGGTCATTGCATGTGTGTTCTTTTCCACTCACCACACATGGATCCACCAGTGGTCATTGCATGTGTGTTCTTTTCCACAAACCACACATGGATCCACCAGTGGTCATTGGATGTGTGTTCTTTTCCACAAACCACACATGGATCCACCAGTGGTCATTGCATGTGTATTCTTTCCACAAACCACATATGGATCAACCAGAGTCATTGCATGTGTGTTCTTTCCACAAACCACACATGGATCAACCACTAGAGTCATTGCATGTTTGTTCTTATACTAAAACCACAAACCATCACTAGAGTCATTGCATGTGTGTTCTTTTCCACAAACCACACATGGATCCACTAGACTCATAGCATGTGTGTTCTTTTCCACAAACAACTTATGGATCAACCAGTGGTCATTGCATATGTGTTCTTTTCACAAACCACATGTGGACCCACTAGAGTCATTGCATGTGTGTTCTTATACTAAAACTAGCACTAGAGTCATTGCATGTGTGTTCTATCCATAACCACACATGGATCCACTAATGTCATTGCATGTGTGTTCTTTTCACAAACCACACATGGATCAACCACTAGAGTCATTGCATGTGTGTTCTTTCCACAAACCACATATGGATCAACCAGTGGTCATTGCATGAGTGTTCTTTTCCATAAACCACTTATGGATCCATTACAGTCATTGCAGGTGTATTATTTCCGCAAACAACACATGGATCAACCACTAGAGTCATTGCATGTGTGTTTTTTCCACAAACCAGACATGGATCAACCACTAGAGTCATTGCATGTGTGTTAATTCCACAAACCACACATGGATCAACCACTAGAGTCATTGCATGTGTGTTCTTATACTAAAACCACACTAGAGTCATTGCATGTGTGTTCTTTCCACAAACCACACATGGATCAACCAGTGGTCATTGTATGTGTGTTCTTTTCACAAACCACACATGGATCCACCAGTGGTCATTGCATGTGTGTTCTTTCCACAAACCACATATGGATCAACCAGAGTCATTGCATGTGTGTTCTTTACACAAACCACACATGGATCAACCACTAGAGTCATTGCATGTGTGTTCTTATAATAAAACCACAAACCATCACTACAGTCATTGCATGTGTGTTCTTTTAAACAAACCACACATGGATCCACTAGACTCATTACATGTGTGTTCTTTTGCACAAACAACTTATGGATCAACCAGTGGTCATTGCATGTGTGTTCTTTTCACAAACTACATGTGGACCCACTAGAGTCATTGCATGTGGGTTCTTATACTAAAACTCGCATTAGAGTCATTGCATGTGTGTTCTATGCACAAACCACACATGGATCCACCACTGTCATTGCATGTGTGTTCTTTCCACAAACCACACATGGATCAACCACTAGAGTTATTGCATGTGTGTTCTTTCCACAAACCACATATGGATCAACCAGTGGTCATTGCATGTGTGTTCTTTTCCATAAACCACTTATGGATCCATTACAGTCATTGCATGTGTGTTATTTCCACAAACCACATATGGATCAACCACTAGAGTCATTACATGTGTGTTATTTCCACAAACCACACATGGATTAACCACTAGAGTCATTGCATGTGTGTGTTCTTTTCCACAAACCACACATGGATCCACCACTAGAGTCATTACATGTGTGTTCTTATACTAAAACCAACAGTAGAGTCATTGCATGTGTGTTCTTTCCACAAACCACACATGGATCAACCAGTGGTCATTGCATGTGTGTTCTTTTCCAAAAACCACACATGGATCCACAAGTGGTCATTGCATATGTGTTCTTTCCACAAACCACACATGGATCAACCACTAGAGTCATTACATGTTTGTTCTTATACTAAACCACAAACCAGCACTAGAGTCATTGCATGTGTGTTCTTTTCCACAAACCACACATGGATCCACTAGACTCATTGCATGTGTGTTCTTTTCCACAAACAACTTCTGGATCAACCAGTGGTCATTGCATGTGTGTTCTTTTCACAAACTACATGTGGACCCACTAGAGTCATTGCATCTGTGTTCTTATACTAAAACTAGCACTAGAGTCATTGTATGTGTGTTCTATCCACAAACCACACATGGATCCACCACTGTCATTGCATGTGTGTTCTTTCCACAAACCACACATGGATCAACCACTAGAGTCATTTCATGTGTGTTCTTTCCACAAACCACATATGGATCAACCAGTGGTTATTGCATGTGTGTTCTTTTCCAAAAACCACTTATGGATCCATTACAGTCATTGCATGTGTGTTATTTCCATAAACCACACATGGATTAACCACTAGAGTCATTGCATGTGTGTTATTTCCACAAACCACACATGGATCAACCACTAGAGTCATTGCATGTGTGTGTTCTTTTCCACAAACCACACATGGATCCACCACTAGTGTCATTGCATGTGTGTTCTTATACTAAATCCAACAGTAGAGTCGTTGCATGTGTGTTCTTTCCACAAACCACACATGGATCAACCAGTGGTCATTGCATGTGTGTTCTTTTCCACAAACCACACATGGATCCACTAGTGGTCATTGCACGTGTGTTCTTTCCACAAACCACATATGGATCAACCAGAGTCATTGCATGTGTGTTCTTTCCACAAACCACATATGGATCCATTTGAGTAATTACGTGTTTGTTCTTATACTAAAACCACAAACCAGCACTAGAGTCATTGCATGTGTGTTCTTTTCCACAAACCACACATGGATCCACTAGACTCATTGCATGTGTGTTATTTTCCACAAACCACATATGGATCAACCAGGGGTCATTGCATGTGTGTTCTTTTCCATAAACCACTTATGGATACATTACAGTCATTGCATGTGTGTTATTTCCACAAACCACATATGGATCAACCACTAGAGTCATTGCATGTGTGTTATTTCCACAAACCACACATGGATCAACCACTAGAGTCATTGCATGTGTGTGTTCTTTTCCACAAACCACACATGGATCCACCACCAGAGTCATTGCATGTGTGTTCTTATACTAAAACCAACAGTAGAGTCATTGCATGTGTGTTCTTTCCACAAACCACACATGGATCAACCAGTGGTCATTGCATGTGTGTTCTTTTCCACAAACCACACATGGATCCACCAGTGGTCATTGCATGTGTGTTATTTTCCACAAACCACACATGGATCCACCAGTGGTCATTGCATGTGTGTTCTTTCCACAAACCACATATGGATCAACCGGAGTCATTGCATGTGTGTTCTTTCCGCAAACCAAACATGGATCAACCACTAGAGTCATTACATGTTTGTTCTTATACTAAACCACAAACCAACACTAGAGTCATCGCATGTGCATTCTTTTCCACAACCACACATGGATCCACTAGACTCATTGCATGTGTGTTCTTTTCCACAAACAACTTCTGGATCAACCAGTGGTCATTGCATGTGTGTTCTTTTCACAAACTACATGTGGACCCACTAGAGTCATTGCATATGTGTTCTTATACTAAAACTAGCACTAGAGTCATTGCATGTGTGTTCTATGCACAAACCACACATGGATCCACCATTGTCATTGCATGTGTGTTCTTTCCACAAACCACACATGGATCAACCACTAGAGTTATTGCATGTGTGTTCTTTCCACAAACCACATATGGATCAACCAGTGGTCATTGCATGTGTGTTCTTTTCCATAAACCACTTATGGATCCATTACAGTCATTGCATGTGTGTTATTTCCACAAACCACATATGGATCAACCACTAGAGTCATTGCATGTGTGTTATTTCCACAAACCACACATGGATCAACCACTAGAGTCATTGCATGTGTGTGTTATTTTCCACAAACCACACATGGATCTACCACTAGAGTCATTGCATGTGTGTTCTTATACTAAATCCAACAGTAGAGTCATTGCATGTGTGTTCTTTCCACAAACCACACATGGATCAACCAGTGGTCATTGCATGTGTGTTCTTTTCACAAACCACATGTGGACCCACTAGAGTCATTGCATGTGTGTTCTTATACTAAAACTAGCACTAGAGTCATTGCATGTGTGTTCTATCCACAAACCACACATGGATCCACCATTATCATTGCATGTGTGTTTTTCCACAACCCACACATGGATCAACCACTAGAGTCATTGCATGTGTGTTCTTTCCACAAACCACATATGGATCAACCAGTGGTCATTGCATGTGTGTTCTTTTCCATAAACCACTTATGGATCCATTACAGTCATTGCATGTGTGTTATTTCCACAAACCACATATGGATCAACCACTAGAGTCATTGCATGTGTGTTATTTCCACAAACCACACATGGATCAACCACTAGAGTCATTGCATGTGTGTGTTATTTTCCACAAACCACACATGGATCAACCACTAGAGTCATTGCATGTGTGTTCTTATATTAAAACCAATACTAGAGTCATTGCATGTGTGTTCTTTCCACAAACCACACATTGATCAACCAGTGGTCATTGCATGTGTGTTCTTTTCCACAAACCACACATGGATCCACCAGTGGTCATTGCATGTGTGTTCTTTCCACAAACCACATATGGATCAACCAGACTCATTGCATGTGTGTTCTTTCCACAAACCACACATGGATCAACCACTAGAGTCATTACATGTTTGTTCTTATACTAAACCACAAACCAGCACTAGAGTCATTGCATGTGCGTTCTTTTCCACAAACTACACATGGATCCACTAGACTCATTGCATGTGTGTTCTTTTCCACAAACAACTTCTGGATCAAGCAGTGGTCATTGCATGTGTGTTCTTTTCACAAACTACATGTGGACCCACTAGAGTCATTGCATCTGTGTTCTTATACTAAAACTAACACTAGAGTCATTGCATTTGTGCTCTATCCACAAACCACACATGGATCCACCACTGTCATTGCATGTGTGTTCTTTCCACAAACCACACATGGATCAACCACTAGAGTCATTGCATGTGTGTTCTTTCCACAAACCACATATGGATCAACTAGTGGTCATTGCATGTGTGTTCTTTTCCATAAACCACTTATGGATCCATTACAGTCATTGCATGTGTGTTATTTCCACAAACCAGACATGGATCAACCACTAGACTCATTGCATGTGTGTTATTTCCACAAACCACACATGGATCAACCACTAGAGTCATTGCATGTGTGTGTTCTTTTCCACAAACCTCACATGGATCCACCACTAGAGTCATTGCATGTGTGTTCTTATACTAAAACCAACACTAGAGTCATTGCATGTGTGTTCTTTCCACAAACCACACATGGATCAACTAGTGGTCATTACATGTGTGTTCTTTTCCACAAACCACACATGGATCCACCAGTGGTCATTGCATGTGTGTTCTTTCCACAAACCACACATGGATCCACCAGTGGTCATTGGATGTGTGTTCTTTTCCACAAACCACACATGGATCCACCAGTGGTCATTGCATGTGTGTTCTTTCCACAAACCACATCTGGATCAACCAGAGTCATTGCATGTGTGTTCTTTCCACAAACCACACATGGATCAACCACTAGAGTCATTGCATGTTTGTTCTTATACTAAAACCACAAACCATCACTAGAGTCATTGCATGTTTGTTCTTTTCCACAAACCACACATGGATCCACTAGACTCATTGCATGTGTGTTCTTTTCCACAAACAACTTATGGATCAACCGGTGGTCATTGCATGTGTGTTCTTTTCACAAACCACATGTGGACCCACTAGACTCATTGCATGTGTGTTGTTATACTAAAACTAGAACTAGAGTCATTGCATGCGTGTTCTATCCATAACCACACATGGATCCACCAATGTCATTGCATGTGTGTTCTTTTCACAAACCACACATGGATCAACCACTAGAGTCATTGCATGTGTGTTCTTTCCACAAACCACATATGGATCAACCAGTGGTCATTGCATGTGTGTTCTTTTCCATAAACCACTTATGGATCCATTACAGTCATTGCATGTGTATTATTTCCACAAACCACACATGGATCAACCACTAGAGTCATTGCATGTGTGTTATTTCCACAAACCACACATGGATCAACCACTAGAGTCATTGCATGTGTGTGTTATTTTCCACAAACCACACATGGATCAACCACTAGAGTCATTGCATGTGTGTTCTTATACTAAAACCACACTAGAGTCATTGCATGTGTGTTCTTTCCACAAACCACACATGGATCAACCAGTGGTCATTGCATGTGTGTTCTTTCCACAAACCACACATGGATCCACCAGTGGTCATTGCATGTGTGTTCTTTCCACAAACCACATATGGATCAACCAGACTCATTGCATGTGTGTTCTTTCCACAAACCACACATGGATCAACCACTAGAGTCATTACATGTTTGTTCTTATACTAAACCACAAACCAGCACTAGAGTCATTGCATGTGCATTCTTTTCCACAAACCACACATGGATCCACTAGACTCATTGCATGTGTGTTCTTTTCCACAAACAACTTATGGATCAACCAGTGGTCATTGCATGTGTGTTCTTTTCACAAACCACATGTGGACCCACTAGAGTCATTGCATGTGTGTTCTTATACTAAAACTAGCACTAGAGTCATTGCATGTGTGTTCTATGCACAAACCACACATGGATCCACCACTGTCATTGCATGTGTGTTCTTTCCACAAACCACACATGGATCAACCACTAGAGTTATTGCATGTGTGTTCTTTCCACAAACCACATATGGATCAACCAGTGGTCATTGAATGTGTGTTCTTCTCCATAAACCACTTATGGATCCATTACAGTCATTGCATGTGTGTTATTTCCACAAACCACATATGGATCAACCACTAGAGTCATTGCCTGTGTGTTATTTCCACAAACCACACATGGATCAACCACTAGAGTCATTGCATGTGTGTTATTTTCCACAAACCACACATGGATCCACCACTAGAGTCATTGCATGTGTGTTCTTATACTAAAACCAACAGTAGAGTCATTGCATGTGTGTTCTTTCCACAAACCACACATGGATCAACCAGTGGTCATTGCATGTGTGTTCTTTTCCACAAACCACACATGGATCCACCAGTGGTCATTGCATGTGTGTTCTTTCCACAAACCACACATGGATCAACCACTAGAGTCATTACATGTTTGTTCTTATACTAAACCACAAACCAGCACTAGAGTCATTGCATGTGTGTTATTTTCCACAAACCACAAATGGATCCAGTAGACTCATTGTCTGTGTGTTCTTTTCCCCAAACAACTTCTGGATCAACCAGTGGTCATTGCATGTGTGTTCTTTTCACAAACTACATGTGGACCCACTAGAGTCATTGCATCTGTGTTCTTATACTAAAACTAGCACTAGAGTCATTGTATGTGTGTTCTATCCACAAACCACACATGGATCCACCACTGTCATTGCATGTGTGTTCTTTCCACAAACCACACATGGATCAACCACTAGAGTCATTGCATGTGTGTTCTTTCCATAAACCACATATGGATCAACCAGTGGTTATTGCATGTGTGTTCTTTTCCAAAAACCACTTATGGATCCATTACAGTCATTGCATGTGTGTTATTTCCATAAACCACACATGGATTAACCACTAGAGTCATTGCATGTGTGTTATTTCCACAAACCACACATGGATCAACCACTAGAGTCATTGCATGTATGTGTTCTTTTCCACAAACCACACATGGATCCACCACTAGAGTCATTGCATGTGTGTTCTTATACTAAATCCAACAGTAGAGTCGTTGCATGTGTGTTCTTTCCACAAACCACACATGGATCAACTAGTGGTCATTGCATGTGTGTTCTTTTCCACCAACCACACATGGATCCACTAGTGGTCATTGCACGTGTGTTCTTTCCACAAACCACATATGGATCAACCAGAGTCATTGCATGTGTGTTCTTTCCACAAACCACATATGGATCCATTTGAGTAATTACGTGTTTGTTCTTATACTAAAACCACAAACCAGCACTAGAGTCATTGCATGTGTGTTCTTTCCACAAACCACACATGGATCAACCACTAGAGGTATTGCATGTGTGTTCTTTCCACAAACCACATATGGATCAACCAGTGGTCATTGCATGTGTGTTCTTTTCCATAAACCACTTATGGATACATTACAGTCATTGCATGTGTGTTATTACCACAAACCACATATGGATCAACCACTAGAGTCATTGCATGTGTGTTCTTTCCACAAACCACACATGGATCAACCACTAGAGTCATTGCATGTGTGTGTTCTTTTCCACAAACCACACATGGATCCACCACCAGAGTCATTGCATGTGTGTTCTTATACTAAAACCAACAGTAGAGTCATTGCATGTGTGTTCTTTCCACAAACCACACATGGATCTACCAGTGGTCATTGCATGTGTGTTCTTTTCCACAAACCACACATGGATCCACCAGTGGTCATTGCATGTGTGTTCTTTTCCACAAACCACACATGGATCCACCAGTGGTCATTGCATGTGTGTTCTTTCCACAAACCACATATGGATCAACCAGAGTCATTGCATGTGTGTTCTTTCCAAAAACCACACATGGATCAACCACTAGAGTCATTACATGTTTGTTCTTATACTAAACCACAAACCAACACTAGAGTCATCGCATGTGCGTTCTTTTCCACAACCACACATGGATCCACTAGACTCATTGCATGTGTGTTCTTTTCCACAAACAACTTCTGGATCAACCAGTGGTCATTGCATGTGTGTTCTTTTCACAAACTACATGTGGACCCACTAGAGTCATTGCATATGTGTTCTTATACTAAAACTAGCACTAGAGTCATTGCATGTGTGTTCTATGCACAAACCACACATGGATCCACCACTGTCATTGCATGTGTGTTCTTTCCACAAACCACACATGGATCAACCACTAGAGTTATTGCATGTGTGTTCTTTCCACAAACCACATATGGATCAACCAGTGGTCATTGCATGTGTGTTCTTTTCCATAAACCACTTATGGATCCATTACAGTCATTGCATGTGTGTTATTTCCACAAACCACATATGGATCAACCACTAGAGTCATTGCATGTGTGTTATTTCCACAAACCACACATGGATCAACCACTAGAGTCATTGCATGTGTGTGTTATTTTCCACAAACCACACATGGATCTACCACTAGAGTCATTGCATGTGTGTTCTTATACTAAATCCAACAGTAGAGTCGTTGCATGTGTGTTCTTTCCACAAACCACACATGGATCAACCAGTGGTTATTGCATGTGTGTTCTTTTCCACAAACCACACATGGATCCACCAGTGGTCATTGCATGTGTGTTCTTTCCACAAACCACATATGGATCAACCAGAGTCATTGCATGTGTGTTCTTTCCAAAAACCACACATGGATCAACCACTAGAGTCATTACATGTTTGTTCTTATACTACACCACAAACCAGCACTAGAGTCATTGCATGTGTGTTCTTTCCACAAACCACATATGGATCCACAAGACTCATTGCATGTGTGTTCTTTTCAACAAACAACTTCTGGATCAACCAGTGGTCATTGCATGTGTGTTCTTTTCACAAACTACATGTGGACCCACTAGAGTCATTGCATCTGTGTTCTTATACTAAAACTAACACTAGAGTCATTGCATGTGTGTTCTACCCACAAACCACACATGGATCTGACACTGTCATTGCATGTGTGTACTTTCCACAAACCACACATGGATCAACCACTAGAGTCATTGCATGTGTGTTCTTTCCACAAACCACACATGGATCCACCACTGGTCATTGCATGTGTGTTCTTTCCATAGACCACATATGGATCAACCACTAGTCATTGCATGTGTTCTTTCCACAAACCACATATGGATAAACCAGTGGTCATTGCATGTGTGTTCTTTTCCATAAACCACTTATGGATCCATTACAGTCATTGCATGTGTGTTATTTCCACAAACCACATATGGATCAACCACTAGAGTCATTGCATGTGTGTTATTTCCACAAACCACACATGGATCAACCACTAGAGTCATTGCATGTGTGTTCTTTTCCACAAACCACACATGGATCCACCACTAGAGTCATTGCATGTGTGTTCTTATACTAAAACCAACAGTAGAGTCATTGCATGTGTGTTCTTTCCACAAACCACACATGGATCAACCAGTGGTCATTGCATGTGTGTTCTTTCCACAAACCACACATGGATCCACCAGTGGTCATTGCATGTGTGTTCTTTCCACAAACCACACATGGATCAACCACTAGAGTCATTACATGTTTGTTCTTATACTAAACCACAAACCAGCACTAGAGTCATTGCATGTGTGTTCTTTTCCACAAACCACACATGGATCCACTAGACTCATTGCATGTGTGTTCTTTTCCACAAACAACTTCTGGATCAACCAGTGGTCATTGCATGTGTGTTCTTTTCACAAACTACATGTGGACCCACTAGAGTCATTGCATGTGTGTTCTTATACTAAAACTAGCACTAGAGTCATTGCATGTGTGTTCTATCCACAAACCACACATGGATCCACCACTGTCATTGCATGTGTGTTCTTTCCACAAACCACACATGGATCAACCACTAGAGTCATTGCATGTGTGTTCTTTCCACAAACCACATATGGATCAACCAGTGGTCATTGCATGTGTGTTCTTTTCCATAAACCACTTATGGATCCATTACAGTCATTGCATGTGTGTTATTTCCACAAACCACACATGGATCAACCACTAGAGTCATTGCATGTGTGTTATTTCCACAAACCACACATGGATCAACCACTAGAGTCATTGCATGTGTGTGTTCTTTTCCACAAACCACACATGGATCCACCACTAGAGTCATTGCATGTGTGTTCTTATACTAAACCCAACACGAGAGTCATTGCATGTGTGTTCTTTCCACAAACCACACATGGATCAACCAGTGGTCATTGCATGTGTGTTCTTTTCCACAAACCACACATGGATCCACTAGTGGTCATTGCATGTGTGTTCTTTCCACAAACCACATATGGATCAACCAGAGTCATTGCATGTGTGTTCTTTCCACAAACCACACATGGATCAACCACTAGAGTCATTACATGTTTGTTCTTATACTAAAACCACAAACCAGCACTAGAGTCATTGCATGTGTGTTATTTCCACAAACCACACATGGATCCACTAGACTCATTGCATGTGTGTTCTTTTCCACAAACCACATATGGATAAACCAGTGGTCATTGCATGTGTGTTCTTTTCCATAAACCACTTATGGATCCATTACAGTCATTGCATGTGTGTTATTTCCACAAACCACATATGGATCAACCACTAGAGTCATTGCATGTGTGTTATTTCCACAAACCACACATGGATCAACCACTAGAGTCATTGCATGTGTGTGTTCTTTCCACAAACCACATATGGATCAACCAGAGTCATTGCATGTGTGTTCTTATACTAAAACCAACAGTAGAGTCATTGCATGTGTGTTCTTTCCACAAACCACACATGGATCAACCAGTGGTCATTGCATGTGTGTTCTTTTCCACAAACCACACATGGATCCACCAGTGGTCATTGCATGTGTGTTCTTTTCCACAAACCACACATGGATCCACCAGTGGTCATTGCATGTGTGTTCTTTCCACAAACCACATATGGATCAACCAGAGTCATTGCATGTGTGTTCTTTCCAAAAACCACACATGGATCAACCACTAGAGTCATTACATGTTTGTTCTTATACTAAACCACAAACCAGCACTAGAGTCATCGCATGTGCGTTCTTTTCCACAAACCACACATGGATCCACTAGACTCATTGCATGTGTGTTCTTTTCCGCAAACAACTTCTGGATCAACCAGTGGTCATTGCATGTGTGTTCTTTTCACAAACTACATGTGGACCCACTAGAGTCATTGCATCTGTGTTCTTATACTAAAACTAGCACTAGAGTCATTGCATGTGTGTTCTATGCACAAACCACACATGGATCCACCACTGTCATTGCATGTGTGTTCTTTCCACAAACCACACATGGATCAACCACTAGAGTTATTGCATGTGTGTTCTTTCCACAAACCACATATGGATAAACCAGTGGTCATTGCATGTGTGTTCTTTTCCATAAACCACTTATGGATCCATTACAGTCATTGCATGTGTGTTATTTCCACAAACCACATATGGATCAACCACTAGAGTCATTGCATGTGTGTTATTTCCACAAACCACACATGGATCAACCACTAGAGTCATTGCATGTGTGTGTTATTTTCCACAAACCACACATGGATCTACCACTAGAGTCATTGCATGTGTGTTCTTATACTAAATCCAACAGTAGAGTCGTTGCATGTGTGTTCTTTCCACAAACCACACATGGATCAACCAGTGGTTATTGCATGTGTGTTCTTTTCCACAAACCACACATGGATCCACCAGTGGTCATTGCATGTGTGTTCTTTCCACAAACCACATATGGATCAACCAGAGTCATTGCATGTGTGTTCTTTCCAAGAACCACACATGGATCAACCACTAGAGTCATTACATGTTTGTTCTTATACTAAACCACAAACCAGCACTAGAGTCATTGCATGTGCGTTCTTTTCCACAAACCACACATGGATCCACTAGACTCATTGCATGTGTGTTCTTTTCCACAAACAACTTCTGGATCAACCAGTGGTCATTGCATGTGTGTTCTTTTCACAAACTACATGTGGACCCACTAGAGTCATTGCATCTGTGTTCTTATACTAAAACTAACACTAGAGTCATTGCATGTGTGTTCTACCCACAAACCACACATGGATCCGACACTGTCATTGCATGTGTGTACTTTCCACAAACCACACATGGATCAACCACTAGAGTCATTGCATGTGTGTTCTATCCACAAACCACACATGGATCCACCACTGTCATTGCATGTGTGTTCTTTCCACAAACCACACATGGATCAACCACTAGAGTCATTGCATGTGTGTTCTTTCCACAAACCACATATGGATCAACCAGTGGTCATTGCATGTGTGTTCTTTTCCATAAACCACTTATGGATCCATTACAGTCATTGCATGTGTGTTATTTCCACAAACCACATATGGATCAACCACTAGAGTCATTGCATGTGTGTTATTTCCACATACCACACATGGATCAACCACTAGAGTCATTGCATGTGTGCGTTATTTTCCACAAACCACACATGGATCAACCACTAGAGTCATTGCATGTGTGTTCTTATACTAAAACCAACAGTAGAGTCATTGCATGTGTGTTCTTTCCACAAACCACACATGGATCAACCAGTGGTCATTGCATGTGTGTTCTTTTCCACAAACCACACATGGATCCACCAGTGGTCATTGCATGTGTGTTCTTTCCACAAACCACACATGGATCAACCACTAGAGTCATTACATGTTTGTTCTTATACTAAACCACAAACCAGCACTAGAGTCATTGCATGTGTGTTCTTTTCCACAAACCACACATGGATCCACTAGACTCATTGCATGTGTGTTCTTTTCCACAAACAACTTCTGGATCAACCAGTGGTCATTGCATGTGTGTTCTTTTCACAAACTACATGTGGACCCACTAGAGTCATTGCATGTGTGTTCTTATACTAAAACTAGCACTAGAGTCATTGCATGTGTGTTCTATCCACAAACCACACATGGATCCACCACTGTCATTGCATGTGTGTTCTTTCCACAAACCACACATGGATCAACCACTAGAGTCATTGCATGTGTGTTCTTTCCACAAACCACATATGGATCAACCAGTGGTCATTGCATGTGTGTTCTTTCCACAAACCACTTATGGATCCATTACAGTCATTGCATGTGTGTTATTTCCACAAACCACACATGGATCAACCACTAGAGTCATTGCATGTGTGTTATTTCCACAAACCACACATGGATCAACCACTAGAGTCATTGCATGTGTGTTCTTTTCCACAAACCACACATGGATCCACCACTAGAGTCATTGCATGTGTGTTCTTATACTAAATCCAACAGTAGAGTCGTTGCATGTGTGTTCTTTCCACAAACCACACATGGATCAACCAGTGGTCATTGCATGTGTGTTCTTTTCCACAAACCACACATGGATCCACTAGTGGTCATTGCATGTGTGTTCTTTCCACAAACCACATATGGATCAACCAGAGTCATTGCATGTGTGTTCTTTCCACAAACCACATATGGATCAACCACTAGAGTCATTACATGTTTGTTCTTATACTAAAACCACAAACCAGCACTAGAGTCATTGCATGTGTGTTCTTTCCACAAACCACACATGGATCCACTAGACTCATTGCATGTGTGTTCTTTCCACAAACCACATATGGATCAACCAGTGGTCATTGCATGTGTGTTCTTTTCCATAAAACACTTATGGATCCATTACAGTCATTGCATGTGTGTTATTTCCACAAACCACATATGGATCAACCACTAGAGTCATTGCATGTGTGTTATTTCCACAAACCACACATGGATCAACCACTAGAGTCATTGCATGTGTGTGTTCTTTCCACAAACCACACATGGATCAACCACTAGAGTCATTGCATGTGTGTTCTTATACTAAAACAAACAAGAGAGTCATTGCATGTGTGTTCTTTCCACAAACCACACATGGATCAACCAGTGGTCATTGCATGTGTGTTCTTTTCCACAAACCACACATGGATCCACCAGTGGTCATTGCATGTGTGTTCTTTCCACAAACCACATATGGATCAACCAGAGTCATTGCATGTGTGTTCTTTCCACAAACCACACATGGATCAACCACTAGAGTCATTACATGTTTGTTCTTATACTAAACCACAAACCAACACTAGAGTCATTGCATGTGCGTTCTTTTCCACAACCACACATGGATCCACTAGACTCATTGTATGTGTGTTCTTTCCACAAACAACTTATGGATCAACCAGTGGTCATTGCATGTGTGTTCTTTTCACAAACTACATGTGGACCCACTAGAGTCATTGCATGTGTGTTCTTATACTAAAACTAGCACTAGAGTCATTGCATGTGTGTTCTATGCACAAACCACACATGGATCCACCACTGTCATTGCATGTGTGTTCTTTTCCACAAACCACACATGGATCAACCACTAGAGTCATTGCATGTGTGTTCTTTCCACAAACCACAAATGGATCAACCAGTGGTCATTGCATGGGTGTTCTTTTCCATAAACCACTTATGGATCCATTACAGTCATTGCATGTGTGTTATTTCCACAAACCACATATGGATCAACCACTAGAGTCATTGCATGTGTGTTATTTCCACAAACCACACATGGATCAACCACTAGAGTCATTGCATGTGTGTGTTATTTTCCACAAACCACACATGGTTCTACCACTAGAGTCATTGCATGTGTGTTCTTATACTAAATCCAACACTAGAGTCGTTGCATGTGTGTTCTTTCCACAAACCACACATGGATCAACCAGTGGTCATTGCATGTGTGTTCTATGCACAAACCACACATGGATCCACCAGTGGTCATTGCATGTGTGTTCTTTCCACAAACCACATATGGATCAACCACTAGAGTCATTACATGTTTGTTCTTATACTAAACCACAAACCAGCACTAGAGTCATTGCATGTGTGTTATTTCCACAAACCACACATGGATCAACCACTAGAGTCATTGCATGTGTGTGTTATTTTCCACAAACCACACATGGATCTACCACTAGAGTCATTGCATGTGTGTTCTTATACTAAATCCAACAGTAGAGTCATTGCATGTGTGTTCTTTCCACAAACCACAAATGGATCAACCAGTGGTCATTGCATGTGTGTTCTTTCCACAAACCACACATGGATCCACCAGTGGTCATTGCATGTGTGTTCTTTCCACAAACCACATATGGATCAACCAGAGTCATTGCATGTGTGTTCTTTCCAAAAACCACACATGGATCAACCACTAGAGTCATTACATGTTTGTTCTTATACTAAACCACAAACCAGCACTAGAGTCATTGCATGTGCGTAAATTTCCACAAACCACACATGGATCCAGTAGACTCATTGCATGTGTGTTCTTTTCCACAAACAACTTCTGGATCAACCAGTGGTCATTGCATGTGTGTTCTTTTCACAAACTACATGTGGACCCACTAGAGTCATTGCATCTGTGTTCTTATACTAAAACTAACACTAGAGTCATTGCATGTGTGTTCTACCCACAAACCACACATGGATCATTGCATGTGTGTTATTTCCACAAACCACATATGGATCAACCACTAGAGTCATTGCATGTGTGTTCTTTCCACAAACCACACATGGATCCACCACTGTCATTGCATGTGTGTTCTTTCCACAAACCACACATGGATCAACCACTAGAGTTATTGCATGTGTGTTCTTTCCACAAACCACATATGGATCAACCAGTGGTCATTGCATGTGTGTTCTTTTCCATAAACCACTTATGGATCCATTACAGTCATTGCATGTGTGTTATTTCCACAAACCACATATGGATCAACCACTAGAGTCATTGCATGTGTGTTATTTCCACAAACCACACATGGATCAACCACTAGAGTCATTGCATGTGTGTGTTATTTTCCACAAACCACACATGGATCCACCACTAGAGTCATTGCATGTGTGTTCTTATACTAAAACCAACAGTAGAGTCATTGCATGTGTGTTCTTTCCACAAACCACACATGGATCAACCAGTGGTCATTGCATGTGTGTTCTTTCCACAAACCACACATGGATCAACCAGTGGTCATTGCATGTGTGTTCTTTCCAAAAACCACACATGGATCAACCACTAGAGTCATTACATGTTTGTTCTTATACTAAACCACAAACCAGCACTAGAGTCATTGCATGTGCGTTCTTTTCCACAAACCACAAATGGATCCAGTAGACTCATTGTCTGTGTGTTCTTTTCCCCAAACAACTTCTGGATCAACCAGTGGTCATTGCATGTGTGTTCTTTTCACAAACTACATGTGGACCCACTAGAGTCATTGCATCTGTGTTCTTATACTAAAACTAGCACTAGAGTCATTGTATGTGTGTTCTATCCACAAACCACACATGGATCCACCACTGTCATTGCATGTGTGTTCTTTCCACAAACCACACATGGATCAACCACTAGAGTCATTGCATGTGTGTTCTTTCCACAAACCACATATGGATCAACCAGTGGTTATTGCATGTGTGTTCTTTTCCAAAAACCACTTATGGATCCATTACAGTCATTGCATGTGTGTTATTTCCATAAACCACACATGGATTAACCACTAGAGTCATTGCATGTGTGTTATTTCCACAAACCACACATGGATCAACCACTAGAGTCATTGCATGTGTGTGTTCTTTTCCACAAACCACACATGGATCCACCACTAGAGTCATTGCATGTGTGTTCTTATACTAAATCCAACAGTAGAGTCGTTGCATGTGTGTTCTTTCCACAAACCACACATGGATCAACCAGTGGTCATTGCATGTGTGTTCTTTTCCACAAACCACACATGGATCCACTAGTGGTCATTGCACGTGTGTTCTTTCCACAAACCACATATGGATCAACCAGAGTCATTGCATGTGTGTTCTTTCCACAAACCACATATGGATCCATTTGAGTAATTACGTGTTTGTTCTTATACTAAAACCACAAACCAGCACTAGAGTCATTGCATGTGTGTTCTTTTCCACAAACCACACATGGATCCACTAGACTCATTGCATGTGTGTTCTTTCCACAAACCACATATGGATCAACCAGTGGTCATTGCATGTGTGTTCTTTTCCATAAACCACTTATGGATACATTACAGTCATTGCATGTGTGTTATTTCCACAAACCACATATGGATCAACCACTAGAGTCATTGCATGTGTGTTATTTCCACAAACCACACATGGATCAACCACTAGAGTCATTGCATGTGTGTGTTCTTTTCCACAAACCACACATGGATCCACCACTAGAGTCATTGCATGTGTGTTCTTATACTAAAACCAACAGTAGAGTCATTGCATGTGTGTTCTTTCCACAAACCACACATGGATCAACCAGTGGTCATTGCATGTGTGTTCTTTTCCACAAACCACACATGGATCCACCAGTGGTCATTGCATGTGTGTTCTTTCCACAAACCACATATGGATCAACCAGAGTCATTGCATGTGTGTTCTTTCCACAAACCACACATGGATCAACCACTAGAGTCATTACATGTTTGTTCTTATACTAAACCACAAACCAACACTAGAGTCATCGCATGTGCGTTCTTTTCCACAAACCACACATGGATCCACTAGACTCATTGCATGTGTGTTCTTTTCCACAAACAACTTCTGGATCAACCAGTGGTCATTGCATGTGTGTTCTTTTCACAAACTACATGTGGACCCACTAGAGTCATTGCATCTGTGTTCTTATACTAAAACTAGCACTAGAGTCATTGCATGTGTGTTCTATGCACAAACCACACATGGATCCACCACTGTCATTGCATGTGTGTTCTTTCCACAAACCACACATGGATCAACCACTAGAGTTATTGCATGTGTGTTCTTTCCACAAACCACATATGGATCAACCAGTGGTCATTGCATGTGTGTTCTTTTCCATAAACCACTTATGGATCCATTACAGTCATTGCATGTGTGTTATTTCCACAAACCACATATGGATCAACCACTAGAGTCATTGCATGTGTGTTATTTCCACAAACCACACATGGATCAACCACTAGAGTCATTGCATGTGTGTGTTATTTTCCACAAACCACACATGGATCTACCACTAGAGTCATTGCATGTGTGTTCTTATACTAAATCCAACAATAGAGTCGTTGCATGTGTGTTCTTTCCACAAACCACACATGGATCAACCAGTGGTTATTGCATGTGTGTTCTTTTCCACAAACCACACATGGATCCACCAGTGGTCATTGCATGTGTGTTCTTTCCACAAACCACACATGGATCAACCACTAGAGTCATTACATGTTTGTTCTTATACTAAACCACAAACCAGCACTAGAGTCATTGCATGTGCGTTCTTTTCCACAAACCACACATGGATCCACTAGACTCATTGCATGTGTGTTCTTTTCCACAAACAACTTCTGGATCAACCAGTGGTCATTGCATGTGTGTTCTTTTCACAAACTACATGTGGACCCACTAGAGTCATTGCATCTGTGTTCTTATACTAAAACTAACACTAGAGTCATAGCATGTGTGTTCTACCCACAAACCACACATGGATCCGACACTGTTATTGCATGTGTGTACTTTCCACAAACCACACATGGATCAACCACTAGAGTCATTGCATGTGTGTTCTTTCCACAAACCACATATGGATCAACTAGTGGTCATTGCATGTGTGTTCTTTTCCATAAACCACTTATGGATCCATTACAGTCATTGCATGTGTGTTATTTCCACAAACCACACATGGATCAACCACTAGAGTCATTGCATGTGTGTTATTTCCACAAACCACACATGAATCAACCACTAGAGTCATTGCATTTGTGTGTTCTTTTCCACAAACCACACATGGATCCACCACTAGAGTCATTGCATGTGTGTTCTTATACTAAAACCAACAGTAGAGTCATTGCATGTGTGTTCTTTCCACAAACCACACATGGATCAACTAGTGGTCATTGCATGTGTGTTCTTTTCCACAAACCACACATGGATCCACCAGTGGTCATTGCATGTGTGTTCTTTTCCACAAACCACACATGGATCCACCAGTGGTCATTGGATGTGTGTTCTTTTCCACAAACCACACATGGATACACAGTAGAGTCGTTGCATGTGTGTTCTTTCCACAAACCACATATGGATCAACCAGAGTCATTGCATGTGTGTTCTTTCCACAAACCACACATGGATCCACCAGTGGTCATTGCATGTGTGTTCTTTCCACAAACCACATATGGATCAACCAGAGTCATTGCATGTGTGTTCTTTCCAAAAACCACACATGGATCAACCACTAGAGTCATTACATGTTTGTTCTTATACTAAACCACAAACCAGCACTAGAGTCATCGCATGTGCGTTCTTTTCCACAAACCACACATGGATCCACTAGACTCATTGCATGTGTGTTCTTTTCCACAAACAACTTCTGGATCAACCAGTGGTCATTGCATGTGTGTTCTTTTCACAAACTACATGTGGACCCACTAGAGTCATTGCATCTGTGTTCTTATACTAAAACTAGCACTAGAGTCATTGCATGTGTGTTCTATGCACAAACCACACATGGATCCACCACTGTCATTGCATGTGTGTTCTTTCCACAAACCACACATGGATCAACCACTAGAGTTATTGCATGTGTGTTCTTTCCACAAACCACATATGGATCAACCAGTGGTCATTGCATGTGTGTTCTTTTCCATAAACCACTTATGGATCCATTACAGTCATTGCATGTGTGTTATTTCCACAAACCACATATGGATCAACCACTAGAGTCATTGCATGTGTGTTATTTCCACAAACCACACATGGATCAACCACTAGAGTCATTGCATGTGTGTGTTATTTTCCACAAACCACACATGGATCTACCACTAGAGTCATTGCATGTGTGTTCTTATACTAAATCCAACAGTAGAGTCGTTGCATGTGTGTTCTTTCCACAAACCACACATGGATCAACCAGTGGTTATTGCATGTGTGTTCTTTTCCACAAACCACACATGGATCCACCAGTGGTCATTGCATGTGTGTTCTTTCCACAAACCACATATGGATCAACCACTAGAGTCATTGCATGTGTGTTCTTTCCACAAACCACACATGGATCAACCACTAGAGTCATTGCATGTGTGTGTTCTTTTCCACAAACCACACATGGATCAACCACTAGAGTCATTGCATGTGTGTTATTTCCACAAACCACACATGAATCAACCACTAGAGTCATTGCATTTGTGTGTTCTTTTCCACAAACCACACATGGATCAACTAGTGGTCATTGCATGTGTGTTCTTTTCCACAAACCACACATGGATCCACCAGTGGTCATTGCATGTGTGTTCTTTCCACAAACCACATATGGATCAACCAGAGTCATTGCATGTGTGTTCTTTCCAAAAACCACACATGGATCAACCACTAGAGTCATTACATGTTTGTTCTTATACTAAACCACAAACCAGCACTAGAGTCATTGCATGTGCGTTCTTTTCCACAAACCACACATGGATCCACTAGACTCATTGCATGTGTGTTCTTTTCCACAAACAACTTCTGGATCAACCAGTGGTCATTGCATGTGTGTTCTTTTCACAAACTACATGTGGACCCACTAGAGTCATTGCATCTGTGTTCTTATACTAAAACTAGCACTAGAGTCATTGCATGTGTGTTCTATCCACAAACCACACATGGATCCACCACTGTCATTGCATGTGTGTTCTTTCCACAAACCACACATGGATCAACCACTAGAGTCATTGCATGTGTGTTCTTTCCACAAACCACATATGGATCAACCAGTGGTCATTGCATGTGTGTTCTTTTCCATAAACCACTTATGGATCCATTACAGTCATTGCATGTGTGTTATTTCCACAAACCACATATGGATCAACCACTAGAGTCATTGCATGTGTGTTATTTCCACAAACCACACATGGAGCAACCACTAGAGTCATTGCATGTGTGTGTTATTTTCCACAAACCACACATGGATCTACCACTAGAGTCATTGGATGTGTGTTCTTATACTAAATCCACAAACCAGCACTAGAGTCATCGCATGTGCGTTCTTTTCCACAAACCACACATGGATCAACCAGTGGTTATTGCATGTGTGTTCTTTTCCACAAACCACACATGGATCCACCAGTGGTCATTGCATGTGTGTTCTTTCCACAAACCACATATGGATCAACCAGAGTCATTGCATGTGTGTTCTTTCCAAGAACCACACATGGATCAACCACTAGAGTCATTACATGTTTGTTCTTATACTAAACCACAAACCAGCACTAGAGTCATTGCATGTGCGTTCTTTTCCACAAACCACACATGGATCCACTAGACTCATTGCATGTGTGTTCTTTTCCACAAACAACTTCTGGATCAACCAGTGGTCATTGCATGTGTGTTCTTTTCACAAACTACATGTGGACCCACTAGAGTCATTGCATCTGTGTTCTTATACTAAAACTAGCACTAGAGTCATTGCATGTGTGTTCTATGCACAAACCACACATGGATCCACCACTGTCATTGCATGTGTGTTCTTTCCACAAACCACACATGGATCAACCACTAGAGTTATTGCATGTGTGTTCTTTCCACAAACCACATATGGATCAACCAGTGGTCATTGCATGTGTGTTCTTTTCCATAAACCACTTATGGATCCATTACAGTCATTGCATGTGTGTTATTTCCACAAACCACATATGGATCAACCACTAGAGTCATTACATGTGTGTTATTTCCACAAACCACACATGGATTAACCACTAGAGTCATTGCATGTGTGTGTTCTTTTCCACAAACCACACATGGATCCACCACTAGAGTCATTACATGTGTGTTCTTATACTAAAACCAACAGTAGAGTCATTGCATGTGTGTTCTTTCCACAAACCACACATGGATCAACCAGTGGTCATTGCATGTGTGTTCTTTCCACAAACCACACATGGATCAACCAGTGGTCATTGCATGTGTGTTCTTTCCACAAACCACACATGGATCAACCACTAGAGTCATTACATGTTTGTTCTTATACTAAACCACAAACCAGCACTAGAGTCATTGCATGTGTGTTCTTTTCCACAAACCACACATGGATCCACTAGACTCATTGCATGTGTGTTTTTTTTCCACAAACAACTTCTGGATCAACCAGTGGTCATTGCATGTGTGTTCTTTTCACAAACGACATGTGGACCCAATAGAGTCATTGCATCTGTGTTCTTATACTAAAACTAGCACTAGAGTCATTGCATGTGTGTTCTATCCACAAACCACACATGGATCCACCACTGTCATTGCATGTGTGTTCTTTCCACAAACCACACATGGATCAACCACTAGAGTCATTGCATGTGTGTTCTTTCCACAAACCACATATGGATCAACCAGTGGTCATTGCATGTGTGTTCTTTTCCATAAACCACTTATGGATCCATTACAGTCATTGCATGTGTGTTATTTCCACAAACCACACATGGATCAACCACTAGAGTCATTGCATGTGTGTTATTTCCACAAACCACACATGGATCAACCACTAGAGTCATTGCATGTGTGTGTTCTTTTCCACAAACCATACATGGATCCACCACTAGAGTCATTGCATGTCTGTTCTTATACTAAATCCAACAGTAGAGTCATTGCATGTGTGTTCTTTCCACAAACCACACATGGATCAACCAGTGGTCATTGCATGTGTGTTCTTTTCCACAAACCACACATGGATCCACGAGTGGTCATTGAATGTGTGTTCTTTCGACAAACCACATATGGATCAACCAGAGTCATTGCATGTGTGTTCTTTCCACAAACCACACATGGATCAACCACTAGAGTCATTACATGTTTGTTCTTATACTAAAACCACAAACCAGCACTAGAGTCATTGCATGTGTGTTCTTTCCACAAACCACACATGGATCCACTAGACTCATTGCATGTGTGTTCTTTTCCACAAACCACATATGGATCAACCAGTGGTCATTGCATGTGTGTTCTTTTCCATAAACCACTTATGGATCCATTACAGTCATTGCATGTGTGTTATTTCCACAAACCACATATGGATCAACCACTAGAGTCATTGCATGTGTGTTATTTCCACAAACCACACATGGATCAACCACTAGAGTCATTGCATGTGTGTGTTCTTTTCCACAAACCACACATGGATCCACCACTAGAGTCATTGCATGTGTGTTCTTATACTAAAACCAACAGTAGAGTCATTGCATGTGTGTTCTTTCCACAAACCACACATGGATCAACCAGTGGTCATTGCATGTGTGTTCTTTCCACAAACCACACATGGATCCACCAGTGGTCATTGCATGTGTGTTCTTTCCACAAACCACATATGGATCAACCAGAGTCATTGCATGTGTGTTCTTTCCAAAAACCACACATGGATCAACCACTAGAGTCATTACATGTTTGTTCTTATACTAAACCACAAACCAGCACTAGAGTCATCGCATGTGTGTTCTTTTCCACAAACCACACATGGATCCACTTGACTCATTGCATGTGTGTTCTTTTCCACAAACAACTTCTGGATCAACCAGTGGTCATTGCATGTGTGTTCTTTTCACAAACTACATGTGGACCCACTAGAGTCATTGCATCTGTGTTCTTATACTAAAACTAGCACTAGAGTCATTGCATGTGTGTTCTATGCACAAACCACACATGGATCCACCACTGTCATTGCATGTGTGTTCTTTCCACAAACCACACATGGATCAACCACTAGAGTTATTGCATGTGTGTTCTTTCCACAAACCACATATGGATCAACCAGTGGTCATTGCATGTGTGTTCTTTTCCATAAACCACTTATGGATCCATTACAGTCATTGCATGTGTGTTATTTCCACAAACCACATATGGATCAACCACTAGAGTCATTGCATGTGTGTTATTTCCACAAACCACACATGGATCAACCACTAGAGTCATTGCATGTGTGTGTTATTTTCCACAAACCACACATGGATCTACCACTAGAGTCATTGCATGTGTGTTCTTATACTAAATCCAACAGTAGAGTCATTGCATGTGTGTTCTTTCCACAAACCACACATGGATCAACCAGTGGTCATTGCATGTGTGTTCTTTTCCACAAACCACACATGGATCCACCAGTGGTCATTGCATGTGTGTTCTTTCCACAAACCACACATGGATCAACCACTAGAGTCATTACATGTTTGTTCTTATACTAAACCACAAACCAGCACTAGAGTCATTGCATGTGCGTTCTTTTCCACAAACCACACATGGATCCACTAGACTCATTGCATGTGTGTTCTTTACCACAAACAACTTCTGGATCAACCAGTGGTCATTGCATGTGTGTTCTTTTCACAAACTACATGTGGACCCACTAGAGTCATTGCATCTGTGTTCTTATACTAAAACTAACACTAGAGTCATTGCATGTGTGTTCTACCCACAAACCACACATGGATCCACCACTGTCATTGCATGTGTGTTCTTTCCACAAACCACACATGGATCAACCACTAGAGTCATTGCATGTGTGTTCTTTCCACAAACCACATATGGATCAACTAGTGGTCATTGCATGTGTGTTCTTTTCCATAAACCACTTATGGATCCATTACAGTCATTGCATGTGTGTTATTTCCACAAACCACACATGGATCAACCACTAGAGTCATTGCATGTGTGTTATTTCCACAAACCACACATGAATCAACCACTAGAGTCATTGCATTTGTGTGTTCTTTCCACAAACCACACATGGATCCACCACTAGAGTCATTGCATGTGTGTTCTTATACTAAAACCAACAGTAGAGTCATTGCATGTGTGTTCTTTCCACAAACCACACATGGATCAACTAGTGGTCATTGCATGTGTGTTCTTTTCCACAAACCACACATGGATCCACCAGTGGTCATTGCATGTGTGTTCTTTCCACAAACCACACATGGATCCACCAGTGGTCATTGCATGTGTGTTCTTTCCACAAACCACATATGGATACACTAGAGTCGTTGCATGTGTGTTCTTTCCACAAACCACATATGGATCAACCAGAGTCATTGCATGTGTGTTCTTTCCACAAACCACACATGGATCCACCAGTGGTCATTGCATGTGTGTTCTTTCCACAAACCACATATGGATCAACCAGAGTCATTGCATGTGTGTTCTTTCCAAAAACCACACATGGATCAACCACTAGAGTCATTACATGTTTGTTCTTATACTAAACCACAAACCAGCACTAGAGTCATCGCATGTGCGTTCTTTTCCACAAACCACACATGGATCCACTAGACTCATTGCATGTGTGTTCTTTTCCACAAACAACTTCTGGATCAACCAGTGGTCATTGCATGTGTGTTCTTTTCACAAACTACATGTGGACCCACTAGAGTCATTGCATCTGTGTTCTTATACTAAAACTAGCACTAGAGTCATTGCATGTGTGTTCTATCCACAAACCACACATGGATCCACCACTGTCATTGCATGTGTGTTCTTTCCACAAACCACATATGGATAAACCAGTGGTCATTGCATGTGTGTTCTTTTCCATAAACCACTTATGGATCCATTACAATCATTGCATGTGTGTTATTTCCACAAACCACATATGGATCAACCACTAGAGTCATTGCATGTGTGTTATTTCCACAAACCACACATGGAGCAACCACTAGAGTCATTGCATGTGTGTGTTATTTTCCACAAACCACACATGGATCTACCACTAGAGTCATTGGATGTGTGTTCTTATACTAAATCCAACAGTAGAGTCGTTGCATGTGTGTTCTTTCCACAAACCACACATGGATCAACCAGTGGTTATTGCATGTGTGTTCTTTTCCACAAACCACACATGGATCCACCAGTGGTCATTGCATGTGTGTTCTTTCCAAAAACCACACATGGATCAACCACTAGAGTCATTACATGTTTGTTCTTATACTAAACCACAAACCAGCACTAGAGTCATCGCATGTGCGTTCTTTTCCACAAACCACACATGGATCCACTAGACTCATTGCATGTGTGTTCTTTTCCGCAAACAACTTCTGGATCAACCAGTGGTCATTGCATGTGTGTTCTTTTCACAAACTACATGTGGACCCACTAGAGTCATTGCATCTGTGTTCTTATACTAAAACTAGCACTAGAGTCATTGCATGTGTGTTCTATGCACAAACCACACATGGATCCACCACTGTCATTGCATGTGTGTACTTTCCACAAACCACACATGGATCAACCACTAGAGTCATTGCATGTGTGTTCTTTCCACAAACCACATATGGATCAACTAGTGGTCATTGCATGTGTGTTCGTTTCCATAAACCACTTATGGATCCATTACAGTCATTGCATGTGTGTTATTTCCACAAACCACACATGGATCAACCACTAGAGTCATTGCATGTGTGTTATTTCCACAAACCACACATGGATCAACCACTAGAGTCATTGCATTTGTGTGTTCTTTTCCACAAACCACACATGGATCCACCACTAGAGTCATTGCATGTGTGTTCTTATACTAAAACCAACAGTAGAGTCATTGCATGTGTGTTCTTTCCACAAACCACACATGGATCAACTAGTGGTCATTGCATGTGTGTTCTTTCCACAAACCACACATGGATCAACCAGTGGTCATTGCATGTGTGTTATTTTTTACAAACCACACATGGATCCACCAGTGGTCATTGGATGTGTGTTCTTTTCCACAAACCACACATGGATACACAGTAGAGTCGTTGCATGTGTGTTCTTTCCACAAACCACATATGGATCAACCAGAGTCATTGCATGTGTGTTCTTTCCACAAACCACACATGGATCCACCAGTGGTCATTGCATGTGTGTTCTTTCCACAAACCACATATGGATCAACCAGAGTCATTGCATGTGTGTTCTTTCCAAACACCACACATGGATCAACCACTAGAGTCATTACATGTTTGTTCTTATACTAAACCACAAACCAGCACTAGAGTCATCGCATGTGTGTTCTTTTCCACAAACCACACATGGATCCACTAGACTCATTGCATGTGTGTTCTTTTCCACAAACAACTTCTGGATCAACCAGTGGTCATTGCATGTGTGTTCTTTTCACAAACCACATGTGGACCCACTAGAGTCATTGCATGTGTGTTCTTATACTAAAACTAGCACTAGAGTCATTGCATGTGTGTTCTATCCACAAACCACACATGGATCCACCACTGTCATTGCATGTGTGTTCTTTCCACAAACCACACATGGATCAACCACTAGAGTCATTGCATGTGTGTTCTTTCCACAAACCACATATGGATCAACCAGTGGTCATTGCATGTGTGTTCTTTTCCATAAACCACTTATGGATCCATTACAGTCATTGCATGTGTGTTATTTCCACAAACCACATATGGATCAACCACTAGAGTCATTGCATGTGTGTTATTTCCACAAACCACACATGGATCAACCACTAGAGTCATTGCATGTGTGTTATTTTCCACAAACCACACATGGATCTACCACTAGAGTCATTGCATGTGTGTTCTTATACTAAATCCAACAGTAGAGTCGTTGCATGTGTGTTCTTTCCACAAACCACACATGGATCAACCAGTGGTTATTGCATGTGTGTTCTTTTCCACAAACCACACATGGATCCACCAGTGGTCATTGCATGTGTGTTCTTTCCACAAACCACATATGGATCAACCAGAGTCATTGCATGTGTGTTCTTTCCAAAAACCACACATGGATCAACCACTAGAGTCATTACATGTTTGTTCTTATACTAAACCACAAACCAGCACTAGAGTCATCGCATGTGCGTTCTTTTCCACAAACCACACATGGATCCACTAGACTCATTGCATTTGTGTTCTTTCCACAAACAACTTCTGGATCAACCAGTGGTCATTGCATGTGTGTTCTTTTCACAAACTACATGTGGACCCACTAGAGTCATTGCATCTGTGTTCTTATACTAAAACTAGCACTAGAGTCATTGCATGTGTGTTCTATGCACAAACCACACATGGATCCACCACTGTCATTGCATGTGTGTTCTTTCCACAAACCACACATGGATCAACCACTAGAGTTATTGCATGTGTGTTCTTTCCACAAACCACATATGGATCAACCAGTGGTCATTGCATGTGTGTTCTTTTCCATAAACCACTTATGGATCCATTACAGTCATTGCATGTGTGTTATTTCCACAAACCACATATGGATCAACCACTAGAGTCATTGCATGTGTGTTATTTCCACAAACCACACATGGATCAACCACTAGAGTCATTGCATGTGTGTGTTATTTTCCACAAACCACACATGGATCTACCACTAGAGTCATTGCATGTGTGTTCTTATACTAAATCCAACAGGAGAGTCATTGCATGTGTGTTCTTTTCCACAAACCACACATGGATCCACCAGCGGTTATTGCATGTGTGTTCTTTCCACAAACCACACATGGATCCACCAGTGGTCATTGCATGTGTGTTCTTTCCACAAACCACATATGGATCAACCAGAGTCATTGCATGTGTGTTCTTTCCAAAAACCACACATGGATCAACCACTAGAGTCATTACATGTTTGTTCTTATACTAAACCACAAACCAGCACTAGAGTCATTGCATGTGCGTTCTTTCCACAAACCACACATGGATCCACTAGACTCATTGCATGTGTGTTCTTTTCCACAAACAACTTGGATCAACCAGTGGTCATTGCATGTGTGTTCTTTTCACAAACTACATGTGGACCCACTAGAGTCATTGCATCTGTGTTCTTATACTAAAACTAGCACTAGAGTCATTGCATGTGTGTTCTATCCACAAACCACACATGGATCCACCACTGTCATTGCATGTGTGTTCTTTCCACAAACCACACATGGATCAACCACTAGAGTCATTGCATGTGTGTTCTTTCCACAAACCACATATGGATCAACCAGTGGTCATTGCATGTGTGTTCTTTTCCATAAACCACTTATGGATCCATTACAGTCATTGCATGTGTGTTATTTCCACAAACCACACATGGATCAACCACTAGAGTCATTGCATGTGTGTTATTTCCACAAACCACACATGGATCAACCACTAGAGTCATTGCATGTGTGTGTTCTTGACCACAAACCACACAAGGATCCACCACTAGAGTCATTGCATGTGTGTTCTTATACTAAATCCAACAATAGAGTCGTTGCATGTGTGTTCTTTCCAGAAACCACACATGGATCCGCCAGTGGTCATTGCATGTGTGTTCTTTCCACAAACCACACATGGATCCACCAGTGGTCATTGCATGTGTGTTCTTTCCACAAACCACATATGGATCAACCAGAGTCATTGCATGTGTGTTCTTTCCAAAAACCACACATGGATCAACCACTAGAGTCATTACATGTTTGTTCTTATACTAAACCACAAACCAGCACTAGAGTCATCGCATGTGCGTTCTTTTCCACAAACCACACATGGATCCACTAGACTCATTGCATGTGTGTTCTTTTCCACAAACAACTTCTGGATCAACCAGTGGTCATTGCATGTGTGTTCTTTTCACAAACTACATGTGGACCCACTAGAGTCATTGCATCTGTGTTCTTATACTAAAACTAGCACTAGAGTCATTGCATGTGTGTTCTATGCACAAACCACACATGGATCCACCACTGTCATTGCATGTGTGTTCTTTCCACAAACCACACATGGATCAACCACTAGAGTTATTGCATGTGTGTTCTTTCCACAAACCACATATGGATCAACCAGTGGTCATTGCATGTGTGTTCTTTTCCATAAACCACTTATGGATCCATTACAGTCATTGCATGTGTGTTATTTCCACAAACCACATATGGATCAACCACTAGAGTCATTGCATGTGTGTTATTTCCACAAACCACACATGGATCAACCACTAGAGTCATTGCATGTGTGTGTTATTTTCCACAAACCACACATGGATCTACCACTAGAGTCATTGCATGTGTGTTCTTATACTAAATCCAACAATAGAGTCGTTGCATCTGTGTTCTTTCCACAAACCACACATGGATCAACCAGTGGTTATTGCATGTGTGTTCTTTTCCACAAACCACACATGGATCCACCAGTGGTCATTGCATGTGTGTTCTTTCCACAAACCACATATGGATCAACCAGAGTCATTGCATGTGTGTTCTTTCCAAAAACCACACATGGATCAACCACTAGAGTCATTACATGTTTGTTCTTATACTAAACCACAAACCAGCACTAGAGTCATCGCATGTGCGTTCTTTTCCACAAACCACACATGGATCCACTAGACTCATTGCATGTGTGTTCTTTTCCACAAACAACTTCTGGATCAACCAGTGGTCATTGCATGTGTGTTCTTTTCACAAACTACATGTGGACCCACTAGAGTCATTGCATCTGTGTTCTTATACTAAAACTAGCACTAGAGTCATTGCATGTGTGTTCTATGCACAAACCACACATGGATCCACCACTGTCATTGCATGTGTGTTCTTTCCACAAACCACACATGGATCAACCACTAGAGTTATTGCATGTGTGTTCTTTCCACAAACCACATATGGATCAACCAGTGGTCATTGCATGTGTGTTCTTTCCATAAACCACTTATGGATCCATTACAGTCATTGCATGTGTGTTATTTCCACAAACCACATATGGATCAACCACTAGAGTCATTGCATGTGTGTTATTTCCACAAACCACACATGGATCAACCACTAGAGTCATTGCATGTGTGTTATTTTCCACAAACCACAAATGGATCTACCACTAGAGTCATTGCATGTGTGTTCTTATACTAAATCCAACACAAGAGTCATTGCATGTGTGTTCTTTCCACAAACCACACATGGATCAACCAGTGGTTATTGCATGTGTGTTCTTTTCCACAAACCACACATGGATCCACTAGTGGTCATTGCATGTGTGTTCTTTCCACAAACCACATATGGATCAACCAGAGTCATTGCATGTGTATTCTTTCCAAAAACCACACATGGATCAACCACTAGAGTCATTACATGTTTGTTCTTATACTAAACCACAAACCAGCACTAGAGTCATTGCATGTGCGTTCTTTTCCACAAACCACACATGGATCCACTAGACTCATTGCATGTGTGTTCTTTTCCACAAACAACTTCTGGATCAACCAGTGGTCATTGCATGTGTGTTCTTTTCACAAACTACATGTGGACCCACTAGAGTCATTGCATCTGTGTTCTTATACTAAAACTAGCACTAGAGTCATTGCATGTGTGTTCTATGCACAAACCACACATGGATCCACCACTGTCATTGCATGTGTGTTCTTTCCACAAACCACACATGGATCAACCACTAGAGTTATTGCATGTGTGTTCTTTCCACAAACCACATATGGATAAACCAGTGGTCATTGCATGTGTGCACTTTCCATTACAGTCATTGCATGTGTGTTATTTCCACAAACCACACATGGATCAACCACTAGAGTCATTGCATGTGTGTTATTTCCACAAACCACACATGGATCAACCACTAGAGTCATTGCATGTGTGTGTTCTTTTCCACAAACCATACATGGATCCACCACTAGAGTCATTGCATGTCTGTTCTTATACTAAATCCAACAGTAGAGTCATTGCATGTGTGTTCTTTCCACAAACCACACATGGATCAACCAGTGGTCATTGCATGTGTGTTCTTTTCCACAAACCACACATGGATCCACCAGTGGTCATTGCATGTGTGTTCTTTCCACAAACCACATATGGATCAACCAGAGTCATTGCATGTGTGTTCTTTCCACAAACCACACATGGATCCATTAGAGTCATTACG